>JAQQAF010000001.1:9695000-12095000 GCA_029747655.1 Ensete ventricosum
TGTAGAAACACATAAAGATCAACTACAATATCCTCCATATCAGCAAAGTATCATAGACAAGTTAGGAAGCCACAAGTATAAAAATCCAAGCTGGTCACTACATTAAGTTATATGCTTGGGCATTCTTGTTCTGCCTAGGCCAACACCAACTTCAACTTTGAATGTAACTGCCTAAATATGCCAGTGTTTATAACATGGTAACTCATGCTCCAAAAGAATTCACTAAAGCTCTTGATTCCATGTGTTGGAATTTTATTTTGGTAGTGCTGCACAATAGGGGATTTGGTAATTGATGGTGTTACTGGTTGAGAAGATACCAATTTTAGCAGCAGTCTAGAATTCTGGTGAATGATGACACAGGACGAATTATTAAATGTCAGAACAGTATCTTCTTTTTTATTGTAACCTCGAAATGTAAGAATAGTACCATGCACGGAAATCCACTTTATCCCTTTCTTGTGTTTCTTTATCCTTTTCTTGTGTTTCTAACTAATGTTTAAGCATACTATGATATGCCAAAGAAACATTAATATTTGGTGAGCCCAAAAGGAAAACTATAAAGGTGATGCCTCTAGTATAGCTTTAGAATACTGATTGATTTTCAAAACTATTGTTTGTTGGTAATCAACTGTGATCAGATGAAACTTAAATATGCTCACTTCAATGTTAAATTTGTGAATTTTAACCTTTTCTATTACAGTACTAAAGGTAGCATATCGGACTTGGCACATTTGAAGTCTTGAGTAATCAACCTTGAAGTCTTCAATTCAGCACTTCTGTTTAGTGAATTTGAGGTTTCACAATGACAATAGCCCAGTATGGATCAAATTTGCTAGGTTCTTCCAATTATTTGACCTGTTTTCATTGGCTTAATTGACTACTAGCATTTTTGATGAGGAATTATTTACATGTTTAAATTTCGAGGTGAGAAATGGAAACATCAATTCTTCAAAGACAGGTGGAATGTTGATTTGCCTATAAAGATGTTGCCATTGATATTTCCAGATTAGGTGCTCAAAATATCTCTGTATGGCATGCTCTTAATCTGAAGAGGACAGATGGCAGTATGGCACTATAATTAGGAGAAATCTAGAGGCCAATCATCTTGCAAGTCTGAACCGAGTTTTCCAGGCATGTAATCACAATGTACTAACTGAAAATCCTGATGAGCTTTGTTAGAGATGGGGACAGAACAGTTTTTTTTTGTCAGTTTCAATTATGTACAAATTTGTTATCTTTGGAAGAACACATTGGTAATTTGCTAATTGTATTTGGAAGAATGTTTTGTCAATTGAAACATAAGGTACTTCTGAGTTTTGAGGCTACTCTTAAAAAATGACTTCATACTATTAGAAGTTTGTATAACAAAGGTTTGCTTGAATGTACCTTGTACAATGAAAGAAGTAGAGAATGCTGATTATCTTTTTGTATGATACAGCTTACTTAGGAGGATATGGAATCAAGAAAAATACATGTTTGTCATCTTGATTGGATAAGATCTGTAGATTAAACATGGGGAAGGGCATGGGATGCTCTCATCTGTCTTGCATGGAATATTAGATTGATTGCAAAGAAACCAACCTGTCTCTCATGGATATTACTTTGATGAAAATACTTGTTGAGGGAAAAATATTTGCATAATCAAATCCTGGATTTTGGCTAATGCTCAGGGGACGAGTCCAACTCCTCATTTAACAGTTTTAATTTGGTGAGAGGTAAATTTCTAGGTCTGAGTTGAAGGTTTATATAAGGGAGTCTGATGTTGTATGTTATGATGTGTACAATTTTCTTATTTAATAATAATATGATAATGAACCCATTCTCTATCAAACAGATTGTCTATTTTTATTAAAAAAGAATAAAGTTGACAAACAGTTTACAAGTCGCACCAAACTGACAATAAGTATATGTCCATACAAAAAGAAAACCATCAAAACCTGGCTTGCAGAGAGAAACCCAGCAACATCAATTACTGGACTATATTCCTTTGGAAGCATTTCTGGCCTATTGACTCCAACTTTGGCATTCGCTGTATCAAGTCCTACATAGGTCAACTAAATGTTAAGTATTGTTGATAGGCCAAAATTTTGTGCAATGCACATCTATGTGTTGATAGGAATTTTTTTTTCTAAAAGGTTTAATCAGATCAATCTATTATATTATCAAATATAATTAACCAAAGAAGATATATGGTGATCATGCATTCGTGCAACCAAAAAGTCTTTTCTGAAATGTTCAGCCAGGTTGGTTCATTATATCTCACATAGATGTTTAAATAAGAAAATAAGAAAAATTCAACATATCAATGATGACTTAAATTATAATATTTTTCAAAATAGTATCTAAAGAAATCCATAAGTCATGCTTATAATTTTTTTTCTAATCATGTAATCTCCAGACTCACATCTCTTCTTGACTAATTATGAGCTATATATCTGATGAGGATTGGCATATGCCTTAAAGAAGGAGGTATCACTTTCAGATGCAGAATTGCAGGTAAAAGCCAAACATATTGTCAATTCTTAAACAACCCAATTTCGGTAAGGTAGCAGTTAAATAGCCCATGAAATAAGAATAGGTTGTTAGAGATTAATAAGTTAGTGCATCCCAGCATGTCGCCTACAGATATGTGCAAGCGCATGCAATGGCATTGGTGGTACCTTATGACTACCACTGCAAGATAAACCACTTTCTTGACTCTTAATCTAGTTACAAACATACTCATGTTTCATCCTTAACAAACAAAATATACTTCCAAGTCACTTGAGACAGAAGTTTGGTTTTGTTTTCTCAAAGCAAGGAATTATATACATTTAATCTCAAGCATTTTATTCTCTGATTTACAAACTCCTCCCCATTCATACATCCTTTTTAGTGCCAATTGACACACCATGTAGCGCAAGGATGAGATTCTGGTGTGGCTTAAAAGAACTTCTCAACAACGAAACACTAATTATTTAACCCTATCAGAAAGAGGTTGCAACAGAAGCACGCAAAAGACAGATGCTAGTTCAGATGCAACGGAATCACATAAGTTCCAGGACTGGAGGGGAGACGATTACCGCCAAGGGCAAGTCCGAGAGCGAGAGATGCGGAGAGGGCGAGGTTGAGCGACCTCGAGCGGAGCTCAGCGGCCCATTTCTTGAAGCCCGGAGGATTCGGAATCGAGAAGGAGTTCGAAGGGGAAGAAGCCCTTATCCTGGGGAGCTCTGTGGTGCTCGAGAGGGGAAACCGAGAAGGAGGCGAAGGTTGCACGAGCGGAAGAAGAATGGTCATCGTTTCTCCAACCGGCCGTTACTGACCCAACAGACAGCGAATTAAATTCATGAGCTGTCGCCAGTGGCGAATAGAATATTGGGTTTATATATATATATATATATATATATGACTTTTTGGACTTTAGAAAGACTAAAATACTATCATTTTTTTATTTATTATTAAATATATTTAAACGTTTTAAGTTTTTTATTTTATAAGAATAAAAGAGAAGAAAACCATATTACTCTCTCATACATACCCCCCTACCTTATCTCTTTCATTGTACTATAAAATTAGTTTTACAATGTCATCCATATTTATCTTTTAGAATAGAATATAAAGTATATATTTCTTTTTATCAATTATATCAAACATATGACCCGAGCAGTTGCATCGATTCTGACAATTAATGACCAAAAGTCAACGGTTAAAGCTGCGTTATTTGATTATCCCCGATGGGGCAATTGAACAAATACATATCGGGCGTCACAAACCGTTGATAAATAATACATAGAAACCACACCAAGACAAACTCACTTTGAATCCACACCAAGGCGTCAACACCTTGTTTTCCAAGGTGCAAACCTTGCACCAGACACAGATTTCTCAAACACAGATTTCTAGAAACCAGAAGAATTGGACAAACATCCAAAAAAATCCACAGAAACAGTGACAAGCTGGCAATAGAGCAAAAGATGTGACACAGCAGCCGGTGGAGCTCAACTTGGACCATTTGAGGTGTAAAATGGAGTCAGTGGCATATCCAGAACAACCAACCATTTGCAAATAATGCATTTGTACATGTCCAGTACATTTACATGTCTCCCAAATACAAAAAATGAAAATGGATATATTCCATCATGGAAACAGCATCAACTTAACCATATCAACAAATTCTGATGTCGGCAGGACATTATCATCATCCTTTTGAATTTAGTGAAAAACAATAAATGTACTACTGCTCTAATAGCAGGCATAAAAAGTTACGATTGACAGATGCTTCAATCTACAATTTTTCAGCTTAGACCATTGTATTTGGAGAAGGGCAAAGCATATCATTCATTCACCTTGACTTTGTTGTATTCATTTTAAGGCAGCAAAAGTTACAATTAACAATGTTTTTCCGCACTTTAAAACGAAGCAAAACAAACAATAGAACACGGTATCCTACTGCCATTAAGAACAATGCCAATAAGTTTCCCCACTTTGCATTTCTGGAAGGAGAAATGTGGTAAGAAGCATGAACAGCTTGCACACCAGATATAGCCCTGACCTGGCCAACAGCAAAAGAAGTTCCAACATACTCGTTCTCGAGGAGGCCCTGCACATTATTGAATATCCTTATATACATCTCATTCAATTCCTACTGAACAGAAAACAAAAGGTTTATTCAGGAAAATTTGACAAGGCGTGATTACATGCCTCGATAGCATAAGTGTGGAAGGCAACATAGGACAGAGGGCACTTCCAAACTGGTCCCGGCAAAGCATCGGCTATCTTCAAATATCCTGCCACAAGCATCATCATGACCTAGGAAAGGAACCCCATGTCAGATTTTTTATCATTTTTAAGGTTTCAGACTTCCTAAGCAGCAATAACAGCAAGGTATACCATGTCCTTCCCTATGATAGCATTTCAACACTAGAGAACATGAGATAGAGTGCACTCTCATTAGAATTGTATAAAAGTACTAATATAATGAACAGTATGTATAGCCACTTACATGTATAAAAACCAAAGTCAAAATGCATTTGAAAGTTTCAAGCCAGATAAGGGCAACAACCATCATAAATGCTTCATTTGCTAATAGGCACATGAATACATTCAGAATGAAGTACATCAACAAGCTGAACTCGTTCCTCATCCCAACCAGGAAATAGAATATCAGGGTTGTGGCAATAGATACGAGGAACAGGAACGGAATGCTGGATAACAGGTGCCCAAGTAGGAAAACTACTGGTCCAGAATGTTCATTTGATTCCTCATGGGTGAATATCTGCAAAACATTAACGAATAAATTACAAATCTATAGTATAGTCAGTTAAAAGAACTGTCTCCAGATCAGATGTCATCTGCCGGAGTATCACTGTCTGTCTTACATGATGTAAACAAGAATCAGAGACCATGTCCAACAAACTTTGTGATCCATACACCTAAAGGAACAAAATGTTTGCCAGATTCTCCAAAATCAATAGCTTATTTTAACTATAAACAAAGCAACGAGAAAAATCAAGCCTTACCTACTGTTGTAAGTAAAAATATTTTTATTCTGGACTCAAGCATTCAAAGGATGGATGTGTGCTCTAACAACCATGACATAAAACATTGAGTAATGTTGATGAAATAAAAATCAGGAGTTGCAGAAGGTATTTATCTAATTAATTTATCACCAAAACAAATTAAGTTGAGTAAAGAGCATTTAAAAAAGATCAATTTTAACTTTACAGCGAAAAATATATGAGAAGAATAATAAGGACCCGCATCTATCAGCCAACCGCAAATGACTAGTGATTGCCCTGAAGCAAGAAATCACATTCAATAGTCCTGACCCATAATTGAGGATATTTACTGCAAAATGGACCAAAAGAAGACCACGGTCTTACTGATTGCAAGTCGTATATTTCACAAACTCATTTGCTAGCTTGAAGACAACATACATTCTCTTACATTTAGATAGGGATATAGACAGGTTATATTACACACACACAACAAAAAAAACCACATTTGTCTGATACACTAAAAGGTGACACTCATTCATAAAAAGTTTGGTATTTACCTTGATTTCATTTATATGAGCAGGCAATCCAGCCACACTGAGCAATAATATAAATGATACAAAGGAGAACACTGCAGCAACTCTTACCTGCAAGTAAACAAATTAAAACAAGACCTAGCATATTAAGTCTGGCATCATGAATGCATACATACGATTGCACTTAAAAGAAGAAATAAAAAGGAAAGATTTCCAACAAATGTTTTCTTAATTTAACCCTAGGATCCTCCACTGAAACTAAACCAATTTATAAGCAAATAATCAAAGCTAAGACTTGGCAGATTGACATGAATAAAATTCCATATACTACACCTCGAAGTCAAGGGTACCATGCCAGAGCTCCATATCTAATGATGCGCCCAATAAGTTTAAGACATAATAAACATATCCTGTGATACTGTGATAACACGAACATGGCCTTAGGAATTATTTTTGTTAGTTGAGAATGTTATACAGTTTGGTGACATGTACAAGGCATATGTAGTTAATTTGTCAGTATTGCAATAGTCAAAACTGATCCAATCAAATAACTTATCAAAGAAGTCTTTGTGCAGGGAGATGGGGAATGAAAGGAAGAAGCAAGTGGAGATGAGGAGGGAAAAGGGTGAAGTTGGGAGATACTTTTATACAGTTAATAATAACAACCAGGATGGACTAAAATTCAAAAAATCAATCATGATTTGTGAAATTATAATGTAAAAGGTTCCACAAATAATTTGGAAGTATTAGGATACACTCACCGTTACAGATAACAAAGAATGTCCACTGTTGGAAAATATAGTACCTATGGAAAGTGTGAGAACCAAATATAAAACAAAGCGGATCCAAAAATACTTCCATTCCCTCGACATAATCAATAATGACCTCCATGTTAACACTGCAATGCGTGTAGCACCACTAGCCTTGCCCTTACTTTTAAGATAAGGTCCTCCCTGCGGCATAAGTTGGACAGAATTTGTTAATATTTCAGTATAGCTGTGTTAGAAGAAACAGACTCTTTATGAGATTGTTATTGTAGCTTTGCATGACTCGTCAAATATGCTAGGAGTTATATATGATTTTTCGTTGCATTGAAGATTAATGTGCTGATCTATTCTACCAAAACACATCTGTACATAAGATAGTAAAATTGGTTATCTAGTAATAATTAATTTTCCTAATAACTGATTATACCATGAAATTAATCTCAACCTAAGGGTCTCCTTAAAGAAAAGATTGCCATTTGTAAATTTTCATTGGAAAGTACATGGCATACTTGGAGTCAATAGTCTTCAAACTTGGCCCACTGTCTTCATTCTAAAAGGATCACACACAGGCTTCTGGTGACAAGAAGCAAACAGGTGATCATATTTGTGCATTTTTCAGCTCATCAGGTGGACAAGCAAGTTTAAGAAAGAGGATGAAGGATACAAGGAATCAAGTGTTCATCATCAGGGACATGGCATGGTTAAAAAATGTGTATCAACTGTTGCTAGGTAAGTCAAAAAGAATGAAGTAGACAGCATAGTGGGGAAAAATGAGATGTAACAAAAATACGTCTGGGAGTCACTACAGTGAGTAGAGAACATGATGGCTTCTCAACTGCAAAAGAGAGAAGAATCACGACAGTTGATGGTAACATGAAGGCCACATTAAATGCAGAAGTCAGAAGCTTATGATAAAAAAGCACTGATGATGTCAATACAGCAGCTGGAAAGATGCTACAAGGGTGGTTTAAGGAACAGATAGAAGATACAGGAAAAGAACCACTGAAACAGCCTAAAAGAGATGGTAAAAAAGAGCTCACGATTAGATCAACTAGGCAAAGAGAGGAAGGGCAGATTTAACCCACAAAAGCAGTTGAAAGAAATGATTTGCATCAATAAACAGCTGATTCGCTGATTTATCACAGGTTAAAGCAATTATTTAGAGCTCTGCGCAGCTGACCACCCAATACAAAATCGGTGCCAGATCACCATTCATCTGAGTCAAAACAATGGTGACTACAGAAACCTTTCCAGTTTGGACTGCCTCCTGAAGCCTTGTCTCTTAAATATTATTTTTTCTTATTAAAATCAAGGATTCCCGTACCGGTCCATAGCGGTGTATCAACATTTTGTTGGTACTGGTACGGTGCCAGTACCGGGCAGTATGCACAGTACATACTGCCTGGTATATTATAATATTTTTTTTATAAATAATATTATATAAAATAATATTAATATATTAATATATTAAGAAAAGAAAAAGGGGCGACGTTGCTCGATCTCTTCTCCCCGCACGGGGAGAAAAATCGCCTGCGGGTCGGCATACTGCCCGGTATATTATAATATATTTATAAATAATATTATATAATATAATATTAATATATTAATATATTAAGAAAAGAAAAGAAAAAAGGGCGACGTCGCCTCGATCACTTCTCCCCACGCAAGGAGAAAAATTGCCCACGGGCGACCCGCGGGCAGCGAGGACGACGACAGCTCGTGGGCGATCCGTGGGTGGCAACAGCGCGCGGGTGCGAGGGCGACGACAGCGTGCGGGCGAGTATGGCTCGAGGTACCTTTTCTTATTCGCTTCTTCTTTCTTCTTCTTCTTCTTCCCTTCTCGATTTCTCCTCAATCGACCGCCAACGATCGCCTTTTGACGGTACCGCCCGACAACGGCTGGTCCGTGTACCGATCAACTATCGGACTGATACATACCGCGCGATACGAGGCTTTACCACTCAGTAAGGAAAACCTTGATTAAAATAATTGCTACGAGGAAAAGAAACGTATCATCAGAACTCAGAAGACTAGTGCGAAAGTTGTAGCCACAAAATATATGGGGTGTGGATGATATATTATCAGTGATTAAAAAAGCGCTAGGCGCCAAAAGGCGCCAGGGTCCCAAAACGCCCGAGGCGCCAGGCGCTCGCCCGAGTGAAGCAAGACGCCAAAATATTTAAAAATATATAATATAATTAATAAATATAATTATTTAAATAAAAATTTCATACTATACTGTTAATATTTAATATACATTACACTGTTAACAGTATACTATTAACAATATACTGTTAATATTTAATATACATTATACAGTATACTGTTAATATATTGTTAAGTGTTAACAATATATTAAAGTATACTATTATACTGTTAACAATATAAGATACTGTTAATAATTAGTTATAATAATTAATCAACTTAACAGTATACAGTATACTGTTAAGTGTTAATATACTGTTAACAGTATAGATGACGAGCTGACCTGACCGCGAGAGGAGTAGCAACGACAGCGACGACGGCAAGCGGTAGCAGTGACGGCGGCGAGGTGCAGCGAACGACGGCGAAGAGAAAGCCTGGTGTCGACGACGTAATCCAAGCGACAGCGACGGCGGCGAAGACAGCAGCAACGAGGCGGCGAAGACCGCGGCAGCGGCACCAAATACGGCAGCGGCGAGATGCTAATCCAAGCGACAGCGACGAAGACAGCAGCAGCGAGGCGGCAAAGACAGCGGCAGCGGCACCAAATACAGCAGCGGCGAGATGCTAATCCTGATTAGGGTTAACAGGAAATATATAGCTACGTTAGTTGGTTCGATTGAACCAACTAACGCGACCGACCGAACCAGAGCTAAAAGCATGGTTCGGTCGACTGTATTAAACCGAGCGCTCGCCCGAATCGCCCGTCGCCTGGGCTCGGGCGAGCGCCCAGGCGGCGCCTCATTGAAGCGCGCCGCCTGGGTGTAGATTGAGGCGCTCGGGCCTCGCCTCGCCTCGCCCAGGCGCTTAGGCGAGCGCCCAAGCACCTATTTAAAACGCTGTATATTATACATCCAGTTCTTAGTTTCGTGTTCAATGACATAAACCTCATCAACAAGATTTAGTCAAAAATGTATGTTTTAACCTTCTTTTATGGTCATTGAAAACCTATCATTTCATATTTACTACTGTGAACAGCTTAAGCATCTACAAACCATGTAGAAAGATAGTTAATCAATCAAAATATAAAGGCGTAAATAAGTGTAAAGACAAATAAAGAGTTTGGAATGTGCACCTTTTCGATCAGTTTCACAATCATAGATTCAACAGCAGCAGAATCAGCTGATGATTTATAAGTAGCTTCAAGTGTTCGAATAGCAACAGCTGTATCCATGTTTACTGATGAGAGATCACTATTATCCTCCTGTTAGTAGTGTTCACAAGCAATTACATGGTGCTGAAAGACAAATAGATAGTGTATATAAGCCATCTCCTGACTTCTAAAAGCAAAACTCAACAATGTTACCTGTAAATTCTTGCACATTGCTATTATCCTATCAAAATCAGTGTTGATTGCTCGCAGAAAGTGATCGGAGGGACTTTGCATAATTGGGCAAGGAAACCCTGCATTAGAAAAATGCTGCAATGCAAACAGAGTTGATTCTTTGGGCCATGATGTGAAATAACAAGTTACCCATGCACCTTCGAGTTTAATAAAATAATCAACCTAAATTAGAAGACCCACCTGCAAACAAGCCAGTGTCTCTCCAAAGAATAGTGTGTTTCCATTTGAGAGTAAACAAATTCTATCAAAGAGGCCAAAAACTTCTGTGCTACTCTGATACATTGTGAAAATAAGAGTGCAGCCAGTGCTTGCAAGTTTCTTCAATGTAACCATTAACAGAAGAGCTGATACACTGAAAGGAAATGCATTTAGCAAATAAACAAAACCACATGAAATTTTTTGACATATTGTAGGTCCTTAGAAAGTACTGTACAGAACCTGTCAAGATGATAAAGTGGTTCATCAATAAACAAAACATGTGGCCTCATTACAAGCTCCCGAGCAATACTAACACGTCTTCTTTCTCCACTAGGAAGACTCTTAGTGTAACAATGGCCACCAATGAGTGAGTCTGCAAAATCTCCCAGAGACATAGCTGATATGGCATCCTCAACAAAGCTCTTCTTTTGAAAGAAGAAACCAGGAAGTTGCAGAAGTGCCGAGTAATATAGCATTTCACGCACGGTTAGTGATTCAATCAACACATCTTCCCTATCAACATAACCCTGCAAATGTCTGGTCAGGTATAGGGCGTACAAGAAAGCAGCACACGTATAGAATGTCTGCGTCGGATCTGATTGAATAAAAAAACAAATTCAAGTCATATGACTCAATAAAGCATAAAAAGAAATGGATGATATCAAAACCTAAGCAACAAGGGTGAAAAATCTTGAGTTCCCAGATGGCTCAATAAGTTTCTAGTTTAACTCTTGAACCAAAATCTCACAGTCGACTGTAGGTATAGTTGTGTACTGTGAAATTAGTGTGTCTAAGGGAGGCAGCTCTTCTGGTTTTTAGAAAATGGAAGAAATGAATAGAAGAAATGCCCCAGCAACTGCAGGATAAATGTCTGTTGAGACATCCTAGTGGTCAATGTATTGTGGCATAAGTAACGGGTCTCAGGTTCGAGTCATCTTGTATGCTGTTTAATATAAGAAAATTTTCTTTCTATCTAAAAACAGGCAGAATAAATGACCATACCACCACATGGAATATGGCAGAAGTCCCCAGATGAATTCAAAGCTTGGAAATGCAAATAAAAGACCATTAGATACTGAACCGGCTCCTATGATACAAAAAGGAGTAATTGGTTATACCTAATAAAATATTGTCATTTTCACATCACATGTACATAAATTTTATTGCTTATTCATTTGAAATGAGAAAAGGATTTCACTAACAGTCTGACACCAGAAGCATTACAATGTTTAATAATGGAGAGAATGCCAGGATTTAACACATGAGCAACAGAAATCTACTCAAATGATGGTTATATGGGTCATAAGATATGCATGTTTTTTTCTTTGAAGGACATAGATTGTGCTTTAGAAACAAAAAACTTCCAATCATCTTATTTATTATCTGCTGGCATTCATACGTAAGCATATCTATCAAATGTCTATCACAACCTAATAGTTATGTTGACATTTCATGTACTATAAATCTTCAGACAAGCCTCATGCATTCATGAAATCTCATGTAAAGCAATCAAACACACAGCACAATGACGATGTCTAAAATCTTTTACAACTTATGTCAAAGTTGTACTAACTTTAAAGATATACTCTTTGTTTTTCCTTTCTATGTTCCTCTAATTGCTACACAGCATTAATCATCATAAACTATTCTTGATTTTATTTGGTAATCTCTGCAAATTAAGATCAATTTATATCCTAAAATAATGTTGCAAACAATTAGAATATGATTAGAACAATTAATTGATCACCATAAACATTTGAATACAATTTCATGCAAGGTTCGTTATACCAGTCCATACCAACATACCGAGCTCAGCTCGGTATGGTACGGTGCCCCGGTACCGAGCGGTACACACAAGAATACTGCTCAGTATATATATAATATAACATAATATAATATAATATAAGTTAAAAAAATTTAAAAAAAAAGTGATGTCGCCTCATTCCTTCTCCCCACGCAGGGAGACATTTCTTCTTCCTCTTCTTTTTCGGCTGAAACAGCCCGAAATCGATCGTTACCAATCGATTTCAGATGGTAACAAGGCGGAAACAACCCCAATCGACGATACCACCCGATAGTGGGCAGTCCGCATACCGGTCAGCTGGCGGACCGGTATGTACCGCCCGGTACAAGCAGTATCGATCGGTATTGCATTCCTTGCTTTCATGTTTAACCAGTCCTGCTGGCAGGATCTCATCAATCATTTGTGAGTTACAGAACACCACAAACAGGTTAATTAAATCCTCAAGATATAAATGCTAATGGAATTTAGAAGTTATCAGTAAACACTCATTTTGTAGAGAAGATGACAAAAATATAGCAGTATGCGGTACAGGATCATCAATTTCCACAATAGAAGCATGAAGCACAGTTTCAAATTTCCCTGGGACTGGTATGTATAGGACTGTATTTATCAATCTGGGTTTAAACCGATTCATCTGGTCAGGTCCGATAAGCAGGTTATCACCCAATAACTTGCAGATGGTAACTGATCACTTACATATGAACCGTATGGCATGCATGCTTTCACCCCATTCACAAAAACCTCACCATACATTCTCGCTGGATCATGCAGTTTACCTAAAAGGAAAATACAAATAGAAATATCTATCATTAAGTCCCAGAAGCAGTGACGACAAGTTTAAGATAACTGCTTATTTCAACATTTTGATAGATTCTTTTAGCCAATGAAACTTTTACTTATAATTAATAAGGTTCAACACTGTATTAACCCATTATTTTGGAGAAAACAAACTTCAACATCAGTTTTGAGACAAACCTGCGATGGCCCTAAGCAATGTAGATTTCCCAGATCGTGCAGGCCCCATTATAACAGTAAGTGTGCCCGGCAGAGCATATCCATTTGAACTTTTCACAACCTTATCAGAGTACTTCCCCTTTTCATTTAAAGTAACGGTCAATTCCTTCCATACTATAGATGCCCCTGCTATCTTCCTCGCAGTAACAGATGTTGAAGCCTCAGGCAATGATGGAGATGGTAACGAACCACTGTTAATCTTTGACAAGGATGGAGAGGCTGTAGCAGTTGCAATATGGATTGAGTCACCAACTTCCTCTAGGTGTGCATCAATCTCTGTGTCATCCCAGTCTGGTGAATCCTCAAACGAGATAGGTTGCCTCAGAGTACCAGGTTTCCTCAGGTAGAAGAATGCGCCTGCTGGAGGTCTGCCAATCGGACTACTTGCCGAAGATGAAGATGACCTATAGTTATCTGAATAAGACTGTATCTCTTCCATTTCTTTTTGTCCTTAACAGATTTTATAATATCAATCCATCAGAAGATATCACCATGCACTGAAAGGTATTATTATATCGTTTTGGAACAAAGAACTTTCTTTGTGCATAGTTCCACAACTTCATCATCCAACCAATTTCATGCATATATATTTCTTATAGTTCTCAACTCCAGAAAGGATTATTTCCTGACCTGCACACAGTTCAGAATCTTCAGATAAAAGTTAAGGAAGGTGAAAACCAACTAGCATTCATTAAAACCACTTCATCGTTGGAAAAATGCAAACAGTAATTCATTAAAGTTCACTAATATTAGTATCAACCTAGTGTAAACCACTCCATTTGTGTTGCAATCATGTGTACGCATAATATACACATAAAAGATAGAACTTGAGCTCTTCGCATCCAACAGGTGATGTTGTCTAAGAAAAAACTGACAAATTTAGAAATACATAACTTTAATGATAATAAGAGCAACGTTTTTTACCATTTCCAATACCTCAACGAGACTGACAAGAAAAACAGCATATAGATCGAAATACTATTACCTGAAGACCTGCTTGAAACTTGAGATTTTGAATCACAACAAAAGCTATATATTACAAGAACCACACTATACAACAGAAAGACCACCATCTTCTTTCAACCCTCGAAGAAAAAAATGGATTTTCTTCAAGAATACTCCAAGAAAGCAAACAACCCTCATTCGAGGTACCTACCACTCAAAACCCTTAAACCCTAGCAGAACCCAAAGGGCAAAACGGAAACAGAAAACACCGGCCCACCAAATTACCTCGACATCCCACCAACGTCCGACCAACCACTACAACTATCACTAGAGAAAGTTCCGGATCGCTAAAAGTAACGGACACACTCAGAAGAACCATTCAAGAGGAAGCAACCGAAGCTGCAGAGCACACTACCTGACAAGATCCTCGATTGACAGGATCTGCGACGAGACCCAAGGCCGAACAAAGGATCAAGTGCCACAACCGCAAGAAATGGCAACGCAAAGAGGGATCTTGGCTAAGAAACTTATCGGAACACCTCGATCCGAGCGAGAAACATAGAGCAAAGAAACTTCTCAGGGGGAGATATAAAAAAAAAAGAGAGAGAGAGATATCTGTTTTTCTTATTTATTTATTTATTTCCCGCTTTTTTGCTGCCGCTAGGACGCGGGTCACACGGTCCTCCCGAACGATTTAATTAAAGAGGACCAGCGGATAAAAACAATGGAGTTTTGGGACTTCGAGGGAGTACGGTGGAGAGGTGACCCGGTGATTTTAAAGTGGCTTTGGGTGCGGCACTTCTTTGGAGGGAATCATGTTTGTTTTGGGCTTTTAGTCTTTTACTGTAGCAAATTGGATATATATATATATATATAGAGGGAGAGGGGGAGAGAGAGATAGAGAGAGAGAGAGAAAGAAGCGATATATTATGAGGAATAGAAGCTTCAAAAGGTGAGGGGAGTCGGGTTGATGGCTTTAGTGTTAATCTAGTATCTAATCACACTCAACTGGAGCCGTCACAATCTCGCTTATAATCGACATGGTATTATTTTATATTTTAGGAGACATAGGCTACTATTAGATCTGTTTTGATGTTAGAAATTACATCATCAAAAATAGTTTTAGCTCGAGTTAGTAATCCTAGTTTTATTAGGACTAATTATATATTATCATTTATATTGAGATCTATATAATTCTGAAAGAAAAATAAATAATCCTACATCATTAGCTATATTGATGAAAAATACAATATGTAACATCGGATCGATATAAAAATTATTAATAAAAAAATAATTTTAATATTCATTCCGTTTTTAATATATAAAATATTAAAAAAATTATCACATTCAGTTTGTTGTCACGTGTTATGTTTTTGGTTGAGGATGTTATGATACTTATGATTATTTATATTATTTTTAAAATTATAAAGTTATAATATAAAATTTTAAATTAAAAAGATCATGATACTAATATATATATATATATATATATATATATATGTGCAGCATCATATTTCATACCCAGAAATGTGACCCTGACGATTCGACTTTCAATCGGAGCCGTTCGACGCTCGTGACCGTACGTGGAACCCACCTGGCACAGTAGGGCCCAATTGGACGCAGTTCGAGGGTCACGCGCGAAAGCGAACACCGCCAGCCGTGAGTGGGTGGGGTCGGGTTTGGTCGTGGGGAATTGGGCTCGCGGGTTGGGTTTGGTGTCGCATGGGAACGGCCCGCCCATCTTCCCCCGGCGTCCGACAAGCATTGCGCAGCTGTGGGCCCGACGCGCGCATTGGGAGAGCTGCACATCATTTTAATTTGTTTTAAATTAAAATATTTTTATTTTAAGAAAAAAAATAAAATAGTAATAAAAATATAAATATGTTCTAGAAAAATCGCCTTGGCCAATTGCACAAGCTCATTTCAACAGTTGAATTCATGTTTTTTTTTTTTTTTTTTTTTTGGGGTGTTGGGGGATCGGAACTAATCGGTACATCATCACAGGCACACACACATCAGTTGACTTGGAATTGGACACGTAATGGAGGTACGATCCACACCGGACGCTGCTCGGCCTGTGGGTTGACAGCGGCGTCTGCCGCAGCAGACTTGTTCCGGGGGGTCCTTCCAAATCACGGCAGCATACAAGGAGCCGGGAAACCCGTGGGAGATGTTAGCGACGTGGGGGCGGCTCGCCAGGACAAGGCCACATCGAGATTCCAAGATCGGTCGATTTGGTCGGCCGCGATCTCTGGATCACTGGTAGGGGTTGGGTCACGTGTCATTGGATCTATCCAACTCGGGCTTTCATCAGATTCCAATAGGATTTACCGACAGATTGGGATCACTCAATGAGTTCTCAGTTCACAGGTAAACTACCGTAGCATAAAAACAATGATTCACACTCGCATGCAAGGATTTCAAACACAAGACAACAGTGTGATAGAGAACACCTCAGTTTAATATTCTGCAGACCCAAGTAATGACAACAAGAACAAGATTCTCTCTAAAACTATGCTACCGGGTTGGAGATGCTGGTTTAAAAAAAAAAAAAAGAAGAAGAAGATAGATACCCCCAACCATGGTTTCAAACATGGATCGAAAATAAACTGGTGTCAGATGGTATGGATCAGTATTGTTGAGTACACTGATACCATACCGGTCGCCTAAATGTCTAAAACTGATATCAGATCAAGATTTTAAAACCGTTATCTCAAGAATCTGAAGGAAAAAAAAAAATTTGTTTCCATGTTGTAATTTTGAGCCACAAACAAGTCCAGAAAACAAAGTTTATATTTCTTATCACAACGTTTGCTAAATTTCTTGAATGGTTCCAGCAAGATAGTTTTGATATGAGAACCATTTACAGATATGGACAGCAATACATAGATGATATGGATTAATTGGTAGAGGAAATGCAGAAATTGAATTGCCATTAAATAAATGCAATTTGGCAGACCTCTCAAATAAGCAAGTCAAGATAGGCTTCTAAACCTTGGCTTTGGAGGCACTTCCTCAGCTTGCCCAGAGCCTGGCTCTCTAGCTGCCGAACCCTCTCTTTCGAAAGGCCATACATGGCACCAATCTCCGAGAGAGACTTCTGTTTGCTGCAACGGAACCCAAACCGGTACTGAATTATAACCCTCTCCCTAGGTTTCAATATATTTAGAAGATTGCGTACGTGCTGCCTCATCATCTTCTTGGCTATGACAAGATCAGGAATCTCAATCTTGGGGTCTGCTACCGTTTCCTGGTGGCATCAAGAACCATTAAAAATTAAGTTAACACTAAATAAGAACAAAGGATCAAGTGAAATAATCAAGAACAAGAAAAAAGAAACAAAATTTCTGGTGATATGATGTACAAAATCAAGCTTAGAGATCCATTCATCAAGAAAATCATATTGAAACTCGATGTGGTGGCCAAAATCCTACAAATTTAATCAGACCTTACCTCAGAATCAGATTGTGAATCTTCCATTCCATTAATGTCGATCCCTTAAGATAGAAAGATTGTGTTTTTGTTGTATTGCAGGAGTTATGGAGTATTCTCTTGGATAAGTTTTAAAGAGAGTATACATTCAGGGAAGCATGCCAATATCTAAACCAAAATTATTTACACAAGACATGAACTAGAATTTTATAAAGTTTGTCAGAAATAGCCAAAATAATGCATATCCTATCAGACATTGTCGCCCCAGAACCTTTTTATACCTTCTCCATTCCAATGGATATATCCCAAGGAAAGAGTTTGTTATTCTTAAGAGACATGGAAGAATAACTGCATCTTTTGTGGAGGGCATTGAGGAACACTTGTTTGGATAAGGTTTAAAAGGAGAACATGTTTACATGGAACAAGTCTGAACATGGTGGTCAACAGTATGTGCAATAAGATATAAACTAGCAATGAACTAAGTTATGAGAAAGCATTAAAGAAGCTGAGCTAGAAAATGCAACCTTCAATTAGAATGCTTAGTGAGTGTGGATTTTCAAACTAAGAAGACAAACCAAATACATGGAACAAGGCTTACCGGTGACACAATGAGCAAGAACAAAGACCTACATATTTACAGATGCATAATGTATACATGTAAATCGTGGAGACATTGTAAACTTCTAATATTTACATATACATCTAAACATGCATACGTAAATATCAAATTACACTCGGATGATTCCATTTATGAGATGTATGATGCTTTGTTTACTAACCTACCTGAAAAGTGACATTCTGATCTGACCAAGGACACCTTTGAATTGAAATAGGATTTTTAGAGTTCAATAGTAAATTTTCCAACTTCTGAACAGTGATGCCAACACGTTTTGCTATCTCTTCGTTTGTTGGGAGAAGGCCTTCTTGAATGCACAATCTCTTTGCTTCTCTTATGCTTTTCAATAGAGCAAAAACATTTTCCTGCGACAACCAAACATGATAAGAGAACGCCACAGCATTGATGAGATACCATTTTTCAGATGACACTATGCAAAATTGCAAATTATGCAATGGTTTAGGTTCAGCTATAACATCTACATGCTTCAACATGAAAAGAATTGAGATAAGAATACTTTAGATCTAGTTATGTCAGCGGACAGCAATGTGCTTTATTGCATACGAGAGATTCATTTAGCTTGGCAATTGGAAATAACATTGTCAGAAGCAAGATAAAACATCATTGTGGGATGCAAAGAGAAATGATTTAGATCATCGACCTTTCAGCTTGAACTAATGTCAAGGTTCCAAGTAAACTAAAAATATGTAAAGGAAGCCAAAACTCAACTGGTAACCGAATGGTTCGAGAGTTTTGAAATATGGCCTTCCTGATCGATTGCCTTATCCACCAATATGCATAAGTAGGAAATCTGCAGCCAGCTCTTGGCTTGAACTTCTCTAAGCTCTTCATAAGGCCCCTGCTTCCCTCCTATAATAATACAAACTTTGTGACACAACGAAGAGTAATAGGAATGTTCCGTGAAACAAAATGGAATGCACTTTAGAGATGCAACTGCGATATAGAATTATGTAACGGCAGCATGAAACAGAAACCAGAATTAAGGCAGATTTTATAGAATTGTCTTTTAAATGATCTTCAGCAGCTGTAAAAATACAACACTGATCAAGTACTATTCCCCTGGCGCCAGATACCTATTTGTATCACATGAATTACATATGGAAGTTTGCAGTTAGTTAATAGAATATTTTACCCAAAAAATTTGCAATATGAAACAACTTTCAAAGAAGGAACAATGCAGTTATATAGCATGCTACAAGCAACTCTAAGATGGGAGAAAGGACATCAATTTTAAACAAATCACGAGAAAAACAGGTATCAACCCTTAAATTGTGTTAAGCATGAACATGTAAACACTCCAAGTCAACCTGCAGCAAATCCTGAATATTAAGGCCCTTCCCTTCATATTGTCTTGCAACATGTACCACAAGGCGAAAATTAGCATAAATCATCTTTTCTCGGCTGCGTCTCCCAGAAGAAAGGCAGGACTGTAAATCTTGGCAGCTCATTCCAACTACTTGAGCCCACTCCGCCAATGTTGGTTCACGATCAGATTGTGATTCAAGTCGTTCTTTAACTTCTTCCAATCTCATAAGATCCTGTTCATAGTAAAAAAAATCAAACAACATATGGAGATGATCAGTGACCTCTCTATGCCAATTAAGTACAAGGGAAGCTTGCAAACAAAGATAGACATAACACATGCCTCTATCTTAACAAATAAATCTTTTTCTTCTTTAACTGTCAACAGTTGTTTTGTCTCAGGACCCCACAAGAATAACCTGAGGGGGTCCTTGGAGTCAAGACGTTTATCTATCTTCTTGCTTCGATTTATGGTCATTGAACTGAAACCATGGTGGACAAAATTGTTTGGATTCTTGGAGACCTTGCGTTTCTTGGATTGTCTCTCCAATAGCTTTCTTGATCTAACAGTTGTTTCTTCTTTAAAAAAAGTATCATCGGTTGATCCTTCATCAAAACTGATTAAGAGAACTCTTAGAAATTGAAAGACATTGATGCATAAAACAATTCCAATTGTCAGGTAAGAAATGAAGGTGAGCATCTGATCAATAAGAAACACACCCTGAAAAGTTTGATTTATCAACTTCAATTCCCAAAATATTTGATTGTTCAACCAACGATGCTGCTTTTTTCGAGGCAATCAAAGCTTTTTTAGCAAGGGCAAGAACATCGGCTGGTGTGATGCAGTCTTTAGTATCTTCAACTTGCATAGCACTGCTGTCTCCACTTACACAGGTACTATTTTCTTCTGGACCTACAGAGACTGGTAATGATTGCTTTTCCTCATTATGAGGAGGGAATCTGTAAGAGATATCAGAAAGAAGTTAGAGAATAAACAAAACAGTACTTAGAAAATGGTTAAATAAGTGCTGCTCAAAGTAAGAAAGTAAGCCAGATTATCTTACGGATACCATAAACCGGGCTGATAAGGCAACTGGCATTCGAGATATCTCAAGTATTGGTTAAATTCATGCTTTTCTCTCTCTTCAGAACATGATCTGCCAGCCTCTGCTAACCACTCACCTGGTGTTGCCTTCGAAATTAAAAGATCAGATAATCATCAATTCAGAGGAAATTGATGTGAGCAACACATCAAATATAGTTTCTGCTTATAATTGTCTACAGTCGTCCCTTCACAATACTACACCAATAGAATGATAAACTCATAAAAGTACTCCAAAACACCATACATGACAAAACACTCCTTTGTTCAACCAGAAAAGGCATTGAATATATGAGAGTAAAATTGAATGAAGCATGGTAGGAAGTAAAGTGAGAATTCCATGTGTATTGGGCATGGATTTAGATCCTAATGTCAGACATGACCATTGTCTTAATTAAGGATATACGAGTTTAGGACATAGAACCAAATTAAACTATGTTCTCAGTTAAAGATAAGATTTACAATGATCATCTATATAAATCAATATTTTGTATTAAGAAAAAGAATTAACAACCTCTAAAATTTTTAAAGAAATATTTTATTTTTAAGAGCATAGATTTACTTAAAATATCATTTACTTAATTTAAATATATTTTAAGCTATTTTCTATTTTACCATTTTCCTTTCCTTTTGTTCTCTTCTCCTCTATATATTTATCAGTAAACAAATAGATTTGTTGAGATAAGTTTTAAGATAAACTAAGTAACCTCTCTCCACCATTCCCCCCCCCCCCCCCCCCCCCCTCCTCTCCCTTTCTTCCTTGCTCTTCCGTGTGTGCTCATACATATTCATGGTTCAATTCAAAGATAACATAGAAAACCAGGAAGCCTACCTGCACAGATTTTTCAACCTTATTGAGATGGTTAGTTTTGAGATCATCACGTTGTTCCTTTGAAAGAACTGATGTAGTTATGTGATGCACAACTTGTGTGGCTGGTACATGGATCATTGGCTGACTTGTTTGATCAAGGAGCATTGGAACTGCAAAAACAATATCAGCAAAAGGAACACATTTCGAAGTTGCACATAAATCGAAGGTTCAACCCTATAGAAAACTGAATATAAATCAGAGCTATTAAAGATTCTAGGGTGATTGAGTGCCCCTGATGCTTGGACTGGTGGTTAAGTTTGGCCTCTTATGCTGGCTGACAAACAAAGTCTCCATTTGGTACCTAAATCATGCCACCAAGAGATCCAGAAATGATTTTGTAGTACAAATACTAATCCCTTGGTGTTAGATTCCTTTCATTAGCTCTTTAGCCAACTCGCTACACATACAGCATTATTTGTCCTTCTAGGGAAGCTTTAATGCTGTAGAAAAATTGAAGATTTGTGGTGGTTGCTGCCCACCACAACTAATGACAGCTAAAATGCCATATGAAAAGAGACCAGGCCAAAAAGTAAATTCCACTGGAAGTTCTCAATTTCTATGCCTTAACTAATAGAATGAACTCACAGTTACAGCTCAAAACAGTCTATTCATGGCAGGCAAGTATAGACTCCTGGGTCTACACCTCATCCCACCGGCGGCGACACCTATAGGATCCCAAAAGGTCCTAAGAGGAAAACAAGCAAACACCTTACAGGCACTTCAGTGCAACCGACATGATAACACCAGATGACACCGAAAACGACCACAAAACTGGGGCCCCAACAAGGGAGTGATATTTGTACCACTAAGAAGGGTTCCACTCACCGGAATTGGAGTAGGGCGTTCGGAGGTGGGTTCTGGAAGCCATGGGAATCGGGACAGGTGAGAGGAGACTTCGACAGGCTTCCATTGCGAGAGCTGCTCGGGCGAGGCGGTCCGCACCGCTGCGGGCCTATCTCTTTTTATCGTTTGCTTGGAGGAGCAAGAGGCAGAGAGAGAGGACACGCAAACAGTAGAATCGGAGGATGAGAGGCGTGAAACAGAAGAGCGAGGAGGGAAGGAGGCGGCCCAAAAGAGCGGTATAGAACGGGATAAAGTAACAGATCTACAAGATATTTGTTCCGAGTGAGGATGAGGTTCGTAGCGCCAGCAAGTGGAAGGGGAAGAAACCCACCAGCCTTCAATAAATAAATATATATATATATATATATATATAACGCTATAAAATCAAACAAATTAATTTCCAGTAGCTAACATCAGTACAATGACGTAAAAAAAATTAATTGACATCAATATTACTTCAATAAATATATAAATATATTTCTCACAAATTAATACAACTTCACATGTATCACTGTAAATTAGAATCTTCGTACTTGTTCAAACTCACTCATAGCGATTAATTTGAGTTCATTGGATGAGTAATACTATAAGTGAAAATATGCAATTTAAATATTTAAAAGGATGTTCTTATGTAAATCCAAAATATTTTTAAAAAACATGTGTTATATTAAAATTTAGAGGTGAATATATATTTTTGAGAAGGATAGATACGTAAGATAAATAAAATAGCATTTTAATGAGTATATTTATTTTCATATTCTTTCAAAAGTATTTTATTTTTATTTCTGAATACTTGAAAAATAATTCACAAGGTCCCAGATTATATATATATATATATATATATATATATATATATATATATATATATATATATATATATATATATATATATATATATATATATATATATTGAATGGACTTCGTGATTAGTATGACCGTGAATCTACACCATCACCATACCCAGCACATCAGCACAAGCCATCAGCATGAAAAGTATAAGTTAGATTAGCTGATAAATAATTTGATAATTTACCATAAAATATTGATGTAGAATACGGTTCTTGATTTATCCTTTTAAAAAACGTCTTAGTTTAAAATAAAAAAAGCACTGTGTAACATGCTTGCAAATTCGTATCACCAACCTCAACACACATGGAAGCACCAAAAACACAGGTAGAAAACCATCCATGAATGCCTCAAAAATCCATCTTATTTTCCATACAAAATCTGAGAGCTTGAAAGTGAAGAGGGCACTAAAAACTAATACGGATGAAGGAATGAACATCTAACAACTCAGTTTGGTGACAGGATTCCTTCACAAATGGCACTCTATTGAAAAAAACTAGATCATATAAGAATGCTTACATGACCATACTCCCTTCAGCTGGTCCGGCCACTGGTGCCTTCGGCTTTGGCTTATCCACAACGATTGCCTGCGTCGTCAAGACCATCCCAGCGACAGATGCAGCATTTTGCAGGGCACATCTTGTCACTTTAGCTGGGTCAACGAATCCCAGCGACAGATGCAGCATTTTGCAGGGCACATCTTGTCACTTTAGCTGGGTCAACGACTCCAGCTTCCACGAGGTTCTCGTACTTGTCAGTCATCGCATTGTAACCAACCTGCCATTCGCCGTCCTTTATTTTCTCTACCACCACTTCTCCTGCATTGTGTGCGATCAAAGCTGTGGGTGCAACGAGTGCCTGTAAAACCACAAATTGTTCCAAGTCACCGAAGAATATTCTTTTGGTTCACAGATGTCAAATGAAAGTTGCTGCGCCTTACTTTTTGCACAATGTCAGCTCCAATGCGCTCATCTGCATCTTCAAGTTTGTCTTTGATAGCAGGAACGACAGTGGAGAGATGAACCAGGGCAGCACCTCCACCAGGAACAATGCCTTCCTCTATAGCAGCAAAAATGGCATTTTTTGCATCCTCAATTCTGAGTTTGCGGTCTTCAAGCTCTGTTTCCGTTGCAGCACCGACCTTGATAACTGCCACACCACCAGAGAGCTTAGCAATCCTCTCGGCTAGCTTCTCAGAATCATAAACTGAGTCTGTCTCTGCAAGTTCTTTCTTTAACTGGGCAATTCTCGCCTGGATCTCATCCTTTGATGCTGCATCAGCAATAATGGTGGTAGAGGCCTGGGAGACTGTGATCTTCCTTGCTGTCCCCAGTTGCTCAACCGGCACATTCTCAATCAGTAAGCCAAGGTCCTTGGCTTGGAATTCAGCTCCTAAGTAGAAGTTGATATAATATTAGTTAGAAAGAAGAAAAGGTTTTTGCAAATACTTGAAGACTCAATCAGTACTACTTAAAGGATAATCAAATCACATCTAACATGGGCATATCACAGATTCTAGGATTGGTAACAAAAAAATGGTTCCAGCTTGCTATTATCATTGAGAACTTGTCAATTGACTTCTTTAATCACATGCACAAGGATTCCATGTGTTACATAGGAAAGCAAAGATAAAATGCTTGAATTTCATCGGGAAAAGAATAGGAAAGAAATAAATGGAAAAGGACCGCTTGTATGTTGCAACAATCCCATGCTCAATTTCATTTTTTTCTTTTTTGTGGGTGTAGAGGGCACACTCCCTTCACCTGTGTGATGGAAGTTCAAGAGACAATGACAACCAATCTGCTTCCAGTATAAGGCTGTATACAACCCTCCATAAACCCCACATTGGCAGGAGCCATATGCGTTGAACCAACTTTTTAAAATTAATTTTTTTATATTAATTGTTTTTTGGAGAGGAATGAAGATTTCATAAGTCACAAAATATAAACAAGAGCTATCATTTGTTGTAGAAGATCATTAACCAACTCTAAACTGACAGATTTTCAGTACCTTAAACAAACAAATCCTACATTCAGATCCAAATTACTGCATATTTGAACAAAATCCAGAAATCGCACCTGGAAACACTGAGCTCAAGGAGAAAAAACAAAGTGGCATACAAGTTGAATTGAAGCTTACTAGTAAGACATGATAGCAAAGGTATCAAAATCAATAAACAGTGAACACAACAAATCAAAGCTAAGACTCGTATGGACTTGATCAGATGTACACGAGAATAAGACTTAAATGGACCAAGTTGAATTTAGACAGAGTACCAGCTCAGATATCCAACCTGTCTTCCAAGCCTATTCAAAATGACATCATTGACATTACTGTTACTATTTGCATTTTATATCATGAATCTGATCCTTGTTAAACCCGTAATTTCATTCATAAACAATACATGAAAGAGAAGCTGATAAGATCCTTAATAAGCTTTAGAGCAAACTGCCAATATAGTAGTTGCAACTTTTTAAATACACTAAATGAATAAATAATGATAGCACAAACATGCAAATGGATGAATACCTGTAACGATGGCAATATCCTGAAGAAAAGCCTTCCTTCTTTCACCAAAACTAGGAGCTTTAATAGCAGCAACATTCAGAATACCCCGGAGCTTATTCACAACCAGAGTCGCCAAAGCCTCACCAGTAACATCCACAGCAATAATGAGAAGAGGAGCTCGCAATTGGGTGGTCTTCTCCAACAAAGGTATAATTTCCTTTATCGTTGAAATCTTGTGATCAGTAACTAAAACTTTTGCATTCTCAAACTCAACAAGTAATTTCTCAGGATTTGTGACAAAATGGGGGGAGACATAGCCTCGGTCAATCTGCACACATCAGAAACAGGCACTAGAGGTTTTAAAAATTGTACAAAACCAAAGGCCTTGAAGAACTGAAGAATTTTCACATGTCAATAGAGTAAGTTTAAATTCCCATAGTCTAACCTCCATCCCTTCTTCCACATCAACAGCAGTCTCGAATGATGATGATGACTCGATAGAAAGAACACCATCAGGACCAACTTTGTCAATAGCATCAGCTATCATGGTTCCAATGAACTCATCATTACCAGCTGAGATGGAGGCAATGGCTGCAACAAACGAAATATCATCTTCAATGCATACTCACCCTATTAAAAGACCAGCACCTCTATAAACTTTATCAGCATCAGGTCACACTAGTCATAGCTTTGAAGAAACAAAGCCTACAAAAGAGTCACTGACCCACTGAACACAGAATAACAATACTACAAGACCGGATGCATAGAGATGAACATATGTTACCTTTAATATCAGAACGTCCCTTGACAGGCCGAGCTTTTTTCTCAAGCTCTTCCACCAGATCATTAACAGTCTTATCGATTCCCTTCTTGATGGACACAGGATTTGCACCAGAAGTAAAGCTCAACAAACCTAACTTGATGATTTCACGAGCAAGGACTGATGCAGTTGTGGTGCCATCTCCGGCAGAGTCATTGGTCTTACTAGCAACCTTCATTTCAGAGACAAAAGAAACAGTTTATAACTCATATGTTGTCTTTTTACTAGTCAAATACAAAAAAAAGAAGATAAATTAGGCATATAAGTCTACTTTCATGGAACAATTTGTCTACCTCACGTATCAAAGCTGCGCCAGCATTCTCCATGGGATCTGCAAGCTCAATGGCACGAGCGAGAGTGACCCCATCGTTGACCACTTTTGGAGCCCCATACTCATCCAACACAACGTTTCTCCCTGTGGTTCATAAGACGGCAACAAATTAACCTAGCTGCTGCCGGAAAGCTCCAACCGTTGGAGGTAGCTACTAAATTACACAGTCGACAAGCAAAACTCAATGTTTTATGGGTTTTTGGCTATAAATCTTAAAACGAGACTACAAATAAACTGCAGAAGACCAAAAAAATTATAACCTTTTCTTCTTGAAGGATCAATCCCTCGGGAAATAGAATTATATCAATAATTCCTTAACAAAGTGATGAGTTTCGTAGCATCGGGGCATGAAAGGCAAAATGCATGTGACTATAAAGCCACACATACCCAAAGAACCCACAAAACAAAGGAATGAAAGGGAGGGAGGGAGGTTCCTCGAGCACCTCGAGGGCCAAGAGTAACACCCACGGCATTAGCGAGCTTCTCGACGCCGGACTGGAGAGACGACCTCGAGCTCTGATCGAAGGCGATGTCTTTGGCCATGGACCGCACGACGAGTTGCCGGCGCCCATCGTGTCCTCGCCTCTGGCTCACTCTCCCCCTCAGACTCTCCTGTTTCACCAAAAAATTATCAGTGACAACACGAAATCCAAGCCAAAAGAACGGAATTTCCTCCCGAAATCAGCATGTCCTAAGCCAAAAGTTTCGGAGTGTCCTAAGACCTGAAGAGGGGACGAGCGGATGGATGCGGCGTAGATGGCGTTGGCAGCGGCCGTATCTCAAGCAGGCGGAGTGCTACACTGTGAGTGCGGGAGGGAGGGAGGGAGGGAGGCGGCCAAATGATAAGGGTTCGAAGGGGGAATGCGAACGTCGGAAAGTAGGAGAGGGAGAGGGTTTTCGAGGCACTGAGCGGTGGAGTCTCTAGGTCACGGGCTTAGCTGATTTGCCTAAGTCGTGCGGTATCCTTACGACCCTCCTGAAGACTTAGCTGAAATTGTTGGAACGCCCTAAGCGTTATCTGTCCGCACAGGGTCAACCTTCCCCGAGATCTCCTAGAGTCCCTTAGGCTCACAAAAGAGAAAACGGGCCAGAAGAAGCAATTCCCACGGGATCCACAAGCAACTGCTCAAGCATGGCACTTCATAAGCCATATGTCAATTACATCCATGGACATTACAAACTCAGAGAGGTTGCACACAAAGGATAATGGTCCATTACAGACCGATGTCCCCCACAAGTGCTTACAAAACATACTTGTTATTACAAGCCATAATTGGCCATAGAGCAAACCAAACTGGGGTTGTTAAGCCTACTGCAAGCCTGCTACTTGTTGTACAATGTTTGTACACAAAGCGAAGGACACGGACAAACATGAGCATTTCATCAAACACCTTGTTTACATTTTGATTGTGACATTCTCCCCCACTTATTCCTTCGACGTCCTCGTCGAAGCCGCTGTAGACGCTGCATCTCCTTGCATTTTGCTGAATCTTCAATCTTCTGCTTTAGCTGCAACACGGCCTTTGGCTCTCAGCTGCTCTCCGCCACTGTTGTTGAGTAGTCGAACTCTGATCTGTCATGCTGCTTCAACTCACCAATGACTGAATCTGGTGTGGGGTTGGTTGAGTTGTGCTGATCCTTGTTAGTTCTCGCGGATCCTGCTGATGAAGGAAAAGACCTGCCTTATTATGCGCCAGTATCATAGTCTACTCATGTTGCTTGAACTGGGTGGATGCTTGTTGGAGCTTTAACGAGCATCGCCTCGCAGACTTTGAAGTTTTTAAGGTCCTTCCTCCAAAATGTTCACCCATTGATCCTTCCTCCATGTTTAGTTGTCACTTCCAAGTAGGTTTACATCACTTCCGCTTTCGATTGGCATTCAATTAGAAAATGAAGCGGACAATCTACTCTCAGTAGTACCGATCACCAATAGTGAGGATTTGAAAACTATTGTCTTCCGTAAGCTTTCTCTGAAGGGTCACTGAACTTATGCAGAGCTCCTCTGCTGGATAAGTAAGAGAACTGGGATACTTGACTTCACCCATTCTCTTAGTAGTTGAGAAGGCAATGTTACTTGGCTTCGCTCACCTCCTCGAGTTAAGAGGATTGGGGTACTCGGTTTTGCCCATTCTCTTGAGTTGAGAAGGCAAAGGTTACTCAATTTCGCCTGCCTCCTCGAGTTTGTACTTCATGCATTGAGCTGGTTACTAACATTCGCCCGCTCTTTGCTCACACTTCTGAAGCACCTGAAGTGTTTGCACTCCTTGCGTTGAGTCAGCTACTGTGATTCGCCTTCCTAATGCCATCGAACTTCTGGAATGCAAGAAGTTTCGCCCGAAAAGAGTAAAAGTTTACCCCAACTTGGAATCCCCCAACTTGGAGTAAGTCTTTGATAGATTTGGTCGCCTCTGGGATTGTACCGTCTTCTCCATCACCTTTGCCGCCTACTCCTCTGAGTAGAAAGGTACAGTACCATGTACTGTCTACTTCGTTCCTTGGTCGAGCACTCCTGCGTCAACCTGAAGTCCCTCGCTTTCGGCTATCTTGATGAGAAGCCCTTCGACATCGATCTTATGAAGTTTCTTGGCATCTGCCCTTCTGCCCTGTCTTGGTACTTGGAGTTTGCCTTTGCATTCTCCACTTCCTTGGCCCCTTTTACGACCAATGCTCTCCCTCCATGAGAGCAAGGGATCGATGACTCCACGGAAGTCCCGCCTCTGCGGTACCATGGTGCTGCCAAGCCCATAGCGCTACTATCTGTTGACTTGCATCTGCATCCCTTTCTTCGCGATCGGTAGATCCGCCTCTGCGGCACTGTGGTGCTCCTCCGAGTCCACCTCCTTTCTTACTGACGCTTTGCTTTTGGGTAGCTGAGCCCCACTGGACTCGTCGTCGCTTCCTCGCCCCTTTCGACCACCTGCTTCAACACCATTGTGTCCTCCTAGCAGTTCTCCTTGGTCGATGGAAAGACAGACTGCAACTCTCATGCATGGCCTCCGCCATCTTGTTGCAGGGCTCACGCTAATTCTGTTCTCCTTAGCTTCCTTGGTAGCAACGTTCGCTTACTCGGCTTTATCCTCTGACTTGTCGGGCTCCCTTAAGCGAATATGAGCACTGAAGCAGTCCCACTCTCCAGCTGCTCCGATCATACCTTAGTATAATCAAGTCCCCTCCAAGAGACTCACTGGTACTTGCAATCTGACTACTCCCTCGGTGGTACACAGCCCCCATATGCTGACGACCAAGGCTTTCATCTGATGCAAGCTTCGATGCGCACACACGGAAGACCCGCCTCTGCGGTACTGTGGCATTCACTCCTTGAATCCACAGCCCTTCTTGCCGTTGCACTGTTCACCGAAGTGGAGCTCCCAGTAGCTCCTGATCATTCACATGATCATGTCCCCCTCCATGGGACTCACTGGTACTTGCACTTGGACTTCTTCCTCGGTGGTACACAGCCCCCATAAGCTGATAACCAAGGCTTTCATCCAATGCAAGCTCCGATGCACACACGAAGACCCGCCTCTGCGGTACCATGGCATTCACTCCTTGAATCCATAGCACTTCTTCTTGTTGTGTCGTACACCAAAGTGGAGCTCCCAGTAGCTCCTGATCATACCTCCGTATGATCTTGTCCCTCACGGGACAGGATCACCTGTGTTGCATTGTCACGAACTATTCCACCACGATCCGCTGCACCATGTCGCCTCCTGGTGACATCTCCATTGCATACAGATTCTCGTGTGATGAACTCGGACTACGACTTCTCCACGTGTGGCCTCTGCCAACACATCGTAGGGCCTCTGCCATCTCCGGTTTTTAGTTCGCTCTTTTGGTAATTCACCTTCGTCCACCCACCTTGGGTAACACCTGGACGAAGCATAGCTCTAGGACAGTCCGTCGCCTAGTAGCTCCTGAAGTCTCTCTGACTTCACTAGAGTTGGTGCACCATTGTCTGGATCCTGGGTCTCTATCCCCTACCAGCACAATCTCTGCTATGCACCTCTTATTCCTGACAACTCGAATGGCAACACTATGACATATTCATCAAGAGTACCCGCCTCTGCATCCTCTTGCCCCGTGCTAAGGTATCATGATCCCAACTTTGCCTCCGCAAGTTGAATCACCTTAGTTACTCCATCAAATGCATCTCTGAGGTAGCTTGCATGTGCCTCGAAGCTCCCTTCATCTTTGGCACCATGGAAGATAAGTCTGCCCCATCAGAATGAAGAACTCATGGAACGACATGATCTCACTCTTGCCTCTACAAGAGTTCATGCCCTTGACCTCCGTCCAAGGAAAGCTCTGTGCCTCTGCTCCATGTTCCATCTTCTATGTCGACTCCCTTCATGCGACTTGGATACTTCACCAAGTTTCACCCAAGTCGTTCCGCTCCTCAATTTGCATTGAGTTGATAGTGGCCCTCGCGTCCACCATTCCACGGGTCAGCCCTCCGTTGAGTTCGATTTCCACATCGACTCGAAGTGTGCCTTCATATGATGTTGGCTTGGATTACTCCCCCACTTGATCTCGAAATGCATCCACCAATGCATTACCTCATTCGAGATCATGTGCCGGCTCTTTGTCACTCGCTCGGTCCGTTGAGCGTTTTTGGAGATATCTCTTTGAGAAACTCTTCCTCAATATGTGCGATCTGTTGCACATGATTCTCCCTCTGGAGAACTAGGACTTATCCCTCCTAGATATCTGTCCTATTGGAGCAACTTTCCTCTTTACATTCTTCCCACTGGAAGTTTCGGAGACCACCATCCCCTTTGGACTACTCCGTCTTGCTGAACAACTTGTGCCTTGTTCTGCCTCAGCAAGTGTACTTGCTAGATTTCAGCTGCACCCTCCAAGGTCTAGCAACGTGTTGAACTTGTTGCATATTTCAGCTGCCTAGGACGTGGCCTTTTATGTCAAAGAGAAAGTTCTGATGCTCCATGGCACTGAGTTCTGATCGCACCTTAGGATGGCCACGAACACTCCGTCGTCCGTGTACAAGCCCTTGCATGAGTTCTGAATCCTTCGAGTTAGCAATTCCCCTCACCTCTGTGAGCTTTGCACAACTCTTTCGGTCGTTACGCAACACCTCCCACTTTGCACGGTCTCATCTATCACTAAACGCCCCGCTTGGCCTTGAGCACCGTCAAGTTTGGTTGCCAACGTCAAGCCATAGCTCGAACTCCTTCATCCCAATCTTTGTGTGCTACGCATTCTTCTTTGCTTGTTTGTCCTCGTGGTGCCTCTCGCGCAAAGGGTTGGTCATTCCTCTGAATGCCAAACCTGGATGCCTGCTCCTCTGAGCGACTCCTTTCCCTACATCTCAATGTCCGTTTTCCCCCAAACGGTTGCGCGTGCTGGCTGTCCTCCACACAGCCCAACTAGGTCCCCCACGTTTGTATGGCAAGTGTCTCTGCATGTGCTTGTCCCGCTCTGATACCACATTGTCACGGGCTTAGCTGATTTGCCTAAGCCGTGCGGCACCCTTGCGGGCCTCCCGAAGACTTAGCTGAAATTACCTAAGTCGTGGAACGCCCAAAGCGTTATCTGTCCGCACAGGGTCAGCCTTCCCCGAGATTTCCTAGAGTCCCTTAGGCTCACAAAAGAGAAAACGGGCCAGAAGAAGCAATTCCCACGGGATCCACAAGCAACTGCTCAAGCATGGCACTTCATAAGCCATATGCCAATTACATCCATGGACATTACAAACTCAGAGAGGTTGCACACAAAGGATAATGGTCCATTACAGACCGATGTCCCCCACAAGTGCTTACAAGACATACTTGTTATTACAAGCCATAATTGGCCATAGAGCAAACCAAACTGGGGTTGCTAAGCCTACTGCAAGCCTACTGCAAGCCCGCTACTTGCTATACAATGTTTGTACACAAAGCGAAGGACACGGACAAACATGAGCATTTCATCAAACACCTTGTTTACATTTTGACCGTGACGAATAGTTCGTGGCAATGCAACACAGGTGATCTTGTCCCGTGAGGGACAAGATCATACGGAGGTATGATCAGGAGCTACTGGGAGCTCCACTTTGGTGTACGACACAACAAGAAGAAGTGCTATGGATTCAAGGAGTGAATGCCATGGTACCGCAGAGGCGGGTCTTCGTGTGTGCATCAGAGCTTGCATTGGATGAAAGCCTTGGTTATCAACTTATGGGGGATGTGTACCACCGAGGAAGAAGTCCAAGTGCAAGTACCAGTGAGTCTCATGGAGGGGGACATGATCATGTGAATGATCAGGAGCTACTGGGAGCTCCACTTCGGTGAACAGTGCAACAGCAAGAAGGGCTGTGGATTCAAGGAGTGAATGCCACAGTACCGCAGAGGCGGGTCTTCCGTGTGTGCGCATCGAAGCTTGCATCAGATGAAAGCCTTGGTCGTCAGCATATGGGGGCTGTGTACCACCGAGGGAGTAGTCAGATTGCAAGTACCAGTGAGTCTCTTGGAGGGGACTTGATTATATTAAGGTATGATCGGAGCAGCTGGAGAGTGGGACTGCTTCAGTGCTCATATTCGCTTAAGGGAGCCCGGCAAGTCAGAGGACAAAGCCGAGTAAGCGAACGTTGCTACCAAGGAAGCTAAGGAGAACAGAATTGGCGTGAGCCCTGCAACAAGATGGCGGAGGCCATGCATGAGAGTTGCAGTCTGTCTTTCCATCGACCAAGGAGAACTGCTAGGAGGACACAATGGTGTTGAAGCAGGTGGTCGAAAGGGGCGAGGAAGCGACAACGAGTCCAGTGGGGCTCAGCTACCCAAAAGCAAAGCGTCGGTAAGAAAGGAGGTGGACTCGGAGGAGCACCACAGTGCCGCAGAAGCGGATCTACCGATCGCGAAGAAAGGGATGCAGATGCAAGTCAACGGATAGTAGCGCTATGGGCTTGGCAGCACCATGGTACCGCAGAGGCGGGACTTCCGTGGAGTCATCGATCCCTTGCTCTCATGGAGGGAGAGCATTGGTCGTAAAAGGGGCCAAGGAAGTGGAGAATGCAAAGACAAACTCCAAGTACCAAGACAGGGCAGAAGGGCAGAGGCCAAGAAACTTCATAAGACCGATGTCGAATGGCTTCTCATCAAGATAGCCGAAAGCGAGGGACTTCGGGTTGACGCAGGAGTGCTCGACCAAGGAACGAAGTAGACAGTACATGGTACTGTACCTTTCTACTCAGAGGAGTAGGCGGCAAAGGTGATGGAGAAGACGGTACAATCCCAGAGGCAGACCAAATCTATCAAAGACTTACTCCAAGTTGGGATAAACTTTTGCTCTTTTCGGGCGAAACTTCTTGCATTCCAGAAGTTCAATGGCAGTGGAAAGGCGAATCACAGTAGCAGACTCAACGCAAGGAATGAAAACACTTCTTAATAGTATAAGTATCAGAAGATTCGAGGACCGACTTCCATGTCTCAAACCTAACGGTCCAACCAAGAGACTCAATTGGTTGACATTTGAATATTATTATTTTTTGGCTGAGATATTCGAATTGACTATTATATTTATTCCATAAATAATAGATTTCATATTCAGATCTACATATAATTTTTTTTACATTATTTGATGTAATATAAACTTTAAAAACATAATAAACGCGAGTCTGGCCAATGTGGCATGGTTGAGTTGTGCTTTTACACATGTGTTTTTATAATTTTAAAATAACATGTTTATCCCTTTAAATTCTAAATTTAAATATTACATATATATATATATTCTTAATATTTATCAGCTTGTTAATATCTGTCTAATAAAATCAGGCTAAGTACTAATAGTCATGATTCTCATTGAATCTAAATTAATAAAATTTCAAATAAATAAAAAAATCTTATTTTAATAATTATTTGACCACTCGTGCTTTTTCAATTTTTTTATAAAAATATCAATTGAGTTTCAACATGAACATTAATTATTAGAAGGCTATAATATATATATATATAGTATATTATATTTATTTTTTATATATATCTTTCTAATATTGAGTACAAAATCAATTAATCATTCAAGTGCCATAGAGAAAAAGGGTCAAATGATCTATCACCGGCTTGTCTTTGTGGATATGAGTCCACAGAACAACTCAGATTAAATACAAATTATCTTTCCTATTAAATATTCATACCAATATTTCATAGGAGTTCAAGCAATAGTTTGAATCAATTACAAACTCATCCTTTCTTGGTAGAATCTTCACTAAATATGCTATTTCTCTAAGTTCAAATATAAAAATATATCATCAACTCTAGATAATATGGGTAAAAATCAATAACATAAACTCGTAGAGGTTGAGATCGATCACGAAACTAACTTATGCATTAAAAGGATATAAGTTTTTATAGATTTTAATTTTTGTATAAGTGACACCTCGATATGAGGCACTTTCCGCCTCGAACAACTCCGCACATAAGAATTAAAGTTGCGTCATACTAATAATGATGTCAACGATATTTAGCTTCAATACTTTCTAATAGAGTTTTGGTTTGGATAGTAAGTATCTAATTAGATCAATGTCAAATATAAAGAGTATATGATGAAGGTGACATTCGAACTCTAAGATGTTGCGATGACTTATCAAAGATAGTTAGTACTATCAAAAAATAATTAATTAATTTTGAAAGTGATAATTGTTTAGATTTTAAAAAATATAATCAAGTAATTAGCAATTAGTGTGTCAAAATATTGATCCTTTTAAGGCATAAAACATTGAAATGTCATCATCTTCTAATGTTGATAGTGATGGTAACCATGCTGTCTCCTACAACTTTTATGGAAATATCTTCTAATGCCAAACATTGTAATCAACATACATTTGGTATTTAATCTCTTCTTTCCATTGTAATTTGCTCAGCTCCACTAATCCATTCGTCCTCCCAAGTTAAAAAAGGCAAAATGATAAGCCTTCATTTGGGGCGGGAAACAAAAACACAGAGAGAGAGAGAGAGAGAGAGAGAGAGAGAGAGAGAGAGGTGGGGAGTTCGTTGCTTACGATTGATTGGTGATTCAGTCCCAGTCCTCGTCGCCCAGCATGTCATCCTCTTCCTCTCTGGGCGGCTTCACCACCAACACCACCGTCCCCAACGCCTCCTTCACCCCCTTTCCCATCAGCTTCCCCCCTCTCTCCACTCCTAAACCCTTCCCCCTCCCCTCCTCGCCGCCCACCAAATAGTATCCGTCCTCAGCTCCCACTTCCCGTCTCCCCCGGTCCGCCACCACCAGCACAGCCTTCTCCCAGCCCCCGCTTCCTCTCCACGGCAGCACCCTCCCGTCCACGAACTCCACTGCCACCCCATTCCCCGCCGCCACCACCGGCTCCCACCCTGGCAGCACCACCCACCTCGCCCACGCCCGCTCCGCCGCCATCACCCCCAGCTCTCCCTCAGCTCTGCACCGCCCCGGCGCCGCTGCTATCCGCTCCTCCCCCTCCTCCGCCCGGCACACCGGTAGCAGCGCCACTGTCGACGCCTCCGCTACCTCCCCGTACCTCAGCCGAACCACCGGCACCGTCACCCTCGGCTCCTCCGCCTCCATGCCGGCCGCTATGCCTCCTCCTTCGCGTTGGCGGGACGCCCGCTCGATCTCCTCCTCGATCCACTTCCTCGCCTCCTCCGTCTCCGCCGCCTCCACCGCCCGATCGAGCGACGCCATCCGCTCGGCAGGGGACATCGACTCCCGACTGAGGCGGAAATGGGTGTAGGCGAGGCAGTCACCTGGAGAGGCGGCAGAGAACCGGTCCCAGCCAACGTCCCCCCTGCGGCGGCGGAAGTCCTTCATGGCCCGCGCCAGCTCCTGGGCCGCCTTTGGATCGAGGCGGTGTTCGATGACGCGGTAGGCGGCGGCGGCGCGCTGGGAGGCGTTGAGGAAGCGGAGCTCGTAGAGGAGGTCGGCGCCGCCTCTGGCGTCGAAGAAGGCGAGCAACTCGGGGTCGAAGGAGGCTGAGACGAGGGAGTCGCGGACCTGCGCGGCGACGTTGAGGCGGTTTTGGTCGACGCCGGAGATGCCGGTGACCTCCTCGATGGAGGGCGGTGTGAAGCCGTCGTCGCCGAGGGTGGATATGAGCGGGGCGTACTCGTGCCACATTCCGAGGCGATCGCGGAGGATCTCGAGCCGCTCGGCGGTGCCCAGGGAGCGGTACTTGGCCGGCAGCGGGGAGGGCGGGGGGCGAAAGGGCTGGTACACCTGCTCGCCAGGCGGCGGAGGGTACGGCGGCGGGGTGGGCAGCTTGGAAGCGTAGACCAGGCCGCACCGGCGTGGAGACACCGGCATCGGAAGATAGAGGCGGCGTCGGAGGATCAAACTGGGACGGTAGGTGGCGACGAGGAGGGGCACATGCTTGGCCTTGAGAGGGGTCGCCACTGAGAGCAGCGCCATGGACAGGCGACGGGGGAAGCGAGGAGGAGAAGGGAGAGAGAAGAGGGAGCGAGTGGTGTTGGCGAGGGAGAAGGGAGCTTATCTGCTGATCGTTTTGTGTGTGATGGGCTCTGCAGAGGACAATTTTCGGCCGTCGATTTAGCCCCCGCCCATCATTTGAACGGTCGTGATTTCCATTTGACGCCCCAGTAAAACAACTCTTTCAACCTCATCACTCTCACCGAAATGGAGACATGGACGCCATGGTAACTCCGTGCAGAACCCCCTTCTGCCCCTTTCTCTCTTCTCAATTCAAACCCATCCCAAAACCTACTCTTCATCTCCACTCTCCAATCCCATCACCACCACCAAAAGATGCCACCGCCACCACCTTCACCTTGCAACAGACTAAAGATATCCATGCCCACATCATCCGAACACAATTCCGACCAACGAATATCCTGCCTCCTCATTCCAGTCCTCAAGCCCAGCTTAATTTTCTCATCACTTCTTACATCAAGAACAACACACCGTCCGCCGCACTGAAGCTATACGCCCAGATGCGGAAGACTGCGGCCAGCCCCGATAACTTCACCGTCCCCTCAGTTCTCAAGGCCTGCGCGCAGCTTTCGAGTCTCCGACAAGGAATGGAGATCCATGGGTTTGTCATAAAGACCGGGTTCGATTGGGATGTCTTCGTACATAATTCCTTGATGCAGATGTATTCGGACTGTGGATCCTTGGGGTTTGCGACGAAGTTGTTCGATGAAATGCCTGATAGAGATGTGGTCTCGTGGAGCACTATGATAAGGAGCTATGCATGGTGTAAGTTGTTTGACGAAGCCATTGATCTCGTGAAAGAGATGCTCCTCTCGGGCATAAGGCCTAGTGAAGTAGCAATAATTAACATGCTTAATCTCTTTGCCGATGTTGGAGAGTTTACAAAGGGCCGACCGGTGCATACTTATTTGATCAAAAACAGTGCTAGAGAATCACCTAGTGTTAATGCTACCACTGCCCTGATTGATATGTACGTCAAGTGTGGAAGTATTTCTGCAGCAAGAAGAGTCTTTGACAGGATGGAGGAAAAGAGCACAGCATCGTGGGCTGCCATGATAGCTGGTTTCATTCGTTGCAGAGATATGGGGACCACGATGGCGTTGCTTATCGAGATGCGGCATAATAATGTATTCCCCAATGAGATCACGATGCTGAGCTTGGTGATTGAGTGTGGATCGATTGGCAATTTAGAATTGGGAAAATGGCTTCATGCCTACATACTTCGAAATGGCTTCAAGATGTCAGTAGCTTTGGGCACTGCCTTGGTCGATATGTACTGCAAGTGCCGTGATTTGAGGAGTGCAAGAGAAATGTTTGATCTCATGGATGGGAAGGACGTTGCGGTGTGGACTGCCATGATTGCAGGATATGCACACACCAATTGCATCAAAGAAGCCTTTGATCTCTTCACCCAGATGAAAGATGCAAATATAAAGCCAAATGAAATAACCATGGTGAACCTCCTCTCTTTATGTTCCGAGGCTGGGGCTCTCGACCGAGGAAGGTGGATTCATGCTTGTATTGACAAGCAAGGAATAGAGATGGATGTTGTGCTCACCACTTCATTGGTAGACATGTATGCCAAATGCGGGGATATCAATGCAGCGTATGCGGTATTCACTGAAACTACTGATAGAGATGTGTGCATGTGGAATGCAATGATTAACGGACTCGCCATGAATGGGTATGGAGAGGAAACTATCGGTCTTTTTATGGAGATGGAGAAGGTGGGTGTTAGACCAAACGATGTCACTTTCATTGGAGTACTGCATGCATGCAGCCACTCAGGACTAGTAGAAGAGGGAAAGCAGTTCTTTAGTTGCATGGAACATGATTATGGGTTGGTTCCAAAAGTCGAACATTATGGATGCATGGTTGATCTTCTCGGTCGAGCTGGAAACCTCGATGAGGCACACAAATTGATACGCAGAATGCCTAATGAACCAAATGTGATAATATGGGGGGCACTTCTTGCTGCATGTAAAGTTCATAAGAATCCGAAATTGGGGGAACTGGCAGCGAAGGAGCTTCACAAGCTTGAACCCCATAATAGTGGCTACAATATACTTCTCTCAAACATCTATGCAATTGACCGGAGATGGAGCGATGTTGCAGAAGTAAGGAAATCGATGAAGGATACGGGAATTAAGAAGATGCCTGGGATGACTGCGATTGAGGTAAATGGAGTAGTTCATGAGTTTGTGATGGGTGATGCTTCACACCCACAGAGTGAGAAGATCCAAGCAATGCTCTCAGAACTGCAGGAGAAGCTCAAACGGGCAGGACATGTTGCTGATACTTCAGGTGTATATCTTAACATAGATGAGGAAGAAAAGGAAACAGTGCTTAACTATCATAGTGAGAAATTAGCCATGGCATTTGGTCTTATCAGTACCCCACCACGGACGCCAATTCGAATTGTGAAAAACCTTAGGGTTTGTGATGACTGTCATGCTGCTACTAAGCTTCTCTCTCAGATATATGGCAGGGTGTTTATTGTACGAGATAGAAATCGCTTCCACCGGTTCTGTGAAGGATCATGTTCTTGCCAAGACTATTGGTAGGTGACAGTGATATTCATTATGTCAAGAAGCAATTTTTTATCCACTAATTAATACTATAATTGACTTTTGTCTAGGATGAAATGCATACACTTCAATTAAGCCGACTATATTTCACATTGGCTTTAGTATAACCTGTACATTTTTTATTGACAATATATTTTGAAACAAATAATTGTTTAATATGTTCTTCAATGCCATGTTTGGGTACTTTCTTATTAGTTCAATAGCAATTGTTAAGGAAAGAAGTTATTGATGTTCTAATTAGTCTAGCGTGGTCTGGATTTATATGCATAAGATTGTTTGAGATGAAAACATTGAGCTTTCGAGGTGTTATCTATACGAAGATCGAGATCGAGATAGGTTTCTTGATATGAATTTTTCGATGTTCAAGTTAGTAACTCGAGATATATGAGTGAGATCATGGGTAGTTAAAATGATCTTTTATTTTTTATTATGTTAAAGATGAGATCATAAAGAGGTAAAATATTTTTTGAAATCTACGTGGACAATAAGAAAAATATAACTCATAATCGTCGTGAAGGTGGCCTCCATATTATTTTTTTCATTCTACATATCATGTGAAGATTGATAAGCAGTGTACACCCAATCACCAACGATACTAGATATGTTTTGAACTTTTAACTGGATGTGCTTGTTTGATCTGGTCAGTCTATATTGTCAATAACCTAGAGCCTATGATCTATCTTGAGATATTAATTAAGCATGGTGTCTAAACCTAAAGGCAGAGGGAGTTGAGGCATATATTTACGCATTAGGGAATCATGCTAGGGATTGGTAAACACAATAATCAGAAAGCATAGCACATCTTTTCCTGTTGCTCCTCACTGCTACACTGTTAGGAAGTAGCACTTGAAGGCATTCATTTGTTCAAAAATATGTTTGATGATTAGTCATCAAAAATACCATTGTATGTTTAATACTATTTGTTGCCATAGTTGCTGAATCAATCAAAGAAGCAAGACCAATAACACAACATAGGACACACCCGAAACCAACCGGCTCAAATCGGATGCCGACGAGTGGGTATGGGCTCAATCGATGATTAGATGCACATGATTAAAGATTGTTAGGTCGCAGCTGAATCGACCCTACCAACCCGAACCAGCGTGGTTCGTTCTCAACTTAGGCGTGTCTCATTTCGTGTTACCGTGCCACGTTGATTCAATGGACTATACGGGATCTAATCACATACCGGCAGCATAATCGACCTGTCTGAGGGTGCCACGTTGCAGTCGGCGTGTGAGCATATTCTGTACGCGCTCCCCGCACGGGAAAGCTCCCTCCTTTCCATTTGCCGCCTCGTCGTTGCGGTTCTCCTCACCGACGCCGGCATTTAAGCACCGGGAAGAAACTTAACCCTAGGTCTCTCTCCTCGACCGCGAGATCCCAGCATCCAATTAGTAGATCGAAGGTTTTTTTTTCCTTTTTATCCATTTGATCCTTGGATTCTTCTTGTTCGTTTTTTCTCCGTTGTGTTCTGCTGTACCATTTGGCATGAAATTGGATTTGCGATCCGGCTCTTCCATCGGTTTCTGGTAAATTGGATCTTTATCGCGATGGAACTTTCATCGTGAATTAAGGCGATCCAGTGGTTGATTATGTTATTTCGCTAGTTGAGGTTTCTTTATAGATCTCCAATTTTTTAGGGCTTTCTTCGGTTTTGGAATAACGGCCTTGTAGAGCGATCCGAATTCCCTTGGTTGTGTGTCATCGATTTGATCTGTGAAACGATTCCAGAGGGAAATGATATTTGCAGCTACTGATTCCATCGCAATGCTATTCTGATTTAATTTTTCCTCAGGTGCTGAACAAGCCACAACTTTTGACTCCGGAATTGTGGGAGAAGAGGAAGACAGGGAAAAGATAATTATTAGAAGAGAGCAGGAAAAAAAGCTGCTCCATTAACCAAAATTATGAACTTGAGAAGGTCGAACTCCTTTCTCTTTTTACCCTTTTTTGTCTATCTACAAGGATATGATTAATCGAATAACCTTTGTGTCATTCTTTTTTGCATTGGTGATTTTGTTTATTTTCTGAAATGACTGGCAAGGACTAACCTTGTATGACCGAGTAATATTTCATTTTCATTAGCCTTTTCCTTTCAATTTTTTATAGAACTTTCTTTTTAGTTCTTCACCACAATAGTAGGCTAAGTCTGGGTTTCAAGGAGTCACATCTTCGTTCTAATAATTAATCAAACGTTTTTTTATTCAAATGACTGCAACTGCATTCTATTAAATTTATAGTCATGAATTTTGTTTATAGTACAGAGCAGTCTGACATGTGTGCTATAGTTTTTGAAGTAAGATACATGTTTAAACTCATACAAGGTACTATGTGTCGTGTAGTATGTAGGCATGGTATGATATCTTGGGGTTAAGTATGTGATATCATCTTTAATGATGGACCGATAGCAAACTGAGATTAAATATGCCATGTACTACTTCGGGGAAAGAAACCTTAAAACTTAATAAGAGAGATGTTGAAGAATAATATTTGGGTTAAATTGGATAGGAGAGGAACAGAAGAGTTAGGCTGGTATTAGCCATAAAGGTGCTGGTCTCTGTTTTAGGAGGATTTTAAGTAGCACAAATGATATTAAAGCATGACAGGCACAACAATATGAATAATCTAGAACTTAGATTCATATCAGCATATTGAGTTTTAGCTGTAAAGGATATCATCTCATGATAGATTTAAATGGACCATCTATTAAGAATGCTTAATTCAGGCCATTTGTACTATTTCTCGGATCTGATTTGTCTAAATTGCTCACTTTGTTAGTGATGATCTCAAAGGGACCTACATATTCATGCGAAGTCTCATATTGGATATGCCATTTGATATAGGCAGACTAACCAGTGCTTGACATAGCTTTGTACTGCATCATGTGATCTTTAGCACACTTGTACTTAATTTTTTTATTATGTATTCTAGCATCAAAAGATATCCTAAGAAATTTCTTGAGATTTACATCTTTAACATGGACAGACTATATCTTGTCTTTTTTCCTTAAATCTTTTGATTTCAGAATATTGTGCAAGGCTGGATATGCTATCACTGTACATCTTGTACATGTAATTCTTCTCAAATTCAATATGATATAGCGTTATTGGACTCTTTATTTAAGATGTCTTACTTTATGAACTGCATGTTATATGATTCCTTTTCTGGACCTTTGGTGAGTTGTTCATTGACTTGACTTTTGCACTATCTTGTCTTATGTTTGATTATTGCAGAGATTATAGAAACAGAGCTTCTCTTTTTGATAGCATTGAGGAGGGTGGCATTCTAGCGCCATCTTATTCCTCTCATGAAATCAATGAGCATGGCAATGATAGAGCTCTCGATGGGCTACAAGATAGAGTGAATATTTTAAAAAGAGTAAGTCATATGCAAAATATGATCTCATTACTTTTACACTATTTGAATAACATTATATTTTCTTAAAATCGTAGTTGGACTTGTCTTGATGGAGCTCTTGGTCCTTTTCCTAACCATAATTATATTTTACAAAAGTTGCATTTATATCAGGATATGTGTTTTCCTTTACAAGTTCTCTGTCCAAAATAGTAAGAGCCATGCTCCTTATGTTGTCTAGAGTTATTTACTTGGCTCTTTTAATGCATGTTAATATAATCAGAGCTTTTAGCTCCACCAAAGGATGTTCTTGATATTACCCAGTTGAAGAGCTTGATATATGTGGTGGCTCTTTGGTCAATATGCAAATACTCATGCTTAGAAGATACACGGAAAAGTTAATGCCTCATCTAAATTGCAATTTCACATAAAGCAAATTGTGTTTTTCCTATGACATAAGCTGGTTTGATAATCGAACTAGTGATTTGATCTATTTGTTCTTGGTTGACCATCTTAATAGTGTGATCGATGTTTTGCTAAACCCTTATTCTCCCTTTTTGATCTTTTAAAATGGCAAGTACTTTTCTTGCTGTTATCATCTCTTTACACACTCCTTTCTCTATCCTCTGTTCTTATTGTTGGTGCTTCTTCTGATTTTGTGCACTTCGATCCTCAATCAGCTCTTTGGCAAGAGTGAGGATCATATGGGTTTTCAGCTTATCCCTAGAGAATAAGGGTGTAGGGGGACAGCTGCTATTGGTGCTACAGGAAACAAAAGCATGGGTAATTTCGTCGATTAAATTTTAACGATTTGATGACAGACAAGGTTGTGGTATCCCCAGGATATTCCAAAAAGCTAACAAGTTTGTGTTGCGACAAATATCTTAAAACAGTAGTTTTTATTTGTACATGTTTCTTAATCTTTTTATTGCCATGATCACCTTAATCATTCTTCCCTTTCATACGCGTAGTTTATGCCTATGATGTTTCAGGGTGCAACTAGTCTTTAATTTTTCAGATATCTAGGCTTTCTCTTGTGTTCTGTTTTTCTGAAGTCCATCAGTTCACATTTTAGTTCCTCTAAGATGTGATTATTTGACTTCTATTATGATCGTTTTGGTGTGAAGTTGACAGGGGAAATACATGAAGAAGTTGAGATTCATAATCGTGCATTGGACCGAATGGTACGCCAAGAACACATTCAATCCTCGTCATTTTCTCATTCACACTCGATTTTGCAAAACACATGATCAAGTTCTTCTGGTGATGGCTTTAGGGTCATGATATGGATACTTCAAGGGGAGTCCTTTCTGGAACAGTTGATCGTTTCAAGATGGTAAATGTGCTTTTTCATTTTGTTACTGGGATTCTTCTTTCTTCTTTTGCCGACCATAATTGAGTTTTTATCTTTTAGGTTTTTGAGAGAAAGTCAAGTCGCAGAATGGCTACCTTTGTGGCATCTTTCCTGGTCCTCTTCCTGCTCATGTATTACCTCACCAAGTAGAAATCTTCATTGTATCTGCAATGACCACACCTTGAGAGTACTCGAACAGTCTCTTGCTTCTTCTAAAGTGGATTAGTGTGACAGTAGCTCCAGTGCACAACATCCTTTGTGAAATGCATGGCATCTTAAATGATGGTATCTTGAGGGTTTGAACATTATGGTGTCAAGCTGTTCCTTCTCTCTTGTAGTTTATCTAATCATATGAAAACGAGACCTTTATTGATTCTTCTATACTGCAAATACATTATAGCTAAGTGGTTCATCAACTGTTGAATCTCAATTGCTACTGCAGTGACTTGTGGATGCACGTTGAATTATTCATTGCCTCAAATAGTTGAGATATGATGAGTTAACATCTTTAATGGGACTTTTAGATTTAAAAATAAAATAAAATAAAAATTTTATTATATCATCTGCGGCTTTGCGGATTCGGATATGATACATATCACATGCGGAACAATATATTGAATAATTAAGATATCTACGACAATACATTTTAGGCTCTTCAATTTCTTTTGGTGGTAATAGAACAAAAAAATATATAAGATTAATTATATCAAAATTTTGTTGTAGATTTTTAATTAAATAAGATCAATATGAAATATAAATAGGAAAAAAAAAGTGAGATGGAGATGCTCCTAAAAATTTAAGATTTTTCTAGAAATTTGTTTATATATATTTTTATATTATGACCAATGAGAGAATGATGAAAATGGTTAAGGTTTAATTTTAGCGTTTTGTTCGAAGATTTGTTAAGTCATATTCTCGTATCTAAAATAATCTTTATATTTTTATAAATATAAAATATAAATCTTACTGTGAAGTCTAAGTTAACATATGTTAAAGTTTATTTATATATTGACTCGTAATAAACTATTAATCATAAATCTTTTAAACTTTTATGATTTACTTATGTCTAAAATAACTCATATATTTTTTAAAATAAAACATATAAACCCCTATCGTTAAGTCTGAGTTTATATACGTTAGAATATGCTTATGTAGCATGTTGACCACATAAGCTTTAGGGAGCATGCCACCATAATGACGTTGCCTACCATCGTGAGCGACTCTCATTCTAATCCTGACGAATATCATCATAACTTGTGAGTCAACTCTCTCGTGAAGAGGTGGAGGTAGGAGAGCCAGAGGCAAAAGTGAAGAAGAGTTGGACTACCATATTGTAGGTGCAATGGGTGGGGTCACAGGCAAGTATAAAGTGGGAGACGATGGGGATGAAGATGCTCAGAAGGAGTAAGACAGCCTAGAAGACCACTGCGAACCTAGTATCGAACTGTCAACGCATATCCACTTAAGACGAGATCGAAAGCTCATGTACTCGTCATTAGCGCGAGAAAGGCTGCATACGTACTATGCCTTACTATACAACAATGACTCGATGATATACCACTGCGAACCTAGTATCGAACTAATCAACGCATATCCACTTGAGACGAGATCGAAAGCTCATGGACTCGTCATTAGCACGAGAAAGGCTGCATATGTACTATGCCTTACTAGACAACAACGACTCGATGATATTGCTGGTGGTCGTCTTCTTCCATCATTGATGAAGGTGTTAATTTTTTTAAATTTAAATTATATATGTCATTATATTAATAATTTATTATGAGTCAGTATGTAATGTAAATATATTATAACATAAATTAACAGGAAAAAACTTATATATTAATTTTTAAAAATATAAAAATTATTTTAAACATGAGTAAACGATAAGAGATTGAGATTCACGATCAAAATCATACGGACTAAAATAAATTTTAACTATTTTAAACTTAAGTTATATATAATTATATTAATAATTTATTATGAATCGTTAACCAAATAAGAAATTTATATATTATAATTTTAAAAATATAAAAACTATTATTTTAGATATGAGAAAATATATGAGTTATGTTATATTTTTTTTAAGAAAAAAAAAAGAGGTATTTTCCCACGCAAACTCAACCTTATCTACATACACAGTGAGATAATTCCCAAAGAAACTATGTCTCTTACACCCTAAAAAGTTACAGCTCTGACACCTGATTCATTGGGTCCGTCAATCATCTCTGCGGCTTTTGCGATGGGGTATGTGTGGGTCGCTTTTTTGGGTGTTCGAAGTAAATGCTTCGTACGTCATCGGCAGGAATGACCGGGTGCAGCCGGTTTTCAGACGGACACCACCGGCTGAACCGTTCTTGTATTTTTCTCCCCAGCTTTCTCTCCTCCCTCTCTCTCTCTCTGTGCCTCTCTCCCTCCAATCTTTTCGCCTCTCCTCGGCCCTCGTTCTCTCATCCTCCTCCTCCTTCCGTAGCCCAAAGATCTGAGGTAAACAATGTTGTCTTATTAGGTGCCTTCGACAAATTTCTTCTTGTTTTTTTTTCTATTTTTTTTGCCTTTGGTAGAGTATGAGATTTCTTCGGATTGTTTGGAGCTTCAGCTTTGGTAGAAGGGCGCCAATTTGTTGATTGGATCCGATTTGTTACGCTATAGTCCAAATTTGGTTCTATTGGGATGAATCAGATGATTGGATTCTCCATCGTTTACATCCTTTGGTGGATTTCTATAGTTGAGACAATGTGTTCTCTGTGGAAGTTGGAGTTGGAATTAGGTTTTTCTATAAATTTTCTGCAGTTGATATTTCTGTTGGAATGGCTTGATATTGATACTTAATCGTTTTGTGGTGCATCAAGCGTTTCGTAAATCATGGTATGTTAGTTTCAAGAAAATTGATTGGATTGAATCCATTGTTGTCAAAAATTCCTAGATCTTCGATCCTAGGCGGTAGTCCCGGCGACAAATTTTGCAGGTCACTTCATCATATTTTTGTTGGTGAGCAATGATGTGATGTGATAGTTTCATGCTCTAAATGGAGAATCAACGGTTCAGCATCTCTGTGATTTTAAGCTGTTCAAGAGTAATTGAAAGCATATTACAGAAAAGCTTTTGAACTTGAAAATGTCTTAAATAAATCAATTTAAATATAAAATACTGTATATATTTATACAGTATTTTCTATTTAAATACTGTATAAATATATATTGTTATTCTCGCAGTAAGATATATTGTTACTTTGATTTATTCTCGCAGTAAGATATATTGTTATTATTTTATCTATGGCTTTCTGCATAACTACAAGAAATTATTTGTTCTTGGTTGTTATTGTAATTTCATTAGTTGTCACACTGAGAAAGGAAACTTATCTATTTACATGTGATTGAAATGCATTTGGTGGAGTTGGTGAAGGGTTAATGCTTAAGTCTTTTGTTTTCATTGTATATAGATATTCAATTCTATCAAGATTGTCCTTAGCTTCTTCTGTTGATTTGAAAGAAGATGCAATTTGGTTGCCCTTTACTCTTTCCACTTTCTTCTGGGTGGTCTCTATGTTAACCAGTTTTTTAACGTTTCATTGTTGAAAATTTCTGATTTAGGAGTAATGAGTTTGTCGAACTACATATTTCTTCATGGTGCATGGGGGCTCAATGACTGAAGTTGTCTACTTTAGCAATCTAGAACCTGATCGATCTGGACCTTGCTAGAAGTGCACTATCTTGTTTTCTGCTTGTTGTTGTTCGTGTGCTTAAGTTCATCAGTATATGATTTATTGTTTTCATTTGAATGACTTAATCTCATCAAACTTATAGTGAATTTTAGGTTTTGACATGGCGGACAATGAAAAAGGTAAAGAGGAAACTTCATCTCGTGGAGCTGACTGGGAAGTGGTGTCCCTCACAGCATCTGCCTATGCTGCTGCACCTGGACCGAACGAGTTTGACCCTACCGATGAAAGTAAAGAGAAGGAGAGCGTAACTAATCATGATACTTCTGCTGCACTATTCATGTCTGGTCACTTTATATTTCCACCCAGTGAACATGAGAATCTTCCAATAGAACCCGCCATAAGTGAAACCCATAGTGAACCGGATGGACATGATGTAAGCTCTGCAGTTTTTTATGATGATAATTTACTCGATAATTTGGGTAAACAGAAGTTGCAGACTGAATCTGATGATGACTTGCATGGAATTGAGTGTTTTGACAAAGAAAATATGGAATTTCAAGAGGGCATAGGATTCCAAGGGCTAAATTCTGTTGGAAAGGAGAAGGGTAACTTTGCTGATTCTCAGTCTGTTGCTTTTCACTCTGGAGCACATGAAAGTGGCACAGAATTTGAGACTGAAGGAATTTCGAATGCGAATACTAGTACTTGTCAAGAGCATGCAAGACCAAATGAAGACAAGTCTGACGGATCTGATCTTCCTTGTCAGTCTTGGTGGAAAAGGCGTGCTGCATCCATGTGCGACCATGCGAAGGAGGCCAATACATTTTGGTCTGTCGTAGTAGCTGCTGCTTTTGTGGGACTTGTAATTCTATGGCAGCGAGACAAATTGCATCTTCATCAAACTAAATGGAGGTTTAGCATCAGCGATGTGGTATGCTTGGTCATTGTTTTTTGCAGTTATGTCTCCGTCTATTTCGTTTATTCCAATTAAAATAGATGAACACTACATCATGTTATGATGATTGCTTATATTTGCATATCTAGATTTGCACATGATTGTTCTTCATCTTTCAAGATTTAATCATTAGTCACAAGACACATTCTCGTGGAGGGGAATTCTATTTAGTTGCACGTCGTACTACATAAAACTTGACAAGTATAAAGATCTTTCATGGATTATGGATAGCTTTTGTTGCATTTATTCTTAACACGTTGATGGTATCCTTGGATGACAGTAAATAGTTTGCAGTTTTTCCAGGTGTTGGTCTGTTTGGTTTTATACTTGTTTCAGCAAAATTGCGGATGTTACATCTATTTTTCCATTAAAATGAAAAATCTTATCAATTAGCTTGGTGGAACTAAACAATCCATATTGTTCAACATATTATGTCCTGAATTTTGACAGTGGGAAAAAAAGGCTCGTGGTGGTGCTTATCCTTTTTTTTTTTTTTCTGAGTATAGAGAAAAGATGTCTAAATTAGGGATATGGATTCATAGTTAGAAGATTTCGGTGTTAAACTGAGAAGATTTTCTCGATACGATTAGCAGCATATAAGTGATTTTAAAACAGCATAAATAATATATCAATGATGAATTCGAGAAGCTCTGAAACTATCATTGGCTTGATTTCTGTGAGGTTTTCTTTTTAATATTAAGTTGACAGTTGGTTACCAGTTATGATCGATTGTTCTTGCTCTCGAGGAGTTTTAAGGGCTCCTAGGTTATTATCACAAAGGCCTTGCTTGAAAAGTTACATGTGATCTGAGAAATTGGTTGATATTGTAAGGCTTGAACATTCAAATTTTTTGTCTGATCCTTTTACAAAGTCACTTTTATAATAAGATGCTTTTATTGCTCCGAAAAAAAAAGTAATCTGGATATATTGTAAGTATTGTGGTTTGCATATACCTAGAATTTATCCTGTGCATCCTTGTTTTGTTTGTTATGGCTTTCACTTATTACCAAAGCACAGATGTTGTGCTGAGTGGCCACACATTCATCTTTTCTTAGAGAGGATCAAACCTTCCCCTTCAATGAATCTTTATCCTTGGTGGTTTAGTATCGACAATTTGAGAATGCTGCCTTCTCTTGTTTTTATCACGAGATCACTGGTATTATACTGTACTTGTTCTGCATCCACTTCCAGCATGAGATGTGGTGTTTGTGGTAGTAGTAATCATGGCGATCTTTTTATTTTGGTGGGAATGTTTCCTCTTAATCTCAGTACATTAAATATCTGGTTGCATAATTGGTGCCAGTTTATGGGAATGCTTCAGTAATAAGGCAGCTGTGGTCCTGGTGTTAGTTAGCATGACAGAACTGACAATATCCATTCTTAATATTTTTATACCCATCACCTGGATATATATATATATATATATTTTCAACTATTGCCTGTCCAAACAAAAAAGAACTTTGATTAGACCACTCCGATCATATTTGGGGGTGTACTACTTTGGTCATATTATTTGCAAAGTAGTAAGTACCTAGCTAGATACAAGGCCATTTTTATTTGAAATCTAGTGTCAGACTGAGCTTGTTGATGTAGATTGATGTCAGAGACATGTCCAGCAGCAAGCAAACAAGGCTGAGATATGGAGGTCAAGACACCACCACCCTGGTGTTGGCGCTGTGATAGGCAAATTGTATTCATATATTGGAGATCTATGACAAGAAGGTTGATGTAGTATAGGTATCACTGGTTCTGGTATATTTAGTATCGGCAAGTGGAATGAATATGACAAAATGTTGCATGAGCTACTACTAATCTTGCATGACAAAATTGGTGTTACTCATCATGGTACACTGCACTGGAACTCTTTGGCTACTTTTGTTTCACGGGCTAACAACTCTTGGCTACTTTTGACAGAGGATGAGCAGGATGCTGGGACCCCTCCGCCGGTTCTAACGTGTTCTGGTTGGTGGTAGCCACCACCCTAGCAAGCTGGCGCATGGAGTTGGTGCCGCCTCCACCATTTGAATCGATGACGACGCCTGGTTGTGTTGTTCCCAGCAAACATGGAGATGGAGATGTGTCTACGGTATTTTACCTTATTCTGTTTTTTTTTTCTTTTTTCTTTTATTGAATGGATTTGTTTAATATGCTGGTTATATTTACCGTGTATGTGGTTCCAAATTCTATACTCTATTCAGTTCATATTCGTGAGCCCGATTTCTCTCTAAATTTGCACTCTCTTAGTTAAATTTTTTTTTTCTGTTATATATATTTTTATATATTCGAATAAAGATTTAGGCTAATTACATATTATCCTCCTTAATTTGTTATCTTTACTATTTTATTTTTTTATGTTTTTAAAAGTTATAGTGGGATTTTAATACTTAGAAAAGTAAAATATTTAGTCATGTTTCTTCTCATGTTGTCAAATTCTTTGCTAATGGAAATATCATAGGGTTTATCATTCATCAAAGTTAATGATGTGTAAATATAAGAATCTCAATATAATTTTTTTAAAAAATATAGGGATTGAGATGCTAATTGGTTATAAGGGGATAGATAATAGGTAATTAGTTATAAAGATTTTATATTATGAGCCATGAGGTTAAATGTTTTATTTTTATAAACATAAAGATATCGATATATTTTAAGAAAAATATAGGGTTAATTAGAAGAGGATAATATGTAATTAGTTCTAAAGATGTTGATATTATAATCTACACATAAATATTATTGCTTTTTCACCGGAGATCAAAGAATAGGATACGGTACTTATATAAAATGATTATTTTTGCATAGATTGCTTTTGGGCGTACATAAAATTTAGATTGAAAGGTGTAGAACAATTCATGTAGTCAGAAGAGCACATGCAACAATCAATCATATCACTACTTGTGCGGATTAAAATACGTAGAACACTCATTGATTGATCTTTTCAAAGCTGGAGTGGAGGAACCTTCCCACCATCGAGTGTCTATTGAAGTCGGACCCACAACTCTGAAGGTACATAATTAAAAGAAACTGTTATTTACCATATTTCACATCCATTTCATCCGCTTAACAGTAATTAATTCTAGTTTTAAGGAAATAGATAATATGTAAAATGTTCCTTACGTTTTAACATCATAATGAGTTGTTTGAGGATATATGTTGTAAATTAGAGTTTTAAGTAACAACTAAATTATGTTAAAAGATAATTATAATAATACTTTTATACATGGTTTATATTATCAGTATGTATTGGCATATCAATCAGTTATCGATATTATATGCATCGAGTTGTATATATCATCTTTTATCAAATCGCTCATATGGAACGATAGTTTCGATGTGTTAAACCTTGATTTTATATTCTAGATATATATATATTAAATTTAAATTAAAAAGATACATTTTAAATGATATATTAATGACTTCGACCTCACCAAATGGGATGTTGATGCTATCATTGTATCCTTATTCCACCCAACTTCGCTCTTTGCTTAGTCTTTAATAAAAATTAAATAAAAAAATAATAGTTTATATGAGAAATACAAGGCTGGCACTGATGGTGGTACTTTATATGAGAAAAATAATAGTTTTTAATAAAAATTACTTATATATATAATTTTACTATAGAAAAAAAAGGGGAGGGGGGAACGACAAGGCTGGCACTGATGGTGGTACAGCTAAATACCAAAGTGGAGATTTGGTAGGAAATGACGGGGTCGGTCTCCCGCCATCCCATGGAGTCACGTGATACTGTCCTTTTACTTTTGTAGTATATGCCGTTTCGAGGTCAGGTGGGGTGGAGGGGCGATGTAGCCCAACCGCGCCTTTTGCGGTCTCTCACCAACCGAGGAAAACGAAACGCGGGCGGGGATGTAAGAATGGATAAGAAAAAGAAAGACGACCGGCCGGCTCTCGGGTCTCCCTCGGAGGTTGGTGAGACCCCAACAGCTACCCCCTCCCCGTTTCTTTGCACCACAAACAATGCAGTGGAGACAAAAACATATCAAGCACCATCCAGTTTTCTCTTCGTTTCTTTATCCCTTTTATTTATATATGGGATCCGAGTTATCCTTTTAATCGGTTAAAAGAAATGTTTTTCGGATGGCATCAAACGATATGCATAGTGAAATTCTTACAAATAAAAATAAAAAATTGATTACCTTGTGAGCTTTGCTTGTTGAATGATCAAATAATATTTAAATCCCTTAACTTGATATCTTATGCTACTTGATAGTGCATACATATCCTTGACTCGGGACTAGTCGTTTGTGTTGTTCCGTCGTCCAAGAAGCACGGTAAGGCGTGACACACTTTAGACGGTATCGGTGGATAGATCGTTAGACCATCCCACCATCTAAGGAACATCGTAGGGCACGGCGCAGTCCAGACGACGTCGACGTAAATGTCAAGGTATAGTCCAACCATCCCAAGGCACCACCACACATTAACACCCACGTACAGTGGTGTCCCCAACCATTAAACATCCTCATATGCGATCCCCCCCCTTCAGCAGGGGTATAAAAGTCGTCCCGATGAATAATATCATGAGGGGAGAAAAAACACACATAGACTACACCACGAGGAGGACACACTCGGGAGCTCATGCTCCTAACTAATTTAATCATTTGAGGGGTCGAGCCGAAAGGACCCTCTGTCCGACTCTGATCTTTTGTGAAGGACACAGTCGATCGACGAGAAGGAGGAGACGAGCAAGCCAATCTCAAGATCCCGAAACAGAGTTATCATCCTGTCACATCCTCTCCCAAAAGCGTTTGAACTACATGTATGATATGACACATGATGACCTGGCCGCCACATCATCGCTTCTCCGAACAACTGGCCCGTCGACGTGGCCGACCCGACGCAGGAAGCTGGTCGGACGCAGGTATGGGGGCGCCAGTGGTCGTGCGATCGACCTGGCACGGGTAAGGCCGAATCCCCAGCGGTCGTACGGCCGACCTGACACAGGTAAGGCCGATACCCTTACCTGTGGACACATCCCTCACCACAAGGACGACGGGCGTGGTGGAGGTGTACGACGGCATGGTAGGCCACAAGGGCAGCCAGGTTGCCAGGTACGGATGATCTACAACACCCATTATATAAGCTCCTGCTCCTCTACGGGGCAGGGGGATCGAAAAACAAAGGACCGAACTAACCGGACCGTCGGAGGGGTCACGCCGGGAACCTACCCGGCCCGGCCTTCTTGCAGGGGTCAACGATCGACCCGAGTTAGAATACTTCCTCCCAACCCGAGCTCCACCATTCCAGCAGCTGACTTCGCGAGCCGAACCCTGAGGTACCATCCATCCGGTCGAGCTCCAACTCCGTACCGAGAAGATCGCGGGCGAGCTAGCGCACACGGGCCTGAACCAGCAGTGCTTGCTCAACAGACACGGAGGCGGAACACATCTACTAGGCAAGCACCAAATTCTCCCCTAACATTTTGGCGCTAGAAGGAGGGCCCATGTCGCCATAACGCGCGTTTGGGGACTCAGGTACGGAGCACCACCCGGGACTTGACCACCCTCGACCAACCGAGGAGGCCACGGTAGCTGTGCCAACTCCCAACTGTTTTTGGAGGATGATGACCGACCCAGGGTTCCCTTCACCCGCGTCCAACCCCGCGCCGTTCATGGTCACGACAGAGGGTTTCCTCGGCCTCACCAGCCAAGTCCAAGCACTAGCGGGGATGGTGCAAACCATAATCTCATACCTACCCCAGCTCATGCATTTGATGGCTCACCAATCGGCTCCCCCGACGGCACCCCCCGTAAACGGAGTCACCAGCGGCCCCAAGCTGGTGAAGGTCGGGTCGGGACTCATGGAAAGCCAGCAAGTTCAACTGATAGATTTCTTATGGAAGAATGACGATGTCTTCGCATGGTCCTCAAGCGATATGCCGGGGGTCGACCCGGAGATCACCCAACATTACCTGAACATCTCCCTCGACGCCCGACCCGTGAAGTAACGTCCGCGTAAATTCGCTCCAGACCGGCAGAAGGCTATAGAAGATGAGGTCGCTCGTTTGTTGGACGCAAAGCTTGTCGAAGAAGTAAGGTATCCGACCTGGCTATCCAACGTTGTACTTGTAAAAAAAACTAATGGAAAATGGCGGATGTGCGTTGATTATACCGATCTCAATCGGGCTTGCCCGAAGGACTGCTACCCACTTCCCCGCATCGACCAACTGGTAGATGCCACGTCGGGGCATCAGCTGCTCTCCTTCATGGATGCTTTATCGGGGTATAACCTAATCCAGATGGCCCCAAGAGACAAAAAAAACACAGCCTTTATCACTCATAACGGCACATACTGCTACAAGGTGATGTCGTTCGGGTTAAAAAATGCTGGCACAACTTACCAACGGCTCTTAAATCGCATGTTCAAGGACCAGGTCGGAAGGAACATGAAGATTTACGTAAACGATATGATAGTCAAAAGCCGACAAACCGAGACCCACCTCTCCGACCTAGCGGAAGCGTTCCGCATGCTAAGAAAATACAAGATGCGTCTCAACCCGGCAAAATGTACCTTCGGCATCACATCCGGGAAGTTCCTCGGCTTCATAGTGCATCAGCGGGGGATTGACGCCAATCCTGACAAGATAAAGACAATACAGGAAATGCAGCCCCCCAGGACTATAAAAGAAGTCCAACAACTTACAGGGAGGTTAGCAGCCCTGAGCCGCTTTATCTCCCGAGCCGGGGACAAGAGCTCTACGTTCTTCCGAGCGCTGAAGTCGGCAAAAGACTTCAGGTGGACCCCCGAATACGAAGAAGCATTCCGCCAGCTCAAGAGCCACATCGAAAACCTACCGCAACTAGCCTCGGTAAAGGACGGGGAGCCTCTCGGCTTATACGTTGCTGCAACTGACCTGGCGGTTAGCTCGGTCTTGGTGACACTCGATAAAGCTGGGGAAAAGCCAATCTACTACACTAGCCATGTCCTGGCGGGACCTGAGCTTCGTTATTCCCCCATAGAGAGAATAGCCTTGGCTCTGATCATGGCATCCAGGAAGCTGAGGCCGTACTTCCAGACGCATCCTATCAAGGTGATAACCGACCAACCCTTGCGCCAGATCCTCTCAAAATTTGATGTTGCAGGTCGGATGCTCAAGTGATCGGTAGAGTTAGGAGAGTTCGATATCGAATACGAGCCAAGAAAGGCGATCAAAGGCCAAGTGCTCGCAGACTTCCTCTCGGAGCTCACACCCCCGGAAATCCTGGCGAACCCGAACCCCGGATGAACACTGCATATCGACGGCTCCGCCAACTCGAAAAGAGGAGGCGTCGGCTTGGTGCTCAAGGACCCTTCCGGCCACACCTACGAACATGCGCTGCGATTAGGATTTAAAGCTACGAACAATGAATCAGAATATGAAGCGCTCCTGTTCGGTCTGAAGGTCGCAGCCGAGCTGGGCGCGGAGGACATTGAAATATTCACCGACTCCCAGCTCGTCGCAAGCCAAGTCAACGGAGCGTTCGAGACCCGAGAAGCAGCAATGGTTAAGTACCTTGCCGAGGCGCGACGGATGATGGGTCGGTTTCGAAGGTGTACCATCACCAAGGTACCTCGCAACGAGAACGCACAGGCAAACGCCTTGGCCAGGCTAGCCTCCTCCTGCGTGACCGACACGCCGTCTGAAACAATGGTGAGAACCATCGGGCCCTCCGTCAATTCGATTATATTGACTGTTGATGAGGAAGACGGAGGCTGGATCGATGAGATCCTTCGCTTTAAACAAGCAGGAATCCTCCCCGAGGACAAAGCGGCTGCCCGAAGAATCAGAAGGACGGAGTCATGGTACTGTATCATCGACGGCCGCCTCTATCGGCGAGGCTTCAGACAGCCGACCCCTGCTTCGTTGTCTGAACCCGACCGAGGCGCACACCACCCTAGCCGAGGTCCACGAGGGAACATGTGGGGACCATGTCGGTGCTTGCACCTTGGCACACAAAGTCCTCAGGCAAGGTTACTACTGGCCCACCCTACGTAAGGATGCCCAGACTTATGTCCGGAGCTGTGAGCAATGCTAGATGCACGCCCGGTTCCAACATCAACCGATGGTACCACTCACAACTGCCGACTGCGCCTAGCCCTTCGCCCAATGGGGAATGGACCTCCTCGGCCCCTTCCCCCCGGCCTCGGGACAAAGAAGGTTCTTAATAGTCGGAGTCGACTATTTCACCAAATGGCTCGAGGCCGAGCCATTGGCCTCCATCACCGAGAGACAAGTCAAATGATTCGTGTGGAAAAATATCATAATCAGGTTCGGCCTCCCTAGGGTCATTATCACAGACAACGACATACAGTTCAACAATATGAAGTTCAAGATGTTTTGTCAAAGCTATCGCATCCAGCTGAAGTTTAGCTCGGTTGCCCACCCCCAAGCCAATGGGCTAGCTGCGGTAACGAACCGAGCCATCCTTGAAGGGCTGAAGAAAAGGGTTTCCAGCGCCATGACCTCTTGGGTAGAGGAGCTCCCGAGTATTCTATGGGCGTCACGAACGACTCCGAAAACCCCGACGGGGGAGTCCCCGTATAGCCTGGCTTTCGGGACCGAAGCCGTACTGCCTCCTGAGGTGGTTTTCCCGACCATCCGAGTCCAGACCCAGCATGAGGAGGAGTCCAACCAACAGCTTTGTGAGAACCTCGACCTACTAGAGGAAAAGCCAACCGATGCCCATCTCCGAGCATTGGCCTATAGAAGGGCCGTCACCAAGCTGTATAACCGTCGGGTATGCCCCCGACATGTTGAGACGGGCGACCTGGTGCTCCGGAAGACTGAGGTCAGCGACCCGACCCGGTCTCGCGGTAAACTGGCCCCGAACTAGGAAGGCCCCTACCGGGTCATCGATGCTATCCGAGACGGGACTTATACGTTGGCAACAATGGAGGGGCGAGTGTTGCCGAGAACTTGGCACATCATAAACTTGCGGAAGTTTTACGCATGATGATATCAGCAAAATGACCCGACTTGTATTAATTAAAAGCAAGTACAAAAGATGTTGGGAACAAAAATGAGGCTTTTCCCGACCCGAATTACAATTTGAGAATTTGGCACATCACAAACTTGCGAAAGTTTTACGCATGACGATATCAGTAAAATGACCCGACTTGTATTAATTAAAAGCAAGTACAAAAATGTCGGAAACAATAATGAGGCTTTTCCCGACCCGAATTACAATTTGAAAAGAAAATTACAAGTCATGGCTCGGGGGGAACCGAGTCGTCAAAGTCCTGCTGCCTTTCCATCGGCACCAGATCGTCCTCAGGATGGATGGTGAACGGATCTTCTTCAACGTCATCGTTTGGATGTCGGGCGCGGAAGCGGGCTAACACCACCCGAGACCCATACTCGTACGTTACCCGGCCCATCCTCTTCAGGCCTTCTTTGAAGCCGAGGGACTCCTTGTACTGGACGATCGATTGACTAGGCAGCTCGGCTCGGGCGCTCTCCAGGTCCTTCACGGCCTGCAGCAGCTCGTCGTCCATCCTCCGAGCCCTGATTCGCGCCTCCCTCAGCAACTGTTGGGCGTCGCCCAGGTGGCCCCGAACCTCCTGCAGTTCCTTCTCCGAGGCCTCGCGCCTGAGGAGCTCCTCGCCTCTCTCCCTCTTTGTCTTCTTGAGCTCCTCCCGCAGCTTGGACGCGCGCTCTTCGGCCTCGGCAACCGCCTCCAGTCCCCCTTTAGATTTCAGAGCGTCAAGCTCTTCTTGTAGCTGCTTGACCCGATAGTCTATGAACGTGCTCAATCGACCCGCGTCATGGACTCGGTCAAAAAGTGTCATTTGGAAATGTTGGCTCTGCACGAAGGAGCAACTGTTAGAAGCTCGGCAAAGAGAAAACTTGAGCTACTAAGGCATGGGTCGGGAAGCTTACCAGGACCATCTCCTTGGCGGCTCGGGCCATCAAGACTTCCGAGGGGAGTGTGTAGAGCTACCGCGCCAGTTGGGGGTGGAGAAGTCCCCACTCAAACTCCTCCGCTACCGACGAGTTATTCCAAACTTTCATCGAGTTCTTTAGCCCCTTCCATCTAGCCTTCATCTCTTTCTCGGGGTCTTGATGCCCTAGGTCGGACATCATCAAGGCGTAATAGCCTGCGTCGCCCTTATAAACCTTTGTTTTAAAAAGGTCCTTCATTGATCTTGGACGCTCGTGGACTGGTGAAGCACCCCCCTCCTCGGACCCGACGGGCGCCTCGGGCTCCTCCGACGGTGCCGCTGGCTCCTTACCCTTCGATCGGGAGCGAGACTCCCCCTCGCCGAGACGAGACTTGTGCCTCCTAGTCAGCACTTTTACCGTCTTGTGGCGCCTCACCGCATCTTCGGCCTGCTCAGGTGGTAAGACGACTGGCCTCTTCGACGAAGCCCTCGGAGCTTCCCTCGCAGGAGACGCGCCGACCTCTCGGGCGGTGGGCCGGGTCGGAGGGACCTTGCCGCTTGTCACTTTAGGCATCCCGCGAAGCTCCCCGAGATCCATCTGATCTGCATTCCGACCGACAGGTTAGTAGGCAGTTAGAAAGGCTAAAGTAAAGTAAAATATTAGTACCCCTAGAGGTCGGGCTTAAACCCGCCTCGATGTGTCAAAGCTCGGCCATCTCCTTGATCGCACGCGAAGAAGAAAGAATCCCCTTCAGTCTGCCGACCAGGACGGTCTCCTCCTCGGATAGGTATGGGGGGGTGTTACCAATCGGGTGAGCCGACCAGTCGAGCCTAAACCCACAAACCGGACCACTAACATAAAGGTAGTGAGACTTCCAACCTTTGTTACTGGAAGGTGCCCCGCTGACTCGAAAACTGACCCGGGCGATAAGGTAGTAACCACCCCGACTCTTGCAAAGACGAAAGCACGCCATGAACAAGTCCCGAGTCGGGATAATCCCGGCTCCTCGGCACTCGCCCAAGAAGACGACAAGGTAGCGCCACGAGTTGGGCGCTACCTGACTGGGAGAGATCCTCCACCATCTCAAATATTCCTCGATAAGTGGGTGCAGAGGAAACCGGAGACCGACCTCCAAAGCATCCACCGAGATGCACATGCCGGGAGCGTCCAAGCTATAAGGGCGTTGCCCGGGCTACGGAACATGCAGCCCGTATTCAGTCGGGATGTTATATCGCTCTCTAATCACGGTAAGTGACCCCTCGATCACTGCCGTGTCAAGGTCATGATCTGACATCATGACCTCCAGATCCCTCAGAACCCTCGTGTCGACAGGCGACGGGGGCCCAGAAGACACTCCCGAGGAACCGACCTCGGGATCACATCAACTTGTCTCCCCCGACCCCGGGGGAGAAACGACCCTGACACTACTCGATGAGTCCGAGGAGGTCATCCCGACCTGTTCAAAAAGGGCTACCGACTGAAGGGGCGAAGGGTGGCTAGGAAGGTCCGAGATAGAAACAAGGAGGGAGCCAAATGAACAAGTGAGGTCTCAACCTAACCACACATCGAACTTATACCGCCCAGGGGAATCGTTTCAGCTTCCCAAGGCAAGACGAAGCGCCGCCACCCCAAAAGCCACCCAGCGCATTAAATGCATCATTACTCCGACCGAAACCCTAAGCGGAGGACAATATATATATAGATATATGATAATATAATAATATATATATATATGATAATATAATTATATATATATGATAATATATATATATATATATATATATATATATATATATATATATATATATATATATATATATATATATATATATATATATATATATATATATATATATATATATATATATATATATATATATATATATATATATAAAAGAGAGGGTTCACAAGATAAGGGCGAGGGCGCCCGAGTTCACCCTCTCGGCCAAATCCCCGGATTTGTGCCCGAGTTCACCCTCTCGGCCAAATCCGCAGATTTGTGCCTGAGTTCACCCTCTCGGTCAAATCCGTAGATTTGCGCTGGTGTTCACCCTCTCGGCCAAATCCCCAGATTTACGCCCGAATTCACCCTCTCGGCCAAATCCCCAGATTTGCGCCTGAGTTCACCCTCTCGGCCAAATCCCCGGATCTGCGCCCGAGTTCACCCTCTCGGCCAAATCCCCAGATTTGCGCCCGAGTTCACCCCCTTGGCAAAAGCCTAAGTTCAAATTCCCGAGCCCTTGCTTGGTCGGATCAGCTCCTACGCCATTCCAATTCCCGAGCCAATGCTCGGTCAGATCAGCTCTAGTGCCTTCCCAATTCCCGAGCTCCTGCTCGGTCGGATCAGCTCTTGCGACATTCAAATTCCCGAGCCGTTGCTTGGTCGGATCAACTCCTACGCCATTCCAATTCCCGGGCTCATGCTTGGTCGAATCAGCTCTTGCGCTATTCAAATTACCGAGCTCTTATTCGGTCGGATCGGCCCCCGTACCATTCAAGTCCCCGAGCCGCCACTCGGGACTAGTTCAGAGCCACCTCGAACCAGCAGCTAAGGACAAGACCTCATCTTCGGCACCCTCATCAAGCACCTCGAGAAGGTCTTCCCGGGGGGGGGGGGGGGGGGAGAATGATATGGCACATGATAACCTGGCCGCCACATCATCGCTTCTCCGGACAACTGGCCCGCCGACGTGGTCGACTCGACGCGGGAAGCTGGTCGGACGCAGGTATGGGGGCGCCAGTGGTCGTGCGATCGACCTGGCACGGGTAAGGCCGAATCCCCAGCGGTCGTACGGTCGACCTGACACAGGTAAGACCGATACCCTTACCTGTGGACGCATCCCTCACCACAAGGACGGCGGGCGTGGTGGAGGTGTACAACGACATGTTAGGCCACAAGGGCAGCCAGGTTGCCAGGTACGGATGATCTACAACACCCACTATATAAGCTCCTGCTCCTCTACGGGGCAGGGGGATCGAAAAACAAAGGACCAAACTAACCGGACCATCAGAGGGGTCACGCCGTGAACCTACCCGACCCGACCTTCTTGCAGGGGTCAATGACCGACCCGAGTTGGAATACTTCCTCCCGACCCGAGCTCCACCATTCCAGCAGCTGACTTCACGAGCCGAACCCTGAGGTACCATCCATCCGACCGAGCTCCAACTCCGTACCGAGAAGATCGCGGGCGAGCTAGCGCACACGGGCCTGAACCAGTAGTGCTTGCTCAACAGACACGGAGGCGAAACGCATCTACTAGGCAAACACCAAATTCTCCCATAACCATGTACATCCTTACGTATTTGAATTCGGATTAGATCACGTCGAGGTACCACCGCAAACTCAGACATAAAGAAAGAACGACAACGCTACTATTCCAATGACTCATCGGTATTTTTCTAAATTATTCGATGCTGTTGGCGATAATTAAATGATGTAATATGATATTTTCACGTAGATTCAAACATGTTGACACTCATCACTTTACATAACGGTGTATTAAATCGATCTTTATGGTTTTTGTTGTCAATTTATACTCGGAGACGGGGTGATGACACACAGCAACAACACACACCCACCGCCGCCGGATCGCTTAGAAGCCAACAATTGTGTTCGGGCGAGGGTCGTGGAAACCGAGGCGGTCGGTGACGGATGGTTTTGTCTTTGCGAGCTACAAAAGCAAACTTGTTGAGGTTGTCATGTCTCAAACCAACGACTGGTCATTTTTGAAGCCAAAAGCGTCTCCCCCAATCTCGGTGGATGCGCTCCCCAACAATGATGCATGTTTCTTAGACCACCGGACCCCACCTTCGCCCACAAATGTGAGCTCATCCAGCTTTCAGGTACACTTCCTGGGTTAGACTAAACGACGCTCATGATGGGACATTATGGCTGACAGATCCACTCTCACACACCACATTTATTTTGCTGATCTCCATTTCCTTACCTACTATTTAATTTTAACCCTTTCCAAACTTTTACTTTATTGTCTCATATATATTTACTAAATTTTGAGCCACGTTGTTCAATAATAATAATAATAATAATAATAATAATAATAATAATAATAAACAACTATAATATTCTAACTAAGTAAAATTTTGAGTTAATTATAAATTATTCTATATACTTAGTTACTTTTAGTATTTTTATTTATATATTTAAAAATTATATTAGTATATCCATATTTACATAAAGTAAAATGTCTCAGTTATAAATTTTATAATATTTTTATCAATAAAATTGACGATTTGAGAAGAAACTAACTTCACACTTAAATAAGTATAGAAATCTTAATATAAATTTTGAAAGTATAAAAATAAAAAATAAAAAGTTAAAATATAGGAAATAATATATGATTAGTCTTAATTTTTTTAAAAAAATATATAAATTATAATTATAAATTTTTTTTGGGTATCTTCATGTTATTAAGCAAGTCGGCCAGAGGATAACGGAGGAAACGGCGTGACTGCATTGAATGGAAGAAGGACACGTCGAATAGAACGGCGTTGGGGAAGACGGACGTCGAGAGAGAGAGAGAGAGAGAGAGAGAGAGAGAGAGAGAGGGGGGGAGGTGGCGGTTTCGGACGTAACGAGAAGAGAGAAAGAAGAAAGAGTAATAATAATAATAATAATAATAATAAAAGCACTGTGAGCGCACTAAAGCAGCCACTTGGCTGTCGGCCGCGGCCTGCCGAAGCATCCCCCCGACCTCTCCCCCCGCTCTCTGCTCTCCCTCTTTCCATTCTCTCCCCTCTTCACCTCCCAACTGCTCCATCCTCTTCTCTTCTTTTTCTCGCATCCTTACTTCCGGTGGCTCTCATCATCACCGTGTGAGAGAGAGAGAGAGAGAGAGAGAGAGAGAGAGAGAGAGAGATCGGAATCTTTGATGGGTTCGTCGTCGGGGCCGGGGCATGGGTACGATTACGCCTTCAAGATACTCTTGATCGGGGACTCCGGGGTGGGCAAGAGCAGCCTCCTCGTCTCCTTCATCTCCAACCAGCTCGCGGACGATCTCTCCCCCACCATCGGTGCGCTTCCCTCTGACCTCCACCTCCTGCTCTCTCTGCCCTGTTCTAGATGCTCCTTGGATTGTGCTCGGGAAGGATGAGTTGTCTTGCAGATTTTGAAATATTTAGTGAATTTTTATTTTCTGAAAAATATTTCTCTGTTATTTTTAGTGGTTGTTCTGTTCATTAACACGATCGCCATGACTGAAGCTGATTCGGCTCTACCAGAACTTTTGAGGGTAAAGAATCGTGCTTGTGGTTGACCCAGTAAACTACAGTTTACGGTGTAGGTGACATTGGGCTTGTACACTCGATCTGGAACCATGAAGAAATGAGTGTCATTCAAGAAAAAATAAAGAAAGAAAAGAGATGCTATGAGATCACTTCTTGATCACAGTGATTAGTTTTTGCATGACCATAAAAGAAGGAAGTCTATATGTTGATGGTCAAGCATGGATTCGGGTAGCTGAGCCGAGGATTGTCTTGTTTTATTTTATTTGTATAGGCGTCTGTGTTGTCCATTTTTAGTAATTACTTTGAGATGGACATTACTTATTTCTTTCACAATCTGCAAAAAAAAATTGTGTAAGATCTTTAATCGTGTGAAAGGGTTTTGATACACCTTGATATAAGTGCTGTCTCATACTAATTCTGTGAATTTATCCATCTTTAACTGTTATGTTGAAACGTGTGGAAACTTAAGTGGTAGAAGAGGGGATTTATTTGTCTTGTGGATTTGAAGTTGCCAGAGAACAATAAGTACCAATCACTGAACCAATTTTTAATTCATAATTAGTCGTGATTGATTTTGCTTTTTCCTTTGGGAATGATGTTAACTAGAAAAAGAAAAGTATGTTAACTAGAAAAAGAAAAGTTCACTCGAAGACATTTTAACCTTCATGGTCGTATGAACATTGTGTGTCTGTGCATCAGTGCAAAAGTGTTGCTATTTATACAGTCACCCTTTCTCCTGCCATTGCTTGCAATGTAGCATTCATGTCTATGAATTGATGACAATTATGTCAATTCATTTGAAAATGAAAAGGTCTGGTGGGAATTTCATGCTGACATCAACATCTTCAGAAACCTGCTCATGCATTTCCGCAGTTTTCTAATGCTACCACTGCTTCTCAAGGCTGTCTTTCCTACTGCTACCTCTTTGATAATAAACTAGAAAGAAAACAAGCATTTGACTGTTATATTTCTCTGGATCTGTAATGAATTTGTTCTAAATTTACATTAACACATGTTGATCTTTTAATTTTTTTATGACATTTCAATGTCCTGACAAGGTCCTTCTTACCCTTTCAGGCCTTCAGTTTCTTTAGATATTTTCATGTAGTCTTTCATGGATTTGCACTAAAGTCTTGATTCATGTAGCGAAGAAGTGGACTATGAATTATTTAACAATGTCCTGACAAGGTAGCTGAGTTTTTTCTTGCGAGATTTTGATCATAGTAACATGGTACAAGTGAAAGATGCAAGTTTCGAAAACATTGTAATGGATTGGATCATCATCAATATAAATGATGGTTTCATCTTAATTATCAGTATGACTCATTTGGATCTATTGTTCACAAACTTAATTGTCTTTCTTCTACACGCATGCATCTGTTTGGAAGTTTCCTAACCCTCATTCTTGCTTGCAAATTGCTGATTTGGTGTTCCGAGTGATGTTTGATCTGGAATTTAAATCAGAATTGGGGATAACCTAATATTTGTTTGATTAATCAAGTACCATTTGTTTCTGTTGTTTTTTTTGGGTATCTGCTGAGCTTGAGGTGTTATTTTCAACTACACAATTAATGTTTTTGTTTTGAAAATACATTAAAATTTGAATTTCTAGTGGTTTATTAATTTTGGACATATGTTGCAATGTTTAATTAGGCAAACCATGTTATATCAGTGATTCTGGAGGTGTCTGTGTTAGTGCCTTCGTGGTTCAAAATTTTTCACCTTGTTTGTCTTGTTTTTATATGTTTTCTTTTTTATTTGTTAATAGGTGTGGATTTTAAAATCAAGCATCTTGCTGTTGGTGACGAGAAGTTAAAGCTGACGATATGGGACACTGGTAAATGGGAACACCTTTGAAGTTGAAATATTTGTTATTATTCTCTTCCACTAAGCTAGCAAACCATCACTTTAGCATGCTTTTAACTATTGCTTGATGTACATATGTTATGTAGCTATTGATCCTCTGTTAAAGAAAAAGTGAAAATGTTAACAGGTAATGCACTTTAGCACATGAAACCCATACAAATAACAGACTGGATTTGTGGAGAACAGGTTTCTTGGTTTTGCACTGTGCCATTACTATCATGAAACTATTACACGAAATTCTTGCAAAAAGTGGATTTTGTACATTTGTCAATTTTTTTTGCACTTTTTCTAGTAGAGATTATTTAATGAACATTAGTGGTATTATAAAACATTTAAGTTCAAAAATGTGACTTACTGTCAGATCATTGACCAAGGGAACCCTACGCAAGAGAAAAACTTACAAGAAAACCAAAAAATTAGCAGAAGATAACAATATCATTTGTGCATATGCAACATTCTTGGCTTATATTTTGTACCATATAATGCTGGCCTGACTTATACCTTATAGAAATGAAACGATGCGAAAAGAAAACCATTTCATTATAATATTTTATTAAAAATAAATTATGTGAACAAACATTTGCGTGTCAGCTTGAGAATATATTGTTTCAAGCATGGTTTTCATAACTGATCAGTGGATTTAACGGTTTGGAAGGGAGCCAGTGAATGAACCTGTGCATACCTAGCTAGAAATATTGAAACATGGTCCAGACCATCCCTTTAAATGTGTTTAGCATCAGGTAAGACCAGCATGACCTTTTAAGTACCTTGACAGCATTTATGATCTTTATGATTCAATTGATGATCACAACTGGAACACAATGTAGAGAGATGAGGACAAAGGATCCAAAGAAGATGAAGAAGCCGAGAAAGAGTTGTCTTTAGTCAGTTCTCATGTTTAGCTTCATCTCTGGCCCAATTTTTGGCTTTAACCAAAAAAAAAAAAGGAAAAAGAATACTTTTATCTATTGGCATTCCCTATTTCTTCTTTCCTCAGAGAAGAAGAACTCTTCTTCTTAGTCCATATATGGTCCCAGAGCACAATAGATACTCTTCGAGGGGTCCGTAGTTTAGGTCCAATTATCAGTCTATGTAGACAGTCCTTTATATAACCCCTAACATAAGGGCCTTCGAGATATTTCATGACTTACTCATTTTTGTATTGTATCTCCACTGTCTAGCAGTAGCATACATCTCTCTCTGAAATGCATGTCTTCAAATATTCATGTCCCATGGCATCTACTTATTTGCCAGGCAGACTGAGGTAATTGTAGATTATATATTGCATATTGAAATTTGTTCTATCAGTCCTTTGTCTATTCTGCATCCATCAGTTTTGGATCCTAAGACATAATTTGCTTACATCACTTCACAATTAGCGCATTATCACAGAAATATCCACCACAGGCTCATATGCATAATTAATTGCATTGATCATTCCATTAAGTTTGGACTTACTTATTTACATAACAGCCATTGTAAATGGAATATCTTAGATATTTTCTGCAAGTTCTTGATTAATATCCTTATGTTGCTTGTGAAATTTTTTTATAGAAAACATTATAGGAAAGATCTGCATATTGTTGAGTTTATTGCCTATATTGCTGATACATTTAATATCTTGTTTAATTTTCCTATTCTCATAAAACCATTTGTACACGTAATGCAGCTGGCCAGGAGAGGTTTAGGACATTAACTAGTTCTTATTATAGAGGTTCTCAAGGAATAATTCTCGGTAAGTGACTTGTTTCAGACATTTTATTCATTGTACATTGGAATAGTTCTTTATTTTTTTTACCTGCTATATTACTAATCTATATAAACTTTTTTCTTTATCTTTCAGAATTTACATAATATTTCTTGAATGGCTTGTATGCAAATGTTACTACCTTGGGTTAATGCTTCATGGCTTGCATGCAAACATATGATATTTCTAATTTGTAAAGTATTCTATTTTGTTTCCACTCAAAAATTCTTTTTTTGCAAAATTGGGTTCCTGTGACACACAGCTAGAGTTACTATCATGGAGATATTTAACTGTCTCGTGTTCATTATTTTAATTTTTTCTATAGCAAAACTTTGTAACTCAACATTTGTATTTGAACCGCCTAACACTGAAATTTTTATTTAAGATTCTATGGATTCTGATCTGCAGTATGCTAATTGGTTTAGCAATTATTTACTACTATTTTAACATTAATTTGTGTAATTGTAATTTCATCACCTAACACATTGACATTACTATTTAAGATGACATGGATTCAGATCTGTGGTCTGCTAATTGATTTAGCAAGTTGCCCTTATCCAATAGTCTAGTACTATGTTACTTATTTTCTGTTTTAACATTAATTTGTATTATTTAACACATATTTGCTTATCATTCGTATGAATCTTGTTGCGTTATGGATCAACTTTTCTTTAGACACTTCAAATGTTAAGAAGATTAATAGATATATAAGAGAGGTATAATATGCTGTTCAATCACAATTTGCTTCTGCTGTGGATTTTGGGCGCCTTTTACTCTTAGCATGCATGCATGTTTTGCTTTTTGACCTAATGTATTTACATTGTGATGAACCTCCATCTTCAGCACTCATGCACCCTGCTCTTGACCCATTTAAGTTCCTTCTATTGATTCCTTAAGACAGAACTTCTGATGATACTTAGTGTGCAATATGCTTTGGATGTTAGCAATTATCTATCACATTTAAATTTTATGGCTGATTTTTTTTGCTGCTTTCAACTGCCTGTATTTAGATTTCTTAATGTAGGTTCAGTGATTTTCCTTTATACATGCTACAAATGCAGAAAGCGTTAACTTATTTGTTTGTCCTGTTAGTTTATGATGTGACAAAGCGAGAGACTTTTACTAATCTGGCTGATGTATGGGTCAAGGAAGTAGAATTATACTCAACAAACCACAACTGTGTCAAAGTGCTTGTTGGAAATAAAGTTGACAAGGTTATTTCTGCTCTTCAAGTGCTTGCCATTGTTCCTTCTGTCCTGTTTGCAGCTTTTTTTTTTTTCTTTGTACTACTGTTGAATGTGTTAACAAACTTTTTAGATTAAGTAACATCTTAGAGTGGCTTTCAACTTTCCAGTGAATATTGACCATATTGAACAAGTCAAAAGCATTGTTTCTGAACTTTATATTTAGACTTTATTTGATGATTGTAATTAATTAAAAATTTGTTGTTCAACTATGAGAATCAGAAAGTTACCATGATAATGCATCTTGCTTTTAACCACTTAAGAGGTTTGCCGACTAGTAGAGGATACATTGAAGTTATCTGCTTTACTAAAAGATTCTGTTAAGCTAATCGTCTCTATGTTAAGCAACTATCAAATAGGATCAACCTATCAGTAAAACAGTACATGCCTAAAACATTAGAAAAGAAACTAGGTTTATCTTGCATGTTTTTTTTCTTTACATGACTAACCATTTCTATTAGAACCTTTTAGGAGGCTGATAGGATGGTGACCAGAGAAGAGGGGATTGCCTTTGCCAATGAGTATGGGTGTTTGTTTATTGAGTGCAGTGCAAAAACAAGAGCCAATGTGGAGAAATGTTTTGAAGAACTGGCATTGAAGGTACTTTTCTATCCAATGAATACAACCAATTGTTTTTCATCCAGAAAAAAATTGAGATCTTGAATAACTGCATAGACTGTAAGTATGATCTGATGAAGAATCTTGTAGCTATTGAGAATATGAAAACCATATGGTATGTGCAAGTCTGTTCACTTTTTTTAAGTTGGTCTACCCCTAAACATCAGTTTGACCTGAAATCCTAGTCAGGTTCAAATTTTGCTTTGGCAGACCCAATCCTGTAGTGATCATGCCTAATCACAGTAGAAGGTCAGGTTTTAATCAGCTTGGGTTTCCCAAATTTCAGCACTACATATTGGGATATGTACCATACCACGTTCTGCCCTTGTGCCACACACCATACTGAACCCTGACCTACATAACTATTGTATGAACTAGGAACCAATAATAGAATTGATCCAGTACTATGCTTTTAATTGTTTTATTACAATGACCTCCTATCGCTGTATATTACAATCAAGCAAGCTTCTTCTTTTGGTGTAAGTCTCTTGTTTTGATAAGAATTATTGCTAAATCTATTTTAATTCGTAAAAGCACATGAATGCTTGTTTTGAAAAAGCCTGCTAGTGGCCACAAAGTTGAATATAAGAAGATACATCTGGATAATTGAAGAGCATAGTCTATATAACAACTATTCTATCTGTCGCAGTAATCACCATCCATCTAATCTTTTTTTCTTACCATCAGTCTAATCTTGAGCTAAACTGTCATCAGACATTCAATGTAGCATCTTTGGATGTCTGGCTGGTACCTTTGCTTGCCATACATAGCAAAGTTCACCCATTTGAGCTGTCAAAGTTCCTACTTAACAATATTTGATTCTCATGATCTTTTTTCTTGCTTGCTTACCACTAATGGAATGTAGATCTTCTTGACACCTATGGTATATGAAATATAGTCAACAGACTCAACACTATCCATAATTTTTTGCAAGAATTGTATGTGTCATGTAAAGCAAAGTTGTCCCTTTTGATGTCTGTCAAATTACCTTAGTCTGTCTTCAGTCACCAACAATTAGATTCTTCTGATTCCATTTGAAGCTCTGAATTGGCAAATATCATAACTGGCATTGAGGATTACAAATTTGAATCCATTCTATTCTTGTTAGATTATGGAAGTTCCTAAATTGGTGGAGGAAGGATCAGTTCCAGTTAAAAGGAATATTCTGAAACAAAAACAGGAACAACATGCACACCAAGGAGGCTGTTGCTCATGATTTTTACTACCTGGAGTATACTCCTCTGAGCAATGAAGCAGGTGAAGACCAATTGGATCACTTTTTCCTCTTAAGGTGCTTTAAGTTTGTAAATGAGTTGTATCAGTTCATCTTTTGTACTGTTGATGTGTATCAGCCCGAGTGATCTTGTGTGGGTTTTGAGGTAGGAAGTTAGGCTGTGTACAGAAAAGAATGAATATTTTTTTTGGGTGTGCTATTTGATGATGTGATTTTATCAGTTTGCTTATTAGTTTACAGATCCATAATATTTTTGTTTTTCAAACTTAATGACATATTGTTTGTAGAGGAATTGTTTCATGATCCTATTTTTACGTTTGGGAACACATTTAAAATGTGAATCGAGGACTTGATATATATTTTAAATATGAATTATTATTTAATATATTTTCTAAAATTATGTTTGGTATAGAGATAAATATTAAATGCATATGTTATTTTTGTTCAAATGTTAATGCTATCATAGGGTTGGCATTTATCATTTCAACATTATTTGTGGGATGATAATAAATATTTTTAAATTTTCAAAGTATATTGTGATATTATCTAAAATCAGAATATTATTAAAATTTACCCTTATTTCTTTTTCCTCTCTTGATTTCTACAGTTGGCGGTTCTTTCTTTTATATGTATTCTATAAGATGAAATGTTACATTTTTTAAAAATATTTTATATTTATTAATATAATCACATATTTATTTATTATATCTAAATCGTATATTTTTATAACATTATATATATGTATATATCTAACTAAAAATATGTATTTATTTTTGACTAAATATTAAAATATTTAAAGGATAAATTTGTCATATGGACTTTTGAAATATAATTCTACCAAATAATATTTGCGTAATGCATATTTAAAATATAATTCTAATCTATTTATTTATTTTATAATTAGATATTTATTATATTTTTAAATATATATTAAGAATGTAAATATGTTTCGAAACGTACTTCATATTGTTTACATCTAAACTTATCTTCCTTATTAGAAGATGTCTTATGCATTTAAAATGATGAGGCAAATAATGCTGGCTTTGGGTTTATACACAAACGAATCAGATGCGCAGATTAGAATTATATTGTCAATCAATGAACGGCTCGGATGTGATGGAGGGAGACACGGACGAACGTTTATGATTTAGGGTTTCTTCCACCATCTATAAAAGGGGCTGCCCAGAACCACTTTGCTCGCTCTCGATCGCCGCTTTGGGTGGCTTCATCATCTTCGTCGCCTGCTCTCTCATTTGTATCCGTCTTTATTTTAGATTGCCTCCCCAGGTTACGATCCATCTCAAGGCGTGTTTGTTTGGATCAAGTGATGAGAAAACTGCAACAATATGATGGAGATACCTCTCCATGATTCCTCGTATTTAAGTTTCCGATGGTACCTCCTTACCCTCGTCGTCGGGTTTCAGATCTTATCTGTTGTGATTCGTAAATGTAGTGATTTCGTTCGTGATTCTTATCATTTGATTCAGATGGGACATGATGATATTAGTTGGTCCGTGTTTCTGATTACATGGTGACTGATACTCCTTTACCAATTCTGATCCCACAGAGCTCGTTTATGGCTGCTAACGCTTCTTCTTTGTTCTGTTTCTTTGCTTATTTTTCGCTTAACAAATTTTCTCCGTTCTTCCTATTTGATGTTATGATGAATCTTGAAATGGAATCTTCGCATGTCAGACTTCAGAGATACCTCGGGTATCGATGAGAAGCCATTTCATTCTTCTGAGCCAGCTATTTATTTTCACTGCGAGTCCTTTAGTTTTTTTTCTTGTGGATTTCTTATGCATTGAGGACACCGTTGATGTGTGTCGACTCGAGTTATCTTGAGTGGGTTCTGGATGCGAATTAAGTTTCGTACAGAAAAAGAAATTATTCATTTCCTGTTATAATTGATCATGACTTTATCAGTTAGAGATCGGAGATCACAAAATATCTTTCTGGGGAACTGATTCATGTTCGTATTTAAAATTTATTTAACTAAGCCTGTTTTCTTATTAAAGCCGAAGTATCTGTCGACTTGTTTTGCGATTTTGTAAGAAAGATTTCTTCCACCATCGCCGCCTTTCGGTCAGCTTCATCTAGTTTTGGTTTCGGACGCCCCCTCAGGTTTTGATAGGTTTTCGATCTATCTCAACGCATGTTTGTTCGGATCAAGTGATGAGGAAACTGCAACAATATGATGGGAACACTTCTCCATGATTCGTTGTATTTAAGTCTCTGATGATAACTCGTCTGTCGCTTTCGTATTGTGTTTTTTTTTTGTAGTAGATGTAGTGCTTCCGTTTACGATTCTTGTCATCGAAGGACATGATCATAGAGTTAATTGATCCGAGTATCTGGTTACATGCCTTGCCATTTCCGATCCCGCAACTTTATTAATGGCGCTGCTCGCGCTTCATGGTTTCGATGTTCTTCCTTTTTCTTTTCGTTGATTTGTTTCTTTTTTACTCGAGAAAATTTCTCCGCTCCTCTTAATTTATGAGATGCTATGATGAATTATGAAATCGAATCTTCGCATGTCAGACTTCAGAGATGCCTCGAGTATCGATGAGAAGCCATTTCATTCTTCTGAGCAAGCTTTTTTTATATTTGACATATCTTCGTTTCTCTTAATGTAATATGCTATGATGAAGAGTGAAATGTAATCTTCTCATGTCAGACTTAAGAGATTACTCGAGTATCGGTGAGAAGTCATTTCATTCTTCTGATCAAAGCATTTTACTGCATCTAAATGTTTTTGTATCATTTCTCTTCATGATCAATAAATCGATCTTGCACCGTCCATTCTGTTGCATGTTCATCGTAACCTGATAAATATTTAAAATAAATATTTAAGAGTTGGGGGATGAGAAATAGATCGGTTTGGTTATTAGGGTTTTAAAATAAATATTTAAAATTTAAAATAATCGCTTTTATTTGGTAGAATTGTTTGTTGAAATGTAACTGATTTATTTAAACAATTTGTGAGTATCAAAAGCCAGAAATTTATTTATATTGTTCCAACAGAACATTTCTTTTGTAAATGATTAAATGTTAGTTGGTTGCAGATTTCATTGGCAAGTGAGGGCCAAAATTTTGTGTACAATTATGTGTACAAATTTTCTTCAGTATCTGTGATTTTTTTGTTGTTGTTTTGATATATCATATCTGGTCTTCATTAACAAAAACCTGTTGAAATAAACGAACTTTTTGAAATGAAGTACTACATCTATTAGAATAGTAACCACAACAAACACAATATGAAGGCAAGCGAGGTGGTATAAACTTATATATAACGAATCATTGGGAATTATTTCTGGTGGGGCCAACGATGGTCGGTCCACTAACGTTAGAACACCATACTCTCACTTCGGTCACGTCATGGTTCAGTCATATCGGGTTGATCAGATGTGTCGGGTCGATCAGTCAATAGTGGTCTTGACATTATTTATGTGATTGGTGTCATGTCAGATTTGATCGTCGGAGGAATTTGGTCGAGCATCAACAATTTGATCAGGGTCGATCGGAGATCGTGTTCTAGTTGGCATGTCGCTAAGTCACAAAAATGAGATTGTACACATGGATAATTTTAATAGACTGACTCATCTTGTGAGGCGACTCCAACAATTCCCATCATATTGTTACAGATTCTTCGTCAATTGATCTGAACGAACATTCCTTTGTTCGTTCGAAAACCTATTGAAACCTGAGGTGGCGACTGAAACCATGGCGGCGATGGTGACTAAGAATTCAATCGGCGCAGCGATCGAGGCCGATCAGATCTACTCTATTGCAGCCCCTTCATATAGAAAGTGGAAGAAGTCTCCTCTTACAAACGTACAAAACAAATGCCTTGTGATGGATCACACACATGGATTAATAGCTCATCTAACGCATTCGACTATGATACATCTCTAGCATGGTATTTGCATGATTGTATTTGCATGAAGAATCATTATCATATTCGACAATGAGTTCATTCTTTTTCCATGCCATCATATTCAATCAAGAAACATCCTTCCACTCCGAAATGGTCGAATCAGACAAGGTCTTTCACCTTTGACATGGTTGAATTCAACCATAAAGCATTCTTTGCCTCCATGCGATCGAATCCAACCACAAAGCGTCCTTTGACTCAACATGATCAAATAAGATTAGACCATAACACATCCTTCGTTTTCGACGTAGTCGAGTGATGCCATAAGGCATACTTCAAACCAAGTTTTACTTGCTGGTATGGTCTGTACCAGTATATCTAGTTTATCACGGTATATTAAAATATAATATATATTTTTTATAATATAAATATTTTATAATGTAATATTTTAAAAATATTAAAATATAAAAAAAAAGAGCAAAGTGACGACATCGCTTCGATCTTTCTTATTGCGCTGGAGAAAAAGCGCTCGTGACCCACGGGCGACAACGTCGTACAACCAATGGTGAGCACGACGTGCTGGCGTTATGTATTCTTTCTTCTTCTCATCTTTTCTTTTATTCTTCTTTTCCTCTTTTTTTTTTCTTTTCTTTTCTCGCTCAATTGACATTCGACGATCGATTTCTCACTCAATCGATCGTCAGCGATCGATTTCTCCCTCAATCGATTGTAGATGGTCGATTTTTGACGGAATCGCTCGGTAGCGGGTACCGACAACCTGATGGACTGGTATGTACTACCCGTATCGGACGTTATAAATAAAAATTACAAATCTTGTTCAAACATAATGAGGACAGGGCAAACGAATTCATGCAGGATCCAATTTTATGTCACATTCTATCAAATCTCATATTAATCTAAATCAATACCGACTTGATGCCAACTCAGATACGTAGTCACCTTGACACATCATAAAGACTCCCCACGTCTAAGTAACAATAATATAATTCATGCAAGTCACGCAGGTGGTAACCATAACATCGTATCGTTCATATCACTTTCCTATGTTTTTTGAAATGATTGATTTTTGTGAAATCTACCTGTTTATTAATATCCACTTTCACCGCATTACTAGATACCTATAATAAAAGGAGCCCATTTGAGTTTTCCAAACTCTTCCAAACATATTGAAGAATTTTTATATGGCACGTTAGTCGGAGGCCTTGTGGAATCTCCTCAACCCCGTTTTAAATAAAGCCTTGCAACGTTGGATTTTAGATATCTTTTTCAATCATATGATATTATTTATATCCCTTGTCTGCACGAGTATGTATAGCATAATTCGAACTTTGACATTTGAATTAGATATCTCTTTCAATGATATGATATTATTTATATCCCTTGTCTTCACGAGTACGTATAGCATTAGATTTGTTGTGGGTAGCATCGTGTGTTAAGACAGTAATATTACATGCATGTTGACCCTATCACCGAAGACGAACCATTTTTATTTTTTTTATCCATTAGTCGAGCTGACGAATCAATTAGTTAGATAATAAGCTTAATATATCTAGAAAATAATTATTACATATCATATTAAGAATATAAAATTATGATAGAAAAAAATATATTTTTATAATATAATGAAAGAGAATGGTAAAAAAATGGATCAGTACATGAGATCAACAAAATCAGTATTAACCTAATCTGGTTATGATTCCCAATCCTACAAACTTATTTCCACTGTGTCAAAATAAGATCTATTTGTAGATGCCATACGAGTGTCCTAAAATTTGACATCGAATCGATCCATGATACCAAGAAAAAATAGGAATAATATCTTCATATCTGATTTCATTATTTTTTATTTATCAATATATATATATATATATATGATGCAAATGTTAAATTTACAATCGGATCACTAGATGAGTTGAACGCTGGTACAGTTTATGGACCCAGCGATCCGCAAAGTACGGTGAGAAGGACTCGTGTATGAACGCGGGTCGTATTTGGAAGCGCATTATGTGACTTCCCCATGCACGGTGGCCTGCTTTCTGGCGCTGCTCTGCTCCTCCCTCCTTAAAGCTTGCCCTCCATCCCTCCCTCCCCCATCCCCAACATCAAGTATCACGCACGCACACAGAGAGAGAGAGAGAGACAGACAGAGAGGAGAATGGAGAAGGCGATCGAGCGACAGAGGGTTCTCCTCCACCACCTCCGACCTTCGCCTTCCGCCGATCCCCCGAACATCTCGGTATCTTCTTCTAATCCTCCGTTGATCTGCTTGGGTGGAGCCATATTAGGGTTTATATGCTCGGATTCGTTCCGATCTCCGCTCTTTTGGTGCTTTCGTGCGCGCGACAACCCGGGGGGGGGGGGGGGGGTGGGGGGGGGGGGGGGGGGGGGGGAGGGGTTTGGTGCGTCTTATGTGGGCTTTTATTGCTTGTTCGTGTCTTCTTGACAGGCCGCGGTCTGTTCTGCCGGTGGGAGCGGGAAGGATCGGAGTTCTTGCTTCGGCGATGATGTGGTTATCGTGGCGTGAGTCCTCCTATCCGTTCTCTGCACTTCTGGTTTTCTGTTTCATCTGTTATGTGCCGTTGTTTGAAAGAGGGAGAAGATGAAGGTGTGGGCTTTTTTTTGTCTTGTTTTCTCGTTGAGTTAAGAACAGTGAATGGTTACCTCGATGGTTTTGTTGACGGATTTCTATCTTCATGAAATTTCTTCTCCACCTTTGATCTCGGAAACCACTCTTCTTAGGGGTTCCCACACCTTCGTCTTGGTAGGGCTCCTTACGCTAAATGATTTCCCTTGGTTGATTCTGTAATTATTGTAGAATTATTAGGATCCGCTCTTCCAAATGTGATTTATTTATTTTTATGCCATTCCGTTTCTAAATTTAAGTAAAATTTTGAAAAAAAATATATCAACACAGGATAATGCCACTGAATTGACATGCAACACCATAACATACGAGGATTAGCTACGGAAAAGATGCAAAATCCAGGTCTTTCTAAAATCCTTCAATAAATTTATTCATCTATTCATTCAAATAGATCAGGATTGTCATCAATCCACTACTATCATAATTCGGCTACATTAAACTCTTCAATTTGTATAGATATATGTTCTGTAGTTCTCTTTTGAAGCCATTTAACATGTGTCATGCAACAAAGAATTATTTTAGCTACATGATGACTTGGGTTTCCACTTCTTGCGGAGTGCTCTTTACAAGGCATTAAACATGAGTCGTGCAACAAAGAATTATTTTAGCTACATGATGAGCTGGATAATATCTACAAGTTGACCGTTTGTATGTTATGTATGTTGGGCCAATAACCTGACCCTCTGTATGGGGTAAATACGTGCAAGATGAGAATTTTGTATGGCTTAAGGCCTGTAGCAGCAAAATGTTAGGTGGGCACCTTAGGTGAATGGTGGTAACAAGAAAACCTTCTCCTAGGATTTCAAGATTTTTTCTTCTTTAATCTCAAAAGTACCTACGGAAATACTTCTGCATTTTCTTTCTTCTCTTACGTCCCCATGAATGGTTGAGATGGGATGGTCATGCCACTTTGATTGAGATTTATGAATCTTGAAAACTTCGATTGGTTTATCCTGATGCAGTTCTATGTTGAATGTTGATAGATTTTCATCAACCATATTTCCCAGCAAATAAAAAGTTTTCTCTAGCAAGGGAAGCAGAGTCAATCTGTCAACCAAGAAATTGGAATGGTTCTAGCAGTCTACAACTAGCGGTCTTTTAAATTCAGCTCTCACATCCTATTGTATGGCTTTGAAGGTTTTCTGTATTCTTTTGTGTTGGATCTCTAGTAATTGTTGCCTATAGCTTAATCTCTTATATTTTTTGTGTAAGATAGTGCTTGTCGAACGGCTCTTTGCAAGGCCAGAAAAGGGGGCTTTAAGGATACACATCCTGATGACCTGCTAGCTCCTGTTCTTAAGGTTAATTCTTTTTTTGCTTTGTTCTTTTCCTTCACATAGAAATTGCTGTATGTAATAAACTAAAAAACAGAAAGATAAAATGCCATCTCTTGGAGCTTTTTATTAATTCGGTTATGAATTACATTTATGGGAGCTTCCACATTTTTTTCTATAGGCATTGTTGGATAAGACAAGGTTGAATCCAAAGGAAGTTGGTGATATTGTTGTTGGTACAGTCTTGGCACCCGGATCTCAAAGGGCAATTGAGTGCAGGATGGGAGCATTTTATGCTGGATTTCCTGGTTGGTTGATTTCCCTTAACTTTGCGATGGTCATAGCTTATTCATTTTTTCTTCTTTTACATTTCATTTCTTCATGAACAACAGATACGGTTCCACTCAGAACTGTAAACAGACAATGTTCTTCTGGTCTTCAGGCTGTTGCTGATATTGCAGCTGCTATAAAAGCTGGTTTTTATGATATTGGTATGGTTTTCTGTGGGTTGACTGGTTCTATAAATTTCTGGCTGATCCTCTGGCTTTATTAACTCTTTCTTACTTATGCAGGCATTGGTGCTGGGGTGGAATCAATGACTGTAGATCCAGTCAGATGGGATTGGCCTGCTAACCCCAATGTATGACTTCTGCTATATTGTCAATTGAAATTTTAGTGCTGTAGTGCTGCAGTTATAGTTTCATAGTTAATTTGAATGTCAAAAATCCTAAGATCCTTTTGCATCAAAAATCTACTTTATATTCCTCAGGCTCAGTTATTTGCACAAGCCCGAGACTGTTTGCTTCCAATGGGCATTACGTCCGAGAATGTGGCTGAACATTATGGCATAACAAGACAGGAGCAAGACCAGGCTGCTGTGAGTTTTGTGGCCATTGATTTTATCCTTAAAAGAGATTGCATATGTAAATATTTTCTGTTCAAAATTTCTAATGCCTCTCATTTTGTTTAGGTTGAATCTCATAGGAAGGCAGCTGCAGCTGTAGCCGCTGGTAAATTTAAAGAAGAAATCATTCCTGTTGTTACAAAGGTACTTAAAGCATGAGAGACACTTTTTTGTTTGTTATGGTTCCTACTTGTTTGTAGCAGTTCCAGAACTATACAGAAAAAGAACCAGGAATATGAAATAAATAGCAATGATATTAAGGGAGATAATGGCCAATTGTTCAATGGGTTTCTTAGCAACATAGTGATGCGATTATAACCATTAAACCCTTACCAGAGATATTAGGAACAAATTTTTTTGACATGTTAAACAAAAACGAATCACTAGAAATTTTGATATGCTCTTTCTTCTGCTGCGAACAATTGCTTTGTTGGGTTCTCTTTTGATGTCATTTCTATTCAGAACTTTGAACCTGCAATATTACTTTTTGAAGGTTGTAGACCCCAAAACTGGAGAGCACAAGCAAGTGACAGTTTCTGTGGATGAGGGAATACGTCCAGATACATCAATTTCAGTTCTTTCAAAACTTAAACCGGCTTTCAAGAAGGATGGGACAACAACTGCTGGTCAGAAGCATATAGTTTGTGAATTTTGGTTCCGTGGCTAAATCATTGATGATGCATATTGAAGTTCTTTTTCACTTGTGCAGGCAATTCTAGTCAAGTGACTGATGGTGCCGCAGCAGTCCTCCTCATGAGAAGGGATGCAGCAATGAAAAAGGGGCTCCCAGTACTTGGTGTATTCAGGTTGTTTATATACTGTTGCACACAGTTGAACTTTTGATATGCTACAATTTTTTGTTTGTCTAAGTTGGTTAGTCAGTTTGCCATGGGGAAGGAAAAGAACTAAGGTCTCTGGGCTATATAAAGCTCTCAACTTATACTCATGATCTTGTGAACATGATATCTGAACGTCAGTCTTAATGTTACCTATGCTATATGTCTGATTCTGTGCATTTCAATGACCAGCATATATTATGACTGTCAGTACAACACAATATGCGTCTGAAACCCACCATCAGCTGATGTCTGTTATGCTAGTTTGTTGTTCCTTTATTGGCTAGTTAGTAATAGATGAAATGTATTTTGTTTAGTCATATATGCAATATCGCCTTTTGTGCATTATGGACACGTTATGCATATCTGTGGATGGGTAGAAGGCAGCCTGCCGGATACTGCAGAGGGTGATGGTTTACAAGTCCTCTTTCAATTGTCTTGTTGTATGAATCTATAAACATGAAACAAAATTATCATTATATATGCACTTAATGAGATCTGAACACCTACTGCTACAATGGATAAAGGTAAATGCTGTTATTCCACTACTTTTTGTTTCTTTTTTTCATTAGTTTGATAAATGGAGCCAAATCTTTTTGTACCACTCTTTTGCTGCTCGTAAACCATTTGGATTTCTTTTGAAAAGCTTCAAGCTCAACGATCCGACTATATAAATGATTCAACATCCTCTTAATGGAGACTCCTGGCATCAATTATAAATTATTTTCTCTGATCCCATTTCAATGGTGCATAAGAGTAGCAATTCATTTAGAAACTTAAGAGCACATTCTATGTCTATACATTCTAAGATTTTCTTTCCACAAGTTTTATCTTGTCTTCTTAGGTTCACCAAATGGGTAGAACCAGTTCACAAAATAATTGTTAGCAGTATCATGGTGCACATATTTGTATTTATGTCCAATACAAATCAGACTTGGTATTTTAGAATCTCATAGTCACATCTTAAATGCTATGCGTGTGTCTAGGGTTCTATTTCCTTTGCTTTTTATCTTATTTTCTTAGGTGTACCCAATGGTTACAAATTTACAATCATTTCTTAAAATGGGTTTTAGCAAATATCTTGGTACATTTGATTTGATTTTTTGAATTTTTTTTCATTTAATTTTAGGTACTGTATTGTAGTTTAAGGAACTACATATTGCTGGGGTACCTATACCATGCAATGGCTCCTATTTGCTCATCAACTTATGCTAGCCCATGTAGCATCCATATAGTAGCTATTTGACATTAATCTATTTTCATCAATGTTTTAACTTTTAACTTAATGGTCGATCTTATGAATTACAGAAAACATGGTAGTTCTGGAATCAACTGTGACACTAGCACCAACTAATTTCCTGTAAAATATCGCCTGCTTCTTTTGGTCGGGAATATCTAATTGCATCAGTCTGAACATGCAAATCATTATTCTTATTTTTCAAGTACCCTACGTCTGACCTAACGTATTTGGTATGATACAATTTTTGAGTGAGCAGGAGTTTCGTTGCAGTTGGAGTGGAACCTAGCGTAATGGGAATTGGTCCCGTGGCTGCAATTCCTGCTGCAGTGAAAGCTGCTGGTCTTCAGCTTGATGACATTGACCTTTTTGAGATAAATGAGGTAGTAAGTCTAGGGCCAACTTTTTCTGTTGAATTCTACTGCAAGGGATAAAAAGAACACACACATTTTTTTTTCTAGGCTTTTGCTTCTCAATATGTTTATTGCTGCAAAAAGCTGAAGTTAGACCCTGCAAAAGTAAATGTCAATGGAGGTGCTATGGCTCTTGGTCATCCATTGGGCTGCACAGGTATTTGCAACTGATAAACTCATATTGTCAGTAAAATGTATTTTTTGTAAAAAAAAAAATTAATTACTCCTAGACATTGAAAATTTAAGTTGATAGATGAGATCATTTAGGTTCTAACACTTTCCTTTATTTGTTGACTAGCAGAAGGTCAAGTATAACATGTGCAATTTGAATTAAATAAGGAGGAAAATCATGGGTTCTGCAGATAAGAACACCTGGCATTCTACTCTGATGCCATGTTAAAATATTGACCAGTAAGCAAAAAATACATGATGTTGATTAGATCCATAATCAAATATGCCAACACATTGACTTCATTGGCAAGGGTAGAATTTATGCAATAGTCAAAAGAAGATGTCTTGTTGAATGGAAAACGTGTCCACGATAAGCGTATGATCAACCTATGAAGTTATTTGTAGAATTAATTTGGCTGAGCATTTGATATTAGTTTTTATCATCACGTAATTACTTTCTCCTATAAAATCCAAATCCCAAGACTTGGAAACAGAACACTACAGATTATTAGGTATTGCTTTTCCTACACTATCAGAGGAGTTTGAAAACACTTATCCTCTAATTCATTGACAGTAAATTTTGTAGGATATCCTATTGATCTGAAAACTAACCAAAATGGGATAGCTCTTTTTTCTTGAAATTCTAGTTTCTTGTAATTATACGTTCTTGACTTGTTATGAGTGTTGAACATTGCTATCTCTGTAACGATACATAATTCGTTCTTTTTGTGGGAATTCTAGTAATTTTTAATTATATAAATTTGTTATGAAAGCTGAATATTTCTATCTCCAGAAAGATATATATATAACCCAAAACCTTTCTTTCCTTGTCGAAGGTGCCCGATGTGTCAGCACTCTTCTATATGAAATGAAGCGAAGAGGCAAGGACTGCCAGTTTGGGGTCATTTCTATGTGCATAGGTGACACACTCGCATCACAGTTCATGTGACCTCATCGACGTCTGTTGTTGAAGCAATTCATCTTATCGTTTCATGATGTGTCACAGGATCGGGTATGGGGGCTGCAGCTGTTTTCGAGCATGGAGATGGTGTGGATCAGCTCAGCAATGCCCGGCAGGTCATCTCCAACAACTAGTTGTCCAAGGATGCATTCACGATCCTGTGTTGCTTTGCCTCGTCGATAACCAACACATTATGCCAATAAGCTCATCTAAATCATACCTAAGCATCACTCACTCCTGTGGAATGGCCTTGAGAATTAGAATGATTCTTGGATCATAAGCCAATTTGACAATGTTTATTTTGTCTTTGAGTTGATGCTAAAACATTTCTCTGTGCCACCTCAAAATTGTCACTCCTGTTTGGAATTTCTTTTCTAATCTGGTTGTATGCTGAGTGGCTTGCCAAATAACAATCAATTTTTTTGGTGTTAGCTATATAAAAGAAATATAGTACAAAATAATTGAAATTAGTTTTTGGATATTTATCTCTGGTTATATGTATGCATATACTGTGCTCTCATTATGCTTAAAATTTGTATTTCTGTAGTTGACTTTACATATCTATCCCTTGCTATTCCACAAATATCATATATTGCCTCTTCAAACTATATATATATATATATATATATATATATATATATATATATATATATATATATATATATATATATATATATATATATATATATATAATTAAATCCTTGATATATTCAGTGTTTACATTTTGCATCCACCAATGAATTCCGATTAATCTGCCAACGAATTTGTAAGCGAAATAGTTAATATTTAGTTATATACACACATTTCATCATTTTACTGTTATTTGACTTTTGTTTTTGAACTTAAATTTAGCGGGGAAAATGGATAAAAAGAAATAATGTATTATATAAACAATTTTTAAGAATATTAACATTTCAACATCATCGTGTTGCCGGAGAAATGATGAACTATAATATTGTATCCATATAGTTTTGAGTTTTACCGGCAGCAGTTATTTAAGCTAAAATTTAGAAAATAAAGATTCTATGAATCCTATAAACATATGATCTTACCTCATCAACACCAACTTTAATAGGCACACATGAGATAATTCATATGATGGGAGTATATATACTAGAATTGACATGAGCCTTAAAGTAGGAGAAAGAATAGAAATACTACACGGAAAGGTCTTTGCAAGTTGTAATAACATATATAATGTCCTCCAAAATTTTAATATATAAATCGATGAACAATAATTATCTGCGAATCAAAGAACCCTTAATATTCTCATAATGCCAATAAAAATATGTACGAAAACGATGGGTGCGCCGAGTCGTGTCAGCGCACGTCGCCGCCTCGCCATTTCCAGCGACAAAAGGGAGGTCACTCGTTTTTGGGCGGTCCCCATCCCGAGAAGCCGCCGACTCGCACGGCTCCGACCACGTGCATCGACGCCGTTACTCCACCCTTCCCATATCCCAAGAAAAAGGGGCCATATGTTAGTTTTCGTCGCGTAGAAAACGATAAAGAGAAGGACAGAGGTATTAGGAAACGAACTCGTTGATCTCCTCCCTTTTCCCCTCCCTCTTCGAGTCTCGCATCGCGCCTCCCCCACCCCCTTCAACAAACGACCAATTCCCGATCCCTCCTGGGACCAATCCCCAATTTTTGATCCTGCCCACCCTACCGTCCTCCGTCTCTCGATGTCGTCTCGACCGTATTGTACGAGATCATCGTGATTCTTGGAAGGATCTTGGGCGGTAGATCGGCATGGAGGAAGCCCTCGGGGATGATCAGGGCGATCGGTCCTCCCCAGACGATCTGCCCGTCGAGGCGGCGGGACCCTCGGCCGCGGGCGAGGCCGCGCCGCGGGTCCCACGCGCGAGCGCGTCTTCCGCCCCGGTCTCCCGCTGCTCCTCGCCGCTGGCGAGGATACGGCAGGCGGGGCATGCCCGCAGCAACAGCTTCCAGAGGTGGCGCTGGCACATGCAGCGGGCGTGGAGGTGGGGCCCCGGCGGTGGTGGCAGCGGCCTCAGTGGCGGTAGCAGGGAGCAGAGCATCCGGGCGACGATAAATTTTGAGATGATGGCGAATCAGAAGCGGCAGTGGTATCAGATCAAGGCCAAATCACGGGTACCGTCACATCTCTCTTCTTCCCTTTCACCTAATCGGTTTTTGGATGATTGCTTTTCTTAAAGCAAGTCTTTCCTTCCATTTAATCCTTATAATTGAAAGGAGACCATAGTTTTCGTGGATCGCAATCACACGTCGCGCGTGGATATTAATAACATATGCTTAATTCCCAAGAAAATGCAGAATCTTAAAAATTCAGTCACGCTCCCCTTATGTAAAGCAAAGAGGCTATTTTGATGGGTTATCCTAATTCAGATGATATGTGTTGCATGTGGATCCGAAATTGATAGGCTTCATTCTCAAGAAAATGCAAAACTTATAAAGTCAATCACACACCAATTATATTAAACAAAAAGGCTATACTCATGGGTTGACCTAACTCCCTTCCTCGTGATTTCTTTCCTTTAAGGCAAGCGATTGTTTTAATTTGGTTGTAATATTAGCTAATAAAATGTGTTGTATGTGGATGCAAAATTATGTGCTTTATTCTTAAAAATATGCCAGATTTATGCGATTCATTCCAAGAAAATGCAAAATCCATAAATTTAGTTATGCTCCTCTCATTTGGATCTCCATTGGATGGATGATATGCCAAAGAAAACAATTGATGTTTCCTGAGTTGCACTGCTATTGATAGTACATTATTATGTTGGTTGCTTAATAAATAATTGAGAATTCTTTATCTTTAGACCTAGTAATATAAATTAGATTTTTAGTCCTTAAAGAATATAACTTTTACATTTATTGGTAATATTTTTACATTTTATGTTGATCTCTTGCATCCCATTATGTTATGGTTGTAGTTAAAACATAACTAACAAAAAAAGGTGTGCCTTTAGACATTAGACTCCTGGGAAACCTTACAAGGCACAGGATGGACCTTGGTGAAGCTTGTTTGCCTTGCTTGGGTGATGCTCAATATAAGACCTCAGTGAACCTCCCACCTTGATGTGGCTTTGATAAAACTGTTTCTTTCTCTGTCTTTCGTGTTTTTTTTCATTTATGTGATACTGCTGTCACTTAATAATCGATTACGCATGTTTAAGCATTGTTTTCCTTACAAAAAGAATGGCTAGAGTTTCTGATATAGAAGGAGTACAAACATTATATATCAAACATGTTAATGGATATGCTTGTTTTGGGTACCTGATCCTTCATCTGGATGGTGTGCATAACTTGTGTTGCCCAGCTGAGATTGATTATGAACACAGTTGTATCAGGTGGAATAGGTCGTGTTGCTAAATTGTTTGTGATATATTGAGGGGATGATTGTTTCATATCTTGTTATGGTATGCCTTAAAGCATGTACCATAGTGAAGACATTTGGAAGAATCCGAGGTTGAATAAAGTGAGTTGATTGCAGTAGCTACAATCAAATTGTAATAGGAAAAATGACTCAGTTTGGCTGAGGCCCACCTTAGTTTGTTTGTCCAAATGTCAGCAAAACCTTGCAGCTCATCTTCTGAAAATCACGAAGAGGATAAATGGTATATACACAGTCACATTTATAATTTCCAAACTCAGACCAGCCTAGTCAGTTGTCCATTTATATAATCTGCAATGGGATATTTTTCCTGAAATTTTTGTGACATGCAACAGGAACTTATTATATTAACCAGCATGGATTAATAGTTTGTAAAGCAGCTAGACTGTGAGGCCAAATAATTTGAGGTACCTGAGGAGAGATGTTATAAGATGGAGCTCTGTATTTATTTTACCAAACTTCTTGTCATTTTTGGTCTTAATCACATTTCTACAGGGTGTATAAACAAATTCCTAGTGAAAAATAAATACAAAATGAGAAAGAATCTTGGATCTTCTTTATTTATGCCACAGTCTGTTCTCTCTGCCTTGCTTGGAGGCAGCTTAGACATGTTAGACTAAACTTTATATAGCCATTTGTGCATTTTTACATTTGTTCACGAAACCAAGCAAGCTAGGACATGTGACATAGATTGCAGTTCCAGATTTTCTGTGGTATAGTTTTCCTCGTCTTTAATTTCTTCCCTTTCTCTCAATCTGTACTATTCACTTCTCGTTGGTTCATTGTGCTATCCTTTGTTGTAACACTTGACATCTACCTCAATATCCCCAACTTTGTGATTCTTAACATTTAACATATCTGGTGGAGGAGAAAAATAACAAAAACCAAGGCATTTAAAGTCCAAGTATACCTAAAATAGGCTTATTAGAAAAGCACAGATTGTCAAAGGTGGTGCAGTAAAATATGATATGCCATCTATAATCCCATACTTCAGTCCAACTATCATGGGTCTTCTGGTTGTTCTTAATCTTTTCAGTGTACTGTGGAGCATGCTTCTATGTTTCGTACTTATAGGTCTGATGACGTACCGAGTATTGGTGCATGGCTACGAACACTGTGTACTCAGATATTAAAAGAATGTCTGCAGCACATGCCAGCATACACTGTGTTGGTATGCAGGCATGTATCGGACCCAGACCAGTCCGACCAGGGACCGGTACCCAAAAAATCAACCATGCTGGTGGAGTGTGGACAGATTGTGGCAGAATTGACAGCTTAAGTTTTCAAGATGAGCTACATATATGACACTTGCTTACATAGTAAATGCTCTGACTGGGATCGGTGTTTCTAAAAGTGGTAGGTGCCAAGGTCCCAAGATGCACGAGGCTTTAGGCGCCTGCTTGAGCGAAGCGAGGCGCTCTTGAATATTAAAATTTAAGAAAAATATATTATGATTGATAAATATGATCACAATGTGGTGAACGTAGAATTCCAAAGTAACTCCTAACAGAGTAATAGTGCACCACCTCAATATGGTGCAACAAGTTACTTTATGAAAGTATTACCTATAAAATGAGAAGATGGAGAAGTAACTGGTGGCTATGGAGGAAGGTGAGGGAATGTGGAAACTGGCGATGGACAAAGCTGGAGAGGGTGGCAGACAAAGTTGCAGTGGTGAACGGGCGAAGCCACAGTAGTAAACGAAGCAAACAAGGTTGTCGACGATGGTGACGATGCTGGAGAGGGTGGTGGACGAAGCTGCTGTAATGAATGAAGTGGATGAGGTTGTCGATGACGGCGAACGAAGTGGATGGAGCGTATGAAGGCGGTGGACGAAGTGGATGGAACGTACGAAGGCGGTGGACGAAGCTGCATTGGCGAACAACATGTAATAAGGTGATGGATGATCAATAGGTTTTTCTTTCTAGTTTCCAATGAATGAAGTGGATGAGGTTGTCGATGACGATGGACGAAGTGGATGGAGCGTACGAAGGCGGTGGATGAAGCTATAGTGGTGAACAACACGTATGAAGGTGACGGACGAGCAGTAGGTTTTCGCTTCTAGTTTCTTTCATTGGGTCGGTGTTAGGGTAAGTGCTTGTATAGCCTACATTAGTTGGTTTAATTGAATTGACTTCCTTGCCCAATCGAAACCAGGCTTGAAGTCGATCCGATTTGGCTTGGGCATTCACTCGAGCCGCCCAACACTTGGGCTTAGGTGTGTGCTCGAGCCGCTCTTCATTGAAACGCCTCCCCCTCGAGGTGTTGTGAGGCGCTTGGGTCTTGCCTCACCTCTCTCGAATGCCTAGGCGAGCTCTCGTACGCCTTTTGAAAACACTGATTGTTTTCTGAAAGTTACTTTGAGCATGACAAAGACTTGTAGTTGTTGATGTTTGATGATGTTGAGAAAAAAAATATTTTCTTATTTGAAGAGAGCGTTTATTACTCATAGTCAAATTATCTACCTTTCTTTGAAAAAGAGTGAAATGGTATTTAAAAGCCTTGGTGTGTTCTGCTGTTGGAGTTTTGGAATCTAGATACTTATACATTAATTATTTTGTAAGGTTTTCCGTACCGCCCTATCCCGCCCGATACGAGTGGTACGTACCAGGCGGGACCAACCGTTACAGGGTATATAACGGTCGGAATCGACCGTTACAGAAATATAACGGGCGAAATTGACTGATAACACTCGGTAACGGTCGAATTTTCGATCGTTAACGACCGTTACAGACCCTGTAATGGCCGAACTCAACTGTTACAGACCCTGTAACAATTAAACTCAATTGTTACAGACCCTGTAACAGTCGAACTCAACCGTTAGTGACCCTGTAACAGTCGAACTCAACCGTTAGTGACCTTGTAAAATGTCAAAATCGATCGTTATAGACCCTGTAACAGTCGAAAAACCCTTTCTAACTCTATTTAAACTCACCCTTCTACCATTTCACTTTACACACTCACTCTTTCTCAAACTCTCTCACTTTCTCAAAACGGTTCCTCAAAGCTCGAAAAAGATATATAATATTATTTTTACCTGATTTACATTGATTTTGTTGAATCTATTACCAATTTCTATCTTACAAACCCTAACCCAACTTTTTTTTTTAACTTTTCAGGTATTAAAAAAAATAATATTTTTTAATCATTAAAATATTATTTATTTGTACCGCTCGGTATGCCCAAACGTACCGAGCTGTACCGACATACCATACCATACCGGCCAAATCTTGGTACGCCGGTATGGACCAGTACGGCGAACCTTGTTATTTTGAGTTAATGTTGATTGCATGTTGATATTGTAGAGTTGTCAAGTTATTGTAGAAGTTATGTATCTGATCTCTTGTTAAAGCAAATCTGCTACATTGCTTGCAGCAGTTATAATAGCATTTTAGACCAGTGGTACGTGTTATGTTTCTTTGGAATACATTTGTAGACTATCCTCATCTATGCAGTCAGATAGTTCAGGGTGTTCTTTTGGTGTAATAACTACTGGATTGATGTTGCTACAATTTTACTTCAGTAACAATTCTACTTGTCCAAGTATTTTTAAAATTAGTGATTCTTTAGCTGCACTTGTGGCTTTGTGGTAAGAGTCCATTCATATTGAACAAATTTTTGGATTTTCTTGTTGGCTGATTTCTTCATTATATATCTTCCTGATTTTTGAATCCCTCATTCGGCTTAATGCAGTCTGAGACTGTTGCTTATGTAATTTTGCTGTTTCAAAATTCTTTAGAGGATAACTTGAGCTCAAGTTTTTAGCACTTAACCTTCTTGCCTGCTATCTAAGCATGATTTTCAAAGGAGTCCAAGCAGAGTTGTTAAAGCTATGTGGATTTACGTTAGAGATTGTCTAGAAGGAATTCTAACAATTTAAGAGTTCTATAGTGAAATTGGTTGTGCAGGTTGTTTGACATATTACTTGGTAAAGGTTGTGTTGGATCTTATGATGAGAAGGGTATATCTCATGAAGGTACTTATTAGGATTGGCAGCATGGAGTAAGAATTCCATGGTATACCAGCCATGCTTCCTCTATGGTCACCCAAATCAGTGTCTGGTATACAATGTAGACCATATACTGACATTAATTTTTAATATATTTATATTTATGCCAACCAAAACCAGTACCATTCCAACCACTACCTACCAGTCTTAGGAAGAAGTAAACTAGGATTGTGATTCTTACAAACATCGGTAACTTTGATATTTTTGCATTATCTACTCGTGGACATTCTTTTTCCCAGTAAAGGTTTGACTTACCGGTCCGTACCGGTGTACCGAGTTCATCTCGGTACTGGTATCGGGCGGTATGCATAGTGCATACCGCCCGGTATATTAAAATATAATATAATATAATATAAATATAATATTAAATATATTAAAATATTTAAAAAAAGAGAAAAAGGGGCGACGTCGCCTCGATCTTTCTCCCCGCGCGGGAGAAAAAGCGCCTGCGACCCACGGGCGGCAACAGCGCGCGAGCGGCGACGGCGCACGGGCGAGGATCGCGCGCAGGCGATAGGTATTCTTTTTCTCCTCTTTTCTTTTTTTTTTCTTCTTTTTCCTCTTCTTCTTCTTCTTCCCTTTTTCTCGCTCAATCGATCGCCGATGGTTGATTTCTCCCTCAATCGACCGTCGGCGGTAGATTTCTCCCTTCAATCGACTGCCGACGGCCGACATCGACCGCCGACGATCGATTTTTGGCGGAACCGCCATATAGCGGGCGGTCCGCGTATCGGCTACCTGGCGGACCGGTATGTACCGCATGTCGAAATTACAAACCTTGTTCCCAGTAACTACCTGAGGAATGAAGCTAACATGCAATTTTATATAACTTTGAAATCTCACCTAGTCAGATAATTAGGCGAACGCACGAGAACCACTTGCTGTTTTTCTGGTTTTTAGATCCCTTTGATTTTATTGTATCTTATACCTTGCTCACAGTCAATAATTTATCATTCAGTCAATTATTGATTTGTAACAATCAATTTTTATTAGATTTGAATTGCTGCTTCAGACATATAGTGTGTTGCTTTATTGAATTGTGTTGTTTTGATGCAGGATCAGATGCAAAATAATGAACCATCATCACTATATGAGCACTTCTTCATTGTTGGCCTTCATTCCTATGCAAATGTTGAAGCCATTGAGGATGCTTTTGCAAAACGCAAAACTTGGGAGTCAGAGGTGGCAAAATCAGAAATCTTGGATCTTAGAAAGCTTCATTATCATGGGTGTATACCTACTCTGGAACCTCAGGTCTGCTCAATAGATGGGTAGAAATATGTGAATTACCATACCTTTTTGACATATTTATTTGTATTATACTGCTACAGCTGTCTTTCATTCAGTATGACATGGTCAGCCGATATTCAAGCGGTTTAAGTTTGGGAGACATTACGGTTGCCCTTTGTTTATACGTATCAATAAAACCAATTTACCTTGATGTTTGTTTGTAGTTATATCATGATGCTTCACTCTCATAAATGAGCCTCTTCTTTTTTTATCCCGTCTTTGATTTATGTTGGGATTTCTAGTTATTAGGTCTCGCCCTTGAGAGGATCTTAGTAAAAAGTTGGACCCAATACATTATCAAAGTGGTAGGCCAAGGTTCTGGCTTGTAATGCAATGGGTTTAAGTCTTATGTTACTCGGAGTCCCTGACCATTGTCTTCAGAAGATATAAAATAAGCTACTTAATTTGTTAAATTATACTAGTGGTTTGCTTTCTTAATGGTTTTTTTATAATTTTTTATGACTTAATTATTTGTTATTTGCTGTTATTGATAATTATACCTATCGCGCGCAGGCGATAGGTATTCTATTATTTGGAGTTGTTTTCATCATGGTTCGCATTATCGGTCCATACCGGTATATCGATCACCTATTGGTACGGTATTTATCGAGTCATACTGAGCATACCGACATATAGTCACTGAGGTGTACCGATGTACCACCCGTACTAGTCCTTTGTTGGACCGGTTCATACCGCCCATACCGAGTAGTATGTTTCGGTACGTCAAACCTTGGTTTTTATATCCTTGCTCATCTCCCTAAAAATCTATTGCCACCATCAAATTTTTTTAATATGCCAAAAGATTGGATTTCTTTAGCAACTATCTCCATGCCTCTAGTTATTGTTGCTCTTTCGATTAGAGGGGTTTCCTTTTTGCTATAATTTAATCCAAAGAATTCCTTTCAAGTGACTTAGAGTTTACACATTTTTCCCATGTAGTGTAGACTTCAAGTTTGCTAGTCTATATTGTTTGTTGAGGCTTTCGCTTGGTATCACCATACATCCTCAATTATTGTTAACATATTTGGGGCATGATTGGTATGCTTTTCTTTGCCCCAAAAAATTACTTTGAAGTTCTTTCTGAAAGTGGTTCATGGAAGTGCTTGCGTACCTGCGAATTCATTTGTTTACAATTGTTTTATTAGTTTTAGAGGTGCTCTGTGGCCAATAAAATATTTGGTGTAGCAATTATTAATTGATGCAGGTAGTTGTAGTGATTTTTCATTTTGCTCCATTTTACTTAAGATGGATACCAGCATTCTGTTTATTGTGTCAGGTTTCATTTTGATATTCTTTTCTTTGTGTTGTTGTCATTTTGTAAGTTTGTTGAACCTTTGTTTTATTTTTTGGCTATCACTTGTTACTGCATACTTCTAATTTGCTACTGCAGATTCTTTTTAAATACCCTCCTGGGAAGAGAGCAGCAATGAGAGAGACTGAGTTGCCTGCTTTCTGCTTTCCAGAAGGTGTTAAGGTTTGTTAAATATCTCTTGTAACTAGATCAAGTACTAACTCACTAGCTTGTCATACATAGTCAATGATGAGAAATTCTGATATTTCCAATTTATGATTGATATCTTAGACACAATCTATATGATCCTAAATTTTGTGTATAAGTGGCTACATATATTCATTGCTAGTATAAGCATGTGTAGGTTCATCATTTCTTCGACCAGTGAGAGCAGCTGTTTTCTTTGTTGCTATTTTGTTTTTCCTGTAGTTTGTTGCTTTGTTGTGTATAAATCAGGATTAACTATTAAAATGGCTCGTATGGTGGCTTCCTTCTTGGGATGTAACAGCAGGCATTGGATAGTTCAGAAGGCATGACTAGTGAAAGGATGGATGCATGCCATTTATGCATGTTACATATGAAATTGCCAGCTGACATGGCATATACAGTACTAGTCCAATCATTTATAGTGTGTCAATTACTTTGATGATGCACTATTAAGTATTAACCATTCAGTACACATTTTGTAAAAGGATAACTCCATTCACATGTGGATATTGATTTGTTAGTGGTCTTTGGTTTTTATCAGTGGTTCATTAATTGAAGGTGGACACTGGTGTCATGGTAAGATTGCTCTTTTGCGATATAGATAATCAGGTTCAAGTTCTTAAAACAATCTCTCTCCCTTGTAGGGTAAGATTGTGTACGTTAGTTGTCGGAACCTTGTGCACTAAGCCACCTTTTTATGGTTGAATGATGTGTGAACAGAATATTATATATGGATATTATGTTTCATTTCTTGCCTTTTTCCTCTCAATCTGGTTTGTCGCATTGCAGCTTTCTCTGATAAAGATTCAGACAGAAACCATTTCCCAATTCTGTATTGAATTTTAAACCTAATGTTGGATTGTGAAATTGAGTGGAATAGGAAGTTAATGCTGAAAATACAGAAAACAGTCAATAGTTCTTTTGATTTTTTAGTTATGCTCTCTATGGCTCAGATGCCTACATTTTTAAAAAAAAATTCAAATAAAAAGAGAGTGAACACAGTGCACAAAATGCACTCATCAATCAGCCTTGATTTTAAGTTTGAATTACTATGTTAATTATTTGATGAAACACTACCTTTTGGTCAAACATGGTTTAATCAAAACAAGTTTCTGTTAGTTATTCTGTGGTACCTCGACTAGTTCTATACTATCCATATATATGTTCTAGTAGTTTATCACTAAATTAAACTGAAAATCTCTCACACTCTTAAAACTGATATTTTTGTCGTGGGTAGCTATTGTTGCTTATCACACATACCTGCAGTTATTATCAAAATTACTTGCTCATTTTATTATCCAATTCATTGAGATGGTTACTTTGATCCCTATTCTTTAGTTGGTAGGTAATGGGTGAAAATGAATACAAAATTATATGAAAACTGAATTTCTTTGAAATTAGACACTGAGGCAGAGGTGTGTAATCAAGGTTTGCAATACCATCCTGTATGGGCAGTATTTACTGGTTTGTTAACTTAGTGGTATGCAGATCAGGAGACCGCCCAGTTGCCTGGTGACACTACCGGTATACAAAATTGTTAACCTTGGCGTACACAAGTTGTGGTCATACGCCTATAGTTTGTTTGTTTGAGAAATAAAATAATGTACATCTTCTTTTATATGTTGGTTTAGGCAATAATTATTCATTTGTTAAGTACCTAATCTATTATCTTATTTTGCTTATATTTAGGGAATATGAAATAAAATTTTGCTTGAATTCACTGTTGTTCAAGTTTATTAGACTAAACCTAAGCCTTTAGACGATTGTGGTGGAATATAATTCCATGAGGACAATACATATTGTTTGAATAAGATTCACTAAAAAGTGATTCTGTCATTTCATTTAACATTGGATATATCTTTTAACTCATGGCATTGGTGGCTTGGAGCAGTTGAAAAATCAAGATGTCTTCATAGCACTTGCTGAAGGTATGACCGTAAGGTCACATGTTTACCAAATGTTGCCATAGGTTTAACAGTTGGTTAATGTTGAATTTTTCAGTGTCCTGTCTATAACAGTTAGTTGTAACACCAAATGTTACTTACCATAGTTATACCAGTTAGGTATCTTTCTTCAAAATCAGACCAGGACAGAAAGACCCTATGAAGCTTTATTGTTCCCTGAGATTGGCTTTGGGCCTTTCCTGCACAACTTAGGTGGATAGTGAAGTGAGTAGTTGTAACACCAAATGTTACCATAGTTGTAACTTATAACAGTTAGGTATCTTTCTTCAAAATCGCTGATTGTCTTTAACATTCACACTACACTGCACTTGTCTTGAATTTGAGCTCACCACAGTCCAAAATGAATATATATGATGACTTCTTGTCGTGTTACAACATGTAGCATGATTATTGTCCATAGTTTGGAACTTAGTATTTCAACATCTTGCTGTCATGGGGCGTTTCTACTTTCTAGAATATGAAAATATTGATCCACCAAGATATGGTCTGGAAAATAGTGTTTTGCTTATTCAAGGCGGTATAAATATGGCTATTAAGCTAAGCCATTTTCTTGCTATTATGAGTTTATGAACATGTAAAGTCTGTACTTCCAAAAGTTATCTGATGAGGATCGACACTTGTTTAAAATTTCAGATACTTTGCAGTCTTATATGAAGTTTTAGAATTACTCTTCTTAATTTAGGTAACTAATTCCTTAAAAGTTTTCAAGCTTTCAACCTGATCTTAGTATTTAGAGCAAAATTTTGAACTTGCTGAAGTGCTTCAATAATAGTTGATGGTGGCAAGGTTCAAAATCTCGGTCTGATGCCAATAATGGTCAGTGGCAGGATCAATAAGTTATCAGTATGGATTGTTGTACTGACAGTCCGTATGTGTTGGTACCAACTGGACTGGGAAAAAGAGGGGAGGGGGAGGAGGAGATGATAGTGGCTACGTGAGGAGGTGGCAGCACGAGTGAATGGATGAGGTGGATATCGAGGTACTGCTGGCACCAAGACAGAAGAAAGGAGGGAAAAGGTGGATAAAAGGAGGGAAATAGATTTCAGCAGAGGACAACTAACAACTGTTAAAAGGAGGAGATGTCAGTGGTAATGTGAGGAGGCTAATACCATGGCAGCAATGGCGGAGGCTGGAAAGGAGGGAAATGGCTGGGTAAAATGAGGTAAATGGGTTTTGATGGAGGACAACTAACACCTGTTGATTGACAGCTGTTTTCAGCCATTCAAACTTGGAAAAATATAAAATTTCTATTCTAAACTGGACCATGCAAAATTATCCAGTCCGAGTGCTGGACTTTTGTCAGACTGGTAATTACCTCATACCTGTATTTAGTGGTCATGTTCAAAACCTTGGACTGTAGTCCTAGAATTGGAAATGGTGAAATCTGTTGTTCTTTTCTGAGGATTCATTGCTAATTGCAGCTATCACTGCTTTGGGCCTAATCTAATGAATGCTATCAACTTCATCTCTTTTTTTCACATCAACAATCTTTTAATCCTGTTATTGAATCTAACAAATCACCTATTTTGCATATTGAAATGCCTTTTCTTCTACTCTACCATAACATTTACTATAAAGTTGAAGAATGTATATGTTGTGACGATAGCCTTTCTTGTAAATTGTTACTGATACTTCCTTTAAATATTGATTTTCTGAGCCAGTTCTTGCTTTTCAGCTTGTTAACAAGAGTATATCCTGATATACTGAAGAAAGATGAATTGTTTTGTGTAACAGAATGCTTTTACATGAAATATGATCATGTGTTAAAATGGTTGATGCAGGCTCGCTTGCTTGAGAGAACACCATCTATGAGTGATCTCAATGAGGTCGTGTTTGGCCAGGTAAGCCAGAGATGGATTAAAATATTGAGCACTTTAAGAAAAATAGAAAGTAATGCTGATTCTTTTTGCTGTTACATATTCTACTAATTAATTCTCAAGTGCTGAAAATACAGCCTAATTGTCAACAAAGATTGACATTTAATTTCTAGAGTTACTGACTCTAGTCAGCATCTTAAGTTTCAACAAGTACCACTTCTGTACTTGTGCTATTAGTTTTTGAGCTTGTTTCTTGGGAGGTAGCCAGTTGGGACTCACGGCTTTGTTGTTATTGTATTCTGGGGAGGTAGCCCCTAGCAGTAGGTTTGGATTCACAGCTTTGGATCCAAGTTTCAGGCTATTTGGGGGCTGTTTTAGGTCATTTTAAGCTATTTTGATGGAGATGAGATCACCTTCAGGTTCTATGTTTGGTGCACAATGAAGAATGGCTCACTAGAATTCTTATTGGATTGGTAATGAAATTTATATTTGCATTAGGATGTGATTTTGTTATATTTTGTGTGAGATAACAACTTCATTGGTATTTCGGATTGTTTTTCTATAGATTGGTACTTCTTATTAATTGCTCATTTTCATCCATGAGCGTGATTGCTTTGATGTCATTTAAGCTCTCCACATATTCCTAGGTAAGATTCATTCAATGTTTGGTGGTCCGTGTTCTTGGGAGATTAGTTATCCATGCGTTGACAAGGATGCATGATTATTGACAAGAGAGACACCATGCTAAAATTTGGTTTGAATCTTCAATTTGGGTGGTAAGAGTCGTGTTTAATCGGGCAGTAAAATGTTTGGTTTTTCAGCTTTTTCCAAATTTCCTTGGGAACTTGATATGTACCAGCAGACTGGCACTCAATACACCACCACGGATTGATATGGTAGTTGCCCAAGCTCTCCCTGATACATTGCCATCATCTGAAATTGCAACCTTGGGAAGTGCATGCCATAGTACCATACTTATGCTTGGATGATCCATATTCATAGGGTAGGTTCTGGGGTGCTGAACACATTGAATAGTCTATGTTGTTGAGAGTTGAGACCAAGGTTATACTGACTGGTAAATGCCAACTTGTTGCTCATGCTGCTCATTGTTGCTGGCCCGTCTGTTTTGTCTCCTCATCTGCATCTGCTTCTGTTTCCACATCCTTCTCTTCATCTCTGCCGCCACCGCCACTGCCTCCTCTACTCCTTTCTCCCCTTCTTCTGCCTGTTCTCCTCCTATCTTCTTTGTAGACTTCTAATTTTACACACACATACTCCCCCCCACCCAACCCTACCCCCCAATTTTCTCGATGCTACAGTATGAACTGGCATCTCGTGTGTCAATATTTTGCCATGGACTGTAGCCATACTGGTCTGGCCATCGACTGGTATGAGTTCGGTAAGCAAAATGTGAAACATTGGTTGAGACCATTACAAGTCTCTATGTTGTGACCTGCTATCTGGATGATAGCATACTTCGTGCTTATATCATTTTTTTTTCATTTATCGTAACCTTGGCAAGTTCAGCATGATTATTTTCATGTCAATCACAGTTCTTGTACTTGAGAATAATCTGACTAATCCTTTTTAATATAATGCCAAATAGTCATATATTTGTTTAATTATTAGAATAAATGTCTTTTCTATGGTGGGCCTTGATCATGGAGGTTTAATTTTTGTGGTTCATTTAGTGAAACAAGCTCTTTTTATTCACTTTAATTTTTGTGCAGGAGCATCTATCTAGGAATGACTTAGCTTTTGTCTTCTGCTTGAAGGTCTGTTTTTTAATTCTTGAGATGATAACCTGTTCTTCCATTTAAATAGAGTTGATTTTAAATGCTATATGATTTATATTTGTGGCCCTTCTCTTTGGAACTCTTAATTCATATGTCTATAATATTATAACATAAAGTAGTTGGACTTGCCGTTTCCTTGATGTGCTCACAGAAGGAAAATTGTGTTTTTTTTCTTAACAAGGCTGATAAGAACTTGAAACCTGCATGTTAAGAGGATTCAAAGCTTTTCTTGAGGAAATGGAAGATTTAGATTTAAGTGCAAGTGAAATGCCATTGTTATATCTTAATATTGGTGTACACACATAAATTAAATAAAAAAGTTTTGAAATAAATCGGGGATCTCCTAGTATGCTTCTCTGTTGCACAATCTGGGATCATAGTTCATCCTAGTTTTGAAATAAAAAATTTATGAGTTCTAACATAGTGAGTTTATTTCCTTAAGAATACATATTATGTGGAACTTTAGATTTATTATAAAAAGTAGATATGCAATTTAACAGAAACCAATTTAGATGGTATTTTACTATTTTTCACATGTGCACAATCTGGTATGAAGCTTACATACTGGTAGTTATGAAACAATGCAACCAACAAATTTGATCCATCTTAAACTGAGAGCTTCACTAGAATTTGTTTGGATCAAAGGACATAGTTGATCTATACTATTCAAGGTAGTTAGTCAATGATTTACTTAATTTTGTTTGTATTAAACCAAAGAGTTCATCATTTGTAAATCAAGCTAGTGTGAACAATTTTTGTTATTTTTAATTTTTAATTCTGATTGACATTCATATTGTGTTTATGTTTTTCATGTGTTATTTACTTGCTCAACCCATAATAGTTGGAAAAGAAAGAAGACATGATATATTAATATGAATTCTGCTTGAGAGTTGTTATTCATGCCCATTGACATGCATTGAAATAGAGCTATTTAGTTTTTGTTGTGAAGTACAAACACTTCAAAATGCTTCTGGTATGTGTTAAATGGCAATACTTGTCAGATACATGCTGACATGCATCATTACTTCAAAGGCACATATTTACTTTGTTAAACATTTTCATTAGGCTTCACATGTTGAATATTAGCAGCATCATGTATTTTGAACTTCTGGTCTATCATGATGTTATTATCCTCTTTAATGTTTTGTAAAATTATTGTCTTGTCATGTACCTTTCAAAAATAGCACAAATTGCCACCTGTGTGTCTTGTGTCTTTCTCCATGCTTGCTTCATAAGTACACAAGTTTCAGATTCTAGTGTTTGAATAGATCCGGTATTATAGCGACTTTTGCTGTTTCTGTAAATAACTTCCACATGAAAATTAGGAATGTCTCAGGCAATTACCTCATTTGGATCCAAATGTGGTCTAGGTTTGGTTGCGTCCTTTCATGTCGGGTCATGTTTCCTTTAGTCAAGTCGGGTTGATGTCAATTGCATGTAGGTTGTTCTTTCACAACTTGGCAAGTCCCATAAAGTGGCAATTCCCTGAGGTTTGCAGTTGTTTTCCATGGAATGCCTGCCCTTAGGTAGAATAAGTCAAAAGGTGATTAATGTGTGCTAACAGGATTAGCTCTTGGATATGTTCACTTTGATGTGATATGTAGATGGCACCATTCAGTTACTTGTGAAACAGATTGCTTTTGGGCTTTTATAAACTAGTATTAGAGTTGTTGTGCTTGATATTTATCTGTCTTTTTCGTATTCCTGTACTTAGATAAAGCACGCAGTTTGAGCATATTTAATTCTTTTATGTCTATGTTTTCTCATATATCCTGACCATTTTTTATGCTTCTCAGGCCTCAGACAATGCTCCATTTTATGGTGTTTGCCTGCATGTCCAGGAGATAGTTCAGAGAGCACCAGGTATTTTAGGTGCTGTTTCGCCCCTCCCACATTCTTCTTGCAAGTCTAGCCGGTTCTTGGTTTCTGCTCCACGTTGTTATTGCTTACTTACAAGAGTCCCTTTTTTTGAGCTCCATTATGAGATGCTGAACAGGTTTGCCTTTGTTCACTCTAGTTAATGTGATGTAGTAAAAAATTATTCTTTTTTATTATTTGTTTTCTCTCACATACTGATGGTCTCCAAGTGTTTTCTCATTTTAGTATTTGATGCTTATCGTACTTTGTATTCTCCGGCAGCATAATTGCACAGGAGCGCCTTGACAGGATAACACATTTTGTTAGTGAAATGGCTGTTACAGATTCTATCTCACATGGTGTCACAATTCCTGAACAATTATATGAGAATTCTGATTCCCCCAATAAGCTATTGTTTAGCAATTGGATGGAATATGCTATACCTGTTGATAGTGTATCTGGTCTTATTTCATCATCAGTTTTTCCACTGGAGAGGGAGGTGTCACCATCTCCATGTAGGAATTTGGAATCTCATTCCCCAGAATCTGCCAGTGAAGCTTCAGATTTTGGTCACCTGAGGGAACTAGATCGGGAAACGAGACGGGTTTGGCAACATTATGATGATAATATGTCTGAGACATCAGGATCACGTTCTGATAGTTTTGAAAGATTAAATGGATGCTTTGACAATGGGCAGACTTCACCAGATGTTGGCATGATGTACCCTTCTTCAAGTGGCAGACTACACCGTGTGGAAAGCTTGGAGTCTGTGTACAGGTGGTAGAAATTCTTATTTTAGACTTCTTGTCTTTTTTATTTTGTGAAAGACTATTTTTTATTCTAATTCATCTTTTGAGTTTTTTTTCCAATAATAGATGCCAAACTTCTATTATCTTTTTAGCATCGTGGAGTAAATAGCCTATCTGAAGATGATGATATTTTTATCCCATTCCAATGTTTGAATGAGTTTAAGTGGTTTTGGACAGTTCAGTTAGAGATGTGGGATCTGATGATGATGATGATGAATATGAGTTGAACTCCAAGCAAGAAACAAGTGTTGGTGATGAAAAAGTGATGGAGTGGGCTAAGGTACTTTGTTTGACTTTGAAATGAGAAATGGTAGTTTCTACTATGTCCCTATGTTCTTTTAAACCAAAGCTTTTGCTATCTTTGTTGCAGGCCAATAATAATGAACCTTTACAGATTGTTTGTGGGTATCATGCTCTTCCTCTCCCACCTCGGGGAGGTGAAATCATATTTAACCCGCTGGAGCATCTACAGCCCATCAAGTATTGCCGACCTTCGGTATCATCTCTTGGGTTAGATGGTATTTCTAATGCAGTTCCTTCTTCACCAAAACAAGCTATCGAGGTAAAGTCTGCCATCTGTACAGCCACTCTATTCAGTGGTCTGTTCCCTTTTTTCTCTAGTTCTTTTGTTTAACTTGATTATCTAAAGCTGAAGTTCTTCGACAAGGTTAACACACGGTTAGCAGCTGCTGAAGAAGCTCTTGCATTATCAATCTGGACTACTTCTACGATTTGCCATGCTTTATCTCTTGAAACTGTGAGTTTTCCATACCTGACTGATCAGTGGGTTTAATATTTTGGGCCGTGACAGAGTTATAACTCTTGAGAGTGTTATAATATTCTGCGTCATGTTGGAGCTTTATTTATTTTTCAGTTTTCTATTTACATATTGCATCAGTGGGTATGAAATGATTACGCAGATAAAATTCTGTCCTTGAGTTGATTTTTAGTTTGATCTTTGGTTTAACTTGAGCTTGGTAATTCTGGTTTAGTACGCATTTGATCTAACTGTTGAATGATAAATTAGTTGTTTTTGGATACCTTATTATATTGGACTACATGCTGTCACAAATTGCTTGTGTTATGTGCCTGCATGCGCAAACCACATGTTTTACTCTGAAGGGAAAACTGATGGAATTTCTCTTTCAGGTTTTGACACTCTTTGCTGGAGTTCTATTGGAAAAGCAAATTGTTGTCATATGCCCAAACTTGGTTTGTCTACTGTCTGAACCATCTTTTGGTGTCTTGAATCAAATTTCATTGCTTGTGTTTATACTTAGTCCAGGGTAACATTAATAAACTAAGTGCAGGGCGTCCTCTCAGCCATAGTGTTGTCCATCATACCCATGATTCGTCCATTCCAGTGGCATAGCTTGTTGCTTCCGGTGAGTTTTATTAGCCTAAATCTCCTTTCATGAAAAAGTTTTTGTACTTTTACGGACATTTACAACCATCTTTTTGCCTTTAAGAATTAGAGACTTGCATTTGATTTGATCGTCTTCCATTCATTTGTTGACCATCTGAAATATATTCCTTCTCATGGAAAGGTTATGACTATGGACACCAGTGGAAGATTGAAAATAAGAATGATGATTATTATGATGATGCCATAATATACTGTTAGACAATCAAACTATACAGTGGCTATTAGACTATCAGACTAATTTGAGAAAAGACAATCTTTTCAAGTTAAATTTTACATTTATTATGTAGCTCTTTTGCAAGCGTTGTCATGTATATATATATATATATATATATATATATATATATATATATATATATATATATATATATAAGAAGGTGGTTGATGCTGACTGTTTGGATGTTTTAGTTAAATTTTTAACTTCTTTCATGGTGGCGTAGCACCATGTTTCCTCTCATGAGTTGGATTCACTGTCACTAGACTTAGTATCCATAAGCAAACTTTCACATATGATCTTCTACTATGGCTATATGTAATCAGTTGAGGGCACTATATTATCAAGCTGTGACATGTTTGTTTGTTTGTATGTGTTATAATGTCTTACAACTCTTTTCTGATATGAAAAGAAACATTTGCAATTCATAAGTTTTTGTGCTAGCTATATTTTAAACTGTACCTGTTTGTCTGCATCATCCTTTGTTGCTTCACATTGAATCTTCATTGTTATTTGAGAGAGTTGGGTTACTTCTAAACTCATTTCTTGATGGAGCCATAACTTTCTACATTATGGAGTTGTGGTTTTCCCTGAGCTTATCTGTGTGTGTTTCTGAACCAAAAAGAGGCTTTCGGAACCACTAGTATAAATTTATCCTTTGGCAAAAGTTCTCTGATTAAGCTTTTATCACAAAATGCATGATTCAGAACCACTGGCACTTTGAACCACTTCTTTGCTTTCATATCTTAGTTCGTAGTAATTGGACAATATCTATGATTCTATTAGATAACTTCAAGAAAAAAAACATGCATTTTTATCATAAAATTCACATGATTCTTGTAGTGATAACTATAGCATATTGCCTACTCAAATGAATAAACTTGTTTAGAATGACTTTTATATGATGTCTCTTAATATCAATTATCAATTATATCACTGGAGAAAGTTCTCAATCGGTTAAACTGTGGTTCGAATTGCTAGTTTGCCTTATTATTGATTTATTATAGTCAAACATTTGTGTAAGTTTTTCTTGTTAATGATACAGGTAGTTGTAGATTTTGTATTTTTAATATCTAATGATATTTATTTGCTGAAGTGCTTGTAGCATTCTGGGTCATGTCCTTTAATTAGATTTTATATTAATTCTTTTGCTAATTTTAGGAATTTGAACCAACTATGATATTACATTTTCCAGATTCTACCAAAGAAGATGTTGGACTTTCTTGATGCTCCAGTCCCATATATTGTAAGTTTTCTCATCTGTTTCTTGCTTTTTTTTCTTGTGTTGTTGTCTTCATCATTGCATATATTTATTTTTCTTGATTTCACGAAAAAACGACAATGTCATTTCATGAAATGGTTTCTGTTTGAAATAACTTAAATCTAAAGTACTCGTCCAATTGAGAGGTCAAAGATAACCCAACCCAATGCTTTATGGAAGAAATGCTGAAAGAAATCCATTATGCCTGCTGATATATCTCTCAGGCAGTATACACCTTCACTTTGTAGATTTTGTTCTTGTCAAACGCAAACTACGAAGTAGTACAAGTTGGGAAAGGAAAACAGTCCATATGAGTTTTAAGCTTCATGTACCTCTGGACATAGATATCTCAAAATGATTGCCACTATATATATATATATATATATATATATATATATATATATATATATATATATATATATATATATATATATATCAATGAAGGTTATGTTGTGTATTCTGGGTAAATTGTTGTATTGATTTCTTTTGTATTTTAAAAGTCAAGATATATCAAATGAAAATTTAATCTTCTTTCGTCCTGACTGTTGCCTTGGAGCATTTCTGCTTTCCTTTAGTTAATCTCTGACACTTTGAATCAGCGACCAGCAATCCCCCTTTAATTTTTTGGGTCCAGTTGCAATTTATTTAAGCATTCATCATAGGCAGTCATGTTTTATGCGCTTTTACTGTTCAACTGTTTTTTTTATTTTTTTCATTCCAGTCATGTTTTACACGAATGATTAAATAAATTTACATATATATATGCTTCTGTTTCATAGGTAGGATTACAGCATAAACCCTCAGATATCAAGATGAAGACAGCCAACCTTATACAAATTAATGTTTCCAAGGAGAAGGTTAGTGACTAGGAACATGCATTTTATAGTGCTATATCACATACTTTCAATTGGGATGTGGCACTTGGGCTTAGCAACTGCCTTCTGTGTATGCCCAAAGCCCAAGATGTCATTTGCATTGTTAGAAACTTTTCATATTCTTTTTCAGGTTGTATTTGGTGTTCATCAATTTACTTTTGCTCTTTTTTTTATTATTTATTATAGTATAAAATCTGTAACTTTTTTTTTTTTTAAATGACAAAAAAGACCAGCTGGCTGCTAATATGGTTACCAACATACCGTAGCTAAAAAAGAGCTGCTAATGGTCTCTCTTATACCTTTTCTTCATATCACATCATCAAAAGGGCTTTCATAAACATTGTTTGAAGTGTTAGTCCCGCATCATACTTTGGCATTATGGATGTTATGTTGGTAGCCTTCATATAACATCAAAGGGCTGCTAAAAAAGACCAGCTTTCATAAACATTGCTTCTCTTGATTATTTTCTCAGGGTTCCGGCATTTTACTTTCTTAATCTTCTTAGGCCTAATGTTATTAAAGGTGTGCCCATCCATAACTGCATTTTCTAAGCAGCACAAACTCATAAGAGGCATGCCTTATATAATAATCCTAGGCCTAACTATTCTTAGGAATTAGATACAAAATTTAAAGCTAATAAGCGGTTCTTCTACCGTCACATGACCTACAATTTCTTAACGAAAGCCAAGTGATTGGTTGATTTCTTGTTAACAACTCATTAGATATTAAGAAGATTTTCAATTATGCAGGTGAAGGCATGCTCAATGCCGCGGCTTCCTGGGTACAAGGAGCTCCTTTCTGATTTGGGTCCTATTTATGCTAGACTCTCGTGTGAAAACTCTATAGCTAAACGGCATCCAGTTTACAAATGCAGTGAAGTTCAGGTTTTCTCATGCCTCAGTGGTCATATTTTTAAGTTTGTCATTTGTTGTTTTTGTTTGTTGAAGATTTGATATGGTTCTATTTGCAGGCAGAAGCTGCAGGGCAATTCTTAAATGCCGTGAGACGCTACTTGGAATCTCTTTGCTCTAATTTGCGCTCTCATACAATAACTAACGTGCAGTCAAATAATGACAAGGTTATCAATATCTCGATATCTAACTGGTCATCATGTGTTACAATGATGTTGGACTTGGTTCCCTTTTGAAGTCATATCAGTGAGTTTGTTTGTTACTTAATGACCATCTTTTGAACACAGGTATCGCTTCTGCTTAAAGACAGTTTTATCGATTCCTTTCCAACTAAAGATCGACAGTTTGTTAAGGTAACCAAACCACACATGACTTTCTTGTTATATGTATAAACTAATGAGGATAATTTTCAATTAGTATTTATCTATCTTACTCTTTGCCTATTTTCTTCCCAGAACACTTGAGCATGTTACAGACATCAATAAATGATGATTTCTATAGAAAATGTTACCAAGAACAATATTGCCAAATGAAAGTATTCTAGCAAACATTAAAAGTATGCGATATTTTGGTTTGGTAATTTTTAGACTAGTATTGCCGAGATATGCGTTATATTGGTTGTTAGGTAAAGCTCTCTGTATGCAGGGTGTTTTTTTTTTGGTGCTTGCAGCAATAATAGAATTTTTCTGCTGCTGCAGCTCTTTGTGGAGACACAACTATTTTCTGTTCTATCAGATTCTCGGCTTTCTAGATATGAGAATGAATAGATATTTTGCTGCCGATTAAAGATTTGGGATGGGATGTGGTCACAAAAAAGAGCTGTCGAACGTGGTTGACTTCACAGTGTGATCAGCACGGGATTTTTTTTACTACTGCAAGCAGAGTGCCGTTCCCGAAGAAGAGCAGCAACAGATAGTGTAAAAATATTCATTCCGTCGTTGTGCCCCTTCCAAAGCCTCACGGTGTGATACATCCTGGTCCTTTTTTTTTTTTTTTTGTAAAACGGGGATGCCTTTGGTGTATCTGATGAGCTCTGTTTGACTTTTTTTTTTTTTTCTCTCTCTCTCTCTCTTTTTTCTTGTTTTTTTTTTTTTATATATATCACGAAGTAATGTCCATATCCAATAAAGTTTTGTTATTTACCCTTCTTTCGACGGTATAATCGTCATTCTAAAATCTCATCCCTTCATCATGTTTATTCATACACAATCTTATGGCGTTCCTGGTGCAACTTTGATAAAATTAAATAGTCGAGTTGATGTAACTTAAAAATTGATTAATTCGAGGGAAAAACTAGAAACTAGAAAGAATGAAAAAAAAAAAAAGATTTTCACACACAAAAAGAAAATACTATCTTTTTTTCTTGGAAAAGAGTTCATGTGAGGTGAGGATGAAGTATTCAGCTTTGGTATCTTTGGTGTAGGCAGCTAAACTAGGGGGCCAAAAAAAAAAACAAAAAAAAAAAAAAGAGAGGGAAAAAAATAAGAGCGCTCACTCACCATAGTCCCGTCCCGCCTCGCTGACGAATTGCGGGTGGAGCTCCTGCAGGGGCGACCTGAGAACACATCACACCCTGCCAAAACAATCAAACGGCAGAAGCCGCCGGAGAGTCGTAGAGAGGCGCATGTGGTCGCAGGTCGCTCCTGTTGGAACTCCCTCCCCATTTCCTACTTGCCACGGACTGACTCTTTGTTCCTCCTCGCTACCATCTTCTATATGTATGCTCCTGCGGATGTGCAGGTTGTACTCCCGGGCTCTCCACATGTACTGGAAAGGTCGGGTTTAAGTGAAAAAGGGAGTACAGTTGATCGTAGTTGATAGTACCGTCTATATCTATTATCGTACTGCTTGCTGCCTCTATTATTTTGCCCCATATTTTTCCTTTCTCAGTCACCTGGCCCATCATTCCTCCTCCGATTCCCAATGGTTCGCCATCTCATCCAATTCCTCCTAGTGTGTGTATGGACTAGACAAGTACATGCATGGGGTCGAATCGAGCCAATTAGGATACGGGCGAGCCTAATTAATCGATCCTCTAAAGATAAATAAATAAATCTAAGGACGACACATCAGTCAAAAGGAGCGAGTGTGTACACAGTCTTGAAACTATTATAAACATGAAATACCACTTGTTATGTAATGTTCGAATGCAAATAAATAATGCGAAGAAAAAAGTTAATAATAATAACAGGTACGCGTTGTTACCACATGATGTTATGTAATGGTAGGAAACAAGCGATACATAAAAGCTCTTTTCGTTTGTGAAAACTCATCCTAAAACATAATAGCACAAAAAACAAAACAAAATTGTAACTGCAGAGATGGAAAATAAACAATTAGGCGTTGGAAACAAAACAGCGAACGGACAACCAAAAAAAAATTTACTCCTCCTCCACAACTCTATTTTTAAGAACGCAAAACACCGATTCTTGAATTGTTTTCTGTATTGATTGATTTACAGCGAAGCGAAGATTCCTGAAATTGTTTACGAGAAGGGCGAAATTGTTTCAGTGCAAAGAAGACATCAAAATTCTGGTTAAATCAAGGTTAATTATAGAAATATGAAACTATTATAAATATTTTTTTAAAAAAAAGGCGTAAATTATCTTCCCGTATAATAAATACATAACATGGACCATCACAACTACAGCAACGAAGCACGACTCTTGAGCAAGTGGAAGAATCAGTGGGGTTTCGTGAGGACCGCTCCAACCTTCGGCGGAACCCCCAACAAAACGTAAGACTGCCAAATCGCCGAGGAAAACACATCAAGAAGCCAAGAATCTTACAACAAAGCAGATCAAATGATTGAAAGCCCCCCGACCTCAGCTCGCTCCTCCACCCACGGCTCCAGCTAAAGAACATATGAGACCAAATTTGCAATCAAACGAAGCTTAGCAAAGAAATGGCACGACCCCGACAACGGAGCCACTGACACATCAGTCTCAAAGTCACGTCACTTGGGCCACCTCAACCCTTCTAGACACGTCAGCACCTAGCACAACACCACCAACCTGGCATAGTATCAACTGATTTGACACTGTGTCAGTCGACCTAACACGATTCCCATCGACTGAGGCCTTAGGAACCAACAGGGACAGTGACCGACACCCCTATACGATTGTCCCCATCATGTACGATCAAGTCAGTCGAGGACTCCGCCAACATAAAGGAACCCGTAATGATTGTCCCCAAGCCCGTATGTATAAAAGTCACCCCTAAGAACAGCTCAGGAGACTCTCTTTCAAACACATCCTCTCTATACTAAACAATTAAGATCATCTCGATCGAGGTACTGACTTAATCATCGAAGGGGTCACATCGAGCGCCCCTATCCTGATGAGACCTTCGTGTAGGATCCCTCGACAGACCCCGAGAAGAAGGAGCCCAAGGCACACTCCTGAGCAGACTAACTGAGGCGCTTTCCCGAGCAAGCCCAACCGACCTCTCCCGAGCTTCCCAACCTCTCACCGACCAATGCGAACTAGCTTGCGCACATGGGCGAAACCAAGCCGTGTTGACTTCTCAACCATGGCATAATGTTCCACAACAACTAATGACAAAAGTGGTTGCTAGCGTCGAACGAGGACAAGGCCTCCACGCACAATCATCTCACCTTCATCATAAGTGATAGGCCAATATTCTAAGGCAAAGGAGATTGGAAAAGTTTGGATAGAGGGCAATGGCCAATAAAAATAAAATGATCATTTAACAAAAAGAATGCTACTTAGAGAGAAATTTTTAAATTAACATTTTTTTCAGGAATTTGCTCATTTTATTTTATTTTTTTCACTATAATAAAAATTAATTTAGCCTCTTAATTGTATCAAGAAGAAAAGAAAAATGATATAAATGACGCATATACTAATCTTTGGCAACAAAAATACATTATATTTTGTCTTTATAAGTAAATAGACATTTTATTTTTTAAGAAATTTGTTCTCGTACACGGTATAATCTTTAGTCACTACAACTTTATTTTTTAATAAATATATATATATATATATGATATTGGTTACAACATTAAAAAATCTTAATTATATTATTTGAGACGCTTCCTAATTTCTCAAATTTATTATTATTTTTATATAAACATGTGGTTAGACAAGCTTCTTAATCTAAATGATTAACCTCTGGTGACAATAATCTATCATTAAAACTCTATTTTTATTTTACAGATTGATGTGCTAATTAAAAGTAGATTTCTTAGACAAGAATTGTCTATTTGAGAACTTATAACTTCTAAAAATCATTCATTTTCAACAGGAAAATAATTACAGAAGATTAGGATTACGATTATTAGTAGGAAAAAGATATAGATGTGGGAAAATACGATTATTAGCTTCATGTGTTTATAATTTTCACTAATAAATTGATAATATACATACATTAGTAAATATTTAGTAGAAGTTGTATAGCAAAAATTTGCACGAATGCTAAGCTAGAGAATATAACTGATCGATCATGTATAAGAATATATGTATGGGAATTAAAAGCAACCTAAATCGATGCACGCACACCTTAATTAGTAGACCATCACAAAAGGAATGCATTCACTGCACGCTTCTTAAAGCAGATGCTTCAGAATCCGCTTCACCCTACCGAATCCAAACGCTACAGAAGAAGGGGAGACGATTCGAAGAGAGAAACTGAAGACGAACAAGAAAGGGGTGTAATTGCCTGAAAGAAAACCCAAATAGCCAAAGGAACAAACAGATCAAACGGAACATGTAGTGAACATTGAATCTTGTGCAATTGCCTGAAAGAAAACCCAAATCGCCAAAGGAACGAACAGATGAAACGGAACATGTAGTTAGTATACACATTGAATCTTCCGCGATTGCCAAAAAACGAAAACCCAAATCGCCAAGAAGCGAACAGATCCAAATCGTATCCAAGAAATCATGATGCAGGAAAGATTTAATGCATCAAGGAAGCAAACGGATTGTCCACACGCTAGAAAAGAAATAGGATTTCTGCTATCAGAAAGAAACCATCCAAAACCAGATCTGACGAAGAAGGGTGAGACAGATCTACCTCGGTGTTTCTTGAACCCCCGTTCGCTCGACGGCGCCATCGCTCTGCCCTCCTCTCATATCGGTGTCTCTCTGGTCTTGGCAGTGGTTCGTCTCTGTGTGTATCCCATTGGCTCCCAATACTGAAATGAATGAATGATAGGAAAGGGCGGTTTCTTCTTTTGTTTGAACTGTTTTACCATAAGGAAATGCGCGATGCATTTACGCGCGACCTCTCTCAAATGATATGATATTTAAGATCCATATTTTCCATCTTTTTTAAATAATATATTTTTATAAATATATAAATGAACGATTTTTCTATTTTTTTATTTCTTAGAACGTGCTCTTATTTTTATTTTTCTCATATAGTATCTCTATTTTTTATAATTTCATAAATACTCTTTCATTCTTCATGTGTCACCTCTATCATCTTTGTTTGACCGACGTTGCTTATTTTTTTTTATCTGTCGCCATCAATGCTTCTATGTTGTGTCTTTTCCTACCCATCACGTTCATCACCTCCGGTCCTTTCCCTACTAGTTGTGTTCGACATTACAAGGTCTCGTCGCTTATGTCTCCTTCCCCACTAGTTGTACTATCATCACTGTGATACCTTATTGCATATTTAGCGTCGTTTCGTTTCGTACACTAACCCCTCCTCTATCGAGTTTTGTATCTCCTTCACCACCTTCATCATCGCTTCCTCTAGCATCACCAATGAAGAAAGACGTCTCACAAAAGGGACAAAAACCTTATGATGGGAGCAAGGGCGAAGTTGTCGAGCAGAAGGAGGGTAACACCAGTGGGGCAAAGGTGATAGAGATGATGTGCAATGAAGGAAAGAATATTTACGAGAGTATAAATAATGATAAAACTATATGAAAAAAATAAAAAAACAGGAAGTACCTTAAGAAAAAATAATAAAATAATAGTTTTTTCAAAGAAATCATTCTATATAAATAAATAATGATATATCTTAAATTAATCTTCTATTGGATACTTTAAATGGTAAGTAACAAAACAACAATAATACATGGTTTAAGCATATTGGATTCTTCTATTTTTCTGCTGTGACTAATTATAAAGTAATAATCAACATAGGATTCACTTATCTCGATCAGTGGTCCTTCACCTACGGCATGATTCTTGCCACCTTAACATAAATTATTGCCATGTTTTGGACTTTTCTAATAATAAGTCCATTTCAGATCCAAATCTTCAGGAAAGACTTTGATGGTTTATCATAGTGATAGTGTCTTTTTTGGGGCTTGCCAGGTGGACGCGATTCGCCTTTAAATGTGTCGAGCAAGCCTTTGCTGGTCCTGGCCCGTGTGCGCTGGTTCGCCCCGCTTCGCAATTTCTTCGGCACGGGGCGGAGCTGGTTCGGATGAGCGGTGATTCAGGGGTCGGTTCGGGAGTTCTGATGCTGGAGTGGCGGAGCCTTGGTGGAGAAGAGGTCGTCCTGCCGGGGTCGGCCGCTGGTTCCTGCAAGGAGGTCGGGTCGGGTAGGTTCCCGACGTGACCCCTCCGACGATCAAGTCAGTTTTGTGGTCTGTTTTGCGATCCCCCTGCCCTGTGGAGGTGCAGGAGCTTTTATAGTGGGTGCTGTGGGTTGTTCGTACCTGACGACCTTACCGCATTCATGACTCACCATGTTGCCGCGCCTCACGCCTTGCCTCCGTACTGGTGGGGAAGCGTGCGCCTGCAGGTAGGGGTTGCCGACCTTACCTGTGCCAGGTCGGTGGTACGGCACCTGGTACCCTTCGTACATCCGGTTGACCGGTCACGTCGGTTTGGCCACGTCAGTGGCTTAGCTGTCCGAAGGTGTGATGACTTGGCAGCCGGGTCGGATTTTGCCCTATCATTCTTCCCCCCCCAGGCAGACCCTCTCGAGGCGCCTGATTGGGGTGCCGAAGATGAGGTCTTGCGTGCGATCGCTGTTTGGGGTAGCCTTAAATTAGTCCTGAGCGTGGGCCCGAATTGATCCGACCGAGCATGAGCTCGGGAATGTAGCGATGCGTGAGTGGATTCGACCGAGCGCGAGCTCGGGAATATGGCGCGGGAGGCCTCATCCGACCGCGCGCGAACTCGGGAGTGTAGTACAGCAAGAGTAGATTCGACCGAGCCTAAGCTCGGGAATGTGGCGCAGGAAGCCAAATCCGACCGAGCCTGAGCTCGGGAATGTGGTACAGCGAGAGTAGATCCGACCGAGCCTAAGCTCGGGAATGTAGTGCAGGAAGCTGAACCCGACCGAGCCTGAGCTCGGGAGTACAGCGCAGCAAGAGTAGATCCGACCGAGCCTAAGCTCGGGAATGTGGCGCAGGAAGCCAAATCCGACCGAGCCTGAGCTCGGGAATGTGGTACAGCGAGAGTAGATCCGACCGAGCCTAAGCTCGGGAATGTAGTGCAGGAAGCTGAACCCGACCGAGCCTGAGCTCGGGAGTACAGCGCAGCAAGAGTAGATCCGACCGAGCCTAAGCTCGGGAATGTGGCGCAGGAAGCCAAATCCGACCGAGCCTGAGCTCGGGAATGTCTGGAGGTTTGGCCGAGAAAATGACCTCGGGCACAAATCCGGCGATTTGGCCGAGAGAGTGAACTCGGGCGCAAATCCGGAGATCTGGCCGAGAGAGTGAACTCGGGCGCAAATCCGGAGATCTGGCCGAGAGAGTGAACTCGGGCGCAAATCCGGAGATCTGGCCGAGGGAGTGAACTCGGGCGCAAATCCGGAGGTCTGGCCGAGAGAGTGAACTCGGGCGCAAATCCGGAGATCTGGCTGAGAGAGTGAACTCGGGCGCAAATCCGGAGATCTGGCCGAGAGAGTGAACTCGGGCGCAAATCCGGAGATCTGGCCGAGAGAGTGAACTCGGGCGCAAATCCGGAGATCTGGCCGAGAGAGTGAACTCGGGCGCAAATCCGGAGATCTGGCCGATGGAGTGAACTCGGGCGCAAATCCGGAGATCTGGCCGAGAGAGTGAACTCGGGCGCAAATCCGGAGATCTGGCCGAGAGAGTGAACTCGGGCACAAATCCGGAGATCTGGCCGAGAGAGTGAACTCGGGCACAAATCCGGAGATCTGGCCGAGGGAGTGAACTCGGGCGCAAATCCGGAGATCTGGCCGAGAGAGTGAACTCGGGCGCAAATCCGGAGATCTGGCCGAGAGAGTGAACTCGGGCGCAAATCCGGAGATCTGGCCGAGGGAGTGAACTCGGGCGCAAATCCGGAGATCTGGCCGAGAGAGTGAACTCGGGCGCAAATCCGGAGATCTGGCCGAGAGAGTGAACTCGGGCGCAAATCCGGAGATCTGGCCGAGAGAGTGAACTCGGGCGCAAATCCGGAGATCTGGCCGAGAGAGTGAACTCGGGCGCAAATCCGGAGATCTGGCCGAGAGAGTGAACTCGGGCGCAAATCCGGGGATCTGGCCGAGGGAGTGAACTCGGGCGCAAATCCGGAGATCTGGCCGAGAGAGTTTTTTTTTTTTTTTTTTTTTTTTTTTTTGGCGCGCATAAATATATATATATATATATATATATATATATATATATATATATATATATATATATATATATATATATATATATATATATTTCCTAGGGTTTCGGTCGCAATCATGGCGCATTCAATGCGCTGAGTGTTGCCTCGGCGCGGCGGCGTTTTCTCTTACCTCGGGAATCTGAAACGGCACGCCTGGCGCTATAAATTGGTTGGGGGGGTGCGCAGAGACCTCACTTGATCTTTTTGCTTTCTCGCTGCCTCTGCCTCGGACCACCCTAGTAGTCCCCGCTTTCTCAGCTCGGCAGCCCCCTTCTAAACAGGTCGCGATGACCTCGTCGGACTCCTCCACTAGTGTCAGAGTCGCTTCTCCCTCGGAGTCGGGGGAGTCGAGTCGTAGTGGTCCTGGGGCTAGTTCCTCGGGAGCGTCTTCTGGGCCCCCGTCGCCTGTCGACGCGCGGGTTCAGAGGGACTTGGAGGTCATGATGTCACATCATGACCTCGACTCGGCAGTGACCGAGGGGTCACTTGCCGCAATCAGGGCACGGTACAGCATCCCGGCTGAATACGGGTTGTATGTTCCGGAGCCGGGGCAGCGTCCTTACAGTTTGGACGTCCCCGGCATGTGCATCTCGGTAGATGCCCTGGAAGCCGGCCTTCGGTTTCCTTTGCACCCTCTGATCGAGGAGTGCCTGAAGCGGTGGAGAGTCTCTCCGAGTCAGGTAGCGCCCAACTCGTGGCGTTACCTAGTGGTTTTTTTAGGTGAGTGCCGAGGAGCGGGGATTATCCCGACCCGGGACTTGTTCATGGCGTGCTTTCGCCTGTGCAAGAGTCGGGGAGGTTACTACCTCACCGCTCGTGTGGGTTTTAGGGTTGCCGGGGCGCCTTCCAGCAACAAAGGCTGGAAGTCCCGCTACCTTTATGTCAGTGGTCTGGGTTGGGGATTCGGGTTTAGCTGGTCGGCTCATCCGATTGGCAATGCCCCCCCTTATTTGTCCGAGGAGGAGGCCGTCCTGGTCGGTCGACTGAAGGGGATTCTTTCCTCTTCTTGTGCGATTAAGGAAATGACCGAGCTTTGGCTCGTTGAGGCGGGTTTGAGTCCGGCCTCTAAGGGTACTAGCTTTTATTTTGTTCAAGCCTTGCTAATCTTTTACTGACCTGTAAGTTGTGACGCAGATCGGATGGACCTCGGAGATCTCCGTGGGATGCCGAGGGTAGCTGGGGGACGGGTCCCGCCGAGCCGCCCCTCCGCTCATGAGGCCCGCGCCTCCCCAGCTCGGGAGGCTCCAAGGGTGTCGGCGAAGAGACCGGTTCCCCCTCCGACTGGACGTGCTGATGCGACGGGGGAACCCGTTAAGAGGACAAAGGTGCTGTCGAGGAAGCACAAGTCCCCGGCGGGCGAAGGAGGCTCCCGACATCGCTCCAAGGGAAAAGAGCCCGCCGCGTCGCCTGCGAGACCGGAAGCGCCCGCCGAGTCTGAGGAGGGGGCCGCTTCCCCGGTCCATGAGCGCCCGAGGTCCATGAAGGACCTCTTCAGGATGAAGGTCTGCAAGGGAGACCAGGGCTACTATGCCCTGATGATGTCTGACCTGGGGCTCCAAGACCCCGAGAAGGAGCTGCAGGCTCGGTGGGCGGGACTCAGGAACTCGACGAAGGTGTGGCACACTTCGTCCGCCGCCGAGGAATACGAAAGGGGGATTCTCCATCCCCAATTGGCACGGGAGCTGTACACGCTCCCGTCGGAGGTCTTGATGGCCCGAGCTACTAAAGAGCTCGTCCTGGTAAGCCGACCGACTTATGAATTTCCTTCCCATTCTCCCTCACTTTCCTTTTTTTTTTTTTTTTTACAAAGTCCTTCTGTGCAGAGCCAGCACCTTCAAATGGCGTTGGTCGACCGGGTCCATGATGCTGGTCGACTGATCACTTTCATGGACCACCGGGTCAAGCAGCAACAGGAGGAGCTCGACGTCCTGAAGTCGAAGGGCGGACCCGAGGCAGTTGCTGAGGCCGAGGAGCGGGCGTCGAGGCTGCAGGAGGAGCTCGAAAAGCTCAAGGCCGAAAAAGCAGAGGAGCTCCTCAGGCATGAGGCCTCGGAAAAAGAGCTGAGGGGTCATCTGGGTGACTCCCATCACCTGCTGAAGGAGGCCCGGGCCCGGGCCAGGAGGATGGACGACGAGCTGCTCCAATCGGTGAAGGACTTGGAGCAAGCTCGAGCTGAGCTGCCCAAAATTGCCGTCGCTGAATACAAGGAGTCCCTCGGTTTTAAAGAAGGTTTAAAGCGGATGGGACGGGTCACCTACGAGTACGGATATCGGGTGGCGCGAGCTCGTTTTCGTGCCCGCCACCCCGACGCCGACGTCGAAGAGGATCCGTTCACGATTTACCCCGAGGACGACTCAGTACCAATGGAGCGTCGGCAAGATTTTGACGACTCGGCGCCTCCCGAGTCTTAGTTTTGTTTCTTCTAGGAACTTGTAACTCGGGTCAGGTAGCCCTTAGATCGGCCCTGACCAATTTTGTTCTTTTTTTTTTTTTTTTGAAGCTTGTAACCCGGGTCGGCCCCGACCTCCTTTGTACTTTTTCCAAGGGTTAATACAAGTCGGGTCATTTTGGTGCCACCATTGCATTCCAATTTGGTACGAGTTGCGACACATGGTTACACGTAGAACTTTCGCAGGTTCGTGATATGCCAGGTTCTTGGTAGTACTCGACCTTCCATGGTTGCCAGTGTATAAGTCCCGTCTCGGATAGTGTCTATAACTCGGTAGGGACCCTCCCAGTTCGGGGCCAGCTTGCCGCGGGATCTAGTCGGATCACTGACCTCGGTCTTGCGGAGCACCAAGTCGCCCGGGCCGACACGCTTTGGGCGCACTTGTTGGTTGTAGGTTTTCGCGACAGCCCTCCGGTAGGCCAGCGCTCGGAGATGAGCATCGGCCCGCTTTTCCTCCAATAGGTCGAGATTTTTACGGAGTTGCTGATCAGACTCCTCCCGATTTTGACTTTGAGTGCGAAGTGTTGGGAAGACCACCTCGGGAGGCAGCACGGCCTCAGACCCGAATGCCAAGCTATAAGGTGATTCGCCCGTCGGGGTCTTAGGGGTCGTTCTCAACGCCCATAGGACACCTGGGATTTCATCCACCCAGGAAGTCGTGGCGTTGGAGACCCTCTTCTTTAATCCTTCAAGGATGGCTCGGTTTGTTACTTCGGCCAGACCGTTAGCCTGGGGATGAGCCACCGAGCTGAACTTCAGTTGGATGCGATAGCTCTGGCAGAACGCCTTGAACTTGGCGTTGTTGAATTGCGTGCCGTTGTCGGTGATGATCGCCTTAGGGAGGCCGAACCTGGTTATGATGTTCTTCCACACGAACCCTTCGACTTGCTTCTCGGTGATGGAAGCCAGCGGCTCGGCTTCGAGCCACTTGGTGAAATAATCGACGCCGACTATCAGGAACCTTCTCTGTCCCGAGGCTGGGGGGAAGGGACCGAGGAGGTCCATTCCCCATTGGGCGAAGGGCCAGGCGCAGTCGGCGGTCGAGAGCGGCACCATTGGTCTATGTTAGAATCGGGCGTGCTTTTGGCATGGCTCGCAATTTCGAACATATGCTTGAGCATCCTTTCGTAGTGTAGGCCAATAGTATCCTTGCCTTAGGACCATGTGCGCCAGGGTGCGAGCGCCGACATGGTCTCCACATATACCTTCATGGATCTCGGCTAAGGTGGTCTGTGCTTCGGTCGGGTTCAGACAACGAAGCAGAGGTCGGCTGAAACCTCGTCGGTAGAGGCAGCCATCAATGATGCAGTACCATGACTCTGCCCTTCTGACTCTTCGGGCGGCCGCCTTATCCTCAGGTAAGACTCCCGCTTGTTTGAAGCGGAGGATTTCGTTGGTCCAGCCTCCATCTTCTTGGTCGACGGTCATGAGGGTCGGGCCAATGGATGGCCCGACGGTCCTAACCGTTGGCCCGGTTGGTGTGTCGGTTGCGCGGGAGGAGGCCAATTTGGCCAAGGCATCTGCCTGCGTATTCTCGTTGCGGGGCACCTTGGTGATGACGAACTTTTGAAATCGCGCCGCTGCCAGCCGTACCTCGGCGAGGTATTTGATCATTGCCGCTTCCCGCGTTTCGAACGTGCCATTAACTTGGCCAGCGACAAGTTGGGAGTCGGTGAATACCTCTATATCTTCTGCCCCTAGGTCGGCTGCGACCTTGAGGCCGAACAGGAGCGCTTCATACTCGGCTTCGTTGTTTGTGGCTCTGAACCCCAGTCGCAAGGCATGTTCGTAAGTGTGACCGGAGGGGTCTTTGAACACCAGGCCGACCCCTCCTCTCTCCGAATTTGCTGACCCGTCGATGTGTAAGGTCCACCCGGGGGTCGGGCTTTGGGGGACTGATGGCTGCATGAGCTCCGACAGGAAGTCCGCGAGCACTTGGCCTTTAATTACCTTTCTTGGCTCATATTCGATATCGAACTCCCCCAACTCTACCGACCACTTCAGCATCCGACCTGCAACATCAAATTTGGAGAGGATCTGTCGCAGGGGTTGGTCGGTTATCACCTTAATGGGGTGTGTCTGGAAATATGGCCTCAGTTTTCTGGAGGCCAGAATAAGCGCCAAGGCTACCCTTTCTATAAGGGGGTATCGAAGCTCAGGTCCTGCCAAGACGTGGCTGGTGTAGTAGACCGGCCTTTCCCCGGTTTTGTCCAGTGTTACCAGGACCGAGCTAACAGCCAGGTCGGTCGCGGCGAGGTACAGGCCGAGCGACTCGTTATCCTTCACCGAGGCCAGCTGCGGCAGGTTCCCGAGATGACTTTTTAGCTGGCGGAAGGCTTCCTCGCACTCGGGAGTCCATTTGAAGTCTTTTGCCGACTTCAATGCGCGAAGAAAGACCGAGCTCTTATCTCCGGCCCGAGAAATGAAGCGGCTCAGGGCCGCTATCCTTCCCGCTAGTCGCTGTACCTCCTTTACAGTCTTGGGTGACTGCATCTCCTGTATGGCCTTTATTTTGTCAGGGTTGGCATCGATTCCTCGCTGGTGCACTATGAAGCCGAGGAACTTCCCAGCAGTGATGCCGAAAGTACACTTTATTGGGTTGAGGCGCATCCTATATTTTCTCAATGTGCGAAATGTTTCCTCCAGGTCGGAGAGATGGGTCTCGGCATGTCGGCTTTTGACTATCATGTCGTCGACATATATTTCCATGTTCCTGCCGACTTGGTCCTTGAACATTCGGTTGACGAGGCGCTGATAGGTCGCACCGGCGTTCTTCAATCCGAACGGCATCACCTTGTAGCAATATGTGCCATTGTGCGTGATAAATGCCGTGTTTCTTTTGTCTCTCGGGGCCATTTGGATCTGGTTGTATCCCGAGAAGGCATCCATAAAAGAGAACAGCTGATGCCCGGACGTGGCGTCCACAAGTTGGTCAATGCGAGGGAGCGGGTAGCAGTCCTTCGGGCAAGCCCGATTGAGATCAGTGTAATCAACACACATCCGCCAATTTCCATTCGCCTTTTTAACAAGTACAACATTGGACAGCCAGGTCGGGTACTTTACTTCCTCGACGAGCTGTGCGTCCAACAGGCGGGTGACCTCGTCTTCTATGGCCTTCTGGCGATCCGGGGTGAACTTTCGCGGGCGTTGTTTTACTGGTCGGGCGTCGGGGGAGATGTTTAGGTAGTGCTGGGCAACCTCCGGGTCGACCCCTGGCATGTCGTTCGGGGTCCATGCGAAGACGTCGTCGTTCTTCCTCAGGAAATCTATCAGCTGGATTTGCTGATCCTCCGTTAACTCCGCCCCGACCTTTACTAGTTTGCCCATGCGACTCGGGTCCAGTGGTAGCTCGAGAATTCTCTCCGCGGAGTGGGCATCCCGGGCGTCTTTCACTGGGTCCGGAGTCGTGGCATTGATTGGTCCGGTTCTTGGCTTTTTGCACAGCGTTGTCGCCGCCAGATAGCATTGTCTGGATTCCTTCGGGTCGCTCCTGACCTCGCCGACCCCGGCTCGAGTTGGAAACTTCAGGACCCGGTGGTACGTTGAGACGACCGCCCTGAGCCGATTTAGGGTCGGGCGCCCGATGATGGCGTTGTAGGCGGACGGGAGCCTAACCACCATGAATGGTACTATCAGGGTCTTTGACCTCGGCTCTCCTCCGAGCGTGACAGGGATCGTAGTCGTCCCCATGGGGGAAATGGAGTCCCCAGTGAACCCTGTCAAGGTAGATGTCAGGGGGGTGAGGTCCAGGTCGGTCAGTCCCAACTGTTGGAAGGCATTGAAATATAAAATGTCGGCCGAACTTCCCGTGTCGATCATAACCCGCTTGACGTAGGCATTTGCCATGCGGACTGAGATCACTAGCGCGTCGTCGTGAGATGCATGCTCCTCGTCCTGCGATCTGAACGCGACGTCGAGCTCTTCATGGTGCATCGGCCTTTTCCCGACCTTGGATCGCGCATAAGCTTTGCGTGCCGACGAGCTGTTGCCGCCTGAGGCTGGGCCGCCGAAGATGACGTCGATCTGTTTTTCGACCGGGCCCTGTGGTCGGGGGGACGGATCTCGGGGTGGCCGGCCGTCCGAGAGAGGTGGCTGTTCTCGGACGTACCGCCGCAAATGACCGCGCTTGATGAGGTCCTCGATCTGGTACTGGAGGTCGCGACATTCCTCGGTGTCGTGACCATACTCCCGATGGAACCGGCAGTACCTCCTCTTGTCACGCCGCTCAGGATGCGACTTCATTGGGCTTGGTGTTTTCAAGAGTCCCTTCTCCCGTATTTGGAGGAAGATCTCGGTTCGGGTCGAATTGAGGGGGATTGGAGGAGGTCTGGCTGGTAACAGGCCCGACCTTTCCTCTCTTTTCCTGAGAGGCGGGGTTGGATGCCCCCGAGACTGCTCGCCCCGTGGGCGTTTCGCCTCGTCCCGCTTGCCGGCTATGAGAGTCTCGGCCGCCACGTATTGATGTGCCCGCTGCAACATCTCGGGCAGAGTTGTTGGTGGCCGCTCGATCAGCGACCAGAAGAACCTAGAGGGCCTCAGTCCCGTCAGAAACACCTGGATGGCCAGCGACGGATGGAGGTCCGGAATGCCCTGTACTTGTGAGGTGAATCTTTTCACGAATTGGGAGAGGGGCTCATCGCTCCCTTGGGCCATCCCGAGGAGTGAGGCTGTGGTGGGCCTTGGGCGCGTGCTTGCCAAGAAATTGGACTCGAATTCTCTTGCCAATACATCAAATGATGGTACTGATGCGGGTTTTAGCCGGGCATACCAGTTTCTGGCCGATCCTCGGAGGGTGGTCGGGAAGGCTCGACACATCAGTGCCTCTGAAGTGTCATACAGGGCCATCTGGGCGCAGAACGTAGCAATATGCTCCTTTGGGTCTCCGCTGCCGTCATAGGGTTCGAGGGCAGGTAGCCTGAATGTGGGCGGCAGGGGCTTTGAGTGTATCTCAGGGGTAAAGGGGGAGCCCCCTTTTGGGCCCTCCCCAGCTTCGTCTTTCGACCTGAGGACTTCTCTCTGAACCTCGTCGAGTCGTCGATGGACTCGACGAACCTGTTCCCTCAAGGAGTCGGTGGAATCAGTTGACAGGACGTCGAGATCAGGTTCAATCGGCGTCGGGTTGCAAGAGCGGCTTTGTGATCGGCTTGGTACTGACGTCGGCGAAGCCGGGATCCGAGGTGGAGGGGCCTCGGTGATACGTGGCGGTGGCGCCTCGGCGGCGGGTGGGATTCCCCGACTTGGGGCCGTCGGAGACTCCGCCCGCGGAGGCGCTGACTGGTGTGCTGCCGACTGCACCAGTTGCGGTAGATACGGGATTATGGTCTGCACCATGCCCGCGAGCGCCTGGACTTGACTGGTGAGGCCGAGGAAGGCCTCGGCGGTGACCATGGGGAGTGCAGGATTGGATGCGGGTGACGGGAACCCGGGGTCAGTCATCATTCTCCAAAAGCGATTGGGAGTCGGCATAGCTGCCGGGACTTCCTCGGTCGTCCGGGGGTGATCGGGTTCCATTCGGCGCTCTGGTGCCGAGTCAGCGAGTGAGCGTTCCGGCGACATGGGCCCTCCTTCTAGCGCCAAAATGATAGTGTCTTTTTTGGGGCTTGCCAGGTGGACGCGATTCGCCTTTAAATGTGTCGAGCAAGCCTTTGCTGGTCCTGGCCCGTGTGCGCTGGTTCGCCCGCTTCGCAATTTCTTCGGCACGGGGCGGAGCTGGTTCGGATGAGCGGTGATTCAGGGGTCGGTTCGGGAGTTCTGATGCTGGAGTGGCGGAGCCTTGGTGGAGAAGAGGTCGTCCTGCCGGGGTCGGCCGCTGGTTCCTGCAAGGAGGTCGGGTCGGGTAGGTTCCCGACGTGACCCCTCCGACGATCAAGTCAGTTTTGTGGTCTGTTTTGCGATCCCCCTGCCCTGTGGAGGTGCAGGAGCTTTTATAGTGGGTGCTGTGGGTTGTTCGTACCTGACGACCTTACCGCATTCATGACTCACAATGTTGCCGCGCCTCACGCCTTGCCTCCGTACTGGTGGGGAAGCGTGCGCCTGCAGGTAGGGGTTGCCGACCTTACCTGTGCCAGGTCGGTGGTACGGCACCTGGTACCCTTCGTACATCCGGTTGACCGGTCACGTCGGTTTGGCCACGTCAGTGGCTTAGCTGTCCGAAGGTGTGATGACTTGGCAGCCGGGTCGGATTTTGCCCTATCACATAGGATTTTAAGTTTAAATCTCATTTTCATCAATTTTCTTATTAAAAATAAATAAATAAAAATATTCACTGAAGGAATAAAGAAACTAACACACAATGGTTAAAATAAGCTAATTAGTGTTCTATTTTCCTGCTAAAACTGAGAAAATATTTATACATCTCCAGTGAAAAAAAAAAGATTTCTAGAAAAAGAAAATGTTTTTTTATATTCTTTTTGTTTTGTTGGGGGGGAGGGGAAGGGGATTGCATCAGCGGCGGAGTAACGGAGGACGGCGCGGCGACGTGGTGCTCCGCCTCTCGCGGACAGCCTTCTGATGGCGCATCTCCACGATGCGGCGGTGGGAGTTGGAGTGGATGGCGGCAGAAAAGGTGGGGCTGCTCGCCGGCCGGTACTCCGGGACCAGACGACCGGACTTGAACCTCACGCCGCACGCGTTGCAGAGCGTCTTCGGCCCCTCCGGTCCCGCCCGCCACTGCGGCGTCTGCTCCGCCTGGCAGTGCCTGCACCGCCGCCGCTCTTGGGTGCACACCCTCTTCGCTCCGGCCATGGCGGCTGCCTTCGGGGGGAAGCAGGTTGGCACCCTCCGTCCCCGCCTCCGTGTTTTGCTCCTCGGACGCACCGGCGCGGAGAACGAAGCCGCGGCCGCCAGAACCGAAACAGGGCTCGGACGCTCCCCCACCGCGCTCATTGCGGCCCTGGCCCTGATCCCGTTCCTTCCGCCGCCGCTGCTGCGGGAGGGGACGGGAATCTCGAACGACGTCTCCAGCGCCGGAAACACGTCCTTGTTCGCGAGCCACTCGAGCTCCTCTTCCTCCTCGTCTCCTCCATCTCCTCCCTCCGTCGGCAGCCCCTACAAAAGCCACACATTAGGAACAATAAAAAAGATAGGATTTTGATCATTTTTCTAAGCCAAAAACAGGATTTTGACGAGGTTGGAAAGGAACCGGAAGGCCATCTCCCGACGGGTCGAACAATTCCTGGAAGAAAAGGGCGTGGAGCTGCAACTCCCCTGCGGCAGCGGTCGCGGCCGAGGATGACGCCGCCTCAAGTGGCGGATGGTAAGGGTCGGATGTGAAGTCCATAAACAGGAGTTCGTCGGCGAAGCATGCCTCCGCTGCGGCTGCTGCAGTCTCCTCCTCCAATGGCTCCGCCATCGCCTTCTCTGATAGCGCCATGGCTGTCCTTCCCTTACCCCTTCAAAGAAGGGGGGGGAGAGAAGAGATAAGGGGATAAAGAGCAACAAGTTTCCAACATAGAGAAGCCGATAGGAAGATTCCAATCTCGGCGTTGATTACAATGTTCTTAAGATGGATATGAATGATATCACTCGCTCATTCTAACGTCACACCGACACTGTCATAATGAATAAAAGTGGCCATAATTAATCAAATCACAAGGCAGATGTAAGCTTTATACAAAAAATCTCAGTGTTCATCACCAACCAAAGCCTGCATAGGTGTGGAATTGGGTTTGGGTCAGGGATTCTTCTTGACATGTCTTACTTGAAATTACTTTTAGTAATCAAATCAAACCTTTTATTTTCATATTAACTGTCAATCTTATCATGTTTATGTCTTGTAAATAATCAAACCAGTGGTTATTACTTTTGCTCAGAGGATCCAATTGTCATCAGTGACTATGGCCCTTATCTGCAATATATTATTCTTAATTAATCTTAGCATGCATGTCTTTAACTTGAGCCATGTTGTTGGAAGAATCATATCTTTTGAGCTGAGAAGTGATGTTACTATTATCAAAGGAATGAAAAGGACAAGGGAGGTAGAAGACTGTGGTAGGGAGAATAAAGAGAGAACAGATTGGAGTGAGAGTGAGATAGAATGTAATGAATGATAGGAAGATTATGAAACACTCATGATAAAAGGAAAAAGGTATTAACTACCAAAATAACACAAGATAATAGCTTTATCTTATCCTAGTTGAATACTATTTCAATTTCCAGAGATAAGATTTATCATCTGTTTTATTACTATGGTAAGGATCTACTCAACATTTTTTTTTTTCTGAAATGCAATTTTCAATTACTTTCCTTCCTAATTTAACATATCAACGACGTTTACAATAAGATAAGCACTTAACTAAAATAAAAATGATATAAAATATTTTGACACTAGTCACGACACGTCAATTGATTGGCTGCTACCGAGGAGTTGACATGGACAACATAGCAACATGTCGATCATGTCTGATCACAACCATGAAAAGTGGTATAGGTCGATCATTGGAGATATTAATCCCAATGCAACTGAGCCAATCTGCGCCCCCCTAATCGACCCTTGCGGATGATAACTATTCAACTTGACCCTGTCAACTGCTAGGACTAGCAGGTGATGCCCCCTTTTATCGTCCTTAGCTGACAATGCACCGTAGGAGATCGTATGAGTCAATTGTCCACATAAATGTGTCATAGAAGGACATACGAGCTAGTTCCCATCAGCCACGATCCTCCACCGACTTCCTAGGTATAAAAGTCAATCCCGGATGTCTGAATAGGGGATCGAACTCTAAGCTCCCACTGTCTTGATAACTCCGCACAGCTAACTCGATCATCGAAGGGATCAGGTTGAGAAATTCCCTCAGATGTCGATCTTTTGTGCAAGGCTCCCCGAGGAGATTGGAAAGCCTACCTCAGCTCAAACCCGGAACAACCTCGGATACTCAATTGTAAACTCGGGACTGCTTCTCCTAACTCGTCCCCGATACCAATCTTGCTCAATCGTCACAAGGGTCATCTAGACAATCTTGTGCGTCCGGGATAAGATGTCGATCTTTTGTGCAAGGCTCCCCGAGGAGATTGGAAAGCCTACCTCAGCTCAAACCCGGAACAACCTCGGATACTCAATCGTAAACTCGGGACTGCTTCTCCTAACTCGTCCCCGATACCAATCTTGCTCAATCGTCACAAGGGTCATCTAGACAATCTTGTGCGTCCGGGATAAGACCAATCAGACCAGTAACACAAGGATATGTAGCTTCCTTTTATCCTTCAACTTTCCAGCTTATACTGAAGATAAATTACATTTGTTTATCATGCATCACAGAGCTGCTTTTGATCTTGTGTAATCCACATCTACTAGTATTACAAAACTCCTCCCTTTCTTGCAATAACCAATTATTTTCAATCAAGAAGGCCACCAGCACATAAACTAAAACCAAAGGACTTGTCATGATGGAAAAGTGAGGTAGTGATTAGGAATCAATGTGATTGGTGCTTTAAGATTTGCACGCTCGTACAGCTGCTCGTGTACCCGAGGAAGCCTGCAAATGGCATGGAAGCTACAACGATGGAGGCCTGCACATGCCTCTCTCTCTATCCTCTCCCATGGTGTTTCTCCACTTGACTGATGCACCCAAGAAGATGAATAAAGAAAGGCTGCAACCATGTGTGTTCATGTGGGCGGAGGGCGGCTTGAGTTGGACGCATTTGCTGTTTGGTGGCCTCATCCATCTCTATGATTGCATGCTTTAACTCTTCCCTTTGCATGTCCGACCTACACACGCCCTTCTCCTTCCTTCAAGCCCGTAATGGAGATGAGAACATGCATAGATTCCCAGAGACAACCCAATGAACTCACCAACATGGACAGAAGATGAGTTCGAGGATGATGGTTGAGGAAGAGAAGGCAACCGTTGAGTTCATGTTCATGCCCTACTGTAGATGACTTGGAAGCACATGTAGAACCAAAGGCAGAGAGAAGCAAGCATCTCCAGTTCATTCCAAACACAGCTTGTACTTGAAAGATTAGGCTAATGAGAGAGAGAGAGAGAGAGTTTGTTCATTCTGCTTCTATCTATCAGATATATTTTGATCTCCAACTTTCACCTTTGGCTGTGTTATCTATGACATCTATCACAGATCCTTCCGCAGTTTCTTCTGACAACTTGAAGAAAGAGCTTCTCTCTCTCTCTCTCTCTCTCTCTCTCTCTTTTGCTTTTACTTTTGTCTCAGTATGCTTTTTAATCATTGTGAGCTCTCGCACATTCTCGCCATGTTTGATGTCGGAGGATGTTCTCGACGATACAAAAGTCTCTAGGCATTACACTCCCATCACCAGCTGTTTGATGATCCCGAGACCCCACGAGCCAACCAAATCCATTATATAATCGCTATCCAGTAATCATGCACTGAGAAGAGTTCTTAATTCCATGTCTTCAACTCATTAATCTTCTGCTCTGCATATGAAATCTCTTCCTCCCATCATCTCCCTCCTCTCTCTCTCTTGTTTCAGAGAAGAGGGAAGTCGGGAGTATGACACAGAGCTGATACAGAGCTAAGAGCTAAGCAGGAGGAGGAAGAAGAGAACAAGAACGGAAATGTTTACGAGACTAGCTTTTATCTTCTTGGTCTTCTTTTGTGCTGTCATTGCGTATGCCGCTCCGGCGGACGAGGTGGCGGCGCTGCTGTCGATCAAAGCGGAGCTGGACGACCCGTTGAATGCCCTTGGAGACTGGAATCTGCCGACCGACGTCGCTGGCTCGTCCCACTGCAACTGGACTGGCGTCCGGTGTAGCTCGACGGGCGCCGTCGACGGCCTCGACCTCTCTCACCTGAACTTAAGTGGCCTGATCGCCGGTGACTTCCGCCGGCTCACAAGCCTTGTCCGCCTCAACCTGTGCTGCAATTCCTTCTCTTCGTCGCTCTCGGAGGCCATCGCCGACCTCACCAAGCTCCGGGAGCTCGACGTTAGCGACAACAACTTCGTCGGTCACTTCCCGACCGGCCTCGGCGGGTGTCAGGGCCTGACGAGCCTCAATGCCTCCGGGAACAACTTCGACGGGCCGGTCCCCGACGACATCGGCAACGCCACGGCTCTCGAGACGCTGGATCTGCGAGGGAACTTCTTCGCCCGTTCAATCCCGCTGTCTTACCGGAATTTGCAGAGATTGAAGTTCTTGGGCCTTTCCGGCAACAACCTCAGGGGAAGACTCCCCGCTGAGCTCGGCCAACTCTCTTCGTTGGAGACGCTTATAATCGGGTACAACGAGATCGAAGGTCCGATTCCCGCAGAGCTCGGCAACCTGACAAATCTTCGGTACCTCGACATGGCGGTCGGCAACCTCAGCGGTGCCATTCCTGCAAAGCTTGGAAGGCTGCAATCCATCACCACCGTCTACTTGTACAAGAACAATCTTGATGGCGAGATCCCGAGAGAAATCGGCGACATCTCATTGCTGCAAATGCTGGATCTCTCCGACAACCTCATCTCTGGTTCGATACCGCCGGAGTTGTCGCGACTGAGTAATCTGAAGCTTCTCAATCTGATGTGCAATAGACTCAAAGGCGCGGTGCCCGCCGGCATCGGTGAGCTACCTCAGTTGGAGGTGCTGGAGCTGTGGAACAACTCGCTCTCCGGCTCCTTGCCGGCCAACCTGGGCCTCAACTCGCCACTGCAATTGCTCGACGTTTCCTCGAACTCGCTCTCGGGGAAGATACCTGCGGGAGTGTGCGACGGTGGCAACCTCACCAAGCTCATCCTCTTCAACAACGCCTTCTCCGGGACGATCCCGGCCGGCCTGTCGACGTGCCTCTCGCTGGTTCGCGTTCGGATGCAAAACAACCGGCTCAACGGTACCATACCGAGCGGTCTTGGGAGGCTACCGAAGCTGCAGCGGCTCGAACTGGCAGGCAACGAGCTCTCCGGCGAGATACCGGACGACATCTCGGCCTCGACGTCGCTCTCCTTCATCGATCTCTCGCACAACCGCCTCCGCTTGTCCCTCCCTTCTAACATACTATCCATGCTGACGCTCCAAACCTTTTTGGCTGCCGACAACGAGCTGACCGGAGGAATCCCGGACGAGTTGCAGGACTGCCCATCCCTCTCTGCTCTCGACCTCTCGACCAACCGCCTGTCCGGGAGCATACCGAACAGCCTAGCCTCATGCCAGCGTCTCGTGTCGCTGAGCCTCCGGAGCAACCGGCTCACAGGCACGATCCCATCCTCGCTTGCGACGATGCCGACGCTCTCCATTCTGGATCTGTCGAACAACTTCCTCACCGGCACGATCCCCGACAACTTCGGCGGCTCGCCGGCTCTCGAGATGTTGAATTTAGCCTACAACAATCTATCGGGCCCCGTACCAGCCAACGGCCTGTTGCGTACCATAAATCCGGATGATCTCGCCGGCAATGCAGGCCTTTGTGGTGGCGGCACACTCCCTCCGTGCGCCGCGAATTCGCCATGGGCATTGACGGCGAGTCCCAAAGCGCCTCACCTCAAGCATGTCGCAGCCGGATGGCTGATCGGGATTTCAGCGATCTTAATGATTGGGCTCGGCGTTCTCGGGGCACGACGGCTCTATCAGAGGTGGCACATTGACGGCGGGTGCTACGGCGACGGCAAGTTCGAGGAAGAGACCGGCGCTTGGCCTTGGCGGTTGACGGCATTCCAACGGCTCAACTTCACGAGCGCCGACGTGTTAGCATGCGTCAAGGAGGCCAACATCATCGGCATGGGCGCCACGGGGATCGTCTACAAGGCCGAGCTCCAGCGGCACCACGGAGCTGTGGCGGTGAAGAAGTTGTGGCGGCCGGAAGGGGCCGCGGCGGAGCTCGGCGATTCCGATGCCGGGGACTCGGCGACGGAAGTGAGCCTACTGGGAAGGTTGAGGCACCGTAACATCGTGAGGATGCTCGGCTACGTGCGAAACGGCGCCGAGATGATGATACTGTACGAGTACATGCAGAACGGCAGCGTATGGGAGGCTTTGCATGGGAAGCAAGAGGGGCGGCTGCTGGTGGACTGGGTCTCCAGGTACACCGTGGCGACCGGAATCGCGCACGGATTGGCCTACCTTCACCACGACTGCCACCCGCCGGTGATCCATCGTGATGTGAAGTCGAGCAACGTGCTCTTGGATGGGAATCTGGAGGCCAAGATCGCCGATTTCGGCCTGGCAAGGATGATGGTCCGCAAGAACGAGACTGTGTCCGTCGTCGCTGGATCGTATGGCTACATTGCCCCAGGTCAGCGGCATATTTCGACGGTCGCCGGAATCCTTTTAGCTACTGGCATTACTTAACACCGTATTCTTGTGTGTTCTTTAACAGAGTACGGCTACACACTGAAGGTGGACGAGAAGACCGACATATATAGCTTTGGGGTGGTGCTCATGGAGTTGCTGACAGGGAAGAGGCCCGTAGAAATGGAGTTCGGGGAGAGCCAGGACATCGTCGGGTGGGTCCGCGGGCGGCTGAGGAGCAACCACGGCGTCGAAGAGCTGCTCGACAGCAGCATCGGCGGGCGTTGCGAGCACGTACGTGAGGAGATGCTGCTGGTGCTGCGGGTCGCGGTGCTGTGCACGGCGAGGTCGCCCAAGGACCGGCCGCCGATGAGGGACGTGCTCACCATGCTAGCCGAGGCAAAGCCACGGCGGAAGAGCAGCAGCAGCGGCAGCGGCGGCGGCGGCGGCGGTGGCGTGGTGACCAAGGACAAGCCCGTGTTCACCAACTCGCCAGATTCTGGGTATCCGTAGACATGTAATTATTCCATAGGAAACGAAATGTTCGCCTTTAGATCAGTGATAGTGTATTTTGTGGGGCTTGCCAGGTGGACGTGTTTCGCCTTTAAATATGTCGAGCAAGCCTTTGCTGGTCCAGGCCCGTGTGCGCTAGTACTCCCGCTTCGCAATTTCTTCGGCACGGAGCGCGGTTGGTTCGGATGAGTGGTGACTCAGGGGTCGGCTCGGGGGTTCTGATGCTGGAGTGGCGGAGCCTTGGTGGAGAAGAGGTCGTCCTGCTGGAGTCGGCCGCTGATTCCTGCAAGGAGGTCGGGTCGGGTAAGTTCCCGACGTGACCCCTCCGACGATCAAGTCAGTTTTGTGGTCTTTTTTGCCGTCCCCTTGCCCCGTGTAGGTGCAGGAGCTTTTATAGTGGGTGCTGTGGGTTGTTCGTACCTGACGACCTTTCCGCATTCATGATTCACCATGCTGCCGCGCCTCTTGCCATGCCTGCTGTACTGGTGGTGAGGCGTGCGCATGCAGGTGTGGGTTGCCGACCTTACCTGTGCCAGGCCGGCCGTACGGCAACGTGCTGCCGCGCTTCCCGCCACGCTTGCCGTACTGGTGGTGAGGTGTGCGCCTGCAGGTGGGAGTAGCCGACCTTACCTGTGCCAGGTCGGCTGTACGGTAACTGGTGTCCTTCGACCAATCACGTTGGTTTAGCCACGTCAGCGGCCTAGCTGTCCGGGGCGCGTGATGACTTGGCGGCCAGGTCGGCATCTGTCGTATCAATTAGTGTTTTTAGATGAATAACTAAATACGTAATGATATTTTACATCGCGAAATCTCAACGAAAGCTTCGGTTGCACTCAAACCGACTCGACGTGCCTTAAATCAAAATAAATGAGCCCATCTGTTAGCCCAAATCCGTCATAAAAATTGGCCGGTCTTTGAAGCCCAAGTCTCAATCTCGGGTTTGTTACATGCCAGGTGAGCCGATATGGAATGACTATTATACCCTCGTAGCAGTCGTTAACGGAGTTCTCTCATGGCGATGCCCGACAGGCAAACAAGTCTATTTGGAGGCGCCATTTCGTGCCGACTTATATTTAGAGACCGCACGCCACACGGCCTTCGATATTGTTGCTTCGTGCCTCTTCGTGGCGCGCTCGCTCCAATGGCGGTGCTAAGCAAAGATGTGGGCGGCGGTGGGAGGAAAAGGACGCGGCAGGGGAGGCGAGATGCCGACGGAGGAGCTCGAGCGGCACGGGAGGAGCGGCAGGGAGCGGCGAGGGATCCGCTAGTGGTGCTGGGGCCGGATGTGATGACGAAGATTCTCGAGTTCGCGGACGCGCGCAGCGTGGCACGATGCACGGTGGTATCTCGCTCCTGGCATGAAATCGCCGCCAGCGACCGCCTTTGGGCCCCGAAGGTTGGTTCTTCACCCCGAAGAATTCTCCTTTGCCATGCTTTCCGATGCAAACTGAGTTTAGCCCGATGTTTCTCGGCGACGAATTCGGCATATTTTACTCTGCTAAATAGATGCGATTCAAGCGGTAATCGTTCGCCTCCGAACAAGTTCGAGTTCAAGCGAGGGATGTGAAAGATTGGTTTTGGGTTTCTCACACGCTTTGATGCCCTATTTTCTTGCATTTTAATGATTCCTTGGATCGCTTTATCTGCTATTTAACTAGTTTTTTTGCACTTCTTTTGGAGCTCACTTTCTCTTCCTTTATTCTTCTCTTTCGTCTCCTCTTTCTTCTTTAAAATGTTCACATTTTCATGCAAAAAATCGTACTTTTTTTTTAACTTCTTTTCGCGAAAAATTCTACATTTCTCCTCTGTGGTTGGAAGATCTCATACTCTGGCTCACGCGGGGATGACAAGTGCGGTCAGGCTGATCATGTTGCCACCAAACGTAAGATGTTAGCTCTCTATATGTTCAGGGGTTACTCGCATCGATCACCTTCATTTATTGACTTCAACTGAGCACATCCATTGAGGTCTAAAGTAGAACAGACCACAATGGAATCATACTTACTGGTGGTGGTGATGGTGAAACATGCTGGCTTTTACTATTTCAGTGGATGATTAGTTCAAGCTATATGTGCATAATTGCAAAACCAGATTATACGAGAGGCCATCTACTTCAAAAACTTAACATAATAGATGAGAAAGAGGGATAACTACATTCTTATCATTTGAACACACAAAGAATCACACAGCATCCTACTGTATACACAAAGGTGCAAGAATTCAAGTCGGGGCTAGGAGTTTTCAAGCCCAAGGGAGATTACTGTCAAGTTTGACATTAGAGTTAGCACTTTATTGTACATCGCTGGGTAGATATCAAGCTCACTTATCAGTGGATCAGGAGTCAACTTTGAAGTGATGGACTCACACCAGTAAATGTAATTTTACATCACTGGGTAGATATCAAGCTCACTTATCAGTGGAGCAGGAGTCAACTTTGAAGTGATGGACTCACACCAGTAAATGTATCTGCTTAAATCAATCATGTCTCTCTATATATTTTTGGTGTAAGAAAGATAATTGTGTAGGCTAGTCTTTTCATTTTCTTCTTGTGCATGTTTCTTACCTGAGCTATAACTGGTTTCTTGTAATTATGAACTCTGTGTTTTCATAAAGTTTCTTTTGAATAAACTCACTACTAGATGTTCTTGTTCCAGTATGCAAAATTGTTGCAAGGGAAGGCACACATCCCTCGGTTGTCAAATTTGCGAGGAGCATCAAGACTAGCAGCTTATTCTATGTCCGTTGTAGATGGGAAAAGAGTGAGTGATTGCCTTCAGATTGGATATTTTGTGCACAATCTATTTTCAGTCTCTTAGATGAGTTTAAATCTTTTTACATCTCCAGGTCTGTTCTTTTAGGATAGACCACGATGCATATATTTAATTTGCTGTCTAGGGTTTTAACTGCATGGATATTTAATTATGCTTTATAAGCTAAATTTTTGGTGTCAAATCTTGCTGATGCAGTAGTTACTTAATTGATCTTTTTTGTGCTCAGAAGATTTGTCTGGCAGAATCTGATAAAGAGAAAGTACTCAATGAAAATAAGGAAATAAAGAATAATGGCCACTAGGTTTTTAGTGAGAGCAAGATGGTTGTCTATGAACACTTTATAAGCTGAGTGACCTTGATGCCAACTGACTCATCGCAATAGGCATATTATCTTCTGTTAACAATTAAAGTGAACAGAAATCGACATTTCCTTCTAGACAGCAATTTATCTTTTGGAGAGAGGAAATAATTTATAATGCAGGACATTTGTTTTGTTAATCTTAATGATCACATTTACAAGCTTTTTTCCACAAATGAGAGGTTAAAAGAATTTGTATTTCTATTGAATGTCATCCTTGTCTGTTAGCTGCATGTGATATATATATATATATATATAACTATTTTATAAGATTTTAATTTCGGATCCTTCGTATTAGATTGCCATACTTTTGAGTTTATACATCCATATGTCTTACATGAAAGTATATGGAGATATCAAAGAAGAAGAAGTACGATGTGTTATACATCCCCTTGAAGAGCACAGAGGTTAAAATCCAATCCATTTTGCTGATTCTTTTATGCATATCTGAGCCTCGAACTTATGATGTAGATAGATCTAGTTAATAAAGTGCATTGTAGACTACATAAATTAAAAATTGGAAGTTGGAACCCTTGAACTTGATCTATAGGCATTTAAAGATTAAAAAGACAATATTGTGTATTGTTATAGCCTCATAGGCCATATTTTTAATCAAAGTACAATTAAACAATTGATTTCGAGAGTATTGGACGCTATGAACTTTGCTTAAAACCATACTGTTATCGTCATTCATTAATGCAAACTACTTGCAGACTTCAGTGTTGCATTCAAACACAATTTTCGTTCAGTTCTATCCTGTTCTCAGACAAAGGTCATTCATATTTATTATCTTTTACCTTGGGGCTTTAGGTGTTGAATTTTCATTCAATGCTACTATGTTTCCTCACCGCATGATTCCACGTAGATTCATATTCTAGAATGCACTAAATTATAATAATCTTTGAATTTTCAGATTCGCATCATGAAGGAGGATCTCTGCGATCATGTTTGGGAATTTCGTTATAAGAAGGTATGTAATAGTACGCATTCATTAGCTCAACTAATAGCTGAATTTACTCTTTAGCAAGATCATTACGAAGTAACTATTACTCTCTCACCTCCATCCGATCTTTCTTTTGCAAATTCAATCAGTTGATCACCTTTCAGGTAAAGCAGTGATATACCAACTCATTGTCTTTTTCTAATCTTTATTGTATGAAGCCCTTGATAGTGTTGAATATTTGGTTGGCAAATAGCCAACTTCCGATAGTGTAATTATATCTGCTCTCTTCGTTTATGTAATTTTATTAATAAACTCAATTTTCTTTTTTCACTGGGGACAACCAGAAGCCTTCATTTCTGAAATTGGAAATGTTCAAATGTGGAAATTAGATTGGCTGGGGTTTAACTCAAATTATTTAACATGATAAAATAAGAGATTTGAGTATTTACCATAAACCTTGGCCTCACGAGTGATATGTAGTATTGGAAGATAAGAATTTAGGATTGTTTGAAATGAAAAAAAGAAGACATTTCAGGGCATCGAGAACAGGTTTCGATAAATATGTCAAGAAAGTGATGAAAAGAACGATGGTTGCCTTTTGATTGAACTGATTGGGTGGAACTGCTGCGGTAATCATCTTTCCTTATTCCTCCTTTTCACATGTTTGTTTTGGCAGGCTGCCCCAGAATATTGGCGGGACCTCGATCCTTCATGGAAAGGCAGCAGCCCGCCGATGCACCGCTACTTCCATCTAAATGGCTCCCACACTGCAGATCATGATGACAAAGTTTGGGGGGGGCACGAGTGCACATACTCGATCATGACGAGCTACGTGGGCGAGGGACAAATCAGGGACCACTACGTGAGGATCAACAGGTGGCCAGCGATGACTGTGTCCAGGAAGGAGGATTGGAGATGGGAGATGAGCAACCACCTCTACTGCTACATCAGTGTTCCTGATGCCGAGAAGGAGGGTGGGACGGGACCCCTTTTTCCGGCATGGTAAGTGGAGGGACCAAGCATTGGAAACCGGCTGTTTGCAACTTGTATAAGAAGTTTAAACCTTTCCGTGGTGTTGGATGGTGGGCATCCTCTCTGGTTTATCTTTGTGGCTTTAAGGATTTAGTTTTCTGAGAAAGAATGTTAAAACCATGTTATGGCAATCTTTTTTGGCTTCAGGAGGAGGAAGTAAGGTGTGATCCATCCTCTCACTGTTGTAATGGGTGGGCTGTTAAAGACTTCTAATCGCAAATGTCACAGCTGACCAAGTACCCTTTCGGTGGTCAGCAGACCACAGGAAAGCGGTACAGTTAATGAGCTGGAACAGTTTAATACAAACAATTATGAGCTGTTACAGGAATCTTTGGGTCCCCCTCGCCTCCCTCTTATCTACGCTCTCAGTATTCCGATCCCATGTAGCATTTGATTGATCGATTCACATTTTATTGGATCGGATGAATGCCGTACAACTCTTCCGACCAATTAGCATTCCCATCTGAGGCTTGGAATTTTTCGTTAAATAATTGAATTCTAAAGCAGTGAGTTTAAACAAAATAGGCAGTAAGAAATCCCATCCAAACCATATTGACCTTGTTCGATCAATCGGACGATGGATGGCTGACGCTCACAATTGTCATATCTCATCCAAACCATATTGACCTTGTTTGATCGATCGATCCATCGGACGATGGATGGCCGCCAGAATTGCTCTCGTGTAGCCGTCCGTAGCTTTGTTTCTTCTACCTCCCAAACACACCGTGACTTGACACCATATGATGACTCACAGCTGTTGCATTGCCGCTGTAGAATAGCATCAAAATGCAAAGGGCAAAACATTAAAAAGAAAAATTCATTACACCAACAGCTAAAAACCATACTTGTCATGTTAGATAACACCATTACCCTGTAATCACTGAGCAATGAACATTACAATATTGGACAGAAGCTCTGGTTACATGCTTCTGTACAGCATGATAAATAAACTCACCTCATCTCCAACAAAGCCCCTCCCCCCCTCCCGCTGAAACCATCAATCGGGAAAACAGAAAAACAAAAAAAAAAAACAAAAGAACAACTCATACAATGTTCGATACCAAGGGACAATGGTTACACTATACAAATACACAACCTCGCGCCTTACCAAAAACAAACAATACACCACATTTAATGATTGATCGGAGCACCTGATCTTGCCTGTGAAATTCGGTTTGCATAGATAGTCACTAACCGAAGCTGCGTGCTACTCAGACCCTCTAAATATGGTAAGAATGACTTCCCAAGTATGATATAAATTTCCACCAAACAGAAAACAACAGTCTGAAAAATTAGAAACAACAAAAGATGACTTGTGTCAGACAAATATTAACAAAGGGTCTAATACATCCATCACATAGAATGCACAAGGACATACATATCCATGAAATGTCAATATGTTAGAAGCTGCTTCTTAATCAACCACGTTTAGAATAAATCAATAAAAGAAACAGCATGACTGAACAATGCACTTTGAATACTTGTTTAAGACTCAATGCCGCAGTTGACTGAGGGACAACAAAACTAACAGAACGAATGTAAACAAAATGCAAAATGGTGCTCGAAGAATGAAAAATGAAATGAGAGAGAAAAGAAAACGACCATTAGAAAGGAATGAGAGGTGAGGAGGGAGGGAGGGAGAGAGAAAAAGGTTAGGACAAGGCCACTGAGTTGGAGTTGGTTACTGATGCCATAGAAGTTCTGTCAGACCGTAAGATTGGAGATCAGATTGAGGCACAATTGCTATGGTTCTAAATTCGTCACTAATGTGGCCTCTACCCTGAGCAATCACCCCCAGTTAGATCAACAGATAGGGTTGCAGCAGCCCAGGGCAGCAGGAGATCATGAAGATAGAAAAGATACTGGAACAGAAATGGAGGTGGTTAAAGTTTTGGAGGAATGAAGGTGGAGGGGAACAAAGGGATGATGATATGGAAGAGGGAGTGGAGGTGGAAGGAAGTGGATAAAGAGGGGGAAAGAAGAGTTGATATTAAATAGAGGACAAAGTAGGAAAAGGGAACTGAGAGGACAATTAGGTTTCTCCTCTATCTCATCTTACTTTTATTTGGATAAAAGTCAACAACATAGAACAACTGTATTAGGATCCAGGTTTGCAATTTTGACCTATACCGCCCGGTACGGGTGGTACATATCGATCCGTCAGGTTACCGATACGCGGACCGCCCGCTACCATGCGGTTCCGCCAAAAATCGACCGTCGGCGGTCAATTTCGACCTTGTCCTAACCGTCGGGCGACTGATTGAAGAAGAAATCGACCGTTGGCGGTCGATTGAGAGAGAAATCGGCCGTCAGCGGTCAATTGAGGAAGAAAAAGGGAAGAAGAGGAAAAGAAAAAAAACAGAAGAGGAGAAGAAAGAATACCTCGCCCGCGCGCCGTCGTCGCCCGCGGCCGCTTTTTCTCCCGCGCGAGGAGACGGAGCGTCTCCCAACGCGGGGAGAGAGATCTAGGCGACGTCGCCCCCTTTTCTTTTTAAAAAATATTTTAATATTTTTAATATTTTAATATAATATTATATTATAAATATATCATATTATATTTTAATACCGGGCGGTATGCACTTTACATACCGCCCAGTACTGGTACCATACCGATACCGACAATATGTCGATACACCGGTACTGTCAAACTTTGATTAGGATAATCTTATTGTCAGCTCGAAGAAACTCTTATCTGTGAATAAATAATGCATCACATCTTTAGATTAAATTGCACCATTTACCAAATTGTAAGATCAGAGAATACATCCAGATCTCTTAAATTGATTTGTTATCAAGCCAAAGAAGATCAGATCCTACATATTAGCAGCTCTACCCATGCCACGTTTGATAAGGGCCAGTCTGGCACTCCTTAATTCTATTCAAAACCCTCGCACAAAATGTTCTTAGAAAAACACAAACAACAAACCATGCTGCTCCGACCTTAGCATGCAGCTAGTTCCATAATATTGATTAATTTCAAAAAGCCAAATCTAGCAAACTTATCACTTATCTATCAGTTCTTTTACATAGATTTTGAATTTTTATAAAGCATTCTTATGAACTCATTATCCAACCTAATTATAGATGTTTTTAGGCTTGTCACACTGTTGGTATAGGCAAATATACAGACCTATTACCTCAGACTCATCTTAATGGCACTAACATTCTATTGTTTTGAACAAGTTTTCTATTTTCATTGTCATGCTCTGTTTCACTCTAAATCCCATCAAAGACAAGAAACAAAACAATGCCAGCTAGAATAAGAGAACTGACAAGAAAACGATGCCAGCTAGAACACATGGAAAGGACGATAGTAGAAAGAGAAAAATATGATGTTAAGTGAAAGAAAACAAAGGAAATGATAAGCCTTCGGACACTTTTAGTTGTTCAATGAAATTTTCTTGTGATTCTCTCAAATCTCACCTTATAGGACCTGTCAGCACAAGAGATTGACTTGATGGTTCACTAAACAATCTGAAAACCAATTATGTACTTAACAGTAACTTTAATGGACATACATAAAATGCAAATTACAACTATTGCTACCATTGTGAAAAAGTACCAGGCTAATGTGACAGTCACTAATCATGTCAATACTTTAACCAGATACCTTGTGCTAGTGGAATTACTAGGGAATCTAGATGCGTGATAGAAATCGCCAAAATGTTCATAATAACAGGTAATATTTCTAGAGATATACCAGCTTCATTCATGCAGATCATCTGATTCTGACTATTAGCACTAAAGTAAAGACACTAGCTTTTGTTATCTGGGCAAAAGTTCTGACTTGAAATGGTTTCCCACATACACGTGTTTTCTATGTATGTATGTATCACCATTTATGAGTTGCATTTCTTTTAAAAACTGGATAACCAATCCATTGAAAAGGCAAAAAGAACATCATGACATGGATCAGATGCAAAAAAAATAAAGATACATGTCTTGTCTATGCTGTACAGAGAATGAGAAATCATACCTTCCTCACATCTGGAATCTGGTTTCCGAATGCATCAAACAACGCCGGCAAAAAGGAAGGCAAATGTTTCATCAAATCTTCATGTGGAAGTCGACCAACAAGCTGGAGGAGAACTAACAGGAGTCATATTCTTAACAAAGTCAATTGTTCCAAAATATTTTACAATATTTAACATCAAAATCAGCAGATGAGCATGAAACAATATGTTCCCCACTTCAGACTTGGGTTAGAGTAAGTCAGATGAGTAGAGTTAACTAGGGGCCTGAACCAGCCTAACTATAGATGTTAATTAGGGGCCTGAAACTGGACCTGCCTGGTACATTTCATGCATACAAACCATACAAAACTGGCTGATCCGGCAAGGTTTTAATTAGGGGCCTGAACCAGCCAGGTGGACACCAACTTCATCAGTCCTACACTTGGAAAAGAAACATATCTCTGATCTTTGACGATGTCTTTGATGACCCAATTTATGACATCATCTGTTTGGTGATGTCCCTCTCTGCTTATGCCCCATCTATGACATCCACCAGCCATCACCCATCACACACTAGGACCACTAGGACCAGACATCACCCAAGAAGCTAGAATGGGCGAGAGTTTTGAAAGTTGATAAAGATTAAAGAAGAGAAATAACGAAAGAATTAATTGCTGACTCCAAACTTGATGCTCCAGATTGGCGCATATCTGGGGTGCATCACCACTTGGGCCCATGTTGCTAAGTAAAACTATTAGGAGAGGAGAAACGAAAGAAAAAGAAAAATAAGCAAGAAAAGATGATCTAAGAATGAAGAAAGCAGACAAAGACTATATGTGATATAAAAATAAGAAGATATATATATATATATATATATATATATATATATATATATATATATTACTTTTTTTCTATATTATACATTACATTAATTATTTCAGTACTTCCTATTACAAAGAAGGTCTGAGAGTCGACCCACACCAGTCTAACCAAAGAACCAGGGACCCAGGGGCTTGGTTGGGTCAGTACCAATAACCCAGTTCAAATAAATTACATGGAACAATTAAATTTTCTTGCTACCGTTGTCCTGCCAGTCAGAGTCCCATTACTAATGCAAGGTGACATAAAAAGAAATCAAGAAAAAATAAAAGGTATCATGCCTCAGATTATTGTCAGAAAACAGATAATCTGACTTGAGAAAAGCTTAAAAGCACTTAGCAAACCTGAAAAAAGGATAGGAGAAAAATAAGAAAGAAATACCTTGGTTAAACAGTTGATACAAATGACAAGTGTCTTTTCATCATCACTGATCAACAAAGGTACAATGACCTGCAATTAGCAGACATAAAAATGGATGGATATTAATCTAAATGTTCAACTCACTGATTGATTTGTATATATTAATGTCTAACCAACAATTTAACTGAACATTCACATACACTAAGGAATCTGAATGGATCAAATTGTGATAAGATTATATTCAAGCATTGGTTTGCTTCACTTGAAACCTGCAAATTTGAAGTAAAAATAAAAAACTAAAGAAAGGTAAGCACAAATAGCATCTAAAGAACAACAGAAGTCCGGCACCTTCGGAACCACATCTTTTGTCACATGAAGCAATTTTTCAGTAACAATTTCGATAGAATCTTCCATCTCACTTTTCTGTAATTAGAAAACATTAAGAAAGAAAATATACTTAAAACTTAAAGACTGCCTACTGATAAGACTGCAGGAAGAGCAAATGGGAGACCTGATTGTTAAGCATCCTAACAACCAAAGAAAGAGCAAGCTCCCGAACTGAAGGATCAGAATCATCCAACACCTCAAGCACAGCTGTTAAGATCTGATTGAAATACTGCAGGAACATCGAATGTCACTACTCACTAGAGCTTGCATATGCATGACACAAGCATATCATAGCTTATTAGTGTAAAAAGAATTACAATGATTTAGCATATAAAATCATGAAAACAGAAAAAGCACCTCATATCCTAATAAGTTGAATTTTACATAAAGAACAATCATTGTCGAACTATGTTACATAAGTGACCATGTTTCAAGTTTATCTACATTAACATTCCTCTTAATCAAGGATGCGACAATCTTAACAGCAGTAGGCCACCCTGTAAAGGATGAAATACATTTGGTGGACCACATTGGTGATTGTCAATAAGCATTAATAGTAACCACTTTGTCTATATTTAAATAGGGAATCCTTCACTAAAAAGTACCTCTATCTCTCTCTCTCTTTAAGAAAAGTGAATGGAAATGGTCAAATGACTTCTTCATTTTCAAATTACATTATGCACTCCGATCCTTAACCATATGAGTTTTTACAATTGTTGTCAATCTTCTTATCCAGCCGATGTTATTGAATCTATATGAGATGTGATTATGAATTTCATAAGACTGTTTCCTGCATAATCTGAAACAAATGTTGCTACCATTTAGCATATGTTGTTGAGCATATCCATGTGACCAAGCCCAAACTCCTTAAGCTTCAGCCTTGGTACCAATATAATGGTTAAGAAGTTATTGCAAAGAGAAAGTAAACGTTTCTAAATTTCAATTAGACTCTCTCCAATCAGTGTCACCCCTTTCTTCCTTCCTCTTCTCCCTGACACCACCTCTCTTCTCCTCTCAGAACTTTCTCTATTCCTTCCTGGTGACTCGGAGAGGATATACATGTGACACAAGAAAGAAGGAAGACATGGAAAGAAAAAAACATATGTTATCAGAATTATTCTAGTTTTGGCTTTTTCCTCCCTTGTTATCTTTCTATCCCATTTATTCCTATTTTTTCCTTCCTAAAAGCCACCTCCATCATCAAATTGAAGTCTCAGTCCTACGGTCAATACTGATGTACCATATGCTTCTTCAGCCAGCTGAAACCTTTACAGACCAGTTTTGTAATACTTGCCATTACTCTTTATTGACACTAAAATTACCTTCATTTACAATAACAAAATTTCATCACATTAAATTCCAAAACTAAAGATTTTCTGCTTCATGACTATGTTGCTGTTAGCCCTTTATTCTTTTCTCATGATGACCTGATACTTAAACATTCAACAACCCAAAAAATAATAAGCAATAATTGCTAAATTAATTGGTGTCATGTCCAGGCAGAAGTTAATAGAAGATCACGAGTCAAGGTTTTATAAGAATAAAGAACAAGGATGATTACCTTGGTCCAGACAGAGGTATCATTTTTCAATGAAACTTCAACCAGCTGTTGTAGTGCATCTTGTTTCTCTGAACTTGAGTTCACATCATTATTGTTGCAAATCTACAATAACAAGTTGTAAATACATTATAGAACAATCTAAGGCATGTAAAGCACTATCTTACAAAAACTGGTTCTGTTAACTTTAAGGATTTTTAAAGAAGGCATAAAACGAAAAGATATTTTTTTGAACTAGAGCATCTTTTACATACCCGATGAAGAAGTTGGGGAATACTAGGCCCACTGTCTCCTGGGAGAATGGCTTTTGCAGAACTAAGCTTCTCATGATTGAACTCAGAACTTATACTGATTTCACCACCATGATTCATATCAGCAAACTTGTGTCCATCAGAACTAACCAATCTACTGATATCTAGACGTGGAGTCACAACACAACTCTCATGCTCCATAGCCATCTCTGTTTTCTGTAAGCAATTATTAGCTGACCCACCACCTTGTGATAAAGGATCAGAACCACAGTCATCAACATTCTCGAATGGATGACGAGACTCATCAGTAGCTGCATTACCAATGGGAACATCAAGTTGTGTCGATTCATGAGTAAAACTCCACTTCTTCCCTCCTTCATCGTCAACTGAACCGGCTGAATAACGACCAAAATGGTGACTTTTCTTCGATGCACCAACATAACCTTCCTCAGAAGAAGTTCCAACAGCATCCGATTGGTCATAAAAGGGTTTTGACCGTTGACGTTCTTTCTTATTCTGCAAAAAGTTCATAAGATCAACCTCAATACGAGGCGTATACTGCTTAAGTGCCCGCCTTAATGAGTTCTGCTCTTCAACAGAAAGACTGAGAATAAAATTTAAGACTGCTGCAGGATCAAAATGGGAGTAAACTGATATGATGCCAGATATGGATGCTTCCTTCAGCCTTACATTTTTATCATTTACCAAAGGTGCTAACTTAGCAAGCCATAGCTTAAGAAATCCATTGTTACTATAGCCATCAGCATTTATTGTATGTTTATTAAAGGAATTATTTGCAAATTGAATAACAGCCAACTTTGCTTTAGGAGATCTCTGCTCATCCAAAGATCTAAGAAGTGCTGGAAGAAGAGAATCAATATTGTATGTCTTGCCAACAATCTCCAGTGTTGCTGAACATGGTTGCCTTACCAGTTCTTTTGGATCAATTAATCTAGAAAAGACATGTGGCAATGTTCTTTCCAGGTAACTCTCAAAAGGCTTTCTGCATGATGGAATAATTTCTGCAAGAGTGGAAAAAGCTGCCTGTGCAACTTTATGGTGAGGATCATCCAAGTATCGGAAAAACAATTTCATAACCTTCTCAAAGTTCTGCATAATCTCCAAAATACCCTTTGGCCCCTGCTGCAACAAACTCCATAGATAATTAAATGCCGAAACCCTAGCTACCCAGTCTGAACTAGGGCTTAGTCCCTCAGTGAGTGCATCATTTAGCGATGCTGGACCATCCATATAGCTAGACATTTCACTTGCTGGGATTTGACTATCATCAAAACTACTTCTACTACTTGCAAGAGTCCTTCCTGTCACCTGCTTCCTTAAAAGAGGTCGCTGAAAGTTAGGAATGTTACTATTCTGTGGATCCCTATAGCCAGAATCCTTATAAGGTGTCTCCAGATATTGTCTATCAGTATGGATACTCGGAAGGCGCCTACTTAACCTGAGATCAACATTGTCTTCACTGCCACTTATTTCTTGCAATCGTTCAGAAGATCTTTTCAAGTAAGATAATGACAAAGATGACAGGGTATCAGATGTTACATGACTGAGGTGAGACAATTTTAAAGGGTCTCTGGCTTGTTGGACCTGAGAACTCAGGACCTCAGACATGTTCGAGCCACCATTCCTGCCTTTCGTAATGTTTGCAACAATTGAGTCAACCAATAGTGAGCTCTGTGCAGAGAAAAGATCTGGAGAAGAAACACTAGGAACCAGTGGATCACGAGCGGATGGAGCATCAACTCCTGCACTAGGAGCAAAATGAGGTAAAATACTTCTCACTCTCGCATGCTTGCTAAGCATAGCATACTCAATTAAGAGTGCAACTAAAGCAAACTGTAACATTTAATAAAATAATTAAAGCCAACACAGAGAAAGATACAATTTAGCATCTCAGGGGATACCTAGATCCAAGCTGGTAGAGCGTGCACTTGTGAAGTTATGTTTCTCAGATATGCTCACACCTTTCAATAAACTTTCAATAGCAGACACCTTCTGTTTGCTTGCATGAAGCACACTCTCAAGGCTTCTTTCTGAACTTTTGCCAAGTGTCTTGGATTGTGACAGGAGGCTAGCTGAAGAAAGAGATGTCCCTGTCGAAATAGTTGCACTCTTGTCCATTGCAACAATAGCAGAGGTACCATATCCAACTACGTTTGCGCTACTGGCTTGAGAGGGAGCACGAGAAAACTGTACTCCCCTTTCACGAAGAGAAGGAGAAGCATATCTTTTATGCATACCTCCATCCTCTTCATTTATTATCTGCAAATATTTTCGTCTTATCACAATCAGGAAGACCAAAAATAAGTTTCCTTAAACCAAATGAAAACTTCATACCCTCTGTATGACAGGATCAAATGATAAAAACAGTCGCCGGTAACGATCTGGCCAAGTTTTTGTGAACATCCGATAGCAAGTACGAGCAGTTGAACGCACCTAGCAGTGTACAATATTTAAATGAAGTTATAATGTTACATCAACAGTGCAGGAGATAAATAGAAAGCAATATTTTCTAGTGTAGCAACACAGCAAGATGTGTTCATTGTTGCAAACTAGATGTGGCCAACTTGAGTGTAAGTTTTTAATTTCATGAACCTAGTTCAAAGTTTGTCCCTATAAAACTCTATAAATCTAAGTTGGGACATCATTGTGTTAGGCTTAAATTATAGAGCAAAAGAAATTTCAGAATGGGTCCTCAATGCATGTGAATAGTATGGGATAAGTTTCCTGCATAGGCATTCAGCTAATGATCATGTTTACCATTTAGGAAAATGAAGGGAACATCGATTACAATCACCTACCTCACTCATTGCATCTGCTACACAACACTTGATCAGGTCTTCATAAAGATCTGCTGACCGATGTATTTCAGGAGCATCAGCCCAGTACTCCAGTATTAGAAGTGCATATTCACAACACCTGTTATAGCAAATAGGAAGTGACGAAAAACAGTTTGAAACAGTGACAGGTTGTAATAAGATTGAGCACTCTCACCTAGCACGAAGAACTGCACTCTTGTCATTCTTTGCAGCATCAGCTATCCGAGGGAGCACACGAGCAACTTTGCAGTTACGCAACATCTGAACAGTGACGAGTTAGCAGGAAAAAGAATAGTATATTTCTATTTTAGACCAACAATATGTTTAAACTGAAAGTTTCTGATCTCATACAGTACCGTTTTAATACAATTATCTGCAGATTCCGCAATCACAAGAACAGTTATCACAACAAGCTTCAAAAGCACCTGAAGAAAATTCACTAAAATATTGTTATTTATTCATAACAATAAGCCAAATTATTATTATACAACGGGTGTTACCGGAATGAGGATCTCAGCACAAGCTTCAAAGTCGCCCAGCAGTTCCTTTGATAGTAAGTTTAACAGATGACATGCCTACGGGAGAAAAGCGCAATCAGAAAATAATGAACATATAATCCAAGTTAACTTCTCAATGCCGACTGGTAATGCAGGGAAACCAGAAGTTTCAGTTAATCAGGAACATTTGGTGCTTAAACACAACAATTATCATAAAGTAGAAATGCCACAAACTCATGCAACCTTTGACATTCTACCTAACCATGTTCAGAAGGACTAACATTTACGATACCACATGTAACCAAGAATATGCAAAAATGTGAAACAAATGGCCAATTGAGCAAAAGTGTAAACCTGCAGGAAGAGCATGTTGATTAGAACGCATATATCATACTGTCAAGTAAAATATGTGCCCCTGCCGATGTGAATGCCACTCATCATGTCAAATCTCAGGTGATAATGACAGGTTCAACAAACTAGATGGGTTTTTTTTTCCAGCCCACCCAACGAATAAGGCAGCTTTCAAATCACACTAGATTTGATATAAGGGTATATAACACAACTAGTAGGTAAACACGTGAGTATTTGGAGAGATGACACAAACAGCAAGATTCACTACTTTGCTTAACAAATAATTCTTAGATGACATATCAAATGAGCAATTTGACACCACAGAAAAATCACATATCTTAGACAAGCAAAAGATAAATATAATACTCTTTTAAGAGCTCATTAAAGGATGTTAATCTACAAAGGCCTTAGTTTACCTCAAAGAACTATATAATATGAGCTAATCATATCTAAACCAAGCTGTACTATAGTGGTCATTGAAAAGGCCTGGATAGCATATGTGGTTTATTCATAAAGCTTAAATATAAATGTGAGCCTCAAAACCACATCAAGGCTGCTCCATTCTAATAGCCATAAGGGTTTTAATCAGGAAAAGAGTTTTTCAAATGGGCAAGTCTTGTCAGTCAATGACTTAGCAGGTGTGTTTTTGGCTACTCAATCATCAGAACCAAGGTTTCAACACCACCCAGTACGGTACGGTATGGGTAGTATTTACTGTCCAGATGGATTGCCGGTACACAGACAAGTGAAAACCAGATGGTATACCTGGTAACGGAGCTGTACTGGATGGTGCAGGTCCTTTACCCACCCAGTACAGGGCAGTACAGGCTCTGTACCAAGTAATTTACTTTTTTTTTGTTTTTTAGCCTATCTTAGGCCTTTTTTTAGACTCAAAGCTGGCGCTCCGACACTCAGTAACTGGTATGGAACTGATACGTACCAGTCCAAGCCCTGACCAATACAATACCAATACACAAAATTGAATCTTAGTTAGAGCTTAGAACTATAATATAAGACACCAATACTTATCCACAACTATGGAATGAACTACATAGAAACTATTCCAAGTGGTAGTAAACAATTTTAACCCTCAAATTGTCTATCCCGATCATTATATCACACAAGATCGTTTCTCCCCAAAAAAACAAAAACAAAAAAAAGATCTTATTAACTGTATATAGTTCATCTTACCATAACATATAATAGTCTACAAGATTCAGGCAAAATGTACCTGTTTCACAATGCTAGAACGTCGATCCAATAGCTGAGTACTGAGAGGAGCAACCAGTTGCTTTAGGAGTGCAGGAAATGATGGATAATCTGTAGCACCTGATAAAATAAATATAATGTTGATGAGAACAAATCCAAAGGAATAATAATTTGCAAAGCATCTATTTTTCAAGAAATAACATGGAAAACCTAGATGAATCATGAAAAATAAACATCATGAAATATATGCAATACAACAATAAGAGGTCTTAAAAAAACCATTGAAGACCAATTAAATCCAGAGCATATGTAGACATAAGTTTCCAGGCAAAACAAGAAAAAAGAGAAATGCATTGCCTATCATTAAGGCAAGGCATCATTAGAGTGCATTGACATGAACATAATACTTTGCTCATTGGTGGCTTCAGTTAATCATAATTTAGGTACAGCATATTGTATAAAAACAAATCAAATGAGCTGGTTAATTGGTCACTTTTTCTAAATGAAATGGGTTGGATTGGTATTACTTTGGGTGCAGCAAAATCTATTCTGAAGAGACTCTCAGAAAGAAGGCAAAGAGTACAATTCTATAGTAGACGAAATTTTATTACTTAACAGTAAGCAAGAAATCTAGACAAGGTTTTACTATAATAATGACTCTTTTGTCATCTCTTCACACCAAGTTGCATAGAGCATCATGACACTCACAGGCCAATATAGCAATAGTCATATAGCTAGAATAGATTTTTTCAAGATAAAATGTAACACTCCAATTAGTCCCACACCGGAAGTGTGCAAGATTAAGATTGCATAATAAGGTTCTAATGAGTGTACTACTGTCAATTTTAACTTAAGTATTTTGACCAGTGGTTTAGGCCAAACGAAGTTGATGGACTAGTTATCCTATCAAGCCTGGGTCGTGCGTGACATTTGGTACCAAAGCCGACCTAGTATTTAGGCATGGTGAGGGGGCTCAAGTAGGAAGTGGGCAAGATTAAAATTGGCTTATAAGGGTCAAATGAGTGTACTACTATCAACTTCAACTAAACATTTTGACCAATGGTTTAGGTCAAATAAAGTAGAGAAGCTAATTAGCCTATCAGCCTCGGGTCGTAACATAAAAGTTGAGCTAGACATGAGAATTTGCATAGACCATCTTAAATGGTGCATGGACAAGATATAGAAAAAAGGAAATACATAAGACGTAAAACTTGCCTGATATTTGGTGAGCTGGGGGAGAATGAACATAAAAGTGCCCAATGTATAACAATCATATGTTCTACACAACCATGCTAAAAGGGAACAACACAAATAACAAATATGACAAACAATATATAATTTTGCACATAACCACTTGCATTATGTGTTATTTACAGATGGACCATCCTATATCCAAGTTATAACCCAGCCCAAGAATTATCTCAAATATTAAAATTAAAAAAAATAAAAAATACAACGCTATGAATAATAAGAAAATAATTTTAAAGATACTAAAATTCAACCATCTATCACCAAAATACTTTTCCCTTAGTAATTATATCTTCTCTATTTCATTGTTGGCTCATTCTTTTCCTGCCTAAATCTATATAATGAATACATCTCATATTTATTGAGTTGATTAACTTGTAGTTTTGCAATGAAATCTTCAATTGTTCCTAATCCAGTCATCTAATATTTTAAAAGGTTATACTTACGTGGTTAAACATATTAAGGTTATGACACTTGTCTTTCATAAGTAACTGTTGGTTTGACTAATGATTTTGTATTTACCGCAAGAAAAATCAATCCTAAGCCATGACCAAAGGTCACTTCAAGATTCATACACCTGGAGGCTTCTTTGTCATAAAACAGTTGCATGTCATCATAGGCTTGTAAAAGAAATACTGCAGGATTACTTTCCATGTTTATGTAGTGAAATGCCAAAAAGAAAAAGAATATCAAGGACAAGTCATATTGAACGAAATTTATTTTCATCAGTCAACCATCAAAATAGCTAAAGAGAAGATGAGAAGGCACACCATCAAAATTTGGTGTAAAATACAATATTAGCAGATATATACTACCATAATGGCTATGCTATGCAAAATTTGGTTATAGAAAATCTCAAATTAGTCAAATAACTGCAAGAAAGCTACGTAGCTAACAGCAACTACTATCATATTCAGTAGAGAAAAGGCACCCCCAGTAACAACTCAGACATAATTGCATGATAAATGGAAACAATAAAGAGCACTTAAACCTCCATAGACCAGGCTTTCAGCTCTTTGCATGGCAGCAATGCGAAGCGACCAATCTTTCTCTGGCACTAGTGTAGTTGCAATCTTTTCCATTTCCCTCATCAGTTCCTTCTCAGAGTACACTTTGATAGGGGCCACAGGCTTTTCAGTAGCATCAACATCACCTACAATTCACTTAAAATTGAACCACAAGAGGCCACGGCAAGGAAATAATACAAAATCATAAAAGCAGAAAATAAAGTTAATTATCACATTATATGCAAGCCAATCAAATAGGGCCTGCGTTTTGAAAGGAAGTATTAATGGAGTTTATTTAATTAACCTGCATTTGACATGATCATATGATCCCTTTGGCAAATATAGAGACCATATTTGAAAACACATTGAATGTGTACCCTTTCAGGTAACAAACTAGATTCTCTACCAAAATTCTTTAGTTTGTATTATTAAGTGTTTATTTTCTGCTGCCAGACAATTTTATAACATACCGGAAGCTCCAGGGTTACCTGAAGTTCTCTACTCTTCAATAACAAGCAGAGAAATAGCAAGATTGGAAAACCCAAAGGGTGTAACAAGTTTCAACTGCATGTATATCATCCTTATGATAGACCAATCGATTGCATGTTCCTACTTTGTTCTACCTGACTGAATATCTGTGTCATTTACTACACTATATAACAAGTGATACATGCAAGGAATACCTTTTTGCATACTGAAACTATGCAGGCTAATAAGCAAAATTGAGTACATTATTGGCATGCTTCAGCAATTGCCCTGATGACATAGGTGTGCCGATTGAGGCAACTCCTCAACAGAATAAAACGAAGGAAGGAAGAATGATAGAGAGAAAAAATAAAAAAAAAGAATATTCATGTCAATTACCAACACCAATCCTCATCTCTAACAGTGGCAGGTGCTTGTGCATATTAGATTGCATACCACCACTTGGCTGCCAACTCCAAAGAGTAGACAACCTCAGGCAGTCAAGGATTTCAAAGAATGAACTTAAGACTTGGCTAGATGACAAAAAGAATCTGTTATGTAAATCAAAAAGGGAAAACAAGAAAAAAAAATACTGCAGGATATGGCATTTAGGCTACACATAACCTGTCTAGTACAGCATGGCTGCATCATAATTGCATGTACAATAGTGGTCAAATGAAAATTAGGGACATGACAACTAAAAATTTTGCAAAGCAACATTTAAACCAGAAATGTAATGTCCATCTCTCAGTTTAAAGTGTGGCAAAATGATTTCAACATTCCAACTCAATTGATGTTCTCTGGTGAACCAGCAACACTTACCACTCGAAAATGAGGTTTCTCTAGGAGCCATCTTGGTCTTTGGACTGCTCTTCTTATGGTTTGCAGAAGATGATCTGGTTTCAGCTGATCCATAAGAAATTCCAACTCCATCAGATGGCTGAACTTTCGGTTCTATTTTTTCTAACCTGGCATTAATTTCTTTAAGCTGCACAGTTGATAATTGTTTCAAGTCAAAATCAGCAATCTCTCAGAATGGAGGCTTCTAACAAGCTAAGAACTTAGACTTCTTTGTAAATAGCCACACGTCCAGAAACTTAATTATAATGTAAGAAACTGAATTTAGCATGTTCCAAAACCTTAAACACTCACCATAGAAGAAGGAAGATGGTGACGGTGCAACTCCTCACGAAATTGAGGTCCAACTTGTGCATACATCTCCTACAAAAAAAAAGAAGAAAACTATTCTTACTTAAACTGTCAATACTATAATCATATATGTCACGCTTGTCATGCATATTTTAATTTATGCAGTTAGCTAATTTTGCTAATTTTAAGCATCCAAGATCAAGTTTTGTGTCCACACATAAAGAATTAACTTCACATTTCTGATCAGGAATTTAAAATACCATATTGATCCAGTGCCATCAAGGAGGCATACATGGTATATTTTTGGAACAATAATTGAAAATAATCAATATGACAGTGTTAAAGCTGCATTTGGCATATGGTATTAATCTTGATGTGATGTACTGATCAGTTTGAACCCTTGTCTCTAGTAATATCTCACTGTTCATGCCTACATTTGATATTGGTCTTGCTGCAGTCAGAATGTGTCAATAATTGTTCATGGTATGGTAATGCTGGACCTTGATGTAGAAGAAAAATTCTGGTTCAGCTCAAGTCTTTCTTTGAATGCTCAAGCGCCGATCTGTCACATTTAATTTAACCAATTCAAAGCAGCATTTGTTTTTGAGGTATTGTCATAAGCATATTTGAATTTTTCCAGTTGAATTCATCTTATAAATTTGTAAATTATAATAACTGTGAGGATAATAATCTGTTAAGTACGATGTTTACAAATAAGATACTGGGGACATGAATCTCTTAAGAAAAGATAGCATTCATCATAAGTTCTCTTTTTTCTTGTTACTTTAGATTTCTGAATTGATTAAGGACGTGAATCCAAAAGTTCCACAAAGCGATATCTGCTAGGCCAAGAAAATTAAATATGTATTGATGACTGACTTGACAAAATGTTGGCATTTTTTTCCTTATAACTTTTTTTCTCTTTCCCACCTCTATTTCTCTTCAGAAGTCCATGCTAATCTTCCTTCTTAGTTACCACTTAGTAAAGTAGTATATCCCTTCTCGTCTCCTATTTATTGAGCCCTCTACTAGTATTTCTCCTAATAGCATGCACCTCTTGTTGTTTCCCTTACTAGCTTCAATTACACTCAGAATTGTTTTTCCGTTGAAAGAAATGTTCCACCAAACTCATCAACATCTATGGAGGATGGATATTGTTCCATACATAAGATATTTTATGCATACCACCACAAAAATATTTAAATACACAATATCATACAAGAGAATCCATAAGCTTTGTTTTAAATGTTAGAATCATAAGCTAATAATCTCCACAGTATAATCATCACAAAAAAGCTAACTATACAAAATAATGCTTTAGACCATAAAGAAATATAAAATCATCATCTTAATTTCATTATCCATAACTTTATGCTCCACACAAACAACATCTAACAATATACTAAAATCATACATCCAATAAGTTTCTCCAATAACTACATTTAAGTATCTAAAAGGTGTTCAATAATTAAATAATCATTTAAAAATGTACTTCTGATGAGCATCCAATGAAACATCAATATCTTCCATGTCTCCAATATAAGTGCAAAAATTTTTTGAAGCATTTTTTTTCTCGTGGACAATAAATCATAGAGGTTTATCAGAATATTCATATGGGTATACATGGAAAGATATGGCTGAAAGAAACCATCATTTGGGCACAGTCTGAAACATTAAAAAAATTAATGAGCACAATGAGAGACGGTCACTCCTCACATCCGTTCATTTAAAGATTATGGCAATTAGGAGTAGCACATAGTTATTTTTTAAAAATATTGTGCACTGCATTCAAATAGGTAACATCTTATGTATTACAACCTATCCCTTCTATATGTTCTGATAAAAAAACACTATGCTGACTAGATATCAAAAGTTGCCCATACTACATGGCATATCCAACTAAGGTGTCAAAAGTCACACACTACCTTGCTCAGATCATGATAAACACCAGATGATATAGAAGTTGAAAAAGCATTTTTTTAAAAAGTGCTGACCTCAATACATGAAGTAGCAGCTTCCCTAACACTTTGATTAGAGTCAGTCAACAACTGCAAAACCTGCAAACAAAGGGGAAAACACTTTGTGTGACATAAACAGATACATCATGAAGTTCCATATGACGGTGCATGTGACAACAAAACAAGCCTTTCAAAATCAAAAAGCTACTCATACAGGAGGAAGAATAACTCGCTGAAGAGGGAGTTCGGTTGAAGCAAAAAGTCCAATAGCTGTAGTTACTGTGCGTGCAAATTCTTCCCTCACTCTCCAACTTCTATGTGCCCAAGCATAACTACCAGCTCTTTCAACGATGATGGTCGGGGAGGATACCTAACTTACATATGAACATCAGATTGTTAGCCGATATCCTATACAGGAAATTGCAGGCAGAATCACATACAGTATTGGCATGGTTGAATGGACAAACTTAATCTTGTCAAGATCAAAAATCTCAGGACACAGTTAAAACAAGCAGGACAGAAAATATAGCATATTAAATTAAAGAATCTGAGAAGGATACTTTGGTAGGTTAGTCATAAAAAAAGAAATTCAGTGATTGACAACAACAAGAACAGATACAGAACCTTTAAACTTCAATTGTTGACCGAGCTCTCATAAGAGGCGTCACGGAAAGGCTGTCACCGCGAAGTCAGAAACCCTAAATCGTCATCTTCTTTTATCAATACAATATGAAACATAAGACAGACGACGAAATACCATTGATCGTGTCCCAAGAAGACGAATATAATTTCAGCCTATTCGAGTTCGTATATCTGGACCAGTTAAGAAAATGCATTTTCTGATATTTCAACGGCGAGTCAACAGATCCACTAGGGCATTTTATAGATATATCTAACCCTTGAAACAAGAAAATTAAACGAGACTGTTCCCATTTGTTTTTCTTTTGTTGCACTTACGAACTAAACGAATCACGAAAATTGCAATTTCAGACCAGAGAAAGATAACTCATATAAATTGCAGAGAACCCCAACCTCCATGAGAGTGATCAGAAGCTGCCTCGCCGCGTCCCGCACAGGCTGCTTCCCGTCCCCCAGCCTCTCGACGACGGCCGGCACGAGGCCGTTGAAGTGGAGCTTGAGGTGCTCCCGGGAGAGCACGGCCGCGGCGGACAGCGCCTGGAGCGCCCCCTGGGAGACCCGGAAGTTGCTGTCCTTGAGCAGATCCATGCATGCGTCGACGAGGGAGGTGACCTCCGCAGTGGAGAGGCTCTTGGTGGTGGCCTCCAGGACCTGGTGGAGCCGCTCCACCCCGGCCATGCGCTCCTTGGTGTCCTTGGCCCGCGCCATCTCCAATGCCTCCTCCATCGCACCCCCGGCAACAGGAGTGCCGATCTCGAATGATAAGGGCGAGAATTAGGGTTCCGCCCCTGGGAGACGGTAAGAACGATCGGATCTGGTGGAATTTGGGGCCAAACTTCTCCCAGGGATCGACAGATCGAGAGAGAGGGAGAGAGATAGAGGGACAGAGAGACGCAAACCAGTAAAAGGGGCAAGCTGGAGAGCGAGAAAGAACCGAGAGTGGTTTCCATCCCATTTTATATGCCACTATACATCACGAGATTCACCGTGTTGCCACCCTCCCATCTTTCTTCGTGTCGAGGACGTTCGCGTGACGACCGTCGATCCTTCGTCGAGAAGCATCCACCGGTTCGCGTACGAGATCCATGCGACCACAGCGAGACCACGAATCGGACTGCATTACCACTATCCATCATGAGATTCACCATATTGCCACTGATCGCCGTTCTCGCCACGAGCGAAGGCCGTCGATCCTCGATCCAACGGCAGATACCTCGGTCGAGTACAAGCTCGGTGCGACCGCGATAAGACCACGAAGCGACCGAGTCGGAAGGTTCCGGAACACGAATCGGCAGACCAATAATTGACCTCCTCCGTCGCCAAATTTACGAAACTAACCCACAGACCCCCCCCCCCCCCCCCCCCCGAGTTCTGTTAAAACATCAACCCGCAAAGGAGACCGCCACGTATTTTGTCGAGATGCGCAAACGGCGCGATGGCCGGAGCGGAGGAGATGGGGTAAGAGATCAAAGGGAGGGAGGAGGCAGAAAGGTGGGTTTGTTGGGGCGTAAGCATCATCATTCGGGTGGGTGGGGAGGCGGCCATCACCGTTGGTTTTTGGGGCCCACGCAGCAAAAAGGTGAGAACAAGGTGGGGGCCCAGAAAAGGTGGAAGCTTTGGCATACTGTTAAGAGTAGGACACTGTTATATTTGTTCCTGTCACGCATGTCAAAGAAGATGACAAGGAAGCAAATTATTAGTGCTATAAATAGGGAGGCAGAACGTATCATTCTATTTTTTTAATTAAAAATAAGGCGAATAATTTCCGGACCAAATCCCTCGATTCATTATCATGTAATTATTTTACTGTCTTAAAAAATTAGTATATGTTACTTCTAATTTTCTAACCTGAGTTTTTTTTTTTGGAGAAAAAAAAGACAGTAAGCGGATAATTTCATGATAATGGTGAAAAATTGTCCCCAGAAAAAAACTTTCGGAACAAATAAAAAAAAAGATATACAAATTTGCTTTTCAAACTATAAACAGGGAGGAAACCAATAGAGAGGTCTTTTTTTTTTTTTTCTTGAAGGGAGAAAAGGTGAGATGCTATTACAGAAAATTCAATTTAAGAGGCATTCTGTAAGGAAAAATATTATTTTATTTTATGAATTGTCCACATCAGTATAAATTCTTTTTCTCTTTTTCTTGAAAAAATCATATCCTTTTTTTTTAGAATCTTTTCTCCTTCCTCTCTACATGGGAAGGTTTTAAATTGGAAGAACAAGAAAAAAAAAAAAGATGGGAGAGATGAGAATGAGAGATACAACTTTTTACAGAGATTGGTTTTTCTTTCTTTTCTTTTTTTTTTCGTTTGCAAGAGAAATAAATAAAATGGGGTATGCCAACCACAAACCTGCATTTGTTGTCATTGTATTTTTACAATATTTTTCATGGCACACTAATCCCAGACCCAAATGTGGCAGACTGAGCTATGCACAATTCACATTTGGTGCAGGCTATTGGCATAAATAAGCTTCATCTCTCTTCCACTTAGGTCAACGTTTAGAATTTTGTTTCTTTGCTTGAATCCAACTTGGATTGTGTTTGATGTGCAAGATATTGTCAAGCATTTAATTGGACATAGTCAAGTCTGTCATCAAAGACTTTGATGTTACCCATTTTGGTCTTGTTCCGAAGAACTTTAATGCATTGATTGGCTCACAAGTTCTGCAAATTTTAGCAGCAGATTAGATAGGGTTGCATATATGGCTGGGGAGCTTTGAGATCACACGATTTTATATTTTTTTTTATTTTTTTGTTTGCTAATCCATAGCAAGCTAATGAACGATTTTTTTTTTATATAAACAAGATTTTGGGTTAGAGTTTTTTCTTTTTTTTCTTCTTCTTCAAGTTGATTCAAATTTCACGTATGTATGATGGAAGATATATTACACATAAATCATTCTTATTATGTTAATGTATAATCTTTATCTAATAAATACATCAAATTTCATATGATTGATATCTCGATCTCATTTAATCAACATGTTACATGAGATATAGTTCTACAAAGTTAATAACTTAGCACATACCAGGACATTGATGAGTCATGCGATACTAATGAATGAGCTAACCAATGTATCCTTAAGAGTTCATCGTATGATTTCACATTTGATTCACGGTTGAATAAATGCATAATCATTCACGCTATTTATTTTAATATTAATTGATGATCTATCACATTATAAATATGCCACCCATATAATTTATGTATGATATAGTAGAATCATCCTTCACACACACACACATATACACTAATATATACTTCCATGTAATCTTCTAAAAGCTATGCTTCGACTCAACTCGAATCGAGGTCTCAAAAATAAACCAAGCAGATACGATCCACTCAACTTAGACCAAAGTCTTTGGAACAAGCCAAGCAGACAATATTGACTTAGCTTAGACCAAAATCTCGGGAAGAAGCCAAACAGATACGATTGACTTAGCTTAGGCCAAAGTTTCGAGAAGAAGTCAAGCAAACACGGTCGACTCAGCTCAGATCAAAGTCTCGAGAATAAGCTTACCCTAGACCACCGCTTCGAGGGGCTAGGCTCAAGTCGTATCTGCTGCGTCCACCACAAGGTTTCCTTCCGTACATCTCATACATATTTGAACCTATTTCAACTCAAATGGTGATCTATTGAAGGATCGTTCATACTACATATGCCAATAAAAATAATCTTCACAATAGTCAAAATTGATAAATAGGTCGAGAGTTTAGCCAACGATCAACGTACAATATCGACCTACTGCCCATACGAACTTTTGACTCTTCAAATAATATAAAAGATACTGGCATGTCAATCAAAAATCTTTCAACATCTATATGTATAACCAAATCGAGATGACACCTCAACCCAATGTGCAATAGTTTGGATTAAAAGATATATGTCCATCAATTTCAGTTGGTGATTGAATCAACCCACCAACCTTCTGAATGCATACTTCATCTCGTTGTTGTCTTTCTATAATGCAACTCATCTTTATATCCAAGTCGTAATCATTGTCCTCAGCCCTAAAGAGAACTTACAATATTTCATACACGCATAGTATCTATCATATGATATTATTATAGGATACATATTATGACAGGCCTACGATGTCTCGACTGCACTCGATGTCGACGGTGCACGGATGGACGTTGACCGAGTCGCACGTAGGTCAACAAACGCGCATGTCGTTCACGTCCGCCGCCCAAACTTAGGCGGAGTCCAAAACGACGATGCCGTGAACAGCGAGCTCAATGCATTCGCTTCGCCCTCGGCTTTCATCGGTGGCAGCGGCGATGGACGGTTGCGGGAGTCCGGAGGGAAAGAGACGGATCATGGTGGTCGCCGACCCGGGCCGGGAGTCGGCCGCGGCGCTCGAGTGGGCGCTCTACCACGCGGTTCTCGAGCACGACGACATCATCCTGCTGCACGTCGAGCCGGTGAGCGCGCGGCGCGCCTCCGCGCTCTCCTCCTTTCTCGGTCGTCCGCCCTCGGGGGTGTCACCGGTGCTGTCTCCTCAGGCCGCCGCCGCCGTGGGGGCGGGCGACGGGGGCGGCGACTATGAGTTCCTGGACGCGATGAGGGCGAGGTGCCAGGCGGTGCAGCCGACGGCGACAGTGCAGATCGAGAGGGTGGAGATGGAGAGCAAGGACAAAGCGGCCGCCATCCTCACGCAGACGCAGCTGTCCCGGGCCGACCGCCTCGTCATCGGTCAGCGCCGGAACGCCACCTCCTTCTTGGGGTAAGCGTGACCAAGAAAACGACGGGATCGGAGATGGTTGTCATACATCCTTCAGTAAAGTAAATGAATGAATGATGCAGATATCCGATCAACCTCGTGGCTGTTTTGGTGTTGCAGGTGCAAGCTCAGTGGAAGCATGTCGAACAAAGGGCCGGACACAGCAGAGTTCCTGATCGAGAACAGCAAGTGCCTGTGTGTCGGCGTCCAAAAGAAAGGCCAAAACGCAGGCTATCTCCTCAACACCAAGACTCACAAGAACTTCTGGCTTCTTGCTTAGGAGTCATCCATGGATGGAGTCAAAAGGAAGTCAATGAGCAGGTGAAGGTTAAAGGATGCACAAAACGACGGTTTTTTTTACGACTGCTGATCGCATGCTCTCTATATGTATAAATAAATATATAGTTTTCTTCTTTTTTTTCTTAGCTCTTCGACGACCTTTTTGTGAGAGCTAAAGCAGAGATGCGTTGACGCATCAATGGTGCTCGGCATCTTAGAACTATGTATCTGTGTGGAATAAAATAGTACGTCAGAACTATCAAGTCCACAAAACGAATCGTGTAACCTTTTTTTTTTTCTTCTTTTCTTCCTTTGAGCAGAACACGAATCCTTCTGCTCTGGTGAGCCACAGCCTTTTGTTCTCGATCGTCGATGGTTCTCTCTCTTTTGTGTAGTTTGGAGTGAAGGGATGTGCTGCATGCACGCTGGTGCAAACAGGAGCTACAGGTGGCTCAAAGTTTCTCGACAAGACAAGAGAGCTTTTATTACGAATTTTAAGTTCCAATTATGTGGGGATGACTACATAAATTTTTCTTCGGCATTAAATACCTTTTTTACTAAATTAAAAACAATTTAAATCATTATTTATAACCTATACCAAGCTCTCTCTCTCTCTCTCTCTCTCTCTCTCTCTCTCTCTCTCTCTCTCTCTCTTTATGCCTCTCATACCATCAACAGTTAACATAAATAGCATCGGCTCATCTGACCATCACAAAATAAATACTAATATTCATTGGTATTTTATAGATTATCTTCTATAATTAATTATATTTAGCATATTAATTTATATACTTTCAAAAATTATATTAGTATCTCTATATTTATCAAATCGAAATATTTAACCTTATTTCTTTTCATACCGTGGACTCTGTCGATCGATGAAAATATCGTAGGGTTTAGTCATTGAGCATATGTTGACTCTATCTTAGTTTAATTTATTACTGATTACGTGTGATATAAGAAGAAACATGCTAAAGTTTTTAAAAGTATATAAATCAGAATGCTAAAGTTTAACTAATTACATAAGATAATTTATAGCTAAACCTTTATAATCAAAAAGCCACATGATAGAATAAATAAATAAATAAACGTAAGGTAATTTATTCTTCCCCTCTCTCTCTCTCACTCACTCTACAACATCTATCGTGCAATCTATTGCTCATTCTTCTTCGACCATCTCCAAGTATCATCCTAAGAACCTCTCTCTCTCTCCCGGTCAATAACAAAGGGATTATGATGATGAGGAAGCATTAGATCAAATCAAGAGGACAATGTTGATGTACAGAATACGTTCTTAAATGGGCAAGCTTTTAGGCGTGCTCTTCTTGTTTGTTCTTATATCTACAGCTCTGATAACATTATGATTGAAGTGCTATCATAGCTTGTACTGTACTACTAATATGTAACGAAGAAACAAATATTAGTGGAAGAAGAAACTTGCTACAGATGTGTGCCCATTAATGAGTTTGTCGGATCTGCCCACATACATTAATGTAAGTGAGTTCTCTCTACATGATGTTGCCACCGACGTGACACACTCGATCCTTCACTTGAGATGTGCTGCCGCCCTCGGTGTACTCCGATGCGTCGTCGTCGTCGTCGTCGTCAAGGTTCCACAGGCACCCCCACGAGCCATCCTCGTCGCTCATGTATCCCTGGAAGCCGCCACCTTGAAGCAGGTAGGTCATCTCCTGCAACTCTTCCGCTCGCATGGCTTCCTCCTCCACGTGCTTCATCATCATCATCATGGACGTCCCCCCCACGTCTTCCGCTTCCTGCTGCTGCTGCTGCTGCTTCTGCTTCTGCCGCTCTTGCTGCTGCCTCACGAGGAGTCTGGCTCTCGCCCTCTCGGCTTTCTTCGTCGGGGTGTCGCCCTTCTTGAAATGGGTCCTCCAGTAGTTCTTGATCGCGTTGTCGGTCCTCCCCGGCAGGCTTCGAGCAATGGCGGACCACCTGCAGCTTGCTGCGCAGGTTAATCGGCGGAGCCGATGAGGAGAGCAGAAGAGGTACCTGTTTCCCCACAGGGCGTGCAGCTCTTGGATGGTGTTCTCCTCTTGTGGAGTGATGCTGCCTCTCTTGAGGTCAGGCCTCAGGTAGTTCACCCACCGAAGCCTGCAGCTCTTCCCGCTCCTCCGCAGACCTGAATCAGCCCACCAGTATCTGAGAGAACAACCCCCCCCCCCCCCAAGGCCGCCGCCGACGCAGCGAACTCAGATTAGAGCAAACACCCAGTGATCACCGACCTGATAACTTGGAGACCGAGCTCCATTGTCCTTCGCCATGGAGGGTGACATGCTCGACGAGGAGTTGATCCTCTTGCACGGTCCATGGACCCTTTCTCCAGCCATCATCTGTGGTACCCCAACCCACCTGCCCGTCCATGCCTCTCAGCTGCTTCTCCTGCACCAGTATCAAGTGAGAGACTGTGGTCGCAAGCTGTTTTTGGAACGATCAAATATTTATATCATGCTTCCGAATGGTCGATGACATGCAAATTTGAGATCAGTTTCGATTCAGACGGTTGGAACTTGCAAATTTTGAGTCTTTGAGGATAGCAGAAGAGTCGAGAGTTTGACATAGATTATAGTAGCATGGGGAGGGGGACAGGGACTAAGTAGATTGCACACCTGTGGCTAGATTCGTTCGGCGTAATTTAATTAGACGGCAGCGTTGGAAGCATAAGAATCGAAGGCATCCAATTGAAAAGTAGGTACGGAGGCCTCACCTCACATCCACGTAATGGGTTGTGCTTTTAATTGAGGCTGGCAATTCACCTGATCCCGAAGACGAAAGAAGCAAAGCAGGTCGATAGAGGCCGCACCACCGGCGTACGTGTTGCCACATGTCCGACATGATGTCCTAGTGATCCATGTCCATTGGATTGACAACGGAGCTTTGTGGGGGGTGCCTATTTGGGTAAACCATGGAATAGATTAGTAGTAGTCTTTTGGGTTCCGGGAACGGACCCCACAAGTCTTCCTGTCGACACCTGGAGGATTCATAAGTCAGCACAATAGAAAGGTTGAGAGAGAGATCATTATTTCGGCCAAATTTGTTCATGTGACTGTGTCCTCGAGTTCTACGTTGACGGGAGGGAGTCTCGTCGTATGCCGAGCTGTGTTTTGAAGTTGGAATGAGCTTAGTGGCGCTTTACCAAAAGGCTCTCTCTCAGCTGCAAAAGTAGGTGGGAAAAGGTTGCATTACAACGTTTTGTGACAGAGAGATTGGGAGAGGCTTATTCACATTTCACTTTGACACGCCATGTTAAACTAATAATGCCACAGTGGGGCGGGAGGGAGGGAGGGAGAGAGAGAGAGAGAGAGAGAGAGAGAGAGAGAGAGAGAGAGAGAGAGAGAGAGGACCACATTTGGCATCACTAGATTCAGGATGACGAGAAAAGCTTTTATGATTTATTCATACCTTAAAATAATAATATTATTTTTAAAATATAATATATAAATAATTTTCTAAGTTAATAGACGTTAAGATTTATATGTTATGATTTATAATATAATTATTAATATAATAATATATATTATTTAAATTTTTAAAAATAATTCATTTTAATCATTATAGTTTTTATCATGAACCATTTAATCAATTATAATTTTATTCGTATCTAAAATAACTCATATATTTTTTAAAACGTAACATATAAGCTATTCTATCGAGCCTAAGTTGATAGATGTTAGAATCTACTTATATGACATATCGACTCACAACAAATAATTAATATAATAACATGTATAATTTAATTTTTTTTTATTTTAAAAGATCCATCTTATCGAGGAAGAAGAAGCGATAGAGGTCGTAACAATGGACGAAAGTGGATAGATAGAGGTAAGAGAGGTCGGAGGCAGAGGTGAATAAGAACTAGACCACCATGTCATAAGCACGACGAGTGAGATGTAAGAGAGAACAAAGTGAGAGACGATAGGGATGAAGACGCTTAGGAGAAGGAAGAGGGATTAGGAGGCCATTGCATGCTTAGCATCAGGCTGATCGACGCACACCCACTTGAGATAGAACTAAAAACTTCTAAGCTTATTATCATTATAGGAGAGGCTGCATGCGTACGACACTATCCTAAGTAATAACAGTTCGATACTACTGTTGGTGGTCACTTCCATGACGATATCTCCTCTCGCTGTCGATGATGATCTCAATTTTTTAAATTTAAATTATATATATTATTATATTAATAGTTTATTATGAGTCAACATACTATGTAAATAAATTTGAAAAGAAAAACCTACATATATATTATATTTTTTAAAATATAAAAAATATTTTAGACATGAGTAAAACCATAAGAACTTAAATGATACACGACCAAAATCATAATAATCAAAATATTTTTTAAAATAAAAATAAAAATATATATTATTATATTAATAAATATATTATGAGTTAACCTGTCATATAAACAAACTATAACATCTATTAACTAAAACTTGACGAAAAAAACTTATATAATACGTTTTTTAAAATATAAATATTATTTTAGAGACGAATAAATTATAAGGATTGAGCAAGACTATAAAGCGATAATAGACCTAAATCCAAAATAAAAATGAAAGACTATTTCACTCATGCAAGTAAAAATCCGTATGCACACATGCGTGAGTAAATGTTGTTGGTTCCTACTAAGATCTCAATGCTCAATGTAGCTTACTTCCATTAGAATTGCATCGTCGATCCCGAAGAATACCGTGTAATCTTACACGATTTGAAGTGAGGAACTGCTGCTGGTCACTAGATTAATACAAGCAATTCGTATTCCTTGAATAGCATTGATACTGACCAGATGTTTACCAAAAAATAATGAATTGGCTTGATGTCAATGGGATTCAGGCTTGCAAAAATCACTTGAGAACCTGCCAACACAGCAAAAATAAAAGGTCCGATCAATTTACAGTCTATTTTGTATTCATGGAAAGGAAAGACAAGACAAGCACCAACTGAATGGAAGTCATTATTATTATAAGTACCAAATATGAACCATGGAATCAGGATCTTACAGTCTATTTTGGAAAATGAGAAAACTATCAATTTGTAATTTAAGGATAAGTTAAGGGCAGCTCTTGACCAAATAGTGTCCTTTTCTCTTTCTCTTACCTCATTCTTGGTCTTTTCTTAAAAGTGTTTGTTTTATGTACATTAATCAAAGCTTCCCATTTCAAGTGTTGTAGCAAGTCTCCTCAGAATATAACAAGTGAAGTAGTGGCTTTCCTCAAACAGTGAGGACAGGTGAACCAATTTAAATTTGAGGGTGTATGTGAGAGTAAGTGAGATGGTTTGGACTGTCCTAGGATATCTGGTGACATGGTCCTCTCAATACAGCTAGATCGATAGCAGAGGATTATAATAGCCTGATCAAAAGAGTTGGGATCATAGGTTGTACTTATTGTTGGGAACTCAGATTGCAAATGAAAAATCATATAAATGTTGCTAATGGAACCCAAACCTAGTAGTCCTTCAGAAGAGTAGTAGCCTGCTCCTGCAACACCTGCCAGGCTATCTTAATATGTCTATCTTCGGTAAGTGGTGCTCCAACAGCAAAACGCAAGATGAAATTCCCTGACAAAACCTGCTTATGAAAACCCATTAAAACTTACGAAATCACAATAATAGGAAACATATCAAACAGTACTTATGGTGATATGAACTAAGAACTAATTTGTGAAGAACTTACGGTATGTGATAAGAAGATTTTCCCACTTGAATTGACAGAATCCAATAAACTATGGTTGAGTTTATAACCATTATCTTGATCATTTGGAGGAGGAATAAGGCGGAAGCATACTAACGAAAAGGTCCGAGGGGCCACAACCTGTAAATTTTTCATAGTAAATTATACAAAAAAAATTGAGGATGTTATGCAGAAACAAAAACAGAAGGCCTTACAATAATATTTAAAGACAGAATTCTAGACTCATTCCTTCAAAACACTAATCTTGCCATATATGATATGGTTAGCCAACCAAAAAACATTGACTTCCAATTTAAGGAAGACGAGCATAAAAAAAAAGGGCACAATTTTACCTTGCAACCAATTTCAAGGCAATGTATAAAAGAAATGCATGCAGGCATGGCATTTCAGAAAACAGGATCATGAAAACCTCAACCCAGCCATCATCCTGTAAATACACATCACTATACCCACTAGTCGTATAAACATATTACAGAGCATTTTATGTCATAGATATTAAAATTGTTGCAAATGAAACAAAAATGGTTATTGAAATAGCTGCCAATTTTAGCATTAGAAGTCACTTGAATTGAGTCACTCTAAGATCTGGATGATGTATTGGTCTATATTTTCTGTATAGTTATGATTATAAATAACAATTAAAGAGGACAAACACCGTAACGTAACTAAATGCACAAAGTTACAAATGACAGGAGCCCTTAAGGTCATTGGATCAAAAGGAAAGCATTATTGAAAGATTATTTCCACTAACATAAAATTAAAGCCAAAGTAAAACATAGCTATCAGTAGTTGTAATAAATATCACATGATGTTTGCAATTATTAATGTGTTTAGCATTTCAGTACAGGAAAGGTATCAATGCATTATATTTTTGCAGATGGTAAAAAAATTTATGTTCAACTGATCCAAAATATATGGAGCAGTGAATATACATGTAAGTGCATTGAAACAAAAAAAGTCTTGCATTTTTATGGAACTTAGAATAATAGCTACACATGATATTGATTCTGAATATATAATTGTCTCATTTACCTCAAACCTTGAGTCAGAAGTTATAAGTTGTTCAAATTGTTCAGCCAAACGTATGTGATTTCTAATGTAGCTTTGTAGATTTGCAACGCCATATAGCCTCAAAACTAACCATAGCTTTAAAGACCTGCAATTTCAATATGAATAAATGATGAAACAATCTATCTGTCTAAATCAACATCTTTGTCCTCCAGTGTCACATTAAATCAGATGTATACATAAACCATTCTTTTCTCTCTTTTTCCCAAACAAAAAAAACATTATACCAGATGACAATGCCATCTAATCAGATTGACAAATGTACCAAAACTATAGGTGGAAGATGAGTCATAGGACATGAGATGCAGTGGTGCAGTACTACTATTACAACAACTGCACTTCATTTTCTCTCAAAACATTAAATTGAAAGTCTGCTGGTCAGTAACATCATACAATAAGTAGATAAGAGGCCTAAATTGCAAGTCTTCTGGTTCATACATCGTGTTGTATGAACCATTTATATTATCATCCACAACGGAATAGATTAAACAAAGTTTCAATTTCAAAATAAATGCAGAACTTAATATTAATAAATTGTTCAAAGGTGATGCTGTTGCTTGCCTTACAAGAAATGGGACGATATTTAAGTATTATTTCTCAAATTAACATACTGTTGGCTACAGGGAAATAATTGACTAAATAATGAACAGTATGCCTGTGGAAAAGAAAGCAAACACTAGGAATAGCTTGCCTACAGAAGATTATGGATAGCCAGGCAGCTCAACAAGAAGCAACTCAAGGTAGATCTAACTATGTCACTGTACTTTAATATAGATGTTGAACAAGTGCATAGAGTTCACCTGTCAGTCTTAAAAATACAAAAAACTGGGGATGATATAATGGCTTATAACAAGACTATAATAAACAACAATTCAATATGAGCAATGAAGAAAACATTTATTAAGAGTTTACAGTTTAAAGAGTTCAAGGGTAAAGGGATCAAGACAACAGCTTGATACTGTAGTTGCACAATTGTGATAATTGTGCAATATGACATGATTAAATAAACAACTTGGTTTCCAGCTAACTTTACAAGTGAGAATTGCAAAAAGCCAATCAATACATATATAATATAGTAAGACTATTATACAATATCAGTGTACATATCCCATGTGTAATGTCAGAAGTCAAAGAATGTAATGCCATAAGTCATAAATCTAGGAAGTGTTAAAATTCAAAGAATCTAAAAAGATGATAACAACTGTAATTGTGCATCGCTGGCATTTAGCATCTTTCTATAATGCCGTAAGTCAACCCTTCAACTTCATGTCAAAAATTAGTCTCTCTCTAATTGACAAAAGCAAATGGAATTTGGTTCTCATATGCAGGACCACATCAGAAAAACAAAATGGCAAGTCAACCTTAATCACAAGTCTTGTCACAGACTTCAAAATAGATAGCATTTGAAGATAAACTTCCTCAAAAGTTAATTTCGATACTCAAACTGCCAAAAAACTATGGTGTATCAAACTTTTTCTTTTAGTTTCTAACACTAACATCTGAAAGAAATATTTACATACAGAATAAACTCAACTTTTATTATATTTAATCTCACAGTATCAAAGTGCTCCCAGGTACAAGCACACACACACACATATGGCAGGATTAATACAACAAGCATTATACGTGTATAGTGAGTGGTACCTGAATCTGCGTCCAAGAGGAATCTGCCAATCTTTGAAATCCACAACAGCATTTTCTTGCGAGGCCTGGTAATTTGCACAATAGCCAAAAGAAAAGCATAACGGGCTCATTAAAATGTGCTAACACAATGGAGAGAACTATATTTTAAAAACTACACGAGAGAGAGAGAGAGAGAGAGAGAGAGAGAGAGAGAGAGAGAGAGAGAGAGAGAGAGAGAGAGTATGAAAAGGAGTTGCTTCTGTTCAGTTTCATCAAAAAGCACATTTAACATAGTAGCAATAGAAAAAAATCATCACCATAAGAAGCAAAGCTATTTTTGTATGGAATTATTAATTTGCTACCAGCAATGTTCTTAACTGTGGTTATGAGCACTAAATAGTCACTAGTGTCATCTTCCCATCTCTCTTTCTTGCTAATTGAAGGTCATAAATAATGATAAAACCATATGTGATTTCATGTTAACCCTTACTAAATATATTAATATAATATATTAATATGAACCCCCGGCACGGCCTGACAGATTTGCAGAGATATAAGCATGATATTCTAAAAGTTGGATGTTATACAGATACTAGAATCACTCTCCAGGTTATATGTGCACATTTTGGCTCATTATCATCGTTGGAACTTCTACATATGTTAAGGAGCAAAACATAGAGTAATGGCAGAGATATAGTGCCCAAATACCAGCAAAGAAGATACCTAGTTATAGCTTTCTTTTCTTAGAGATAGTACATATACTTCAAAATTCAAATTATTTAACAAGGTCAAGGGCACAAAGCATCAACCAGTAAATGACATGGAGTGTCTTTACTTTGAATCCAAAGAAATCAAAATAATCATACTAATTTCTTAGTTTCTCAATAAATCAGGAACACTCATAAAAACTCCGTCTGAAATATCCGTGTAGACTTCAGAAGGCTTCCCATAATCTGGCAATCTAAGTACAGGTTCCTTGAACACAACAACCTTTAGGTCTCGGAATGTCGCTTCACATTTGTTTGACCATCGCTAAGGATGCTCGTTCAGGTTTCAACAACCATCAGTGGAGCTGTGAGCTTCAAAATCCCCCAGATGAAATGCGAATGATAGTTGATGAAACCAAGGATATCAGCTCAAGCACCTTCTTTGGTGTTTGTCGTTCCACCATAACTCGCACCTTTGACTTATCTATCAAAGTCGTCCCTCTGCTAACTTGGTGCCTAAGAATAGAATTTTCATTTGCGCAAGGTAGCACTTCTCCTTTTTTACGAACAAGATATTCTTTCGGAGAATCTTGAATATTGTTCGAAGGTGCTTGGCATACTCCTCGAGTATTAGTTTCAAACATTTAACCACAACCACAAATATAACAATCCTAGACCTTACTATAAAAAGGCCCCTCAAGTATGATTTCCAAGATAAGCTTTTTCTCCAACACTACTCGACACTTATTGAATCCTTCGAACCCCTTATTGACTTAAATATAGGAGGGCCCTTGTTAGGTATGTCCCCAATGCAGTTTTTGCAGGATCTCTTGTCAAACCCACTTATCTTTTGACATCAAGTTTGTGATAGATTCAAACTCGAACTAAGGTTTGATCCGTATCCTCCTTCACATCGGACAACCAAATTATGGTTTAACACAATCAAATGCAACAACATTACTGATTAATAAACATAAACTTTGTTATCCATAACAAAGAATTTCTAACATTTCACTTCATACCAAGGTTTACAATATCGTATCGTACCACTCGGTATGCTCGGTATGTATCGGCCCGATAAAGAACCGGTATGCTCAGTACAGCTCGGTACCTCAGTGTACTATGTGCCGGTATGCTTGGTACAACTCGATACATATCATATTGACAGTTGATCAATACTTTTGTACGGTATGAGATTGCGAACCTTGCTTCGTACTATATTCTTTTTATTTTCAATCAACACAGACATCCCTACCTATCTCATTAACAATACAAAAGCATTCCACCGCAATCATACTTGCTTAAAGACTTAAAAACTATAAACATTAGCATTGATACGAGAGTGACGACTTTAAGGCTTTAAGGATACATAAATTGTAGTCCAATTTTATTGGCTCTACACTTTACCAACCTCCTATATATTCAAAGCTTTTCTTGAACCCTTAGGTTGGTTGACATAAAAAAATATACTCGTTATATAAAGGCAATTACACATGCCTGGCATACGAATTCCTTCCCAAGTCATTGATTGTTAATATTGACTAGCCACTACCTGAGAATATGTGCCCCATTTTGTCAACACATAATAAGACTCAAGCCACTTTGTAACTATTGGAAAACACTTTCACTTAAGTAGGTTATCTTTGCATCTTATTATGCTTAACAGATTCAAAATTGGGAGTTTCGTGTGAAGTGGAAGTTCCAAGAAGCACTAAAGTACACTACGAGACCATAAATGAGGATGGAAGAGTTGAATACAAAATCACAAAAGTTTCCTCAATAACGAGCTAATGATCTTCCTTAGAAAATATTTTAACTGCTAAAAAGCAACTTCAAATGCCAAACACAGCTTTAGTATACCATGAGGATGTTCCTACCATTTAAATTAGATCAATCCAATTAATGAATATACATATTTGTCACTCTTATTGAAGACTACTATAAGAAAAGCAAGGCAAAAGTGAAAATGGAGGAAGTGACTTCCATATCTCAGCTTGTGTATGTTGGTCTACATAAAATTCTTTACACAAGTGCTTGTGCTTGAAATTGCAGTGCTCAAGTATGATTATGAAAACAGATTCTAGACAGATAGAAAAAAGAGACTAACCTTATTCTTAAGATACTCCGGATTTGTGGAAAGGGATTGGATCAAATCACTTCGGTCCTGCCAGCAAGCATAATTGCTAGCACCATTAGTGCTTTAGTGAAAATTCTTTAGAAGCAGGATAATGTAGTACTACATATATATTGGAGTACGTAATATCCATAGTCATTTGATGTTAAAAGTGACTACGATGGCATAAATATCAGCTATTAGTTTAAGCTGCTGCAGTAAATTATGATCAAATCAAGCAAATGATGTTAGTTAGCAGCTTTAGATAACTAATAACAGACGAGAAATAGTTCAACAAGGAAAAATGACAATTGTGCTTCACTAGCATTAATTGGAAAACATATGAACAAAAAATTTTGTTGGTGGTAAAAGAACATTAAATGTTGTAATTGAGGTATTCCAGATGTCCCTTTTGTAGCTGAAATTGCTTTGTATTGCTTATCTCCCCTTAATTTAAATGCCTGCAATGCTTTTCTTTTCTCAAAGTTTAAAAAGAGCAGGTACTTAATTGTGATCTCATGTTTTTGTCTGTCAAAATTATAGAAAATCAAAATATTACCTGGAAAGTACTAAAAATAAAAAACTTGACCTACTACAATCTTCTGTTGCCATACCATACTTTCCATCTTCCAATATCTAAGAGTGAATACATGACTAGAGCCTCACATCTTTTTAGAATCTTAGACAATGATTACAAAGAAATAAGATGACATTGGAGTTCTTAAAGGCTGAGAGTTCAGCTCACTTTAGGTAACCTAGCATGAAACTGATAAAGTAACAAGTTTCTACCACATGGAATTCACTATATATCTTTCTTCCAACTACCTACAGATGAGTTTTGATTCCCTTTGTATATGTTCCATTAAAGATCATGTAAAAATATCAATTATTTTACCTAGAATCAATGATTTATACAGGTATTCTTAAAGAGAACGGGGCATCACACTTGACCTTCAGTTATTTCATGATCCACCCCGAAAAAAGGGATCTCCAAAAGAATAGCTTTTGCAAAACTAGAAAAAGAACAAACGACACTAAGAGTTCAACTCACCAATGTTTTAAATTTCGTACCATACCGCCCGATACGGGTAGTACATACCGGTCCGCCAATAGATCGGCACGTAGACTGTCCGCTACCGGGCGATATCAGGTTTTTGGCCCTATATCAGGTGATATGGGGCTGTACCAGGTAGTAACAATTGAAATTTCGACCGTTAACGACCTGTACCGAGTGGTACCGATTGATTTCAACTGTTACCAATATGTGCCGGAGGCAACAAATGCAACCAATGGGGAGCAATGTCGACACGAGGAGGAGGGCGGATTCGAGATGATATATAGCCAGTCGCCAACCCTAGTTCCTACACGTGGTAGTTCGTACTCGCACGTGAGACGAATAGGTTCACGAGTGGAACTAGTGAAATGACCGAAAGAGAGCCGATCCAAGTTTAGATGATGAACCAAATCATGTTATTTGGTTTGCAGGATTAATAGAGCTCGAGCTTTAATGAAAGAATTGGTACCTGTACAAGTTGATTTTGATACCGTACCGTATCGAGCAAAACTCGATACACCGGTATGGTATGAAATTAAGAACCTTGCAACTTACAATGCAAAATCTTGACCACGCACAAAAGAATATGGAACAGAAAGACAACTGATTATTACATTGATTAGCATGGAGCAAAACTTGTAGAATGCTTAATTTGGTTAATGCACAATTTCTTTTATAAATTACCACGAATACTGCTAATCGCATGCCTTACCTGTACCCAAAGCACTGAACAATCAAAATTTGTAAGGAACCATTTATGTGCATTCATACCAAATGAATCTGCTTCTTCCACGCCATCAATATAATGACGATACTCTGGACAAATACAAGCACTGCCGGCATATGCAGCATCTATATGAAACCACATATTAAAGGCCTACAATAGAGGACATAAAAAGGTACCAATTTGTCAATGATTACAGGAGCATGCTACTGAACAAAAATTAAGTAGGATAATAGAGAAAATTTTCAGGGGACACAAAATTCTAGCAACATCATACATGAGCATCATGGATGGACAACATCTCAAATTAGTGAACTTTTTCCTCTATACCTATATGGATTTTGTCTTTAGAAATAACTTCCAAATGCCCAACCCTAAACCATCTGGATGGTTTGCCACGTATTAGAAGCAAGATTTGACTTACCGGTCCGTACCGGTGTACCGACATATTGTCGGTACCAGTACGGGACCCGTACCAGGTGGTATGCACAGTGCGCACTGCCTGGTATTAAAATATAATATAATAATTTTTATAATATAATATTATATTATATAATATTAAAATATTAAAAAAAAAGGAAAAAGGGGGCGACGTCGCCTCGATCTGTCTCCCCGCGCGGGGAGACGGAATTTGAGAACTTTTTCCTCTATACCTATATGGATTTTGTCTTTAGAAATAACTTCCAAATGCCCAACCCTAAACCATATGGATGGTTTGCCACGTATTAGAAGCAAGGTTTGACTTACCGGTCCGTACCGGTGTACCGACATATTGTCGGTACCGGTACGGGACCCGTACCAGGCGGTATGCACAGTGTGTACCGTCCGGTATTAAAATATAATATAATATTTTTTATAATATAATAGTATATAATATAATATTAAAATATTAAAAAAAAAAGGAAAAAGGGGGCGACGTCGCCTCGATCTGTCTCCCCGCGCGGGGAGACGCTCCGTCTCCTCGCGCGGGAGAAAAAGCGGCCACGGGCGGCGACGGCAAGCAGGCGAGGACGGCGCACGGGCGAGGTATTCTTTCTTCCCCTCTTTTTTTTTTCTTTTCCTCTTCTTCTTCCCTTTTTCTTCTCAATCGTCCGTCGACGGTCAATTTCTTCTTCAATCGGCCGCCGACGGCCGAAATCGACCGCCGATGGTTGATTTTTGACGGAACCGCCCGGTAGCGGGCGGTCCGCATACCGGTAACCTGGCGGACCGGTATGTACCGCCCGGTACAGGTCGAAATTGCAAACCTTGATTAGAAGATGATTTTTTTTCCATTTTTTGAATTGTAGGGAATGTACCGATGCAGAAGCTGCTGTTCAGAGATATATGTTGATCAGCATTTACCAGTCTCTTCTTTCTCCTCTTTTAACTAGCCTTGCAAAATCCTATCTTCTCTGTGTTGATCTCAGTGTAACTCTCAACACGTGGGAGGCCAGGTGTTTCCCCGCATATATCAAGCCTATGAAGTGTATTACATAATACATTATTAATATTCTAGATATTATCTTATTGCAATGTTGTGACAGCTGCTGTTCAACAGGTTTGCCAAATAAATATGGGCAACATTCTTATCTGGCTAAGGTTATGAAGAACTTTCCTATAAATGCTAAGATGCCCCACTAAGCTTAGTTTCTCAAGAACACTGGAACTCATGATGAACATTTTCACCTTTCTTATATGCATGCTATCCAATTCAAATCTTACATTCAGTCATGAACTCATTATAATACTTCAAATTTGAATTCATTAATCATAAAAAGCCTAAGCACAGGTTTTCAGAACAGATCCCTTAATTAGTAAAACTATTGATCAATTAATAGTTTTGAGTAGCAGAAAGTTAAATGCTTAACAAGAACTATCATTTTGATCCTATTAAAATATAAAGGAAATGGGACACTGAAGGGGTTTGTGCCATAAAGAAAGTTGCAACACAACAAGAGAACTTGATTGACATTATTTAATAGCACTTATAATGAATTTGAGACTCCCGTTTTGGTGATATCAGATTTGTTACCTTTGCTATTTTTCCTAGCTCAGATATGGGATCAACAGCTGCTGAGGATGTGGTGCCAACCTGCGGTCAAATAAAAATTATTCTACGCACTATGACATCAGTAGTTTTGAGGTGTACAAGAAAGATTACAACTGTCATATTTCTTAGAGATATATGCTATTCTGGATCATGCCGATTTTATTATTTTCAGTATATAACAAATTAATTTACATCAGCTAGGTTAAGATAATATAGAAGGGTGAATATACACAGTCCCAGTTCTCACAATTTCCAAGCCACCAGCATAAACTGGCAAGAAGCAACCAGTATACAGTTACAAGCCTGTGTACTGTCCTACTGGTCATTTGTGAAAATAAAATACCACCACAAGCTTTCTTAAACTTAAAACCACAAGAATGTCAAAATGAAAGTGAGTGCATGATAAGCTAAAATGGATATATAACAAGGCAAATTGTTCCTTACTGTGGCACAAATAAAAAATGGAATCAATCCTGCTGATAAATCACTAGATATTGCTTCCGAAACAACTTCAAGAGAAAGAGCATAGCTTGAAGTCAAATCAGTCTTCAGAACTCTGAGGTTTTCCGGAAAGATTCCTGCAATCTATCAAAGAAACGCTTGGACAATACAATAGTGACATCAACATGTAAGTCGGCCATTAAGATTTAAAGAGCATGTATATAAGATGAAAATAGTATATTCTTATAAGTTTCCATAGAAAGCCAACAGCACTGATCTTCAGAAGCCCAGTTATTGCTACAAAATATATTACTACAAAATTTTTCCACGTTTGTAAGAATACCAGTAGCTTTTCAAACTTCAAAGTAACACTTTTGTGCAACTGCATATTTGGTTATCGCTGTAGCATACATGAGACTTTTTTGGTGATAACTTGAGATTTATGAGGCTATTGAAAAGAGAATCTCCAAACATTTCCGATGGGGAATGAGAAATCTATTTATATGGTGTATATTCACCAATCAAGGGGAATTAGTCAACAATTGTAGCAACAAGGCTTATATTTGTGAATCATAAATATTTATCTAGTAAATTTCTGGTCTTCTTCAATCATTACAGCAACAATATAACTGTGGAATAATTACCATTATGTTGTTTTTTCCCATTTATATTCTTGATGAGATTGGACTCATCATTCATCGAATTGATAGATAGCGACACTAGGATCTATGTAACCTGTGATAGCAAAAGTGTGTAAAAAGAAATAGCTCTATGAGATTAGGGCTGCTACAAAGGTGTAGCTTTAGATCTAAAAATGAATGGAATATTTCAGATCTAAACCAATATAGGGTTCCTACTCTGAAGGAATATATAACTGGAGAGAGAGAAAATAAACTGGAAGAACAAAGATGAAAAAGAAGAAAACAGTGACGAAACACAATTTTATTTGCCACACTGTCACATGTACATCAGGATGAACCAAGACCCCTGTTATATAAACAAGCAAAACTCCATTACCAATCTAAGCAAATCTCTAAAATAAGGAAACATTTTTTGAAAAAAATAAACACCACCATTCATAAAATTTATTGTAGCATGATGAGCACCAAACAGTAACAAATCCTTCGAAAGCCTCGGTATCAACTATATTCTTAGCTAGGATTCATAAAAGAAAAGTGACACCTAACGACCCTCCAAGTTAGTGTTTAATTTTGTGTACAACTCTGAAGTGACTTAGACTCGAGTTATCTTAAATTCATTGAAGAGGATGATTAATATGCAATATCATTGGAAAATCCTGAATTAGACATTCTGTTTAATGATCTTCAAGAGTCTGCAATAACAAGGAGAAGAAATCGTGATGTCGCCACTATTTGGAGTAATGCTCTTCGAGAGTCTACCAGCCAAAAATCCAGCTGTGCTCCACACAAAGTGATTTATTGTTCCATAAATGCCAGAAAATTCTATTCCTGCCCAATCTAAATTTGAACAAAAAACTAGATTAATGGTTAAAAGCCATTTAGGAAATGGAGTATTAACATTAAACGTCGCTATATTTAATGAGGCTCTATACAGAGTCGCAGACCAACCTACCTCATTTGTCTGATCAAATGAAATTTAAATGTTTGATACCAGGAGGGATTATGACAAAGAATCTACAAGTATCGTAGGATGTCTTTCTAAATATGAATCAGCAGAAAATGATCCTGTTCCATATCAAGTAGAATAATGAAGAATTTCAATGTATTCAATGAAGCACGTGATACCTGGCATCCTTTTTGCAAAGCAGAATGTGTCTGATCAGAAGCATAAACCACTAGTTTTTCCAAGGATTTCTTCCCAACGTTCCTCAATATCTTATCACGAGCAGCTAATAGAACAACAAGAATTGCTTCACTTGCTGTACCTTGGATTACCCCACCACCCTTGCCTGAAGGTCCTTCTTACATGTTAGCATTGTAAGTTGAAGAGTATAAAAGAGGGAGGTACCAGTAAAGAACTATCTTTTTCTAATAATAATTCATACATGGTGAGAAAATTCAAAATTATTTTCACAAAACAAATAAAGATTTACTCACCTAAGGAAGCTACAAAGATAAGTTTGTTGGATTCACAAGTCTGAAAATCTAAATCTACTAGCAATATTATTGCTTCGGATTTCGAATAAACAGTATAAATGCCAACCAAGGTTCACTCCAGGATGCAATTTGCAGATTGCTTGTATGTATTCCTCAATCTCCAAATACATTGTGTTGTGGAGCACTTGTACAGACACACAAGCTAAGGAACTAATGTCATTGTTATCAATTTATGGCATGATTAGTTTTTACAACCAAAAAGACAGATATGGAAGAGATTCACAAAGAAGAGTATAATTTTGGCATCAGGAAGGCATGGGATACAAGCAATGGGGACTAGGACCTGCATACCCCACATATACTAGAGCAAAGTATGTTAACGAATTTCTAGAGCAAAATACTCTCAGGAATTCACATAATGCATTATGAACAAAATTCAGGTATGTACCCCTAGTTCAACAAAATAAAACAAACAAGGTCAAATTGATCTAAAATATTATAGCATCTAATAAGTTCCATGTTATTAATCTACAACTATCCAAACACTTACCAGTTGAAAGGAACTGGTTAGGCAGCTTAAGCATTTTAGCGAGCCAATCAAGGACAATCACTTCAAGTTCTGTTGCAGCAGGAGAGGTTACCCAACTGAAACCCACAATGTTGAATCCAGCACTGAGCATTTCTCCCAAGAATCCAGCTGTGCTACTGTTAGATGGAAAGTAAGCAAAGTAATCTGGGCTTTGCCAATGGGTTATGCCAGGTATTATCTTCTGAAGGATATCTGCATATGTAATTGTGATAAATATGAAGACTAGGTTCTAGGTCAAGGATCTAATAGAAAGGAAAGGAAAAGGAAAAATGAATATAAAAAAATAATGATAGTAGTGGGAACTGTTAATGGTAACAGGAACTAAGAGATAGTAGTTGTAAAAAAGCTTCACCATCAAAAACGTCTTGCAAACTTTCAGGATCATTGGGTGCAGATTCAGGCAGAAGCTCTGCAAGGTATCCAGGCTGCAAAAGTTTTATAATTACATTACAAATGTGTAAATTCTTTGAATGAAAATGCTCATGAAGATAAAAGAAGTTTAAGTTTCATTTAAAACTTCAACTTAGTGGCTCAAGAATTCTGCCACAACCCAAGCTCAAAATCAAATGGAGTTTTTATTAAAGCATTAATTTGAGGTGGTAGTGACTCATATACAAACTTAATCTTTGGTGAACTGTTTTCTGGATATCATAATTTCTGCAGTAACATCTCTGTCAGATCCATACATATATTCACTTGGATCACCAAGGTCCCTAACAAATGAAGTGGGATTCTAAATGTGTCATGTCCCTCAATATTACTCTCCTCTACCATGATGATATTCTCTTCAGGCCAGATATTCATTAGGATGCATCAATATTTCACAATCTAAAAATGAAATTTTGTAGACCGTTGGGTTTATGTGTAACCTAACCCAGCCCGCACAAACTGCAGCCCTCTCTCCTTGTAAGTTATTTCAATTCAAAAAGAGGGTCTATCAGAAGGAACATGAAGCTTTGTTCTTCTATTTACTCTTGCACGTACAAAATTCAAGAGCAATATATTTGGCATTAGCAGAACGCCAGCAGAATCTCAATCAACTTATAATAGAAAGTGGACTCGTCCTCCTAAATCAGATAAGAAAGCAAAACGGATATTTAACCATTAGAATATAATTCCAAGATAAAAAAAAGGCGTGTCGCATGCCGGTTGAGGAAAACCCATCGTTTAAATCCCAACACCCAACATAAAAAAATGATCTTCTAAATAAAATAAAATAAAAAAAAATCTCTCAGCCAAGAAGTTGCAGTTCCATCGCCTAGCAGCGATCAACAGCTACAGCAAAGAAAACCCCTTGAAACAGAATGGACAACTCTATCAATCTAGCAACGACCAAGAACCAAAAATCGGGGTCAATAGCTGGCACTAGGGAGCGGAAACAGCCCCGAAAAGAGAAAAGAGAATTATAAGCAAGGGAAACAGTTCCTCGAACATACATATTGGACATCCAACGTTTCAGCATTGGATCATGCCGCGGCAAGAAGCAAGAACGCAGAACGCAAAAAGCGAGGGACGGATTTTTGAAATACCTTGACCTGGCTGAGGACGGGGAACGACTCGATGCTCTTGTAGTAATCCGCGATGAAATCGACCATCCTGTGGCCGTACTCCCTCAGCTGCTCCGCATCCATCGGCTTCAACGAGCCCTCCCTGGACGCAGCGAAACCCGCAAATCGCGACGCGTGAGAGAAGGAAGAGCGGATCAACAAACAGAGAGAAGGAGATCGGTGGCGGAAACAACACTTACATCGGGAAAGGGAATCCGATATCTCCAGGAGGCAACGAAGAACCCAAGCGGAGGTAGAGAGGAGCGAGTGTACCGCACTGGGCCAGCGCTCGATGATATCCGTGTCGCGTATTCTGCTAAATGGATACGTATCGGATGTGGTTTGTCTTTGTATTCGTATAAATTGCACCAGAATACTTCACCTTCTCTGCCTCCGAACTGCACCGGTACCAGTCTTTTCATTGGATACGAGGATGTACTCCGCGAGGGTCCCACCTTTTTTTATTCCATCCAAGAATGAGCCCAATGGGATACTCCTCTACTAACACTCACAGCGTGTGCAAGAATAATATGAAGTAGAAAAATTAAGTATAAATTAGAGAAATTGATCACTTGTTGCTTTGGTCTAACACAACTTGATTCAAAGTGATGATACCTGATATGACAAATGCCAACCTGGCTGCCAAGTCATCACACCCTCGGACAGCTGGCCCGTCGACGTGGTCGACCCAACGCAGGTAACCAGCCGGACATACGGGGAGCGCCAGTGGTCGTACAGCCGACCTGACGCAGGTAAGGTCGGCACCCCCACCTGCAAACGCACGCCTCATTGCAAGGACGACGAGCGTGGTGGGGGGCACAACGGCATGGTGGAGGGTACGGCGACATGGTAAGTCATAACTGCGGTAAGGTCATCAGGTACAAATGATCTATAGCACCCACTATAAAAGCTCATGCACCTCTACAGGGCGGGGGGATCGCAAAAAAACGAACCACTGAACTAACTTGATCGTCGGAGGGGTCACGTCGGGAACCTACCCGACCTTCTTGCAGGAGTTGGCGGTCGACCCGAGTTGGATTATTCCCTCTTCACCCGGACTCCACCACTCCAACAGCCGACCTCCCAAGCCAAGCTCTGAATCACTACGCATCCGGGCGGGCTCCCACTTCGTACCGAGGAGACCACGGGCGAGCTAGCGCACACGGGCCTGAACCAGCAAGTGCTTGCTCAGCAGACTCGGAGACCAAATGCATCTACTAGGCAAGCACCGGATTCTCCACTAACATTTTGGCGCTAGAAGGAGGGGCCATGTCGCCAGAACGCCCACTCACGGACTCGGGCACGGAGCGCCAGACCGAACCTGACCACCCTCGACTAGCGGAGGAAGTCGCGGCTGCCATGCCAACCCCCAATCGTTTTTGGAGGATGATGACCGACTCGGGGTTCCCCTCACCCGCCTCAAACCCCGCGCCACTCATGGTCACGACAGAGGCTTTCCTCGGCCTCACCAGCCAGGTCCAAGCACTAGCGGGGATGGTGCAGACCATAATCCCATACCTACCCCAACCGGTGCATTCGATGGCTCATCAACCAGCACCCCCGCAAACGGAGACGCCGATGGCCCCAAGCCGAGGAATCCCACCAGTCGCCGAGGCGCCACCACCTCGGGCCGCCGAGGCGCCATCGCCTCGGGTCGCCGAGGTGCCACCACCTCGGGTCCCAGCTTCGCCGACCCCGACGCCAACCCGATCTCAAAGTCGCTCTTATAATCCAGCACCGACTGAACTTGATCTCGATACCTTATCGACCGATTCCACCGACTCCTTGAGGGAGCAAGTCCGCCGAGTCCATCAGCGACTTGACGAAGTCCAGAAGGAAGTCCTCAGATCAAAAGAAGAGACTGGGGAAAGTCCTAAAGGTGGCTCCCCGTTCACCCCCGAGATACAGTCCAAGCCCCTACCGGCCACCTTCAGGCTCCCTGCCCTCGAGCCCTACGATGGCAGCGGCGACCCGATGGAACATGTCGCCACATTCCGCTCCCAAATGGCCCTTTACGACACCTCAGAGGCGCTGATGTGTCGAGCCTTCCCGACCACCCTTAGGGGATTGGCCAGAACCTGGTATGCTCGTCTCAAACCCGCGTCGATACCATCATTTGACGTGTTGGCAAGAGAGTTCGAGTTGAACTTTTTGGCAAGTGCACGTCCGAGGCCTACCACAGCTTCACTCCTCGGAATGGCCCAAGGGAGCGACGAGCCCCTCTCCCAGTTCGTAGGAAGATTCACATCACAAGTCCAGGGCATCCCCGACCTCCATCCGTCCCTGGCCATCCAAGCATTTCTGACGGGGCTGAAGCCATCAAGGTTCTTTTGGTCGCTAATCGAGCGACCACCAATAACTCTGCCCGAGATGTTGCAACGGGCGCACCAATATGTGGCGGCCGAGACACTGATAGCTGACAAGCGGGACGAGACGAAACGCTCCCGGGGGGAACAGTCTAGTGGGCACCTAGCCCCACCTCTGAAGAAAAGAGAGGACAGGTCGGGCTTGCTGCCAGCCAGACCTCCCCCGATTCCTCTCAACTCAACCCGAACAGAGATCTTCTTCCAGATACGAGAAAAGGGACTCTTGAAGGCACCAAGCCCGATGAAGTCGCAACCCAAGCGGCGCGACAAGAGGAGGTACTGCCGCTTCCATCGAGAATATGGTCACGACACCGAGGAATGTCGTGATCTCCAATACCAAATTGAAGACCTTATCCGGCGCGGGCACCTGCGGGGATATGTCCGCGAACAACCCCCTCTCTCAGACGGTCGGCCCTCCCGAGACCTGTCTCCCCGACCTCAGGGCCCGATCGAAAGACAGATCGACGTCATCTTCGGCGGCCCAGCGTCAGGCGGCAACAGCTCCTCGGCGCGAAAAGCATACGCGCGATCCAAGGGCGGAAAGAGGCCGCTACATCATGAAGACATTGACGTCACGTTCAGGTCGGAAGACGAAGAGCACTCATCTCACGATGACGCCCTAGTAATCTCAATCCGCATGGCCAACGCCTACGTCAAAAGGGTCATGATCGACACGGGGAGTTCGACCGACATCCTGTATTTTGATGCCTTTCAACGGTTGGGATTGACCGACCTAGACCTCACCCCCCTAACATCTACCTTGACAGGGTTCACTGGGGATTCCATATCTCCCATGGGAACAGCAACGATCCCTGTCACGTTCGGGGGGGAGCCGAGATCAAAGACTCTGCTGGTATCATTCATGGTGTCAAGCTCCCATCTGCGTACAACGCCATCATCGGGCGCCCGACCCTCAATCGGCTCAGGGCGGTCGTGTCAACGTACCATCGGGTCTTGAAGTTCCCGACTCGAGCCGGGGTCGGCGAGGTTAGAAGTGACCCAAAGGAATCCAGGCAGTGCTACTTGACGGCGACAACGTTGTGCAAGAGGCCGAGAACCGAACCATTCGGCGCCATGCCCCCAGATCCAGAAGAAAATACCCAAGACACCCACTCTGTGGAAAGAGTCCTCGAACTGTCACTGGACCAGAGCCGCCTGGATAAGCTGGTAAAGGTCGGGTCTGAGCTTGCGGAGAATCAACAGGTTCAACTGATAGATTTCCTGCAGAAGAATGATGATGTCTTCGCATGGGCCCCAAACGACATGCCGGGAGTCGACCCCGAGATCGCCCAACATTATTTAAACATCTCCCCCGACGCCCGACCTGTGAAGCAGCGTCCGCGTAAATTCGCTCCGGACCGACAGAAGGCTATAGAAGATGAGGTCACTCGCCTGTTGGACGCGCAGCTTATCGAAGAAGTGAAATACCCGACCTGGTTGTCCAATGTTGTACTTGTCAAAAAAGCAAATGGAAATTGGCGAATGTGCGTTGATTATACTGACCTCAATCGGGCTTGCCCGAAGGACTGCTACCCACTTCCCCGCATTGACCAACTTGTGGATGCCACGTCGGGGCATCAGCTGCTTTCCTTCATGGATGCCTTCTCAGGGTACAACCAAATCTAAATGGCCCCGAGAGACAAAAGAAACACGGCCTTTATCACACATAACGGAACATATTGCTACAAGGTGATGCTATTCCGATTGAAAAATGTCGGCGCGACCTACCAGCGCCTCGTGAATCGTATGTTCAAGGACCAGGACGGAAGGAATATGGAAATTTATGTGGACGACATGATAGTCAAAAGCCGGCATGCCGAGACCCACTTCTCCGACCTGGAGGAGACATTTCGCACGCTGAGGAAATACAAGATGCGTCTCAACCCGGTGAAATGTACTTTCGGCATCACATCCGGGAAGTTCCTCGGCTTTATAGTACACCAACGGGGAATCGACGCCAATCCCGACAAGATAAAAGCAATACAGGAGATGCAGCCCCCCAGGACTATAAAAGAGGTCCAACAACTTACGGGAATGTTAGCAGCCCTAAGCCGCTTCATTTCCCGAGCTGAAGACAAGAGTTCAACCTTTTTCGCGCATTGAAGTCGGCAAAAGACTTCAAATGGACCCCCGAATGCGAGGAAACATTCTGCCAACTCAAGAGTCACATCGAGAACCTACCGCAACTAGCCTCGGTGAAGGATGGCGAGCCCCTCGGCTTATACCTCGTTGCGACCGACCTGGCGGTCAGCTCGGTCCTGGTAACACTCGATAAAGTCGGGGAAATGCCGATCTACTACACTAGCCATGTTCTGGCGGGGCCTGAGCTCCGCTATGCCCCCATAGAAAGGATAGCTTTGGCGCTGATCCTGGCTTCCAGAAAACTGAGGTCGTACTTCCAGACACATCCCATCAAAGTAATAACCGACCAACCCTTGCGCCAGATCATTTCCAAATTTGATGTTGCAGGTCGGATGCTCAAGTGGGCGGTAGAGTTAGGGGAATTCGATATCGAATACGAGCCAAGAAAGGCGATCAAATGCCAAGTGCTCGCATACTTCCTCTCGGAGCTCGCACCTCCACAAGCCCTGGAGAACCCGAACCCTGGATGGACTCTACATATCGACGGCTCCGCCAACTCGGAAAGAGGAGGAGTCGGCTTGGTGCTCAAGGACCCCTCTGGCCACATCTACGAACATGCCCTACGATTAGGGTTCAAAGCTACAAACAATGAGGCCGAATACGAAGCGCTCTTGTTCGGTCTTAAGGTCGCGGCTGAGCTGGGAGCAGAAGACATCGAGATATTCACCGACTCCCAACTCGTCGCTGGCCAAGTTAACGGCACGTTCGAGACCCGGGAAGCAACAATGATCAAATACCTGGCCGAGGCGCGACTGATGACAGCTCAGTTTCGAAGGTGTATCATCACCAAGGTACCTCGCAACGAGAACGCTCAAGCAGACGCCTTGGCCAGGTTAGCTTCCTCCCGCGTGACCGACACACCGACCGGAGCAATGGTGAGGACCATCGGGCCCTCCATCGGCCCGACTATGATGACTATTGATCAGGAAGACGAAGGCTGGACCGACGAGATCCTCCGCTTCAAACAAGCAGGAGTCCTCCCCGAGGACAAGGCCCGAAGAATCAGAAGGACGGAATCATAATACTGCATCGTTGATGGCCGCCTCTACCGGCGAGGCTTCAGCCGACCCCTACTTCGCTGTCTGAACCCGACCGAGGCGCAAACTACCTTAGCTGAGATCCACGAGGGAATATGTGGAGACCATGTCGGCGCTCGCACCTTGGCACATATGGTCCTCAGGCAAGGTTACTACTGGCCCACACTGCGAAATGATGCCCAAGCTTATGTTCGAAATTGTGAGCCATGCCAGAAGCACGCCCGACTCCAACATAGACCGATGGTACCACTCACGACTGCTGACTGCGCCTGGCCCTTCGCCCAATGGGGAATGGACCTCCTCGGCCCCTTCCCCCCAGCCTCGGGACATAGAAGGTTTCTGATAGTCAGAGTCGACTATTTCACCAAATGGCTCGAAGCCGAGCCGTTGGCCTCCATCACCGAGAGACAAGTTGAAGGGTTCGTATGGAAGAACATCATAACCAGGTTCGGCCTCCCTAGGGCGATCATCACAGACAATGGCACGTAATTCAACAGTGCGAAGTTCAAAACATTTTGCCAGAGCTATCGCATCCAGCTAAAGTTCAGCTCGGTTGCCCATCCCCAAGCCAACGGGCTAGCCGAGGTAACAAACCGAGCCATTCTTGAAGGGTTGAATAAAAGGGTCTCCAACGCTACGACTTCTTGGGTAGAGGAGCTCCCGAGTGTTCTATGGGCATTAAGAATGACTCCAAAAACCCCGACGGGGGAATCACCGTACAGCCTGACATTCGGGACTGAAGCCGTACTACCTCCCGAGGTGGTTTTCCCGACCCTCCGAGTCCAAACCCAACATCAGGAGGAGTCCGACCAATAGCTCCGTAGGAACCTCGACCTATTGGAGGAGAAGTGTGCCGATGCTCATCTCCGAGCATTGGCCTACAGAAGAGCTGTCGCAAGAATCTACAACCGACGAGTACGCCCCCAACACGTCAGGTCGGGCGACTTGGTGCTCCGGAAGACCGAGGTCAGCGACCCGACCCGGTCCCGCGGCAAGCTGGCCCCGAACTGGGAGGGTCCCTACCGAGTTATCGATGTTATCCGAGACGAGACTTATACGCCGGCAACGATGGAAGGACGGGTGTTGCCAAGAACCTGGCACATCATAAACTTACGAAAATTTTACGCATGACAATGTCAGCAAAATGACCTGGCTTGTATTACCACTTGTACCGAGTTGAAATGCAACTACATCAGCAGAACAGCTTGACTTGTATTGATTTGGAACAAGTACAAAACAGGTCGGGAGCAAACATGAGGACTACCCGACCTGAGTTACAAGCTTCAAAAAAAAAAAAAACAAGTGAAGAACAAAATCAGGGCTCGGGAGGCGCCGAGTCGTCAAAATCTTGTTGCCGCTCCATCGGCACTGAGTCGTCCTCGGGGTAGATAGTGAACGGATCTTCTTCAATGTCGGCATCAGGGTATCGGGCGCGAAAGCGAGCCAGCGCCACCCGATACCCGTATTCGTAAGTGACCCGACCCATCCGTTTCAGACCCTCTTTGAAGCCGAGGGACCCCTTGTACTCGGCGACCGCCTTCCCCGATAGCTCGGCTCGGGCATGCTCCAAGTCCTTCACGGCTTGCAGCAGCTCGTCATCCATCCTCCGAGCCCTGGCTCGGGCCTCCTTCAGCAGATGCTGGGCATCGCCCAGATGGCCCCGTAGCTCTCTCTCTGAGGCTTTGCGTCTGAGGAGCTCCTCGGCCCTTTCACCCTTTATTTTCTCGAGCTCCCCCCTTAACCTGGACGCGCGTTCCTCGGCCTCGGCAACCGTCTCAGGTCCTCCTTTGGACTTCAGGACGTCGAGCTCCTCTTGCAGCTGCTTGACCCGATGGTCCATGAAGGTGATCAGTCGACCCGCATCATGAACCCGGTCAACCAGCGCCATTTGGAAGTGTTGGCCCTGTACGAAAGGACAAGATTTAGAATGTAAAAAAAAAAACTTACATCACGAAGGCACAAGTCGGGAGGCTTACCAGGACAATCTCCTTGGTGGCTCGGGCCATCAGAACCTCTGAGGGGAGCGTGTACAGCTCCCGCGCCAGTTGGGGATGGAGAATCCCCCTTTCGTACTCCTCGGCTGCCGACGGGTTGTTCCACACCTTCGTCGAGTTTTTCAACCCCGCCCACCGAGCCTTTAGCTCCTCAGGGTCTTGATGCCCCAGGTCAGACATCAGCAGGGCATAATAGCCCTGGTCGCCCTTGTAAACCTTCATCTTGAAAAGGTCCTTCATGGACCTCGGGCGCTCATGGACCGGTGAAGCGGCCCCCTCCTCGGACTCAGCGGGTGCCTCCGGCCTCTCCGGCGATGCGGCAGGTTCCTTACCCTTGGAGCGGGAGCGGGACCCCCCCTCGCCGACTTGGGACTTGTGCTTTCTCGACAGCACCTTCGTCTTCTTCTGCGGCTTCCCCGTAACTTCTGCCTGTTCAGTCGGGGGGGGGGGGGAGCCGGTCTTTTCAACGGAGCCCTCGGGGCCTCCCTCGCAGGAGACGCACCGACCTCATGGGCGGTGGGGCGGCTCGGAGGGGCCTTTCCGCCAGCCACTCTCGGCATCCCGCGAAGCTCCCCGAGATCCATCCGGTCTGCATCATGACTTATAGGTTAGTAAGAAATTAATAAAGCTTAAGCAAAGCAAAATGCTAGTACCCCTAGAGGCCGGACTCAAACCCGCCTCAGCGAGCCAAAGCTTGGTCATTTCCTTGATCGCACGAGAAGAGGAAAGAATCCCCTTCAGTCGGCCGACCAGGACGGTCTCCTCCTCGGACAGATAAGGGGGGGCGTTGCCGATCGGATGAGCCGACCAGCCCGAATCCCCAACCCAGACCACTAACGTAAAGATAGCGGGACTTCCAACCTTTGTTACTGGAAGGCGCCCCGCTGACCCTAAAACCAACTCGGTCGGTAAGATAGTAACAGCCCCGACTCTTGCATAGGCGAAAACACGCTATGAACAAGTCCCGAGTCGGGATAATCCCAGCTCCTCGGCATTCACCCAAGAAAACCACAAGGTAACGCCACGAGTTGGGCGCTACCTGGCTAGGAGAAATTCTCTACCATTTCAGGCACTCCTCAATCAGATGGTGCAAAGGAAACCGAAGACCGGCCTCCAAGGCATCTACCGAGATGCACATGCCGGGGACGTCCAAACTATAAGGACGTTGCCCCGGCTCTGGAACATGCAACCCGTATTCAGCCGGGATGCTGTACCGTGCCCTAATCGCGGCAAGTGACCCCTTAGTCACCACCGAGTCGAGGTCATGATCTGACATCATGACCTCCAAATCCCTCTGAACCCTCGCGTCGACAGACGACGGGGGCTCGGAAGACGCTCCCGAGGAACCAACCTCGGGATCACCCTGACTCGACTCCCCCGACCCCTAGGGAGAAACGACCCTGACACTAGTCTAGGAGTCCGACGAGGTCATCGCGACCTGTTCAAAAGGAGCTGCCGAGCTGAAGGGGCGAAGGGTGGCTATAGTGGTCCGAGATGGAGGCAGGAAGAAGGTAAAATGAGCAAGTGAGGTCTCTGCCCAACCCCGCAGCTAACTTATAGCACCCAAGGGTGTCGTTTCAGCTTCCCGAGGTAAGAGGAAGCGCCGCCACCCTGAAAAAGCACTCAGCGCATTAAATGCGTCATAACTATGACCGAAACCCTAGGCAGAGGACGGAAAATACATATATATCATATATTTATATATATGATATTGTCGCATAGGTGCATATCCGGATTTGTGCCCGAGTTCACCCTCTCGGCCAAATCTCCGAATTTGTGCCCGAGTTCACCCTCTCTCGGCCAAATTTGCGCCCGAGGTCACCCTCTCGGCCGAATCTCCGGATTCGCGCCCGAGTTCACCCTCTCGGCCAAATCTTCGAATTTGTGCCCGAGTTCACCCTCTCGGCCAAATTTGCGCCCGAGGTCACCCTCTCGGCCAAATCTCCGAATTTGTGCCCGAGTTCACCCTCTCGGCCAAATTTGCGCCTGAGGTCACCCTCTCGGCCAAATCTCCGAATTTGTGCCCGAGTTCACCCTCTCGGCCGAATCTCCGGATTCGCGCCCGAGTTCACCCTCTCGGCCGAATCTCCGGAGTCGCGCCCGAGTTCACCCTCTCGGCCAAATTTGCGCCCGAGGTCACCCTCTCGGCCAAATCTCCGAATTTGTGCCCGAGTTCACCCTCTCGGTCAAATTTGCGCCCGAGGTCACCCTCTCGGCCAAATCTCCGAATTTGTGCCCAAGTTCACCCTCTTGGCCAAATTTGCGCCCGAGGTCACCCTCTCGGCCAAATCTCCGAATTTGTGCCCGAGTTCACCCTCTCGGTCGAATCTCCGGATTCGCGCCCGAGTTCACCCTCTCGGCCAAATCTCCAGAGTCGTGCCCGAGTTCACCCTCTCGGCCAAATTTGCGCCCGAGGTCACCCTCTCGGCCAAATCTCCAAATTTGTGCCCAAGTTCACCCTCTCGGCCAAATCTCCGAATTTGCGCCCGAGGTCACCCTCTCGGTCGAATCTCCGGAGTCGCGCCCGTGTTCACCCTCTCGGCCAAATCTCCGAATTTGCGCCCGAAGTCACCCTCTCGGCCGAATCCCCGGAGTCGCGCCCGAGTTTACCCTCTCGGTCAAATCTCTGAATTTGTGCCCGAGTTCACCCTCTCGGCCAAAATCTTCGAATTTGCGCCCGAGTTCACCCTCTCGGCCAAATCTCCGAATTTGTGCCCGAGTTCACCCTCTCGGCCAAAATCTCCTAATTTGTGCCCGAGGTCGCCCTCTTGGCCAAATCCCCGGATTTGCGCCCAGCTGCGCCCTATCTCCGGGTTTGCGCCTGACTTCATCCTTGGCAAGAGCGATACATCGTAATTCCCGTGTTCACGCTCGGTCGGATCTATTCTTGCTGCATTACAAATCCCGAGCTCATGCTCGGTCGGATCGACTCTCAATACATCGTAATTCCCGAGCTCACGCTCGGTCGGATCTACTCTTGCCGCATTACAATTCCCGAGCTCATGCTCGGTCGGATCGACTCTCAATACATCGTAATTCCCGAGCTCACGCTCGGTCGGATCTACTCTTGCCGCATTACAATTCCCGAGCTCATGCTCGGTCGGATCGACTCTCAATACATCGTAATTCCCGAGCTCACGCTCGGTCGAATCTACCCTTGTCGCATTACAATTTTCGAGCTCATGCTCGGTCGGATCGACTCTCAATACATCGTAATTCCCGAGGTCACGCTCGGTCGGATCTACTCTTGCTGCATTATAATTCCTGAGCTCCTGCTCAGTCGGATCAACCACCGCACCATTCGAAATCCCCAAGTCCCCACTCAGAACTAGTTCAGGGCGATCTCAAACCAGCGATTAAGCGCTAGACCTCATCTTCGGCACCCTCGTCAGGCGCCTAGAGAAGGTCTTCCCGGGGGGGGGGGGGGGGGGAGAATGATATGACAAATGCCAACCTGGCTGCCAAGTCATCACACACTCGGACAGCTGGCCCGCCGACGTGGTCGACCCAACGCAGGTAACCAGCCGGACATACGGGGGGCGCCAGTGGTCGTACAGCCGACCTGACGCAGGTAAGGTCGGCACCCCCCCACCTGCAAACGCACGCCTCATTGCAAGGACGGCGAGCATGGTGGGGGGCACGACGGCATGGTGGAGGGTACGGCGACATGGTAAGTCATAACTGCGGTAAGGTCATCAGGTACGAATGATCTATAGCACCCACTATAAAAACTCATGCACCTCTACAGGGCGGGGGGATCGCAAAAAAACGAACCACTGAACTAACTTGATCGTCGGAGGGGTCACGTCGGGAACCTACCCGACCTTCTTGCAGGAGTTGGCGGCCGACCCGAGTTGGATTATTCCCTCTTCACCCAGACTCCACCACTCCAACAGCCGACCTCCCAAGCTAAGCTCTGAATCACTACGCATCCGGGCGGGCTCCCACTTCGTACCGAGGAGACCACGGGCGAGCTAGCGCACACGGGCCTGAACCAGCAAGTGCTTGCTCAGCAGACTCGGAGACCAAACGCATCTACTAGGTAAGCACCGGATTCTCCACTAACACTCACAGCGTGTTAGTATGGGATACTCCTCTACTAACACTCATAGCGTGTGGAAGAATAATATGAAGTAGAAAAATTAAGTATAAATTAGAGAAATTGATCACTTGTTGCTTTGGTCTAACACAACTCGATTCAAAGTGATGATACCTATTAAGTCAAGAAAATATTGATTTCCATATCAACCTCATGATGAGGTATGTGTAGAATTGTCAAGATATCTTCCAGATGAGAATGCTGAGATCTCCATGTATCACTTGCATAATAATAAAAAGTCAAGATATATTTATAGACCCGATTACTTTGAAGTAAAGTGAATCTTTTAACCTCCCTTGTTTTTTTTTTAGTTAACTACGTTGCACTTATTTATTTAGATTTATCAACTTATTACTCAAACTAATTAAAAGATTGAGAAAATGAGTTTACATCCTTATTACTATTGCAATTCATTATCTCTTACTACATCTTTTATTTTTATTCATCAAAATTGTTCGGCGCCATGGTTAATTTTTTAAACTTAAAACCTAATGATGTCGATTAGAATCTCGATGGAGTAATTTATTTTATTATTTTCATCAATTGTAATCGATGGATAGAATATGAATTGGAATTGAATCGAATAGATGACTCCTAAATCGTAATCAGAGTTATCTCGAACTAATTCGATTCTAATTTTTAATTTTATAAAATCAAAATCAATAATTTCGAAATCAAAATAGAAGGTTCCAAAACCACAATCACCTTCTAAGAGAGGAATCTTTTTTTTTTTTATCTTGATTCTAATTATATATTTAAGTCAGGGAATATTCTGTGAGTGTGAAATTACTTAATACTTAATGATGAGGAGCTTGTCATGGAAACACAGCTAGTGAGACACATTAAAAATAACCAACACTTGGGTATCCCTGCTATTTGCCAACCATGGCATGCTTCAAAATGATGATCTAAATCAATAACACATATTTAAAAGAGTGCAATGCAACATTAGCTATGAATAATTGATTGTAAATTTAGTAAAAAAATGATTAGAAAGAGAGCTCAAATATTATGCTACCACTCAGAAAGCAAGTGTTTCCAACATAATTTAACAATGGAAGTTTGTTGTGTCTCAAATAGCTTATCTGCCCTGTCACAAATTGCCTTGTTAATATTTCAGACAATGATATTGATGCAAATGTATTCACTCAAAACATGCAGAGTGGTGAATCATTGGAGACAAAAGACCTTGGAGATGCCACAATGGAAGCTCAAGCAGCAGCTCTGAATTAGAATAATCATGTTTCTGCAACTTCTGACTTGGTAGATTAAGTAGCTTCAAAGGTCATATTTAGTTTAAGATATGTTGTTTAACTACTAATTCTGCTGTTGAGATTCGAGATGACGAATCCGGGATTCCTCACAGACTGCCTCCAAACTTTCGGCACTAATCAATGCTTAAGCAGTATAATAATCTTCAGATCTTGTCATGTTGTTGAAGAACATAATTAATTCACATCAGATACCAATTCTAGCAAGCAATCTCTAAAAGAATTGATTGGTTTGCTTGTAACATAATATCACACCCTTAAGTTGATTTTGATTGCATCACTCTGCAAGTTATTAAGTTTGAGGCTACAAAATCACTTTCAGATTTTTCTTCCTCTGACTTCCATGTTCTATTTATTATGTGCCACTTCATTGATGGATTACCCACAGAAACTTCTCTCTGAGTTCAAGTTTGGTATAGATTTTTGTAAGAGAGGAACAACAGGACTTGGCTTGACAGAAGTTAACATGGAAGTGAGGGAGATTCCCTTTGCCATTGCCTTATAATACTATTTGTTTTACAAGTTGAAGTAGACTACATAACTTTTTCTTGATCTGAACAACTCCTGGATAAAAATAAAATAAAATATTGGATTAAATTATTTGAAGTGTGGCATCAGAAGATGCAAATAATACACTACAGGGCCCAACATTCTGAGCACAGGCATGTGAGTATGTGATGCAGGATATTCCTGGTTGCAAAGTTTGACTTTGTTGATTGAGGCTTGAGCTGCATCCTGCCACTCCAAGATGCAGATGTCTGGATCTGAGAATTGGTGTAAAAAAAAATGGTCAGTGTTGGGTTGATGATGATGACCTAACTATGATACTAAAAAAGAAACTTATGTCATAGATCACCATTATTTGCATCACACAAAGTTTAAGAAGGATCAATGGTCCATAATCATACCAAGACAAACAAATAGAAGATGGAAATTGCAGGAAGTTAAGACAGCATGCAGTTTTTTCTTTTCTTTTTGCTGTGTCTGATGCATAAATTTGTTGTCTGTCAAGTGTTGGCTTTTCCTCATGGACTTGATCAGAACAGCTTGTTGATGGATTCCTCTGATTACTTTACTGTTGTTTCCATATCTTTCAGAAGAAAGATGGTGTGTTCAATTCATTGAATCCTCCTCTTTGTATAATCAAGCCAATGAGAAACAAAGAACATCTTAAATGATGAGTTGTATATTTAAATGCTCAAGTTTCTGATTCTGAAAGTTTACAGCCTCTTTTTGATTGGCTCTCCATAGTTCTGCAGATGTAAGTAAGCCCTATGAGAGTCAAAGCCTACCTAAGGCTCCATTTCCAATTTGGATTACATTTACTAGGCCAGAGACATACCACCACTCAGAGCACAGTCTGCAGACCCCATTTCTAGCAGTGCTGAACTCTCATGTTTGCTGAAACTTTCAGACATCTAATTTTGACATTTGGTTCAGAAATCAATCAGAAATGAATACTTTTATGAGGAATCTAAATCATATAAATTAGTTTCTGATGAACTATAGAAATTATTTTCTATTGACAGAATAAAATTTCTACAAACATGATAGCAAATGCTGAAAAGCTAAATAAATATACACAGAAACTAAGTTTGGCAATGGTTCAAAAATCAATCTGCAGTGAGCAATATAAAACATAGAAATTAGTTTCTGTTGAAGTTAAAAGCAAAAATTGTTTAAAAGAAATAACAGCAACCTTACACCTGTAAACAAAGAATTAAAATAATAGAAAAATAATGACAGGCAATGTCATGTATTGAAAACACACATGAATTTTATATCACGAGTGATATGAAATAATACATATAAATGTTATATTATATGATCCTATTTAATTAATTAAAATATATTATGGATATGATTGGATTCTGATTATGATTATTGACCAATAGAAAAAAAAATCCAATTAAGGTAGAATTCTTTAGGAGACATCCTTGATAGGAGAAACTCCCATAATTACTTATTCTAGATATTCTGCTCTCACCTATAATAAACATGACCTCTTAGGTACATAATAATGATTATGAGAATATAACATCGTGACATAATTGAGAGATTATAGATCATCTCTCTATTTTCCTTAGTCACATGAACTAGTCAATAAAAGATTCTAGTTCCTCTAAGTCTAGTTCGCCTTGCAAATTAATATTATTACAGACGATGATGCGCTCACATATCATAGGAAGATTTTTCTAAGTAGCAGCATCAAAAGATACGCATTGTAATAATCTTTTAGATTCATTATTATTTGATTTCAATCTTGACATGAAAATTTTTCACATGATAGAAAGTATATTATAGATTTTATGCTAATAATAAACTCTATATAAAAAAAAAAGATGATATAGCCTTCAGTGGATAGGTAGAGTCGAAGGTGATGTCCTATTAAATTTCTTTTTTCAAGGAACCAAAAGCCTCTCCACATCTACCATACAAATGATTTCTGTCTCTCAGATTCCTTGTCATTAAAATCTCTATATGATTGCTTGTAACATAATATCACACCCTTAAGTTGATTTTGATTGCATCACACTGCAAGTTATTAAGTTTGAGGCTACAAAATCACTTTCAGATTTTTCTTCCTCTGACTTCCATGTTCTATTTATTATGTGCCACTTCATTGATGGATTACCCACAGAAACTTCTCTCTGAGTTCAAGTTTGGTATAGATTTTTGTAAGAGAGGAACAACAGGACTTGGCTTGACAGAAGTTAACATGGAAGTGAGAGAGATTCCCTTTGCCATTGCCTTATAATACTATTTGTTTTACAAGTTGACGTAGACTACATAACTTTTTCTTGATCTAAACAACTCCTGGATAAAAATAAAATAAAATAAAATAAAATATTGGATTAAATTATTTAAAGTGTGGCATCAGAAGATTCAGATAATACACTGCAGGGCCCAACATTCTGAGCACAGGCATGTGAGTATGTGATGCAGGATATTCCTGGTTGCAAAGTTTGACTTTGTTGATTGAGGCTTGAGCTGCATCCTGCCACTCCAAGATGCAGATGTCTGGATCTGAGAATTGGTGTAAAAAAAAATGGTCAGTGTTGGGTTGATGATGATGACCTAACTATGATACTAAAAAAGAAACTTATGTCATAGATCACCATTATTTGCATCACACAAAGTTTAAGAAGGATCAATGGTCCATAATCATACCAAGACAAACAAATAGAAGATGGAAATTGCAGGAAGTTAAGACAGCATGCAGTTTTTTCTTTTCTTTTTGCTGTGTCTGATGCATAAATTTGTTGTCTGTCAAGTGTTGGCTTTTCCTCATGGACTTGATCAGAACAGCTTGTTGATGGATTCCTCAGATTACTTTACTGTTGTTTCCATATCTTTCAGAAGAAAGATGGTGTGTTCAATTCATTGAATCCTCCTCTTTGTATAATCAAGCCAATGAGAAACAAAGAACATCTTAAATGATGAGTTGTATATTTAAATGCTCAAGTTTCTGATTCTGAAAGTTTACAGCCTCTCTTTGATTGGCTCTCCATAGTTCTGCAGATGTAAGTAAGCCCTATGAGAGTCAAAGCCTAATGCTCCATTTCCAATTTGGATTACATTTACTAGGCCAGAGACATACCACCACTCAGAGCACAGTCTGCAGACCCCATTTCTAGCAGTGCTGAACTCTCATGTTTGCTGAAACTTTCAGACATCTAATTTTGACAATTGGTTCAGAAATCAATCAGAAATGAATACTTTTATGAGGAATCTGAATCATATAAATTAGTTTCTGATGAACTATAGAAATTATTTTCTATTGACAGAATAAAATTTCTACAAACATGATAGCAAATGCTGAAAAGCTAAATAAATATACACAGAAACTAAGTTTGGCAATGGTTCAAAAATCAATCTGCAGTGAGCAATATAAAACATAGAAATTAGTTTCTGTTGAAGTTAAAAGCAGCAACCTTACACCTGTCAACAAATAATTAAAATAATAATAAAAATAAAAACAGGCAATGCCAAGTATTTAAAACGCACAAGAATTTTATATCATGAGTGATATGAAATGATACATATAAATGTTATATTATATGATAATATTTAATTAAGTAAGATCTATTATGGATATGATTGGATTCTGATTATGGTTATTGACAAATAGAAATAAAGTCCAATTAAGATATAATTCTTTAGGAGATATAATTGATGGGAGAAACTTTCATAATTAATTATCCTAGATCCTCTGCTCTAGCCTATAAATAGACATAACCTTTTTGGGACATAATAATGATTTTGAGAATATAACATCGTGACATAATTGAGAGATTATAGATCATCTCTCTATCTTCCTTAGTCACGTAAATCAGTCACCGTTATTCTTAAAGATAAAAAAGAATAGCCTAATAAATATTAAGGAAACTCGAATTGATTAAATTATAGTCCATTTCGGATGGGCTTCTATATTTTATTTTATTTTATTTGTAAACTGTTTCAGTATTTGAGTCATGTAATTTTTATGGATGATTACATTTTTTATTTAAAAAAAATCTGACCGACGAAAAAATAAATAATTTTATATCAACATAGATCAGAGTACATGAAATTGATTGGAGTCTGTGAAGACCACATGAAATATGGATCAGACTACAAAATAAATGGCCGTAAAGTCAAACAAACATATATATTAAATAATATTAAATTCCTATAGAATATAATATTTGTTCAAAGACACATCCTGAACCGTCCGTTCCATCAAAAGGTTGATTTGACCAAAACGAACGGTTAAGATGAAAGAAAAAACGTGTCGCTAATTCCAATCCTGCAGCCTATAAAGCGGGCTCTATTCCGGTCCTCCGTCTCCGCCTGTTCCGCTATCCTCAGCACGCTTGCTTCGCCCCGGTCGGCAGAGATGTCATCGTGCTTGTCGGAGCTGGCGCCGCTGCTGGGCGGCGCCGCCAACTCCTCCGCGGCTGCCTCCTACATCTGCAACCAGTTCACGGACGCCAGCTTCGCCATCGACACCACCTACCTCCTCTTCTCCGCCTACCTCGTCTTCGCCATGCAGCTCGGCTTCGCCATGCTGTGCGCCGGGTCGGTTCGCGCCAAGAACACCATGAACATCATGCTCACCAACGTGATCGATGCGGCGGCCGGTGGGCTCTTCTACTACCTCTTCGGGTACGCCTTTGCCTTCGGCGGCCCCTCCAACGGCTTCATCGGGAAGCACTTCTTTGGCCTCAAGGAGGTGCCGCAGCCCAGCTTCGATTATTCCAACTTCCTCTACCAGTGGGCCTTCGCAATCGCCGCCGCCGGCATCACCTCCGGCTCCATCGCCGAGCGCACCCAGTTCGTCGCCTACCTCATCTACTCTGCCTTCCTCACCGGCTTCGTTTACCCCGTCGTCTCCCACTGGTATCTAACATCGATCTCATTAGTCCTTTCAGAACCGCATCATTGATAGCTCTGTTTTGGTTGACGTGACGGTGATGATGATGATGATGATGATGGATGATAGGTTTTGGTCGGGCGATGGGTGGGCGGCGGCGGCCCGGAACCCGGGGGAGTCGCTGCTGTTCAAGTCGGGGGTGATCGACTTCGCAGGGTCGGGCGTGGTTCACATGGTAGGAGGCATCGCGGGGCTTTGGGGCGCCCTCATCGAGGGCCCCCGCATCGGCCGCTTTGACCACGTGGGGCGCTCCGTAGCCCTTCGAGGCCACTCCGCCACTCTGGTGGTGCTCGGCACCTTCCTCCTCTGGTTCGGCTGGTACGGCTTCAACCCGGGATCCTTCAACGTCATCTTCAAGACCTACGGCCCCAGCGGGTCCATCCACGGCCAGTGGTCCGCCGTCGGCCGCACCGCCGTCACCACCACCCTCGCCGGCTGCACCGCCGCGCTCACCACCCTCTTCGGGAAGCGAGTCCAGACGGGCCACTGGAACGTGGTCGACGTCTGCAACGGCCTCCTCGGCGGCTTCGCTGCCATCACCTCCGGCTGCTCCGTGGTGGACCCGTGGGCGGCCATCATCTGTGGTTTCTTCTCCGCCTGGGTCCTCATCGGCCTCAACAAGCTGGCCGCCACGTTCAAGTACGACGACCCCCTCGAGGCCGCGCAGCTGCACGGAGGGTGCGGCGCCTGGGGAATCATCTTCACAGCCCTCTTCGCGAGGGAGAAGTACGTGAACGAGGTGTACCCGGGGCGGCCAGGGAGGCCATACGGGCTCTTCATGGGCGGCGGCGGCAGGCTACTGGCCGCCCACGTCATCCAGATCCTGGTCATCCTGGGGTGGGTGAGCTGCACCATGGGTCCATTATTCTACGCGCTGCACAAGCTGGGCCTGCTCAGGATCTCCGCCGAGGACGAGACGGCCGGGATGGACCTCACACGCCACGGCGGCTTCGCCTACGTCTACCACGACGAGGACTCCAGCGCGCACGACGGCGGCGGCGGATTCATGCTCAAGTCTGCGGCGGCGCGGGTGGAGCCGCGGCCCACCCCGGCGACCACCGGCCAGGTGTAGCAGCGCCATGCACGTACTTCGTGCTCTTAATTCCCAGTGTGGCTAATTTAATTAGTCGTGTTCTTCTCTCTGTACCCTTATAGATTTTGGGTTACTGCCTATTGTTTTCTTCTCTCTAATCTCCAGGGGAGTGGAAAAAGTCACATGTTCAAGGTGTTAAAGTGTGTGTGGTGATGAATCCAGTAGGACTAGATTGGGTTCTCTCTCTCTCTCTCTCTCTCTCTCTCTCTCTCTCTCTCTCTCTCTCTCTCTCTCTCTCTGTGAATGGTGTGTCTTCATGTGATAATAAGATATAGCGAGCATACTTTGAGCATATTTCTAGGTTTACTGATGGAAAGATGAGGGAAGAGACAAGTGATTTCCTGTTGTAAAAGAGCAGAACAGAGCTGCAGAAGGAAGAAGGGGTAAGTGTAGTAGGAGCGGTTGAGGTTGATGGCTTGGCTTGAAGTCTCTTGTGGAGCCACTGATGTGGGGACGATGGCCTTTGGTGGGAGACGACCGGGGAAGTCTTCGGGCCTTCTTAAATGACATTGGAGGTGTTCGGCGCTGACAACCAACAAGAAGCTTTCACTGGTACTGCTGCTGCTGCTGCTGCTGCTGCTGCTGCGAGCTCAGCAAACCACACAAAGGCAGATAACTTGTTTATGGATCTTATTCTCCTTCCAATTCCTCCACGCTTATTTCTTCACACCAGAGAGCTCTCAACCATAGAAAGCCAACAAATACCACCAGGATGTGGTATCATTTTGGAGTCTCTTCTTTAACAAAAAAAAAAAAAAAAAACCGGGGAAATCTTTGACCATAACACCGAAAGATCACGGCGACTCTTCGTACAAAGCGTCGTAGCCCAGCAAGAAAACGAAGATCCAAAGAGCTCAACTTCGCTTACTTTTCTACGAGCCAAAGCACCTGCTACTGGTCAAAGTCTTCCTAAACATGTACGGTTTCATAATGTGGAAAAGGATGCATCACCAGCGGCGCCCACCAAGCTTGAAGAAACCTTCTTCCTCCTCTGTTCATGTGAGACGGATCGATGCTCCTCTGTTCAGATGAAAAGGATGACAGAGATAGCCAGCAACACACACTGACTTGTTAATGTCGCTTACTTTTGATTTGCTCAGATGTGAATGGTTGTATGCATTCGTTTTCAATTTTAATCAGTATTTTTTGGGAAAAAAAAGTAAAATGTATAAATGAAAGTATTGGAAAGAGGCAAATATAGACTTGTCTTTGTTTCCTCTTTGTGGCAAAAGACTGAGTCAAAAACATCAGTAAAAAAAAATTAAAGAGAATTATATTAATCCATCAGTTGTTTAGATTTGATCGTTTGATAGGGTTGATTAGAAAAAAGATGGTTGAAGATATCTTTTTAACCTTTCTGGTTTCTGCCAACATCTTAGTCTTATCAATGTAGTAGAAATTGGATTATATCAGTTTACCATCTTCTAAATTAAAATATTGGGAACAAAGTGCATAAGATTAATGATAAGATTTTTAAGGATTGTAATTTTGAATTAGTCATTCTAATCTATGAATAGTAGTGGAAATTTCAGCTTTTAATTACTAAAAAAATATGATCTCCTAAATATTATATTGATTTCTGTATTCTTATTTGTGTCAGTTACATACAATGATAATAGTTAAATATAAATCCTAAACTATTTGAGATCTATCATTTAATCCTAATTAAATTATATATATGAGCATCTTTAATTAATCAAGTGTATTAAAGTATTATATTATTTTATTTTTAATAAAACCCTTTTAGATCTTGCTTTATTGTTTCCTCGTTTTAGATCTTGCTTTATTTTTAATAAAACCCTTTTAGATCTTGCTTTATTTTTAATAAAACCCTTTTAGGTCTTTAAATAAACAAAAACAACAAGTCTTGCAGAAATGGCAACAATGATTTGATATATGCTGCTCTTAAAACTGGCATGTCCTTCAATGAGTAAAAACTTACCCTCCTATTAAAAACAATAAGACAGACAGCAGAAAATGAAAACAAACACAAATTATGTTATAATGTATTCTATCAGAAAAGAGTTTTGAGGCGACAAAAACGATCCATAAAAGACCTTTTTTTTTTTTTAAATGTTTGGATCATTGAAGGACATATGTTAAGGATTTCTCTATGCATTTATAGGGTTTCATAAATATTTTAAAATTTTTGAAAAAATTAATTACATTGTTTTTAATGTGGCCCATATTGAATTTTAGGACAAAGCAGTATTAAATTCATATTACATTTAAAAATAAAAACAACAAATTCAATCTTTTAAAAACTGAAATTAGGAAAATATATTTTTAAATTTCTTAAAAATATATAAATGGTTTTTTTTTGTCTTCTGAAAATTTAATATTTTATATTTTGTTGTTATTTACCGAAAATATATAAATAACATTATTATATAATTTTACTTTAGTTTTCAATTTTTTTATTTTTGATTCATTTATATGATTATGATTTATTTATAATTTTAACATCAATTTATACAATTTTTTTCGTATTATTTTATTATTATAAATTAATATATTAGTAAGTTGAATTAATGGATTATATATATATATATATATATATCTGTGTGTGTGTGTGTGTGTGTGTGTGTGTGTGTGTGTGTGTGTGTGTGTGTGGTGAAAGCTTTATACTATTGACTCACCCTATCTCATAATACCACTTGTAAGTAATGCAGGAGAGCCTATGCTCTCTCCTATGCTACCTCTTTTCCGTGGCTGTTAATGATAGTATAATCCTCTCACTTTTGTCTGTCTTGATTTTCATGAAAGTTATATGATTGAAAATATCGATACATAATAGTAAGGCTCATTCTCTCGATTTTTTTCTCGTTTGGGTCAACAGCCATTAGTGACCCGTCATTCTCAACCATGATTTTAGAAAGGCTCACACGTGATGTGATACTTTATGTCATGGCCGAGGTATCAGCATGGTTTGACGTGATCCCAGTACGCAAAACCACCAATGTTACTCTGAGCCAACCAGAGAGAACTGGCGAGAGATCCAAGCCTAAGATCTCGAGCTGACCTCCCGAGATGTGGTGAACAATTGCTCTTGCCTCCAAGCTGATCGCTTTCTGCTCAAAGGCCGAAGTCGGGCAAAGGGTCCCCCGACTCGATCCTTCCGATGCTTCAGTTAGTCGGAGCCAGAGCCCTAGGAAAAATAAAGAGCTATGGTGTGGGTGCTCCCTTAGTAATGTTCATAGGGGTGACTTTTATACATACTATTAGATTGACGTACGGGGTGGTGTTATGGTTGTCGATGTCAGCATTCACGAATGTTTAATGTTCGCTAGTGCCTCAAGTAGCTGACCTATGCATTAGGCACAGATGTCACATGGATTGTTCAACGTTGCTCCTTCGTAAATGATCAGATGCGAGGCTGCGTCGGGCCGTGCACCCTCAAGAGAAGTTTGCGTAGGGAGCCGCTAGAGCAGGTGGTAGGCGGATGTTTTGTCCCTAGTTTGTAGTGCTGAGTTGCGTTGGTATGCCAGGTTGGTTCTATCATGATGATTTAGGGCCTTCGTGGAGCGAAAAATCAAGATATGTCATATCAACACGTATGATTGTAGGGAGCCTTAATCTTAGACAGTGTGGCCTAACTCTCCTAACACCAATTACCATCACGGGGCTATGTCATATCAAGATGCAAATGTCGAGCAACATCCCATGTTGATCGTCAGACATATCTCCTACCGTGACAGATGACACGCTCATAGGCATTCTTTTTTGACGATACCTTCAAGAAGATGTGTTCACTAACCATCAACATAAATGAGTCCCTAACAACATGAGGGGCTCCCAGGGTGGCAGGTGGTCGGCCACTCAGGTATATAAGCAAATCTCAAGCTTAGAGGGGCAAAGTCATTACTATGATCATTACTCTACTAATTTTATCATTAGAAGGGTTGAGAATATCTCTCTAAAGTTGATCGCTTGTGCGACCTTAGCAGAGTTAAGACGCACATGGGGACGACACAAAACCTATTCTAAGCAAACAAGAACCATCTTAGGTCCACACAAACCAAATACTCTTCCTGTTTTTGCCCCCCATACCCTCTCAGAGACCCCCTAGGCAATCTTATGCCTTTGAGATCGGACCAAGTCATGATGCCCCCATCGATCGACGATATCCACACATTAACATTATATATCAATAAAAATAAGTTTTTAGCTTACATATTATAAATTTATAAGATTTTTATCAATTAAATTAGCTAATATTTTTTTAAAAAAATATTTTTAAGTGAAAAAATGATTGAACATTTTGCCGAACCTCTCTCTCTCTCTCTCTCTCTCCCAAAAGCAACACTAAGATTTTTTTAGAAAAATCGACGATTTAAATTTAATTGAATCACGATTGAAATTGAAACTTGGCCATGCGAAACGTCTGCGATGTAAGGGATCTCTTTGGGAGCATGCTTTAAATTTTGTTTACTCTTAATAAAGGTATAATTTTGCTCTTTTGCAAAATGATTGGATGTGAGTTTCCGTTAATTACATGAAATTATTTTCCCCTCATTGCTACATTCTGAATATTAAATATATAATACAACTTCATCTCAAACTAATCACTTGATCGTAAACACGAAGATTATAATGTCAATGCAATCCATCCATTCATGATGAATTTTTATGATGGGGGGTAAGTATTATATCCTAAAATTAAAACATAACAGAGCCTTTTTCATGAGATTGACTAAGATTACTTATATATCCTTCGTATTTATCCCCAAAGAAATCGATAAATATTAACGATTCCTATGCCAAAATTGGCGTCCTCAAACTCACACACCCCGCTGTCGTCACCCACTAATCTCGCAATTCCAGCTGTTCTTCTAACCGTCCATCACCCGGATCACATTTAGACCCCACCTCCTCTCTTGCGGGACCCACGCCATAAAGTGTCGACCGCGGGGACGTTGCCGCCGTGGGGCGGGAGAGGCAACTCAAGCACAGGCGGAGGGAGGAAGCGCCACCATGGCCCCTTCTGTGAGAGGCGGTGGTGGCAGCGTCGCCGCCGGGGACGTGGGAGGAGGAGCAGGAGAAGGTGGCGGATACTACCCTGCGCCTCCTCCCTTGCGCTTCTCGAGCCACCACCTGGAAGTGACGGTGATCTCGGCTCAGGATCTCTACCCGGCCACCAGGTCGATGCGCACTTACGCGGTGGCCTATTTTCGGCCCGACCACCGCGCCCGCACCCGCATCGACGCCTCCGGCCACATCGACCCAACCTGGAACGACAAGTTCGTGTTCCGCGTCGACGACGCCGTCCTCCGCTCCGACACCTCTGCCATCACCATCGACGTCTACGCCGCTCGCCCGGGCCTTCTGCCGGGCCCCGACATCCTCCTCGGCACCGCCCGCGCCCTCCTCTCCACCCTCCGCCCCTCCTCCGGCACCCACTACGCGGCCCTTCAGATCCGCCGCCCCACCTCCCTCCGCCCGCAGGGCATCCTCAACCTCGGCGTCGCCCTCCTCGACCCCAGCGCCCGCTCCGTCCCCGTCCACGCCGACCACCGCCCCGCCTCCTCCAACCCCAGGCCCGAGGTCCCGAAGCCCAAGCGTCCCACCGCGGGAACCAGTCGAGCGGCGGACCGGGAGAGGACGGAGCTGGAGAGGAAGCTAGAGAAGTGGAGGGCGGAGCTACCGCCGATCAGCGGCGAGGTGGTGAGACTGGAGAAAGGAGGACGCAACCGCGGTGCCCCCGTGGCCGCGGTCGTCGAGGACGAGCCAGTGATTCGGTGGCAGAGGATTCGGAGCTTTAAGAGGTTTGCGTGCTTCGGCGGTGGAAACGTGGAGTCGGGGGAGTTCGTTGCCGCCCCACGATATGTGGAGGAGAGGCCGCCGAGAAGGCCCGCCAGGGATGCCGTCCATCGCAACAAGGGGTATGTAATTTTCTTTTTTGTGTTTCTTGAGAATATTTTATATATCCATACAAATTAACCTTTTTTTTATATTTTATGAAAAAATATGACGGGAATAAATTTATGATTTGTTAATCTTCGTTGCTGCAGCTATAGAGATCGAGAAGGGCTGCCCAAAATTTGATCATCACATCACATATTTACGTGGCAAGACAGAAAAGGGTGCAACGTGTCATGTGGAGTTGGAATAACCACATCCAGTCTGCCTCTGAGTTCATTCATCTGTGATCGAGCTGTTTAATTCTCCGACGCATTATGGAAATTTTTTTTTGGTGTGCTCTTCAAACCCTTATATTTTGTAAGAATTATTGAGGTCCAAACGATTTGACACAACAGCTGAAATATAATTAATTGGTTGACGTAAAGTGACGTGGGAAAATAAATATACCTTTAATATAAAATCGAATACCTCTGATCATGAGAATGACGATCACACGCCCGTCACGTGATTAACACGTTTGAAAGGCTCCTGTGAGATAAACCCCTCGCCGTTATCCTCGGCGACGGTCTTTTCTACTCTGCTTGCGCCCCCTTATCTTTCTCGTCGATGCCGCTGCTTCACCTCCCCTTTTCTCAGATCCGGCCTCCAGGCATCGCCAGCCTCCGTCCCAGGTTGGCCGGCTCACATAACGTTCCGGCGAGGGACAGGATCATTGAATTCGGCAAGCACAAGGGACGGATGCTGGGCTCCCTTCCGTCGTCTTACCTTCGGTGGGTGTCGAGGAACCTCCGCGCCCGCGACTTCGAGGACTGGGCACGCCTGGCCGACGAGGTGCTGCAGGATCCGGTCTACCGAGACCGGCTGGAGTGGGAGGCGGCGGAGCGGGTCCTCACCGGCGACGCCCGCCGCCGGAGCTCGTTCGACCCCGCCGACTCGCCCGTCGGCGAACTCATCGAGGTCAGCGATCGCTTCGGGTGGGACAACGAGGCCAAGGAAGCCTGGGCCGGGATCAACTTCGAGCTCCTGGGCACCTCCAAGGGTGGGCGCATACCCCGGGTCCGGAGCCCGTCCCCGGCCACTGAGGGCGGCCATGGAGAGGGTAAACACGTGACCTTTCGCCGGGAATCGAAGATCTCGAGTGGTTCCAGACCGGGGCCGGAGAACAAATCGGAAGGTGTTGATATGGGTTCGATTTTCGGCGGAATGCGGCTGAAACGGGACGGGAAAGCGATCGTTCCGGCCTGCGACTCCATTGCTTCGAGCAAGGAACAGCCGGGAGCCTTGGCCACGGATTCGACATTGATGGAACAGATCAAGGATGGATTTTTGAGAGGCGATCCGAAGGGTCCGCTCCATGGGAGCACTTCCAGCGGAAGACGGTTGGGAACTTTAAGCAAGGGGCATAGATTTGTGATTGGCGGCGGAGGAGGAGGAGAAGAAGAAGAAGATGATGAAGAGGGGAAGGAGGAGGTGGCGAAGAGAGGAAATAGAGAAGAGAGGAGGGAGAGGATGAGATTAAAGAGGGAGCAGCAGCTCGTAATGCTGAGAAGGGAAGTGGGAGTGGAGGAGAGGAATGGAAGAGGCAACGAGGCCTCGGTGAACAAGAGAGGAGTTTTAAGCGGAGGAGAACAGCAGCAGATTGCCAATCCTTTTCCCGGACGGAGAGCCCTTTTGGAGAAGGTCAAAAGACAGGGAGACTGAGAGATGTGATCGACTTGTTTCCTCTATTAGTTTTGATTCGCAACTTTGAAATTGCATGCTTGTTGTGTTGTTTTCTATGAGAACATTTTTAATTAATCAGAGAATAAATAATTATTTTTACCAGTATAGTTTACCAACAGTGACTAAAAAGATTACTAATGCAATTATGATGAATTAATATATTATTATTATCTATTCGTATATTTGTTATGGTTGTCGATTAGTAAGTTATAACTCAGTTTTAATTATAGATCACTTAATTTGTTTAAGATAATCTTTTTACTTTTAAAAATATAGTATATAATTTTCTTCGGTACGTTAAACCTTTATGATTTATTCATGTTTAAGATAAATCTTATTTAACATACGTATATTTACCTCACATATTTATTCATAATAAATTATTAATATAATAATATATATTTTAAGTTTAAATAAAAATATATTTTAGTTCATATGGTTTTAATAATAAATCATTTAAACCTTTATGATTTTACTTGTATCTAAAATAACTAAATATATCTTTAATATCGTAGCGTATAAGTTATTCTCATTGAGTAGCGTATAAGTTATTCTCGTTGAGTATGAGTTAGTAAAAAATCTAATTACATGACATTATGACCCATAATAAATTATTAATATAATTATAATATAATTTAAGTTAAAAAAATATATATCTTGTCGAGTAAGAGGAAGCGACGAAGGTCGTAGCGATAGACAAAGGCAAAGAGGCCGGAGGCGAAAGTGAGAGAGAGTTATATTATCACATCATAGGTACGATAAATGAGAGTGTAGGAGAATGAAGTGGGAGGTGGTGAGGACAAAAATATTCAAGAGGAAGAGGGATCGAGATATCATTATGTATCTAGCGTCAAATTGGTCGATGCACATCCACTAGAAGCAAGATCAAAAGATCCTAAGCTTGTCGTTAGCACATAAGAGACTACGTGTGGACAATACCTTACTAGGCAGCAAGGACTCGATGTTGTTGCTAGTGGTTGATTCCATAATAATACATCCTTCCATCATTGATGATAGTTTTAAAATTTTAATTTTAATTATATATTTTTTATATTAATTATTCATTACGAGTCAATATACCAGGTACTCAAATATTTGTTAACTTAGACTTAACATAACGGACTTATATGATATGATTTTAAAAATATAAATGTTATTTTGGATACGAGAAAAATAAAAATGATCGATGACTAAAACCACATGGATAATATACATAAAAACTTAATTATATGTATTATCATATTAATAGTTTATTATGATTCAATATACCACGTAAGTAGATTCTAACGTCTGTTAACTTAGACTTGATAAAATTAACTTATATACTATATTTTTAAAAATATATAAATTATTTTAGATAAGAGTTAATCATAAGGGATTAAATGATCTATTATAATAAAATATATGACTAAAATGAAAAAAGAAATCTTAGTTTTGATAAGATTAAAAATAAAAAAAATTGCACCAGCCGGGAATCGAACCCGGGTCTGTACCGTGGCAGGGTACTATTCTACCACTAGACCACTGGTGCTGGTACGAATGCGTAACAAATCCATCTATTTAATCGAATTGTTATTCTCTCTCTCCAACCTCTTCCCGCTGTCATCTCCAAAGGGGTTTCACATCGCCTCTGTCTGGAGCACTCGAGATAGCTTCCGTTTAACATGGAGAGGAGTGGTTCGGGATCACATGGATGCTGACGGTCAGTTGCCATGGAATCAAACTTCTTTCTCTTGTTATGCGTCTTCTTACATTTGTTGCTTCCGATATCATTTGTTATAGACCTTGAGAACCTTGTTTTCCTGGTTGCTTGTTTGCAGGAACATCTTGATCATTGTGCCAAGAAAAAGAAGGAATCTTCGGACATCAAAAGGACTAATTGTGTTAATCAACGGATTTCGACGGTCAGTTCCGATGGCATTAGACTTCTTTTTGCCTTTTTGTTAGGTATCTTTATGCCCCTTTTGTTCTGAAATCCTTTTGGTTTCCTGGTCGGCGGAGTATATTTTCCATTGTACCAAAAGGAATGACTCTTGGGACATCGAGAGCATCTGTTGCGTTAATCGGGGGATGGTAGTTCATGTTCTTTTTCATTTTCTTGTTATTTGTTTTTTATGTCATTCGATAATTGCGATGAAGGCATTGATTTCATGTTTGGTGGAACATCTTCAATGTTCTATCATGAAGGAAAAAAAAAAGAATCATTTGACATCAAGAGGACTGATCGCATTAATTATTAAATCCTAACGTTCAGTTCCATGGCATTATGTTCATTCTTTTTTGATATTGCCAGAAGATCTTTATCATTCCACCAAGAAAAAGAAGGAATCTTTTGACATCAGCAGGACTGGTTGCATCCATCGGTAGATCCCCGTGTTCTCTTCCCATGTTATTAATGTTATGGTCTTTACACACTTTTTGTTTTTGGTATTGATCTTCATCGTTGTCTAGATCGCCTTAGGAACAGATACAAAAAGTTCTGTGCATTAATGATTCGATATTCTGATTGTGTGTTTAGATCTTGGCCACAACATAATGATGCTTTAAAACCTTTATCATTGTTAACTTCATCTACTTTTTGGTTGACTTTGTTATTTTGGCCTGTCGTCATTGTTGCAATAATTTGTTTGTTCATCCACTCTATGCTTTCACTGAACAGGATCTCATTTAAGCTCTGCCTATATTACAGTTGTTTGCTTAAGTTAGAAATGTTGCTTTCTAGATCAACATAAACAATTAGTTGTAGTTGACGTACTAAATGCAACCATACCCATCTCATTTAGAAAATTTAATGTTGTGTTTTATTCTAGATTCTGTAATCAATGGGACATGTAAAGTCTTCTCATGTGGCCTTGGAACATTGTCGAGGGACCATTCTGTGGATTATTGCAGGATCTCAATCATTGTTTCCGTAGACCAAATCAAGTCAACTAAATAATAACCACCTTTTATTTCTGCCTCCAATTTTCTTTTATAATCTCTCTTAGAACCTTAATTGGAACATGGTTGTCTTCTAATTGCTCCAATAGAAGTACCTACAAGTTTAGAAGTTAATGGTTATTTGTTGTTTCCGTTGCTGGTCATTGTGTTCTTTTCAATAAGAGTTGTTGATTATGTAGATAAGGACTTGAGTTAGTGGTTTTTTTCTTCACTGGCTAGCTAGATTGGAAGTAAAATGCAAATAGAACTTGGAGAAGACACTAGAATGGGAGGTACTAGAAGCATTTATGAAATTTGATTTAGACAAAAGGGGATAAGAAAAGAGGCAATAGAAGAGAAAATTACATCAAAGGAGATTTTGAACACAAAATACTACTTTGACACCACACTTCTAATCAACACAAAATACTATAAAGTAGAAACAATAAAACTTTCTAGAGCTTGTGTAGTCCTAACACAATTTAAGCGCTAGCAAAATTTTACTATATGGTCACCAAATTACAACACTGACTTTGCTTCTATAATATAAAGATCTTTCTAATAGATTTTGAACAGATCTTTCTAATGAATTTAAGATCATTGAAAACAAAAGATCTGTGGTAAAAAGTTCTGCCTCCAATAAGCTTGGTGGTACATACTTGATTTCATGATATTTAACCATTCATTCTATAAAAGATGTTTTTCTTTGCATTTCTTTAATACAAAGGTTATGAATACAAGGTCAGACAAAGTCCCAGTCTTAATGTATAATTCGATACTGAATATATAAAATTCATTTTTAAATCATTTTATTCAACTGGGCATTGTGGGTTGGTATACCTCCCAGTGATGATGTTATTGTAGTAATTGGCTGATGTACTTCAGTTAAGTGAAAAACAAATTGCAATTTTTTTTGCTCTTTGAGTGTTTGTCAAGTCTAGATTTGACTTTTTCTGTATCAATACTAAGCTCAAATATGGCAACTTGTAACTGAAGTCTTTTGTGTTTCGGGCACCTATAGCTTTGACAACAACTCTGAAATACTTGTTAGTGAATACCTGCCTATTGCTGTCTCCAGTAGAATCATGGCACAATCTTTGAACCATCACCAGAATTGGATAAAAATTCTCTCATGCATTGTCATGTGATGATGCATAATTTATTGAACTTAACGAAGAAAGGAAGCTTCTGCCCATCTGAAAGGTATGTGACATTAAGAGTTCCACATTATGTACCTTGCCAGGTACAGCCTAAGTTCTGTTTCGTTGGATAAAACTGGTGAAATTCAAAACAAGGGGAAAAAACCATGACGGAGTGCAGCGGACCACATTTTGTCAATATCCTGAATTTTTTCTCCACATTCATGTGAATCCCACCCTTCTAGCGCATGCACTATACCGGCAACACGAGATGCACTCATGACCCTTCTTGGTAGCCAATTCTGTCAACCAGATATGTATAACCATTTTATAAAGCACACAAATGGACTTTTATCGTATTTTAAAAATCTCAAGTTATCCTGTTCTGTCTATCAATATTCTTAAAAGTGTCACCAATATGCAATTAATTGACTTGAATAAAATGAATATGCAGCATTCCATACCTCACAAGAGTGCATGTTCTCTACCGTGTCTGGTATCTTCATTGCTGGAGTGGTGCAATATGTGCAATCCTTACGGACCTTCTTCGGTGGGAATGATGAATAGGGGATAAATAATGTACCTTTTGGTGCAGTTCTTTGTTCTACATCTTCCAAGCCATCTCCTACTAGCCAGACCTGTGGAAAACCTACTAATTGTTATTCTACGTTATATGCATAATTGCATAAGTTCTAGTTTCTACATTCTTTAATCCTTCTTATAGTCATAAAACATTCTAATTATGCCCGTAACGTGTTTGATTTAAAATTGCTTAATTAGGTCTTTATCATTTATGCATTAAATAGTTTATTTTTTTGAATCTCTATCAGATTTATCTTTGTCTGTCCAAGTTTTTGCATATTTTGTGTTGATAATTGTTATGATCATGCTTTTTCTTAGCCTTTAAGCCTAAACAGTCAGTTCTGTTGTGATACTGCTGTTATCAACGCAATTATTTATCAAAATATATAGATTACCTGAGTGTTATGGTTGTTTGAAAGTAATAGATAACCTGCTACGCTTTCTGGTATTTGCGATTTCAGCATGTAATATTCATGTTTCCGTGTCATCATTACCTGTACAATATGAACCATGAAGAAAACTTTAACTAAGTTGTGACCATATTTTTACTTATCAGAAAACAATCATAGATGATGAGATGCAATTTGCAAGAAATGTTTCCATACCTCAACATGACGCTGGCACAACATGGAAGCTACTCTATAGGCTACCTTTGAGAGATTTCCACAGAGGATGACTCTTTTTGTTTCCGGAGGAATACTGTTAAGAACCACTGCAGCTGCTAAGCTGGTACCGTCCACAATTCTTAACCTCAATTTTGGGTATTTATGAAGATAAAGCTCACCATTTCCATTGAGTTCATTTGCCTGAAAGCAAACATTTTTTGTAACTATGCAGAAGGCAATTTGCTGACTTGAGTTAACAAGAGCTATTTTCTGTTAGATCATTAATCTCTTATTGATGCCTCTTTCCCTATGGCATTTTCTCACGAGACACGTTACTAATTTTGGCATGTCTTTTTCTTGTCTGATATATATTGTTACAGATAGCTATTATATTGTTCAAGGGCTGTGAGTTTCAAACAGAAAATGGGCTGTGAGATTCAATCTCAATTGGTGCTTCTGCATTTTGCAAACATTTGAAATCTGTTGGAATGCAATAACTTTTTTGAATAGATTGCTATACATGTGGAGCTATGTTCTTCAATTTGCAAACATTTGAAATCTGCTGGACTGCAATAAATCTCAGAACTGTTGCTTTCCAAATGTATAGGTCTAGTGCAACACTAACGTAAGCTCTTATTTAGAAAGTCTCAATTATTGCTAGTTAGGGTATCTTAGAAGGTTTAAGTAATTATATGAGTCTATACAAGGTGATTTTGCATCTAATAGGATGACAGCTATATAATTATCTATGATTAGTCACTTGACACAATTTCAATTAATATAGGAAATGTAAACTTGGTAAAGCTAGAGTTTTCCATGGAATCTGATATTTAAGTAAACAATTTTTTGTACAATGTGGATGTTATTTGTAGTCTATTTGCATTCATTAGACTTATGAAGAAACTTCCATAGTGAAAAAGGTATTGTTAGTTATATTGCAATTATATGATGTTTTAATTGCTAAATCAAGTATATTTCTTCTCTGATTATGTTTTTCTATCCTCTCTGTTTCTCTCTCTCTCATGCATCTTATGGCCCATCTTGATGATTTCTATAAAAGAATTTCTCTTGCCTAAATTAATTAGCTAAAAAAGAAAAGAAAAAGAAAAGGCCATGCCTGATTTAGAAGTCCTAAAGTGAGAACTTTGACTCCTTTATCCTCAGCCTCTAAAATTGCCTTTTCAATTAGATCATTGATTGCATCTCTTTCATTTGGTAGGCCATACTGCAAGATGAACAATTTATATATCAGATATAACAATTCAACTACTAAAATTCTTTTTCTTGTCAGCAACATTTCTTACTTGGAATTTGAATCTCGGTATGGCCCACGTTTGCATCTTGATTTTCTTGAAACCATTCCTCTCGACAGTGAAGGAGGAGCTGTATATCCATGTTAATAACATTGAGATCCATGCCACTGGCCACATTAGTAAGATGGGCATCTTGGAGTTGTATGGCTTGGATGCTAATGAAGCAAATCCAATTCTTAAATGGTAAATTGATCCCAAAGTGGTAAGATGTGTCACATGAACTACATCAGGTACTTCCTCCTTTCCTTTCAGCGATCTCTCATATAGATCATCTGATGACTTGTCCATTGTGCTGTATATGTAGTCATAGAATGGCATGAACAGAGAATAGTTTGTTCGAAACTGAGTGTGATGAAGAGAGTGAAACCTGTACAGTAATATGAGATATTGTGTGACTTCATTTGCATTTAAATTATGAGAAACAGAACACCAGTCTGCCTAGTAATAAAGGTTTGTCAGAACAAGCCAGTTACAGGAGTATATTTTTTGAAAAAGCACATGATATTTCGTTCCAAATTTCGAAAAACAATTTATATCTAAGTATTAAATATCATATCTAATATTAACTTCAAGAATATGTGACAATTAATGAGATTGGATGCATTTTGCCTATCAAGTGTTGGAGTCCTTCTGAATGTTGAAAATGTTCAAACCTAAAAGTCTTTCTTTATCAACAAATATAAATGCATGGTGTCAAATTAATCCAAGTAATGATCAGTCATTGTAATTTAGAATTTTTGGTGGAAAGACAACAAGGTAGTGAAGTACACCTTTATGTGGCTTGCATGTTTTAGTTGGATTTTTTTTGTCATACTTCTTTGACTCAGAACAGTTACTTTCAGATTCTCTGCCGTGTCTTAAGTTAGTCTTTTCTTTGTAAAGGAACGGAGTCCAACAACATATCTTTCAGATGACTACATTTTGCTACATGCTTGACAGATTCAATTTAAGATTGAAAAATGGTACTCTTTTGAGATAAATTAATCCAAACCCTAATTGACTTGGAAGATATAATGCATTTGTTTGAGGTGAACATGTTTGATCCAAGCCTGCATAATCTGATTTAAAGCTATAACCTTCCTAGCTTATTCACTTAAAGCTGAGTATTTCTTTGGCCAAATTCTGCTGAAACCAAGATCCTCTCTTTAGAATAAAAGTTAAGCTGTGCTAATGTAGTATATACTTACGAGGGTGTGTACATAAGATATTTCAGAGGTGGGAAGACTGTGAATAGCCACTTTGGGACCAACTCAAAGTTGCAGTGACCCATGTTGTTCATCAGGTCAATATATGCAACATAGCCCAGCAATGCCAAAATGGAAGCTCTTCCAGTAACGATTGTTGTCACCATTGGAATAGAAAAGAGCAAGAAATACACCACATGCTCTGCGAACGGATGAATGACAGCTGTCAAAATGAAGATTAGGAATCAGATACTAACAGAATCAAGTTAAAGCATATAAAAATACTGAAGAAAATCTAATATAATTAATAAAAGTTGAGCTGTAGATTGCCTATCTATGCTATGAAGAAACTGTTACTCTTAATTTTCTTTCATGATTTTTGTGACATTAACTTCACAAGGAATGATTTGTTCATGCAAATCAGAAGTGTTTGCTTCATCATTTGTTTTCTTTGTGTATCATATGATTTCTACGTATCACATAGGCATTTTGTTTGTCTTTCATTTTGTTTCCTTTACCCTTTTGGAACAAAATTGAGTTTCTGTTAAATTCCTGTTAATGTAACCAAAAAGTAGTACTACTGGACAGTCCTTATGATTAAGTATTTGGAGATATAAAATCTGCCATATGGAGATTTCCAGTCAAAACAATGTAATTTTTTGCATCAGAAGTACTTTACATATTTTTTTTAATTCTTAAAGGTGCAGCTTCCTGTAAGTTTTAATTGTTGATTCATATGTTAATGTGTTCAAAGTCCTGTGTTACTATTTAAAGTGCTTCAATATTAAAACAGTAACTACGTTGATGTGCAACTCTCATTCAGCTCCTCGATCAAAGAAATGGCGATAGTTCTATGTTACAGTAGTGCCAGATCTTCGATACAATGCCTTTATATCTGTTAATCTGATAGTAACAAGATATTATTATGTTGGATGTGTAAGCTCTAGCATGATGCTAAACATAAACATTGTTTTGTTGGAAAACTACATAGAAGATGTTTGCTTAACTTACATTACATGTACTACTTTATAGATATTGCACCATAAGTTGCATGAGTATGATGAACTAACAAATCTTACTCTAAATTAACTTCTCTTAGGAAAGGAGAAAAATGACTGATCTGATCTTACATGTGATTGGCTCGGTAACAACTGAAGCATGGTGATGAGAGTGATATCGAGAGTAGAGGAAATGATGGTGTAGTGCCCTGTGAAACCAGTAGTAGAGGAACTCCACAGGCCCCGTATGCAGTAAAGCCATGAGCAGTACTCCATCTGTCCTCCAAACTGGAAGGTTGGTTGCCCCCGGAAGGTAGAAATAACCCAGATAGAACAGTATCCCATTGAAGATGATTTGATCGTCCCTGTTGTTGTATTTCTCTTTATGTCAAGCAGGTGAGGGAAAAAGAAATCCTTAAAAAAGGTGAACATTTCAGTTTACCGACCAAAACACTTTGGTTTAGATGGATCAAGAATTCTTATTGCTATGTTGTTGTTAGCGAGGTCAGATTAAAAGAATCTGTGATGTCGTGTTTTGATGAATTATTTCTTGCAATGTGCATTTGCAGGAAGGTGTGCATACCAGTTTCTCTCCCTGTCGACCTGCTCAAACTCGATGCTCTTGTCAATGATCCGGTGCTTGCTGCGTGCGTTCTGGAAGCGAGCTAAACTGATCCAGATTTGGTTGTGGAGCATCCTCAACAGCAAAGACGGGAGTATGATGAGGTTTGTCAGGTCCAATTCCTTCCTCTCCTTGCTCACCATCAAGTACAAGCTATGCAAACTCCAAGGAGCCAACACCACGTACTACAACAAAGAGAGAATGTGATGTTTAGACATCTACCATGGACAAGTATCAGATCCAGAGTACTAATTAGAAGCTCATTCTAGCATTTCGTTTGTTGTTTCAGAAAAGTGGAGGAACCTAGTCAATAATACTCATGTATCTCGAGACCGACAGTTCAAAATTTTGGTTGTTGGTATCATTAGAAGCTTATACTAGCCTTCTATTTGTTGTTTCAGAAAAGTAGAAGAATTAGATAAAGATGTAACCAAGCTGACTGCTCATATATCTTGAGGCCGATGAGCTCGAGGCCAACGACAGAAGAAGGGCAGCCCCAACTCTTTGATGAGGGAGAGCACGAAAGTGATTGATCTTAAAGACCAAATAAAAGCTTCTCACAGTGAAGTGCATATCAGATCACTGCAAAGGCAGGAAGAGAGATAAGTCTGTGGACTGTTTGTTTCATTGTATTAGAGAGGTTGAAAGTAGTAGATGTTTTTGAGTCCTTTGTACCATACAAATCTTATACATGAGGGACTGAGTTCACATAATGAAAGCTCAGCTTTGAGTGATGAGTTGTAGGTGATGGTTACTTGGTTATTACTCTACATTGATCAGGAACGAGATGTGGCATCATTTATCACTACTAATTTATGTGGTTAAGTCTCTTTGACATGCCAAGTGTTACAGGGTTTAGGAGGCAGTGTTCATCTCCATTTCCTTCCTCACTCTCTACAACCATACGTTGCATGACAGCGTTGTTTGGCTGCTGAGAAACTGAGGAACATGTTAGCTTCACTTCAGCACTGGAAAAATCCTGCCGCAAGTATATTGTCAACCTTTAAATGAGAGAGAAAGAGAAAGAGAAAGAGAGAGAGAGAGAGAGAGAGAGAGAGAGATCACTAGCAGCAGTTGCTTCTGCACAACAAGAAGAGGCATGAGAAAGAGAAGGAAGGGGTAAGAGCAAGTGGAGACCTTGAAGTTGCCAAGCCTCTGCCATGGCCACTCAGTGAAGAGGCCTGGTCTTGAAGCCATACTACTCTCTCTTCTCCTCCCTTCCTCCTGCTTGAGGTCTCTCGGTTCCGGGTCTCTTCAGACCACTATTGGCTTTTATAGGCAAAACCAGCTCTAGAGAGAGAGAAAGGCAAAGAGAGAGAGAGAGAGAGAGGCATAATAAACATGAAGGGAGTACGTGTTGGAGAAGAGTCGTATGGATGTGAAGAGGTGGCGCTCATGGAATGGGCAGTGTCTGCGGAGGGTGACATGGGTTTCCACCTCCCATCCTCACCAGAACATGAATCCATCAAACATTATTTGGCATGGAGATTTCTCGGAGGATGTCTTTAACAAGTCACACAAATTTTAAATCATCCAAAACATGATATGATATCCATCCATGCTCATGATTTCTAATACATTTAAAGCTAATTAAGACAAATAAAAAAAAAAAAAATCTAATCTACGATAAATAAAAAATCATTTCATGTATTAAATTTAAAATATCTGTATGGAATCAATAAAAGTGATCCTCTACCGATATTTTCACAAAACGAAGAATACCTTAAATAAATAGAATATGGTATGACCATTGACAATTTCTAGTTTTAAAAATAAAAATGAAATTATTTATTATATCATTGTATTGATTATATACAATCATATTGATATTTACTATAGCTATAGGAATAGGACCTACTACTATTCTAGCCATTATTATTCTTTTCTTCTTATATAAAGCAATTAAAAATCTCAAATCGTTTTTTTTTTTTTACGATAGTAGTAGTTCGGCAGTTATGTCATGGCATTCTTTAGGCATTAAGAAAAGGAGATTGGCTGAGATGAATACATTGCCATCACATTCCTTATTGTTAAGCGAATTTAATGCACATTAATTGACCAAAAGAACTAAGTCTTTATAAAAGCCTCGTAAAAGGCAAACAAATCCATCAAAAGTCTCAATCCGAAACAAAACCGTGTGGGTTCCACTCAATACACACCATTCACGAAAACAGATAATGACTTACCACCTATGTATCTAAATAAATATATGTATCTCACATAGGGGCTAATTATAAATTATTTTTATAGTTAATTATGTTTAATATCTTGATCCGTATATTTTAAAAAAATTATATTAATTTTTTTAATAATTATAAAAGTAAAATATCTAAATCTATTTATATTAATATCGTTAATTTTATTAATAAAAACATAAAAACAAAGAATAAAAAGATAATTTTTAACATTATAATTAATTAATGGTGACGAATGACGTAGATGGTAATGAACGATGACACCGTTAAAAATCGTGGATGATTATTGTGGGTGTGTCGCTCACTTAAATCATCCACAATAGCTATTCCCGAATCCAAATGACATTATCAACTTAAATATTAAAATTATTTTTTATTTTTTATTTTTTTATTAGTAAAATCGATAATGATTAGATATTTAGACTTAAGTGTTTTAATTTCATAATTATAAACATAAGGGTAAACATCAAGATACTAGAGGTAATTAATTAGAGAGATAATATGTAATTAGTATATGTCTTTTTCTTTAGTATTGGCAGTTATCCAAATATATATATATATATATATATATTATAATTATGCATATAAATATAAAAAAAACACACATTGCCATGTAAAGAACCAATTGCGTCTCCAAAGAAGCAAACAGAGGGCATAATGTCACACAAGTCTGTGGGCATGAAGTAGATGTACCGAGACGACAGTAGGTTGTGGCCGCGCTGCATGGCAGACGTACGTACCTGTGCAATCAATTCGAAGGACGACCTCTGTCCACCATCCAAACCCTAAGTCAATCCCGAGTGTCTTCTTCCTCGGCCCGACACGAAATTTATGAGGTGATGCCTGCTGCGGTTTCTTTCACCTGTGGCTCGTCGTTTTGGCCGATCACCGGTCCTGCGTCTGAGGTTCCGACCGGCTGGTGGCCGCATTCACTGCTTCGGAGCTTGGGATGCTTTGAATGATTCATTTCTGCTGCTTCGTCCGGACTCAGAGTTCAGTTCTCGCTCACTGCTTTGGATAACTTTCGAACTACAAATCTCCACAAAAATCCATGATGTTTCAGCTCTTGGAGTTGGAGATCGAGCAAGTGGCCGTATGTAATGTCATATCTTAAATCCAGGAACAAAGCTGTGTATTGTCCGAGGAAATAAACTGGTTCTCGTATCAGTTTGCGTGAGATCTTTCAGGCGACGAGGACCAGGAACCTTCAGAAGGGCTCTCCATATATATTTTTTTTTTACGCTGGATCGAGGATTCATGATCCGTCCGTATGAAGTTAACGAGATCCAGTTATGAAGGATAGATCAATGCGCGTAGGGAGCAGCAAATCGTTGCATGGATCGGTTCTCCGAATAGTACTGCCTAACTCTGATCTCCGTTATAGACTTCTTTACCTCTCTCATCTTTGCCGCCCCATGGCGAAGCTGCAATGAAGCCTCGGCGGGGTGGGTGCACCGGTGCGACGTCTCTTTCGGCGGTGGAAGCCTGTTGTCAGTGTGCTCCTGTTTGTGTTCGATGTTGGGGGCCCGGTCGCCATTAACGCTCTCCGGCTCGGTAGGCTGCTGCTACCTCTGCAACAGGCATTGATGAGAGGTTGGTGGACGATTGCTCCGGCGATGCCAGTGTTTGAAATGGCACTGCCGTGGGAATTCTGGAGGTCCCATTCCTCGTATGCCATGCAGCGTCAGGTCATGTGCTGTGCGCAGATGACGGTGGAGGAAGGAATAGTGAATGCGGAGGGGGGGGGGGGGGGATGCAATGTGATTAGCCTGCAACTTTACTGAATGCAATTATGAGAGCTGCACGACTCTCACGCTTCTCATCATTATTGAGCTATGAGAAACCAACCATCTGCTCTCCATGGAAAAGAAGTAATGATCTCTGCCTCCTTATGAGATCTTGACTCTTCAATGGAAAAGAAACCATCTACTTCAATGGAAAAGAAGTAATTATCTTTGCATCCTTATGAGATCTTGACTCTTCAATGGAAAAGAAGTAATGATCTTTGTCTCCTTATGAGATCTCTCTTTAATTAGCTAATAAATTGAGATTATTACGGTAAAGTTAATCCTCGTCACTTAAGTTTATTATGGTTTATTTGTATATAAAATAATTTTTATAGTTAAAAAAATAATTACATAACATACTAACTCATAATAAATTATTAATATAATGATACATATAATTTAAGTAAAAAAATATATATTTTAATATTTATGATTTTGGTCATGAATCACTTACTTGCGTGTAAAATAACACATATTTTTTTAAAAATATAACATATAAGTATGCTTAAGTGCATGCTGATTTATGTAAATAATTAATATAATAATATATATAATTTAATTTATGTAAATCCTCTTGTTGAGTAAGAGGAAGGGACATAGACCATAGCAATAGAATAAGGTAAAGAGACAGAGGCAGGAGACGCCGAAAGTAGAGATGAGGGAGAATTAGACCACAACGTCATATGCGCGAAAGCTAGGAGCACAGAAGAGGACGAAGTGAGAGGCGATGGGGTCAAAGGCGTCCAAAAGTAGTAAAAGGAATCAAGAGATCATTACGTGACTAGCGTCAGACTGACCAAGATACATCTGTCTGACTCAAGATTTAAAGCTCCTAAGCTCATCATCAAAGTAGGAGAGGCTGCGTGCGTACAATGCTTAATTAAGCAACAGTGGCTCGTTACTGTTGGTGGTGGTCGCTTCCACGATGATACCTCCTCTCGCTATTTAATGATGGTCTCAATTTTTTTAATTTAAATTATATATATTTATTATATTGATAATTTATTATGAGTTAGTATGTCACGTAAGCAAACTCTAATGTCTGTTAACTCAAATTTGATAAGAGAGGCTTATAAGCTATGTTTCAAAAAAATGTAAGAGTTATTTTAATGGCTTAAGTCATCCATGACCAAAATCACATGGATTAAAATATTTTTTTAATTTAAACTATATATATATCATTATATTAATAATTTATTATGAGTCATTATATTACGTAAACACTTTAACTCAGACTTGACTCGAGAGTCTTATATATTATATATTTTTTTTAATATAAAAATTATTTTAAATATGAATAAATCATAAAAACTTAAATGATTTATGATTAAAATTTATCGAGGTTAAAACAAACATTACCCCCCGGATATTTTAGATCAATAGATCACATTTATAGACCCAACGAATGCGTTATCCCATCATCAAAGCAAAGTAAAATGTCAGGCATTTAACATTAACTCCTGATGAGTCTTAATATCTGACATCGGATTGATGAGTCTTTTTAATTTCTGACGATGAATCGATGAGTCTTTTTAATTTCTGACATCGGATTGATGAGTCTTAATATCTCATGTCTTCACATCTCGTTGCTGTCTTTTGCTCTCCACGACAAGAATTGATGTGAGGCACTAATAGCTACTACCAACTAAATTGGGCCCCCTCTCTCACTACACATTAGCTATTTCTAAACACACTAATTTCTTTTATGTACTACCGACTACAGAAAAATACAACTTTAAAAGTTTCTTTTTCTTTTGGTGTCCAAATCCCAATGTACTATAATTTTGCTATCAAGACAACTGAAAAGAAATCATATCATCAAAATAACTTGTTATCCTGACTTTGATTCTATCTTTATGTCAGCTATATCGTACTATTCTATACGCTCGATATATACCGATCTAATAGAAGATCGATATATTCGGTACAACTTAATACTTTAATATATCATATCTCGATACGTTCGATACAATTCGGTACATACTATATCGATAACTGATCGATATGATATGTTGATACAATACGTGATCGAAACATTGATTTTCTCACTCATAATTGAAACATAGAACACTGGAAGCTAATCCCGTAGCTTTTGTCACATTTTGGTGATCTTGTTTTCTATTTGTTTTTTATACGTTTAGTATTTGTTTTTTTAACTTAGATGATCGATTTATTGAAATTTAGGAAGAAAAAAAACAAAAAAAACAAACAAAATAAACAAGTGGAACTCAATAAGCAGCGGCCTATCTTGTTTCAATCTATTGGTAGAAGAGACTATATTGAGGTGTGCGTACGCCTTCGATAAAATCCATCTTTGTTTATATAGTTGATGAAAAAGATCAAAAAATAATATTTCGAGTATACATACCAAATAATATAGTGTTGATCTTGTAGGCATCAATCACAACACGTGGTTGCTTTATCATCTTTTAGAACTGATGTGGCATGACACGTCGGTGCTTCATCATCACTAAGAATTGATGTCGCATGCTTAAGCGACATGACAAAAATAATGGCTAATATATATATATATATATATATAGTCTCTTGCGGACAAGTTTTTGGTTGTTATGCAGATAACGAGTTTTCAATAAAACGGAAAAATCGTTATAGTGTTGTCGGCGACAAGATTATTACCCGATATCTTCCATCCCCGCTCGACCTCCGCCTTCCGCCGCCGTCGCCTTCCCCTCTCTTGCTGATGATCTCTTTCCCCGTTGGCTTCCTTCGCTGCCGTCGCCTGTTCGGTCGCTTCTTCTTCTTCTTGGGCCCAACCGGGAGCCGGTGAACTTGACCCAGATCCCGATTGCGGCGGATCGCCGTGTAGAATTTCGACGGATCTTGGACTTTCCATCCCAAGATTTCTTGGCCGGTGAGCCCTTCCATAGGTCATTCCTCGATTGGAAAGTTGGTTGTTGATTCTTTTGTGTTGCTTCTGATGTTGCATGAAATGGGGGTTTTGTTCATAGTTAGATTTCCACTTATGTAAGGATATCTTAAGAGTACAATTTCATGGGTATGATGTAGCAAGAATATTCATCTGAAATATAATAGATAGGAATCCGAAATCAGCAGTCCATTTTGGCTTCGGTGCTCTGAGAAACTTGAATATTTCATGACGAAAAAGGGTACTCTTAATAACATTTAGAAGCAGGATTCCAAAAGTTGGTAACATCTTGGAGAGAAGTCGTATGAACCATGTTCTTTGTTGTTTTGGGTGTCGAGGAGGCACCATGGTGTAGTGCTGTTAGCATCGGCAACTTCATGATTAGTGGAGGTTAGAATGCCGCTCGACATTTATCAATAATTCAAGGGATCACTAGAATACCCTGATATTTGGGGAGAAGGAGAGGATTGGCCGTAGATGGATGGCTGGTAATGGTGTGGAGAAGTATTATGAACAATACAAAGCAGCGTTTGTGATGATGACTTAGAAGATTTAAGTTTTCCCAACATTCATACATGTTGCATCAGCTGGTTAAAAAATTATGTTTTATATGATAAGTAGTTTATGGACATGAACTACAATGCATTTTTCTATGTAATGCAAAATGGTGCTGTCTATATTCATGCATTATGAAATGAAACTGAGTTGACCATTTCACTTAGGAGCGACAGTAAATCAAAAGCTAACTGGCATTTTCCATTCAATTTTGGCATCTTCATCCACCATGAACGATCTTAGATTTTTGGAAACTTTATGGTGCTTAAATATGATTTTTTCCCCTTGAAAGGAAAATCCGAGAGCTTCATCACTTTAGACAAAGGGAGATAGATCCCGATTATCATTCCAACAGTTTGAAATTTCTATAGAAGAGCTTGTATATTCTTTGCAGAAATTTCTCATACCATGTATAGCAATACCCGCCTGTCATCTGCCCTATTGGCATATTCCTGTGGTACATCTCTATATGACCTTATGCTTTGTGATATATTGAATCTGGATCATCTAGTGGCCCTTGCCAGGTTTTGTTTTATGAGACCTTTACATGTACACCTTTGCAGATACATCAAAGGCTTTATGGATAATATGCAATATGCTGAAGAACTTCTAAGAGAGTTCCTTGTGTTTAGAGGTTTTACAAATACACTACAATCTTTTGAAAAAGAGTTGTCTACGGATATCGGCAGAAACTTCCAAGTGGACAAAATTCTAGATTTGGTTTTTTCAGTGTATGTGCCAAACTATCAAGCCGATAAATTAATTGCCCTTCTTAATTTCTTTAAGCAACGCTTCTCTTCATCTTCGGAGACAGTGTTCATTTCTACATTGTCAAAATTGGAAGTGTCAATTCTTCGGCACTACATCGTAAATGCCTTGCAATCTGGAAGGCAGGAGAAAGCGGTAGAGTTTTTTCAGGCAAATGGAAGTTATCTCTTGCAAAAACGTGAAGACTGGACACCATGGTTTGGTAGGTCCGTGTTTTTTCTTCCTTAGCCTTCTTCATCATATTTTAATATTTAACTATAAAGATATTGTCATGCAGTTATTCCATATATTAAGAGCCCCAGCCTAGATCCTCAGTTTCGTGTTTACTTCTCAAAAGAATGGTTTGATGCCCTGCATCTATCATTCCGTAACTTCTTAAGCGAGGTCTTCAATGGGACTCATATCCTGAAAGTGGTATTGTATGCTCTTTGCTATCAGGATGACAGTTTAAAATTGTAACCTATTGTTTGCTGCTATGCTCTAATTCGTACTCATACATTGACTAGTTCTATTTCTGATCCTCTTAGTTTTTACATCCCTGTTGCAGAAAGAGATAAATATCTTCCTGTGTATTCTATCAATATATATATATCATTTTATGTAGAAGTTCAATTGAAATTTGGTTGTTGATTTTCCTTAATTGCCTCACGTATCCCTGCGCTGTTAAAGATCAGTACGGAAAAGAATACAGTGAAATACCTCAAAGATGGCATCAAGCAACTGAATAATAAACTGTCGCAACTCCAGGCGTTATTGGAGACCAAAGAAGCTGAGATACTATATTTACAAAGGTAACAATTCCATGTTTTTATCTTACTTGGACATGATTTTGAAGAAGGCTTATCCATGTCAATTTGTGCAATTATTCACCTTATCTTTATATTTCATTGATGTTCTTAATGTCGTCACATACCTATCCATGCAGACTGCTATTGTTTGTCTCATTTTCAAATCTTACAAGGAAGTCGTTGGGGCTGATATACATTTATGCCCAAGCTTATGACCTAAGTGTTGCGTCGTCCACAAGCATTAAGCATCAAGATATTTCAGTGCTTGTTTTATTTTGCATCCAATGATCACCTATATCTTTATATGAATTTTGTTGTGCAACACAGCTATTTATTTTTTTTCCTTTGTGTGTTTTTGAGAGGATCATCACCTTTTTATTTTCGAATATTGTCATTGTTTTTCCATTCAGTCTGGCTCCATCAGATCGGGAAGCTTCCATACTCAAAGAGATCAACTCTATCAGTGATCTTTCAAGTGAGGCTTCATCAAAGGATGATGGTGTTAGTAGTCGAGTCAAAGATTTTCGTGAACCTGTCAACGATTCTCTTCATATAGGAGAAAAGATAACAGCAGCAAATTGTGGGGAATCTTCAAGTTCAACTGGTGTTCTAGACATTTCCACTGTAGCCAAGTCCAGTTCTATGGCAGGTTCAGTAGGCCAATCTCCTTCAGAACATGAGAAATCTAGCAATGTTCTTCAGATGGCTCATACTGGTTAGACATCTTCATACATGTAGTAGTTTGCAATAGGATTGATTATTGTTCTTTCAGGTGCAATTTGTGCTCATTCTTGTTTGTTCTCTGCATTATTAAAAAATTCAATGGTATGGGAATAACTGCTTTTCGTTCTAACCTAGTTGAGAAAAGAGAGGAAAAAAACAATAACTTTGTTTCTTTTGAGCTGAAATTACTTGTGTAGAAGCAGGTGGTGGAACAGAATATTGGTCTTTAAAATCTTGTTTTCCTTGGGTATGATCAATATAAAGATGAGTTGGATAGATGGTATTATTCTAGCACTATGGTGGTACCACTCATTGGAGCTTCTGTCATGAATGTTTGGTGCTCTGTCCGCTGCCTATATGCATGTGAGTTTGAATTATGTAGGAAGCATTATTAGAACCCATCCTTACTGTGGGGTTGAGATTATGATGCCATAGGTGGACAGTTTTACTGAGAAATCTGCAACACTTTTTGGACCACCAAATTATGTTTCTTTTCCTTTTTTATTCAGAAATTGACTTGTGTGCTTGATCTTGAGATTATTTGATCACAGCTTGAAGACCTCCATTATTTTATTTTATAAGACAATATGCCTTTGAAATCTGTAGACATATAATTATCCATTATTATCCTCAAACTTTTAAACTGATGGTACGTAACCATTCTGTTCAATACTAGGCAAAAATATCTTGAGTAGGATAGATCATGTCAAAAGTCAAGAAACAGATGACTTACTCTATGCGTGCAATTTTTTCTGCAGAAAATAGCATAGATGTGCTGGGAGAAGAGGAATTTCCTGAAGTAAAAGTGGATTTTCAGGTTAGCCATTGCTGGCTCATCTAGAGTCGCTCTTGCTCATTTGATTTCATGGAGCTTTTGGCTTGAAGTTGAATATACACAATAGGACAGTTATGAGTCCATTTTTCAAATATCACCCGTTCTGTGAAGCCCTTTGGTTTCACGTAATTATCTTTATATTTCCAGGAAACTTTCTTGGGGCATACTAGTAGGATTAGTCGCTGCCGATTTTCTGCTTCGGGAATGAATATTGCTAGTGCTTCTGTGGACGGGACTGTTAGGTAAATTATTTAGATGCAAATTGTTCTATGAAGTAATATGTATCGGATTTTGGTTTTCTTAGGTATATATCTTATTCAGCCTACTAAAAAATCTGTTGAAGGATCTGGACATATGACTCATCAACACCAACATCCAGAAATGCTACGATATATTGTGGAGCTGAAATTATGTCACTTGATTGGGAATGCAGATCAGACCGCTTGGTATGTCAACTAAATATATAGCTTGATAACAATAAAGGTTTGTGGTATACAGTTATAGAGAGTACAATGCCAAAATGCATATCTTGTGTATGTACTCATTTGTCCTAAATATAGCTGCTCATAGGGACAGCTGATGGAGGCATTAAAGCTTGGAATGTTGATGCTAAGCGAGTTGTATGTGATCTTAGCACAACAACAGAATTTCCGAGGTTCTTTAACCATCAATCCTTTGGTTGTTTTACATGTCTCTTTATGATATGTTCATCATCTTTTAAAAAGAAAAAAATATTGCAGTGTCTTGGACTTGAAGTGCAGCCCTGTTGAACCAATTTTCGTTTCTGCAGCTGCATCGAGATGGTAACTAACTAAAACAGCTAGTTTGCTGGTACTGATTGGGATTAAAAAACTTATTGTAGGAGTTTTAAAATGCACTTAAATGTCGATCTAGATTATCATGCAATACATACTTATTATTAGCAAATAACTATGGAGCTTGGGTGTTCATTTGGATCTAAAATGTGTGCTTCCCAGATAGAATGATATTGTGATAGAAGGCCATCTTTTTGTTTTTCCAATCATCTTCATGGTATGTTCATTAATTGTAAGTACTAATATCACCTTGTTGTATATATAAACTTGCTTATAGGTGAATGAGCATAATGTACATATTTTCTTTCCCATTGTATATCTATAGTAAGAGACATTCCACATAGCTGTAGCATAAGACTTTGAGATGGAAATTAAATGAGCAGGATTAAGTAATAATTGGCCTTTGTTGGTTACATTTGGTCCAATATTGTTTGGGGATCATTTGAGGGATTGGCTGGGATCATTGAGGGCCAGTCATAATTCAGCTGTAATCTGTGAGATCAGATGATATTGTTCAAGATTGGTTCATCTGTGATCAGGTGGGACTGTTCATGATCGGCCTGGAACAGTCAGGAATGGCTGGTCATAACTGATTCTAAGGCGTGGATCCTAAAACGTTCAGATTATCTGTTAATTTCACAATGAACCAATTTTTTCAGACTATGTTATGCATGAAACCTGCTTGATCAGTAAAAAGCTAGTGTTTTAAGATAAAAATAGCAGATCTTGCTCTAGCTGTCTGGTCAACAAAGGGCAAATAGTTCTTGTCCAACTAGATAATCCATCTGAGGGACATAACATTGCGTGAAAATCATTTTAGAATTTACCTTTGTCATGAGCTGCTCTGATGAACCACTAGCCTAATAACTTGATTAGCTTAAAACTATGGCAAATCAATGATAGTAGGTTCATGTCATCCTGTAAGCCATCACGACATCCTACCATTTCAGATGTGGGACTAGTTGAGGTGTAACAATCTTCCTGCATTACCCATAGTTTATAAAAATTGTTATGGATCCTTTTCTAGTTCCAGTCTGACGCATGGATTTGGGTTATCTGTGATTGCTCTATCTTGTGAACCTAGTTTACTATTTTAGTAATTGTGGTAATAGTCTAAGACAGCAGCAATCAGACTAAAACTTCTAGCTTCTTTAAAAGGTGGCAAACTCCGTGAAAAGATTAGCTAGAAGTGTATATTTGTTCACATAAGACATATGGATACTTAGCTGCTTAAAATTTCTAATTATTTTAAGGGTAACATTTTCATTTTGATTTATCATGGGAATTCAACATTCTTGATGGCCCTTGTTTGAACTGTTATAGGAATGGCTTTCATAAGCTTGACAGAGCGGGCTTTGCTTCTTTGACTGTTTGGAATATGAAAACATGGAAGGCCATGGTATGTATGTCGCTTCAAGTGCTTTTCATAAAAAAACTGTCTCTTTGATATGCTTATGTTTAACTAATTTCTGTTATACATTGTGAAGACAGTGCTTCCTCTTGGTGAAGATCCTCCAGCAATTACATCACTATGCTTCAACCACAATGGTAAAATTTTGGCAGCTTCAGCAGCGGATGGAATGATTCATATGTTTGGTATCCTCATTTTTCTGTCCTGAATGTATAGGCTGTATAGGATAATATGTCGACTCAATTGTTTTTCCTTCATGTGATTTTACTTTGTGCTGTTAATTTCTCAACTATAGATAGTGAAAAATGTCTGCATGTGCTACACCTTGGAATCAACTCTTGATGCTCATGATTGCTCCATTTAGATGGTTCCTCAACAACACTGCTAATATTATTTCATGGCCATTTAAGAACCTAGAACAAGAGAGATTTTACGAACTAAAATGTTACTTAACTAGCAAAAAGACATGTCTGCTGGCCTACAAATCACTGGGTGGCCAGCCCATGATACAGCTGTAAGCTCATTGCTATTTGGACCTGATGAGACTAGCATTTTCAGCTTAGGATCTGATGGCAAGGTAAGAAGTTTGTCTTTTTATTTGTAGCATCATTTTAGCATAAACATCTGCTTTCATGTTTGCTCCCATGTTACATCGCCCTTTGGCTCTGATATTTGAGCATCAAAGAGCTCCTTTTATGTTTCGGCAATCATTTATCTTCCATCTCCTCTACCTTGACTGACTGTCAGTCAAGGTTACTGGAACCATCAAACGCATAGTGCTTTCGTTGCTGATTCCAATGTTCCTTGAGCAACACTTTTTTAGTCATTTTCCTTTTCTTGGAATGCTTATCATGGGAATGCAATGTGTGGATTGCAGATATTTGAATGGAGCTTGCAAAACCAAGGTCGTGTTTTATGGTCACGAGATTGCACTAGGTATTATGTTTGTACCTTTCCACAATAGCATCTCCCTTCCCCCCCCCCCTAAAAGAGTTCTTGTTTGCATAAAGGTTGGCTGATGGAAAACTAGAAACTATGTTTGTACCCTATCCATAATAGAATCTTCTTTTTTCCCTTGAAACAGCTTGTGTCTGCATAAACATTGGCTGATGGAAAACTGTCCATGCTTTCAAACTAAGTTAAAAAGTTTATTTATCATGCACGCAATTTAGTGTCATTGAGAAGGGTAATATGCTTCAAGATGATATCAATTTTTTCCTGGATGATTCACACAAAATGAGTCTTTTGTGTAAGTTCTACTGATTTTGTTTTGCATGATCCATCTGGATAGCAATTTAATCACCTATACATGGTGCTGTTGTTATGTTAATAACACTTACCTCCTATTCCCTTATGGCAAAGAATTTGTATGATTGCCTATGGATCTAATGACATGTACCTATGCTTTGTCATCTGGTTATGGAATCTGCAAACGTTGAATTGTTTGGCAGGCCGAAAAATAGATTGGCTTAGTAAGGCAACAGTTTCCTGCCTATATGGTAATGGACTTCTCCATTTGCATTGGCTTCCTTAAGACGGGGTTATTACAGCTTCTGACTGGATATATAATAAGACTTACAGTGAGATGATCAATTATCTAGGATAATTTGTCATATTGTGGTTATCCTTTTAATTAATGGATCCTGTCTGACCTTTCATTTCTCACTTATTTTGATATATATACACATTAGTCCATGAATTGAATTTAACATTGTAGTGTATGAACATTACTAAAAATTTTTACCATCTGAGCACCTTTCGCTGCCTTCTGGTGGTGTGTCGTACATACGGTAATCTATTTGCTCTTTAAACCCCATGTTGAGAAGAAACATATAGAAGTAAAGGGTGACAAATGCTTACCTAAATGATGATTATGATCATATCATCCTGTGGTTGTCCTTTGCTGGAGGTCCAATATAACGAGTGACAAATGCTTTCTGATGATTATGATCATATCAGCCTGTGGTTGTGTTTTGCTGGAGGTCCATAATGAATCACTCAGTTGACTATTAATAGGTATTGCTTTCCGGAGAGCTTGAAAATATGCAGGCATGAAATAGCATTGGATTCAAATGGCAAAAGACTGTTGGTAACTTCTGGTTCAGTTAGGTCACCGATATACCAGGTAAGTAAGTAGCTTCTCTTGTAATGTCTCCTTTTTTTGTCAGTCTCATCCTGGTGGTGTACATATGAAGGTGGTATCGTAGCTCTAAATTTTTCTTAGCTTCTCTTGTAATGTCTCCTTTTCTTTTGTCGGTCGTATCATAGCACTAAATTTTGCTCAGGTACAAGGACACACACTTGGGCTACGCACATTGCCGCATAGTGGTGCAATAACGAGTGTTGACTGGCATCCAACACTGCCCATTTTCATAACCGGCTCAGCGGACCATTCTGTTCGGGTTACTTCCATTATTTAATGGCCCATTTTGGTGGAGTTCCCGGTACCGGGCTTGTAATTCCCATAGAGATCACAGAAAGTTCCTTGTTTGCTATCCTTGCTGCCTCGTGATCAGATGCCCAGATTGGTATGAGGTAGCTCTTTCGATCATGTTATTGACAGCCATTTTGATGCGAAAGATGATATCTGGAAATGGAATGATCAGTGTCTTTTAAGCAGTTACAAAAATGTTGTGGAAGATTAATTTATTTGTTGTCGAATTGTATTCTTGAGGCTTTTATTGGAGGCAGTGTTTGGTATTTGTGTAGAACATCTATCTATTCGAGAACAAACGATATGGACTTGTAATTTGGTCCTAAAATTGTGGTCGTATCACGTGATGATGCCCATCTCGAAGTTGTGGGTTTTGATTGTAAAAAATGGATATATTTACTTCATCTTGAATTCTCATTAGTTTTATAGATAGCTACACTATTGGAGTAGGTTGTACTGTTGGAAAATTTATTATTGTGAATGACTGGTTTGTTTGCGTACAAATTATGCCGTATGTTTCATAGGGATGAGATTGGGGGTAAAGTAAGAAGATGTAAATAGTCTTAGTATAATTAAACATATGACAGGACGTAACCAATCCAAACATATGAGCGGCGTGGATACGAATAGGAACATTAGAGGAACAAGTCTAATTTATTGGTGTTCTTATCAATAACAATTGTTCGCAGATTCATTAAAAACTTATAAGATTCTAACATCATAGTTTTCGATTCAGTTTCGCTTAAACAAGATGGTGAGACGATGATATGACTGTTTGGTTTAGTGAAAAAATGGTGATCGGTTGGGGAGGCCCACGTCTCAGGTTCGGCCACCCAACCCCAACCACCACGTTACGGATCACCTAAAGCCGCCCCACATCAATGTTGTAGGAAGTAAAATAAATAGAAAAAGGCAAAAAGGAAAAGGAATTAAAGAAAAAGAAGAGGGAAAGCAAAGAATCCAAAGGCCCTTTCCATCGGGGATGTCGAAGGACCAATTCCTCGCTTTCTTTGTTCATTAGGGTTCGGCCACCGTCGTACGTTCTCTCCTCCGGGCAATGGCGACCTCTCCTCGGCTCTCCGCCGTGGCGTCTGCCCTCCTCCTCCTCCTCCTCATTCCCGCCGCTCGATCCGAAGGCATCGACGCCGTAGCCGACCTCTGCGGCGTCATATCCGACGGAGGGGCCCCCTCCTGCCGCGTCAGCTGCTTCCGGCCGGACCCCGTGTGCGGTGCTAACGGCGTCACGTACTGGTGCGGCTGCCCGGAGGCGGAGTGCGCCGGCGTGCGCGTCACCAAGCGGGGCCCTTGCCAGGTCGGCAGCACTGGCACCGGCCTCGTCTCCGGCCAGGCTTTCCTCCTCCTCCACATCGTGTGGCTCATCGTCCTCGGCTTCTCCGTCCTCTGCGGCTTCCTCTGAGCGCTAACTATTGTTGGCTTCTTCTCACCGCAATCGTCATTCGCTGTATTATTCTGGAAATGGCTTTTGGTTAGTAACAAGATGGGAGACTTGTTGTTCCGGGAAGAAGAAAAAAAAAAAAACTAAATAATATACTTTTTAGTGGCATCAAAAGTCACATTTTTTAGATGATGCACTTTCATCAATCTTAAAAACATTCGCTGTATTATTCTGGAAATGGCTTTTGGTTAGTAACATATGAGAGAATTGTTGTTACGGGAAGAAAAAAAAAAAAACTAAATGATGTAATTTTTAGTGGGGCATCAAAATTCCATATTTTGGAGATGATGCACTTTCACCAATTTAAAAAAACAAAAAATCTTCCTGGAAATTTTACATGCACTTCTCTTCATTTTTATCGTTTATTACCTTAAAATTTTGAAAACTTAAATCATCAGGTTTTTAAAAAAAATAACGTTTGGTACTACTCAATTCATATCCTTCATAATTCACAATATCTAACATTAAATTATAAACAGTAACAGCAGCTCATCTAAAATCTCAAATTTACTAACTAAACCGAAAGCTATTCCAGTGCATGTTACCGTGGAAATGAGAGGGATGGGATGGGATGGGTCATCAGAACCTGAGGAACCCCCAAAGCTGTGTGTTTGGTTAAATTCCATATCCAACAGACTTCCCAACCTGCATGAACAAATGAGAATGATATGAAGTCAGGTCATCAAGCATGGTTATGGAAGTAGAGATAAATATCACGGTAAGAGAGGGCCCTGAGAAAGCCATTCCCACCTCATAAGATCCACTGGAAACCAATATGGCTATCCCTAGATGAAGAACAATATTTTCAACCTTAATCATCAGATCATTCATTCATTAGATGGACACAACAGGTTCATCCGGCAACACCAAATAGGTCAATTTGTTGCATTTGAGACGCAGAGGTAAAATTCTCAAACATAGTCTCGGTTCTTCTTCTTCTTCGCTTGTAATGTTTCCACACACACACAAAAGTATTCTCCAGCATCCTCCTGCAAAACTTCATCCATGAAAGAGATCTTTCAACACGATATGCTTATACGATGAAATGCAGTGTTCTTAAAGGCAAAAGGAGAAAAAAAAAAAGGAAGCACAAAGACCATCACCATGCAGCAGAGATTCAACGTCCTCCACCATCACACCGGCACTTCGTTAAATAATGAAAATGCTTATGATAAAATCAACCTCTACCTACAAAAGGAGCCTTTAGGCCAGTGTGGAGGTATTTTTACTAAGACTAGAAGCATTGTTAAAGGAGATGGCTATGATTGGTATGTTATTACCGACTTCGACATATTCACAAAATAAAATAGGGCTAAGTTGTGTTTGACATTGTAGTCTGATCAAGAAGAACCAACCATGAAACCCAAGATGTTTGAAGGTAGGTTCACCTCATAAACATTTAAAATATCATAGGTCATATTATGAGACACACAAACCCGATTGCAATATTAAACCCCAAATGATTCCTAACAAAGACGATTTTGGGCTTCTCAAATTATGTTACTAATTCCTATATTGATGCTTTTAAACATCAAATAGAGTGCATTACATTTAATACCTGTGAGAACAACTAATCATGATGGCCATGTTGGATCAAGAATTTCACTGTGTTAGCAGCTTGTAATGGACACCAGAAACTGCATAAAAAAATGAATATTTATCGATTGTCATAGCATGAAGGATTCAGAGAGCAAATAATGCACAAAGCAAAGCTGCTGAGAACTTAATGAGTCAAAATATCCTCAAAATGAGAAACCACAAAAATGGATCATGTTTTAATTTACGTACTTGCACACTGTCAGCTGTCAAACTAATAGAATAAGGCATCACAATTCTCCAGCACAAAATGATGTTACTCTCTTGCTGTCAACGTCATACCTATATTGAACTTGTAAAACCAGACATCAATTCAGGACTTAGGTTCGAGCTCATATTGTAAATGAAGATAGATGCCCAACACTTCAACAAATGTGTATGATAAATCTGAGAAATTCACATCATTTAACTAGCATCATGGAACACACCAACACAAAAACAAAAAACAAACAACAACAACAACAAAACAAAAAAAATGCAACCTGATGACTGTAAAAATGGCTAAAGTTGAAGGTTGTAGTTACACAACACAATGAACCAAAAAAACTAATACACAAGAAGGTGGTGCCATCGCCAAACGAGGAAACAGCTAGGGTTCACCTCGGCTTTCCAAATTCTTCTCATATATCTTGTTTTGTTTTCTTTATCATGAATGGAAAGTCATATCTTATCATCCTAGCATACCATGAACCAAGTGGATATCCCATAACCATGCTCAAACCCACCTGGAATGTTGCACATTGAATGTAACTTAGCTTAATTTTCTAGGGAGATCAAGGCCAATTTTATATCATAATTACTAAGGTTACTCCCCTTCAGAAACATGTTCCAAACAGTGTCCTGACTTGCAGGAACCTTTCATCCTATAATGCATCAGAACATGTTCAGATGAGAGCACGAATCAGGTCTTGAATATTTTAGAAAAAGATGAGTTGTTTGTGGACCTTCTGCAACCAGAGAGGAAGGATATGATTATATGAAAAATTATTTTCTGAACACGATTTCCGTGGACAACTACATATAAGTATAAAATGCTAATGTTTGTTCATCAATTCTCCCCTTATAGTGACGAAAAAGACTGTTACTAAAAACCAATAATCGACAAGGCATACAAGTAATATTTCTAAAGTACTTATCCATGCTCAAAAGAAAGTGTGATTCAAGCTAGATACACAGAAGCTGTTTATTGCAAGCAGACCACAAGTCATTAAAGAAGTGTCATTTATATCAAGTTCTATAACATCTTAAACACGGCAATCATCTCAATAGAGCATAAAGCATATTCTCACAAAAGTCTGATACTTTTTGTCACATGAGGCAGGCTAATTTGAAAAAGTAGTCAACTGCAATAGGATGGCATGAGCAGATTACATCAACATTTTGTCCACTTTTTTTCTTCTAAGGAATTATAAGCTTAATCAAAAGGAAAATGCTACTCACCTTCAGGGAGGGAGCTGCTAATAAGCACATAGTGATGTGAACAAAATCAAGAATCAATAGCCGAGGTAACTTGGATCCCCAAGATACTCCGCAATCGCATCCAACCTCACCTTGATCAAGTCATGAGTATCTGCATCTCTTACCAATCCAGTATCCTTGTCAGTGTTCCTCTCCACAAGGCTCCCAAAGACACCCTTGTGCTTCCCATACAGCACAAGCACTGATCCTCCTCTCTTAGGCAGTGCTGTCTCGAGGATATCCTGATCCACACCTTGTACCAACTCCTTGCTTCCATCCATCGAAATGTCGCATGTTGTTGGGCCCACCACATCGATTACCTCCCCCTTCTTCAGGTACAGCTTCCCACCCATGAAATCTTTGCTGATTACTCTGACCCTGATGTGGCTTGTGAGCCATCGGGCTTTGTTCTCCTCACTCCGGTAATCGCTCCTGGAGCTTTCCTGCACGGGTTCACTCTTCTCGCTCCTTTCATGCCTGTTCCTCTTCTCCTCCCTCCTCCGATCCCTGCCCTCATTCTCTGACTTCTTCAATTTCCTCAAGAACTTCTCTTCCTCCATTGAGCCCAAATCAGCCACCATTTGATCCCTTAGTATGACCTCTTCTCCGGTCCCAAGCAGCTTCAAAACTAGCTCAGAGCTACCCGTACTTTTCAAGACTTTGCCTTTCGACCCCATATGTCGACCTGATATAACCCTGACGAACTTTTCCTTCTCTTTTGCCTTCTCTTTTGCCTTCTCTTTCTCTTCTTCCGCAACCCAAGTTCCCCTTCTTTTCTTGGGATCACCCAAGGATGGGTTGTATCCAATACCTTCGGAGCCACCCTTCCTGTTGTACTCGAAGATCTTGGTGTCGACCAGATTCTTGTTCCGCCCAACCGCCTGGCCTTGCGTCCACCCATACCCCGCAAGAACGGCAGCACCGAAATCCTCCACATTGATGTCTTTAAACTCCTCCATGCCTCGATCTTCCGGTAGATCCTTCATGTCCTCCTTGTATCTCCGGTGCATGAAATCGTCGACCTGGGCACGGCCGCGGCGGCGTCCAGGGCCGTCCTTCTCCCGCTGGGACCCCGCGCCATCGGCGTCGCCCGCAGCGGCGGAGCGGAGGGTGAGGCCGTAGGGGATGTGGCCGGCCGGGGCGTCGCCGGTGGAAGTGTCGAGTACGAAGTGACTGGTGTTGCCGGCGGCTGCGGAGGGGTCGTCGTCGGAGGTGGGGAGGGGGAGGAGGTTCTTCATCCGCTTCGAGGCGGGGTTGAGGTCGACGTTGGGGATCGGAGGGATGACAGGCTTGACGTCGGCAGGGTCGGGGGCTGCAGAAGGGTCGAAGACGGTGACGAATTGGGGCTTGACGCCGCCGTCATCGGCCTGCGCACGGGCGGCCTTCGCAGCGGTGGAGCGAGAGGATGGCTTCGAGGCGGTAGAGGAGAAGGAGAAGGAGAGCTTCGTCGTCTCTTTCTGCATCTTTCTTTCCTGCCCCGGAGAAGAGAGAGCAGAGGCGGCGGATATCAGCTCAGGAGGACGCGACGGGAGACGAAATTGAAGGAATCGGGAAAGGGAAAAGGATCGAGCTATTAGGGTTTGGGCACGTGAGTGTCTCGGATAACAGTGAGAATACTTTTACGTCGCACGTGATATCATGGTCTACAACTATTACATGATAATTATATGAAATATATTCGAGCTAATAGTAGTAATTAGATTAGTTGTTTTTAATTAATAATGAAAAAAATATCTTCTACTATTGGTTAATTGTAAAAAAATATGCCTCTTGATACTAATAATAATTTACATCTTCTTATATTCATGGTATAAAAATCAAAATTTGAAGTGTAATGTTAAAAAAAAAATGATAATAATATTTCTCCATAACTATTTGGACGATTTCCTTATAAAATACACATAATTTGGTTATTTTTCAAAAGAGACCCCCACTTTTCTTTCTGTCAGTTTTCAACTATCAGTCAATAACATTTATAAGATTTTATTACTGCATTGAAAATACTATAAATATTATAAAAAAATTATTAATAGCATTATATCATATCTCTTTGGTTATCATTGCTCATAGATCATTATAATATTATATTTTAGACTTATAGTTAGTTTGATTAATGTTAGGAGTCTATTTATATCATTTACAGTATTTTTTTTAATTAGGCTTTACATTTTTTTCTTATGATAGTGAAAATACTAAAAAAGATCAAAGCACTATAGGGATTATTTGAATATTTTAAAAATTAAGGATAGCATTTGAGAAAAAATAAAATGGGATACCAATTGAAAATTATCTATAAAAAAATATTTTCTAAGAAAATCGTGTTGTAAATCTTGGGCCTACTTTTTGATATAAAAAAAAATATTTTTTAAATCTAGTTAAGCTTTCTCCCAACTCAAAGACGAATGGACGCCTAACTTGAACGATCTCAAGTTACGAATTATACTTATATCAAAAGTATGATTGATGAGACTTCACTAAAATATTATATTAAAATAAAAAAAGTAAAGTGATTAAAATATACTTGAAGCGGCTCATATATATAATATATTATTTCTAACCACGTAGAGTTATGCGTTATATTCTTCATGAGGAATTCAGATTTAGACAAAGCCTGTATCAAAGATGTGTTCGATGAGATCTCTCCTATGTTCAAATTCGTAAATGATCACGATGCGAATAAAATACTATATGTGTAGAATAAAACTTTGAATTATACACGAAGTCTTACTACTCTAACCTCATGGAATTATGGAATATTTTTATATCAAATTCAGGAGAAAGAATAATACTTATACATGCAGTCTAACTAATTCTTACCTCATACAAGCAATTAGTGGAGTATTATTTATATCTCCCCTCAGATTTATTTTGGAGGATATTTAAATTAAATTTAGTATCACAAGTATTAGTGGTCTACATTGCATGTCAAGTCTTTGCCACTTTAGATGTCAGGGGTTGTTCCGTAACATGGATTTATGACTTATCCTGGAGAGGTTTTTCACGTGTGTAAGCTTGCTTTCGTGGAATAGAGGGGAGGGTGTTCAGTTTCGACCTCGGGTCAGTTTTTCTGCACAAAGACCTTGACCGAGTCCCTCCGATGCTAAAGTCAATAGGTGGATTGAATATACTGGAATGAATCTTGATGATTCCTCATATTAGTGATCGCCTGTGAGTTTTTATACCTACAAAGGATGAGGTTGTTGTATCAAGTCATTATCGTTGTTATAAATATGACCTTTTGCGAGATTCTTAGGTCCTCTGACGGTGCCATATGCTTTTAGCCACGTCGCCAGTCGTTAGTTGTACTATTGACTGATCGACGTGCTAGGTTTCTTGGTTGTTCTTGCCAAGACAAGGTCGGCATTAGACATGCGTCCGACTTGTAAGCGACGTGACTTGGTTCGGTGACATAGTTATAAGGGGGGTGTTGTATTGTGAAGTTGCTAGACCGATTATTATTGGCCCGATCAAATACATACGTGAATGAATGAATAAAGAATATTACAAATTTGTTTGACAACCAAACAAATAAATTAAATATATATATTTGTCTCCTTTAATTGATAATATCCCATGATCATATCAACCAAACAAAAATGTCTCTAGTGGCAACCATGTTAGAATGCAAACTTTTGTATTATTTTGATAAAACCTGATGGACCAAATCAGAAAGTAAAAACCCTAAATCAAGATCACAAAAGAAGGATGATACTTTTTAAACATGATAACGATACATGTCACTTAACAATCTCAATATCCAAATCATTGTTTCTTTTCAACATTAAAGCAAGTGTCTTGAGGGCGATCCTTGGTGCGACAATAAGCTTCTTTTCCAACATATGAGATTAAAATTTGAGTCAGAGAAATAATATCTTTAAAATTTGATATTATATATATTTAAATATCAAAGTTCTTCTTAACCCTCATCCATAAAAATAAAAAAAATTTGATTAATTAAAACTAACTATAGTCAACACTGATCGTCTTATATAAAAATCTATGCTTAAAACGTATATTGTTAAGTTCAAATCTGATTATTCAAGTTGAATTGTATTATGCCGAATTAAAAAAATATATGCGATCGACATATCATAATCGATAAGGTCTATAGAGTGTCAATGTATCAGCTGCTAATGATAGAAGTGTTGTAGATGTGATAGGTAAGATGTTGATTACCTGATATTAAAATTTTAGCCATCTAGAATTGAGGTATTTAGTATCAACATCGATCATGTAATATTGAAGTGTTGGTAATATTATTATTTTTGTCACCTTTAGTATAATTATATTCTTATAAGTTTTAAAGAATATTTAACGTTATTTATGATTTCAACCAATACCTAATGGATATTATTATAACATATGTAATAATATATATTTGGGCTTAGAGAAATATATAGGATGACTCTAAAACCATTATGCTCACAGACATATTCATGTCAGGAATGATTTTTTCTCGATTCACGAGAAATTATATTGTATCGAATCTAAAAAATATGTCAATTATATTATTATACAATTATATTATTATAAGTTTTAAAAATGTTTAACGTTATCTATGATTTCAACAAATACCTAATGAATATTATATATATATATATATATATATATATATATATATATATATATATATATAATTTTAAAACTGCAGCAATATAAAATGGCCATTAAGGGGACATTTGTGTGCTTCGCGCCGGCCTCTATATATGGGGCCGAACCCTATCAATAGTGAAGAGGGGGCGAAGAGCTGCGGCGTCGAGGGAACGATGGCAGCGGGCGCAGCAGCGAAGGAGCGGAGAAAGAAGAAGAAGAAGACGGATAAGTGGGGGCAACCAGTGGTCGCGCTCGTGGAGGACGCTGAACAAGGACGAGAAGAAAACCCGTCGCAGCGAGATGCCGAGGAACAGGTGGAGGAGGAGGAGGCGGCGGCGGGCGGCGGCGAGTCGTATGATCCCAACAAGGTGGTGGTGAGCGGGATGCCCTACTCAGCCACCGAGCAACAGATCAGAGACTTGTTCAGGGACATTGGCCCCATCGTCCAGCTTCAGCTCTCCCGCTTCCCCGACTCCGGAAACTTCCGCGGCCTCGCCTTCGTCACCTTCCAGGTCTTGCTTGCTTTTTTTTTCCATTTATAATGTACATCGCTTTACCTGCGTCGTATCTTTTCGTGTGATTGCGAAGTAAGCTCGCGTACGAACTCTGCCATTAGTTAATGCTTACCTGATGGAAGAATAATTAGATGGAGAACGGGGTTAAGGATGCAGTTGCGACTAAGATGGTTAAGCGATCACGCTAAGCTTAGAAGAAGAAAGAGCACATGCAAATTAATATGTTATGCTTATGAAGGTATAGGTCTTTGTCTACAGGATATTTGGGCAAAGACCCTGATTAGTTTAATTTGAGTGTTCAAATTAGAAGCAACCACAAAGGATTTGCTTGTCTGTTGTCGAGAAAACTATTTAGTTGGGGTCTTAAAGAAAAAGAATAATTAGTTTATTCTGAGAATTTGGTCTAGATGATTGTACTAAAAAGTTTGATGTGGAAATCACAGAACCAATTTGGTCAAGGTTACATTTGGACAAAATGAAGGAATATTTTTATCTGGGCAAAGTAGTGAGATATAGAGAGGTTGTAATGATCTCATCAAGATCAGATTAAGTGAGTTGCCTTCTGTCTAGTATGGAGGAAGACTGTTGATAGCAATATATACTAGTGAATTTGCAAGTAAAATGATGACAAAATTTTGAGGCACCTTTTACCAAGATGAACAAATACCCAATTTTAATCATGTTAACCGAAGATTACACTGTTGATGTCCCTTACATTTTTTAGGGAATCATAAGCAAGAGTAGATGCAGTTAGAGCTTGGAAAAAGGATAGCTCAAGTCATAAGGCTCCTGTTTCGTTGTGGGGAGATTATTTTAGCTATATGAAGTCTGATACTCATGGTCATGGAATAAATCTTGATATTGTTCTCAGGTTAGTACTTATTATGTAAATATATTCTGTTTGCAAATTGTTATAGGAAACTATGTGACAAGGGGCATGTTTGTAAGCTGACCTGCAACTTGTATGGAAGTTTGGCATAAGCAAATCCTAGGAAAAATGAATGAAATTCAACTTTCTTATAACCTTATGAACTGATATATTCGTCAATGAAGAAGAGATGTGAATGATAGCATTTTATGTCAGTCATAAAGACTTGTTATCTTGTTGGAATATAGTAAACAGTGCCGGTCTTAAGATTCAGAACGCCAACCATAAACAAGGTCCAAGGAATGTGACGTGTGGTATGCATGTGAATGTTGACGGATGCCTCTAGTAGTTATATGTGTTGCACTTGGTTATCCTTATATATAGTTTTGATGATGAGGCTTCTTTGATGGTCTTGGCCCGAGAAGGTGTAGGGGCAAAACATATGCCTTCATCTCTTGGTTATCAGTTCTAGATGAGTGTCTCGTTACAACATCTGTAAATCTAGTAATGCAACAAGTGCACCAAAGGGAAAAGGGCTCCTATAGAGCCAAGTTGGTGTGGTCATAATGTGAGGAAGGCCTCAACTAAGGTGGGATCTTGAACTCACTTAAGTATGGAAGATTGATATAATACAAAATAATTCTTGAGACTGTGTCTGCAAATGTTTCCACAGGCTGAAGCTATGGGCAATTAGTAAGTGTATTTGGCCAAGAAATATTGGTTATTTATGAAAAAAGATTCAGTTTCTAAGCTGGATTTAGTTAACACAAGCATGATCTGGGAAAAGGGTTCTGACTTCCAAGTCTTCACTAACCTACTATTGCTGGATCCGAATTTTGATTGCCTAGATTTCAGTTTATAGGATTCTGTCTTGAATTCTCATTAATCTTTCTGCGGAAAGGTTAACATTTTATTCTAGATATATTTGTTATACCATCTTCTTTAGACATAATATCAAAAGTTCCTATCGATTTTCTGTGTAGTGTTTGTGACCAAATTGCCATTGATGTCATTGTTATGTTCAACACTTTTGAACAGTTACCTTCAGCAAGTCATGAAAGTTTGTTCTGCCTCACATAAGCAATATATTCTAATTGGGACATATTAATCAAAGCAAGTTAATGTTTCACTCCTTTTCTAGTTCATTTGCCCAAATTTGCTTTCTCATCTCAGTCGTTGCTTGGTCATTCTTTAAATGGTGTATATCATGCCCATCGTTTTTTATAAGATAATGAAATTTGGAGAGAAAAGAAATAGAAAGAGAAAATTTGGTAGTTGAAAGTAATCATCTTGAACCTTGAGATAGTTGTGAGAAGAATGCCCTTGCTGCCTTCAATTACTCCTGCCTGACATTAACTATTGAAACTCTTTAAAAAACGATTAGCATAAAGATTTTTGCATTCGAGGTCACAGGTGTGAATCTTAAAATTTGTGGACTGCTGTCATGTATATAATTACCCGATTATTGCTTTTGTTCATGCCAACATTTGTTCCTTGCAACAAAATCTGTCGGTCAAAGAGATGATAATGGTGTTATAGTCATTGATATGCTTTACTGCACTTGTGTCTGATCATGATTTGATATATTTGTATCAGACAGAGGAGATGGTGACAAATTCACTTGATTTGGATGGAATCAAAATGTATGTTCTCGGTCAAACTTGCTCTTCTTGATATCATCTCTGTGATCGGTAGATGCCGTTAGCCCTGGTTTTACTCTATTTCAGGGGAAATAGATTTGTAAAGGTTGAAAGATGTAGACTTTGTCCTCAGAGGAAGAGGAAATTTGAGTTCCTTGATGAACCCAAGAAGGTTGATGGGTGTTTCTCAGCATACGTCGGCAATCTCTCCTGGGACGTGACAGAAGATGACATAAGAGACTGCTTCAAGGATTCTAAGATCTCCTCAGTAAGGTTTGCACTGGACAAGAGGACAGGACAGTCTCGCGGCTTTTGTCACATAGACTTCAAAGATGATGAGTCGCTGGAGGAAGCCATGAAGAAGAATCAGTTTGAATTCCTCGGAAGGCCGATGAAGATTGCCTATGCAATCAGCAATAGGAATTGACCTACGAAGTCATATCATGTCCTACTTGTTTCATTCTTGTTTCAATTTGGATCTGTGATGATAGTGTAATCTTTGTAGAAGGCATCGTTTATTTTAAGCTTACTCCTTAATGACAGGTCTGTATGCTTATTAGGTTCTTTCATGGTGAGTTAAAGTGGTATGGTAAAGGTTTGCCTACTATTACGTCCTAGTGGTAGCTTGCTTGCCTTATTTTATAGCATGAGAGAGAGAGAGAGAGAGAGCATTCAAATTTGTATGCAATCTTTTTTCTTCTTGCAATTCTGTAGGTGGATCTCTGAACTGAAGCTGGAAATGTAAAGAGGTGGTCCCAAAGCTTCCAACTTGGATGAGAAGATTGCCATGCTATTTTTCATAGTTGTTGTAGACATTTTGAGAGACAGTGTCATTAATTGAGGCAATGCTCATGTTGTATTATTATTATTTTTAAATTGACAGATGTATTTATTACATTTATTGTTGTATATGATGCTGATATGTGGATTAGAATTTATGATATATTATTTATTATATAATAGAATATTAATCAATTCGAAAATCTTAAAAAATATTACTCCTAACCCTTTTTTCAACGAATAGCAGGATCATACATAATACACTAACCATCAATTCGAGCATCTGAAACTGTTACTCTTACACTTAGGCAATACCCAAAGATATGTGCAACGCCTCTCTCTCTCTCTCTCTCCTCTGCTGCAGTGTCTTTGGTTCTTTGTCATTGCGCATCCTATCGGCCACATACGCTACTACTCCCTTCTCTCTTCGTTCTTTCCACTACCCACTATAGTCTCCTATAAATCTTCCCACCGTCGTTTCAGCGGCCTCCAAATCAAAGCGGTTTACAGCTACATCCTCACTCCCTCCTCCCCTTTCTATTTCCTCCTCCTCTCCTGAGCTGCTGCATTCGATTCGGCCAAGTAAATAGTAAGAGCATCAATAGGAGGCGGAAGCGGGACGGAGTTATGAAGGACGGCGGTGGCGGCGGAATCCACAAGGGGGACACCGATCGCAAACCCCTCGCTCCCAATAACATTAAGTTCCCCTCAGTGTGGGGCGTTCTCGCCGGCGGCGGCCACCACCACCGCCGGAATACGAAGCCCTCGCTGCATTCCTGGTCCTCCAGTGACTGTAAGTCGTTCTTTCTCTTGTACCGGCTCCTCTTGTTCCTCCTCCTCTCTGTTCTTCTCCTGTATTTCCTGTATACCTACAATCTCCTCTTCGCCCCCTTGCCTTCCTGCCCCATCTCCTCCTCCACCGCCGCAGCAGCCACCGACATCGACGTCATCCACCTCTCCTCCTCCTCCGCCACCAACTTTTCCACCAATGTTGGCAATCGTACCCGCGCCGACGTAGCCAGCTCGTCGCCGTCGATGCCGGTGCCGACGTCTCCTTCCCTCTCCTCTCCCGCAGCCGCCTCTACAGCCACCGGGTTGCAGCATATCGTGTTCGGCATCGCGGCCTCCGCCAAACTCTGGGAGAAGCGCAAGTCCTACATCAAGCTCTGGTGGCAGCCCCGCGGGATGCGCGGCTTCGCCTGGCTCGACAAACCCGTTAAGGAGCTGAACGCCACCGATCGCGGCCTCCCCGTCCTCAAGATCTCCGGCGACACGTCCCGGTTCCCCTACACTCACCGGAAGGGCGATCGCTCGGCCATCCGCATCTCCCGTATCGTGTCCGAGACGTTTCGCCTCGGCCTTCCCAATGTGCGGTGGTTCGTCATGGGGGACGATGACACCGTCTTCCTCCCCGACAATCTCGCCCGCGTCCTCTCCCGTTTCGACCACCGTCAACCCTACTACATCGGCTCCCTTTCCGAGTCTCATCTACAGAACATCTACTTGTCCTACAACATGGCCTACGGCGGAGGCGGGTTCGCCATCAGCGCCCCCCTCGCGGCCGCCCTCGCCAGGGTCCAGGACCGCTGCCTCCACCGCTACCCGGCCCTCTACGGCAGCGACGACCGGATCCAGGCATGCATGGCAGAGCTCGGCGTCCCACTGACCCGCCACCCGGGCTTCCACCAGTACGACGTCTACGGCGATCTGCTGGGCCTCCTCGCAGCCCACCCCGTCGCGCCTCTCGTCACCCTCCACCACCTCGACGTCGTCCAGCCCCTCTTTCCGTCCGCCGAATCCCGGACCGCCGCCCTCCGCCGCCTCTTCGACGGCCCCGTCCGCCTCGACTCCGCGGGCGTGATGCAGCAGTCCATCTGCTACGAGGGGCGGCGGCTCTGGACGGTCTCGGTGGCATGGGGCTTCGCCGTGATGCTGGTGCGCGGGGTGATGCCGCCGCGGGAGATGGAGACGCCGGCCCGGACGTTCCTCAACTGGTTCCCCCGCGCGGACTACACGGCCTACGCTTTCAACACCCGGCCTGTGGCGCGCAATCCGTGCCAGAAGCCCTTCGTCTACTTCCTCACCTCCGCCCGCTACGATGACGCCCACCGGACCACCGTCACCGAGTACGAGCGCCACCGCCAGTCCCACCCGCTGTGTCGATGGCGGATGGCCGACCCCTCGGCGATCGTGGACCGCATCGTCGTGTACAAGAAGCCCGACCCCGGCCTCTGGGACAGGGTGAGTGTGACCGACCCACGCACTCCTCCGCCCTCCTTAATTAATCGATCATTACTTGGTTGTTTATTCCAAACCACCATTAATTAACTACTAATCCCCTCCTACTTCTAACTCCCATCAGAATGTTTCGTGGTCACCCCGTCATTACTCACTGTGACACATCTGGCAGGCGCCGAGGAGGAATTGCTGCAGGGTGCTGTCGTCGCCAAAGGATGGGAAGAGGCGAGACGGGTCGATGGCGATCGACGTCGGAATGTGCCGAGATGGCGAGATCAGCCAGATCAATAAGCACTAACGTTAGTCTCTCTCTCTCTCGCTCGCTCTTTCTAATTCGCCTACCTACTGTTTGTAGTTATGACATGATGCATTGTAATGCTTAAAAATAGAGATTCCGAAGCTCTTCTGAGCTCTTTTGCTCCACCGTCTCGTCGCTGGGGGATCGAGTTGGAAACAGAACACGACCGATCACCCACGCCGTGTTCGGTGGGGAGGGAACTGGTGGAGGGGGGTGGCTGTTCACGTGCGGGCAGTGTGAGAGGGTGGTGAGATGGGGGCCCTGCGCACTGCGTTTGTTCGTGAAGGATGTCATCATCATTGTATCGGTGGCTGTAGGTTTCATAGCTGTGAAAAAGAAGGGTAGGTTTCATAGCTCAGCATACGTTGGCAATCTCTCCTGTGAGGTTATCCGTTTTGATTTCGGATCGCACCCTGGTGCATTGGTCCAGTCCCATGATCAGATTAGATTTGATCCAAATTTGTAATAATTTTCTATCGGTCGGATCAAATTTTGATTGATTAATAATTTTTAATATGAAATAAAAGCTCAAATCAATTTTGATTTGTCTGTCACGTCAATAGTCTTGTTGCAAAGCCAATTGGTTTTTGGGTTCATCTTAGGGCAGTAAAGACCACCAGCTTGGGGGCGAAAAGGGTTCGAGGGATCGCGTAAGACCGGTGGACTCTGAGAGGGGAAGGTGGGTCCCAAGGAGTATAAAGTGCCTGGTGGTGGGGGGGGACATGGGGAAGGTCGCCCCGTCGTCTTTTCCCGCTCCGGAGGCCGGCCGCGTGGCCGCGGTGCCCCAAAGCGAGCCTGAGGGCGCCGCGTTGTACGACCTCACCGTGGCGGAGACAACTTGCCGACGGCAGAGCCCAATTCCTTCGGGCACGGATCCGTTCGTCCAGTTGTTTTGAACTATACACACATATTTAACTTTGATTACCAACAACACTTGAGGGATTAGATTGTTTAAGTGATTGGTTGCCTGACCTATTCGGCTTCGTCTCTCGCTCTCTCTCATGTCAGTCTCAAGTGAGCTCAGGATCAAACACGGGTCTCGTGCTTCGCGGTTTCATCTTTACGTGCTCAACTTTCTCTGACAAAGCAATATTGGGTCGGTGTCAGGTGGTGGTGACTGACTATCTCCTCCTTTATTAAACGGCGGACCTTTTTGAAGAGGGGTTTGCCTGTTGCCTCCGGACACGTGAAGCATCAAAAACGGAGGAGCGTACAGCTGGGGGAGTGCTTGATGATTTCGTATTACAAGCTTTTACAAGTTTCGCATGCTATACGTATAAACTTAGAACCGCGTTTACCATGGTGAAGGCTTGGTATTAGAGGGTGGTCTCTCAGTTGAGTCTGTCTATGGCATTAGTATCTGATTCAACGTTTCACAAGTTGGATTCATTTTGATAGTGACTTTTCTAGGGCTTGCCAAGTGGATGCGTCCCGTCTTCAAATGTGCTGAGCAAGCCTTTGCTGGTCCAGGCCCGTGTGCGTTAGGCCGCCCGCTTCGCAATCACTTCGGCACAAAGTGAAGTTCGTCCGGATGAGTGGCGATTCAGGGCTCGGCGTGGGAGGTCTGATGCTGGAGTGGGGAAGCCCGGGTGAAGAAGGGGTCGTCCCGTTGGGGTCGGCCGCTGGTTCCTGCAAGGAGGTCGGGTCGGGTAGGTTCCCGACGTGACCCCTCCGATGATCAAGTTAGTTCGATAGTTGGTTTTTTGAACCCCCCGCTCCGTGGTGGTGCAAGAGTTTTTTATAGTGGGTGCTGTGGATTGTTCGTACCTGATGACCTTACCGCATTTATGACTCACCATGCTGTCGCACCCTTTACCATGTCGCTGCACCTCTCGCCATGCCTGTCGTCCTGGTGGTGAGGCGTGTGCCTGCAGGTGGGGGGTGCCGACCTTACCTGTGTCAGGTCGGCTGTACGACAACTGGGGTCCTCCGTACAACCGGTCGGCCAGCTACGCCGGGTTGGCCACGTCGGCGGGCCGGATGTCCGAAGGTGTGATGACTTGGCAGCCAGGTCGGCATCTGTCATATCATTCTTCCCCCCCCCGGTAGACCTTCTCGAGGCGCCTGATGAGGGTGTCAAAGATGAGGTCTTGCCCTTAACCGCTGGTTAGAGATTGCCCCAAACTAATCCTGAGTCCGAACTTTTGGGGATTTCGAATGAGGTGATGGTAGATCCGATCGGGCGTGAGCTCGGGAATTTTGATACATCAAGAGTCGATTCGACCGAGGATGGGCTCGGGAATGTGGCGCAGCGGGAGTAAATCCGACCGAGCGTGAGCTCGAGAGTGACGATAGTATCATGAGTCGATCCGGCCGAGCATGAGCCCGGGAGTTGTAATATAGCAAGAGTAGATCCGACCGAGTATGAGCTCGGGAATGTAGCGCAGCATGAGTGGATCCGACCGAGCGTGAGCTCGGTAATGTGGCGCAGCAAGAGTAGATCCGACCGAGCTTGAGCTCGGGAATGTAGCGCAGCATGAGTGGATCCGACCGAGCGTGAGCTCGGGAATGTGGCGCAGCAAGAGTAGATCCGACCGAGCTTGAGCTCGGGAATTTTGTTACATCAAGAGTCGATCCGACCGAGGATGGGCTCGGGAATTGTGATGTAGGGCCTTTGCCATGGATGAAGTCGGGCACAAATCCTGAGATTCAGCCGAAGGGGTGACCTCGGGCGCAGATCCAAAGATTTGGCCGAGAGGGAGACTTTGGGTGCAAATCCGGAGATCTGGCCGAGAGGGTGACCTCGGGCGCAGATCCTAAGATTTGGCCGAGAGGGAGACCCCGGGCGCAAATCCGGAGATCTGGCCGAGAGAGTGAACTCGGGCGTAAATCCGAAGTTTTGGCCGAGAGAGTGAACTCGGGCGCAAATCCGGAGTTTTGGCCGAGAGAGTGAACTCGGGCGCAAGTCTGGAGTTTTGGCCGAGAGAGTGAACTCGGGCGCAAGTCCGGAGTTTTGGCCGAGAGAGTGAATTCGGGCGCAAATCCAGAGTTTTGGCCGAGAGAGTGAACTTGGGCGCAAATCCGGAGTTTTGGCCGAGAGAGTGAACTCGGGCACAATTCCGGAGTTTTGGCCGAGAGAGTGAACTCGGGCGCAAATCCGGAGTTTTGGCCGAGAGTATTAGATCGGGCTGAAAAGTATATAATATTGCGCCCCTGCGATAATTTTTTTTTGGATAGGGTTTCGGTCATAATCATGGCGCATTTCATGCGCTGAGTGCTTTTTCAGGGCGGCGGCGTTTCCTCTTACCTCGGGAAGCTGAAACGACTCGTTTGGGTGCTATAAATTGGCTGTGGGGTTGCGCAGAGACCTCACTTGCTCATTTTGCCTTCTTTCTGCCTCTGCCTCGGACCACAATAGTCACCCTTCGCCCTTTCAGCTCGGAAGCCTCTTTTTAACAGGTCGCGATGACCTCGTCGGACTCCTCGACTAGGGTCAGGGTCGTCTCTCCCTCGGAGTCGGGGGAGTCGAGTCATAGTGGTCCCGGGGTTAGTTCCTCGGGAGCGTCTTCCGGGCCCCCGTCGCCTGTCGACGCGCGGGTTCAGAGGGACTTGGAGGTCATGATGTCAGATCATGACCTCGACTCGGCGGTGACCGAGGGGTCACTTGCCGCGATCAGAGCACGGTACAGCATCCCGACTGAATACGGGTTGTATGTTCCAGAGCCGAGGCAACGTCTTTATAGCTTGGACGTCCCTGGCATGTGCATCTCGGTAGATGCCCTGGAAGCCGGCCTTCGGTTTCCTTTGCACCCTCTGATTGAGGAGTGCCTGAAGTGGTGGAGAATTTCTCCTAGCCAGGTAGCGCCCAACTCGTGGCGTTACCTAGTGGTTTTCTTAGGTGAGTGCCGAGGAGCGGGAATTATCCCGACTCGGGACTTGTTCATGGCGTGTTTTCGCCTGTGTAAGAGTCGGGGCGGTTACTACCTCACCGCCCGAGTTGGTTTTAGGGTTAGCGGGGCACCTTCCAGTAACAAAGGGTGGAAGTCCCGCTACCTTTATGTCAGTGGTCTGGGTTGGGGATTCGGGTTCAGCTGGTCGGCTCATTCGATTGACAACGCCCCCCCTTATCTGTCCGAGGAGGAGACCGTCCTGGTCGGTCGACTGAAGGGGATCCTCTCCTCTTCTCGTGCGATCAAGGAGATGTCCGAGCTTTGGCTCACTGAAGCGGGTTTGAGTCCGGCCTCTAAGGGTACTAGCATTTTGTTTTGTTCAAGCTTCACTAATCTTTTACTGACCTGTGAGTTGTGATGCAGACCGGATGGATCTCGAGGAACTTCGCGGAATGCCGAGAGTGGCTGGAGGAAGGGCCCCTCCGAGCCGCCCCATTGCACGTGAGGCCGGTGCATCCCCGGCCAGGGAAGCTCCGAAGGCGCCGTCGATAAGGCCAGCTCCCCCACCGACTGAACGGGCCGACATTACGGGGAAACCACCCAAGAAGACAAAGGTGTTGTCGAGGAAGCACAAGTCCCAAGTCGGCGAAGGTGGGTCCCGATCCCGCTCCAAGGGTAAGGAGCCTGCCGCATCGCCTGAGAGGCCGGAGGCACCTGCCGAGTCTGAGGAGGGGGCTTCTTCTCCAGTTCAAGAGCGCCCGAGGTCAATGAAAGACCTCTTTAAGACGAAGGTCTACAAGGGGGACCAGGGCTATTATGCCCTGCTGATGTCTGACCTGGGGCACCAAGACCTCGAGAAGGAGCTGCAGGCTCGGTGGGCGGGGCTGAAAAACTCGACGAAGGTGTGGCACACTTCGTCGGCCGCCGAGGAATACGAAAGGGGGATTCTCCATCCCCAATTGGCACGGGAGCTGTACACGCTTCCTTCGGAGGTTTTGATGGCCCGAGCCACCAAAGAGATTGTCCTGGTAAGTCTGCCGACTTGTGAGTTTGTCTCCCCGTTTTCCTCTCTCTTTTTTTTTTAAAAAGAGTCCTTCCGTGCAGAGCCAGCACCTTCAAATGGCACTGGTAGACCAGGTCCATGATGCTGGTCGACTGATCACCTTCATGGACCACCGGGTCAAACAGCAGCAAGAGGAGCTCGACGTCCTGAAGTCCAAGGGCGGGCCCGAGGCGGTTGCCGAGGCCGAGGAGCGGGCGTCCAGGCTGAAGGAGGAGCTTGAGAAAGTCAAGGCCGAGAAAGCGGAGGAGCTCCTCAGGCACGAGGCCTCGGAAAGAGAGCTGCGGGGCCATCTGGGTGATGCCCAGCATCTGCTGAAGGAGGCCCGTGCCAGGGCCAGGAGGATGGACGACGAGCTGCTGCAGTCCATGAAGGATCTGGAGCATGCCCGAGCTGAGCTGCCAGTAACTGCCGTCGCGGAATACAAGGGGTCCCTCGGCTTCAAAGAGGGTTTAAAACGGATGGGGCGGGTCACTTATGAGTATGGGTATCGGGTGGCGCGGGCTCGCTTTCGTGCCCGCCACCCCGATGCCGACGTCGAAGAGGATCCGTTCACCATTTACCCCGAGGATGACTCAGTACCAATGGAGCGTCAGTAGGATTTTGACGACTCGGCGCCTCCCGAGTCTTGATTTTGTTATCCATTTGGTTTTTATCTCTTCTGAAGCTTGTAACTCGGGTCAGGTAGCCCTCAGATCGGCCCTGACCTGTTCTGTACTCTTTCTTTTTTCTTTTGAAGCTTGTAACTCGGGTCAGGTAGCCCTCGGATCGGCCCTGACCTGTTTTGTACTTGTCACAAGTTAATACAAGCCAAGATGTTTTGGTACCATCGTTGCATTTCAATTCAGTATGGGTTGTAATACATGGTCACACGTAAAACCTTCGCAAGTTTGTGATGTGCCAGGTTCTCGGCAATACCCGACCCTCCATGGTCGCCAGTGTATAAGTCCCTTCTCGGATAGTATCTACAACCCGGTAGGGACCCTCCCAGTTTGGGGCCAGCTTGCCACGGGACCGGGTCGGATCGCTGACCTCGGTTTTCCGGAGCACCAGGTCGCCCGGTCCGACGTGCTGTGGGCGTACTCGTCGGTTGTAGATTTTCGCGACAGCTCTTCTATAGGCCAATGCTCGGAGATGAGCATCGGCCCGTTTTTCCTCCAATAGGTCGAGGTTTCTACGGAGCTGCTGATCAGACTCCTTCTGATGTTGGGTTTGAATCCGAAGGGTCGGGAAAACCACCTCGGGAGGCAGCACGACTTCAGTCCCGAATGCCAGGCTGTAAGGTGATTCCCCCGTCGGGGTTTTTGGGGTCGTCCTTAACGCCCATAGGACACTCGGAAGCTCCTCCACCCAAGAGGTCGTGGCGTTGGAGACCCTCTTTTTCAATCCTTCGAGGATGGCTCGGTTTGTTACCTCGGCCATGCCATTAGCTTGGGGATGAGCAATCGAGCTGAACTTTAGTTGGATACGATAGCTCTGGCAGAACGCTTTGAACTTTGCGTTGTTGAACTGCGTGCCGTTGTCGGTGATGATCGCCCTTGGGAGGCTGAACCTGGTTATGATGCTCTTTCATACGAACCCTTCGACCTGTTTCTCGGTGATGGAGGCCAGCGGCTCGGCTTCGAGCCACTTGGTGAAATAGTCAACGCCGACTATCAGGAATCTTCTCTGTCCCGAGGCTGGGGGGAAGGGGCCGAGGAGGTCCATTCCCCATTGGGCGAAGGGCCAGGCGCAGTCGGCAGTCGAAAGTGGTACCATCGGTCTATGTTGGAATCGGGCGTGCTTTTGGCATGGCTCACAGTTCCGAACGTAAGCTTGGGCGTCCTTTCGTAGTGTGGGCCAATAGTAACCTTGCCTGAGGACCATGTGTGCCAAGGTGCGAGCGCCGACATGGTCTCCACATATTCCCTCGTGGATCTCGGCTAAGGTGGTCTGTGCCTCGGTCGGGTTCAAACAGCGAAGCAGGGGTCGGCTGAAGCCTCGCCGATAGAGGCGGCCATCGATGGTGCAGTACCATGATCCCGTCCTTCTGACTCTTCGGGCGGCCGCCTTGTCCTCGGGGAGGACTCCCGCTTGTTTGAAGCGGAGGATCTCGTTGGTCCAGCCTCCGTCTTCTTGACCGACAGCCATGATGGTCGGGCCAATGGATGGCCCGACGGTCCTTACCATTGCTCCGGTTGGTGTGTCAATCGCGCGGGAGGAAGCCAATTTGGCCAAGGCATATGCCTGCGTGTTCTCGTGGCGGGGCACCTTGGTAATGGTACATCTTTGAAACCGCGCCGCCGCCAGCCGCACCTCGGCAAGGTATTTGATCATCGCTGCTTCCCGGGTCTCAAACGTGCCATTAACTTGGCCGGCGACGAGTTGGGAGTCGGTGAACACCTCTATGTCTTCTGCCCCCAGATCGGCTGCGACCTTAAGGCCGAACAAGAGCGCTTCATATTCGGCTTCATTGTTCGTAGCTCTGAACCCCAGTCGCAAGGCATGTTCGTAGACGTGGCCGGAGGGGTCCTTAAGCACCAAGCCGACTCCTCTTTCCGAGTTAGCTGACCCATCGATATGTAAGGTCCATCCAGGGGTCGGGTTTTGAAGAACTGGTGGCGGCGTGAGTTCCGATAAGAAATCCGCGAGCACTTGGCCTTTGATTGCCTTTCTTGGCTCATACTCGATATCGAATTCCCCTAATTCTACCGACCACTTCAGCATCCGACCTGCGACATCAAACTTGGAAAGGATCTGGCGCAGGGGTTGGTCGGTTATTACTTTGATGGGGTGTGTCTGGAAATATGGCCTTAGTTTTCTGGAGGCCAGAATCAACGCCAAAGCTATCCTTTCTATAGGGGCATATCGAAGCTCAGGCCCTGCCAAAACGTGGCTAGTGTAGTAAACCGGCCTTTCTCCGGCTTTGTCAAGTGTTACCAGGACTGAGCTAACTGCCAGATCAGTCGCAGCGAGGTATAAGCCGAGGGGCTCTCCAACTTTCACTGAAGCTAGCTGCGGCAGGTTCTCGATGTGACTTTTGAGTTGGTGGAAGGCCTCCTCGCATTCGGGGGTCCATTTGAAGTCCTTCGCTGACTTCAATGCGCGAAAAAAGGTTGAACTCTTGTCTCCGGTCCGGGAAATGAAGCGGCTTAGAGCCGCTATTCTTCCAGCAAGTCGTTGTACCTCCTTTATGGTCTTAGGGGACTGCATCTCCTGTATGGCTTTTATTTTGTCGGGGTTGGCATCGATTCCTCGTTGATGCACTATGAAGCCGAGGAACTTCCCGACCGTGATGCCGAAAGTGCATTTCGTCGGGTTGAGGCGCATCCTGTATTTCCTCAGCGTGCGAAATGTTTCCTCCAGGTCGGAGAGATGGGTCTCGGCATGTCGGCTTTTGACTATCATGTCGTCGACATATATTTCCATGTTCCTCCCGACCTGGTCCTTGAACATTCTATTCATGAGGCGCTGGTAAGTCGCGCCGGCATTCTTCAATCCGAACGGCATCACCTTGTAGCAGTATGTCCCATTATGCGTGATAAATGCCGTGTTTCTTTTGTCCTTCGGGGCCATTTGGATCTGGTTGTATCTCGAGAAGGCATCCATGAAAGAGAGCAGCTGATGCCCAGATGTGGCGTCCACAAGTTGGTCGATGCGGGGAAGCGGGTAGCAGTCCTTCGGGCAAGCCCGATTGAGGTTAGTATAATCAACACACATCCGCCAATTTCCATTTGCCTTTTTGACGAGTACAACATTGGACAACTAGGTCGGGTAGGTTACTTCTTCGACAAGCTGTGCGTCCAACAGGTGAATGACCTCGTTCTCTATGGCCTTCTGGCGATCCGGGGCAAATTTTCGCGGGCGCTGCTTCACCGGCCGAGCGTCGGGGGAGATGTTTAAGTGGTGTTGGGCAATCTCCGGGTCGACCCCTGGCATGTCGTTCGGGGTCCACGCGAAAACGTCATCGTTCCTCCTCAGGAAGTCTATCAGCTGAACCTGTTGATTCTCTGTAAGCTCCGACCCGACCTTCACCAGCTTGCCCATGCGGCTCTGACCTAGTGGTAGCTCGATAACTTTCTCCGCGGAGTGGGCGTCTCGGGTGCTTTCCTCTGGGTCTGGACGCGTGGCGTCGAAGGGTTCGGCTCTTGGTTTCTTGCACAGCGTTGTCGTCGTTAAGTAGCATTGCCTGGACTCCTTCGGGTCGCTTCTGACCTCATCGACCCCGGCTCGAGTCGGAAACTTCAAGATCCGGTGGTACGTTGAGACGACCGCTCTGAGCCGATTTAGGGTCGGGCGCCCGATGATGGCGTTGTATGCGGATGGGAGCCTGACCACCATGAATGATACCATCAGCGTCTTTGACCTCGGCTCTCCCCCGAACGTGACAGGGATCGTAGTTGTTCCCATGGGGGAAATGGAATCCCCAGTGAACCTTGTCAAGGTAGACGTTAGGGGGGTGAGGTCTAGGTCGGTCAGTCCCAACCGTTGGAAGGCATCGAAATATAAAATGTCGGCCGAACTTCCCGTGTCGATCATAACCCGCTTGACGTAGGCGTTAGCCATGCGGATTGAGATTACTAGCGCGTCATCGTGAGATGAATGCCCCTCGTCTTGCGACCTGAAAGTGACGTCGAGGTCTTCATGATGTAGCGGCCTCTTCCCGGCCTCGGATCGCGCGTATGCTTTTCGCGCCGATGAGCTGTTGCCGCCTGATGCTGGGCCGCCGAAGATGACGTCGATCTGTTTTTTGACCGGGCCCTGCGGTCGGGGAGATAGGTCTCGGGGTGGCCGACCGTCCGAGAGAGGGGGCTGCTCGCGGACGTATCGCCGTAGATGACCGCGCCGGATAAGGTCCTCAATCTGGTATTGGAGGTCGCGACATTCCTCGGTGTCGTGACCATACTCTCGATGGAACCGGCAGTACCTCCTCTTGTCACGCCGCTCGGGATGTGACTTCATCGGGCTCGGTGCCTTCAAGAGTCCCTTCTCTCGTATTTGGAAAAAGATCTTCGTTCGGGTTGAGTTGAGAGGAATCAGAGGAGGTCTGGCCGGCAGCAGGCCCGACCTGTCCTCCCTTCTCTTGGGAGGCGGGGCTGGATGCCCACGAGACTGTTCGCCCCGAGGGCGCTTCGTTTCGTCCCGCTTGCCAGCTATTAGGGCCTCGGTCGCCACATACTGGTGTGCCCGTTGCAGCATCTCGGGCAGAGTCGTCGGTGGTCGCTCGATCAGCGACCAAAAGAACCTTGACGGCTTCAGCCCCGTCAGAAATACTTGAATGGCCAGGGACGGATGGAGGTCCGGAATGCCCTGTACTTGTGATGTAAACCTTCTTACGAACTGGGAGAGGGGCTCGTCGCTCCCTTGGGCCATCCCGAGGAGCGAGGCTGTGGTGGGCCTTGGGCACGCGCTTGCCAAAAATTTGACTCAAATTCCTTTGCTAACACGTCAAACGATGGTATGGATGCGGGTTTTAGCCGAGCATACCAGGTTCTGGCCGATCCTCTGAGGGTGGTCGGGAAGGCTCGACACATCAGTGCCTCCGAAGTGTCGTAAAGGGCCATCTGGGCACGGAATGTAGCGACATGCTCTATTGGGTCTCCACCGCCGTCATAGAGCTCGAGGGCTGGTAGCCTGAAGGTTGCCGGCAGGGGCCTTGAGTGTATCTCGGGGGTGAACGGGGAGCCTCCTTTAGAACTTTCCCCGGCCTCGTCTTTCGATCTGAGGACCTCTTTCTGAACCTCGTCAAGTCGCTGATGGACTCGGCGGACCTGCTCCCTCAAAGAGTCGGTGGAGTCGGTCGACAGAATGTCGGGATCAGGTTCAGTCGGTGCTGGGTTGTGAGATCGGCTTTGGGATCGGGTTGGTGTCGATGTCGGCGAAGCCGGGACCCGAGGTGATAGGGCCTCGGTCACCCGGGGTGGTGGCACCTCGGTGACTGGCGGGATTCCCCGACCTGGGGCCGTTGGTGACTCCGCTCGCGGAGGCGCTGATTGATGCGCCGCCGAATGCAACAGTTGTGGCAGGTACGAGATTATAGTCTGCACCATCCCTGCTAGTGCTTGGACTTGGCTGGTGAGGCCGAGGAAAGCCTCTGCAGTGACCATGGGAGGCGCGGGGTTTGACGCGGGTGATGGGAACCCGGGGTCAGTCATCATCCTCCAAAAACGGTTGGGGGTCGACATGGGGGCCGGGGCTTCCTCCGCCGATCGAGGGTGATCAAATTCCGTCCGGCGCTCCGTGCCCGAGTCAGCGAGTGGGCGTTCTGGCGACATGGGCCCTCCTTCTAGCGCCAAAAATGATAGTAACTTTTCTGGGGCTTGCCAGGTGGATGCGTCCCGTCTTCAAATGTGCTGAGCAAGCCTTTGTTGGTCCAGGCCCGTGTGCGCTAGGCCGCCCGCTTCGCAATCACTTCGGCACAAAGTGAAGCTCGTCCGGATGAGTGGCGATTCAGGGCTCGGCGTGGGAGGTCTGATGCTGGAGTGGGGAAGCCCGGGTGAAGAAGGGGTCGTCCCGTTGTGGTCGGCCGCTGGTTCCTGCAAGGAGGTCGGGTCGGGTAGGTTCCCGACGTGACCCATCTGATGATCAAGTTAGTTCGATAGTTGGTTTTTTGATCCCCCCGCTCCGTGGTGGTGCAGGAGTTTTTTATAGTGGGTGCTGTGGATTGTTCGTACCTGATGACCTTACCGCATTTATGACTCACCATGCTGCCGCACCCTTTACCATGCCGTCGCACCTCTCGCCATGCCTGCCGTCCTGGTGGTGAGGCGTGTGCCTGCAGGTGGGGGGTGCCGACCTTACCTGTGTCAGGTCGGTTGTACGACAACTGGGGTCCTCGGTACAACCGGTCGGCCAGCTACGCCGGGTTGGCCACATCGGCGGGCCGAATGTCCGAAGGTGTGATGACTTGGCAGCCAGGTCGACATCTATCATATCACATTTCGACCATTTAGTTGTTGATGGTACATATGTTATTAACAGAAAACACAGTTAGAGAACCTATGGAAATGACGAATCAAGTGACTTTTAACAATTTAGTTTTCTTTTCTCATTGAAGCAGTATGCGAGTCACTAGGAAGTCTCCCTCTTCCTCTCGACTTTTACCCAGTTTAAAACAGTTTTGACTCATAGACTTTATAGTTGATGCCACAGCCAACCAAACAAAGTAGATTGAAACGGGACTTGAATCATAGAGTTCATCTGACCTCACAAAAAAAAAAAAAAAAAAAAAAAAACAGATGGAAACAGGTCCATGAATCATGGAGCTCACTTGATCCCACAACATGTTAAAGATTTGGTAGGTATCTAAATAGGCGGCCTTTCTCTTCTTCTTGAGCACCACCACTGCTGCTGGGGCTGCCCCCTAACGCGATACGGTATGCCGAGGAGCTGCAAGCAGTCTTTGAGCCTCATTATCCGTCGTGGCCGTGGTCATGATGCAAACATCCATTCCTTTCTGTTTACCCAGGGCTTCATATCGGATCTCCGGAAACACACTTTGATAAGATCACAAAATCCGATGCTGTAGTTTCCACGCCCATCCAAACTGTTGGGGTTCACACCTTGGAAATCTCTGGTCCCAGGGAGACCCGGGTTTATAAGCCGATCCAGAAAGGAATGCATTACCTGCATTAAGCAAAACTAGTCACCTAATAAAGCTCCAATGATCCTTTTGGGTAAGAGAATAAATAGGTTTCATAATTTTAAGGCAGAGTCGCAACAATTAATATCAGATGCAAATATCAGCTAAATGCAAAAAAACAATGTGATCGGCAGGTGGACGAAATAGTTAACAGCAAAACACTCAAGTCATCTTAACCAAAAAAAATTAGGAGCCTCATCTGCAGCTTTCACATATTAGTCATGTGTTCATGTATATGTATAGGATTCTACTACTAAGAAAAGCAGAACAGGTGACAGGGAGATTAAGTCTAAGCAATACACGGACTCGCCATATCACAAAACAACAATGAACAATGATTGTTAAGAAGACAAATGGGATAGCTTATGAGCCATAGGTTAAGTAACAACAGTTCAGAAACTAGTCGAGCATCTTTCCAAGAGATCAAGGACACATGACCATATGTACACACCACACATAGAGTGGAAGAATGATTTGTGTCTGTATGATGGTACATGTTGATTAATTACAGGTCACAAACATTTGATTCAACATAATCAGCTTCCAAAGATGCAGCATTTGCCTTGCACCGGAATCATACTTTTCCAAGACTCATTAAGCGATACCTAAACCCAAATCTAATCCACCTGAGAATCGATCAAAGAATTTGACCTGGAAACAACTCGACTCGACCTACCTAATAGCAGTCCATACAAGGATCTCTGTTGGGCTTTCATAAGAAAACTTATGATCTCCTAATAGTCTAATGCTACAGCAATTGGTAATACACAAAACTCTTCGTTGTGAATTTAATATTTTATCACACTTGGGAGAGCATAGTCTCCAAGCACGTTTCATGAAATAAAGCATGTATCGGCCCGGTCATCTCATGCGTTGGTCCAATTCACATACTATTAGATGGAATCAAAACCAAAAGATCATGCAATACACGTTTTATGTCCACCATCAACCTGCAAAAACTACAAGTGTAATTGTTTAAACAACATAATTTGTTGGAACTATGATAAACAAACAATTTCTAGCATGATCATAGCAATTATAATAATTTTTTTACTCAACCTACCTAATCTCATAAGAATGATCCATCAAAATTAATCATATAGTTTGCATTTTCCAAACTTAGGAAGAAAACTGGAGGAAGACAAGTAGAAAGAAATTACTAGTGAGATAATTTCTACAAATTAATATTACCATAGAGCTGAGATAGTTATAATTGAACTACATAGAACAACTAAGATTCCCCAATCTCCAGCTTAAAACTTAGGTTTTTAAGAGGTGGGTCGAGATGTCACTTGCATTGATTGCCACGGCGGGTGACGTCAATGCCGACGGTGGCGCCCTCCCTCAGCTTGAAGCTTGCAATGGACTTATTCGCCTTGGTCTTCACCGGCATCTGCCCGGTGATCAGTGCCAAGTCTCTCATTGCCGCCTCCAACCCTTTCGAATTCTGCTCCGCATCTCCCATCCCGCAATTCACCACTATCTTGTCTATCTTTGGCACCTAAAACCCCGCCTCCAACAGATACCGCACCCTTAACCTAACGCAAACTTGTAGGTGAAGGAAGAAGGAAGGGGCCGGACCAGGAGAGCAAACCCTAACCTCGTGGATGTTATCGTAGGAGAACTCCTCCTCGAGGAGGGGCATGACCTTCTCGAGGTAAACGGTGTCGAGGCGGTTGACCTTTTCGGCCTCGGAGCGGTCCACGAGGACGATGCCGGTTGCGGACGTCGAGGGCGACGGGGGAGAGGCGACGGAGACAGTGGCTCGCACCGTGAGCCGGCCGGTGAGCAGAGGCGGAGCGCGGATAAACGGGGAGGCAGAGTCGCGGGCAGCGGGAAGCGTGTCGCGGAGGCTGCGGTCGCCATTTGGGCCGTGAGGAAGCGAAGTGGTTACTCGGATGGCGATTTAGAGTTATAAAACCTTTTTGTTTTGTATCTATATATACTTGTAGATAAAATATAATACCATTTATGTATATATATACACCTACAAGTGTTAACATCTATTAAACTTAATTAAATATTTTTAATCATAATTAGTATTGATTTATTTAACATCACAATGAGTTTTCGAAAGATATTAATGTAAAATAAATGAAGAATCTGGAAAAGTGGAGATAAATAGCAAGAACGCAGATGCTGTGGCTTTTCCTCTGCCAAATTTGCTTCCCACATCGGTTATAAGCCTTCGCAGCAGATCTCGAAGCCGGCGGAGGGAGGCGATGGCGGACAAGCCGAGCCGAGCGCTGGTAATCTACGGCGATGGCCACGCCCCCCTCATCGCGTCGCCGCACGACCATCTCCACTCCTTTGCCTCCCGGGCCTCCTGCGGCTTCCTTTCTCTCAGAGCTCCTCCCGACCCCAATGGTAACTCTCCTTCTCTCCTTCCCCTCCTTCTTCTATATATATCGTCAATGCAAGATATCAGCGATGATCGATCGATCTCCGGCGCCGCCTGATTGACAGGGGCTTTGGATGTCGCTAGGGTTCCATATTTTCTTAGCGTTCGTTATCTCTGTGATTAGTGAGTGTTTTGCGCCTAAAATTTTTATCCAGGAAAATATTTACTATCGTATATTATTAGGCGCTAAAGGAAGGGAAGAAAGATGAGTGTGGTTTGTTGGAAATCATCGTCTGGATTTTGGTTGGAGAGGAAGAGGGGCTTTGTGGTTAAAGATTGAGCTGGGAAGTATATGTTCCAACATCTTTTGATGTTGAAAGGAAGGTTCAGGTTTCTTGGTTCTCTTCTATTAAGAATGAAAATGGAATTTAGTGGAACTTGGATTGTGTGGAGTGACAATATGTTCCATAGATTTGCTCTATCTATACTGTCCTACTCTGTCATTCACTTGGAATTTCACCTTTCTTATCTCTGGCATTCCATTTACGACGGAAATAAGTACAGATTGTGTTGAATATGCCTTGTTTTCACCTTTCCTGAGATAGTAAACTAGGGTTTTGAAGTAAGAATGAGTAGTTGAACATTGGCTGTTATATCATCATCCATCAAGAAAGGGTTTTTGGACGATTTCATAATGTGGCAAAACTGTAATTCTACATATCCATATGTAGTGGAATATTATCACCTATTTTAGTTCTTCTCGTTCGTTCAAGTCAGAGTATTTGTGCCAAGTACTTTAAGACCTCACTTTCTCTCTCTTCCACATGTTTGGATGTCCTGAAATCTTTTGTTTTGGATGATTGCAATCTAGATTATTTGTTTAAGTGACCAAATCTGTAAAACTTATCTTCCTAGTATTTTTTATAAAGTTTGAAGATCTGAATTTGTATGTTTCTGTTCTTTCATGAAGTGACCAAATCTGTGAAACTTATCTTCCTAGTATTTTTTATAAAGTTTGAAGATCTGAATTTGTATATTTCTGTTCGTTCATGAAGTCTGTTGATTTATGAATTAGGAACTTCCTTTAAACATGCCTGTTATATTTGTGTTTGATCCATTTAATATTGACTTACTTGGATGAATGTCATATTCATTATATGCATGGTTTTGTATTTTGTTGCTGATTTTATGGTTGTCATATGGATGGTGACATTAGCTTTGTTAACAAATGTTGGTCGTTGATGTATTTTACAATGTTATGTTTTGTATGCTTATCTGTAGGTACTAGACTTGAATTTCAGACAGATTGGTAACTTATGTTGGTATTATTATCTTCAAAAAGTGAAGAACCGGTTTGTTAGCACAGTGGCATTGTTTGTATTGAAATTGTTTCTCGATTGCCCTCTGCGAGGGAAAATGATATGAAGTTATAGCATTTCTTTTTTATTCTTGTTTCTTGATTGCCCTCTGAATTTGTCCATGTGTGAGAATGATTCTGGGTTCAGTCATCCTTAAAGCTTTACCAACCTTCTAAGATTCGGTATCCTTTCAATATTATATATTTTGTCTAAAATCTCAATCTCTGTTTCTCCCTGTTTCATTGCGACACATTCAATGATATAATAAAGACTACAAAAGCATAACAGCTTGCTTCACTTGCAATCGGTATTCTTAATTTTCTTGTTGATAAATTTTATTTTCTTCAAAAAGTGTTTGTTTGTTTGGATGAGCTATAGCTTGAGCAGATATCTTCTCTATGCCCCATTATCTCTCTTTCTTAGATGCTAGGCTGCAACCTTTAGTTGTCGTTTCCTCTTGTTGAACTAATGGACTCATTATTTCTTGGTTGTATATGAACTGCAGAATCAGAAAATGACAGGGTAATTAGAGAATTATCACAGCTACTGGATTCATATGATTTGTATATGGTGAGGATGAGATTACATTACTGCTGTATGTTTCTTGGAAATAGAAGAACAAGCTAACAGTATCTGACTTGTGTCTTTTTTTGGGTTTCAGAGAAAACATGGTAACACAAATTTGAATGAGGACCTAAAAGATTCTTCAGTTCCAACAATTTCAAAGAGGTTCAAGACTGTGTTTACTTGTGATACAGTTAAGTTTTATTTCTATAGGAGTCATGAGTATGAAAATAATTGTCTTCTATTAAATTTCAGGTTCATGGGCCTTAGAGCTGCCATACTTACCACTTGCCCTGCTGTTGGATCCTTTGCTGCAAATCTTGGTTTTAGTGTTTTACAAATTTCTGAGTTGATCGGGGGAACTCCTACTGGTGTTGAACCCCCAGAAGTCTCTGATAACCTCATCAGAGTGTTTGAATTGCTGAAACTTCTAGGATTTTCAGGAGGGGATGTTCTTGAAAAGTATGATTTTGATTTAGTGTTTTTGCACATCAAGCCTGCTGATCAGTTGAGAGATGAGAAAGGATCAGCGGCTATCAAAACCGACACGGATTTTCTCAACAAGTTAGTGGGTGGAGTAATGCATGCAGCTCAGCCTGGATCAAAGATTGCATGTCGTCTGCATTTCTCCGTTATATTAGGTTATGGTACTGTTTCTGATGGTGACCAAAACTGCTCCTTGATTTTGAACTCATCAGCTGAAACAAGTTCTGATATATTGTTGCTTCGTCCTCGTCAAAGCTACACCATGAAAAGTGGAAATATATTGAGTGACATTAGGTATCATAAGTTACTTGTATTAGGTTGTGGTCTTGCTTGTAGTTAGGATGTTGTTGACGATCTATTAATGAATTGCAGGCATCACCACCCAATGTTGATTGCTCAGTGGCAGGAGGGCGTAACTCGCCGAGATATGACCAACAAGTTTGACTTTGAAGAATTTAAGGAGGTAATTGTGCTTTGATGGGATTTAATGCTTACAGTCAAGCTTTTGTTGGTGGCTTATCATCTAAAAAAATTATAATTTAAGATTTTTGATATATCCTTCTGGTCTGTGGACCATAGTGCATGCTATTGTTGACACATATAATGTGTAAACCTATGCTTCTGTAGCTTTTGTTTATCATTATGTAAATTGTTCCCGTCACGGAAATAACTGGTGTTGTCCGTGTCAAATTATGCCAGAACTGCTGTCTTTTTCCTAGCATGTCATCGGGACTCTTATTTAGAAATAATCATTGTTTCTTGTTGATGTATCCGTGATAGTGTATATTAACTGAAATCATAATGAATAGGGACTTATTGTAGCCACCAAACATGGACTGTTGTTTGTCATCTCATCCCCCAGTATCAACTACTAAAAGCAGTAGTTATCTCATATAATAACATACTTGTCTACTATTTATTATAGATCCGACTTTTACAAACATTGCATGCCCTATAACAATACAGTTTGAGTAATCATTTTTTTTTTCTAATTTATGAAGAAATATCTCAGCAACAATGCATTAAATATCATAATATAATTTATTTATTTTATATATCTGGTAAAGATTCAATTTACTGGCTGATGTCTGCTTCTATCCTATCACGCAGCTAGGGGGGAATTTTGCTATACTTGCAGACAGGTTTCTCCATGAGGTGGCATTTAAACTTTGGAAGGCACCTAAATATGGAGCATGATCGCATTATACTTGCAGGTGCATTTTCATGAACCACTCAATTTAGGCGGAAAGGTGTTGCAGCACCAAGACTTGCTAATAACAATACTGATGCATTATATTATCTAGTGTAGTGTAATTAATATATGAGATCCATGGATCTTGTATCTAAGATTATTCTTAGAGAATACTCCGACGATATTGCCATTCAAAAGAGTTATGGCAAGAAGGGAAAAAATTGTATTCATCTCTGATTTGTGCTACTCTGATGAAATCAACAGTTTGCCAGCTTTTAACCATGGTTTTACTCTTTTATCATATTCTGCTCTTTTTCGGTCTTTGGCTTCTATTGTTTCCTTGGTGGCCTTAAATTAGAAGAAAACATTTGTGAAAGTGTTCGTAGGTTCGCGCCCGTTCAATCTTTAAATCACTAATTAAGCCAAAAAAAAAAAATGATTCCTCAAAATATAAGGGCTAAAAGGCGAAGCCGCTACGAGCATTAGCCGCCAACGTTTAGCCCCCTTTGATGTGGGTCCCGCTCCTCAACCCAGGAGGAACCGAGCCTGTGGCCGTCAAGAAGGGCGCGCGGATCGCGAGATCATCAATTCAAATCGTGCCCGTCCGATCTCTCCACCACCAGCAGACCGCATCACGCCTTCGCCATAACCACCATTGCCACCTCTCCCTCTCCCTCTCCCTCTATAAATTGTCCTCCACTTCGGTGGAGAGGAATCAAGAAACCCCTCAGGAGGAGACAGCCCTCTCCATTCATCCATCTCCATCGCTCGACGAAGCAATCTGCTGCGCAACTCCACCGGCGGCAAGGCCCCTCGCGTATTGCTTGCTGCCATGGTCTCTCTCTCTCTCTCTCTCTCTCCTAAAGCTCTTTGATGATCTCGATCGCGATTGTTGGATTTTCTCCGTTCTCCGTGTTTTGGTTCATAGGTGGCGCAGAAGTAAGAGTCTAGGCCGAACGGGGCCAAGCGGCGGCACCGGTTCCGGCCGGGGACGGTGGCGCTGAGGGAGATCCTCAAGTACCAGAAGAGCACGGAGCTCCTCATCCACAAGATCCCCTCCTCCATGGATTTCTTTTGAAGAACTATCCCTCATTTCATTCTTCTCAAATCCCTCCCTTTGTCTTATGTCGCCAGACCCATAACCCCAAAGTTCATGACAATTCCACCCAGCCATCATCTGAGTGCAGCAGTCAGATGGGACCATGGATGCCGACGATCTCGAAATCTAGTACAAACCCTTCCTGCCGACATCCGACGAAAACTCCGATCGATTGCTCCACTCCCGTCAAGTCTTTTAACGATTTCGCCGCTGCGGAAAGACGAAGCGAGGAAGATAGCAAGGAAGGAGGCCTTCCTGCGCGCATACCCCAATCAGGTATTGCATCTTCTCACCACCTCGCCGTTCTGCCTTGACCCCCACAAGGTAAGGCCACGGCGGTTCTGCAACGCTTCTACCCTCGGACGAACTCCGCCAGCACGCGAGCCATGATAACTATGACGACACCTTCAACGTATTTTTGATATATTTCATAAAAATATCTTTTCTTATAATAACAAAAATAATCATTTTTTTTTCTAGATATAAAAATTTAGTTTCACCTCCTCGAAAGGATGATATTTCCACCTCAAATATATATATATATATATATATATATATATATATATATATATATATATATATATATATATTAATATCAATCATATTTTTTTTCCTGACACAGAAAAAAATCCCTTCCGGTAATAAAACAATCATATGGCCGTATCAACACCCAAATGGAACATAATATGTACCCCTGACAGGGCGCATCTCAGGAAATAGCTATGGTGTCTCGATAAGTTCCAACCTGTTGATTACAGACAGACAAACCATACCACCACGTCAAATGGCGGTAAGAAAAGATTATAACGGAGCAGTAGAATTGCCGTCCTTCATTCGACCATTACTGTGAAAGCAGAGTACTGGTAATGCACTCACTGCACCTCCAACTAACTGGAGTGCGACTAGTTTTAATAAGATGAGCACCATATTTCGTTGACGGTCTTCATTTACTGGGCCGGATTGAGCGTAGCGTTTCTTGCCAAGCAATCAACAGAACCCTGCTCACACCACAGGCGACATAAATGTGCTCAATAGATCACAGTCGAGCACACCCACCCACCTCTAGTAATCTGAGTTTTCATTGGACCCCAAGCGGGTCCCGTGCCACGACAGAGCACAACTTTGTCCACTGTTTTGGATAAGAAAGAACGAACGAACGAGCGAGCGAGAGAGAGAGAGAGAGAGATATATATATATATATATATATATCAGGTGACTTACCCACGGGGCCCCACATATGTTCCCAAGCGAGCCTCCTCGATTCTCCCGGCAACAAGGCGAGGGGCTAAGTAAGCTCCGCACGTAGTCAGTGGACATGAGGGACGCCACGTCAGGTCACGTGGTTCTCGACCACAGGGTGCCGCGGGACCCACCATCACATCGAACCCCAACGGGAGAGGAAGGCACACTACTGAGAGCTGGTCGAAGAGTATGTATGGTTTTTGCGAGTCGACCGACTTTGGACGGTGCACACAGTTACAACAATAGGAGAGGCTGAAGCGGCGGCGGCGGCAAATCTTTGACCAAATTCTAGTCCTCCGCGCTGCTGTCGTCCTCGTCTTCTTCCTCTTCGTCTTCGTCGTCCTCGTCTAGCTCTTGCACCTGCCCGCGTCGCGAAGCGACGGGAGCTGACATCAGTCGCGGCTCATGCTTCCCACCCGCCGCAGGAGGGCTCGCGGTGGAAGGCTCACCCTCCGGCCCGGTGGCCACGTTGACGCCCGAGAACAGCGCTCCAGCGGATATAGGACGGGCGGAGGCAAGCTGGATGATCTGCGGCGTCTGGGGGAACGTCCACACCTGTGACTGGGTCGATGTGCCTGCCACAGCGGTGGACGGCTGTGGCAGCACCCACAGCGCTCCCGGCGGTATCAAGCTGGCCCCCGCAGCGCTGCCTCCGAGCGCCCACATGGGCACCACCCCCTGCACCCCTGCCCCGATCGGTGCCAGGCCGGAGGGTATCGAGATGGCACCCCCCACCGGGAGCAACGGATCTTGCACGGGGTAGTGACCGGCGATGGCTGCGCTACGGCCCGTCCGCGACGGCTGGAGCTTCTTCCTCCGCTTCTTTCCCGCCTCCTCGTCGTCCGCGGCCGCGGGGGCGGATGTGGAGGTCACCGGAGCGGAGGTAGGCGCCTCGGTGGGTATCTTGAGGGTCCCTCCGACGTTGGTGGCGATGGCGGGGACGGTACCGGTGCCGGTGGCGGCAAGGATCGCTGGTTCGGCGCGCTCCAGGAGCCACTGTATCGTCTCGCCCTCCGACTTATGGCCAAGCTCGCGGGTGAGCTGGAAGATGCGGGCGGCACACGGCGCCGGCATCCGGATCCTCCGGCCCCGGCCCTCCACCTTCGTGTGGCGGTCCTTGGTTCGGCTGGCCGGCCTCCGGATCAACTGGAACGCACCCATCCCCAACATCTCGATGTGCTCCGGCTTGGGGACGATGAATCGGTGGACCGGTATGACCGCCGCCGGCGGGGTCGCCACTGCTCCGCCTCCTACATCACCACCACCTCCATCGCCGCCGCCGGCCCTCAGGTCACTCTTTCCTGGCCTGTCCTCTCCGTTACCTCTCCTCTCGGATTCCATACCACCTCCGCCTTACCTTCTTCGGAAAAGCTCACAGCTTTTCTCTCTTTCCCTCCTCTCTTCGCCCTCCCACCCCCCAGAATTAACAGATCGCACGCGCACTCCCAACGCCAAAAGATGGGATCGATCGAAACCCTACACGCTCGACTCCCCTCCTTTTATCCTAATCCTACGGCAAATGGAGACTGCTACTCTTTACCGGGACGAGGTTCCCTGCTCTGCTGACCGTCGGATGCCCAGTGGGGTCCATTCGGTCAGCGTTACGGGTCATGGAGACCGTTCATCGATGAACCCAATCTTCCAATTAATTTTCCCGAGGCAGAAGAGGGGCGTCGGCCGGGCTCCACGCTTATACCCAGTCAAGGCCAGGTAGAGAAGCGGGGTGCGTCGGCAACTGGTAAACTTCCTCTTACTCGATATTCTTAAAATACAACTGTTTCTCATCTTACATAACACACCGAAGTGATGCACCAAAGCATGGGGCCCATGACTCGGCGTCCTCTTCTCACTTTGTCCGTGGGCGGGCCTCGCCACTAAGCGATGTGGGGTCCATTAAGGACCTAAAAAAAGGGTCGAGGAATTACCCCTCGAGCGGGGCGCGCGGCACTTCGGCATGGGGGAGTGGTTCCCACGTGGGTGGTGATGTGGGTTGGCGGCCAAACTGCGGGGGCCCCATGTCTCCGGCGACTCGTCTCGTGGGTGCGGGAGGGGCGTCGGTGTGAGCAGCACGCGGGCCGAGCCGGCGTGGTTCCCACGCCAGAAGGATCACGCGATGGGTCGAGGCAAGCGGATCACGACGGAGGCGGGTCCCGCGATGGTGGAGCAACGTTTCGTGCGCTGGTTGGGTGCTTTTCCTATTTCTTTTTCCTCTTTTGGAGGTAGACGTGGGACCGGGTCATGTCGTGGCAGAGAACCTTTGGGGATGGTAAATTGGGGCTGGTTTTTGAATCTTGGGGTCGTCTTGAGACCACCGGAGTCGGTCGCCAGCTGGTCCACCTGCTCTCACCTTCCCTCAGCCAAGCGGGCCCCACAACTGCTTCTCCAATCGTCTCGCTGACCTCCTTGACACGGCGGTGAGGACAGCCAGGAAAAAAGAAAAAGGAACAGTACCCGATCCTACACGTCTCCCATCTCCACAAACCCACATCGGACGGTTTCTTTACCCATGGCCGAGGCCCACCCCCGCCGGGCCAGCTGGGGGACAGCTGGAAGTGGGGACCATCACTAGGTAGGACACGTGGTAGAAACGGGTCGGACCCGGTCGTCCGCAGATCGAAATAACCCCATCGTTTTTATTTAACTCCCGAGGCGGGGGTTGGGAGGGGCCCACTTGTGGTCTCCAATCGTAGGACAGGTAGGTAACCCAGTTGAGTGGTGGTACGGCGGTCCTCCGCAGGCAACGAAAACACAGAGAGAGAGAGAGAGCGTTACCTTTGTTTCGTCGGATCGCACCAAAATAAAAGGGCACTGTAAAATAAAAAAAATAAAAAAAAAAAAGGGGAGAAGAACGTTTTACTTTGCATGCTCAGGATAGGGGATAGATAATAAAGTAAGGGTTATGTAATGAATGCAGCATTCATGTAGGAAGTCCAATTAATCATCCTAAATATATAGAGGATCGTTAGGTTCGTGTGTTCTTGCCATCCACCCTATTCTTTCTGTGTGCAAATTTTCACCTTTTTCCTTATACAATAAATATAGTTTCTTAGTCATTTATTTCGATTATCTTAATTGACACCACCATTATCATGAAGCAATTAAAGAAGTGGGGCAAATTTTTAAGAATTTATTTCAGTTCACCTCATCTACCAAAACAAAAGAAAGGGATCGACGGGAGTAATCTTTTTTTTTTTTTTTTTTTTTGGTTGTAACTCTTACTTCTAACCACACTACACATTATTAATTTGAGTTAGAAGACATATTAATATTTGTACTCCTCCTCCTCCCCCTTTCACATTCATCTAAATAACTTTGATCAATCATTAATCGTTATAATCCGATTTGACACCTGAAACTCAATCAATTAAAAAAAAAAGAATAATATTGTATAAAGTAACCCATCTAAATGCAATGGTTATAAACTCAATCAATAATATTGTATAATATTTATCACATTATTATGATATTTTTAAGAAATATTCTCTTATTAATCCATCTAATATTGTATAAAGTAATCTCTTAATGTAATATATGTTTTTATTATGAATCAATAAATTAAAATTTGGAGCCTAAAACTTTCTGTAGATCCATCTTTTGGAGGGGTTTTTCTCTCAAGTATTTTCTACTCTTGAGAGAAAATTTTTCTTGTTAAATCATCATGACTCTCATATGGCATCCTCTTAACATGTCTCATCAAGGAATCAATGGGATGTCGTTGACTTTTATGAAACACAACAAAGCTAAGCTTAGGTTACAAACTATTGTCACATTTACCTCGACAATATATATGGGCAATAAACTATTAGTGGATTGGTGGTTGATGCTTCCTTTGTGTTAAGAAGAATGTCCAATAAATTCATATTTTTTTTTTTTAATACCAAATTGTAGCATGATTCACTCTCCCATTCAAGCGGGTCCAAACACTCAAACACATATTTCTATTCGGAGTATAACTTTTTAGTCAACCATTTGAATTAAAAATGATGGAGAAAATATGCTAAAACTATATTTGCACATAAAAGCACTCTTCTTCCAATGCATTCACCGAGCACCCCACAAAAAAAAAAAAAAAAAGGTGAAATGCTTGTGCCTTTTGTGCTTCATATGTCTGATAAGGACAAAAAAAAAAAAAAAGACATTTATCCATTCATCATTCCTCTTTCGGATATGATACATCAATCCATGATTAAGAATAATTATTTAAAAATATATTTACTATGATGCACCCAAAATGTCGCTTTATGCATGATATATCTATCTAGAAAAAGAAAATCTCAAGTAATAGATGTGATTTAAAGAATTATTTAAGAGTTATATATTCACATAGATAAAAAAATATTGAAGTACCCGACTTTCTATATTAATAAAGTAGATATAATCAATCAATCATCATCCAACATAAATCCTCCATATGACATCTAAGTTGGAAAAAGGAGACAAGCTTTCCTTTTGCCCGCGTAGAAATCAATCCGAGATAGATAGTTATGGGTTGTCTCGGTCCTTATCACCTACATGGACAAAAGGATAAATTGAGGTTGTTATAGACGATTAAAGACTATCACATTAAAGAATAGTCTATGTAATATATTATTCTTTTGCTATCAAATATAAAATATTATTTTTAACATAATCAAGAGGTCACCTTTTACCATTGATGATTATACTCGTCTACCTTGGGATACTGATCTGGCCATTAAAAATATCGACTCGGGAAACCTTTAACCTTGATCTTCATGCATCTTATAAGACCTCCTCGAGGGCTCTGTGTTTTCACCTTCGAGACACCTCGGACAACCCTATGCACACGAATCTTAACTACGTTGGGCTCACTCAGACATCAACGGTATCTTCCTGTAGTTTTTTTTTTTTTTTTTGCTAAAAAGAGGGCCCAATATCACAAGAATGTTTGTTTGTCGATCCTCTTAATGAATGCTTGAGTGAAGATACTTTGTCTTTGACCCATAGTACTTTCACCCAAAGGAAACAATAATCATCATTTTTGCACATTGGTGCATCCACCTCGATGTAGACTCCAATGCGATACTGGCACCTATTCAACAACCTGGGTCCTTAGGGATGACCTTGGATCTCTCATCCCTTGGGACGACCTCGGGTCACCTCTTCGTCCCCCTTGAGGTGTTTTTAAACCTCACTTGATAAGTATAAATGCTAACATGTATCATACAAGCTATCACTTTGCTTTTGTCTTAATTGATTTGATATCATAGAGTTGAGAAGCAACCCAAGGGAGTTGTGTTAGTGTTACATAATGATAATCTCCCTACTGAAAAAAGCTTGACCCAAGGCATCACCTATGGACCCCTGAAATTTGTTTAAGTCAGAGGCACCTCGAAGTTACCTGCGTTGACTATGGACTTGGCACCACCTATCCACCATTGATGTTGGCCTTTATTTGGACCTTCATTGCTATATGGTATGTCTACACTATCGCCCTTTGTCTATGTGCATCGACTTATGATCAATGGTGCATAGGTGGTGCCTCAAGTCCATAGTCAGCATAGGTAGCTCTGAGGTGCCTCTGACTTGAACAAATCTCAGGAGTCCATAGGTGATGCCTTGGGTCAAGCTTTCTTCGGTAACATTATTTTGGAGCAATGAATATCCACCACAATTAATCTCGTCAACATTATTTTGGAGCAAAGCTCACTCACCAATTAGTGTACGTCAATGGATATCCACCACCATGAACTTGGTCAACATTATTTTGGAGCAAAGCTCACTCCTAATATGATGTGCAGGTTCACAATCCTGAGAGATAAGATATAGTTGTAGGCAAACCCCGTCAATGAAAAAGTCATTAGGGTAAAGTCATTAGTTGGCAATCCAAGTTTTTGAAAAGCATCAACATAGAGGATATCAGCAAAGCTATCTATGATCATGACCTTTTTCACTTGAGTATTAAGAATCCTTATGGAGACCACTAAGACATTGTCAAGATTCGGGTCGAGGTACTTTGCCTCTTCCACCTTGAAAGTTATCTCTGGATCACCCTCCATCCTAAAATATTTTTTATTGGTAGCTTAGGCATAAGCCTTACAACCTGAGAAGTTGTTCGTCCTCGAGGTAGGTCCATCAATAATAAAATTAATCTATCTCTCCACTAGCCTTGAGGTCAGGGCGATGATGTTTTTAGATGAACCACCCAAGGTGTCCTTGTTGTATAAATTTTTTAATTTATTCTTTCGAACTACGATAATCTTCAGTATTATTACCGTAATCTCGATAGAATAAGTAGTACTTCGACTTGTCTCTTTTTATTAACGAGGTTTTTATTAGGCAAGGGTCTTTTAAGAGACCATTCTCATTTATCTACATAGAAAACTTCAATTCTAGTTAGATTTAGAGGGGTCAACTTAGACCTTGAGCAAGGTAACTCGAGTAATTCATTTTTCCTGCATCGTGGTGAGCTCGGGGTCGGGGCTAATTGTGGCGCTCTTGTTTTAGCATATTTTGTGATTTCTCACGCTTGTCTGAGATCATTGCCTCAGCGATGATGTATTAATTGTATTTCAAGTGACTCGGTATAATCAATGTAGCTGTACACTTATTATCTTTCCTACAAACATATGATAAATTTTTTATATTTTTAAAAATTAATAATTAGGTATTACGAAGGCGGTCGGTCTCTCCTACTCGATCGAGACTTTCATCAGCCCAAAAAGAATATGTATAATTTAAACTTATCAAAATAAATATGGAAAAAAAGGAATTAATTAAGATGATGTATAAATATAGGTTTTTTTTATGCCGGAAAGAGTTTATTCCAATATTGGCCGATGCGCCAATATACCTTTTGGGTTTACGGGTCGACCGACTCGTGGCCGAGCCAATTGCTTGGTTTTGGTCTGCAGCGGCGGCGTCGCGAAGAAGCCATGCTATATGAGTCCGGCCACACCGTCGGTCGACGGGGCGGAGGAGAAGGAAGCCAAAGGTGGAAGGAGGGGACCAGCGGGCAGAGGTCATCCGAGGAAGGAAGGCGGCTTCTCCGATCTCCTCTCCTCTTCCTTTCCCAGCAAGCTCCAAGGGTTTTTCGCGATACCTACCGAACGAGGCGCCACCCTCCCATCTCTTCTTCATCATCATTGCTATCCGTCTCCCAACATCTCTTGATCGTCTTCCCGGCCTTCAGTTGTCTCGTCGTCGCCCTTTCTTGGATCGCTTGCTGGACATTGAATCGAATCATCCCTTCTTCTTCGTCTCGGTGGTCATCTTCCCGAGGCTTCGTGCTGAGTCGCACCACCCGTTCTTGGATCGATCGTTTGACGCCGACTCCACCTTTCCTACTCTAGCTTTTCGCGCTGAGTCCCACCACCGCTTCCCGGATCGATCAATGGACATCAACCCGGCCGGTCAGTACGGAAACAATAGGTCTTGCCAGCGAGCAGGATCGTCGCAGGGTGCGGCCCACAGCGTCAACAAGGTCTGCTTCGAATGGCAGGCGGGACGATGCAATCGCCACCCCTGTCGCTTCCTCCACAGCGAGCTTCCGCAGCCCATGTCCACTCATGGCGCCACCTCCAGGCGGGGTCATCACCAGGGCCTCGCGCGGGGGTATTCTGGTGCGGCCGGTGCCCCCATCTCCGGTTGGGGAAAGGACCGAGAGGGCCGCAAGGCTTCCGACAAGATCTGCAGTTACTTCATCGGTGGGAATTGCAGCTACGGGGACAAATGCAGGTTCTTGCATTCGTGGTTCATCGGTGACAGCTTCTCCCTCTTAACCTCGCTTCAAGGGCATCAAAATGTAGTTCATTCTGCACACCTTTATTTCATATGCTTCTATTCTATTCCTATTCTGATTTGGTGGTTGAACGAGTGAGTTTTTTCTGTAAGGTCGTTACTGGTATTGCACTGCCTTCGGAGTCCGACAAGCTCTACTCCGGCAGCAAGGACGAATCTGTTCGGGTTTGGGATTCTCAGACTGGACAAGTAATGATGCTCTCAATATTCTTTCTACCATCTTGGAACTAGAATGTTAAATAGTTTCTGACTGTTACATTCGATCATAGTGCACGGGAGTTTTCAGTGTTGGAGGTGAGGTTGGATGTATGATCAGTGAAGGTGCTTGGATAATTATTGGAGTTCCAAATGCCGTGAAGGTTAGTATTTTCAAGGTTATATGTCCTATGACACCTTGTAGGTAATTTCTGCAGTAACTATACTGGATTTTGTTCGATGATGATTTAGGCGTGGAACACAAAAACCGCAACAGATCAAAACCTTGATGGACCCATTGGACAAGTTTATGCTTTGGTTGTCGGCAATGATATGCTGTTTGCTGGTACACAGGTAGGATTTTTTTTTTTTTTTTTTTGTGTGTGCTACTGTTCTGCTTGGTTTCTAAGAATCCATGTTGTTTCTTTTCTCTATTTGGGTCTGTGGGCTTAGTTTCTGAATTTGTCTGGGTAAAAAAAAAATCCTATTCTCTAATTTTACAGGATGCACATATATTGGCATGGAAGTTCAATGTTGCTGGGAACTGCTTTGAACCTGCTGCTTCTCTTAATGGCCATCGACTTGCAGTGGTTTCTTTAGTTGTGGGAGTCATGAAGCTGTACTCTGGTTCCATGGATCACACAATAAAAGTAAGAATCCTAGTGCAAAGGCTGCCTTGTTTCATGTGCTGCTCAAAACAGATAGATGGTAAATTGAGCTTGATGAATCCCGTTAAATAACTCGACAACAATTTTTTTTATATTAATATCTCAATAAAGTGAAGGCACCATAATTCCATTGATGCTCCTTCTAAATTAGTTTTCCTGTGTGGGAAGTCTGGAACATTCTTTTTATTTTCCCTTCCAAACTGCATTAGTTAAAAAATAATAATGTTTTTTTGTCTGCAACATAGCTTTTGAGTTACCACAAGAAGTTGTAACTGGTAATGTCTTAGTTTAAGTTAAATATAAATTTAGGTAACTAGTTGTCCTTTCTTTGCCATATCTAACTATAGACAAATTTAGTTGAGATTTGAAAACGCTCCAAATTAAAGAGAAATCATGACAATTAACTCATCTTTGTTTCTCTTTGCAATACGTAATAATTCAAACACACCACAGTGCAGGTCAGATTTGAATATATGACCTGTTCTTATCCATATGAAAATTTCTAAGTCAAATTGGGAAATCTTAAACCTGTCCTCACTCCTTTCATCTACCCATGTATGTTATTTGGTCTGGCCATAATTCACAAACATACACAGGGTTAGGATTTTGTCCACACTGCATTACTTTCTTGATTTGAGCTTTATTTGAAGATACTTCTTAATTTAATTTTTTTTCGTAAATAGGCTTTATTTTTCCAAACCAAGGCCATGTAATTTTTAAAAAATTTGTGAAATAATCACTACTAAGAATTAAGTTTCATCCTCGAAGCTCCAAGTTTACCTCCTAAACATGTAATAGATTTTCCAAATCGACTTAGATGTATACTGACAAGTGAGATGCTATCCCTGAAATTAACATGAGATGCATTCCTGCTGTTTACCGTTGTTTTTCTTTGGTCCTCTAAAATTTTGGCTAAAGTAGAATTATGATATCTGGAAGTTATATTTTTCAGGTCTGGGATCTTTCAACTTTACAATGCCTTCAGACCCTCACTGACCATTCATCCGTTGTTATGTCATTACTTTGCTGGGATCAATTTTTGCTATCTTCTTCTTTGGACCAAACAATTAAGGTCAGTATCTTATTATTGTAACCATAAGACTTCATAATTTAATTTGGCACTCAGAATGCTCAACTAGCAGGATAGCTGACCTAGTTCCCTTGTGCAATTCCTTTGTACAGGTTTGGGCTGCTACAGAAAGTGGAAACCTGGAAGTTAAATACACTCACAACGAGGAACATGTACACACCTGTACTATAACAAACTGTGGTTAAATATTCACTCATAGTTTTACATCTTTGCATTTATGAATTCCATTGGAGCACTAGTGTCCCATATTGATTCCAAAGTTAAATTTTCATATAACAACATAACAACTGCTTCTGTAGCTTTTTTCTCTAGTACCTTCTTCTCAGACAGTGGTGAAGCTTTTGTTAATTAAAACGGTCCAGCAAACAGAAATTACTGAAGCCATGAACCTAACTTCTATTGCAATATATATTGACATCACTAAGATATGGATGTAGGTATCATAATATGTAATCCTTTTAATGTGTGCTTCAATTCGTGGCTTGAACTTTTAAAATCGATATTTTGCAGATTATTTCTCTTCTAATGGCCATTCAGTTGAAGAATTTGTATAGCGCAGGCAGTTTGTAATTGTTAGGATGTTTCTTTTGTTGTTCTAGAAATATATTTAAATTGGAATAAAGTATATTGTGTGCTTACTTATTTAGGGTATTCTGCAACTGGAATATAATTTTGACTCTTTTATCACAAATAATGTTCTTGTGTAGTTATCTTTTTTAGTAATTAGGTAAAGAGGTTATAAGCCCATGATTCTGTATTGTTTGCATGGAATTGTATTATCTCTTCTAATGACACATCAGCCTTTTTGCATTGCTACTGTAAGCAATTTGTACCGACAGAAATCACATAATTCTTTCAGAATTGCTGCATGCCATGACCTGGTGCCTGTGTCTTAAACCTGCAGTAGTGACAACGTGGCGTGCATCAAGAAGCACACTGCGCTGTCCCCACCTCTCACCCTCTAGATGCACACCACGCTGGCCAGTTGTTACTCGGCACGAGCAGCACTTATTCTGTTATATGAGAATGTTCACTACGGCAGTAGCTTTAGATATTGGATTCATGGCATTGCACATCACTTGTTGGTGGAGTTGTTGCAAGCCTACACCTGATTATGTTTGTGCAATATGCTTCTGTAGGAAGATAGGAATGTCCAAATTTTTCGACCTAATCTACTCGGCCGTGTTACTAACGAATGCCATTTTTGTTCCCAGGGTGTGCTTGTTCTATGTGGCATGCATGATGCCCAAGCCAAACCAGTCTTGCTATGTTCTTGCAACGACAAAAGCATTCATATCTATGACCTTCCGTCGTAAGTATACATGCATATACATACATAGATACATGTATGTATATGTATATAAGTTGATTTCTGATTTGAGACACCATATGAACCCTGTTTCTCTTTCTAGATTCAGCGAGCGGGGTAAGATATTCTCCAAGAAAGAGGTGAGAGCAATGGAAGTCGGACCTAGTGGCCTATTTTTTACAGGAGATGGCACGGGTGAACTAAAGGTGTGGAAGTGGTCGACGAACAAGATGCCGGTATCATGATTCATGATACGAGAACCAATTGCTGTACCATCTAATCTTTTGTTGTATAAGTTACAATCATTTGTTCAAGTGTGAGAAATTGTGTTTATGGTGCCAATTTTATCCTTCTCTCTTCTTGAGTCAACTATAAATCATGATTAGTCAGAAGACAATAGGCAATTATATTTCGAGTGAGTCATTCCTTTGAAGCTGACAAGAGTTACCATACATCATCAGCAAACAACACTTTCTTCTTCATTGCCTTGTTTAATGCTGTTTCTTTTTCAGGAACCTGAAATATGGTTTCCTCTCTGCATTAGTTCTTCTTGTCCTGCAATTTAATGGATGGTTATCCCTTTTAGGCAGGCTTGTCGTATGACTTCACCTTCTATTCTGCTTTTATTTTTCCTCTCTGTGTGTTACTAGTTGAAGAATGCCGCTTGTTTCCCCTCAGTTTGTGTTCTTTCTCGATTGATGTTTGAGGGATTTCTTTAGAAAACTTTTGTGGCATTGTACCATATTCACTCACTGTTTCTGATAAGAGCATAATTTTCTTATGGTGTCACCCTTTCGCAATATTGATGAAGTGGGCATTTCCAATGCTTAAATTTTTGCTGGATGCGTTGATGCTTCAAAAGTGTCATCCTGTTGCTTGTGTTGAGGTGTTTCATCTACTAAACTTATGGCTGGTTATCAGAGGCCAAAACATGGAATGTGTGTGTATGCTTTGAAGTGTCTACCAACTCCTTTAAAAAAACAAGTCACCAAGTTTGACAGACTGCATCTCTTATCTAAGGACACTAATAGATCCATGTCACAATATCGGAGACATTAGGATTTTTATATGCCCGATATTTTTTACCCGCTATATTGATCAAGATTTAAATTGGGATATTTTTTACCGCCATATTGATCAAGATAAATTGGTATATATAGGTTTGAATGTCCGATATCAGGTTTAGGGTTTATATGCCACTCGATCGATATAGGATAATATAGGTTCGATACTATGCAATTTTTTTATTTATTCATTTTTTTTTCTAGATTTTTAATTGTATGGATGGATGGATACGATTCTAGTCGGAGCCGTGATCGATACCTTTACTAGCATACGAAACCGCTAACCTTCAAGCCAAGATAATTCAAAAAGTTATTTGTGGAACAAGAACTCCATGGACTATTGGCAATGCAATCCAGGAATTTAGTCTACCCATTCTAATCATCGACTACCAAAAGGAGGACAACATCATAGCTTTCTTAGATCAAGAAGCTCCTCAGAGAGATCTATCTCGGACACATCTGGAGCATAGCATCCTGTTTTGGTTGTGGCATTTAAAGATCAAAAGCAGCACATCTCATGTAACTCAAGGATCATAATTCTTTAAACACTGTGAAGAATGCCTGCAGCTCAATACAACATTGTGCCCCCTAAATAAATCCAGCCATGACAAAATGCAATATACAACATTTATTAGTTCATTGCAAAACAGAATTAAAGATTCAGCATTTTTTTCCTTTTCTCACACCACGGAAACCATTATCTCTTGTAGCATGAATACCAGAAATCATATTTCTGCAAACAGAACAGCAAGGGAAATATTTCAAGCATACACATTATGATCCTTAATTCTCTCTAAAGAGGTCAATAACAAACAAGAAATAGGTGAAAAACAAGAAGAGAGAGAGAGAGAAAGAGCGCATACAACTACAAAACTTGGAATAAACTGTTATTTTAAGTAATATAGGTGAACTATGAATGGGGCTTCTTTATACCAAACCGACATCCTGTCAAGATGTGAATGTTCACGATCCTAGTAGAGAACATCTGATGATTTTGAAGGCAACCATGATGGGAAGCAGAGGTCGCAGAGATATAACGATGAGCTGCAGAATGTTATTGCCCTAGCTGACAATTTGCCATGGGCCACCATGAGGAGATTACTCACGGCACCAATCCGAGATCCTTGAAATACTCATGCTCCAGAGCTTGCCGAGCTGTGATTCTTTTACTTGGGTCTAAGCATAGCATTTTCTGATAACCAAGATGTTAATTGGACAATTAGCAACAAAGAACATTAACCAGCATATGGTCAGGATTTGCTACTAATTAGATACAAATTAGTCCTGGAAACACAAAGCATCTATGTTTTATCATTTAACAGCTAAAAATTTCTGCCTCCGTTGTTCCAGCAATTAGAAGGATAAGCAATATTAGCTATCAGAATAAACACAACTGAGGTTCAATTAGTAAATCTGGTCACGTAATGCTGCATGCTATCATTTACTAAGATTCAAGTGGAATTCACAATGTTGGTCACGCCTCACAGCGACTTGCAACCTTGTATATAGTCTTTACTTCACAAAAGTATTATTTATGCACCAAAATATTTTGAGCTTGTCTTTAACTTCACTTTAAAAAAGCTAGGGATCTTTCAGGTATGCAAATATCAAAATTGGCGGGACTTACAGAAAGAAGATCAACTCCTGCAGCTGCAAGATTTGGAACTACTGCCACCAGGTCCTGCACAGCAGAAACCCAATTATAGGCCTTCAAGAACAGACCAAAGCGAGTAAAATAAAAGCTGCCATAGCATTGAATTGTGCCACAGATGCAGATTGAATAATGAGCTCCCATATATTTGGGATTGTTTTCATATTAAATGAACAGGGAAAGAGCGAAAGAATCATTTATCAGACAAACAAGTATGTTAACAATTCAAGATAACACCTCTTTGAGTTCAAATTGTAACACCCCGTTTAGCCCAAAATCAAAAGTGGATAAAGGCTAAGATTGATTTATAAGAGTCTAATGGATATACTACCGTTAACTTCTGCTTAAGCTTTAATAGTGGTTCAAGCTCAATGAATTAACAGGCTGCTTATCCCATCAAGTCAGATCGTGACAATTTGTGTTAAGAGTCAATCTAGTCTTGGGGCATGGTAAGATGCTAAAGTAGGAAAGGATTAGCCATGAATGGGACCAGAGGGCATGTCACGACGTGATTTCACCACTGGGCTATGCCTCACATACTCCATACTAGGGTGTAATTAGACTATATTAGGCCTTGACGAGAACATAAAACCTTAAGGCGGGAGATTATATCATCTCATTTAGTCTCACATCAAAAGTAAATATATATACAAATTTTAATATGAGGGAGATTGACATATAAGGGCATGATGGGTATAATATTATTAATTTCGACCTAAGCATTTTAGGCCAGTAGTGCAAGCTCAATGAAGTTAATAGGTCAATTATCCTATAGATCAGATCATAATGATATACATTAATAATTAACAAAATTATAAGAATGAGAAAAATTTTAGAATACATAACAACTAAAAAAGAGACACAAAAAGGGAACACTTTAAGTTTGGCAAAATATAAAGTTTATGGTAACTTTTTTTATAAGTTAGGAACTAAGGCTACAAAAATAATATTTCTCATATTGTTATAAGAAATAAAGGTATAAACAAGGATTGACATACCGGTCCATACCGGTGTGCCGACATTTTGTCGGTACCGGTACAGATTCGGTACCAAGCGGCACGTATCGCCCGGTATATTAAATATATTATAATATTTTTATAATCTAATATAATATAATATTAAAATATATTAAAAAAATAAAAAGGGGCGACGTCGCCTCGAACTCTCTCCCGCGTGGTGTCACGGGCTTAGCTGATTTTGCCTAAGCCGTGCAGCACCCATGCGTGTCTGTCCGCAAAGGTCAGCCGTCCCCGAGATCTCCTAGAGTCCCTTAGACTTACAAAAGAGAAAACGGGCCAGAAGAAGCAATTCCCACGGGATCCACAAGCAACTGCCCAAGCAAACACTTTATAAAGTCAGATACAAATTACACCCATGGACATTACAAACTCAGAGAGGTTGCACACAAAGAATATTGGTACATTACAGACCGAAGTCCCCCACAAATGTTTACAAAACACCCTCGTATTTACAAGCCAAAATTGGTCATAAAGCAAACCAAACTCGGGCTACTAAGCCTACTGCAAGCCCGCTACTTGCTGTACAAGGTATGTACACAAACTGAAGGACACGGACAAACATGAGCATTTCATCGAACACCTTGTTTACATTGTTATCCGTGACATTCTCCCCCACTTATTCCTTCGACGTCCTCGTCGAAGCCATTGTAGACGCTGCATCTCCTCGCATTCTGCTGAATCTTCAATCTTCTGCTTTGGCTACAACACGCCCCTTTGGCTCCCAGCTGCTCTCCGCCGCTGTTGTTGAGTAGTCAAACTCTGATCCGCCATGCTGCTTCAACTCACCAATGACTGAATCTGGTGTGGGGTTGGCTGAGTTGTACTAATCCTTGTTGACTCTTGCGGATCCATCTGATGAAGGAAAAGACCTGCCTTATTATGCGCCAGTATCGCAGTATATTCATGTTGCTTGAACTGGATGGATACTTGTTGGAGCTTTAACGAGCATCGCCTCGCAGACTTTGAAGTTTTTAAGGTCCTTCCTCCACAATGTTTGCCCATTGATCCTTCCTCCACGTTTAGTTGTCACTTCCAAGTAGGTTCGCATCACTTCCGCTTTCGATAGGCATTCAATTGGAAAATGAAGCGGACAATCTACTCTCAGTAGTACTGATCACCAATGGTGAGAATTTGACAACTATTGTCTTCCGTAAGCTTTCTCTGAAGGGTCACTGAACTTATGCAGAGCTCCTCTGCCGGATAAGTAAGAGAACTGAGATACTTGACTTTGAAGTTTTTAACGAGCATCGCCTCGCAGACTTTGAAGTTTTTAAGGTCCTTCCTCCACAATGTTTGCCCATTGATCCTTCCTCCACGTTTAGTTGTCACTTCCAAGTAGGTTCGCATCACTTCCGCTTTCGATAGGCATTCAATTGGAAAATGAAGCGGACAATCTACTCTCAGTAGTACTGATCACCAATGGTGAGAATTTGACAACTATTGTCTTCCGTAAGCTTTCTCTGAAGGGTCACTGAACTTATGCAGAGCTCCTCTGCCGGATAAGTAAGAGAACTGAGATACTTGACTTTGAAGTTTTTAACGAGCATCGCCTCGCAGACTTTGAAGTTTTTAAGGTCCTTCCTCCACAATGTTTGCCCATTGATCCTTCCTCCACGTTTAGTTGTCACTTTCAAGTAGGTTCGCATCACTTCCGCTTTCGATAGGCATTCAATTGGAAAATGAAGCGGACAATCTACTCTCAGTAGTACTGATCACCAATGGTGAGAATTTGACAACTATTGTCTTCCGTAAGCTTTCTCTGAAGGGTCACTGAACTTATGCAGAGCTCCTCTGCCGGATAAGTAAGAGAACTGAGATACTTGACTTTGAAGTTTTTAACGAGCATCGCCTCGCAGACTTTGAAGTTTTTAAGGTCCTTCCTCCACAATGTTTGCCCATTGATCCTTCCTCCACGTTTAGTTGTCACTTCCAAGTAGGTTCGCATCACTTCCGCTTTCGATAGGCATTCAATTGGAAAATGAAGCGGACAATCTACTCTCAGTAGTACTGATCACCAATGGTGAGAATTTGACAACTATTGTCTTCCGTAAGCTTTCTCTGAAGGGTCACTGAACTTATGCAGAGCTCCTCTGCCGGATAAGTAAGAGAACTGAGATACTTGACTTTGAAGTTTTTAACGAGCATCGCCTCGCAGACTTTGAAGTTTTTAAGGTCCTTCCTCCACAATGTTTGCCCATTGATCCTTCCTCCACGTTTAGTTGTCACTTCCAAGTAGGTTCGCATCACTTCCGCTTTCGATAGGCATTCAATTGGAAAATGAAGCGGACAATCTACTCTCAGTAGTACTGATCACCAATGGTGAGAATTTGACAACTATTGTCTTCCGTAAGCTTTCTCTGAAGGGTCACTGAACTTATGCAGAGCTCCTCTGCCGGATAAGTAAGAGAACTGAGATACTTGACTTTGAAGTTTTTAACGAGCATCGCCTCGCAGACTTTGAAGTTTTTAAGGTCCTTCCTCCACAATGTTTGCCCATTGATCCTTCCTCCACGTTTAGTTGTCACTTCCAAGTAGGTTCGCATCACTTCCGCTTTCGATAGGCATTCAATTGGAAAATGAAGCGGACAATCTACTCTCAGTAGTACTGATCACCAATGGTGAGAATTTGACAACTATTGTCTTCCGTAAGCTTTCTCTGAAGGGTCACTGAACTTATGCAGAGCTCCTCTGCCGGATAAGTAAGAGAACTGAGATACTTGACTTTGAAGTTTTTAACGAGCATCGCCTCGCAGACTTTGAAGTTTTTAAGGTCCTTCCTCCACAATGTTTGCCCATTGATCCTTCCTCCACGTTTAGTTGTCACTTCCAAGTAGGTTCGCATCACTTCCGCTTTCGATAGGCATTCAATTGGAAAATGAAGCGGACAATCTACTCTCAGTAGTACTGATCACCAATGGTGAGAATTTGACAACTATTGTCTTCCGTAAGCTTTCTCTGAAGGGTCACTGAACTTATGCAGAGCTCCTCTGCCGGATAAGTAAGAGAACTGAGATACTTGACTTTGAAGTTTTTAACGAGCATCGCCTCGCAGACTTTGAAGTTTTTAAGGTCCTTCCTCCACAATGTTTGCCCATTGATCCTTCCTCCACGTTTAGTTGTCACTTCCAAGTAGGTTCGCATCACTTCCGCTTTCGATAGGCATTCAATTGGAAAATGAAGCGGACAATCTACTCTCAGTAGTACTGATCACCAATGGTGAGAATTTGACAACTATTGTCTTCCGTAAGCTTTCTCTGAAGGGTCACTGAACTTATGCAGAGCTCCTCTGCCGGATAAGTAAGAGAACTGAGATACTTGACTTTGAAGTTTTTAACGAGCATCGCCTCGCAGACTTTGAAGTTTTTAAGGTCCTTCCTCCACAATGTTTGCCCATTGATCCTTCCTCCACGTTTAGTTGTCACTTCCAAGTAGGTTCGCATCACTTCCGCTTTCGATAGGCATTCAATTGGAAAATGAAGCGGACAATCTACTCTCAGTAGTACTGATCACCAATGGTGAGAATTTGACAACTATTGTCTTCCGTAAGCTTTCTCTGAAGGGTCACTGAACTTATGCAGAGCTCCTCTGCCGGATAAGTAAGAGAACTGAGATACTTGACTTTGAAGTTTTTAACGAGCATCGCCTCGCAGACTTTGAAGTTTTTAAGGTCCTTCCTCCACAATGTTTGCCCATTGATCCTTCCTCCACGTTTAGTTGTCACTTCCAAGTAGGTTCGCATCACTTCCGCTTTCGATAGGCATTCAATTGGAAAATGAAGCGGACAATCTACTCTCAGTAGTACTGATCACCAATGGTGAGAATTTGACAACTATTGTCTTCCGTAAGCTTTCTCTGAAGGGTCACTGAACTTATGCAGAGCTCCTCTGCCGGATAAGTAAGAGAACTGAGATACTTGACTTTGAAGTTTTTAACGAGCATCGCCTCGCAGACTTTGAAGTTTTTAAGGTCCTTCCTCCACAATGTTTGCCCATTGATCCTTCCTCCACGTTTAGTTGTCACTTCCAAGTAGGTTCGCATCACTTCCGCTTTCGATAGGCATTCAATTGGAAAATGAAGCGGACAATCTACTCTCAGTAGTACTGATCACCAATGGTGAGAATTTGACAACTATTGTCTTCCGTAAGCTTTCTCTGAAGGGTCACTGAACTTATGCAGAGCTCCTCTGCCGGATAAGTAAGAGAACTGAGATACTTGACTTTGAAGTTTTTAACGAGCATCGCCTCGCAGACTTTGAAGTTTTTAAGGTCCTTCCTCCACAATGTTTGCCCATTGATCCTTCCTCCACGTTTAGTTGTCACTTCCAAGTAGGTTCGCATCACTTCCGCTTTCGATAGGCATTCAATTGGAAAATGAAGCGGACAATCTACTCTCAGTAGTACTGATCACCAATGGTGAGAATTTGACAACTATTGTCTTCCGTAAGCTTTCTCTGAAGGGTCACTGAACTTATGCAGAGCTCCTCTGCCGGATAAGTAAGAGAACTGAGATACTTGACTTCACCCATTCTCATAGTAGTTGAGAAGACAAGGTTACTTGGCTTCGCTCACCTCCTCGAGTTAAGAGGATTGGGATACTCGGTTTCGCCCATTCTCCTGAGTTGAAAAGGCAAAGGTTACTCGATTTCGCCTGCCTCCTCGAGTTTATACTTCATGCATTGAGCTTGTTACTAACATTCGCCCGCTCTTTGCTCACACTTCTGAAGCACTTAAAGTGTTTGCACTCCTTGCGTTGAGTTAGCTACTGTGATTCGCCTTCCCACTACCATCAAACTTCTGGAATGCAAGAAGTTTTGCCCGAAAAGAGCAAAAAGTTTACCCCAACTTAGAGTCCCCCAACTTGGAGTAAGTCTTTGATAGATTTGGTCGCCTCTGGGATTGTACCATCTTCTCCATCACCTTTGCCACCTACTCCTCTGAGTAGAAAAAGTACAGTACCGCATATTGCCTACTTCGTTCCTTGGTCAAGCACTCCTGCATCAACCCGAAGTCCCTCGCTTTCGGCTATCTTGATGAGAAGCCCATCGACATCGGTCTTGTGAAGTTTCTTAGCCTCTGCCCTTTCGCCCTGTCTTGGTACTTGGAGTTTGCCTTTGCATTCTCCACCTCCTCGACCCCTTTTACGACCAATGCTCTCCCTCCATGAGAGCAAGGGATCGATGACTCCACGGAAGTCACGCCTCTGCGGTACCATGGTGCTGCCAAGCCCATAGCCCTATCATCCGTTGACTTGCATCTTCATCCCTTCCTTCGCGATCGGTAGATCCGCCTCTGCGACACTGTGGTGCTCCTCCGAGTCCACCTTGTTTCTAACCGATGCTTTACTTTTGGGTAGCTGAGCCCCACTGGACTCGTCGTCGCTTCCTCGCCCCTTTCGACCATCTGCTTCGACACCACTGTGTCCTCCTAGCAGTTCTCCGTGGTCGATGGAAAGACAGACTACAACTCTCATGCATGGCCTCCGTCATCTTGTTGCAGGGCTCGCGCCGATTATGTTCTCCTTAGCTTCCTTGGTAGCAACGTTCGCTTACTCGGCTTTGTCCTCTGACTTGCCGGGCTCCCTTAAGCGAATGTGAGCACTGAAGCAGTCCAACTCTCCAGCTGCTCCGATCATACCTTAGTATAATCAAGTCCCCTCCATGGCACTCACTGGTACTTGCAATCTGACTACTCCCTCGGTGGTTCACAGCCCCTATATGCTAACGACCAAGGCTTTCATCAGATGCAGGCTTCGATATATACATACGGAAGACTCGCCTCTGCGGTACTGTGACATTCAATCCTTGAATCCACAGCCCTTCTTGTCGTTACATTGTTCACCGAAGTGGAGCTCCCAGTAGCTCCTGATCATTCACATGATCACATCCCCCTCCATGGGACTCACTGGTACTTGCACTTGGACTTCTTCCTCGGTGGTACACAGCCCTTATATGTTGATGACTAAGGCTTTCATCCAATGCAAGCTCCCACGCACACACGAAGACCCGCCTCTGCGGTACCATGGCATTCACTCCTTGAATCCATAGCCCTTCTTCTTGTTGTGTCGTACACCAAAGTGGAGCTCCCAGTAGCTCCTGATCATACCTCCGCATGATCTTGTCCCTCACGGGACAAGATTGCCTGTATTGCATTGCCACGAACTATTCCACCATAATCCGTTGCACCATTTCGCCTCCTGGTGACATCTCCAATGCATACAGATTCTCGTGTGATGAACTCGAACTACGACTTCTCCACGTGTGGCCTCTGCCAACACATCGTAGGGCCTCTGCCATCTCCGATTTTTAGTTCGCTCCCTTGGCAATTCACCTTCGTCCACCCACTCTTGGGTCACACCTGGACGAAGCATAGCTCTAGGACAGTCCGTCGCCTAGTAACTTATGAAGTCCCCCTGACTTCGCTAGAGTTGGTGCACCATTGTCTGGATCCTGGGCCTCTATCCCCTACCAGCACAATCTCTGCTATGCACCACTTGTTCCTGACAACTCGAATGGCAACACTATAGCATATTCTTCAAGAGTACCCGCCTCTGCGTCCTCTTGCCCCGTGCTAAGGTCTCTTAATCCCAACTTTGCCTTTGCAAGTTGAATCACCTTAGTTACTCCGTCAAATGCATCTCTGAGGTAGCTTGCATGTGCCTCGAAGCTCCCTTCATCTTTGGCACCATGCAAGATAAGTCTGTCCCATCAGAATGAATAACCCATAGAACGATATGATCTCACTCTTGCCTCTACAAGAGTTCATGCCCTTGACCTTTGTCCAAGGAAAGCTCCGTGCCTCCGCTCCATGTTCCATCTTCTATATCGACTCCCTTCATGCGGCTTGGATACTTCACTAAGTTCCACCCAAGTCGTTCCGCTCCTCGATTTGCACTGAGTTGATAGTGGCCCTCATGTCCACTATTCCACGGGTCAACCCCCTGTTGAGTTCGATTTCCACATCGACTCTAAGTGTGCTTTCATATGATGTTGCCTTGGATTGCTCCCCCACTTGATCTTGAATTGCATCCACCAATGCATTACCTCATTCGAGATCATGTGACAACTCTTCGTCACTCGCTCGGTCCGTTGAGCTTGTGAAGATATTGCCTAAAAAGAACTCTTCCTCAATATGTGCGGTCTATTGCACATGATTCTCCTTCTGGAGAACTAGAACTTATCCCTCTTGGATATCTGTCCTGTTGGAGCAACTTTCCTCTTTACATACTTCCCACTGGAAGTTTCGGAGACCACCATCCCCTTTGGACTACTCCGTCTTGCTGAACAACTTGTGTCTTATTCTGCCCCCGTAAATGCACTTGCTAGATTGTGACCCTTTGCCAATACAGTCTCCACTGCACCCTTCAGGGTCTAGCAACGTGCTGAACTTGTTGCACATTTCAGCCGCCTACGGACATATCCTTTCATGTCGAAGAGAAAGTTCTGATGCTCCATGGCGCCGAGTTCCGATCGCGCCTTGGGATGGCCACGAACACTCCGTCGTTCATGTACAAGCCCTTGCATGAGTACCGAATCCTTCGAGTTAGCAATTCCCCTCACCTCTGTGAGCTTTGCACAACTCTTTCGGTCATTACGCAACACGTCCCACTTTGCACGATCTCATCTTTCACCAAGCGCCCCGCTTTGCCTTGAGCACCGTCAAGTTTGGTTGCCAACGTCGAGCAGTAGCTCGAACTTAACCATCTCAATCTTTGTGCGCTACGCATTCTTCTTCGCTTGCTTGTCCTCGTGGTGCCTCTTGCGCAAAGGGGTTGGCCATTCCTCTGAATGCCAAACCTGGATGCCCGCTCCTCTGAGCGACTCCTTTCCCTACATCTCAATGTCCGTTTTCCCCCAAACGGTTGCACGTGCTGGCTGTCCTCCATACAGCCCAGCTAGGTCCCCCACGTTTGTATGGCAAGTGTTTCTGCGTGTGCTTGTCCCGCTCTGATACCACATTGTCACGGGCTTAGCTGATTTTTCCTAAGTCGTGCGGCACCTATGTGTGTCCGTCCGCAAAGGTCAGCCCTCCCTGAGATCTCTTAGAGTCCCTTAGACTTACAAAAGAGAAAACGGGTCAGAAGAAGCAATTCCCACAGGATCCACAAGCAACTGCCCAAGCAAACATTTTATAAAGCCAGATACAAATTACACCCATGGACATTACAAACTCAGAGAGGTTGCACACAAAGAATATTGGTTCATTACAGACCGAAGTCCCCCTCAAGTGTTTACAAGACACCCTCGTATTTACAAGCCAAAATTGGCCATAAAGCAAACCAAACTCGGGCTGTTAAGCCTACTGCAAGCCCGCTACTTGCTGTACAAGGTATGTACACAAACCGAAGGACACGGACAAACATGAGCATTTCATCGAACACCTTGTTTACATTGTTGTCCGTGACAGTGGGTAGGCGGAACGTCTCCCCGCGTGGGGAGAAAAATCACCTGCGGGCAGCGCGGGCGACGACGGCGCTCGGGCAGCGGGGGCAGCGACGACTCGCGGGCGACCCCCGGGCGGAGTCACCGCTAGGGCGGTGCGAGGTACTTCTCCTCTTCTTCTTCTTTCCTTTTTCTTCCTCAATCAACCGCCGACGGTCGATTTCTCCTTAAATCAATAGTAGATGGCGGAAATCGACCATCGACCGTCGATAGTCGAAATCGACCGCCGACGGTCGATCTTAGCAGTACCGCCCGATAGCGGTTGGTCCACGTACCGATCAGATGCCGGACCGGTATGTACCGGGCGATACGGGTCTTACCGCTCGGTAAGAAAACCCTTGGGTATAAATTTAAGGAATGTTAGGTGTATAAAGAATAGAGACAAGAAATGATACAAAAATTTAAAAAGATGAAAGGTATATTTTATTTTATAAACATTCCATAAATGCCTTAGCTTTAAAGATAAACAATAGTGGTAGGCTTAGCAATCTTGGATTGGTCACAAAATTAAGGAAATAGATAAAGGAGATTTTGAAAATGGCAAAAGTAGATAAGAACATAAGACCCAATGATGTTTCTATTTAATTTTGAAAAGTTTAAAAGTTTAAGAAATAGTTTACTTGATTAGTTTATCTAGATTAGTATTTAAATACTCCTGATTTAATATCTTGTATATAGCTTAATGATAAAATAAATCCATGTAGCAAATCTCAAATAATTAGGACATTATCGGGACATTATGACTTGTTATAATGTCATGCTAAAACCACTTTTTATTTTCTCATGTATCCTAACCAAGGATTGACATACCGGTCCATACCGGTACCGGGCGGTACGCACAGTGCGTATTGCCCGATATATTAAATATATTATAATATTTTTATAATATAATATTAAAGTATATTAAAAAAAAACTCGACGACGTCGCCTCGAACTCTCTCCCGCGTGGGGAGAAAAAAACCTGCGGGCGGCGACGGTGCTAGGGCAGCGACGACTCGCGGGCGACCCCCGGGCGGAGTCGCCGCTAGGGCGGCGCAAGGTACTTCTCCTCCTCTTCTTCTTCTTCTTCTTCTTCTTCTTCTTTTCCTCTTCTTCTTCTTTCCTTTTTCTTCCTCAATCGACCGCCAACGGTCGATTTCTCCTTAAATCGACCGCAGACGACGGAAATCGACCGCCGACGGCCGATCTTAGCGGTACCGCCCGGTAGCGGCCGGTCCACGTACCGGTCAGCTGCCGGACCGGTATGTACCGGGCGGTATGAGTCTTACCGCTCAATAAGGAAAACCCTGATCCTAACAATAATAGGTTTGGGGAAATGCTATAGGTGTTCAAATAGCTCCTTATAATCGGTTTCATTTATCCAGCCTTCCTAAGACCAACATGTGAAATCAAATAAGTATATCCTTCATTCATACCTTGGAAAGCCACTTGGGGAAAGCAGATTTGAAGTCTGGTAAGGAAGTAACTCCAGGCCAAGTGTCTTCATTAGGGGTACCCAACACTCTATAAAAAAATAAAATAGCCTACAAAGTTTAGGTGCGATATAAGAAAAGTAATTTTCAGAATTTATGAAACAACAAATACCTGAATATCTTAAATAATTCATCAATCTCAGAGTCTCCAGGGAACAATGGTCGCCGATTCACCATTTCAGCAAAAATACAGCCTATTGACCACACATCCACGGGTGTAGAATAATGCCTGGATCCAAGGAGGATTTCTGGTGCTCTATACCAGAGTGTTACTACCTGAAGCAATAGACAAAATCACAGATGAGAATTTGTCTTTAGTACAAGAGTTTAAGTTTCAGCAAGTTGAGCATAGACCGAAACTACTTGAGCTGGCACAAGGTTCTAAGATCCATAAGAGGGATCTAGCACCGGTTCACAGTAAAATACATTTAATAATTGTTTCCTGTGGTTTTAGGTCTTAACCTGCCTGAGCTGGACAGAATTGACTTTAGGGAAAAAGCTGGTTCAAATTATCTGTTGAAGACAGGTTGGTGCATGCCCTTAAGGCTAGAGAAAATCTTTGCAATCATTAATGCCTCACCATGTCCAGTAGCACTTCACAGTACCTCATTGACCTCAAAGGAAGTCCAGGGAACAGATCACTAGGTATCTCTATCAAGCAGCAAGCACCCCTATCAGAACGGCAATTTGCTATGTTGTGCCTGTGGCATGTACTATGCCAACAGTCAATTAAGATAAGGATACTGGCAGCACTAGAAAAATCTTTTTTAGTCTACATATTATCCAATTTAGGATAAACATCCACAAAAATGTTGCAAAGAAGAAACTAAACTCCTTAAAACATCCATCAAGCAACAATTACGACATCAAACAGAATTACAAATAGCTTTGAAGAAATGGCAACACTTATTATGAAAAAAGATAAAATTTGATGTGAAGTGAGCTTCATTTCTTCAGAAAAAATTATAACTAACACATAAATAATTTATATACATGACTTTGAGTATGTATTCAAGTGTGATAATAAAACTATTGCATAGTAGCACCTCATGTGTAAATGTCCTAACAGGAATGCCGAAAGCTCTAGCAAGCCCAAAGTCTGCAAGCTTCAATGCATTAGTTCGCCGATCAATCAAAAGATTTTGAGGCTTCAGATCCCGATGAAGGATCCTATGAGAATGACAATAGGCAATGCCTCGAAGTATCTGATACAAATATGTCTGCAAGTACAAGAAACACCAAGAAATAAGCCTCCAAGATAATAGCTACCATAAATCAAGATCATATTTCTAATATCTTGTATATACAACATACCAAAAGTAACCAACCTCTATTTGCATTTAACCTTGTGAAAATGACTTTTTTTCTGCATTGTAACTCAAAAGAATGGATCGGCTTTAATAGAACTACCAGAATTTTCAACAAGAGAAGCTCCCAAAAAGATCATTGATGTTCAAAATGGTAGCAAGTTATGAACTTTAAACAAAGATAAAGTCGACATTCTTTTTTGCATTCACAATTATTTATATTTATGAATCATAAATGGTATGGAATACAGAAGACATTATTAATTGAGGAAAGTAAGAAAAAAGTTTGAGCTTTTTTTTTTTTTTTTTTTGCAAAACCACATTTAGCTAAACATTACCGAGTTGCTCTTTCTACAACCAATGTCCATCGTGAGAGCTATTTGAAAGCATGTTATCTTATAGGCGATATGTAGACTAACATATTCTAGTGAGAAAGACAAGCTCACTTTGACTAATCGTGGATCTTTAGCAAGTTCCGGGCAAGAATCCATGTGCTTCTTCAAGTCTAAGTCAAGATATTCAAAGACTAAATAAATCCTTTTCTCGCTGTGGACTACATCCTGCAATCTGTTGCCAAAAGGAAGGTCAAAATCACCAAAACTTTAGCTTTTGAATTTGATATTAGGAACAATTATGAAAAATTGTCTATCATCATAATGACACGCAAGAAGAAGCAACAAAAGAAAAAACAAGAAAATATTCTGAAAATTTATAGAGGAAGATTTGTATTTAACCATTATACAGTCCTTCAGAACTTCATATCATGCTTATGGCTAAAGGAATTTGTTCGATCCAACAAAACCAAAGCAAAACAGAGGTGTAAATAATTAAAGTGAGGTCAAAACATGCAGGGTAGCAAAAAGTACTGTTTACCAATTGAAATTTAAAAGACCAGCTGCCCTTAGTTATTGTACCTTGCACAAAAACGATAAGCAACTGAAAGTACATCATTGACATGACACAATTAGTAGCAAATAATGCAACTCCTTAAGTTTACAGAAAAATTCAAATTCTTTGCTAATCATGTGCCCACAAAGACTCAAAGCTACATTTGAGAAACATATCTACGCTGAGCAGCTGGTACATGTTTTGTGGAATAGATCAATGCTAATCCAGTTAATCACAATCGAATTCAACTAATCTGGATCAGGATATTAGCAGCATATGGATTAACTAATCTCACGATCGAAGCATCTCAGCTATCCTAGATGATTTCAGGCTGATCTTGGATGATTTCCGATATCTTAGAAATGCCTAATGCCACAGTGAAATTTGTCTGGGCCAGCAGATACAAACTGATGAGGATCCTAAATCCTCCAGCTAATCTTGAACCCAATTGCACTTGCCTTAACTTAGTGCATTACCTTTGATGACAACTTTGTATTCAAGATCAGTTAGGCAGGAATTTAAAATATCTATTTAATGATGACATGTACAGGGCCTCAGAGTCTATGGCCTAACAGAATGACACCCTAGATAGCAATTGGATACATGATCCATTTAGTTCTACATGAGGCTATTAGTTAGTTCCATGAGTCTAAGTACTTTGGTAAATTCAAAACTATAAAATCCTACGCGAATTAATCCTTGTGAACATATGCAGAATAGCTAATGGAAGCACATACAAAGGGCAAAAGCAAGCAAAATTACAGCATGATGAGATAGCAAAATAAGATCAACAAGGCAGACAGCAGATAAATCAGGAAGGCAAAGAGCGACCTGACAATGTTGCTGTGCTGCATTTCCTTCAGCAGAGAGATCTCTCTGATGGCAGTGCTTGGAACCCCCTCGTCCTCGTTTTCCAGCCGGATCTTCTTCAGAGCTATCGTCTCATTGGTGAGACGATCGCGGGCCTTGTACACCACCCCGTAGGTCCCCTCTCCAATCTTCTCCACCTTCTCATACTGCGATCAAAACCTCTCATTTTTACCACTAGAGAAAGCCACCAAGACCTTCATCTACAGCAGCACAACGGCGGCTCACCTGGTCCATTCGATCGTCGCTCTACCACGAACAAGGATCACAAGAAACCCAACGACCTAGCGATCACCACGCAGGAGAGAAAGAAAGGACTTGACTTGGGAGCGACTTCACCACATAAACGGAATCCTAAACATCCAAAAGACAGTAAAACGATCCTCATTAATCCAGATTGGTAGAAAGGGCTGCATTGCGGAGGAAAGCCCTAGTGAAATCAGCTTTCCAAAGGTATAAGAAACGCAGCGTTAAAAAGCCGAAAAATCTTGGTAAAAGAACCCCGAGGCGGCGGTAACGGAGGGGATGGATGATTGATGCCGCGCGATCGGATTTTGGAGGCGGAGAATGGAAAGCACAGAGCTCCAAGTGGCAAGGACGGTTGACTCGGAAGAGAGAGGCGCGCGCGCGCAAGAGAGAGAGAGAGAGAGAGAGCGCTTCTTCCTTCTTCTCCTCGGCACAGAGGAAGCGTGGCTGCTGTTTGCTTCGGCTAAAAGCCTCAGGTGATAGGGGAAGAGGAGATCCGGTGTGCGGGCAGAGCAAGGAAACAGCTTCCACTAATGAGAGACCGTCCAATACGTAGAGCGACGCGTGTATGCATGCCACTCCGTCAATGCCTCATTTACCCGGTACACTCCGTTACCGTTGCGACGCACAGAGAAGCGACGCAAGCACGGGCCCACTACAAAACTCCAACCAACCATCAGACAGGTATACGAACGTGTAATCCGGTGATGCGGTGAGACGAAGTGCCGCTTTTGTCTAATCGTGGTGCGGGAAATGCGATTAGTGGCCCCTAAATCCTAATTAGCATCGTTGACCGGAGATTTGACTGAAACGGACCAATCCTTCCATTTCAACGAACCGGCAATAAATTATTATATATATTTATTGAGACTAAAAGATATTAATAATCAGGTAATTAAGTTCCCAAGTTTCTTTTCTCAACATTAAAGAACAATCTTTATTATATATATATATATATATATATATATATATATATATATATATATATATATATATATATAATTCAAAAAGTAGTTTGGAAATAAGTGATGGAATATGATTGATTCTAGCTTAACATAAAGAGCACAGCAATGACCATTGTTCATTTACTTATGTGAGTTTTGATTGTTATGGTTCACCTAAACAGTTTTGATTTCTGGAGTCAATATTCTTAAAGATAAAGAACCCAAGTACGAAAAAGACTTATTTATAAATAAAAATTTATAATTATAATTTAATTATTCTGTAAATATTATATGTATTTTATGATCTTGACGAGAGTGAAACATAGAAGAAAAAAAATACTTTAAATGCCTTTAGGATTTTATTTATTTTTTATAAATATTAAAAAAAATAAATTTCATGTGAAGGGATGTGCAAAAGATTTATGTGATATTATCATTTTTTTTAAAAAATGATATGATATGATCGATTTATTTGCACACTAACATGAAGAGCAAAGCAATGAGCACCGAACTAAATAATTTATTTTATTCATTTACTTGTGTGAGTTGTGATTGTTATGATTCACATAATGTTTTGGATTTCTTGAGCCGGTGTCCTTAAAAATAAAGAATCCAAGTATGAAAAATATTTCTTTATGAATACAAACAAAAATTTAAAAATTATAGTTTGATTATTCTATTAATTTTACAAATATTTCAAGATCTTGACGAAACTGAAGAAACATGGTCGTTTGATATGCATCTATATATAATTCTTGCCATAGTAATTAACATTAAGATGTCAGTTTTAGGTAAATATGCATCTATATATAATTCTTGCCATAGAAATTTTCACATTTTCCCCTTCTAAGTTTGAGGTTAGTATATATACATATTCCCCCCTTCTAATTTAAGACATAAATTATTTTATTACTATGTTCAAACTTCAATTATCATTAAGATTCACTCAAAAACATTTAACAAAATGTATACAACTCAAAAAAGATTTTTGATATAAGTGATGGAATATGGTTGATTGACTTACGCTCTTATAACATATAGAGCAAAGCAATGAACACCTAAACTTGTAATTAACATTGTTCGTTTACTAATGTGTGTTTTTCTATTGTTATAGTTCACAAATAGTTTTGGATTTATCGATTAGAGATAAAGAACCCAAGTGTGAAAAGACTTGTTTATGAATAAAAAAAATTTATAATATATAATTTGATTATTTTATAAATATCACATGTATTTCAAGAAGAAAAATACTTCAAATATTTATAGGATTTATTTAATATTTTTATAAATATTTAAAATAAATAAATTTTATGTGAGATGATGTGCAAAAGATTTATGTTATATTATTAATTTTTTTGTAAGTGATGGAATATGATTGATTTACTTACACTCCAACATAAAGAGCAAAGCAATGAACACCGAAACAAGTTAATTGGACATTTTTGAGACTGATAGTATGTAAAATAATAATTAAATTTGAAATCAATATACATCAGAATTAAAACCGGTGACTTTTTCTTCGATCTAGATGAGTATATTTCTTATGTAAAGACTCCTCTACTTACTTAGGGTTAAAATTATTATATTTTATATTTAACTAAAACATATCAAACTTCGTTTGTCTTAATTCGATGTGATAGAACAAGTAACTTATTAAGTTTAAAATATTTAACCTTAAACTATTACTAGTAACCTTGTTCTAATTCTTAAACCAAATCGTTATATTCTTATATTTTTTATTGTGTTTCACGATCTTTGTACTTAAACTCACATATCTCATTAGATGTTGAATACAACATAAAGTGAAACCCTATGATGATGTATCTTCAACCTCATTCATAGACAGTCATTTCTTCCATTTCTCATTACGTTGCAACATAATATTTGCTCTAATACATTTGTTAAGATTTCTAAATTAAGACATCATAATAATTCTTATTCAAGATTTTACATTTTTATTAAAATTTGAATCATAACTTAGAATCAAACCCTAGTGACATCTTCTTATATTTATTTGTGTACCTCTATCATGGGTGCTCCACCGTGTCCAGGAAATTCGTACAACGGGGTTCGAATCGCGAGTACAAGAGGGACCCAACGTAAGCAATTCGAAGTCTGCCCAATAGACGTATTTTTGCTCGTTTCATATTCTTAATCCCAACCCGAGGAAGGATGATGTGACACTGAGTAGGTGTAAGAAACATGAGGGAAAAGGATGACTTAAGCATAACGAGGACGAATTCTTAAATGGTTTTTGACATTAGAAACCATCGTCCAATCATGATTTAACATGAGAAGATGGATTAATAATTAGGTCATGTAGGCTATCCCAATGAAAGGATGGGTCATTAATTAGATCATATGAACATCTATCCAAAATAAAATAAAAAGTTCGAGGAAGTAATTAATCCATTTATACTTAAAAATAGTAGGGCGTTTAGGCATGATAATCAACATTAATTATTATTTATTAAAATTTTCTTTTGTTTTATCGTTAACTTGAAAATCGAAGAAATAGTATCGAAAAATCCACTCGATCTTGTTTTTTGTATAGATTGATCGTAAAATAAGTATTCTAGTCTTTCTTAACTATCGAGTAAACGTTAAAACTGTCTTCGATCATATTAGACTTCTTGTGTATATAGATCCGAATCAAATTGAGATGATCATCGAAGCATCCGATCACATTAGACTTTTGGTAAACTTGCTATGAAACTGCTATCGCAAAACCCATCTCAGAGATATGAAAATAAGACCATAGAAGCAAATCCAAATGTTAATAATATATACAAAAATGAAGAAGAACTGAAACAATAAATAATAGATAAATTTTATTAAGTAAAGAATTCTCCAAGAACTTTGTAATCTGCTGATCTCTCGATCGGACTTGATTTGGGAGGCTTAAAGAGGGAGGGAAAAGGAATCATGTTCAGGTTGATGTAGTCATGCTAGTCGGTGAAGTGCAAACAAATCACGATCAATTTTGGGGTTTAAATTGACTAGCTATACATAAGGAGATTTAACTATGATGATTTATTGTCTTTTTTTTTTTTTTTGGCTAAAGTCATATTCTGTATTTATATTTTCTAAAGCAACATTATCTTTTTCTTTTAAGGAAAAAAAAACTGAGGCTAATGTGCATGTGTGTTATTTCATACATTTTACTTATTAAGATTACTGTATCATCTCGGTTTGGTTCTATCCACATATACATGGGCATTCAAAAATTCTACGTTAGCGCCCAAGGGATATGGAGACTTCTCGGGACGTCAGTTGGTAGGTCGGGAACCCATCTGATCACCTCGTATTGGAGTCGACTTCTAGTTCTCAGTGGAGCTATAGTCGCCCGAAGTCTATTATGATGTTCATGGGGGAATTACTTATCCTCGGTTGGGGGACCTTGTTTGGTTGACCTCTTCGCGAGCATATCCTTCCACTTCTCAGTTGGCTGCCCGGTCGTTGATGTCTGCACTAAGACCGTGGTTAAGGGGAGATGTCACCCTGACTCGACACTTCTGATGGTCAAGTCAACTATGTGAATCGTTCTGTGTCTTATGTCTAGCATGGAAAAAAAGTCCCCCCTACTTAGTTGTCTATATACCTTTTATATTATTTGTAGAAATAGAAATTGTACAAAGTGAGTTAATGCACGTGGGCATCATACGTTGGTCGATGGCTAAACCCCCGACCTGTCTGTTAATTCCCACTGTTTATGCTGATTGTTTTTATTGTGTATCTACAATAGACATGATCCTTCCATGAGCCATTGTATGAGTTGAAACATGTTATTTTACTATGTAGAGGATGTACAAAAGGAAATATTATGATGAAGGTAGGTGATGCGGTGTGAGTATAGCCTTTCGAGCGATGATACTACTTTTTGAGACCTTAATCTGAGTTGAGTTGAATCGATCATGCCTACTCTACTTTTGAAAGATAACATATAAATATATATTGTATGGGCAAAAATATAGACTATCAACACCAATCACATGAAATCTTGAGTTCGGTTTCAGGTAAATGTGTAAGGAAGCATGCACTTCATATCTTGTAATGTATATCGATATACTGCAATCGGAACAAAAAAAAAAGAAAAAGATTTGAGAACATCTTCAATTCCTTGGTGCTGTAGACTTATATATTGTTCGTTAAAAGAAGCCAGGATCGGAGGAAGAATTATACTTCATGATAAGGAACTGGTTGCTCGATCTTTGGCGTTCCATTTATGTTGGCTTCCTGTTCCCCGGTGAGCTGCTGCGCACGCTCGGCCTGCGTGTCCCAATCGGTTCTGTGGACGGCGACGAGCATAAGCACGACGCAGGCCGCCTGCGCCGACAGCAACCCCAGCCACAGGCCCTTGAAGTCGAGCGGCGTCCAGAAGGCTAGCCCGACCGCCACCGGCATGCCGACGACGTAGAAGGGACCCAGGTTTATGTTGGCGCCGAGCTTGGGACGCGCGCTTCCTCTCAGCACCCCGCACCCGGCGGTCTGCGGGCAGTTCCCGAGCTCGCACAGGCCCAGGATCGGTAACACCGACGCGGTGAGCTCGAAGATGGCGGAATCACGGGCGAACATCCTGGCCCACACGTGGCGCACTGAGAACGCGAATCCGAACGCGACGAGGCCGAGCGCGACGGTGCATGACAGTCCGACGGCGGCAGTTCGACGAGCTCGGTCGGGCCGGTTCGCGCCGAGCTCGTTGCCCACCCGAGTGGACACGGCAAAGCTAAGCGAGGACGGGAAAATGTAGATGAGTGAGGTGGTCTGTATCAGAATGCCCATGGCAGCGACGGCGGCCGCTGGGTTGACGAGGAGACCGCACAAGATGATCATGATCTCGTACCACCACCACTCCAAGCACACCGAGATGCAGCTGGGGACAGCGACGTTTAGAAGCGGCCTCCATCCTTTGAAGCACTCGGAGCTGAAGCTTAGTCCTCCCGTGGTCCGGCAGAGGTCGGAGAAGTAGATGTATCCAAGGAGGAAGAGAACGACGTTGAAGTGAAACCAAACGGAGGCCAAGGCGACGCCGCCGATGCCGAGGTGGAGAACAGATACCAAGAGGTAGTTGATGGGTAGGTGGAGGTCGACGGCTAGCCCGGCTGACATGGTCAGCGGGAGCGTGATGGACTGAGTTCTGAGATAAATGCGGAGAGGGTGAATAAGCGACTGGAGGATGAGGTCAGGAAGGCAGGCACGGAGGTAGGAGCTGGCGGCGGCGGCGAGAGCCATGTCCTGGCAGACAAGGAGGAGGAGAGGGCGGCTGTAGTGCCATAGGAGGGCGATGGGGACGGAGGCGGAGAGGAGGAGGAGAACGGTGCGGTGGAGCGCAGGACTGAGGAGGTGGGAACGGCGCGCGCCGAAGGCCTGGCCGCAGATGGGCTCCATGCCCATGGCGAGGCCGGAGAGGACGGAGTAGCCTGTGATGTTGGCGAAACCGATGGCCAGGGAGCCACCGGCAATGGCGAAGTCGCCGAGCCGGCCGAGGAAGAGCATGGAGACCAAGGAACGACAGTAGAGCAACAGGCCGGTGAAGGCCATGGGCAGCGCGAGGCTCAGGATGGACTTGGCTTCAACAAAGGCCAAGGATGCTGAGCCGAGAGGCCTCAGCGTTACGACCGTTGGCAGCGCTACCACCTCCGCTGGGCTCTTCACCGGGGGCTTCTGCACGAGGAAGGGCCGGTGGTCGCATTGGCTCGGTGCAGCAGGCTTACACATGGCAATCGAGCTTGTATTATGAGGACAAGGAGGAGGAGGAGAATGGGTAAGGGTTAACGAGGCTCTGCGCTCGCGGCGAGCGTTGGGCGTCTAAATATAAGGAAGGGTGTGGAGTGGATGCGGCCAAATTGCATTAACTATTTCCATTCTTCACGTTGATGACAAGTCAAATGAATGATGATTAATTCCCATCTACTGTAACTTTATCTATTATAATAATCACTTGAAATGTGATGCGGAATAATACTCTCATCTCCTTAAGTAATCATTTGTTTCCCACACAGAAGCATCACAATCATCTTGGACTAATGTCATTCTATCTATACCTTCTTCTGATTCCCACTCTTTAAGCCACATCCAACACCATGTGGATCACAATGTTTTTTTGATGCTAATGTCATTGTTGTTTCTGGAAATTAAATGCCCTACATTGAGCTGCATCACAAGAACTCGTTCCACCGAAAGATGCAGGTTTACAAGCTGCAAGTTCGTGTGGGAACATGGAAGAAACATAGTTCTTTTGCGGTCTTTTGCATGCATCGGCAAAGTCAAACCCAATGGCAGCAGAGTTCAAACCACTAAAACAAAGCTTTCAACTGGTGAGTCTGACCACGCACTGTTAGTATGTTGAGACGAAGGTGCAAATATCGTGGAACAAACGTTGGAGTAATCCTGGAACAACTCAGGAGCCAGGCTGAAGAAGAAGAGGGTTTTCATGTAAGATAAGAAACCTAATGGTTTGTCTTCTCGTCTGCAACTCCCACACATTGGGAAGCTGGCAAATGACAGAAGGACGTCTCATTGTCTCTCTTCTTCCTTCTAAATGATGGTAATAGATCACTGTATTATAAGATCAAAGGATTGGATCTTGTCTTGTCTCCGAGACTGTACTTGAAACACTGCGATTGTACTTGATTCCAGCGGGCGCCACGGCCACCGACTTTTCGTGCAGCCTTTGGCTTCCCCGGCATGCATGCATGCATGCCTTTGGAGGACCGGCCGGCTACCATCATTCTCGCTTCTTTTGCTGCCCTGGCTTCGGATCCCAGCGTAAAGGAGGCATGCAGCAGGTGAAACCTGGGAGGGAAGAAGCGGGTTTGGAGGTTCGATCACGGCACGGATGCAGCCGGGAAGAGGCGGGAGCATGCAGGCGTCGTGCGCCGGCGTACATCTCGCGTTCCAAAAGTCGTGGCCGACGAAGGCTGCTTTGGATCGCTGTGATCTCCTCCGGCCGACACAGATGGCGACCATTTAGATCCTTTTCGGGGCCCTCGATCTCGTCCTCCACCAATAAATTTTCCATTGGAACCCTCACGAGTATCACGATTCGACGATGCTCATACGTATCCACTCTGATCCACCCACCTGATTCAAGAGAGAGGAAGAGTTGAAGAGAGTAGTCTCAAGTGATATCTTTGTGGAAGCAGAAGCCAAAAGTTTCGCCATGACAGTGGCAGAACCCACTAAGAATCTGACGGGTCATGCTACCTTGGAAGAAGAACACCATGAACACGACAGCCGACGAGCAGCAGAACTCATACTGGTCATCATATGTCATTTCCATTTCTCCATTGGCTTACTTCTTCTCTTTCCAAATAATGCTGTGGAGACAGTGTGCCTTTCATGCAAAGAAATAAAACTTTTTGTTTGAGAGGGTAGTTTCTATAGCATTTATGCTACTGTTACTTTCCCTTCCAACTAATGATGTGAAAACATAGTGCATAGCTAAACAAAAAATAAAATAAAATTAAAGTCATTCTGACACTAACTAATTTATTGTAGGAATAGAATCTACTATTAATAACTTTAATTTTGATAGAAAATATATTTATCTTCAATAAGAACATAACCTATGATGTCTCTATAAAGAAAAAAAAAGATAAAAAGCTCTCGATCAACATAATTCGATTATACAAAATATTTTTTTATGATGGTAATCAGCTAGGGTGATCGATTATAAAAGAATAAACCGATTCATAGTTATCACCCATCTCACCTTTATTTCCACCTAACTCATTTCAGGAGCTTGTCTTGAGCATGAAAGGATCATGCTTAGAATCCCATCCCGACATCGATATTAATGCAGATAGATCAATTCCATGTCAGATATAAAATGATATATCAAACGAATTCAAAGGTTCACACTATAAATCAGACCAAGATTGAGTTAGGTTGGTCAAGCAATGCATTAGTCTACCACCTATATCTTTTCCTATAAGCACATAAGGAAATGCATCAATTCCAAATGAAAGATCGATTTTATTATTTAATTATCATGTCACCATCAAATCAAAATGGAATATGTTGGTGTTATACCGCAACTTGGGGTGCTGAGTAAGCTGGATGAGAAATCCCGTGTGCGCAAGGTTACCTCCGTGGACGGTCGCGACACCCCGGGCCTGATCTCAGGTCGACTCCTTTGTAGGGGGTCAGTGCATTCTTCCTGCGCAAAAGGTCCTGACCGAACTATTGGTGCTCGGCCGAGCCCCTCCGACGATCAAGTCTGGGGTAGGAATGAATTGGCGAGTATGGTTTTTTGCTCAGTTGCCCCTCCTTACTAGTGGCAGTTTTGAGGGTATTTATACCTACGTGGGCTTTGTTGTGTGCGGTATACATCGTCGCTATGGCGCCTGACACGCCCCCAACTGCCTACTGTCAGGGATGCTGCGGACTGGTTAGCCTGTCGCGTTCGGCCTGCCGCATCGCCAGCCGCCCGCTGTCAGAGGTGCTGCAGATTGGTCGGCCCGTCGCATTCGGCCTGCCATGTTGCCAACCGCCTGCTGGCAGGGGTGCCGGTTGGCCCGTTGCGCTTGCGCTGCCTTACCATCGGCCAACTGTCGACAGGGGTGCTGGCATGCTATCGCCCGCCCGTTGTTAGGTATGCTACAGGTCGATCGGGACCGTACGCTCACTAGAGTTGGTCGAGACTTCGACCCCCTCCTGTTGACTTTGTCGAGGCCGGGTCGATGTCCATCGTGCACCTGACTCAGCGACTCTATGATGTAGACAAGCAACGAGGTGGAGGTGTCACATTTTTTTAGTTGGTTGCTCGACCCTTATTACCTCCATTAGAATATTTTATCTTCTTTGAATTGAAAAATCTTTCTTGATGGTTCGATCGATTAAGAGTTCACAATATTATGTAAAAATATAAAAACTCTCTTTGCATATCCAAACCATAATGTCTCCTACTCTTATGCATGATTTGTTAATCTTGTGCTATCCTCATCTTATATATATATATATATATATATATGTAATTTTGAGGAGGATCACATCATTTATGATCTGATGCATGTTATTAACGTTCCCATATCGTCCAATCCATAAAAGATAATTCTCTACAACGCCAAAATAGTGATCAACGTAAACCAAGCGACTTTGCAATCCAACATGATTCGATGATACATCACTATCCTCATGTCAACATGTGATTTGCGCATCGACGACAAGACTTCTTTCCTTCCGTGTGAAGGTGTTCTCACTCCGGTCATGTTTGATCGTTCTATGAATTCCCATTACGTTTAGCCATTGCAATCGGACGACCGGCGCTGATTGTGCTGAGTGGGGCGGCCGTCCCGGAGTGGCAATCCAGAGAGGCAAAAGCAGGAGACAAGCTATGGTTGGCCATGGCGAACTCACGAGTCCTCAGTACCTGTGGATGCGAGAACTTGTGGTCTGCGCAGACGTCGCCATTGGAAGAGACGAGCCACAGAGCAAGAAAGAGGAGGGAAGCATCCAAAGTTTCCGGCGATCGTTTGCGAAGTGAGACTATTCGTAATTCTCTTACGATCTATATTTCATATATACACATCCTTCGAAGATTAGTATAGATCTAAAACTATGATAAAATTTAACCATCCCTCTCTCTCGCTCTTCTTTTCTTCATCTTCATCTTTTAGAGTTGCCATTATCATAGATTATGGCAGTAATCTAACAAGTTTTCTCTTCTGCATGAAGTGATCATCTTCATCAATGCTCTCTTGGATAATGGTAGCTCAGGTTAACACTACATGAGAAAAAGTAGTGGTATAAAGTTGGAGAATTGAAAGAGAAAGCTAAAGCAAAAGGAATGAAGAAAGAATAAAGATCATGAAATGAAAAGGATAAGATATATGTCAATGAATCCAGCTCATATTTGATGCCTCTAGAAGTACACATTTCTTATTTGTAATCTTTGCATTCATAAAAATTAAATGGAAAGCTAAATATTGTACAACTATTATATATTTTTTAATTTCAGATTTTAATATTAGAACAAAATTTGAGTAAGAAAAATAGTAGCATAACATATTATGATGTTTGAATAATAATGTAACTCTAATTAAAATTTCAGAAAGAAAATGCATGTGCATTCATAACCTAAGGATGAAACACCCCTAAACAATATAAAAAATAATATTATTAATCATCATCATCATCTTTATCCTTGCTCGGGATGATGAGATCCATCCATGAATTGGAATAAATCCTGCAGGAATCACTACAAATTATTGATGAACTTTTATCTCTCATATTTTACATTTTAGAATAGTTTTTGGACATATATACATACACACATATATATATATATACCTATATCTTTATCAGTCGCCAGAATCTTGATTAATCATGTATAATCATGATTAGTATTAATTTTATGTGAGTTAATGAAGTATAATTTTCAAACATAATAATTTTTTAGAGAATGTTAATAGAAAGTGGAGTTTCAACTAAATGTTAAGTCACAGTAACTATGTTACATATGCTAAAATTATATTTAGATACATAAATATGAAATTACTAAGTTTAATTAATATATATAATTTTTTCTTTACTAAATTAATATTTAAACTCTCCTTTTTAAAAAATGTACTTCATGTTTTCCAAACGAGCTAAATGATACATGTATACCTTTTTATAATTAAAATTATAAAAAATATATCTTATTCTTAGTTGTATAGCTTTTCTTTTTTTGACCTAATTCACTGCATCACAGGTATTCTAGAAATTAGGTAGGAAAAAACACTATTAGAAAATTCTTGAAATGAAAAACACTTCCAGCAAAAAATAAAAAAGAATACTTTTTCAAAAATTTACCACATACATATTGTATAAATGCTTGGGATTCTTGCTTGAATCTGAATCCATTTTCATCACCAATTAAAATTGACTTGAGCCCGATTTAAACAGATTCCAGAAACAAAAAAAAACTTAAATCTGATTACAATGTACATGGAGTTAGTTCTTGTTCAATATAAAATGATAACATCACAATTGATTTCAAAAAATTATCATAAAAATTAAGCCAAATTACATTTTCCACATCTTCACACTAAAAATCACATTGATTATAGTTGCATCCCACAGTCTATTGAAATATTTCCAACTCTAAGACTTCATTTTGAGAAGCTGACAGTCCATATAGACAACACAGCTACTTTCCACTCAAATATGCGACTAAGTATATACATTATCCGCACACTCAAGACTCCAGAAAGCATATAAGAGAACAAATCACAGTATGATGATGTTTCAATCTATGTCACGGTGTCAGTGGCGAAGACCTTTCCGCGTCTAAACCCCTTGGGATGTATTAAGACAGAGTCGACACAAAGACCACCTTTCGTATGCGTGCAATCGATTTGTTTCATTGAGAACTTGAGGTTGGTGGACACGTCAGAGTTCTCTACAACAAAATCGCCTGCATGGTAAAGGATCCAGCTCCCAGGCTTCTCTAGATAGCACTTGGATCGAAAATGATGGCCATCCGATGTTGAAAGTTGAAACCTCACGGGCTTTATGTCCCACCCATGTATGTGTTCAGTGATACAAATCCGACGACCAAGCCGCTTGGTGGCACGTCCTAGATGGAGCCGGAAGAATAGACTGTAGGAACCAGCTGGGAAGAAGAAATCAATTTCCCCATCCACCTCGAACCACCAAGTTTGCTGAAGGTATGCAACTGTGTGGAATCTGCAGAGCAAAATGCTTCAGTAGGTGCTCATTTCTATCATGTATGCATATATTCAGCTTACCAACCTCTTTAACTTCATCATAAATCTCCATACCAAATAATTGCTCAATTTAAACTGCTAGATGGCTAAATTGACAGCAGTTTCGGAAATTGAAGTCAGTGTTTTTTAACTAGAATATTATCACAGTCCATTTCTTTATAGAATATTCTAATATTAGAAAGCACTGAAATAGTTTTTCACGAAGATCATTGTAGCTGTTATCATGTTTCCTTTTATGAGTTATGACAGAATTTCTGGTGGAACTCAAAACTGTCGTTTGAAATGAGTGTTCAACATTTTAAATTTAAGGTATAAAAGAACACTCTTTGGTGTGCGGTACTATCCATCAGCATTCTTCGTGTTAATACAGTTTGTTGTCATACACATAAATGAGGGGATGAACTACAGAGCCAAAAATGAATGCAGAAAATCAGGGTTAAACAGCGAGAGAAGACACATGAAATGTTCAATAGAAACTTAAGAATAAGCAAGAGGTTTTAAGGCCCCTATAGATCATGTTAAAAAAAATATAATAGTTAAAAAAATTTATGAAACATTTCTGCGTCAAAGGGAAGTCACATGAAATGTACCAAAGAAACTCAAGAACAAGCAAGAGCTTTAAAAGCACCCATAGATCACATCAGGGAGGCTACAATAGATGAATCCTAGGCTGTGATTATCCTGAGTGATGCTTTCCTTGGACAATTTTCATTTTAAGCAGTCTAAGAAAATTACCCAGCGAAAAATATTATTTCTTGCCAGATATACCTGGATTTCAATTTAGGAGCTTGCAGGGACTGATGTCTACAGGATTCGAAACAAGACTACGTATTGAAAGCCATCTTCTTTCCCTAGCTAGAAACTGCTACATGAAAGACTGGAAAGGAACAAAAAAGACTAGATGTAAAACAACAGATATAAGAACTTGAAAAGATTTACAAGAAACCAATTGAACCTAATCTCATAAAGAGTGCTCGAAGGACAACCACTGCATTGATCTGATATTACAGTTCTAGAGAAGTCAAATGGTAAATGCACAAATGTAAAACTGGGGGGAAGTAGTTTTTAAGTGCATCAAAAGATACGTTTATGCATAGGGATACTTGCTGCCCATGATCATTCACATTTGTAAGAAAATCTAGCATAAACCATGAATCTTCCAAGAGAGAACTACGCTTAGTATTCAGAGCATTAGGCGAAAAGATCTAATAAAGATATAGCCTAACTTCTATGTTTATGTGATGTTATCAGATGATTTCTCAGATCAATTACCTCTGTTGCTTATGAATTGATAAACCATCAAATTTAAGATCAACTTATGTATGTTATTGGTGCCCTTTAGAAATCAAATAAGCTATTGGTCATTTGAGATCCAATGAGGTGATACCTAGACTCCTCTGTAGGGATGTAATTCCAGTATCTCCGATCATCAATCCCTGTAATCAACAAGGCTTTTGAGGAAATCAACATAAAAATTCCACCGCTGTTCTTCTCCAGCCAAAATTCCTACAATCAACAAAACAGAAACCTAAAATTAGATGAGATGAAAGGTAAAATAAGCAAGCGGAAACCCCCAGTTGTCATCTCCAAGATTCGATAATGTCTCTTAAAAGAAGCCCTTTAAGTCTCTCTTGCTCCTCCAGCAATAAAGTAAAAGATACAATTTTTGTCTTGCAACCAAAAAAAAAAAAAGAATACCAAAACCCAACAATCAAGACAAGCAAAAAAATTTAAATATCCAAGAACTACACACCATCAATGTACTCTTTCTTCATCAAATGAAGAAGATTTCATTGTTGTCTTCCAAACCAAGCAATCAAGCATCAACTTAACCTAATGACCCAAGTTTCTTCAATCTTATCAGCAGAATCCAAAGAAAGGACCTACCTTGGTGCCCCCATCAAAAGGATTCGGCCGGCACAACCGGGCATATATCTCCTTCTTACAAAGACGGCTCTTTTTGTGGGCGTTCTTCTCATCCGAGGTCAATGCCAACAGATGCCGGTAGTTGCTCGGGAGCTTCGTCTCCCACACCAAGTCCGCCGAGGCCGCCCCTCGGAACGTCCGGCTGAGCTGCGCCGCCTGGCAGATCTCCGGCGGGTCGAGGTGGACGATCACCGCCGCGACGCAGCTCTCCGGGAGGTCGCCTAGCCCCGTATGTTGGCCTCCCGCCTCCCCTTCCGGCCCCATAACACTCGAAGCCCCCGCCCCCATCGCCCCGGCCCACAGCACCACCACTACCACCAGCCCCGCAGCAAAAGACCACAAACTTTGGACCAAATCCGACCGATTCCAAGCTCGCAGGCCCAGATACCCGCGACCAAACCACCAATTGAGAGGGGAAAACTCACGGCTAAATCAAGACTTTTGTGCGTTGCCCGGGGGTGAGACACCAGTCTAAGATATCTTTTGGGGGCGGGGGGGGGAAGACGAAGCCGGGGACGGCGATACCGACAAAGACGATAAGGGCGGGGAACATCGCTTCATCAATGGGCCGTGTGGGACCCGCCACTAGATGACTAAAACACCCATTAATCCTGATTAGAGAACTATTAGGCATTTTCCATCTCGCCTATATTTTCCCTCAATTTTCTTATTATTATAATTTATTATTATTATTATTCCTTGAGTTTGTTTTTAGCCAAATATCCCTTCTATTTTTAGACACTCCTTTCTATAATATATATATATATATATATATATATATATATAAATATATCAATTAAGTTTCGGGTTATTGTAGGTAGAAAAAAATTTAAAATGAATATGAGTATTTCACATCAAGAAATGGGTGGGATTAAATCTGTAGTGCATTCCCCGTTGATGTCGTGCCTTAAGATACGTGCGCATGCGAGTAATTTGTTGTCGATTCGGGCCCCACGTTGCTGATCTACGCATCTCTCTCCGTGTGATTTTGATCCGCTTAATTCTTTTAAGGCTCTTTTCTTAAGATAGTCACGTAAGATTAAAAAAAAGGAAAAAAAAAGAAATTGATTTTGATAAGCTTAATTTTTCCGAAGGTTCTTTTCTTAAGACCGTCACGTAAGATTAAAGAAAAGGAAAAAGAAAAGAAAAGAAAAGGCCTGTGGCTATTGATGGTTTGGTAAGATGGAGTTAAATACCATTGATTTGCCTCTTTCGATGAGCTCCAATATTTTTAATTTATACTTATTTCTCTAATTTTAAATTTTATAATAAGGAGATAATAGACAAATAGTCCGAGAAAAAGGAGAACATAATAATATGTATTTAAAAGTAATAAAAAAATGACTATGATAGGAATAAACCCAAAAAAACACTCCGCGTATATTTCAATGCTGACGACGCTGGTGTTCTCATCATCCATCCATCCATCGCGGCCCGTAGCGAGTCTGCTAGGGTTTTGCGAACCGATCCCTTACGCCTCGAATCTGAGAAGGGGAAGCGAAGGCACAGGCCATGGACGGCGGCGACGAGGGCGTCGTCGTGGCTCCAATGGGCGACGAATCTATGTGCTCCAACGGTGGCGCTGTCGCCGATCCGCGCCGGCCGCCGGCGAGTTCTGGCAAGGCGGCAGCCGGCGGCGGTGAGCAGATGGACTTGGAGGCTTACGTTGCGCTCTACGCCGGTCGGACCAGGGTGTCGCGGTTGCTCTTCATCGCCGAGCGGTGTGGCAACGAGGGGATGCAGCTGGAGGCCCTCCGCATGGCCCACGACGAGATCAAGAAGCGGGAGGATTCGCACCTCTACCGCGAGGTCATCGCCAAGATCGGCGGTCGGCTCGGTCCGCAGTATGCCCTCGACCAGACGTGGGTGGACATGGTCGATCGCCGCGCCGAGGTGCGCAAGGAGAAGCTCGAGAACGAGCTCAATGCCTATAAGGTGCCGTATGCCTTCCTGCTATTCTCCTGATTCTTGTAGATTTGTAGTTGATTGTAATTCCCGATGCATTGCTTGTGATTTCCTATTGATTACTCGTGATATCTCCACACCCTTCAGAATCCTTGTACCAGGGATGATAATGTCAGTGCCTTCTACCTCTATGCAGTGATGTAAAGGGTGGTTAGCCTTGTCGTTAGGGTTTTCTTTAGTATATTTATTGAGATTAAACGTGATTGGTATATTACGCTTTTCCACATATAACATTTGTAGTGCATTGAGGCGAGCACTGTCTCCACTACCCACTTGAAAGATTGGTTGAACTATAAAAATAACATGTACAAGTATATTTTATACTCAATCGTAATGATTTTGCACTACTTAATTTAACATATAAAGATTGTCCTTAGCGTTTGCTATCACTTAATTTTACAGGCCCCTTAGAAGGATTGGTTACTTTCGGTTTCTTCTATGTCACGTATGATCTTATGAACACAGTTCTTCGTTTCCTTTTTTTTTTTTTTCTATTTGTCATTTTAGTTAAGTAAAGCAATTTCATTATTTGATCAATATATTGTTTCAAGTTCTTGGATGATGCTTGCCTCATAAAAAACTATGTGCCACTTTGCTATCTTTTGCTTTTGTGCTGTCACTAATTGTCAATTATTTCTTAAACATTTATGTGCAGACAAATTTGATCAAAGAAAGCATCAGAATGGGTTACAATGATTTGGCAGATTTTTTCTATGCTCATGGTCAGCTTGGTGATGCCTTCAAGAATTATGTCCGCACTCGTGACTACTGCACTAGTTCAAAACACATAAGCCAGATGTGTTTAAATGTTATCCTGGTCAGCATTGAGTTGGGCCAATACATGCATGTATCCAATTATGTGAGTAAAGCAGAGCAAGCACCAGAGCAGTTGGACCCTATAACCCATTCGAAACTACGATGTGCTGCTGGTTTGGCTTACTTGGAAACAAAGAAATACAAGCTTGCGGCTCGTAAGGTTAGTTTATTGAATGCTATTATGCCATGATTAATGTCACTTTTTTAATGAGTCAGGCTAGGGCCCATGGCAGTAAGATATGTCTGTTATATTATGGCCCTTAGTAATTTTCCTGATGTTTGGGATTTCTGAAGATTGTTGGTTTGATATATTTTATGATCCTTATTCCTGCTTTTAATGCCTGTAGAGTGCAGATGTGATTATTGATATGTCTGTTATACAAGTAGTAATAAACTATGTTTAGATTTGATTTTAAGATCATTTTATTTGGTTGAGTATTTCAATGTAATAGTTAAAAATATGCAGAGATTGTCAATAGTAATACTTGTTCTAGAAAGTAAGTTTCTCCGTACCCATTTGCATTTTCAACTTCTTGCTGAAACTTCATATATCTGGTTAAGATGTTCCATTTCTTCTGAAAAGAAATCACATTTAATGGTGTGTGGGTTTGTTGTCAGTGTGAATGATTTTTTGCTTTTTTCCACCACTTTAATGAACTTCCATGTGATGATTAAGTTTAATTGTTTGTGTTACAAGTTCTAAGTTATGCTTGAAGTAGCCTCTCTTCTTGGAGGGGTTAAGGCTGCATATTTCGAGCCTCTTCAGATCCTATATCAATAGGATCCTTGTGCACTGGACTTAGCTATGCCTTGCTTTTGTGATGTTTCTTCCCTTTTTTTTTTCTGAAGCCACTAGCAATTTTCTTCAGCATCTGGAGATGAATGGTGTTTATAATCACCTAGGATTTAAAATCTAACATTGTGTTTTTTTTTGTTTGTAATCGCATACTGTTCATTCCCTGTTAGCACAAACTTTGAGGAATTTATTGTTTGTTAGGGACATTTTGATTTCTCTGAAAGACATGCTAATAGATGGCTTTATCAAAATTGGCAGTTTTTGGAAACAGGACCTGAACTAGGTAACAATTATACAGATGTGATAGCACAACAAGATGTTGCTACATATGGAGGACTTTGTGCACTTGCTTCTTTTGATCGGACAGAGCTGAAGGTCTCTTTTATGCCAGTAATCCCCCCATCTTGGAGTTCCGCTCAATGCATACTAAGTTACTAACTACAATTCTTTTCTTTGCCAGAACAAAGTCATTGACAACATTAACTTCAGAAATTTTTTAGAGTTGGTGCCTGAAGTTAGAGAACTTATTAATGACTTCTATGCAAGGTGAGATAGGACTTTTACATTTTTTAAATATCTTCTATTATAAACCATAGCATTTCATAATAAGGCTACTTAAATTCTTTTACTGTATTCCATCTTGATGCTCATAGTTTCATTAATTCTTCTTTAAATTATGATAAATCAATTGGGATGCCTATTTTTTTCCCTCCTTTTCAAATTAATTTTTAGTATTTGTGGCTGACTTATTTTGCTGACCCTATAACTCAGGTCTACCTATATAGGGAACTGAGTCCATCAGTTAAATACCTTTTATTAGGTTTAATTATAACTTAAAGGTGGATCATAGCACTCCAGTTACTGACTTCAGCAAATATGCTATTATTAGGCATTAGCAATTGTTTCTCCATGATTTATAATTGTAGTAAATTGGTGATGGTGTTGAAGGTTTTGATTTCTTCGTTGTGGTGATATTGTTTGATTTTGTCATTCTTGATAATTTGACATAAAAAATATAACTAGGGAGAATGTGATGACATGTTGATTATGAGAAATGGAAAATGTGGATACCTTAAAGTTATTTATATATACATATATTCTAAATATGAAGTATTTCTATATAGTTCACGAGATAGAGTATGCTTATATGCTTATACATTGGTGCATTCTAACACATACCACATGTGCCTATGTGGTGATTGAACCAATTGGAATGCTGCGTCTGCTTTTTATAACCTTGCAACACTGGGTTATTAAATGTGTGGTCCATTTAGAAAAGGAAGCCTAACTGAATGCTATTTGGTTGTCTAATAGGTAAGTAAAAGGCACCAAGCAGAGAGCTTATGTTGTTGATAGATTGACTAAGAAATTCTGTTTTCTAAATGGGACCCAGATAACAATCTCTTTCAGGATTAATAAGTTATGTGTACCAAATTGTACTAAAGTTTTGTGGTTCTGAGCGCCAAAGGACAGTTGGAATTTGTTGCAAATTGGTTGCTTATAGATTTGTAGAAGCAATCTTATTATGAAGTCAAAACTAATGGAGATTGGACAGAGGCAAGTTGATCCTTTTCTACGGTTTCATTTTTTGGTGGAGAGGTTTATGTTAGAACTCAAGGAAACTATTGTACAAGCCTATAGAACAGATCCTGTTCTAGGAAGGTCGTTGTTTTTGAATCGTACCACTCGGTATGGGCTATATGTATTGTTCCAAATCTGGTATAGCTGGTTATCAGGATTGATAGCCAAACTTACGAAGACAATTGAGTGTCAATAGAGGATTATCCACTCTCAGTATCACGAAAGGAATATCCCTTATGCTTTGGCTCAGGCAAATCCCTGGCCAGAGTCATTCGGATTAATAGAGAAGTTCTCCGGGAGAATCCGATTAGAATGAGACTCGGATGGATTCTGTATGAGGTCTGACAGTACCATTCCCAATATATGGTCTATGAGATATTAGATGGATGAGGGACTATAGATACATAGTAATTGAGGACAAACCGGTCCAATGGATTAGATCCCCCCAACTATGGCGTAGTGGCCTAATATCGAGCTGGCCATGAGTTGCACTCGTTAGAAATCCTTCTGACTCAGTGAATTGTTATCCCAAAACAATTCACTTAACTCTTACCACTTGAAATTGGTCGGTAACAGTCAATTTTGACCGTCGATCGCTGTTGGGTGGTAATGGTCGATTTCGACCGTCACCGGTCGATTTCAGGCGGTATCAGCTGAGAGAGAAGAAGAGGGAGAACAAAAGGGAGAACCTGAGATCCGACGTTGCTCTCCCGATCCCAATCTGTCGCCTGCGAGCTTCTCGGCTCTTCACGGGGAGAATCTTTGGTGATCGCGGGGATAAAAAACGACGCCCGAGCTTCTCGACAATCGCACGAGCTTCTTGGGGAGAAGACATTTCTTCTCCTCGCGCGGGGAGAAGAAATGTCTCCCCACATGGGGAGAAGGAACCAAGCGACGTCGCCCTTTTTTTAATTTTTAATTATATATATATATATAAATCGAGCATTATGCCTGGGTGTATCGCTTGGTACCGGTATACCATACCATACTGAGCTGAGCTCGATACATCGATACAGTACGAAATGACAGACTTTGGTTGAGAGGTTCATGTTATGGACACAACAGATGCAGTGTAGTTTATTAGATAGGGAGGAAAGATTAGAAGAGGAGGGATAAAATGAGAGTAGAGGATGAGAAGAATAGAAGACGAGCAAGAATAGAAGACTTGGGGCCCGTTGCTCCCCACTGTCGCTGCTCTCTGTCGTTGCTCGCCACTATCGCTACTCGCTGCTGTCGTTGCTCACCACTACTGCTGCCGTTGTCGCTTTTGCTGCTCTTAGTAAGCAGCTTTCTCGGTCAGGTCAGTCGCCTCGCCTAACTTATTGTTAACAGTATACTGTTAATGTATTGTAATAATATCTTATTAACAGTATATTGTTAAACAATATATTGTTAAAAGTAGCTGTTAACAATATACTGATAACAATATTTTTTATTTATTAGATTAATAATATATTATTTTGATTTAAATTTTAATAATACTAATATTTATTTATTTAATAGCATGTTTCTAGATTTTCTTAATTTAATATCATATTTCTATTTAAATAATTATATTTACTAATTGTATTATGTATATTTTTTATATTTTAGCACCTTGCTTCACTCAGGCGAGCGCCTGGGCAAACGCCTACCGCCTCAGGCGTTTTGGGACCCTGGCGCCTAGCGCTTTTTAAATCATATATATATATATACCGAGCATTATGCCTGGGTGTACCGCTCGGTACTGGCATATCGTACCATAACAAGCTGAGCTCGATATGTCGATACAGTATGAAATGATAGATTTTGGTTGAGAGGTTCATGTTATGGACACAACAGATGCAGTGTAGTTTATTAGATAAGGAGGAAAGATTAGAAGAGGACGAGCAAGTAGAGGAGGAGATAAACAGCTGACAAGCCCAAAAAGTTAACTCTTTATAAATTCAACTCATCAACCTTAATGGCTAAACCTTTAAACAAGACATAGGTAGATGAAGCCCCAAAGGCATTTTTGCTTAAAATAAAGAAGAATGGTGTAATATCTGATGGCTCTTCCTGATCCAAATTCTGTTGATTGTGACCAAGTTAGCATTCATTGAATTTCTGGAAAATTCTGTTTGAGCTCAAGGAGTTCTTTTGTTTTCGGATTCGAACATTAATCTTGTACTGTGCATCTGCCTTCTTTTCTAGCACTCAACGAGACATTAAGAAAGATTGATCTCAATATAAGTATAATGTTTTATTACCTTTAGGCCCTTCAAAGATGAGGATTCTTTGTTATTCTTGCATCAAGCAAACCTCTCTACAAGTAATACTGACATTGGCCTAAATGCTTTTCACTTGACAACAGAGGTTGTTTTTACCTCATAGTCTCGCAGTTCTAAAATGCTTTTCATTTGACAACATTTTGGTTACTGCTATTGTTCTATTTTTTTCATTGGAGTCTTCTATTCAGTATGCAAATTTCACATTTGGTATAATTGAAGCATCAGTGTCTCAAGAATGTTAACCGTGTGACAGTTTCGTGGGTGTTGCACTTTTTCCCAAATCCCAAACCATGTATCCATTTGTTTTTCTAATTTGACCATGTGCTTTTTTATTTTAGGATCTGAATCCACTTGTGTCCTGAATACAGCATTTTTTGTCTTGCTGAACAAACATTTGCATTGTATGCTAACTGAAAAACATTTCAATGAAAGAAAGAATAAGCTAAAGATCAATTTATATGATGTTTTCAACTTTATAGAATGGTAAAATCATTGCATCCCAAGATGAAGATTTATGCAACCTGAGACTGGGATTTTTGCTTATGGTCCTTCTGTAAGTTGGGGGCAGACACATGGTAACACCATTCTATGAACTTGTAATGCATAGTGATTTGAACCTAATGGTGTGTTCTCAAATAAGTCACTGCACCAGTTCCATGAATGAAGAGTTGGGTAGTTACATCACATCTTACTACCGGGTGTGCCTCTTTCAAGATTACGGTAGCAATTGTATGTTTTCAGAGCTGAAGGAGACAACAGCTGAGACACAGGAAGTTTGATCAACCCCTTTTTTTCTTTTTGTTAGAGAGGAAACACCAACTTTTAGTAACTTCAATGTCTGATTAATTTACAAATCAATCCTAATCTAAATTATAACGTTATGTTGCTCCCATGACCTTTATCTGTCGATTTATCAGTGAGTTAATTTTAATCAAAAAATTTTCCTTTTATCTCCCTTGACATTTATCTATCTGACTGTCGATGAATCATTCTTAAAGTAAATTCTTAGTTGAAGTATTTTTTAGTTATCATTGCATAATTGTTATTTTTCAAAGATTCAAACTAATCGGAGTTCTCAAACATGTTGAATCCAGCAAATTGATCCATTATATTTTGTACCTATAGAATGTCTTGATAATGTTTGCTTAAACTTACCTTACCTTAACACTGCTGCAAGTTAACTTGCAGCAAATTAGTCTTAAGATTTCGTAGATTGTCTACATGTCTTTTTAAAGTGCTAAAAATTCTAGTTTTGGATTAAGGATTTTGATACTCATTCTAAAAAGGATGTTGCATTTCAGTCGCTATGCCTCATGCTTGGAGTATCTTGAGAACCTCAAACCGAATCTACTGCTGGATATCCATTTGCATGATCATGTTGAAACACTTTACACTGATATTCGGCACAAAGCCATCATTCAGTATACGCATCCGTTCATTTCTGTTGATTTACTCACAATGGCCGGTGCCTTCAAAACTAGTGTTGCTGGGTTAGAGAAAGAACTTGAAGCTTTAATCACTGAGGACAAAATTCAAGTAAGTTCTCTTTTTCTTTCTTTTGGTTGTGAACCACAGTGTAAAACAAAAATGCTTGTGAACATTATTTTTGTCACTTGTTGGAAGGTATTCAAAGTCTTCCTTTTGTTGCATGAGACCACTCAGGTAAAATAACCTTGCTGTCGCATAAATTGACCGCAGGCTCGAATAGATTCTCACAACAAAATTCTTTACGCAAGGCATGCTGATCAAAGAAATACTACCTTCCAGCGTGTCCTGCAAACTGGTGTGGAATTCGAGAGAGACGCACGAGCCATGTTGCTGAGAGCCAATTTGATTAAACAGGAAAGCATACTCAGGGCAGCAAGGAAACTTTGAAGCTGAATGGTGATTTCTTAGGTGGGAGGCTTCAGATTTGCACCTGATGTGAATGAAAGATGATGTTTTTTTCCTCCATTTTTGCATTTTGACATCAAGTCCATGATTAATTTTGGGGCATCTACGTATACTTGCAGAACAGGGACCTGCCTTGGAAATTGTTATGTTTTTGTATATACTTGGAGGAAGAAAAATATCCACAGACAACCAAATTCATGTTTAACACTCATCAAAGTCTTTGGCTGCATTGATTTACTCGAGAAGCATTCATCTTCGGTGAAAGCAAAATTTTGCTTAATCTGATCTCCAAATCCCACTGCTATGTTGTACTCATGTATGCTTGCTTTTTGTATGATCCTATGAGGTTCTCATCCTGATGAAGTAGTGAAGGGTCGATGCATCCACCAGTTAATATCAAGAGTTTGAACTTTCTTCTTGTACTTGTGAAAACAGAAGTTTAGTTTGTGTTCAAAATAGTAGACATGTCTGCATTTTATTTCTTGTATGTAGTGGTACATATAGTTTCTTTTCAGCAACATTTTGGTGTACCTCTCTACAAACAAAGCTAATTTGAAGGATCAATGAGATGTTCTTTTATCTTTGGGATGGCGGCTATGAGAAGATTATGTAGGAGGTCAGCAATCAATGACAGAGTGGAGTGTTGAACTTGATCTCGTCACCTGTGAAGGAAGGTAGCCTTGTCTTTTTGTTTCCATTACCTGCTACTCCACGCTTCAACTCTTTTGTCAATAAGACTACAGTGAGGCAATTTGGCTTCTGATTCCTGCAAGCTCAAAAAGTTCTTATCAATCTTTAACCTATTAGTATTAACAAGTATCTTTTTGGCAAGAAAGGACGTTCAAGTTCAGGGCCTGAGATCAATCATTCCGGTGCTTTTGTCAGTGTCACCGTTGCTGTTGTTCATCTTCTCTTTCTCAAGTTGCTTCAAAAGTTTGCACTCCCCTGACAGAAGAATTGGCCCACTGGCACACAATTCATTGGTACATTTCCAAGGCAAGTCACCTTCATCTACAATTATTTTCCCATCTACTTGCTATATTTATAAATCCATTAAATATTCTGGTCATTTATTTTTAGAAATACATTAATTATTAGGATATCTGCTCAAAACAAAAAGATTAACAAATATATATTTCTCCACGGAGAATAACTATCCAAATTTTATATGATATATTTAATATTTTTTTTCTTTGTCGAGTAAACATAATTTTCGGTTGTTTTTTTTTGTTGTTGGCTAGTGGTTGAACTCCAAATGATATTTGAAAGAACTGAAGTTGTTTGGTGTGTTTGCCACAATAAAAGAAGGGCCATCAAATTGGCATCATCACTGTCCCCATGTAAATAAAAAAATATATATTCCTCTACCCCTCTAAAAAAAAATTACAATTTGACAATCTTTGTTTCTTCATATGATTATATACTGTCGGATATATATAATATTTTTTTACCCAGAAAAAAAGGAAATAGTTTTCTCTAAATCTAGTAAATCTTTTCTATATGAATAGACAACATACAAAGATAAAAGAGTGGATGGGAGGATTGATGCCAAACAATTAGGATAACCAGAAATAATTGAAGTTGATATCACAATAGATATCAACTTTTTTGGTCTAAAATTGGTAATATACAGGTTGGATTCCTCCTATGTTCTATGTTATTTCCCCTACTTTTTATCTCACAATAAAACATAAAATTTTTCTTTCATTCAACCCTTCTTGTTCACCAAATCAACAAAAATTGCTCCCTCATAGTACCTTGTCACTACCTCATGGGCCCCAAATAACTTTAGAGTGCTTGTCCTCACCTCAAATCACAAATGCCCTCCCTGTGGTAATCCTCTTTTCCCCCACACACTCAATTCCTATTTCTTCCTCCTAATCCATCTTAAGAAACTCAGTAATCACCATATTTAGTTTAAATTAATTAAAAATTTAAAACACATAAAATAACCTAAAAGTCATGCAATCATAATATATTTAATGGATTTTTTTTTTAAGGTTTTCATTCTAAGAGGATTAAGTATTTATGAGATTTTGAGTTGGAGGGGTATACACATGATAATATTGAAGTGCAGAGGGGTAAATACGAAATTATGAGAACAAACGTTAGCCAAAGCACAAACCCCTATTTGTTTGGTTGGGGAGGACGATTGCGCCCAAAGGGGAGGGAAGAAAGCGGGTTGTTCGCGGAGCCGATCGCGAGAGGGAGCGAGCCGCCTGACCCCGGTGCCGGCGGCTGGGATACGGTGGAGCGGGGTCGATGGGGAACTCGCTGGGCTGCTCGGCGTCAGGGGAGCGGCTGGTGTCGGCGGCGAGAGACGGCGACCTGGTGGAGGCGCGGATGCTTCTGGAGTTCAATCCCAGCCTCGCCAAGTACTCCACGTTCCGCGGCCTCAACTCCCCCCTCCATTTCGCCGCCGCCAAGGGCCACAACGAGGTGAGGATTCCCTTTCCCCCCTTTCTTCGATGCAAGATCCAAGATTTCGATGTTCTTGTTCTGTTATTTTTCTGTTGGTTTTCTAATGTCGGTGGCTTCCGACTAGATCGTCACGCTGCTGCTGGAGAACGGGGCCGACGTGAATCTGAGAAACTATTGCGGCCAAGTACGCGATCCTCTTCTTTTCGCCTTCTCTTTTGATCCCTTTCTTTTTTGTGCTCTTTTTATTCGGTAGATCTTCGAAGGATTCACCTTTTATATTTCTGCTGAACGAAATTGGATTTAAAGACAGCGTTGATGCAAGCGTGCCGCTACGGACACTGGGAGGTGGTGCAGACTCTGCTCATCTTCAGAAGCGTTGTATGTGTGTGCGCATGCGTGCAAATTATATTTTTTCTTTGTGATTTCCATTTTTATACCGAAGCAAGTTGAATCTTTTCTGGCTGTGGAAGTCAGACTTTGGAAGTTGAATGAATCGTTTTCCCGCATTCTGAAGGTGACAAGAGCGGACTATTTGACCGGTCGGACTGCGCTGCACTTTGCTGCGGTGGGAGGACATGTGCGGTGCATTAGGCTGTTGGTTGCAGATTTCATTCCAAGTGCTCCCTATGAAGTGATTACCGGTGTGGGCAGCAAAAGCAGCTCGGATTCTTCTTTGGACCGAAGACATGATCAGTTGTGTGTTGTCAATGTTTATGAAATAAATAAGCACTCCGTGGCATTTATTTTTCATTATTTTTCTATTTTGCATTTATTGTTGCAGTGCTCTGACGAAGTTTATAAACAAGCCTGCTGATGGAGGTATCACGGCTCTGCACATGGCAGCCTTGAATGGCTATTTTGATTGTGTACAGCTCTTACTCGATTTAGGTGCCAATATCTCAGCAGTTACATTTCAATATGGCACATCTGCAAACTTGATAGGTATGTTTTGCTCTTGCAAGTGATAATCTGTTACTGCTACAGCTATACTCTGGTGTAGTTTTTCTTTAACTTTGTTGGATGAAGCAGGAGCTGGAAGCACTCCTTTGCATTATGCAGCTTGTGGAGGGAATTTGAAATGTTGTCAGGCAATACTTACACTTTCCTGTCATTATAATCCCTGGATTATTTTTCTCACTTATGTTGTTAGAATTACCAGTTATTAATGTGACTCCATTACCTTGGCAGATGCTTCTTGCCAGAGGTGCTAGCAGGTTGACATTGAACTGCAATGGGTAACTTTTCTTTCCTTTCCCACTAAATTTAATCGCTCCTGTTGGTTCACTTCATGACAAATTTCTCCTTAATTAATTTTCATCAAAAGGTCATTACCTTTTCTTTTTCAGATGGCTTCCATATGATGTCGCGAAGATATGGCGACGTCGTTGCTTGGAGTCATTATTGAATCCCAATTCTGAATTGTCTTTACCTGTGTTTCCACTCTCAAATTATCTTTCCTTGCCACTTATGAGCATACTGAACATAGCAAGGTACTGCGAGATTATTTGTTTCTGTTTGCTTGATTATGTATCATATAGAAAGTAGCATGTCTCTTAAGACTGTTGTGACTAATGACATGTTGTTTATTATACATTTTGGGTGTTCTGGGAGAAATATTATTTCATATACTGTCAGTGCCGAAAGTTTTCTTCCCAACCACATTTAATAATGCTACCATCTCCTTTTCATGTGGCATCAGATCTTCCTTATCTTATATACATCATAACAGCATGCGTAAATTTTGCCAAGATAAATAGTTTTTTCTTTTCTAGCTAAAGGAAGAGCGACATATGCTTAAAGGTCTTGAGTTTTTCTTTTTCCCTTCAAAGGCATTCTTGAAGCACCAATTTGGCACTTCTAGTGGTAGAAGGATTACAAGTTAGCTATCACAATAAAGGAAAGGTTCTTGTAAGATTCTTGATACTTTCGAAGATACGTTATAGCTTTTGTGGTATTACTGGAGCTATTATTGTTTTAATAAAGCAATCAGATGATTGAAATTTTTTGTTTCATGTGCCTAGCAGATTGCATAGACTATATATGTTAGGTTCTGTAAGACAATAAGATTGCACATGTCACACTTAAAAGTTTTGTCCTTTTCAGTGTAACCTAACTATGATGAAATTTTACATGAAAAAACTTTCATTAGTTGAAAAAAAATGATTATCCGAGTGTTTTCATCTGATCAAGATTATATGTCAAGTATCCAATATGTGAAATATCTCTTTGTATATGAAAATCAGGAAAAGAAAACAAAAGAAAAGCGACATAAATTCATCCCATACTGTAGTAGAGATCACTCTACCAAGTTGAAACTTTTGTGCTCTATATATATCGACTTAAAATAATTACATGCTACATCTGTAATTTTTACTAATACCAGAAGTTTATATAGTGAAATATGTTTTTGGTTGGATTGGCTTCTCAATCCCAATTGTAATTAGGAAATACGTCTAGTTATATGTTTGATTCCCATGACTTAAGGGTTCTTACTTTCTGCTGGATTATATAAGAGCTAAAACCTGTGTGCTTATTTGTTAGCTGTAATTATCTCACCTATCTAATGATGTAAATTAGTATAATTCACATGTTATTCTTTTGCAGGGAGTCTGGGTTACAGTCTTTAATTGCCGTTGATGATATTGATCTCTGTGCTGTATGCCTTGAAAGAGCCTGCAGTGTTGCTTCAGAAGGTGAGCCAGATCCGCACTTATTCCCCATATAGCTTAAGCAGGTCAAACAGAAATTAATTGTTGGTCAATGAACATGGATGGACATAGCCTAATGTAGGCATTACAAACTTGACCTCTCTATAGAGGCACACTTTATTCTTACTTTATTTTAGAAGTGAAGCCAATGATAGACAGGTTTTAGATGATAAAAGAAGTTGACCATGACAATGACACTTCAAAATGGGCGATTGAGACTTTTCATGTTTCTTCATGTCCTTTTTTTTCCACTGTGGGCTATGTGATGGCTTATAGCAACTGATCTTGATTTTTATTTCCGTCTTTCTTTTGTTCTTTGGGGTGCATGGATCTTCAGAGATTTCCACTACCCCTTAATATATACTTTTCTTGCACATGCTTTGCAAGTGCTTTGTATGAAACAGATATTAGTGAATTGAACAGATAATTAACTGACAGTATGTTAGTATTCTGAACTTTGTGTCAAGTCTGAAAGATTGATGATTTCAGAAAGAAAGAAGAGACAACTAAGGAAATCATTGAGAGAGTTAAAATAAATAAATAAATTTGCAATTTGCATGATATAAATCATATGTAAATTAACACAATGAGTAGCCAGTTCTCTACTTGTTATCATCCAACCTCTATTGTGGCATTTTAATGTAACAACTTGGTGCTTCATGTACATCTGGTAATTGAACCTCTGGTAGCATCATGCTTAATAAATTCAACAATCCTGTAAAACTTTCAAATTAAGAAAAAGATTCTGTAGCTTCTTTTAGTACATGCAGTGCATCTACATATTGCAATCTTATGATAACCAGAGAGACTTGTATTTCATGCATTAAACACAGAATATTTTCAATCATGAGTGAACCTCCAAAAACCCCTTAACCAGAAGTATTTTGTAAGAGATAACTGTAAGTTCTATTACAAGGCAGAAGTATTTTGTAAGAGATACCTGTAAGTTCTATTACAAGGTTTAATAGCCACCCGAATTCTCAGAATTAATATTAGATATACACAACAGTAAGCTGTAATGTTTCATTTATTTGATTATATCTACATGAATCCTTTTTCACCATTAATTTTTTTTAGATATAACTAATGCTGTATAGAGAAAATTAAAAAGGAAAATAGATGTAAAGTAATTGCACGTGTACTTGTAGCTTCTGTTACTGAAGAAATGTAGTTGACAGGAATATGTTCTTGGTATTCCCTGGCTTGATCAACTAGAGCATGTCAAAAGCATTGGCCAAATTGTATGTACTAAATTGCGAGTGACACCATAATGGTGTTGTACTTGAATGGGTAGCATAATTATTTATGTGATGTTGACACTGAATCAAGTATTGTGGTCCATATGTGTTTATTTAGGCTCACTCTTAACAAGCTATTGAGCTTTCGAGGTACCTGATCATGATAAGTGACATCCAAGAGACTTTATTTGTTCCTATATGTGGATTAACTGTTAGGGCCTCGGTCGATGTTGAAAACTTTATTTCTGAAATTGACAGGGAACTAGGTTCTCCCATTAGCACATATAAGAAGCCCTAATGCTTTTATTGCTCTTGTTGTAATCAGAAAGTAATTATATGTTATCTAATCATATTACTTTTTTCAGGCTGTGGCCATGAGCTCTGCATACAGTGTGCACTCTATCTTTGCTCGACAAGCAACACTTCATCCGAAATTGTGGGCCTACCTGGTTCAATTCCATGCCCTTTCTGCCGACATGGCATAATCTCTTTCGTCAAACTGCCCAGTACCCGTGCGAAAGGCTTCAAACCCAACCTAGCACTCAGCCTTTGCAACCCCTGCATTTTACACCCTTGTGCTCTTGATGTTCCTGTGACATGCAGATCGGAGGTCCGCAGGAATCGAGTGGCTGCTGTATCGTCAGAGATCATCTGCCCTCTGACTTGTGCCCCATTTGCCTCCGGCGTCATCCCCTCCTGCAACTGCGATGACGACCCGTGCCCATCGAATGGATCCCAGGGGGAAGTTCAAGCGCAGTCGGCCCGCTCTTTGCATATCACCTCAGAGGAGCTGGAAAAAATGGAAGAGCAAAGGGTTGATGCGAGCTGCTCAGGTATGTTCTGGGGTCGAAGAAGCTGCCACCGAGAGCATCAGTGCAATTCGGAGATCAATGCCTGAGTTCTGCTTGCGAACCTTCCATGTATCAGGCGGTACTAGTGGGAGAGATGGCTAGCGGTGTGTGGGTCGGCTTCTCAACTGGATTTTGCTCATCCAAATCAAACGATGGGGCTGAGTCTCTTGTAGTTACGTGTATATTGTTGTCTCCATTCGACGGTTGCAAGAGTTCCTTATACAGTTATGTAAAAGTTCCCTATCATTGTCATACGTTTGTGTGTAATATGTCAATCATTTCTAATCGAAGGATGTTTCTTGGTATTGTTTGGGCTCATCATAGCATCGAGCCTACTCTTATTGGGCCGGCCTATACAGATCCATATGTTAATACCAGTCTCGCTTGCCGGTCACTGCTGCTTACCAACCGTAAACCACGAGACGCCTTCGTCCCTCCCTCGAAAGCTGCGGTCGAAGAACGCTTCCCCCTTTCCTTCCTCATCGAAGCCGAAAGCTGTCGTTGCTTTCTTTCGCCTGGGGTTTCAAGGTGAGGATCTTGATTCGGAGATCGCGATGACCGGAAGCGAAGCGATCGCGACGATTAGGGTTTCCGCCGATCTCGTCCCTCCCTCCGTGTTCGGGGATGGGATGGAGAGCAGCCGGCGGATGATGCGGGGGGCAGTAGATGATGGTCCGGGAGACGCAGCGACTGCGCCTACTCGAAGCCCCTGGCGTTCTTTGGCGTTGCTGTTGGGGTCTCGATCTTGAGGCGGGATGAGACCCTGAGGGAGATGTTCTTGACGAGGAAGAGGGTGGAAGTGAAAGGAGCTCTGGCTCGAATTCACCAAGGGAGGTGGGAGAAGCTGCGGAAAAGTACCAAGCTGAAGATAGTACCAGGTAAGGATTCTGAATGTTAGCTTTCACTAGTTTTCCTTCCGAATGCTAAAGCCTAACTGCCATCTTCTTTCACGAAGCTTCCTTCAGAATGGTAACAAAATATTGGAAGTTACTGCTATGAACACTCGTGTAGAATTATTATTGCGGTTCACTAGTTTTCTTTTGGCTTTTGAACGCATCATGTGCCTGCTTAATTTACAGTCGATCTGCCTTCCTTTGCAACGTTGACAAAACAGCACAACCGTACACCTTCTTGTTATTCACATGCATATACAATCATTGTTCACCGTCATTATTGAACAAATATTGTGATTGTTGAACAAATACCATGATTCTTGAACAAATATTGTTGAACAAATTACCATGATTCTCGAACAAATTCTCATGTCAGCATTTATCTTGAGCTATGTGACCGATTGGCCTGTCTATTGTACTTGGAAGAGATAATCATTAGATATCAGTTGGTTTTCTTACCTTCTTTCATGATGTTAATGGGCTTTCTTTTAGTATGTTAGATTTCAGTTTAACTGTACACTGGGGAGATTGTTCAGGACATATGCATTATTTGATTTGACAAGATCACATGGCCTTCTATCATAGAGAACATTTCTCTTATACGACTAAGGTTTTCTTTTGTTGTGATTTATACTTGTTTTTACTATTATCACTTTCCACAAATCAATGTCAATAAACACCAAGGTTTCAAGAGAAGGAATCATTATGTATGTATACCGATAAGCTTTTCTACAAGGATTGGAATACCGGGCAATACATATTTGTCCGCTAGTTGACCAATAAGCAGACCGGCCGCTACCCGGCGGTATCACCAGTAGCAGTTGTTTCTGCCCCGTTACCACTCGAAATTGGCTGATAACGGTTGATTTCAAGCGTCGCTGGCCGTTGTGATCGGTAACAGTTGATTTCGACCGTCGACGATCGATTTCGGACAATATTAGCCGAGGGAGGGAGAAGAAATACCTAGAGTCTACGCTACTCTTCGCTCGCGCATTCCATCGCTCACGGGCGAAGAATCGCTCGTACGATCCGTCGCCGATGGGCCATTTCTTCTCCCTGTGTAGGGAGAACAAACGTCTCCCCACGTGGGGAGAAGGAACGAGGTGACATCGCCCCTTTTTTTTTTTTTGAACTTATATTATATTATATTATATATATACTGAGGCATACCGCTCGGTACTGGGTACCATACCGTATCAAGCTGAGCTCGATACGTTGGTACAGACCGATATAACAAACCTTGCTTCTATATGCAATATCAGTTGGGGTACATCATTCATTCTCCAAGTCTTTGTGGTGAAAAGAATGTCTTTAGATGCCAATGTCTTTGCCACATCTTCATCCACCATAACCAATCTGATTTGATCTGGTCTCTGAGTAGATTAGAATTTGATTTCTTTAAGGGTTAATTGAATAAAGCTTCAAAAGATGGCTCTAGTGATGATGTAATCTAACGATCTTGTGTGAAGAAAATCCGCTGGTGGTTGTTTGTTCTAGCAAATTATATAGCAGGAAGACAACACCTTGTTGGTTGCTTCTGATGGTTTCATGTTTGTGGCAGAAAGAAGAGAACGTTGAGAGGAAGAGAAAAGAAAGAAGGGAAGGAAAAGGGACAGAAAAGTGTATAGAAACAGAACCTACAATCCCGTTCCTCTTTCAAACATATAATTTTGTTTTATCAGTGATACCTGTTTAATGAAAACAAATGGCTGTATAGATTTACTAATAACTGGTTGATTGCCTATAATAGAGTTTAAGATCAGTCAACATGAATAAACTTGAATTGTTGAAAGTGAGCTAGCCAAACTATTCTAAGCAAATTCATAACTGAAATCAAACTCAAGCGCAAGCACAAACTCAATTATCTATTACATTACATTTGGATTTGAAAGATTACAAAAATTTTAAAAAATAATTTGTGCTGTAAGAAATGCAAGGTAGTCAAGATATTCGGGATGCACCAAAATCTTTGCTTGGTGTCATCTTCTTCATTCACCTTCTTCCTCTTAGTCACATACACTCCTAGTAGTTAAATCTACCATCTAGGTTCTTTTGCTTCTTTAAAGGTGCAGGCATGGCAAGACAAAACGATCAAGAAATTGAGGTAGTTTCCTCTTTTTGCCAACATGAGAAGGATGCGAGGTACTTAATGGCTCTATGTAGTCGCTAGCTCAATTGTGTCGGAGATCCGTTGTTCAAATAGCAATCTCCCTTGTGTATGACTTATATAAATGCTCGGTCATATTTGAAATGGAAAGGGCAGAAATAGTGGTTTAGGCAATTTTATAACTCGATAGACTTCCTTTTAATTGTCAAAAAATATCATGTTCAAAATTCAAATTCTGACTTTCTTTCAGATATAGTCAATTTTAAGGTTGCTGAAAAGGGGCATGTCTAGAGTCTAGCTCTGCATTTTTGCAGTATGCTACCATTTAGCTTTAGTTCTTGAATGCATAAAACAATTTCTTTTTGGCTTTGGATACCAACCACATTTTTTTGAAAGGTGTTTATGATATAAATGAATTAGTTGATTCTTATGTAGCTTCATACATTTCTTTTCTGTCTTAATATTCATGTCATGTCCTATAGGTGTAGAAGATAGTTTAAGTTTGCATATATATATTCCATTTTCTATCATGGATAGATACCTTGCTTGATTCTTGATTCTATCAAGAATAGTTCAAATGAATTAGTTTCCAATTTTCCCTTTTCGGGCTGATATGTTTTAAGTTTGTAAAGCACTTCTGGCAATGTTTTTAAGTTCAAATGTTTCTTTTGTTGCAGGGTGTGCATAGTCTTTCTGGCATTTGATGTGTTCTTTATTGGTCTCTGCGTGTCTGGCATGTATGATTGGTATTGCTGTTTGTTGCTGTCTGGAATGAGTTTTTTGCAATTCTACATGCTGTTGCATAGCAGGTGTGTCACCTTCCTTGATTCCTTTTATACGTAATTCATCTTCTTATGTATAGATAGATATTCCGTTTGCACTGATGAAGCTCTCATTTGAAGCAACTCATAAGTCATAAATTCCATATTCTTGCTAGATTGATCCGATCCTTTATCAAGACAAAAGTTGCAAATTAATCATCCCATATCACACAACATGTTCAACCTCTATTTGGGTAATTTGTTGTTGATTTTTTGGATTGGCCATTGACTATGCTTAATATTTGCTTGTTTTTGCTTCTATTTCTTGCTTTGTGGTTGATTACATGTTAGCTGTCATTTACTCCGATCATTTACATCTTCATTTTTTTCGTTTTTGTCTTGCCTACAAATTAGCTGTCAGACGTGTGCGTGCGTGTGTGAAATAGCACTCACTTTTTCCTCTTTTCTTTAGCTGAACTACTTTACCGAATTCCAATTGCCCACTCTTTTTTTTTATTTTTTATTTCTTGCATGCTTCCCAATAGTTCTTTCTAGCAGGTATCTTTAACTAAATGAATCGTTCAAACAAAGCATGTCCTCAATTGTTCCATAGTTCAAACAAAGCATCATTTTGTTCACCTGCAGTCAATTCTAAATACTAATACCATCCTGGTCGATTCAATTATGTTGAATTTATTATTATTATTATTATTATTATTATTATTATTATTATTATTATTCATGAATTGAACAAATATTTACAGCCATAGCTAACCATGGGGTGAGCAATATAATATATGCCAAAGCTATGTTGCCACTGTCGTCATGGTTACTTTTCACTTATCTGGTTTCTGCGAATTTAGAACATGCACTAATTAATACAGTTCTGTTATAAATGTTTTATAGTGAGTGTAATATCCTCATCTGCATGCCTGTTGTAAATGTTTCCTTTGATCCTCTGGTTCCTATCAAACCATCCAAAGTGTCATCGTCTGAGTACGTTTTACCTACCATGCGTCATTTGAGCAGGTTCAATCGTCTCCGTATTGTAACATTTCCTTCTATGAAAGCCAATGCAACTGTTTTCTTCTGCAGGAATGCTGCATTCACAAAATGACACATTTATATATATATATATATATATATATATATATATATATATATATATATATATATATATATATATATACATACTATACATGTATAGTTTAACAACACTGGAAGTCCTGGGGACAGCCAAACCTACCAAAAAAAGCTAGTGCCATCAAGTATGAAAAGATCGTTTGCTGATGAACGATCTGTAGAAAAATACTCTTTCCATTGTTCTACCCAAACAAATATGGTGAGTCGACCACAAGAATCCAAGTCAAAAGACAATTTAATTTCAAGGTTACCTGTAACCCTGTCATAAGCGAACTACGACAGCTTGGTGAATATTGAAAGATTAGTGAACACAAAATTCTCTCTTTGCTGGTTAGTACCTTTAAAGATATGGTGTTGGTCATGGCTCAACCTATTTTAATTATCAATTATTCCTTTCATAACATTAAGTAGACTGTTCTTGTTAGCCACCAATGTGCAACTGCCACGAAAGAAATGATATCGCCTCATCTGATCCGACTCTTCACTGGCCCTTCCTACTACCATTTGTTCAACTGAATCATAGCTAGTAGGCTACTTGAATCGGCTGACAAACTGCAGAAACACATGCATATAATGAATCAAAATATTCTTAAACTTCAAAAGGCACAATTATTAAGCGAGTAAAAACAATAATACATGTAGCCTTGCTTGACATTGGTACGAACTTAGGCGAACATCTTATATGTATGTATGTATATATGTATGTATATATATATATATATATATATATATATGTATACTCTATACGACAAAATAATTGAACAGAGCTCTCAAAATTGTTTAACAAACTGCAAAAACATGTCTTTAAAAGATGGGTATAATGAATGAAGATATTCTAAATTTCAAAAAGCACAACGATTTCATGCTTAAGAACAATCATACATGTATCTTTTGACACTAACTACTTTACACAAGCATCTTGCAGCATGGGGTTCTTTCCATAATTACACTAAAAAAACCATGATTCGGTGGTTATAAGCCATGTGTATAGAATCTTCTGATTTAATGACACGGGGGAATGAACAATCAACAATTTCTTGATGATTCGATTGCAATTGCTCCAAGAAACGAAAATAGAACTCCATCGGTAGAAGCAAAAGCGAGAAATATAGGGCAACAACAAAGAACAAAATGGAGACTCTGGCCTCCCTCACCTGCAGCACTACTCACAACAGATTTCTTTCGCCAGCTACAATGGGGAGGTGTCCTGTTTTTCTCTTGGCTGAACCAGACCACCAAATCAGGAGGGGAGAAGAACAACCTAATACCAAGAAACCCAAGGAGATCCAAGCTGCCCAAGAATATGAACCCCCAAGATGCGCACTCCTCGTCCGCTCCCAGCGGAGAACCAAATCAAAAGTCAAGAAAGAAAAAGTACTCAGATCGATCAGGAAGAAACACAACTACCATGATCACGAGGGACGAAGCACAACCAAAGCCCAGGAAACCTAAAAAAAAAAACAACGAATCGATGTGAGAAGCAGAACCTGAGAGTCGCATGCCGTCATTAAAGCCAAGAAAAAAAGGGAATCGGATGGGATCAGGAAGCACGCAAAATCAAGATCATGAGAGACGAAGCACAACCGAATGCCAGGAAACGCAAGAAAGAACGAATCAACGCAAGAAGCAGAACCCAAGAAGCGCACACCATCCGAAAAGCCAAGAAAAAAAAAAGGGAATCGGATCGATCCGGAAGCACGCAAAATCAAGATCACGAGAGACGAAGCACAACCGAATGCCAGGAAACCCAAGAAAGAACGAATCGACGCAAGAAGCAGAACCCAAGAAGCGCACACCGTCCGAAAAGCCAAGAAAAAAAGGAAATCGGATTGATCAGGAAGAACGCAACCCTTTACCATTTGCAAGGCCCTCACCCCCAGCTCGAGGTGGCAATCGGGACCACGGGCCTCACGTGTGCGTCCTGTTCCCAGTCTGCTGACTGGGAATGTATTTAACCCTATAGTATGCATTTTATGATGCACATACATCATGTACCTCACAAATCAAAGGTAATAGATAATAAAGACGCTTCTACGTTTAAACACCTAAAGCATTGGATTTAACCCTCAGCTATGGTCACCAAAGCAACAAATCCACAGCATATTTAATAAGCGATGGAGCAATGAATCAATAGGCATACAGCACACAACTAATAAATGCAGCCATCAACAACAACACTGCAAGCACTACTGGAAAGAAGCATACAAGTTACTAGCTGAAATCTTTTAAAGTTCATGTAACATACTTGTAATGGGCATATAGCCACTTTTATGTAAATCTACCCAGCCAAAACACTATTACGTATCATAAAACAGTTCTTCCAAACGAACTAATATTCTATGGAGCAAAAGATCTAAGAACGGGAAATCACCATCTAAATATGAACATATCCGCCATGCAAGAAGAAGCAAAGCCTGGGGTTGTTCAGGAACTTCGAGCAGGAGATCGATCATCAACAAGTAAGAAGAAGCAAAGCCTTGGGTTCAGGACCTTCGAGCGGGCGATCGACTGTCAACAAAAAAGACGACACAGGTTCAGTAACAAAGAAAATATACAAAAAATCTGGACGTTGAACGAGCTGAACATACTGGAAAACAAAGTAACTTCATCAAACAGTATTTTGTCAGTGAAACATAACTAGCAACGTAATATAAATCAATCCCTTGACCTAAAGACCACATCTGGTAGCAGGCATTCAAATGCTGCATCAGAATTCGTGCATATGGTTGCCTTTCACCTCAATCCAATAAAGAAACAAGCCCTACTCATGCATACCATAGCTGGCTAACCGAAATGAGGTGCGTCTAACACAGCCCACACCCACCCCCTAGTCCCACCACTGTACTGGGCAAATGCATATATAAAAGATTTTTCTGTAATAGTCAAACATGCATGTTTTCCTCACCTTCGATGACGACCATAATCAGGACTTCGGCTGCTATCATATGAGGAACCATTGTATCGAGCATAAACGGGACTCCTTGCACGACCATAATCAGGACTAGGGCGGCCTCTTTTGTAGTCTGGGCTGTCAGAACGCCCATAAGGGCTATCATCCCATCTTCCATTGCCACCTCTTCTAGGGCCGCCACGCATCTCATCACGATCGTCATCATCCCGAAAGGCATACTCAACTGACACCACCCTATCTAATATCTTGCTGCAAAATCAAATAGCCAACATAAGAAAAAGAAGAATATTTGTTCCTTGAAACAGTTGAATCACATTATTTATAGCATATGCATACTCACAGTACCATCATATGTTCTCTAAGTACACAGAGTTAAATCAAATTGCCAAAATAAGAAAAAGAAAATTCAAATAGGATATGCATATCCTCAGTAGTATCACATGATCTCTACACGATTAAAACATGAATTCTACAACGAATAGTGATTGCAATTAATAAAGCAAAATGCCAGGCAAATATAGAGAATAATCACATTTTTTTATCCATCAAAATGAACCTTGAAACACTAATCATTAATATTATTCAGCAATTTGATCTTCTCTCCATGCAGGTATACACATATACAACAGAAGAGCTCCACAAATTGAAGAAAAAAAAGAAACTGATTAAGAAAGAGGATCAGTTTAACAATTGGAGGAAACTAAAAATAAACTCCATAAAAAAAATCAGGAATCAAGAAAAAAATTAAGTTTAAAAATCAGGAAAATCAAGTAGAAAGGAATCAAAGGATTACATTAAGAAATAAAGGATCTAATGTGATATACTTGATGCAGTTCCATGTCATGTTCAAAATAAGCAAAAAGGACACATTTTGAGCACTGGTGAGTTTTTAGGCCATAATGTTATCATGGCATGTTCCAAGTTCTTAGAAGAATAGAATTATCATTATATAGGTCTCAGCACAAGCAAGAGAGCAGCTTAGATACCTTAATGCAAGGTATACCATGCAAATAAGGGCAGATACTAAACGAGAAAAGAAATGGAAGATCAACTGGAAACATCACAACATATGGTCTCTTTTGAAAGGTAAGAAGCAAATGATTCTGTGATTGTAGGCAACCATCGCTGTAACAATAACGTGTGTAACAAACCAAAATAACTATGCCGATTCTACAAAGCTGATACTTTGAGCCTTATATTAAGATAAAAATATGCTACTAAAACCAAAATCATGACCATCAAATCCTCATTCCACTAGTGTAAGAAATTAAAATTGAAAGAGGTTATAAGAAGATGAATTCACAGCAAGAACAACCTCATATTGGTGCATTCAAGAGCTCTTGTAGCTTCCTCCTGGGTCTCAAACTGGACAAATGCAAAGTTCCTTCTGATCCGGACATTTGTAATATTTCCGTATGGTTCAAAGTGACTTTCAATGTCCCGCACTATTGTGCGAATGGGATCAAAATTGATAACGAACAAAGTTTTGGTGGGCCTCATGTTTCCCAATGACCTAGAACCATCACGATATCTCGGTCCACGATCTCCTTGCTGAAATAATACACAAACAATTAATCAATATATAGATAAGCAGACGAAGAAAAAAGCAGCAATGAATCAAACAGTGAATGAAACAATCAACTTTATATAAAATAAAGCATCTACACATGCATTTCCCATAAAGGCTATCGAACAAAACAATACCCGTGACCACTCCACTGAAAGCCTGCGTCTGCTATAACCAAAAGGTATACCATCAAGACCCTGTATGGCATCTCCAGCATCACGCTCATCCTCAAAATAAACAAAAGCATATCCTGCAACATGTACTAAAATAAGAACAAGAGAAGTATAAACAGAGTTCCGGATTATTTCCATTTGGCTCTTGCCATGAAAAAATTAGGTTCTTTGTTCATAAAAAAAACAGAAATATACTACACCTGCATTTATCTGTAGGCCTGATGAACAAATAGAATGTGAAAAGGGAGCTCTTCTATAATGGCAACTAAAACATGATGTCGTATACATTAAATCCAATGTTAGAAGACATTGCTGAACATGCTTCACCATAAACAGAGCAAGCATTCAGTGAATGGAAGGCAAGGCATAGTATACAGTCGGTAGGCATGGCATGATGACACAAATCCTCGATATTCATAACTGGGCAATAGCAACTTAGGTGGTGCATGTCAGAGGAACTGATATTTTGTGAAGAAAACGAAGAATTCCATAGTGAATGTAAGAAGCTCATTAATCTCTGGATTCTGGCAGGAAGGTTTCGTTCATCATGGAAGGGTTTCAATGAGGTAGGAGAGCCCACAAAGAGCTCAGCTTCCCTTAGTAGTTCCTGCGTCAAAGCAAACTTTTAAATACGGAGTTTCTTGTACAAATATTGCAGGCCTGGTCTTATCAGGACCAACCACAAAACTGTGTTACACCACAAAACATAAGCTAATCTCTTGAATTTGATGTTAAAATAGGATTCTTGGTGAACTAATACTTCATCTTTTTTAAATGCATATGTAAGAAAGAAAAGGAGCATTTCCAGCTATTTGCTTGATACAGGAAATGGCGATTTAATTAGAGATTGCAGAAACAATAATTGTTTTCCATATTCAAAAGGGACTCCATGACGCAACATTTATGTAAAAAAGTTACGCAATTACATAAAAAAAAGTAAATAATTGCTAAGTTAAACAAGAATTCAAGTGACATCAATTCTGCAGGATACCAAAAACCATACAAGTTCCATGACTAAAACGGTATCAATATGTGATTTTCTTACTTGTTTAAGAACACTGCGAAGAACTGAACTTTAAACTTTCATAATGGCACATCATAAAATCTAGTTTGATGAATACCAGAAAAAGGTCGCATGAAATCAAAGCCATAAACTTAAATCTCAACATTTCCTGACACCAAAAAGTAATGAATACTCTGGTCAAAGAACACTCTTGAAGGATGTTAAGACCATCATTAAAAGAAATAGCATATCAAATTGGTAGAGGAAAATAATTCTCAACTTTTTTCTTAATTTTCCAAGCACAGGGCATCTTGAACAAATTCATTCCATTGTGGCCATGAGCACTCCTAGCAGCAATCGAGGCAAATATTCGCTGCATAAGCTAAAAAATCAAAGATTCTTTTCTAATGGAGATTGTAAATTTTCCATGATAGCCAGACACTAAAGAAGTATTGTAATAGGAAGGAAAATTAAACAAAAACAGAGCAATGGCAAATCAGACATAGCTGGCTCTCCTAACGTTGCACAAATGCACTGTTTTTAACAATTATTATGAAAGATTCCAAATCCAGGCCAAAGGTCAATCTCACGTGAAATATTTAATGTTTTTATATGGACAATAGAGTAACTAAATGATACTGCAAAGGGGGAAAGGCTCGGATGCATCTAAATCATGGATATCATAAGCAATAAATTAAACAATAAGATTTGGGTCTCCGTCAGCACACCTCCAAACTTGGGTGTATGTGATAGCAAAATGATAACTATTTCCCTGGAAAAAAGACCTTGCACAACTTGCAATTCAGTTCTATAGAATACGCACCACAATCCCAATTATTCGTTTTTAACTTGTTCTTCTACTGATTTTGCAATAACCTTCCATGCTATTAGGTTACAACAACTCCCTATGTACTGGAAACATATATTCCCCAAGAAAGGAGAGAAAGAAGAATTATTACATCATGAAAAAAGGAAACAAAAACATATAGGCAAAGAAGGATGTTGCTCATAAAAGAACAGCAAATGACACACCCACGTTGAGCAACCACATATCAACCCAAAGACCGAACTTAATCATCTAGTAAGCTGCTGTGATACACTTAAAAGTAAACGAGAAGTATGTGCAAGTTTTACCTGACTTCATGTCTATGCGATCCACCCTTCCATACTTCGAGAATAGTCGATCCAGTTCCGACTGGCGTGCATCGTGGTCGAGTTTCCCACAGAACACGGGCCTCATCGTTCCCAGACGAGCCAAAAAAACAAGCAAATCTGGAGACGAACAAGCCCTATCCGAGCGTCAATTCAACATGTAGTGCCCAAAGAACACATGCAAGCATAAGGAACACAATGGTCGATGAGACCTGAAGCAAGCCCCAACCTCGGGAAACAGGACAGCTGAAGGAACACGAAGAAATCGCTTCGATCACAAACCCTAATTCAAGGTGGTGCCTTAAATATGGGAAATATGGCTCCAGCGATACTTTTTCTACACCGGTCGGGAACCCAGAACATAACCCCGTTGGGTAATTTTGTGGGTCCTACATCAACCTATTGGGTTCTCTCATGAGATAGTGGCGGGTAGAAAGTCGATGAGTGACAGATATCGGTCGCGCTTTGAGGACTGATTTCGACAGTCGGGCGGCCATCAAGTATGATGAACGGCTGGAGATGTCATGGTTGCGATTGGGCCAAAGTAGTCGCGGAGGTGTCCGATCGGATTTAGGTCAGAACCACAATGAGTCCGAATCCGGTTTGATTAGGGTCGGTGTCACAATGAGATCCATTACTAATTGGCTATTATATAGAGCAAGATATTAAAAAAAAAAACATTTTTGTTTAAGGAGTCCATTTCACACTTCAAACCCGTTGATGTTTGATTATAGTCAATCTTAATTATACTAATATGACTAAATTGATCTGATCGTTTTCCTAGTATCATCACTTACATATATCTCATATGAACACATTAGGCACAAAGAGGATGATTTCATTGATGTTTCAAATATTTTTTTATTCCTTGTGGAGGTATGAGATGTGAAGAGGATATTTTGATCCTAGTACTTAGGATAGATATTGTTTTCTCTTTAAGGACATATCACAAGCAAAGAGCACATCCTTGCTTATGTTAGGATTTTATTTTTCTTTAATTCTCTATGGATACATCACGTCTGAAGAAAATATCTTGAATAAATTTTTTTGATAGAAAAAAATACTAATACTGTTAAAACTTTTTTCTTTTTTAAGGATACATAACGTGGGAAGGAATTTTTTTGTTATGGAAGGACACATTATATGTAAAAGAGGACAATCCAGTTAGAGCAAGGTGCTTCAAATATATTTTGGTTGTCTCATATGCTTTAGCAATTCTTTATTCTTGATGGATGCATTAAATTCTCAATGAATATTTTGATTATATCAGGTTATTATTATTATTGTGATTGACATGGACAGTATGGTATAAAGTGACTTGATGGTAGGAAACTTCTAATTTTTTAAAGAAAAAAAAAAACAGATTCGTAAATCTCGGTTGGTTAATTTTTATTTTTCCTTTAATTTGTGCATCTATTGATTTGGATCGGTAGATTTCATCTAGTTGGTTTGGGTTTTAACCCCCTTTTTTTTATTGGTGAATAATTTTTTGCTTGATCCCGTGAGGTCGAGTTCTTTGAGTTATAAACATTACGCCCATCACTTTGACGAAAAATGTGAGTCTGATCTTTAAATAGTTGAACATGGTTTTGATTCCCATGGTATTTATGTTTCGTCTGCGACTTCAATGATCAAACCAATTTTAATTTGTTTATTGCGGACGAAACATACTCGTAAACAGTTTGCGTCCATAGATACTGTCATCCTGTAACTGCATGCAAAGGCTTACAAGACCGCCTATGTTTGCTGGTGTTTGTGTAAGCTGCTGCTTTTGCTTCCATCTCCATTCGCCTCTTCTTTAGACAACTGCACAACGATCAATATTTACAAGCTCTCATAGGCATGCATGATACGGGGTATGATCTAACTAAAATGCTTTATAAATGACAGTTTATTGTTGAATGCAACTTTTAATCAATGTTTGTTAAGTAAAATGTTACAATCATTCATGAACCATCCAAATTTTCACAATGCATTTCCCACTTGAACAAAGCAAAATTGCCCAGACTCTAGCTAAACATAAGAAACACGTCGCCCGTCACCACCTAGAGCTGCTGTCAGCTTTCGTCCATGGCGTCACCTCCACGACACCTCCGTGACTGGGAATCCTTGCTCTCATCTTGCGCCGAGTTGGACCCTGCAGCCTCCGATGATTTTGCCACCGAGTCTTCGAGAGCCTCGAGGAAAGACAGGACGGTGAATTTGTCTGCAAAAGCAGTTGAGATAACTTCCAGCTATCACTCCAAGCAATGCAACAACAACAACAAAAGAATACAAAGCAAATCATAGTAGAAATCTGATCTAATAAGGGCTACCAACATGATTTTGGCTATTCGGGTTACAAGTTAAGGTGGTGCACTTCATGGCTTTATTTTCTCATCATCAAGACTACTGAATGTGCTGAAAGGTTGCCAAGTAGCTTGGTCACTTCAGAACAGAAGGTTTGGCAGCAAACAATGATGGGATGAAAAGGCCAGGTCAAGTATATTGCACCGGTGCAACCATATACTTGCAGCAACACGCAGTGATGTTTCATAACCATGTTGAAGTATTTTCAGTGTGCAAATTTCTATTAGCATAAATTTAGTAAGAACAGAAAATCTCAAAGACACTTGACTTATGCACAAGGTCAGAAGAAATAACATTTCCAACAAGTGAGGCACACAAGAGCTTGATCGATTAAGGCATCAGGGAACATAATCTCCAAGCAGAGGAATGGTCCTCAAGTCAAAAAAAGAAACTTACATTTACTTGGGTTGATTCCAAACTGCGACAGATCTATCTGTCCTGTTCGAAGCACCTGTTTGGGACATTCAAAGTGCAACATTATCAGAAACTATGCAAAAGTCTTATATTTTCCAAATGGAGACGATTTCTTACATGAGTAAATGTGTCTACTTGTTGACGGAATTGTGGACTCTGCAACAGTTCCATGAGATCAGCGGAACTCCAGGAGCCCTATATAATAATAAAAGTATCACCGAGTGCAACAGCAAGAAAGCACTACTTCTTTAACATATTGCAGTTATTAGCAGGTACCTCCGGCAAGTATTGTGCCAACTGTTGCTCAATTGGCAATGTTTCTATTAGGGGGAAGACCAAATCGGGCTTTAAAATGTCACCTAATCCCAACCCTGAAATTCATGATTTTAGCAGCATTACAGAAAGTAAATGTACAAATAAACATTGAACCATGTTTAAAATTTACCTGCATCAGAATCCTCAATAGCATCTAGAACCCAAACAAAGGACAATAAGTTATAATAATAAGGAAAAAAAAGCTAAAGGGTCCGATCCCCATTCAGATTCCTCAACCAGAACTTAAATACTTAATGATACCTGCTGGCTGAATGCTTCTTAAAATCCTCTGCAGATCTGCCAACTGCACAGGTCTGGCAGAGGAGGTTACTTCTCCGCCTAATTCACCAGCTATGTTTTGATCAACCAGGTTTCCAACTCTAAACATACATGATAAAAGAAAAACATCAATGACCCAGAAAGAGGCTTAAATAGAAAGTTGGAACTACCAGAAGACATGATAAGAACAGATTGTAAATAATGTGCAGATGCCCGTGCAACTAATTGGCCTCTGGTTGTGTAAAGTTATGAATGACTTTTTAAGCGAGAAATTCAAAAAAAAAATCCACTTAGTACAGTTTAAAGAGCAAAACTTGCTTCCTCAATCAAACATGTTTCAGAATAATGAAAAATAACTTAAATGTGCATTGTCATTTTTTTCCTTGCATTAATTTGCTTAAAATTGATTGAATATTAAGAATCATAATACTAAAACTTAAAAACACTGGGATATATTTTTAGAATGTATTGAAGGAAAAAAAGGTCCTTTGGAAGAGTTACATTAGCCTCTATCTCAAGGAGAAACTAAAGCAAGTGGGTCAACTTTTATCTCTATTCCACTGGAGTGAAAATTTAGATCATGAACATCTTTTAAAATAAGGGGATGAGTTTATGAAGATATTAAGTACAAGCAAATATAATAAGTGAAATATTTATTTTCAAGCTAATTAACATAATTCCAAACAGACATGAAAATTGATGAGGTGGACTTGGTTTAAGAACACCAATATAATATGATCCAAACAGATCCACATTCACTTGCTCAGCATGAGCAGCAGGTTAACAAAATCCACAGCATCCAATGGAATGCACAAGCGACAAGACAGGCACATAAACAGAATTTCTTTACCAAATCCCACATGTTGGTGAGACTCGTTAGTCAACTACCCACCCTATAGATGATCACATGTTATTGCCAACTTAATGAACATGAGTTCCACCATGTACTAGGTTTGGACTTAGACATTCCCTCAATCTGTTACGATCGTCCCCGATCTAACTTACCTTTGACATTACATTTCAGTTTGAGCTCATGCAAAGGTTGACCTTTCCCTTCTCTCACCATCACAACTCATGCCAACAAACAGCTAAAGGGAAATGTGCAAGGTCCTACAGTAAGTTGTCTGAGTACCTTAAATCACTTGCTCTTTCTCCAATCAGCATTATAAACAAGCAAAATTATCAAAAACTATAAGCATATAAATTAAATGTTATCTACAATAGGAAGGATGGGATCCCCAAGATTACTATCTCTAAATGCATCATAATGCAGAGAACTATAAATTAAGACCTACCACAGGTAAGCCAAGTGGTTCAACAAATGTGCAAAATCATATTATGGGTCTATTCCATTGGAAATCGCTAGATTTTGTCTAACATCCAGATAAGATGGTATAAGGTAATTGCATCCTCCTCCATATTCACTTATGTATTGTTATGGTACTTGAATAGACTTCTATTAACCAATTTATATGGCCTCATGTATCATGCCTCAGTTCTGTATTATGACTTCATCAGAACCTCAAATTCTCTATTTTCATCACTGTGCAAAAGTGAATTACAGGAAGAGACAACTGATCAGTTTATCCAAGAACTAAATTATATATTATCAAGTTCCAGAGAAGAAAACAGTTTGACTTATCAACCACTACAGTTCCTAATAATCATCTATGTGTAACCATCTCAGTTCTGATTGGTGATTTGGATATGACTGTCAGTTTTTATGCACCAACCATTGCCCAGCAATACAGCAGGAAAGAAGGTCAACCTTTACTTTTGTTCAACCAATTGAGAAGCTCATTGAGCCAGAAAGGAGACAGTTGTGAAAAAAAGGAAGTGTGAGACAAATTTTCACAAGTCAACGACAGAAACTAGACCAGCTAGCCAAAGAAGAAGGAAAAAAAAGTTGATACAATGCCAATAATTAATTATAACAAATAAATTACTTGAATTATCAGGACATAATAAGTTTGAAATTGTAAGGCAATTGACAGTGAATTTTGATTGAAAGGATCTCACTTATTCATGTAAAGATCCCGAAGGAGTCTTCAAAAGGAAGCTATCAAGCCATCAATAAATAACACTTTATGATGCTCCACTTATGCACAATTAAAATACCATATGGAGTGGCAATATTAAAGATGGCAACCAATTAGTATCTCGGCTAGTCAATTATCATGCCTACGTTGATGGGTGCCTTTTATGGACTACTCTTAATATCACAGTTCTTTCTCAAGGAAACATAAATGCTTTTTGAAACTAAAGAGGAAATTGCATGTAACTCTCTCTCACACACACACACACACACACACATATATATATATAGTTTCATATTGCCATTGCAAAATTGATAGAAAAACATCTAAGCACATAACATAGAAAATACCCAGATGTACTTATCAGCGGTGTTCAATGTTTTTAGGGGCACATATGATGTAAAAATTTGCAGAATGTCCAACCTCAACCTCAATAAGAGTTTACATGCTATAATTCCTACAAGAAAAGAAACAAACAAACAAATAGGAGCTGATTTTGCAGAATGATTTCAAGTGGATGGACCCAAAATCTAGGACTTTGGTTTCAACTGCTTTGTACTCTGCTATAGTATTGAGGTTTATCCCCTACTCCTGTAATCAGCTTTTTCCAAATTTGATATGTACTAATTTGTGTTGGAAGCATCTACTTTTAGTTATTAAATGACTTTGAACCCCAATTTGTCCTATTTGCTGCTATCCCTTCAACATAAAAGAATTATGATTTTCTAGCTCACATTAAAGAGTAACAGTAATCACAGGAGTCCCCACGAAACAAAATTGCTTTATACATAAAAAAACAGAGGATATAATTTTTTTCTACAGATAAAGTATGTTAAAAGTAGTTGACTACATACTTATGCATCATAATGATAATAAATGTATGCACACCTGGATGAAAAATCATCCTCCACTGTATTGTCAGACATGTCAGACATTTGAGGTGGAACTGAAGCTTCAGCCTCATCTTCTCCCATAAGATCTGATAAGAGTCATATTTTAGAAAACAATTAATCAGAAAAACAAAAATCACAAATGTATGCCTCAAGGATTTTGACATACCTAAAGGTTGGTTAATGTAGCAGTTGACGGAGGTGAATATTTGTGAGTCCTCATCAGCTCTCGGCTCCTAAGATTCATTGGTGCAAAATAGTTCAGAACAAGGTTTCATGTAGGCTAGTATTATTTGGTATTTATTTTCTTTAATTTTTTTAGTAATACTGGTGAGTACAGGTCAATATCACCCACTATACAGGTACAAACCGGTTGCCAAAACCAGTATCAGACTAGTACTTGAAACCTTGGATGAAAATCCAAAGGCTTGATGTAAATGATAAAAGAAATTCTCAAACGCTCACAGTATTCAAGTCAGCTAACCTGCATCCAAAAGAAGCTCTTCCTACTATCATGTCTAAACTTCAAAATATACACCCTTTCAGAGGATTGAGACACCTGAAAGACATTGATACCCAGGAGAATCATTTAGGACCCAAAAATAAAACCAAAAGGCATTACTAGGTGGCATGAAATAAGTACCTTCTCAAAAACAGCTTCATCTGGGAAGATGATCTGATCCTGTGATAGTCAAGAAAATCTATGACAGAGCAATGCTCAAAAAATTCTTTAGAAAGTGGAACATGAAGAGATGATAAAAGCCAGCAGCTAACCAAACAGAAAGAAAGATAACACCTATGCAAATTCTAGTCAATCACGAAAGCATAGAATCAACAGGAGATGGCTAGCACATTAAAAACAACCAATACCAGAAAAAAAAAGTAATTAACACAAAGGAGGCCAGAGAAATCCCAGCATAGCCTGTTCAAAAAGGAAGCTGAAAAGACATGGCTAAAATGTCAAACAGACGCTGCTAAAAAAAAGAAAACCGGGAATGTAATATATTATGCGCATTATGTAATCAACAATTGAGTAGCTGTTAAAATGTCAGTAATATGTGTTTCAGAAGGATACATCTTCAACAACGTTCTGGGTTCGATCAAGCCACTGGAAGTGAACTAATCCCTCCTCACTCTAATGATGCAATTTCACAAAAAATTACAAATTGACTTTAGGAAAGATAAAGATGAAACCATATAACCTCACATAATTGGATCTCAAACAAAATTGTATAAGTAACTGGTTCAAGAACAGGGCATACCCTTCCTATACGAACGAGCCCTTTCCTGGTATCTGGTACCACCCTTGTACCGTCGATGACCATCTTACCTGCACGAAATTCCAACATGATCTCCTGGACCAGAAATAGGCATTGATCAGCATATCATGTGCTAATGGTAATGAGTGCTCAATCTCATGGAATTACTCTAAAATGTATTGCAATGAAAAGCATCATTAGATTATACTCCATAAACAGCTAACATGCATTTTTTACCAAAATAAGTTCCTTAAAAAATTAATAGCTCCAACAATACTCAATGGTATTTATGCCAAAAAACACAAAGAAATAAGCAGTATTGCTTTCTGCATAGTGGTTAAATCATGAAACCCAAGTACACACTTATACCACATAAAACAGTGATAAAATCTGTCCATGAATTCTTACAAGACATTACGTGAATAGATAGACAGATGCATGGGTTCTAAACTGATTGAGAAGTATCACCATTTTGAAAATAGAAAAGGTGTTATCTCACAGACCTTCCAAATAGATCAAAGACATACTTCTTACCGTATTTGCGCAGGATTGAACCCACCTCCCTCTATCTATAAAGACACCAACAAATTTCTTAACTTCCTAAAAATTACACGATCAAATAGCTTCAAGCACAAATCAAAAGCAAGCAAGAAATTACCAATTGCTTTAAAAGCTAGCATATGAAAACAAAGAGTATGCAACCCACCAACCAATAAGGCGTAGACCAGTGCATAGGGGGGCTCCCATCAATACCACCCCAACTGCCATTTAATACTTGATTCAATTAAAAGCACATGTTTGCATATATGATCACATATCTAACGAAAGATGATAATTGCTATAAAGTCTTTCATTTATCAAGCCAAACCTGCTCCAGGAATAGCACTGACATCGTCCAAAGATTCTCTTCCATGAGCATCACAAACTCGTAACTAGTTCCTAACTAGTTCTACATGTGCCATTCCTTTTCTAGAATGCACTGTTTCTCCATCCTACTCCAGTACATATTGATAAGTTTGGATTCATTTAAAGTTTGCATATAAAAACCATTCAACTATCATGGCTTTACATGTTCATATCACAGTACAATAGTTTTGATTTCTACTTATTCACCAACAAAACACACTGTTTTTAACTTAGAACAGACAGGGTCACAGTTTGCGGAAAAGATTTATGTGGCTGGTGAGGAGATATATTTTACACCATTGCAGAAAGATCTATCTGCCCTATAATACAAAGCAAATTCCGAACGATAGCCCTCCCCTTAGCACATTTAATTTTATCACCGGGTCATCTATCCAGCAACCAATTTCACATGTGGCAGAACTTACTTTGATATTCATAAGAGTCAACCGAGGAATAGAAAAAACATACTCTTGGGAAGTCATAGATCCATTTTATACAGTTTCACTCCATCCCTCCTCCGACTGCAAATTAGTCACAAGAAACCCACCAAGACATGCTTGAGGATGTCGTGGTACTACCAAGTAACAAAAAAAACTTTCTTTTTAAATATCTCACGGTCAGAGATAATGACACCCATATCATGACGGAACCAAACGAACAATTATTGTAGAAAAGTATATGAATCACGTCCAAAAGCCGATATAGCCTTGCCATTACTGTCATGTAGCTCTTTCTCACTGCTATATTTAAAATTCCTATTCACAAGATTCACCAAATAAAACTTGAACCTATAATGACGTAAGAACCCGTCATAGAAGAAGGAGATGCAAAATTAAAATACATATTAAAAACAAAGTTAATAATCAGCTGGTTACCTGCAGCGGAACATCGTTCTCCATTGTTCACAATCCAATGACGCTGAACCTAAGATGTCATCACAAAAGCGGTCAATGCAAGCTGAGTCACAATGTCAAGCTCATACCAAGCAATCAGATGAAAAGGACAGAGAGCGGGAAGGAGGAGGTAAGCATTAGAAAAAAGAGAAAAGAAAGCAAGCAAGAAAAAGAAGAGGATCGACAAACCGACAGGGGAAAACCCTAGGGTTTCCCCTGAACCACAACCAAAACCTAATCATAATCTGAGTGGATAAAAGAAAGAAGAAGGGAGCCGAATCAAAGGATTCCTCCACCTCCTGAGTACAATCGATGGAAGATTCGAGCTTCGATTTGAACACAGTTGAGATATTGGTGCCTCGGCGCGGAGAAGAGTTTTTGGGGCGAAGGTTGCCCGGAAGAGATTTGAGAGTTCGCGGAAACGGCGTCTTGGTGGTCTCATATAGTGGATATTCTAATTACCATAGAGCCCTGGTCCGTGAAGAGACTCGTGTCTCGGGTCGTCCGATGTCATGTCGGGTAGGAGCGGCTCATGGAATCCGGATTCGCTAGGCTGTGTCGAACGTGTTTCACGTCTTGTGCTCGATTTCCACACGTTACGGTGTCGTGAAATAAGAGGACATATGAATATTTGATCAAAATTATCTATCAATGCATAATATAATTTATATACTTCTAAATTTAATCTTTTATATAACTTAAATAAATATTTTTTATAACTAATTTTCGATTAAGTTTAAGAAATTATTCCAATAATAAAATTATGGGTGAATTTTTGAGAAAACACCTTCTTTTGAACATTTTTCAATAGATACCTCTCGTCGTTTAGATCACATAAGATAAATCAATTTAATTATAATATTTTTATATGTACTTACAGTATGTTTGTTAAAGTTTCAAAACACTCTGTAGCCTTATTTAAAAATATTATCAACTAGCATAAAGATGAAGGTTTTTATATGTTTTGATTCCCACATCAATATGAATATATATGTTTAAAATCACACCAAATGCGTTCATTGTTCCTCGATTATAATATTTTTATATAAATTAAAAACATATATTATTACTTTATTTAAAACATTATAGTTGATATAAATCTCAAAAAAATTGTATACTATTTATTATATTCAATAAAAATATTTATTTGAAACCCCCACAATGATATATTAATTTATATTGTATCCTAAGTATTTATTCACCGCAGCACTATTTTTGGTTAAAATTAGAATGTTATTATGAAGGTGCCTAAATACATTATATATAGAAGGATTCACCTTAGCTCGTTGAGCTTCACCATATCGTTTTTTTGGCTTGATGCAAAATCCTTGGCAATTCTATGATGCCAGTTATGATAAGTACGAGATCAAAATGATTAATAGGTAAACAAAGATTTTAGATCTAAAATTTTTTTATCTAAAAAAAAAAAAGTGACAAAAAAATACGATTTGAGCTCAGAACATTGCCATAAACTATTATTGATCATTCAAACTATCCTTTTGGCTTCACCACATGATTCCCAGATAATTCTCCAATGGAGGAGGAACTGGGGAGATGGAAGCTAAAAATCACACTGACAACTAATATACTTCCTAAAAGGTTTGATTCTGATAGATAAAAAGGAAAAACAATCCCACCTTACCACACATTCCCCCTTGGAATTTATATCTGAATTAATAAACCACATCCTAAAAACAATGATGAGGTTCCAAATGGGAAAAAGTTTCATGAACTAACACAACCAGGTTTTTCAAAATACAACATATATGAAGAGTACAACCAACAGAATCACTAAGGTGTTATGGTCAATGTATCACATCAAGGATTGGCTAAATAAGGTTTAATCAACAGTGTGCCTCAAAAACCCGACGTAAGTCTAACAGTCGGAGCATAGATCCAAGTCTAGAGAAGCAGAAATGCGGAGATTAACTTTATGACTGAATAGGCTTAATCTTGAAGTGCAGAGAAATCAAGGAAAACACAAAGCATTTGAGATCCTGCAATAAGCAAAATAAATCATATTAATCGTGACGGAAGCCTAATACAGAATTAGACATCTCGTACATGCTGCTCAACATAACATTCTACATCCCTAGAACAATGAGGTGAAAAAAGAGTTAGAAATACAAAAGCAGCATCCCGTGACAAAGAAATGCATAAATAAAATTTCTATAGGTGCACTCAATTCAACAAAACAGCAGATGCAACCAAATAACTTAGCCTATTTCTTTGTGTGGCAATTAATCAGAGTCGTACAAGACCACTAAACTGCCCCATGATCAGCTACTTCAACTTTCTCAGGTTCTGTATGAATTTCATCTAAAAACTTTAACCATCAAGAACTTCCAGAACATAATTGGTGAGTTTTTAATAAGGGTGAAGAACTGAATATAAACTTTCAAATATGTAATGACTTGTGAAGTTGTCACCATATAAAATAAGCATAAATATATTAGAACTAGAACATATATGCTATTGTTGCTTAATAGAAAAGTTGTAGTCTGTGGAATCTGAGCTTCTTTGATGTTTAGGATTCCAGATGTAACATTTTGTCCACCAATTTGTTCAAGACTATTCAATCTATGTGCATATATGCAAGTGGAGATGCATGGAGATTATATAAGGTCATCTAAGCAATTCTGTAAACAAAAGCAACCAGCATAACAATCGGCTTCAATTGCCCCAAAAATCTATCGATTGCCAACAGTACAACCAAAGATGAATACATCACAACCAAAGATCTTATATACACAAGAGAATATAAATTCAATTTTATTTCTTTGAAGCTACAATTTATTGTCCCAGTTATACAGTTAAAACAGAGTATATATATCTCAACAATAATATGTCGACAAAAGAAAGCCACAAAAGAATTGTGGTGGCTTAAACTCATCCAATAAACAACATGGAGATGTTACCTGTGCCATTGCTAGCACAATGCCAAAGTGCTAATAATGAGGTAGTCAATTCCAGAATTATTGAACTTGTGATGAACGAAGCAAAGATACCCCAGATGTAATTGTTCGGAACTACATGTTGTGAACTTATTGCTACTCAAACACTAGACAGTAAGCCTACCAATACATGAAAGAAAGAGAAGGCAAGACAAAACCATCACGCTGCTCATAGTCCATATTCAACAAAGTTCAAGTTTTAGATTCCTCCAAAGATCACTGCCTAGTGGTTTAAAACTTCAACAAACCACAGACAGCAAACAAGATTTTTCAAGAAACTATAGAAAACTACCTCAAAAGCAACAATAGATCCATGCCTTAAGAAGAAACTGACAAACTAAACACATTTATAACAGGTTTTGCATGTAGAAGTTTAATATATGATAAGTTAAAGCTGCATCCTCATAATCGACTAAAGCTATTATGATCCATATGAAATATAGTCAAGAAGTCCTTGAGTTAAAATTTCTGAACTAAGTAGCATCCTAAGTAGACTCCTGAAGAGTATACATAATAAAACAAAAGGTAGAATGAGCTGAACCACGGAAATATACCACTTATTTTACTCCAAATCCACCCCAACAAATTAAACTAACACTGAGACACTATGAAAGTGAAGAAGATTTGGGAAAACAACCACGCTCATGTAGAGGACAAAGTTAACGTTTTGATCACAGACAAAAACACATCTTTCTGTTCTAGAAACTTAATGGTACCTATTTAAACCTAAAATTAATGGCACTGAGAACTCATTCCAGGACAACTCCAACATGGCTTTTATTTCGCCTAACCGGCCAACTACAAAAGCTGGATACGAAGGAAATTTATCTAAACATCTTATATAAGGACTGACGTCACCAGAAATCCAATAAGATTAAACAAAATATCAATCATAGGAACATAATATACAACATTAAAATCATTATCTTGTATCAATACTATCCTTGCGATTGATATTTTTTATCAGGTTAATCTTTGCCTGTGTATCCACCCAGTTTACAAACTTCAACGTCATGTCTTGGATTTTGAGTTCAAAACTTCAGAGAGAATAGAAAAGGTGAATAGAATTTATGGAGAAACATTTCTCAATTTGTGTGTGACATCCTTGAGCAGGGGTCATGCTAATCTTCTTTGTATCATTCCAATTTTATAGGATGTATCCAAAGAGACAATAGAATTTATGAAGAGCCTCAATAAATCTTAGCTATAATCCACATACATCAGAAGAACTTGTGACTGATCACATCCCCAGCCACCACACCATCAAGCTTATTTTTTCCTAATAAAGGAGCAGAAATACAAAAGCACAAAAAAATCATAGGCATCTACCTATTATGGGCTGCCAGTGAAAGATGTTACCAACATCAACTATGTTTATTACGAAAAGAATCCCAAGAATTTAGTGGAATCTATTGCATATACTAATTAGCTATTCAGTATCATCCAGAAGTTCATAATGGCATAATTCTCTACGACAAGATAGTCAATAATAAAGATGTTTCCAAAATGGCCACTATATAGAAGACAAAATATTCAGTCATCACTTAACATTTTGGTCTTCACTATAAGCCCAATCAATCAAAATAGCAAACAGTGTTTAAAAAGCAAAAAATAGATACAAAAGAAATAAAAGACAAGTCGTAATGCACGATTAGACACTCTATACCGTTGTCAATGAAATGTTTTAGTTCATTGACATCAAAATTTTTATCAAGTAGTAGAAAGGATGAGAAGTATGCAAAAGAACGAACAAGTCTTCAGCTTAGAATATGTACAGCATGTGTGAACAAGTAAATTCAATCTGCAAACACTTAGTATGAGGGAAAAAAGTATATACCATTGCAACTCATTAAGAGTGATAACCTAACAAAATATCGAAGAAAAAATTGTTAAAAAAAGAAAAATCTACGAAAACTACATTTAAAAAGCTGATCACAAGGCCTGAGATATTTTCTTATGACTGAAGAATGAAGCAAAGCTACTTTTAGAGAGCAGTAACTGAAAGTCCACGAAACAGAACCAATTGATACCTGTTTACCAGATAAATATCTGTCTAAATCGGAACATGATAATTTCACATCAGAATTAGAAAAAATAACTTCATTATGTCAGTTACACTATTAGGTCAAATTAACAAGCATAAATATATCTGGAAAGGTAATAAGAAACTTGTTTGACGGACAAGTACCTAAAACACAATGGTTATACAGCAGAAGATGAAAATTTGAAGTTTACTCTTGTTTTTAAGATGGATGGAAAGCCTTAGACAACTATGGAACCTATAGCACAATCACGTTTATAAAAGGCATAGTAAAACTAATAGTACATTGCTGGAACCAAAAACGAAATGGGATATACAATGCGCTTCTATCTAAATGATAGTGCACACACAACAAGTATATATAGCATAATCCTGATCACTGTGGACCTCCACCACATCTCAACACCAAGTTCTTACATTTTTTCACCCATGAATAATCATGGCTTAGACTCAACATCAGGAAAACTACATCACGACATCTATCTTCACCTATCATACCATTCTCTGTCTAGAGAAAATATTAAGGGCTCAAAATGTTGGTGTTTTGGAAGCCAAAGTATGTACTATTAAGTAGGAGCTGCTGAAGCTTACAGATATTGGTGCAAATTCTGAACACAAAATTCCTTGGAGATACAAAGTATTTTTTGAATCGTACAAGTTCGTTATGTCTATCACAAAGAAAAAGACAGCTTATTGACCCGCTAATTTGACTAGGGTAAATAGGACCAATCTGACACTGACTGTTAATTATCCTGTAAAGAGTCTTGACATTTTGAACTCTGATTCCATCAATATGATTAATAGATGTTTCGGTTGTGTAACCATAAAACTTTTACATTTTTTAAGGAAAAACTATGAAGATTGGGTAATAATGAGAATTCAAAAAAAGGAGAAAGATTCAAACAGCTATGAGAACATTTATCTGAAAAGGATTCACGATGAACTGGACTCTAAAATCCTGGTGCAGATTCTGAAGTCGTGCAAATAATTGGTGATTAGGAAGACATTGTGCAAGTCAATCATATCAATAGAGGGTAAAACCACATAGTTATTGACTTGTTAATTTTGCTTGGGTGACAAGGACTAATATGACTTGGAAAAGTGCATAGCTTATTGGAGACAACATTTCTGAGCTCTGATATCATCAGAGATCATGTACGTCATGTTAAAGCTTTTACATTTCCTCTATTAAAAAAAATGAAGGGTAGAAGAATAAAAAAGCTTTAAAAGAAAAGGAGAGAGATTGAACAGCTAAGAGAACATTCATCAACTACGATCCTTTCTATTATCCTACAAGCGCACACATTTCACTAAGCCTCTCCTACCCCTCGCGCTAGCATTCTACCTTCAAGCCCGATCTTCATTGGGCAACAAGTGGGAACCGGAAAGAACAAACAATCCAAAAGGAAAAAGAATTGAAACATCACAAACCTGAACAAGATAATAGAAGACGCGAAGGCCCTCGGGATCCTGGCTGCCCTGGACGTCAACGAGGGACCCGATCTTGGAAGTGGTGAAGGAGATATGCTCGTTGTTCATCACGATCTCCAGCTCCTGTCGGCCGACCCGATCCGGGGGCGGCCAGTTATTGTCGTCTTCCCTCATGATCTGTAGGAAAACCAAACCCACAGAGGACAAGCATCATCACAAAAGCAGCAAATAAAAAAAAACCTAGAAATCAAAACCCTAATCGAAAGGGGTGAGAGGGCGAGGGGGGACCTCGCTATCGGCGATGATGCGGCGGCACTCTCGGAGTACGGCGGGGGAGACGAAGACCTCCTTGCGGATCATGGTGTCGTTCTTGTAGTTGGAGTTGTTGGCGTACCGGAGCTTGCCGTCGGGGCGGAACTCGAACTCCAAGAACTCGTGCCCGAACTTGCCCTTGTGCCCCACGTAGTAACGCAGGTAGAACTCGTCCTGATCGCCACCACCACCCGACGCTGCCATTGTCGCCGTTTCAACCGGCACCACTGCCACCGCTTGCCTCCTAAGAAATCTCTTCAAAGGGGCCTTCTTGCCGTCCTGCCTATTTAATTTAATGGGTAGGAATATTTACATGTAAGTCCTGCACTTTTTCTTATTTTCCTTTAAAATATACATTATTCTCTCTCTCTCTCTCTCTCTCTCTCTCTCTCTCTCTCTCTCTCTCTCTCTCTCTCTCTCTCTCTCTCTCATATATATATATATATATATATATATATATATATATAGTTAGTGTGTGTGTGTATATTTACACGTACACCCTGATCCGTATAATATATATAGTGTATATATATAATGTATATAGTGTATGTTGGTGTACCGTATATCATGGTCGAGGTATCAGCACGACGACCGCGTTTACAAATTCATCTGCGTGGATGGTCAAAGGGCAATCGATAGTTGTTCCAATCGATCCGACGCTAAAGCTTTCGTTTGTTCCTGCACAAAGACTTTGGTCGAGCTGGTGTGTGTCCAATATAGTTCCTTTGATGATCAAGATAGTTAGCGGATAAGTGAAAAAAAAAATTAGTGTTTCCATAATGATCGAATGCCTTGGCCCAAGGGTCAGCTTTTATATCTTTTAAACATGATTGTTCATACGGAGCCCTTTTAGTGGTCATCATTCTGTTGGCTTGGTCGAACACTCCATGCGACGTGGGGTATGCCACTTGGTACCATATCGTTCATAGCTGTCAGTGTTGGGCCCGGTCCATAGGTGGGCTTTGACTAGTCAAACTTATCTTAAATTTAAAAAGAAATAGAAAATGTAAAGTTAGAAAATCCTAACTAAGTGGAGGCTGTGTGAGTGAGTTGAGGTCGGGGGATGTAGAAACAGAGAGCACAATGAAGAGAAAGAGAAATGAAAGAATAGGGAAAGATGGAGCTTTGGCAAGATCGAATAGTGAAACTTCCGTAGATTTGGTCCAAATCTTATATGGAGAATTCTTACAGTAAGCTCTACAATACTAACGGTATTGATTTATAATCTATCATCTCTATTATAGTTTACTACAATACCACTTGGTGAGATTTGGTATTTACCTATTGTGAGATCCATATATTTTGATGATGCAATCTCATTTGTAAACCAAGACATATATTCTTGATGTTGGGGTGATCCTCTAGTTATCTAGAGAAGTTTCATTGTAAACCTATTATCAATAGTGGTGATAGTGGAAGTTAAGTGGACTACAATCCCATGGTTTTTTTCGCATTGTGTTTTCTACGTTAAAATTTAGTGTCTCATTTTGTGGATGATTTATTACCTTGCTCCGGTTAATATTTACCTTTTGGTAACAAGTTGGTAAGTTTGATGAGAATTCAATTTTGATACACAAAGAGAGAAAGATATTATTCTGTATTCAATAGTTTTTTCCCAACAAGTGGTATCAGAGCACAAGTTATTTGGTATAATTTTCTTATGTGATTGAAATTGAAGAGTCAAATAGTATGATTAAATTGAACTCATCAAACTATTCCACTTGGAGGCGTATGATGAAAGATTTGCTCTATTGTAAAGATATGTATAAGCCCATCAAAGTTAAAGTAAAACCTTCTACTATGAATGATGAAGAATGGGAGGTACAACATAGAAAAGTCATTGCCTATATTAGAAGATGGATGGATATAAATCTGCATGAGCATATTTTTGATGAAATCATAGCTGATGTTGTTTGACAGATGTTAGAAGATTTTTTTGCAAAGAAAACAATATGACACAGAATTTCTCTCCTCAGAAAGCTTATCAATTTCAGAGTCTTGCAAACAAGTTGGTTACTATGAAAATGAATATAGATGATGAGATGCAAGGACTGCTACTCCTCAGCTCTTACCAGAAAGTTGGGAAACATATGTGGTGACAATTTCTAACTCCACGCTAGAGGGGACTCTAACTATAGATATGGTTAAAGACAGTTTGTTAAATGAAGATGCCAAAAGGAAAGAACAAGGAGAATCTTCTTCTGGTGCATTTGCTATTGAAAAATAAGAACGATGTGGAAGAAATCATAACATAAATCTACATGGTTATAAAGAAAGATCTAAGTCCAGAAGAAATATCAATTATTTTCACTGTAACATACCAGGTCGCATGAATAAAGAGTATATGTTCTAGAAAAGAGAACAAAATAAATGAAAGAAAAATGAGAAAGAGACTAATACAATTGATGCTTAAGATGATATTGTTACTATTTGTGATGATGGATGTGTCAGTTTTGTAGCTTAGGACACTAACTGGATAATTTACTCTGGTGCTTCTTTTCATGTTACTTCTAATGGTGATTTATTCATATCTTACACTGATAGTGATTTTGGAAATGTCAAAATGAGAAACAGTGATACATCTAAGATTGTAGGTATTGGAGATATTTGCTTCGAGACTAATATTGGGAGCAAATTGATGCTCAAAGATGTAAGACATGTTTCAGAAAGATTTAGGATCGACGAGACAAATTATTGGCATAAAGATTCTTCGTGATAGAAAGAATGAAAAGATTTGGTTATCTTAGGAGGCCTACATTGAAAAGGTTCTTGAAAGATTCAACATGAATAAAGTCAAACCAGTTTGTTCTCCACTTGCAGGTTATTTCAAGCTGAGTTTAGAATAATATCCTACAAATGAGAAAGAAAAAGAACAAATGTACAAAGTGTCTTACTCATCAACAGTGGGCGGTTTGATGTATGCTATGGTTGGCACTAAGCCAGATATAACTTATGAAGTTGGAGTTGTCAACTGATTTCTATCTAATCTTGGTAAGGAACATTGAGCAACAGTAAAATGGATCTTAAAATATTTAAGAGGTACTACCAAGTTGTGTTTATGTTTTGACATTGGTAAACCTGTGCTAGAGGGTTACACAAATCCAAATATGACTGGTGATATTGATTCTAGGAAATCCACATCAGGATTCTTGATGAGTTTTGCAGGGGGAGCAATCTCTTGGTAGTCTAAGTTACACAATTATGTTGCTCTATCGACCATAGAAGCAGAATATATAGCAATTACTGAAGCCTGTAAGGAAATTTTATAGATGAAAAATTTTCTACAGGAATTGGGTTTGAAACATGAAGGATACCTTGTTTACTGTGACCGTTAGAGTGTCATCCACCTCTCAAATAATTCAATATATCATTCTAGATTCAAGTATATTGATGTAAGATATCACTAGATTCATGATGTGCTTGAGATGAAAGAATTATATATAGAAAAGGTGTATACCGATGAGAATGGTTTAGATATGTTGATAAAGTCTTTGCCTAAAGAGAAACTTGAAGCATGTAGACAGAGAGCGAGCTTAGTAGAGCCCACCATATGAGCTGGAGGGGGAGAATTATTGGGTCCAACCGATAGGTGGGCTTGGACTAGTCAAACTTACCTTAAACAAAAAAAAGAGAAAAAAGAAAAGTTAGAAAACCCTAACTAAGTGGAGGCTGTGTGTGTGTGAGTTGAGGTCAGCGGCTGTAGAAACAGAGAGCACAGTAAGGAGAAAGAGAAAGGAAAGAATAGGGAGAGAGAGAGTTTTGGCAAGATCGAACGGTGAAACTTCCTCATATTTGATCCAAATCTTATATGGAGAGTCTTTGCAGTAAGCTCTACAATCCTAACGGTATTGATCTATCTATAATATATCCTCTCTATGATGGTTTCCTGCAATACCCACTTGGTGAGATCCATATATTTTGATGTTGCTATCTCATTTGTAAACCAAGACTTATATTCTTGATGTTGGGTTGATCCTCTAGTTGTCTAGAGAAGCTTCATTATAAACCTATTATCAATAATAATGATAGTGGAATTTAAGTGGACTACGGTCCCGTAGTTTTTCTCGCATTGAATTTTTCATGTTAAAATTTAGTGTCTGATCTTATGGATGATTTATTAACTTACTCTGGTTAATATTTATCTTTTGATATAAGATATTATTCTGCATTAGATAGTTTTTTACCACCAACAATCGATGCGGCATCGCTTCCCTCGATCCTGATCGATTCGTACTACTCGAGAAGTCGATACCATCTCCCTAGATTAGAGCGGCTCGTATGACCCGAGAAGCCAATTGGATTTCGGATTGACTAGTATGGCTCGAGCTGCAAAGCCATATAATTGTTTGTGTGTGTATATATATATATATATATATTTCAATGCAAGTATAAAGGTTGAAGTGGTAAAATTCTCAGCTGATTAAGATTGACGTGTGTCTTGTTTCTTAGAGTTCCTTCTTTTTCTCCTCCTCCATTCTCCATTTGTTGCAATCATGTTGCCATCCTCTTGCAATCTAAGTGCAGGAAGTCTTTTAACCCCACCTTGTTGTTGCTTTCTTGAGAAGGATCGTTACTTGCACTCGAGGGTTCTAATTCGAAGTGATTGGTCAAATGATGCGACATTTTTTTCATCTCACAGAGAGAAAACAACATTGACTCTTGGTGACGAGGTCTTGGATTGATTCCAACTTACATTAGCCACAGAAAGCATGAAAAGGAAGAGAGAAAGATTCACAAATCAGGTTCACAAAGAGAAGAAAGAGACTCTACCTCTCCCCAGGTATGTCATTTTTTTTTAGGTTATGAGCCAAATCCTGGGGTTTCAGTCCCAATCACTGAAGGAAGATAAGAAGATTCAAAGAAGCAGATAAATGATCAACTTGCATCTACCAAGCTAAGATAAAGAACCAGCAACCAGAATTCATTTAAACCGACCAGAAGTCATTAAATTTGTATTTATTTTGTTTATGCATCTACCATTGATATTGATGTAATAGCTATTAAATAAGAACAGGCAAAACTTCATCTTCGATGGTGTTCTATGCCATCAAGACAGTATTTTTATCCTTCTGATCGTGTAAATAGCTCAGAGAACATGACTGTTCAACTAAAGGTTTTTTAGCATCACATCATTTGTCAGGATTCAAACAACACTTTCATCAAATATGTTTGTTCTTTAATGATTCTTTCTTGTTTCAGAGGACAGAACCGACACCAGTATATTGGACTACAAGCACAAGTGCATCTTTCTTGAGCTTGTACTTGAAGCTTAATGCTATCGACTCTTGTGGTCAAGCACTAATACCACAATCCAAACATGTATCCTTTTCCTCATCAACCGAGTCCCCATCTGAATCAAGATTAACTTTGGGTCTTGACTCCTTGATACCATCAATCAGATTCCCAAAGGCAGTGGGAATGACTACGTGAGCTGCCATTTCAATCCCTGAACACCAGAAACTAAAGGACAAGGCAGGAAAGAAGTAGATCCTCTGTGTTACTTCTCATGTACTGTGCTCACTGATAAAGTTTGGTGACATGCAAAGTCTTGCCTGCACTGCTCAGGCGCTGCTACTCGATCCAAATTGGGTGAAGAAAACATCAAAGATGTGTGGAATTAGAGGGAGTAGTTGCTAAGGCCTGTTCATGGATGCGCAGATGGAGTTTGGTGGGAGAAGGTAACTTCATTCCTACGCCGTCTTCAACCTGCCCCATTTAGATACGACGCCCCTTCTACATCTATGGCGTCCCTACTTCCCCCCACCCCCACCATGATACCTCATTGAATTGTTTGCAGTGAGAGTCGCGTCTTCTTCTGTGTCATTGGCTATATATATTTTGCCCTTCACTCCGTTGTACTCTTCAGTATAAGAGATAAGAGATCGCTTTCGACGATGGAATGGCTCGAAGAAGTCACCTCCATGCGCTTCCTGGTATGTCTTGTGGTGCCTGTGACGTTGCTGCTTGCTGCTTCAACGAGGTGGCGGCGGAAGCTGCCGTTTCCGCCGGGGCCGACGCCGCTGCCCATCGTAGGTAACATGTTGCTGATGGGGCAGCTCACGCACCGCGGCCTCGCCAAGCTGGCGGAGCGCTACGGTGGGCTCTGCCATCTGAGCCTTGGCTTCGTCCACGTCTTCGCGGTGTCGACGCCGGAGATAGCCCGGCAAGTCCTCCAGGTGCAAGACGCCGTCTTCTCTAACCGCTCCGCCACCATCGCCATCACCTACCTCACCTACGACCGCGCCGACATGGCCTTCGCCCACTATGGCCCCTTCTGGCGCCAGATTCGGAAGCTGTGCGTGATGAAGCTCTTCAGCAGGAAGCGCGCCGAGTCGTGGGCCTCCGTGCGCGAGGAGGTCGACGCGGCCGTCCGCGCCGTTGCTGACGGCGCCGGCGCCGCCGTCAACCTCGGCGAGCTCATGTTCAACCTCACCAAGAACATCACCTTCCGGGCGGCGTTCGGAACGCAGAACCACGAGAACCAGGAGGAGTTCATCGCCATACTCCAAGAGTTCTCCGTGCTGTTCGGGGCGTTCAACATCGGCGACTTCATCCCGTGGGTAAGCTGGATGGATCTGCAAGGCATCAACAAGAGGTTCAAGGTGGCACGAGAAGCACTCGACGGCTTCATCGACAAGATCATCGAGGAGCACATGGCCAACCCCAAGGAACTTGACGCAGCCGATGCCGACATGGTCGACGAGATGCTCGCCTTCTTCGAGGAGTCTCGCGACCGCACCAAGGAAAAGGAGGCAGATGAGCTCCAGGGAACGCTCAGGTTGACCAGGAACAACATCAAGGCCATAATCATGGTATGTGTCCATGCATAAATATGAACATATCATGAACTTATCCATATCAAACTTGTGACCGGTTCAGCCTTTGCTTCGATCACTCACTTCTCAACCAAGAACACATGCGGCTGTTCGACTTGGAATCGATAGACTGATTGCTGAAGTGCACAGGATGTGATGTTTGGCGGCACGGAGACGGTGGCGTCCGGCATCGAGTGGGCCATTGCGGAGCTCATGAAGAACCCAGAGGACATGAGACGAGTGCAAGAGGAACAGGCCAGCATCGTCGGGCTGCACCGGAAGGTGTGCGAGAGCGACCTCGACAAGCTCCCCTACCTCAAGTGCGTCGTGAAGGAGACTCTCCGCCTCCACCCCCCTATCCCCATCCTCCTCCACGAGACCGCCGAGGACTGCCAACTCACCGGCTACGCCGTCCCCGCTCGCTCCCGCGTCATGATCAACGTGTGGGCCATCGGCCGCGACAAATCTGCATGGGCGGACGCGGACGTATTCCGGCCGTCGAGGTTCGCCCCCGGCGGCGAGGCGGCCGCGCTCGACTTCAGGGGCGGCTGCTTCGAGTTCCTGCCCTTCGGGTCGGGGCGGCGGTCGTGTCCGGGCATGCAGCTAGGACTGCACGCGCTGGAGCTCGCGGTGGCTCAGCTGACGCACTGTTTCAGCTGGGAGCTGCCCAACGGCATGAAGCGCGGCGAGCTCGACATGGGGGACGTGTTCGGGCTCACGGCGCCGAGGGCGGTGCGGCTGGTGGCCGTCCCAACGCCACGACTCACCTGTTCACCCTACTGATGGATCACCCGTCCATGTTCATCATGTCCAATGTTTCCGGAAGAAGACATGATTGATACTCATTGTTAGAATACACCAGGAGTACTTTCAATCAACAGTATACATTACTCTGGAATAAACCAAGAGCACCTATTTATAATGATTAAAAGACAGAATATAAATATTTTAAAATAATAAAAAATCTATCACATCTAAATAAATCTTATCCTTATCTAAACTGATCTCATCACATCTAAATAATCCTAACTACTTGGATTATTTCCAACACACTCTCTTAATTCAAGTAGTTATAATTTAAAATTTTTTTCACGTAATCTTTTTTCTCTCCAAATTTTTTGTGAAAATGTCGGTAAACTGATCTTCGTTGCTGCAGCGATTGTCTTATATTTTTTCTCGATCCACACATTTTTTTAAACTTCTGACCTGAAATATTTTATCGTTTCTCTTGATATTTTTCTCTTTGGTAGCCATCTTTGATGATATGATGGAGACTTTGCATTTGTATGATTGAATCCCTTTGTATGCGGAAGCTTCATTTTTCTTTTCTTTCTCTTGGCTTTCTTCACATCATCAGAAACTTCTACCAACTCTGTATGTATACTTTCATTGTTGTCCTTTGAATTTAAAGCTTCACCCCTTTTCTGTATATATGTGTCATCAACATTACGACCTGCATCATCTGAAACAGTTTGCATAGATCCACAGAATTTTAAATAATCATAACTATAATAAGACAAACATTTTGTTTTTTGTCATCCTTGCAGTTGCTATCAATTTACCAATTTTCTTATCATAAATCAGATATTTTTCTTTATCAAAAATAACATAATATCCTTTTCTCATTAGTTGTCTTATACTAATGAGATTTTGTTTTAAATCAGGAATAAATAATATATCATCAATATGTCCTATTTTTTTGCAACAATAACATTTTTGAGTTTCTTTATTACCTTCATTTGGTCGGTCTCGTCCTCTGTCCTTTTGATCTCTCCCTTGAGATCTGATTTCTGAATTCTTTTTTTGATCATTCTTCTTATCTATCTTCATTTGAAGAACATGTTTCAAAGTTTCATCTGAAGATCTGTTCAATTTTTATTCATGGACTAAAAAAGATCTCATTAATTCATCAATAGATAATGTACTTGTATCTTTAGCTTCTTCTATAAGAGTATAGATCATATCAAATTTTGAACATAAACTTCGTAAAAAATTTTCTACTAGAGTTTGATCTTTTAGATTTTCACCATAAGATCTCATTTGATTCACAATAGAAGAAACTTTTGAGAAGAAATCAGCAACCAATTCCGAATCTTTCATCATAACACCTATTTATAATGATTAAAAGATAGAATATAAATATTTTAAAATAATAAAAAATCTATCACATCTAAATAAATCTTATCCTTATCTAAACTGATCTCATCATCATCCTAACTACTTATTTCCAACATGCATGCCATGTCTGTGTCCGAGATTGCTTCACGATCAACATGGCAACGTGAAAAGAAAAGGACCTATCTGTCTCATGTCAAATAAATAGACCAAAGACACTATTATTCTTATGTATTTTTATTTGCCGGAGAAAACTTTATGTTTTGTTGAATATTTAACTTATAGATTAACTTTATGTTTTGTTGAATATAATGCAACAGTAGTGCTGCAAAGTTGGTCAGAAGCATATCCGATTACATTTCAAATCTCTCAGTCCAAAAGGAGGAAAGGTTGGACATCTTTCGAAGAGGATTTGCAGTGTAATCGCTGCTGTGTGATTGTGACAGACATGTCCAAGCGCGTCATCGGCAACAGCGGAGGAGCTGGCGGACGTCAAAGAAAGGCCGAGTTCTGGGAATGGCTTAGAGCGGTATGAATCGGCTTCTGCTCTTTCGGCAGAGGTGGTCGCCGGCGACGGCGATCAGAGTTCGGACGCGCTCGAACTCTGCGGCGGGGCAGGGGATGGTGATGCCGCCGTGGTGGTGGAACCCGAACTCCTCCTCCGCCTCCTGCAGCAGCTCCCCGAACAAGGGGTGGTTGAAGTAGATCACCGGAACCACGTACCTCCGCCCCCCACCCACGTACACCGCGATGTGCCCCTTGGGCGGCCGCCTCTGCTCCTCCAGGAGCGGAGCCCGGTCGCCGAGGTGGGGTCTGCGTCGTAGGCGGCGGCAGATGCTCCGGCCCCAGTGGACGAGCCTCGTGGTAGCCGCGGACCTCTCCATCAAGGGCCGGGTGTGGTCGGGGCGGCGGCCGAGCCGCGAGACGCATCGCCATATCCTCAAGAGACGGCGGCCCAACCTGAACCCTCCTTTGTGTCTCTTCATAATACGGAGAAGGTGCAGCAGAACACACCCATTCCTTCTCTTTATACACTGCACGAGAGATCCAAGAAGAGACAATGTGAAGGAGAGGTCAGAGAGAGGTCAGAGGGAGAAGAGAGGAGGAGGAATATAAAGACTGGTCAACGGTGTATTCTATATATATATATACATACATACATACATATTAATTGGGAATTGACTATGGAAGAAACAGAAGAAGAAGGCGGGCGAAGAGGAGACGTGCGAGTATGGAGATGTCAACCGTGAGTTGGCTGCAGGGTGAAGGTGGCACCGTAGAACACACGGCCTGATGAGCTACACAAGCGTTGCGTGGAGGAGAAGAGTGTGGTGGAAACGCAAACGCAAGTGGTGGTGAGAATCCCAAAACATAGACTTCATTCACATTTGTTCTCCCAAACTAATTATTCCATACCGGTTGTCTCCGATCTCCATCACACGTTGATTTGAATAGGGAATTGGAGTGGGAAGAAGCATACTTTTCTTGTGTGCATGCATGACATTTTTACTCGGTGAAAGGGAAGCGAAGAAGAAGAAGAAGAAGAATCAAAGAAGTTACTCGTTGGACTCTAAAACCATGCCGCCGCCGGCTGTCAATGATGTTGATTATTATGTATGCGTTGACGAGTCATTCCCCCACTGGAATATTTGTATGCAGCCATCGAAATAGCTGAGGAAGGAGAAAGGATAAGTGCACTGCTTGTGGCAGTGGCTAAGGAATCGATGATGAGATGAACACCTCCTCTCATCTAATTCGGAATGAGACTGAGAAGATGGCAGGAGCTCGCTGCTCTTTTGGGGGCAATCGATCAATCGTTGATGACATTTATTTACTTCTATAGATTTGAGTTTAATATGTATATACATATTTCAATTATTATTATTATTATTATTATTATTTACATAGTATATTTAATCGAATAGAACATTATATGATTCATATTTTAGGTGCAAAATTTATAGTGAGATTTTTGACTCCTCAATATAAACGAGTTAAATATATCACAATCTAACTAGCATTTTAACTATATATAAAAAATAATATATATGTTATTAGGGTGTATGGAAACATTAAGTGTCATAATCTGATAGTCTAATTGGTGTATCAATTTCGTTTGACCTTAATCACTAACCAAAATACTTAGATTAAGATTGATAGTATTATACTTATTATATTCTTATAAATCATTTTTAGTCTTTGTGATTAGTCTTCTAGTTTCATCCATAGATCGATTCTAATATTAAATGTCACGAATCTAGTCTAATAGGCTAAATGACCCAGTAATTTCATTTGACCTAAGTCACTAGTCAAAATACTTAAATTATGATTGATAATAGTATACTAGACTCTGTCAATCTTAATCTTATGTACTTCCAACGTAGATCTAATCTAGATATTATAATTTCATATACTCAATGGCATGATATCCTCGTCAAGACCTAATATGATCCAAATCAAACAATAGCAAGAAGTATGTTAGGTATAGCTTAGTAGAGGCTTCATGTTATGACGAGTTCACTAACTTATAATAGCTATTTCCTAAGAAGTTTTTCATCATGTTTAGATATTAGATCAATTTTGATATCAAATGTCACAACTCGGGCCTAATAGATTTACTTAATAACTTCGTTTGACCTAAATTATTAGTTAAAATATTTAATTAAATTTAATAATTATATGGTCATCAGTCCATTAGACAATCTTACACTTATCCACTAAAACTAATTGGGGGTGTAATATTATGAGTAAGTTATAATTTGTTTACGCTTGCAATTGACCAGCCTCCTCTTTTCATATATTTAACCTAACATGAATTAAGTTTAGATCAAATTATAAAGGATCAATATATAGTTTTAACAAGAAGATCATGTTTATGATTTATTGCAAACAGTCATCCTTTAACATCAATTTTGAAAATGTTGAATTGGAAAAATTATGAATCCAAGGAACCATGTAGAATTTATTTTAACCTAACATGTGGAATTGGATATGTTAAAATTTTTCATTATAATATCATATTTAAGTTTTTTTTTTTATCGATGTCAATGCATTTAAGGAGCTTATAAACAAACAATACATAATCTAATTTATATTCTTAGCATATAATAATACCCCAAAAAAGTAATTTAAAAGTTGCTCCAACTAAGAGTTGGTTGATAATTTTATTACTATTTTTTTACGGTGCTATAAAATAAACTACAAGAGGAAAGTATTTTAGTTATTGGTCTATCCTATGGTAAAATGATAATTTTCTTCATCAGAATAACCTATGAATTGTTCCTACAATAAATATAATGTCAAAAAAATCATGAGTTGTGTTTTTAATAAAAATCTCTTTGCATATGCGCCACTAAAAATGTATGAGTGATTTTGAGCTTTTCCAAATCTTTTTCCTCCATTTGTTTTTTTTTTATATGGACAGATCTATAGAATAAATTGGTACAATTATAATATTTTTACACTTTGGCATGTGTTTTCAAAAATATCACAAAACATTGTAGCCTAGTAAAAAATATAATAACGTAATATTTTTGTATATATTTTGTTAAAAAAATACTGTAATGCAGTGTAAAAATATTATAACGGTATCAGTTCACCTTATAGATAATCTATAAAAAAAAGAAAAAGGGTTAGTGATTGGAGGTATTTTGAGAACTTGAAAAAAATATTGTCAGAAAATAGGGGCTCTTCTACAAAAAAAAAAAACTTTTAAATAGTGTATTCATTCTTCTTTTGTAGTTGCTTTAACTATACTCCATTACCATAAAATAATGGATATTTGACTTCAAGTGGGCATAGCCAAACGCCATGATGTCCTTCTCATCACTCCTATCTTTCGGTGAGATTTCATTTATTTCAGCACACCTCTTTTCAGAGAGATACAAGTAGAAGACATGGTTTCATTATTAGGCCTATCAAGTATAAATTACAGCTATGACTCTTAATCTTAAGTCAAAGCTTAAGTATTATTTTATTTACTTGCCTAACTTTGAATTTTCTGCGATGGAAATAATAAAACAAAGCCAAAGATGATTCCAAGATGTGCATTTTTATGGCACTTGCTTTAGGTGGAGGTCTCATATAACAGGCAAGATGACAAGACTCCTTTGATTCATTTGGTAACACATCTTGGAGGAGTTCGAGGAACTGTAACTTTGTACATTTCAGCTGTTTCTAAGTTGATATCTGGATTTTGGTGAGGCATCTCAAGGTCCTCTTCCAAAAAAATTATGATTAAGAATTTAGTTCTTATTTATGAAAAGTTGTCTAACATTAACAAAGTAAATGATAAATACGGGATTTGATAGTTATAAAAAAGAAAACACTTTGCGAGAAAAAAACTAAGAGATGGGCAGACCAAACGATATTTTGATGGCGATCTTAATCATATTCTCGAGAGAAAAAGGCCAAAAAAACATATCTTTGAAATGAATTCATTATTCTAAATAAATAAATACACATTCATACGGGGCAAGACAAGAAGCGCTTTAAGATCCGAGGGCAGTGGGGGTGGGGTCCGACGGATCCAACGGGAGATTCGGTTCTCGAAGCATATCCAAGAAGAAGGCTACACGTGGGTCCCACCGGAGGTGCGCAGATATCCACGGGTGAAGTCATCATGCAAAGAGGGGGAGGGGGAGGTGGTCGGTGGGGCCCGACGTGCATTCGAGAGGCCGCGACCTAATCGCCACTGGCTCAGCGGCTGCCACATCAGCATCCACACTGACACGCGTGATGTGGGACCGGTCCTATGATGGGGTTACGTAGGCGAACCTCGCGTGTCGGGCCCACCCGACGCCCCGACAGAACACGCACGTATGCTGTTTGAGCCAGCGGAGTTTTGAGTGCAGGTGGCAGAGAAGCAGCAGTTGCATGACTGTTTCATGTGGCACACCATAACACAGAGGCGGGTGGCGGTGGTGGTGGGGGACGGATGCATGATCCCGGCCACTCCTCTCTCCACGGCGACCGTGGCATGGCGTGGGGATACTTTTGCTTCACCTTTGTCCCAAAGATACACGCCTACCGACCATATACATCTCCCAAACTATAATCTACACCCCCAAATATTATAACACATCTCCTCCACCCTTGGACATCACACACCCTTCCCTCCCTCCCACCACGGAGAGAGACCCAGGGCGAAAGAGGGGAGGAGAAGCCGACGACCTGGTTTGACGGGGTGGGCCCGACGAGAACCACGCCGCCACGCGCTGAACCCCGCGCACGCCGCGTGCTTAACTCATCTCTCTCTCTCTCAAAATGTTAGTACAGACGAGAAAAAGGAGGTTTGAGCAGAACACTAACCTGGGATTGGGATTGGAATGAGTAATGTTGGTGATTTGGGTGAGGACAACGTCCACGTTTTGGTCGTTTGTTTAATGTTCTGCTGCTGGTAGGGATTTGTGGTTGGAGGGGCGTCGCCATCGGAATGCTTAGGTCGGTCCGAAAGAGGCCCCACCTGTGGCGGTGATCAAAGTGACGACAGCAAAAAAGGCAGGCAGCAAGGAAAGAGGAGGAAGAAGAAGGACGACCAACCCACAGAGAGCAGAAGCAGGGAGGTCCCCAGCGCCACATGCTGCTTTGGATTTCCCGCAAAATGTCCTCGCCCTCAGCCAACGTTTCAGTGCCATGCTGCGGAGCTCCGCTGCTGCTGCTGTTACTATTTATCTCAGTCCATTTGCTTTTGCCTGCAGACCTCTCTCTCTCTTTCCCTTTCTGATCTCTGTGGAGAGGAAGGAAGGAAGGGACGGTCGCTATCGGTTGCGGGTGGAGGGGAGGGGAGGGGAGGGCGAGAGGAGGTGGTGGCGGTTGCGGCCAAGAAGGCCAAAGGATTCCGGCCATTGCGGCGCCATTCCTCTGCCCTCGAAGCCTTTCCCCGCAATCCATCCATCCCTACGCGTACCTTGTTTGCCGCACGCTCTGCCGAAAGAGAAACCCCGCCTGGCTATATTATACTTCCCGTCCTTTGCACCACCGCACACCGTCGGTTATCCAACCCCATTTCCTCTTCCTTCCCCCTATTCCATTATATACTCTCTCTCTCCTTTGTTGAGCGACTTCAGTCTCTGATCCTTCGCCGGTGCCCCCAAAGGGAGGAGGACGAGGAGGCACCAAAGATTGGATCCCCGAGGTTTCTGTCGAGAGAAGATAAATCGGAGGAATAGTAGCAAACCATCTTCTCTCTCTCTCTCTGTCGCAGCTGACTCTCCGATCAGGCGAGTACAAGCCAAAGAACACACACATTCCACCTACTTGGAAGCTTTTAGCCACAGTGCTGTCTTCTGTAACCAGTAAGAACTGTTCCTCCTCTTCTTCCCTGCAACCACAGTTATGCTTCTGTTATATGTATGTAAGCTTGAATTTTTTCAGCACAGACGATTTTATGTAAGATTGTTGTGTAATTTCCCTTTTCCTGTTGTTGTTGTTGTTCTTTGTTTTTTGCATGCATCTCCCTACAAATTCACAGTAGTTTAGATACTAGTTCTACAGATTTCTGCCTTTGTTTATGGTGATGATGCAGCCAAACAATTTGATGCACGAGTATATTTGAATTCTTTTAGAAACTTTTTCTAGCATATGCCAGTTCCTCGACACACCTTTCCATTGTTTTTTACTTCCTGCAAAATAAGTAATTATTTATGAAAAGAGATACCAAGAAAGCATGTCATTAATTCATTTTATATATATATATTCTTTAGTGTATGTTCTTATTTCGTATACTTTCTATGTTTATACTCCTTTGCAAAACTTCATACAGAGAGCATGTCATTAATTCATTAAAATGTAAAACTTTTTTTTTATCAAAATCATCTTTTTATATATAAATATTCTTTAGTGTATGTTCTTATTTCATATACTTTCTATGTTTATACTCCTTTGCAAAACTTCATACCTATCTGAAGGCTGCTTTCTTATACTTTTTCCCAAACTCATGCTCTTCTACTCAATTTCTCTACAACATGAGTTTTATATTTGTCTTCTATCCACAATTTCCTAGCAACAAGAGTTTCTTGGCCTTATACTCTACCGAATAAAAGAAAGCAACAAGTCTTGCTATATGTTTTGGTGCTGGTCTAATTCTCCTAGCAATCATATACATAACTAAGACATGCCTTGACAATGTTAATAAGATACAGTATTTAAAACCATGATTTTTTTATATTGCTAATGATGAGTAACATTTGTTCATATTCATGCATCAAATGACAGCAGCATTGGTTTTGCATATGTGATCCACCAGGCAAAGACTACAAAGCCTAGAGAACATGGATACATTCTCTCATGTGCCGCCAGGCTTTCGTTTTCACCCTACCGATGAAGAACTTGTCGACTACTATCTCAGGAAGAAGGTAGCATCAAGAAGGATCGATCTAGATATCATAAAAGACGTCGATTTGTACAAAATAGAACCGTGGGACCTTCAAGGTATCATCATTTTGCTCAACTATCTAATTGGTAACACACATTTTTTGGTTGTTCTTCCAAATTTATAGTTGGCTATGCCTCCTTGCAACAGAAAAATGCAAGATAGGAACAGAAGACCAAAACGATTGGTACTTCTTCAGCCATAAAGATAAGAAATATCCAACTGGGACACGGACCAATAGGGCAACAACAGCCGGATTTTGGAAGGCTACTGGAAGGGACAAACCAATCTACTCCAAGAATAACTTGATTGGAATGAGGAAGACCTTGGTGTTCTACAAGGGTCGAGCACCAAATGGACAGAAGTCTGATTGGATTATGCACGAATACCGTCTGGAAACCAATGAGAATGCACCTCCCCAGGCAAGTTTTCAAATTAAAAAGGTTATGCATGCATTTGCTTCAAAAACTCAAGAGAAAATTTCCAAGTTTCTTCTCCTTTTTCAAAGATGTTATAAATCACAACTAACAGTAACGAACGACCAAAGGAACTAACTATTCACATCAAAATGAGAAATTCTTGGATGGATTAGGTTCATACCTTTTTTCATGGACTCAGCCACTAGGAAGGACTCTGCAATCTTGCTCGGGCATTTGTCAAAAATCCGAATTTGATTACCAAGTTCATGAAAGAGTTATGTGGATTTGATCCACCAGGAATCTGAGTATTTCTTCCGATAAAACCATAGCTCATTTTCGATTGACACTCTTCATTCTTCAAGTCCTACAAAAGTACTTTTCGTGTTTCGGATAAAAGATTTGCTTCTTTGTTTCAGGAAGAGGGATGGGTTGTCTGTAGGGTCTTCAAGAAAAGATTAGCAGCCGTCAGAAGAGTCAGTGACCATGATTCTCCCTGCTGGTATGATGATCATGTATCGTCGTTCATAACGGACCTCAATTCAGCAAAACAGATCAGCCCCCAGCCAGATATGGTGTACCACCAGCACCACCACCTTCTGCCTTGCAAACCAGAGCTGGACGTGCACTACCACTTGCCACATGATTCTTTCCTCCAGCTTCCCCAACTAGAGAGCCCCAAGCTTCCTATGTATGTTAGCCATGCAACTGCTTTCCAGTCATCCATCATCACAGAGGAAGAACTAATACAGTCCAGTAAGCAGTTTGAGATCATCTCCACTTATGATAATACTGGAAACATCGATCAAGCGATAGAGCAGGTGACAGACTGGAGGGTGCTTGACAAGTTTGTCATGTCTCAGCTTACCCACAATGATATATGCAGAGAACCCAACTGCTCGAATTCAGCAAGTGATGTTCAAACTTCTGAAAAGCTTGATGCAGCTTCAACTTCCAACTCAAGTGGGCAAGTCCAACTGTGGAAATGAAGGAATAAATGAACTGGATTTTATATATACACACACAAAGTATACTAATTCTAGGTACAAAATAAGATCAAAAAGTGAAGATCACAGATTTATGTACATGATCAACTAAAACTAAAGTTAGGTTGCATTGCTTCTGAAGTTTGTAATATGTTTTATACCTCCAGGAATGTCCGACAAAGAAACTTCTACTGCTAAGATGATACCACATTAGTTATGAAGCCGAGGGTTTGGATAACTGGCTCGGTCTCTGCTGAACAAGGCATTGTAGCCTGAGTCCCGGGTACTATGCCATTTGCCCCCATTGTTTGGCAGCAATACCTGCTGCTACTGAATCAACATCTACAAAATTGTAGATATCTATCTTTTCATTCAATTGGAGTGTTAATAAAAGACATTATCAGTTCTCTACTTCCACAATTCATTTTCATATATATTGATCTGCATTGACATGATAAATACTTATAAACAACTGTGGATAGATATATGGCAAGTTTGTGAAGATTCAGGACACTGCCACCTAAGAATCTGTACCTTATGCTGCAAATATGCTTGTCACACTTTCTCCAGCAAAGTGTATTTCAATTCTTTAGGAATTTGAATTGATTAGAGGTTTTTTGTGTGCTTCTGGAATACCAAAATGCTCACTTTTCTCTTTTTCTTTTTTTTACCTCAAATTGCAGAAAGGTGTGCAGGTATGATTGTATATTACAGTAGAACAACAAAAAATGATACAATTAAGAAATACATGTCCTCGGATCACACACACATCAGTGAGCTAATTAACTTCTTTTCCTAGATATCACAAACATTAATATAAGAACAGACTTAAGTTCTTTGAATTTCCTAATTAAAGCTTTGAATTCTATCCTATTCCTCAACTCTCAGAAGAGAGGAAGAATAATCATCATTTGGTTTCTAAATGCTTCTTTTATTTCTAGTTTCTGTGTGAAAAATCAAGTTACTGATAAGAAATTAAAACCAATATGATTCGTTTCAGAGCACTAATTGATTCTGGTAGATACTTAGAAATGTGATATTGAAGTCAGTATAGGCTTTCAGAAGCAAAGACCTAAATTGATCCCTTCCAATGATATGCGCAATTGATTGCAGATGTCCATGGAGGGAGAGCGACAAACATCATCCTACTGAGGTGGTCAACAAAGCAAGTTGGGTTCATCTTTAACCAATGCAAATTACCTCACAGCAGAGTGATGGGTAATAAATAATTCAAAGACCTTTTTGAGTGTGCTTCAAGCACTCGTAGACGACAGGAACCTCTGGACACACACACCATGTGCTCGACAGAATGCGGTAAAGAAGGAAAAGGGCGAAGAACTCACCAGAAGTAGAAGTGATGCGAAAGCTAATGCCGTGGTGTCGACGTAGAGGAGGAGATCGGCCACCGAGCCATTGGCGGAGGCGCAGGAGAGAGCTACCGTAACTTGCGTGCGAACACACGTCCATGGACTCCGCCGCGCCGCTTCAATCGTTTGGGCTCCCAACAGGCCACCTTCTCGCGGGTAAAAAATATTTGAATCCATCGGGTATTCGGATCCGTGCCCAAGTCCAAATGCGGATGCGGATCCGGGCATATCTACCCGATTACTCGCTAATGTTCGCCCAAGATTTTGATAAAATATTTTATAAAACATATTTCTCAATGTGTAGAATATTTTTATTAAGTTCACTATAAATATACACATTTAATATTTCTAATAATGCTTCTACTAAACTTAAGAGTCATATATAATGAAAATAATTTGTTCTTCTATATTTAAAGACGAACTTTAATTTTGACATAAATCCATTCATACTTGATAAGGAATATATTAACAATTAATCATCAATTGACACTAAGAGCCATATGAAAATTATCAATGGAAGGAGAAAGGTTTAGGTTACCCCACCCGTGTGCTCATGCATAAAATTATTTTGTCTACTTGAACAAAATTATTTTGTCTACTTGAACAAAATAATGGACGGTTCTCTTCTTGAAAAAAAACTATTACCCATTAAATACTTAATGAATAATTTGATCGTCGAAGGGATCAGATTGGAAAACTTTCTCCTAACATCGATCTTAATGCGGGCAATGCATATAGAGCCACCTTAGATACTTTTGCACCTTTGTGTTTAGACCATGTCATGTTGACTCAGATATCAATAATGATTTCTTTCAAAAATATCAAAAACCTTTCCTGGTGAACCTCCATCCTTATTATCTAATACTTTTCATCTATATTTCTATATTTATCTTTTTTAAGTAGCACAAGGCATCAATTTTTTTTTCAATTTATATTCTCTACAAAATTAGCTAAGTGATGTAAGAAATAATAAAGTCTTATATTCTTAATCAATCTTAACTTTTATAGCCGTCCCTTTCACCAAATGCTCGAGATTACTTATAGCTTTTAATCTTAATTTTAAAATTATAATATATTAAAGTAATTTGAATCTAACTGCTGCTCTGCGAATAAAATTATAATATATTTACTGATCCTTGCAAACGGTTTGGTAATCTCATGAAACCCAACAAAGACACCAATAATAATTGGATGCGAGTGCACGTACATCAATAAGTACATGCAATCAACCCTCCTCCGCCCTCGTGTTGTATACGTTGGACCTCATAAGACCACAATTCTCATGTACTCTTTTCCCGGGATAGTAGCCGAGCACCATCACAGCATGAAATTTAAACCAATTAGATTCAGAGAAAGAATACGATTTGGAAAAGTAAAAAAAAAAAAAAAAAATTTGATGCCAAAAGGATAATTCAAGGCAAATAATAAATAATACAACACAAATAGTTAACACAAGATTTACGATGTAAAAAATCCATCCCAAGATAATAAATACTATCTGAAGGAGTAAAGAGTGAGTCGTAGCATGTGAGACTCCTTTGGATGGATGTCATGAATGCAACCACAGCGAAGAGCTAAACCCTAATTTTCTCAGAGATAGTCTCTACCTTTCGATGCAGTAGCTGGCCACGTAGAATGCTTCCAAGTAGGTGCGTACGACATGCTTGTGGGCATGGCGCCACGCTGAACTCTGTACGAGGGTCGCAATGACGGAGAAATGAGTGGTTGGAATACGATGGATAGATCGAGAAAGAGAGAGATAGAGAGAGAGATGAGCTCAGGTGGGTAACTCCCAACAAGCGACTGCAGCAGCAGCAGCAACAACAAAAAAAGGTACAGTGAGCGACCATTAACTCTCCTCAGTTGTTTCTCCTCGATTTCCTCTCTCTTTCTCTTTCTCTTTCTCTTTCTCTTTCTCTTTCTCTTTCTCTGTGTGTGTGTGTGTGTCTCTCTCTCTCTCTCTCTCTCTCTCTCTCTCTCTCTCTCTTTCTCCTTGCGTCCACAAGCCGACAGGGTTCATCACAGCTCTGTGCCCTCACGTAAGACTCGAGATCAGAGAGGTACAGCAATGGTGGAAGGTTAGTCTAGAGTATGGGCTGGCAATGAGGAGGAGGAGGAGGAGGATGGGAGGGTTGGTGTGGTGAGACAGGACAGATTGCCAAATTCTCGTATAACGAGATACTTAATGCTGCTAAAGCGCATTCAATAGATAGGAGTGCAACTGCCAGCAACCACATCAGATCAGATACAATAAAGAGTCGGCTGTAGCAGATCTCTGTGGCCTTTCATGCTAACTCTAATGGAGAGGAGAGACGTCAGAAGCGCATCCCATCATCACATCACCAACTCATCGATCGGATATATGAATTGTGTATCGGGAAGGAATGGTTGATTATGTATGGAATCTTCATGGAGTCTGGAATACAAGAGCTAAAGGTGCAAGGAGCAGACTGCATGCAGGCTTTAGTGTAAATGGAGAAAGAGGGAGGAGTGCTTGCCTCGAAGCTTGTGGAGGAGAATGTTAAGATTTCAAATAGCTAGGTTTGAAAAAGAGGAGGAAAGATAAAGAGACAGTTTCCGAAAGGACAAAGGTGGTGAAGAAGAGAGAGAGATGGTAGTGAGGATCTGTGTCTGCTCTTTTGTTGCTGAGTGAGAGCAGGGGGAAGTGTGAGGTCAAATCATGAAAGTTGTAAGGCTTTTGTTTCCTTGTTTCTCCCACCCTTTTCTCTCTCTCTCTCTCTCTCTCTCCAGGAACACGCTGCCTCCGGCGACAGGCTCAGTGGCCTTAGAAGAGACAAGGAGGATATCACCCTAAGGAGGCGGACCCGGAGGTGGAGGGCGGCTGAGCCCCCATCTACAGTACTGCAACTGCATTACTACAGCACTGCACCTATCTCTCTAGTCTACTGGATCTGGGAAACGGGAAAGCCTCACGCCTCTCTCTCTCTCTCTTGCTGTTCTTTTCTTCCCTCTTACTCCTCGTTACTGCGAAACCAATAGCTATGTGAGATGGGAAAGCAAGCTAGGAAGCCCATGCAGACGTCCCTTTCTCCCTCCCAACCCCCCCCCCCCCCCCCCCCCTCACCCTCTGCCGCCCCTGCCCTCACTCCTCTCCATCTCTCTCTCTCTCTCTCTCTCCCTCTCACATTGGAAATGACGACCACTAACGCACACACGCTCTCTCTATCTCTCTACAGACACACACAACACTATCTATCTCAGTTACAGTGATCATGGAAGAGTCATTTAGACAGTCCACTACGGTGACACACACACACACACACGACGCGATCGAGGAAAACGACGAGCATCAGATGGTCCTCATCTAATCCAAATCAAGTCAGTGGACCTTTGCATGTGTGATCGATCTGCTTCATGGCGTTTGAGCTAAACCTGGGCTCAGAAAGGTCCCCATTACAGGTCTTCAATTCCTTATGTGACATGTTTCACCTGGCACATCTGGATTCAGTCTATTAAATCGGTCCTCTGTGCCAGCTTGGTTAATCCTGGTGATGTGATTCATATAAATTGGATTATCCAACAATTTATTGATCCCAGAAATAATATCTCTTGACGTTTAATTAATTGTTACAATTTGTGTTGCTATCGAAACTCCATATCTTGTAGATTCATATTTTTTTTGTTGTTGATGACGAATTTTAATAATTTAATTTAGTAGAGAAAAAAAAGGGCAACAAAGTCCTAAAAAAAATATCACTATTTTTAATCTTCTAAATTACTTTCTATAATCACTATTACAAATGTTACAAGCCACATAATACATAAATTCACGCTTTCTGCCTAATTTATTAGCAAGTTCATGCTAATCCAACTCCTAATTTTAAATTTTATTCAAACGCAAAGTTTAGTTTAGCTTTCAACAAATTCCATGAACATGTTTAAATAGTGATATTTATATACATCTTGGAGGATTTTGGAAAACTGGGATTGAACATATGTTTCTGATGTACATTTTTTTTTCAATAAAAACCAAAAAAATCCAAAATAAAATGTTGGTGCAATTTTGTTGTGTGTGTGTATATATATATATATATATATATATATATATATATATATTTAAAAAGGAATAATTTTTACAGCAGGAAAAAAAAAAAGGGTAGACATGATTATCCTCAAATGACATTGGAAAATTATTACCATACATTCTTCATGTATCAGCAAGAACAGATAGAACAGTGTTGAAAAGACTATTCCTTATCACTCTTTCTGTCATATACTTTTGTTTTGTTTAGCAATATCTCTGTATTGGGTGGTAGCTGTACAGTGTATGAGTGAGAGAGAGAGTTTTTATTTGGCCTATATCTGACTTCCTGTCACACAGACAGAATGAGCCATCTCATCTATCTACACTTACTTTGTTTGATCTCTTTCTCATCCCCATTCTTCACTTTCGTCCACCATCTTTCCTCGTTCCTTCTCCTCCCCTCTCTCTCTCTCTCTCTCTCTCTCTCATCTGTTGCATCTCTCCACCTATTTTTCAACTCAGAAACTACAGATCCGAGGAAATATAGAATCATCAGTCAATCAAGGCATCAAATCAAGTAGGGGGAAGCAGCAAGTCGTCGGGGGAAAAGACCTGATTCCTCCCCCTCCCTCGCTCTCTCTCTCTCTCTCTCTCACAGTCTCTCTTTGTCTGAGGGGAGATCTCCTTCGGTTGGCCATCCATCAAATCACAGCTGCCGCAGCATGTCATCCTCCTCAGCCGCCTTTTCCTTGGACCACCTCTCCACACCTCCTCCTTCCGAGCAGCTCTGCTACGTCCACTGCAACTTTTGCGACACCGTCCTTGCGGTATATGCTCGGTCTTATTCTCAATCCCTCCCTTCCCCCTTTATTCCTTGGAGAGCCGCGACTGTTCATGCCCCTGTTCGCGTTCGCTCCTTTTGTTTCTCTTTTGAGCTTCCGTCTTGCTCATGCGATTTGCCCACTTTGGTTGCCTCTCTCCTCTTCCTCCTCCTCCTCCTCCTCCTTTTGCTTTCACTGTTGCCATACTCCTATCGAGCTCTCTTTTGCTGTGGTCTTGCAGGTGAGTGTTCCCTTTACCAGTCTGTTCAAGACGGTGACTGTGAGGTGTGGCCACTGCACCAACCTTCTCTCCGTCAACATGAGGGGCCTTCATCTCCCGCCCGCTAACCAAATCCACGTTACCCATCCCTGCTTGACCCCATCTTACGCCAGTCTTTTGGTACATGTCCATACGCTTCTCGTCTTCAGCGCTTGATCATCTTCTCCTTAATTTGTGTCATTTTCCTTGGTTAGGATGAACTGCAATGCCATCCTCCGAGCTTGCTGCTGGATCCATCCATGCTGTGCAATGGCAACAACAACAGCAGCAGCGGCTGCTGCCTCGTCAACAGCAACACCTCCACCACCAACAACAATACCATCAACAACTGCAACACTATGGCGCCAGTGAAAGGAGTTGGAGAAGAGCTTCCACCGACCCCAGTCGTCAACAGACGTGAGATTGTTTCTCCATGTTCTTCCCTCAACGTTCATCTGGCTTGGATAAAATGTTAAGCACTATAGCAGCTGCACCAACATCTTCTTCACTTTGAGATCCTTGCGATTCCACTCTCATCATCACACGGCAAAAGGAATGATTGCAAGAGCGGCAAAATGCCGAGCTACTGCATGTAAATTAAGATGAGGGTTACTCCTCAACATTGGAGGTTGCCTTCCCCGGTCTGTGGTCGAACAGAAGAAAGCCATCAGCTGCATTAACTGCACCGCTGCTCGCCTTCAAGAGCGTCGCTGTAGCAATAGTAGCTCTTCGTTCCTCTCTTCTGCTTTGTTCCCTTGGATATCAATCCAGCACATACCGTCGTGTTCGACCATTTACTATTCACAAAATAGTTCGGAGACCTGCAAGCGATAAAACCAGCCCCAATTGCACCTCTTTGTCCTTTAGTTACTGTGTGATGATCTCGATGATGTTCCTTTGTGCAGCTCCAGAGAAGAGGCAGAGAGTTCCTTCCGCATACAACCGGTTCATCAAGTAAGTGAAGAGTAGAAGATAAACCACGAGGGGAGTAAATAAGATGAGGAGAACTCAAAACTTTCTTCAATCTCTCATCGTTTCTTCTCTTTCTTCACGCTGGTAATGGTTGATGGCAGGGACGAAATCCAACGCATTAAGGCTGGGAATCCCGACATCACACACAGAGAGGCCTTCAGCGCCGCTGCAAAGAACGTAAGCCTTTTCCTCTATCTCGCTCTTGTGCTTAACTTTCATCTCACGTTCTTCAATTTCTCCTCTTCCAGTGGGCTCACTTCCCACACATCCATTTTGGTCTGATGCCCGACCAGGGTCTGAAGAAGGCCAGTGTCCGCCAGCCGGTAAAGAAGCCAAAACAAATTCGATCCTCTCTCTTTCTCCTTCAACGAAGAATCTCACTTTGTTCTTGCCTTGGTTCTTTGTATGTAGGAGGGTGAGGATGTTCTTCCCAAGGACGGGTTCTACGCCACGGCAGCTGCTGCGAACATGGGAGTCGCTCCTTTCTGATCTGCTGCTAGCTGCCACTACTGTTGTTAGGGTTGTTCCTTTGCTTGCGGTCTTTACTTTGGGTTTTCTCTTCCTTCTTCTTCTTCCTCTCTCTTGGTTCTACTTGGACTTCTTGTCGAGTTAAGGGCGGTCATAATTGGTGCAGACACCTGTGGCAAAGGTTGGTGGTGCTATCTGCCATTGTCTACAAAACGTGTCTTTCGATGGACAGTTTAAACTGTGTAAGAAGTGCTGCACTTCTACTATTCTTTCTTGCTTTCTCGTATTTGTCTCAGGCCTTTTCTCTCTCTCTGTTCACAATGTTCTTCACGCATGCAAACACACCTGTGGGAGTTCTATGATCTTTTTACGTACGTGGATCGCTGCTTTTTGACTCGCTCTACGTAACATGTCTTTGTACTGAAGAATGTTAACCCAAAACGAGAATTATAAATAAACACATATATATATATATATATATATATATATATATATATATATATATATATATATATATGACAATGATATTTCGAGTCGAATAAATTAGGGTTAACATATATGAAGTTTGGTCAAATCTAATATGGATCATTTGACTCTTTAGTAATCATATCTCCTGAGACATGTTAACGTATCGTTGCACAAGTAAGGAGCATCAGATTTGTGTTTATGTTTCAGTATTTTGTACACTATTTAATGTAATAATTGTTTTTTCCTAATTTGTTTAAGAATCTTTAGTAATTACTAAGACTATAGTTTAATCTTTCTCAATTTTTTTATCTCATGAATGAACATTTTCCTAACTCAAGGAACTTTCTAGTGACATTATCCATCTGCATGAAGGCATGTATCAATTACCCCATGAGATAGATCATTTGGCTTTGACATGATCCACACAAGAAGAAGCTCATGTTCCTGTTATAGACTATTGCAAGACAGTGTATGTCCCCATCCCCACAGTGGATGGATAGCAAGTCATGGATCAATGACCGACCACTGATCATTCTCAGATGCAAGGCTATATAATATTAGTCTCCAGTCCCTATTCTGACATCTTTTGACTTGAGAAATTAGCCACCAAATGCTATTGATTCTATTGGATTCTGAGTATTTTGCTTTACAATGCAATGCAATCTGAGCAACATTATCTGAATGCTACTTAATCTATTGGAAAAAGACAAGGAAGCTCTGCAGTCAAGCTGCCATGGACTTTGTTTGTGTCCACCTTGTCAAGATGGAAAGCCAGCCACATACTGCATGATGTCCAAGTTATGTGAAGGCATTCAACATCTTTCATGAGATTGATATATTTATGAGGGATACTGTCAGTTGCATATATCTATTCCTTTGCTTTTTTCTCTCTGATGGGAAATATACAAAAAAAAAAGAAAAAAGAATGATGGATCAACATCTTGATTATAAGCATATATATTTGCATAAATAGGAATAAAAAAAGTGGGCACAACACTTACTCCTGCATGAAATAGAACATAAGGAAGGACAAATCCTGACCTAAGATTGTGCTAAGAGTACTGGAGATTATTAGGGATCATCATTGGACATGGAATAGTTTGGGATTGTCTTCTTATACATGTTCTTGGATTCTGTCCCTATTTAAAATATGTGGTTTGTTCCATGTTAAGAATGATATTAACCCATTTTCTATTGGCAATAATTTCATGTTGCTGTTTCATTGGAAAATTGTTTCTGTTCATTAATTTATTTATTTTTATTGGCCACACATTCATCTTGCCCACTAGCTTTTGTACTAAAAGCTTGTGGCACACATACAAACATGGACACACTTGATCATGGAATTTAAATTTCTTAGCCACACTTGATCAAACATTTACAAGTAAATCTTGAACCTATTTATTATATCTGTCAGAAACAAGTGTATGATCTTTTTTTTTTTTTTTGGCTTAATATTTCATGCTTCATAGGGTTTAATAAAAGTTTTGGGATATGGCTACAATAAAGTGTAATTACATGTATTTGTTTCTATCATTTAGCACTCTATAGCTAATTTGAATAGGCTCAAACAATATATCTAAGGAATTGTCTACTTTCAACATTTGTCTACTTCCAAACCCTTCATAAACTCCCTTATCACAAAGGATTTCTCTTTCGATCGATCAAATCATCGTACGAGTTCAAGTTCAGATAGAATCATTTTATTTTATCTAAAACCAATTTTATCACATCGGATTTATAATCGAAATTGAGAGCGGACTTTGGTACGACGATAAAGTTGTTCTTTTGTGACTTGAGAGATCGAGTCACGAAAATAATATCGATAAATATTTAAAGATATAACTGCATATATCGATCCTCTCCCGACCTGATAATGATGGCATGAAGTTACATAACCTTACGTATATTAATTTTGGATTTATTAGGAAATGCATGATGCTCGTGACAGCAAGGGACAAGGGGTGGCAGAGCGAGGGAGAAGAAAACCTTGAAGAAGGCGTCGTCGGCCCACATGTCGTCAATGATTTGAAGCAACGCCTTCAGAATTCTGAAGGAGGGGACGACCATGCATTTTGGGAAGAAGGGGTGGGGCTCTCATGAGGTGACTGTTGATACAGGGAGAGGCATGGGAGATGCTGGGTCATGCAATAATGCTGCTGAGTGTACGCTGCAGACCACAGCATGATTCCACACCCCAGAAAAAGAAAAAGAAAGAAGAAGAAGAAGACTTTGCACGCACATTATAAGCACTGTGGGGGACAACAAGAGATCATTGACTCACATGTTCCTGCGTGAGGAGGGTTGGGGGTTGTCAAGGGAGAAGAAGATAGACGGAGGGGTGAGGTGTTCGTCCTGTCCATTATGACTTGTTGATGTGATGCAACTCTGGACGACATGGGTTACAGTGCATATATATATGTGTGTCTCTCAGCTTTTCCTGTTGACTGGCTTCAGGTTCCACGCATGGTCAACAGCAGATGCAAGTCTTCACCCTGAGATGATAGATATGCATGATGATAGAGAAAAGAAGAACAGATGTAGAAAGAAAAATTAGAGATTGCTGTTAAATCTTGGATATCTCGATTTCTTTCTTCTCTCTTCTTCTTCTATCTAATTCATGGATCCACTCAATATTTTGGCTTCGAGTAAAACACTGTCATATCTTGACACAGCTCTTTATACCAGGCTTAGGTTGTAATGCTCTTAAGAATAAAAAGGAAAATAGAAGAATATGTTAGTAGAATATCCATGCATAAGATGAACATTACAAGTGGATTACTTCTGTAATAGTTTTGGTTAAGATGCAATCCAGTCTCATACATGTTTTTCCAAATCAATTTGGCTCATATTAGAGGATGCAAACCATTAATCATCGTAACAAAACCACTGAATGGGGGCTACATGACCTATCGCGTCTCGATATAATGCACCCTTTGCATCGATTGTGAACATCCATTTGTTGGAGATTAGTGCTCTTAGTTAATTCTAAGGCACTGTGGACTGTAGATCGAAAGTACTCATGGTGTCATTTACTATTCTCTTTTCTTTCTCTCTGAAGTTCTATAGAAAAACCAAAAGTGATATCAGAGCCTATTTAAAAAAATAAAAAATATTACATTAATAAAAAAGAATGAAACACTAATAAATTATAAAAAAATCATAAAGAAAAAAGAAGATGGTAGGCCTTGGAGTAAGTGTTTATTATCAACTTATTCCTATCTTCAAGGGTGATAATTATCAATTTTTGACTGTTAAAATGAAAAGAATATTTATTTCACATGGATTGGTAGAAGATGATTTTGCTAAGTATAATATGTAGGATCCTATTATATAAAAGATCAAAAAAATTAGATAAAAGAAAATATATAGAAAAATGCAAGAGCACTCAGGCAATAGATAATTTCCTATTTCCTCGAATCATGATGGCATCAACATTAATAGAAGCTTGGAAGATATTAAAAAGCATCTTTGGAAGTACAAAAAAGGTAAAAAAAAACAAACTTCAAATTCTTCGTCGTGAATTTGAAACTCTTATGACGAAAGATTCTGAATGTATCGCTGTTTTTTTTTCAAAAGTTTCTTCTATTGTGAATCAAATGAGATTTTATGGTGAAAAATCTAAAAGATCAAACTGTAGTAGAAAAAGTTTTACGAAGTTTACCTCCAAAATTTGATAAGATTTGTACCGCTATACAAGAAGCTAAAGATACAAGTACATAATCTATTAATAAATTAATGAGCTCTCTTTTATTTTATGAATAAAAAGTGAATAAATATTCAGATGAGGTTTTAAAACGTGCTCTTCAAATGAAGACAGATAAGGAAAAGGAACATAAGAAAAATTTAGAAACCAATTATCAAGGAAGAGATCAAAATGGTAGAGGACGAGGTCGATTCAATGAAGATAACAAAGAAACTCGACTATGTTTTTGTTGTAAAAAAAAGAGCATATTGATAGAGATTGTTGGAAAATAAAAATAAAAATTTAAATGTTCCTCTATGTTCTAAAAAGAATGTTGAAACAAAAATCAAACAAACTATCACGAGAAAAATAATGATGACAAAAAAGATGAAGAGAATATTTTATTTCTAGCATGAATAATATTCTAGATCTGTTTGGTTTTTGGATAGTGGATGCAATAATCATATGATAGGGGATAAAAGTTTATTTCAGAGGCTTGATGATTCAGTCAAATCTAATTTACAGATGAGAAATGACAACAAGGTTCAGGTGAAATGAAAATGAACAATTGTTGTGAAGACAAAATATGGTAAAAAAATTATTGATGGTGTAATGTTTATTAATAATCTAAAGCAAAATCTCATTAGTATATAACAACTAATGAGAAAAGAATATTATGTTATTTTTTATGATGAAAAATATTTAATTTATGATAAAAAATTAGAAAATTGATAGCAGTGGTAATGATGACAAAAAAATAAATTATTTCTCTTTTTATTTTCAGATTTTACTATTCTTATTTATGAATCAATATTAAAAATTATGATTATCTAAATTTATGTGGATTAATGCTAATCTTCATAATAATTATTCCTTTAGATGATAATGAGATTTATTAAGATGTAATAGATTTTTTAATATTTTATTTTTTAATCAATATAAAATAGATGATCTTAGTTCTACTCTAATATTCTATTCCCTTTTCTATCTAAAATTATGCAGAAAAGCCAACGCCACTTAGGTTTCCACGAGCTGGTGCACGTTCATGGGATGCGCGGCCTGCAGGGTTCCCTGGAAGACTCGTTTGGCCACAATGGCGTTGAAGGCATCGGTAGGGTGGTAAGGATCCCAGAACACGTACTGCGACCGGTTGTGGCATTCCAGGGGAAGCCATGGCAGGCATACTATCTGTCCCTTGGACCGCCCTCCGCCGCAGCACGCACTGTGCTGATGCTTGAACCCTGGGACGAACAACCGGTTAGCATCACATTCCATCACAGAACGACCCAAACGATGAGCGAAGCGTAGTTAATTGGTACCGAAGTCTGCATAGTTATCTATGATCTCTGTTGCAGAAGCATAAGCGTCCCAGTAGAGAAAGTACGATCCCCGAAGGCTCCTGTTGAGTTCATCAAGCATGGTTCCGAGCTTGGTGTTGAACTGGGCAGCCAGCTGATTTGTTTGGCTGACGCAGGAGTCACCGCTGCCGCCGGAGTTCCCGATTTGGTTCGGTATGCAGCCCAGAGGCCCGAGGCTGGCCACCAGGAACCTTCTTCCCCCCAAGTCATACAAGTTCTACGCGAAGAAGAAGCAGTGTCATCAGTGTGATGCAATGATTAAGTTAGGGTTTGCTGTGTCATACCATTAGCTGCTGCTTGTAGCTTTGGATCAGTCTGTCACTGAAAGCCTCCGGCGTGTACTTCTTCGGCTTGTCGGAGAACGGGAGCAAGTAGTTGTTGACGTAGTCGTTGCTCCCCATGTTGAGGAAGAAGAGCGACTCTGCGAGGAAGCTCCCGGTGTCGTCTCCCAACTGCGAGTTGAGTTGCTGCAATGTGATGTTGAAGTTGGCAATCTGGTCATCCATGGAGAACAAGTTGCCCTGATCATGACATCCATGTTTGATTAGCGTGTGACGAACAATTAACGCTGGGTGGTGTGTGTGTGTTGGGATCACCCACGTATAGTCTTCCAGTGTCGTCGAGGATGCCTGAAGCAGCGGACGCGAAGTTGACGCCTTGAAGGATATGTGAACCGGTTGTGTTGGGATTGTTGAAAGGAGGGATTAGAGGAAGCCCTAATAGAGTGCCTGCAAAAGCAGACATCTAAACGCAGTTAGTTGGCTTTTGAGATATCACTACTGGAGAAGTAGTAGAAGATAGATAACTTACCAATACAAAGGTCTAATCTACCTTACATATGGTGGTATTTTTTTTTTATGGGAGAATTTTCAGAATAAAAAATATTTGTTTTTAGTGGAAAGGCTTTCAAAATTTTTTATAGCTTTTTTTTTTCCTAACACCTGAAATATTTTTTTACTTCCACAACCAACCACCTACCCTTTTCTTCCCTTTTACTTCTTTTTCATATATACCGGATCATAGTATGAATCTATTTAATTATAATATTTTTTTGTACACCGTGTTATAGTGTTCCTCAATAATACTACAAAAGTACTATAACACAATACAAATATATAGTAATACAGTATTTTCTATACAAATTTTATAAAAACAATATTTTTTACAATGTTTCTACATTGTATTATAGTGTTTTCAATAATACGGAAAAAATCCTGTAATGCAGGACAAAAATACTATAACACAATATTTTTGTATTATGTTACAGTGTTTTTTCTAACATTACTAAAAATGCTGTAGTTGGATCAGTTCAATCCTACGAACTAGTCCATAGAAAAAGAGAAGAAAAAAAAAAAGATATAGGTGGCTCGGGGATTCCAGGTGTTAGGCAGAAAAAAGGGACCTGTTAGATATTTTTGAAAACTAGGGATACTTTTCAGGAAAAAGCAAAAAAAAATAAAATTAAAATCAAGAATGTCTTCTTTAATTTATTACTGCAGGATATAAATATGATATTTTTCATAGAGTACAGTGCAGTCAAATTACAAAGTGTTATATATATCTATATAAATATATATGTAGTATGCATGCATGAAATAACACAGACGAGCAGCAGTCTCACCTTCCTGCACAAACCAAAAGGAAAAAGGAAAGCACAGCAATAAAGAAGCAACACAGAAAACCTGCAAACAGTTGTTGATTGTAAATTAACAGTGGTACTATGAGTTTGTTGTTCTTCTTCTTCTTCTTTATCAGCTTGAGACGAACGAGAGGGATGAAAAGAAAGGAACAAGGAGCGAGTCATGGACTTTTACCCAAATGGTCTGCAACAGTGCCGCCGTTGCAGAATCTGCCGGTTACTCCTCCTACAAAGTCGACGCCGTTGGGGGCGAAATTGGCCTTCGCCAACGTTACAAGGTTGTTGTTGTTCCCGGGATCCAGCAACGAGTCACCGAAAACAAACATCGCCGGAACCCTAGCTCCGTAGACCGTGCTCGTTAGCATGAGAAGCAAAGCGAGCCATGCCATGACGACGAAGAACCAGAATGCTGCCGTTGCCTTCCTCCTAAAAAAACCAAAGAAGAAACGACACAAATGGGAGGAGAATAATTGGTCCGAAATCTATCATAAATATTGATCGCACGATATGTTTCGCATGCATGTACAAATGTAATATTAGGTGGGTTACGAGACAGGAAACGTCTTCGCAATATAAGCATTTATTATGAGGGCATTTAGTAGCTTCTTCTGATAACCTCAAGCGTGTACTTGTAGTGAAGACCTTTGAGTCATGGAAGATTTGTGCACCATCAAATGACATTATTCTATTTGCATGCTTTCTTCTGCAATAGCTTTATGGTTTGGGCTGTGATGTGCTGCACCAAAATATTCTTTCATCTTTACAATGAAGGTTGTCTTAGTCCTATCCAGTGAGTGTGAGATCAACTCTTGGAACGTTATAGGGTTCCTCTCTCCTAGATTCGATACAAGGCTAAAATAAAATTGATAATTGCTTGATTACAGAGAGTGATGGTTACATCTTTAAATATGGATCAAAACCCTAGCCTAAGGGGGTGCTTGCCTAAATTTGCTCCTCCTATAACCAACCTACTTTAATAGGAACAGGAGGCGGCTAAGTGGCTCTATAGCCGACCTAAGCAGGGGGAAACCCTAACCGACTAACCCAGTAAGCGATGTGGCGCTACTAAGCCCTAAGAGCTAATCTAGACCCTAGTCATATTCCCTTATAGGGGGTAATTGTCCACTTTGGACATATCTATATGATTTTGCCCTTTGTGAAGACCTTAGCTCCTCTACTTCTCAATCAATGTGGGACTAAAGATAACCTTATCATTGCTCCCTCCACAAAAGGAGCTAAGGGCTCGTGTCCGAGATGCATGGCTCGGGAGTACTGGTCGACCGAGGTGCACGACTCGGGGCCCTTCCTTTAGCGCCAATATGATAAGGGCCCATTTTAGTCGGCCGAACATTGGTGCAACTGACTTCTAGGCACGCGAGGAATTGTTCGCTTTAGACATACCCACACGATTTTACCCTTTGTAAAGACTTAAAGCTTCAAAAGATACCTTTGAGAGTAAGGGAGGATGGTGGACTTATGTGCCCTTAGTTCCTCAACTTCTCAATCAATGTGGGATTACAGATGACCTTATCAATTTCTTAAAGAATAAAAAGTGCAAAAAAATAAAACAAAACACATGTATTAGTTCTGATTAGTGACTTGATTTCTTAAAGAATAAGAACTCCAACAAAGCAAACAATAAGTTTGAAAAAAAAAATGTTTTTTTGGCCTGTTTCTCATAAAATATTTTTAAGTTTTTTTTAATTAATTTTTAAGAAGAAACAATTAAAAAATATTCAATGGTACAAAATAAATTTCTAGGTGCACCAGTCTCCATGAAACGAGTAGAGATTTACCAATTTCTAATCAGCTTAGCCATGATTTTTCATCTTCCTAGTTTATAGAAGATCCAGTTCGCACCGATAAATACCTGTCCATCGTTATTGCTCCTCATATGAACCGCGATAAGAAGATCATGATAGAGGCACACATCTTCTCGCTGCTCGCATCAATCGACCTGAAATGTGAAAAATATTTGTGTAAAGAAAGCCTCTCGGTGCAAGAAGTTACCTTCGGACAGAACTCAGCTGGGACTTAGTTTCAATTGGGTGCACCATCTTTTATAGCCATTGTTGTTTGGTTGTGTAGAAAACCTTCTCTGTAACTTTCATAGAATTGGTTTGCAGATTATAGAGGCCAAGGATTGCCGGCATTCTCCTCTTCAGCTTTGTGCATTGCATCGCATTCCTTCTTTCCTGATAATGAATTGATTCAGCAAGCTTAAATTAAGATCCCAATAAAACTTGAGTAATATTTGTCCTGTTAAGATAACTACGACCTTAAATTCTTATATGGAGACAGAGGCTGGGAGACGAAGAAAGGGATTGGACTGAATTGAAGATGGTAAGATAGCGATGATACATATCTACCACTGTCACCGGGAACTAACTCTTTGCTTTCATCATAAGAAACTCTATTCCAGAAGCAGCTAAACCAGTTTCGTTTGTTCTACGATCAATCATTTACTGCAGGCAGTTTCAAGTGCAAAAGATCCTTAACCCATCCCCTAAGCATATTGGGGTGTTGGCCAAAAGAAGCCACTAAAATTGATGCATTGTCAACCAATTTCTCAATTATCTGACACAATGTTATATGAGTGGGCAAACCTAAAGATCAGATTAAAATGCAGCACAGTAAATAATTAATCAGATTCAAGCAACAACGAATTCAAATACCACACGCCGAGAAAGTTCTCATCGAGAATCGATTGTTATAGCGAAAAAGAAGCAGAAACGAATTCAAAGATCCCAAGTTCTCATCCAGAATCGATGGTTCTAGCGAAGAAGACGAAAAAAAGGGATCAAAGGGACACGCACGCGAGCCAAGATCGCAGACCAAGAATGTGCTGATGAAATTTGCCGCAGGAACTCAATCGCTGAATCAAAGATCGGAAGGGTCACGTCGAGAGCCGGCACTTCCGGCGAAAACGAAACAGGAGAGAAGTCGATACAAGGAATCAAGGGGACAGAACTCGATCGACGAATCGAAGCTTACAGACCAAGGAAATCTTCATCAAGAATCGAAAATGAATGGGATCGATCAAATCTAGCTAGGGTTTCCTCAACTCACCTGTTTCCCGATCCACACACATGGCGAATACACTTCGAAGGAGGCTAATAAAGACCAGCGGAAGGAAGTGAGATGGAGGAGTTCTCCTCGCGCGCTGTTCCCAGTGTTGCGACGCATTAACCGGTATAAAGTCCGTTATAACGAGATTAAGCCATAACGACCGCTACAAACCACCAGGAAGTGGAATGACATCCCTAATTTATCCCCTTTGTTTCTTTTCTTTTTTTTTGGGGATTTCATTTATCTTCCTCTTCTCCGTCGCTGTCGTCGTCCTCCTCCTCCTCCTCCTGTTCCATTCCTTTTCCAAGTCAGAAACCCTAGGAACCCTCGCCCTCGATCTCCGAGACGATTTCGCGGAATTGATCTCGATCATGGCGTCGGCGTGTCACCCGTCGTCTCCCAGCTCGCTCCAGATACGGTTTGGCCTCAGGTGCAGGGAATCCCCTCCCGTCCTTCTCCGTGTGTGGTTCCGTCCGCTTGATCGCCGATGTGGTCTGGCGTTCGCTGTCGGAGAGGCAGCCGGTGGGGAACGGAGAGGTGATCCTTGGAGTGGCTCCAATGGATCGCCTGACTCCTTCGCTGGCTGGTCCGCCGAGGAGAATGGCGGAGGGAAGCCTCCCAAGGAGGAAAACTTTGGAGGTAAAAGAGAGGACCTTCTTGATTATTATTTAAGCGCCTCATTTTGCCTTTAATTTTTTGGGCGTTCTTGACTCTCTGTTAGTGGATGTGTGCTCAATTTAACACGTACAATAAGAAAAAAAACTACTTGACCACAGTTTGTGGCTTTCTAAAGAGGACTTTCTTAATTAAAATCTTCAATTAGAATGAGATGCAAATGCCGACTCTTGATGTTGGGTATAAATATATACTTCTTTTAAGGGAAGTGTGGCTTGTGAACTGCAAAAGTAACCCCTTTTTTTTTTTGGTATCAGAACCATAATAAATCTTTCAAAGCGATCCCAACTCTAAACTACAGTGTCTCCTTCAAGATCGATGCTCATTTTTTCGGTGCTGGGACACTTATATATGCTATTCTATTAGTAACAGGACATGTTGGGTTATACTTCACTTGGAAAAAACATAAAATCACCATGATCAGTACCAAACTCCCTGTAAATCACCAGCATCATAAATGAGTTATTTTACCCTTTTTATTTCGTAAGCCTGATTTTATTAGCTTGTTTGAAAGTTCCTTTAATGTTCATAGTGATTGAAAATCCTGTACACTACGACAAATGTATCTAACATTCAGGTTTTCCGACTGTTACATGCTTGATACACTGTTTTATCACAAAAGTATCCAACTCGTGGAGCATATAGTAACTGTTGATTTGGATTCAATAGCATCTTCTTCCAAATCAAATTTGCACTACCTTTATCGTTTTTCCTATTACTTAAAAAGAGATTATTTATATTAGCAGACTTTGAGTTTTTTCTTTTCGTTGCTTTAAACTTTGGATAATTGGATCAGCTTTGTTCATGGTAAATATTACAAGAAAATTAGCTTGTAAATATAAAGTTGCATACATTAACACTCCTCAGATCCCATATTGGGGGAAAACTTGTGCAACTGGTCGCCTCTTTTATTACTTGCATAGGCAAGTCAGAATAATGTATACGCTAGTGTTTCTTGAGCCAATTTTTTATTCTTCATTTTTTCTAACAAATAAATACTAGCTCCTGATAGTTTCTGTTAGTTCATAGGTTTAGCTAAGATGATATGTGCCCTTTCAGATTTTCGTGCTGATGATACACTTTGAGAAGTTCACTTTCAGGTGTGCTAGGAGCTGCACTTGCTGGGCTACTCTTTGCTGCCGGAGTTGCATTTGCAACATTATCACTTACTAGTAAGAGTGGTTCTGGTATGTTTAACCGATCTTAATTTATTATGCTAATATCGTGTGCATATGCATTGTTAGTGAGCATCATTACAATATTTGCTAACCTTCCATCAACAAATATCTGTAGTTTGTGAAAGAGCTAGTGTTGATTGAGTTTGTGGCTTAAGAAACTCTCAGTTATTTTCAGCTATTCGAGCAACATGCCATATTTTGCGAACACATATAACCAAACCATGTGCATGCTTTGATTAGCTTTTAAACAGGAGCCAAGCAGGAGATGCAACCACTATCAACGGAGCAGGAAAGACTAATAAATTCTGATACGAATGAGAATCTTGATCAAGTAAGACATAGGTCTAGTCCGACTCTAATTCATAAATGAAACATGGTGTCCGTAAATCTGACGACGAGACTGGTTTAATCCAGGATTTTACTCTTCCTTCATCGATTAATGAAGAAGCTAGTAAGAGCATATCTGACACTGAACACCATATGGAAGCTTCGCTTGTACACAACACTAAATCAGCTGATGTTGGCAGCGACGCTACTGAGAGAGCTTCTGATCAAGGTGATCTTGAAATGGTAGAAGACATCGATAAAATTCCTGTACCAGCTGGATTCAGTGCGAGTACACCCGAACTGGATGCACATATCATTGATTTTTCACCTGATAGATCAAATTTGAAAGATTTGGTTGGCACCTCATATTCTGAGACACAGGAGTCTGTGACGGGAGATCTGGGAATAACTGTCACCCATGATGATTTAATTCATTCGGATACTGTTTCAACAAATCATAAAACTAATTATCATGATGGAAAAACCAAACCTGCAGAAACTTCAAACTCTGAAGCCCAATTAGATCTCTTGGTTGGGTCTGACAGCCAGTTCAAAACTGATTCTGTTGATAATTTGGATACCCAAACTAAGGATGCGGTTTTGAACCCAGTGTCCATTCAAGAGGATCAAGATTTTGCACAGAATGATATGCAGTTTTCTACTGAGGTTCACACTTCAGATCCACCATCATGCAACACACGTGAAAGTGGTCCACTGGAAACATCTTTGGGTTTAGATTTTGATCAAATCGAACAATTGATGTTTCAACCCGATAGTATTAGTTCTCCAGACAAGCATAACTTAAGCGAAACTGGGTCATCTGTATCACATTTTGTATCAATATCTGCAGAACCCAATCTAAAAGAACCTGATACAGAAAAATTTGATGGTCAAATTGATAGAAGCCCATTGTCTGAGCCGCAACTCCTTAATAAAGCTCTGTCTCATTCTGGAATACCTGCTCCATGTCACATCTCTGCAACTCAACAGTTATCCCCTGGAAAAGTTTTGGTTCCTGCATTAGTTGATCAGGTTCAGGGGCAAGCATTGGCAGCATTGCAAGTTTTGAAGGTATGTTAGCATCAAAGATGGATACCCTATTTTGTTTATTTGTTCTGCTTTTCGTTTTGTTACACACCCAGTGTGCTGCATTATTTTTTTTTGTCTAGTTCATAAAAAGAACATCTCTTCATATGGTAAGAAAACCTATAACCTTTTCTTTTGTCATGAGAGGATCACAGCATGATAATAGCAGATATATTTCCTATGGTTCTTTCTAGTGCTACTTCTCTTTTTACTATTTGAATTGATGTTTGTTCCTGGATATGGATGTCATTTAATTTCTTAGATGATAGACATTACAGTGGCTGCATCCTTGTCTTGAAGTGCTAATCTATTTTTACATTCCTACAGTAGTAATTTTACAGTGTCCTTTGCCTTATTTTCTTGCATAAAGTATGTCCTCATTTAACATTCCAATAACAAATGTTAAACAATAGCTGGAGAAAAACTTTATTTTTTCATCTTTGCATGTGACAGAGAGCTGACTATTCTTCCATGTAACACCTTATTTGTATGTTATGAACTTAATTTATAGAGGTATCGGAACTATTGTTTTTTCACATCCAGTTGAAAACTGTAGGTTATTGAGGCTGATGTTCAACCAGGTGATATATGTACTCGCCGTGAGTATGCTCGGTGGTTGGTTACTGCAAGCAGTAATCTCTCAAGGTATATTTGTTCACCTGTTTTTTTATCTTCTCTATACTATAATTTTCACATTTTTTTTCCTCTAAGTATATGCCATGATCATGCTCTTAGACAGAGATCGCACACAATTAATTCACCCTTTAATAATTCAAGCTGTTTCTAAGGCACCTTGCATTATGCCCCTTCCAAGTGTATATCCTTTTGGGAGTTTGCTTGTTGGTTTGATGAGTTTAACTTGCAAGAATGTTGGCCTCCTGGGTTTTCTAAGCCGCTTTATTTCTTAGACTGACATCGACTATAAGAGTAACATCAAGCACGGATGACCAGTGTACCAAGTCAAGAGCCACTATTACAATCTTATGGATGGCAAACAGAGCATAACTTAATATTTTAGTTAAAGTTTTTTTGGATAAAACAACCTTTCTTTATTTTGGATGTGTTCGGGCATGGTAGCCTATATTCTTTGGGAGGTGTTTGTGCTTGGATATGAAGAGTTTTAGGTTCTTGGATTTCTTACACAGGAAAACAGTTTCAAAAATTTATCCAGCAATGTACATAGAGAATGTGACTGAACTTGCTTTTGATGATGTTACATCCGAAGACCCAGACTTTCCTTGCATTCAAGGTATGGATTTGAATAACTTAACAATTAATTGTAATGCAAATTGACTTGGTCTGCTACTGAAAGATGCTCCGATCTCATTGTTTTCTTTGTATGCCATGTTTCTGGGGTAGGCTTGGCAGAAGCTGGATTAATCTCCAGCAAGCTTTCAAGAACTGATTTGGGTCACATTGTCAGTGATCAGCAGGATTATATTCTCTTCTCCCCTGAAAGGTGATAAACATGGGTTTTTACTGTAATTTTTACTGTCACTATCGGAAAGCAATTCTGACATCTTATGACCGAACGTTTTATGTGTCAGTCCTGTGTCACGTCAAGATCTCATTAGCTGGAAGATGGCTACAGAAAGAAGGCAACTTCCAGAAGTTGACATAAACGTAAAGGAAAAAGAAAGAAATAGTATCTTATGACTTTTCTTTTCTTGATTTCAGATAACATATGTACCTACTGCTAGTGTGATGTCTTTCCCTGATCAGGGCATATACCAATGTTGTGGCTATATAGACGTCCATAAGATCAATCCAGATGCTTGGCCAGCTTTAGTAGCCGACTTGTCCTCTGGGGGACAAAGCATCACAGCTCTTGCTTTCGGTAATTTGTTTCTGGTTTTATTGTCTGTCTTTCTAGTTTTGGGTTATTTGCTAAGAAATTAGATTACCATTCTTTTAATGAATAGGTTGCACAAGACTATTTCAACCTGATAAACCAATCACAAAGGCTCAAGCTGCTATTGCACTTGCAACTGGTGATGCAGCAGAAATTGTCAGCGAGGAACTTGCTCGTATTGAGGCTGAATCTCTAGCTGAAACTGCTGTGAGTGCAGACGCAGCTTTATTAGCTCAAGTTGAGAAAGATGTTAATGCAAACTTTGAGAAGGAGATTGCCAAGGAGAGGGAAAAGGCAAAAGCTCTAGAGAAGTTGGCTGAAGAAGCAAAGCTAGAATTAGATAGATTACGGGTTGAAAGAGAGGAAGAGCATAATGCTCTAATAAAGGGGCATGCTGTTGTTGAGTCTGAAATCGAAGTCCTTTCAAGATTGAGGCATGAGGTGGAAGAGCAGTTACAGAGTCTCATGAGTAACCAGCTGGAGATATCCTTTGAGAAGGATAGGATCAACAAACTTCGAAAGGAAGCAGAGAGCCAGAATCAGGTTATTGCGCAGTTACAGAGTGAGCTGGAGGTTGAGAGGAAGGCTTTATTCATGGCCAGGTAAGGTAGCTATTTCCTTTTATGTCGAGGTGGTTATTCTATTTTCTATAGATTTGTAACTGTTTGCTCTGGTTGTAAGATAGCATGACGACAATCGTTCATTTATCAGGTAATGATACTTCCTTTTGGTATGTAATCTGGCCACTGTCTTCTAGCATGCTCCAGAAATCTTAAAAGTCTCCAGGCCCAATAACCTACAAATGGCTCAAAATTCACAAACTATTAGTAGGCCACTAGGCTGCCTGTACAAGTAGATGCAATATTAGCTTCCAATGTGGGACCATTATGATATTACAAAATTCCCTGTTTTATCCCTAAGATCCTATTTACGTGTCACCAAGTACATATAGGGTTCATCCGGATCTCAGAAAACATGAGCTAATCTCATATTGCCATATGCATATGAGAGTTCCCTAATGGATGCTATTATGTCAATTGTTGCTACTCAACTAGTGCCTTTGACCCATAATTAAGATGATGGACTTTGACAATATGGAACAAAAATGCTTAAATGAAGTTATTAATGTTACACTACGAAGTCCAAGATTCCCTAGTTAGATCCTGATATGTGGCATAATTAGGGTATCACAGCATCAGAACATGACCTCTGACGAGATAGCTAGCTATATAGTAGTAAAATAGCCCCTAACCAATCATATGCTGATGGATAGGTGTCTTGTATAGGGGCCTCCTATTAAATGAGTGAGATAAACATCTTTAGTGGCATGATGACATTGCATTCTCTATTCATCGTGAATCCTCAAGAGCTTAGATTGCAGAAGTCTTAATCATTCTATGAATGGAATCTTTGATTTTCATAAAGAAGATGATGCATGTTGGTGGCAATGGATGGGAAGGTTTGAGTCACAATATACTAGATTTACTGACCGACGCCTGATTTATCAGTATCATGTAAAGATTCCAGTAGCAAACCCCACTCATCTAGCACACTGTCCTGCTTAAGAACCCGTTTGATAGGGAAGTCAGCTTTGGTCATGTTTAAAATGACACGGTAAAGCCTTTACTTGATGTGATTCGGTCTACTTTTCTAGTTTTATGGAATAGATTGAACTTGATCAATCAATTAATTTTTCTAGTCAGCCCATTCTGATGAGGTAAAAATGCCAACGAGAATAGGATTGTTTCACTGTCAACCTAACTATTTTATGGGCTGGTTCAGTCAGCTGGCCAAAGTCTTAATAACAAGCTATTTCTTGTGACATCAGCTAACTATGACCCAAACTAATAAGCTAACTCAAACTGATCGACTTTGTTAGATTCCTGACTAACCGGAGGGCATCGCATGAGTTGCCAGCCAAAAATTTTCGGAGCCTCATATAGAAATTAAAGAGTGGGTTCATAATGCAAAATGGTTCATGTTGTAGTTGCGTATACTTGATCTCAGTATGTATACTCAAGTGAATTTTTATCAGTGAAAGAGTACTTAATGAAACCACATAGTAGCAATATTTTGAAATTCCGGTAGCAAGAACTTGTGTCAGTGCCGAAATAACTGGCCACAGCACTGAAGTAGCAGCTCGTTGCAATATGAAGCCTGGACTTCGCCTACTTTGATAATTAGAAGCATCATATTTTTCCCTCTTTTTCTGTTTTATTTTGTTTCTTGTCTAGTGACACTTTTAGCATTTTATTTGTAATTATAGACACTCGTAGATTAAATTTTTGAAATTTTGCCTTTTGGAGACTGGCATAATAAAACGACCATCGCTAGGCTGCTCATTCTAAACTATATACCTCCACCAGGTCTTGGGCGGAGGAGGAGGCTAAACGGGCTAGAGAGCAGGCCAAAGCACTTGAGGAAGCCAAAGAGCGGTGGGAGGGGCATGGAACTGTAGTCGTTGATGCGGATCTCGTGCGTGATGCTGATGTTGGAACCACTCTGGAACAGCCTCAAGTTGATGAGACGATTGAAAGAGGAGAAAGCTTGGTTGAGAAGCTTAAGGCATTGGCAGCTGAATTAAGAAATAGATCTGCTGCCGTTATTGAGAAGATAATCGAAAAGATCCTCTCTTTGATTGCAGCTTTGAAACAGCAGGCTTCGGCGGCTTCCGATCACACCATGAAGCTTCGGGATAATGCATTCTCCAAAGCTAGAAATTCAGTAGATGTGTTCCATGAAAGCGCCTCTGGATTCAGCTCAGTCGCTGCGGACAAAGCAAGGAGGATGGTTGAAGATTGCAAGGAAGGCATCGAGAAGATCACACATAAATTCAAAGCATAAGAGCAACTATTTTCCTCATCTGTAAATTGGTTGCGGTGGCCTACAATTTAAGATTATGGAAATGCGTCATCTAAAGTACCAGAACTACCTGGTTTTAGAGCAAGTTCTACAAATTTAGTTCTTTTTATCCCCACAAATTTTTCCAAATTATTTTAACATGGAAAACAATTAACTGATTTGGAGAGCAATTGATTGTGTGTTGGTTGAGACCATCTTGGATGTGAGTTTGTTCCGCAAATTGTGTATAGTAGCTGTGTTTAGGATTATTTCCCCCCTAAGAATGCAATATTTTAAACATTATTATTTGGAGAGATCGCTTACATGTATCTTTTCTCGAACTAAAGCAGCTTCCGTTGGGTTGCAATCGAGTTTGATTCCTACTTATTTTGCAAGGAAAACAGGAAAAAAAAACAATGCTTCAAGTGGAACGGGTTCGTCGGTGGGTGGGTGAGAATTGGGGAGTGGTGTGTCCGCTTAACCCGACCGACCCCTGGGGCCCATGGGTTCAATCCGTGGATAATGCTGCTGCGTGAGACACCGCACGTGTAAGTTGACGTCTCAAAGTAGGATTTGACCGGTTGGTGGACGGCGGCCGGCGGGTTTTGGTGAAGGCATATTATGGATGGTGGAAGTCTGCAAAGAGAGACTACCCAAATGACAGGACCAAGGAATAGATACCGGTGAAAAAGACACCTGCTTTTGCTCCTTCTATTTTGATCTATAATTATTGGAGAAGGGTACAATAATTTAAAAACATAAACAAATATATATACAGATCAATAACCTAACAAGCATATCAGAATATCTATATAAAATTTAATACAATTTGATATATGTTGATTAAAAAAATAAAATTAGTTATCAGATCTTGAGTTATCATAGTAGATTTTTGTTTATATATCTCTCTACATATTTTTTTTTATTTTTCTAAAAGATTCTAGAGAGTATCTATTTTTTATTGATTCCTCGGAAAGAAACTCAGCAGTACTAAAAATATTTTTTTTAAAAAAATTTCTATCAAAATTTATATACCCAAGAGATATTTATAAAAAAGATAAAATATAATTTATTTCTCACTGAGAACTCTTTCTTATATTTAAATTTCTTATCCCATTAAAATACTAAAAAAATTTAAAATATTTATTCATCTCAATAATAATTTTCTTTTTTTTTGTAATTAAACAAAAAAAATTGAGAAAACCTATAAAACGATATCCTCGATTCATCCGATGAGCGGGTCGCACCGATAACGTCATTTTTGGGTGTGGGACGAGAGTTTCGATCACGTGTCGTGGGGATATTTCATTGGACCCATTTAGTGTTTTCCGGCATCAGATCAGCCATTAAGACATGTGGGTGGTGACATGCCACACCAACCCCACTGCAACAGCAAACATAATTTAGATCCCACGTGGATGCTGACATAACATAACATCAATTCCCGTGTCTCCTTCGACATATGTGCGTCCTCTATTGTGTCATATCTTAATACCCAAGTGTTACCGGATCCACGTAGGATCAATGTTCGGGCACAAAAGGCCCTCTACAGAAAATGGAAGCACGTCCCAATGGTTGTTAGCACAGCCATGTCCACAATTTTAAGATAACATTACTACATTAAGACAAACTTAAAAATTAATTAAAAAAAAAAACAATGCTCACATTTTTTTTCATTGGTCAAAGGCATGGCATGGGAGTGGTGCAACAAAACAAAGCCCTCGGGGTTGACATTGGTTCGCATCCAATGTCGTGACGTGCGGCGATGTCAATCATGGAGCGAGTAGAACGATCCACGTGCTCTGCACAGGTGTCGTTTGGCTTTGACACCCGTCACATGGCGAGGACAACGGCTACAGTCACGAGTTCGTACCTTCGCTTTAATATATATATATATAATTATATTTATGCATTTAAATCAAAATTTAACACGCACATGTACATATATTTGAGAAAGCCATAATTTTTAGTGATCCTAATTTGGTTAATTACCCTACAGTTAAAGTAGTAGTGAAATATTCTGATATGTTGGGTTAGTCCTAAGTTTGATGTCGAGAAAATAAATGAATTTAAATAAAATTCTTCAAAATCAAAATACTCTTTCATATGTTTGAGTTGGTACAATTACAATATATATGTGAGCTAGTATCTAGACATTCTATAGAGAATTTTAGCAATCGTGATACTAAGCAAAGGAGTTTATTCGTGGAGTGGTTTCATATTATTTTAAAAATTATTTGATCATAAAAAATAACTGAAACTATAAGGGTTTTAATTGTGTCGTCGTGTTAATCATGTAATCAACTTTATTAACGTGTCGACATAATAAAATAATTGAGTAGATATCAAACTGATAATGATATGATGATCTAACTAAGTGCCCCATATATTAGATTCCGATCAAATGATATATAATATTTAAATATTTGAAAAGATATATATATATTTATATATATATTTACTGAAATATGAAGGAGCAATATGACATTGCGGGGCACAGAAAGGATAAGTACATAAAACCATTAGAAAAAAAAAGCGATGTGATTTTTTTTTTTTATAATAATGAGAACAACGGATATTTAAAAGCAACCATTTGGGCCAAAAAAAAAAGAGGACAGCGACATGTAGGCAGCATTTGTAATGATCCATGGTGGGCCATGGTACACCTACCTCTTTTGCATATTGAACACAGATAAAAAAAAGAAGAGCACATGACTTCTTGGAGGTAGTGTCCCTTTTTGCCATTCACTTTTCTCTTTTGTGGCTTTAATGGCTTCAGTGGACAATTGTGTCCTTCCCAATAATGATATAGACTTCATCAAATAGGCGTCATCACCATATCTTTTCCTTTTTTTTTTTTTAGTTTTCCCCCAAACAAGATCCAATATAATAAATATATCCCTTCAAAATTTACCACATATTTAAATTTATATTATTTTTATCCGACCTTAAAAAGAAAAAAAATCAATTTCTGAAATATAGGCTGTATGTTATGGGCAAAAGGTGAGACACAGCCAGCTCACTGTCTCTGCATAATTACATGGTAGGGTTCCACAACTTGCCTTCTTTCACATATCCTTTCTATTGACCCAAATAATTTAATTGTATTTGAAATAGTAAACTTCTATTTTTTATTTTTAAAATAAAAAAATAATTCTATTTACATTAAACGATGTGTATAATAACATTCATTACTGAACAAATTTATTTCATATCAACCATCAGAGGTCCAAATTCTTATCAATACCTCAAATAACAAAAAGAAGAATATTATACATATATATATATATATATCGGACCGGACGAAATGGGTAGGACCGGCGGGTGAACCGTGAAATGTCGAGTCGGCGTATCACGGACTTGGAGTTGTGCATCCACGGAACAGCCGGCTGTTAAAGCTGCACCAAACAATGGAGGAGGGTATGATGCACGAGGTGACAAATGCCTGCTGCACTGTTCCATCACACTGCGTCTGCTTCCCGCAGCACCGATCAGAGGCCACCACCAGCCAAGCCATGACAGCTCTCTTGTTTCTGTATCCGCTGCTGCTTCTGCACCCTCCCCGCGTACGTGGTGAGAGCAACCCCAATCATTGTCCTCTCCCCGCCCCCTTCTGTAACTCTCGGTAAAAGATAAGGATCGCTCGACCACGGCAGGGTCGCATCCCCCTCCGTGATCCTCCACGGCGATTCTTTCTACTTTGTGCTGTCCTGTTTCGCTTCCTTTTCCTTCGACCTCAAAAGGCGATAGGAGGAGGGAGCCATCCAACCGAAAGCTCGAGCTGCGTGGGCGCCTTTTCCCGTACTGTGCGTGCCTCATGCCTAAGCCTTTTAGCCATTGGTGCTCTGCCGCTCTGCCTTGTTCTAGCTGCATGTGGTCATCCACTAGATTCAGTGCAAATTTAATGTCCCAGGAAGAATTAGACGACGCTATGGTTTACAACCTGTCTTCATCTTCTTGGGGTCAGCGCTCCTCGCTTTCTCCTTGCACCCATACCATGGTCTGCTACTCCTGCTAACGGTAAGTGCAATGTCCAGCCCCCACTTTAGAGTCTTGTATAAGCGCGAGGCTGCTGTAGATTGCTTTTCCTCTCGCAGGCAAAGGGTCTCCATTTTGGCGGAGAAAGAAGAACAAATATCACTCTTCTTTAGGATCTCTTCTCACTCGCCGGAGATGAAGTTGATGATGAGGTGTTGGTAGGAGAAGTCCGAATCGAGAAGGGAAGACCGGAACCCTGGCCCTGTTCAGCTTCTTCTGAGGTTATTTCTGTTTGTGTGGCTTGGAGATCAGGGTGGTCTCGATCAATGGCCGTAGATCCCGAAATGCATGACGAGTTGCCGGAGAAGTCCCTCAGGAAGCAGCTTGCCGCTACCGTTAGGACGATCCAGTGGAGCTATGCAATCTTTTGGTCTACCTCCACCAGGCAACCGGGGTAAGGAAGCTACTCCGGCCTTCTCATTTTTTGATCTGCTATGTTCTCTCTGTTACAAACTGGAAGAACATATGCAGATAATTCTTACCATTTCTTGTTTTGATACTGCCTTCTTATTTGGAGTGATCTCCATATGATTCTGTGTCAGCATGGCACATGAAGTAACTACTACAACAACACTAAAGGTCGACTACATGAATCTTGAATCTTTTATCCTCAATGAGAGATACATGAAGGATCTAAAAGAAATCCTGCTGCTGTTGGCGTCGAACCAAAGAATTGTGAGATACTAGCTGTCACATTAAGCTCCTCATCTTGCTTAGTTTCTTCTAGCTAGCAGACCCACGGCACTAGAGAACCTCTACAGAGTAAAGAAGTAGGATGTGCCAAAATGGAACTTTTGTTTACGCTTTTTGTTTCGATTTCTCGGGTAAGTAAATCGACTGCTAATTTTGGTCCAACTGTGTGTTCACGGGGAATGCTCAATGCTATGCAGTGTGTTGGCATGGAGTGATGGATACTACAATGGTGATATAAAGACGAGGAAGACAACCCAACCTGTAGAACTTAAAGCAGATCAAATGGGCCTTCAGAGGAGCGAGCAACTGAGAGAACTGTATGAATCACTCTCAGCAGGCGACAGTAATCAGCAGATGAGAAGGCCCTGTGCTTCGTTGTCTCCAGAGGATCTCACCCACACCGAGTGGTATTACCTGGTTTGCATGTCCTTCACGTTCACTCTCGGACAAGGGTACATCCATCCTCCTCCCAAAACCCTCGATTTAGTTCTTTCTTCTTCGGGCACTTCTCCATCCAAGCTTTTTGCTGCTGCTGCTGCTCCTCAGATTGCCCGGTAAAGCCTTCGCCAACAACCAGCACGTATGGTTGAGCAACGCTCAGTTCGCCGACAGCAGGACCTTCTCGCGCTCTCTTCTAGCAAAGGTGGAGTTCATAGACTACCGAGACCTTCCAAAATTGTAACAAAGCTTGACCTATAGAGATGCTAACGTGTTGCTACTCTTTCATTTCTGCTACATTGTTCGTGGATTCCTCCAATCGGCCTCTGTCGCACATCATCCAGAGTGCATCCATTCAGGTAATGCCTCGGTTTTGATTTCCAGTCGATACATCTCTGTGATTACTCATTGCCCGTCTCAACTGTAGTTTCGGCTCATCTAATGGTAGGCTCTCTGTTCCCCTCTCTCTGCAGACAGTGGCATGCATCCCTTTCATGGGTGGAGTGCTAGAGTTGGGTACAACTGAATCTGTGAGTTCCGATCATTTGTTTCTTAGGACGATTTCAGCTAAATCTTTACGAACCGAAGGCACTAATGTTTCCTCTGGTTTGACATTACTTGTTCTGAAGATTTTGGAAGATGCTGCTGTCGTGACGCAGATTACGAGTTTCTTCTGGGAGCTACCATGTCCTGTCTGCTCCGAGCAATCCATGTCCAGTCCTCAAATGGCTGATGATGATGGTGATGATGACGACGACGATGACGATGGTGATGATGTAGGTAACTCCATGGCCTTGGAGGACCAGAACTTGATCACTGATCACCCGAGACGATGCCCGTTTGCTCTTCATTCGTTTGCACCACCCTCTGAACAAAGAGAAGCAGTCCATGACAAGGCCGACGAGCTGTGTGATTGTTCTCCCGGTGACAGTTTCCACACTCAGCAACTTGAAGATATGCTTGAAATCGACGGGCTAAATTGCGTACCTCAGACTCAGAACCGGCAGTTCAGAGACGATGAGCTCATCTCTCTGAACTCGAACGAGTATGCATCGATGTCCGTCGTCCATGCCAAGAGGGTTGCCTCTTCTGCCATGGGGGAGCCAACGAGACATCCGATGCCGGATAATTCTAAGCATGTTTTACTGGATCTTGATGCTGGTGATTCACACTATGCAAACACAGTGGCCACCATTTTACGCAGCTCGAAGCCAGTGAGATCAGTTTCATGCTTCCTGAAGGTGTCTGGTAAGTCCAGTTTTATGGGGTGGAGAAGAGGGATGAGCACTCCGAAACCGTTCACCGGCACGCCGCAGAAGCTGCTGAAGAAGATGTTGATGGACGGAGAATGGCTTCGCGGTGGCCACCAGCCGAAACGCCAAGAAGGGAATGAGCCAAAAGCTTGGAGGCCAGGAGAGTCTGGTTCGGGCCATGTCTTATCAGAGAGGAAGCTGACCGAGAAGTTCCTGGTTCTGCAATCACTGATTCCGTCTGTCGCCAAGGTGGTAATCAGATTACTCGTCTCTGATTCATTCGACTCTCTGATACCTACTGCAATTGATTGCTCCTGTTCTTTGATCAGGTCGACAAGGCATCCATCCTGGGCGACACGATCGAGTACCTGAAAGATATGGAGAGAAGAGTGCAGGAGTTGGAGTCCTGCAGGGAGTCATCCTTGGAGCTAGATGCCAAGAACAGAAGGAAGCATCCTGATGTAGCAGAGAGAACATCCGACAACTACGGCAGCAAGGAGATGATGGTGAACGCCAGGAAGAGCTGCAGCAACAAGCGGAAAACATGCGACGCCGGGGAAACAGAGGCCGAGTACCACTGGGTGTTGTCCAGGGACGGCCCCATCGACGTCATCGTGACCATGAAGGAGGAGGAGGTGGCGGTCGAGATACACTGCCCGTGGAGGGAATGCCTGCTGCTCGAGATCGTCGAGTCCATCAGCAACTTCCATTTGGATCCCCTGTCGGTGCAGTCCTCCACCGTCGACGGCGTCCTTGCACTGACAGTAAAATCCAAGGTTCGGATCCATGAACCCAAAACCCACACCACCAGTGCAACGCTTCCTGCGTTGTCTTCTTGCTGGGGTTACTGATTTCTTCTTCTCGGTGTTCACTGCAGTTCAGAAGCGCCATTGTTGCCTCACCGGGAATGATCAAGCGATCGCTTCAAAGAGTGATAGGCAAATGCCTGTGACGATCTGATCCCCGAATCCAGTGGGTGGTTGAGCTCCAAAGTGTTAATTCTAAGCCTCTTCGAAGCTTTTAGCTGCTCTGCAGTGTGGTCTTTAGGTTGTGTCGTGTGCTTTAGCTGTATGCAATGATCTATCATGGATAAGCCTTTTGATATGCAAGATTGAGTCAATGCGGATGCTTTAATCTGTGATGCAATGACACGATGCTTAAAGGTCCAGAAAAGGTTAACGATGAACACCTAAATATGAATTGCTGGGTCAAAGAAACAGAAACCGACGTTAAGCGAAGCCCAGAGAGGTGTCGCCGTGCGAGTGCTTTGAGGAGGCTTGGTTGAGCTGCTTCCTCCGCCAAACTCTCTCCTCCCTCCCTTTTCCTCCTCGCAAACTTGACGTCCTCCGAACTCCATGGAATCCTCTTCCTCATCTCCCCTCCCCCCTTTAATCCTTCTGCCTCCAATTTCCTCCTCCTTTCTCAATCTCCATTTCCCAGCTGACTAGTCTCTCATCCAACACTAGCCATGGTACTACTCTCTCTCTCTCTCTCTCTCTCTCTCTCTCTATCTGTCTTTGGATTTTATGTCGAGGTACTGTTTCCGCTGTCAAACTGCGATAACACTGTGGTAACGTGCAATGAATGGAAAGGCGAATTCGGCGTCGGGAATGGCGGTGAGCGACGAGTGCAAGCTCAAGTTCTTGGAGCTGAAGTCCAAGAGGAACTTCAGGTTCATCGTCTTCAAGATCGACGAGAAGATACAGCAGGTGATGGTGGAGAAGCTGGGCCAGCCCGGGGAGACGTACGACGACTTCAGTGCGTCCTTGCCGGCTGACGAGTGCCGCTACGCCGTCTTCGACTTCGACTTCGTCACCGACGAGCACTGCCAGAAGAGCAAGATCTTCTTCATATCCTGGTAAGGCAAGATGAAGATCAAGATGAAGAGGCCGACCGGCGAAGGTGGGGTGGTGATGGTTCCTGCATGGTTTGATTGATTGGTGCTTCCGTTGGACGACGCAGGGCACCCGACACCTCGAGGGTGAGGAGCAAGATGCTGTACGCGAGTTCCAAGGACAGGTTCAAGAGGGAGCTCGACGGGATCCAAGTGGAGCTACAGGCGACCGATCCGAGCGAGATGAGCCTCGACATCGTGAAGGCGCGAGCTCTATAAGACCTCCTCCTCTGCTCTCCGACCTTCGACCGATGAATCGAGTCTCCCACATCCGCTTTTCCAACCATGTCAAAGGATTTCGTTTGTGCTGCTTTTGTTTCTTGTTCTGTGTTCTGATCATTCTTTCGTATGTAAATTGAGAGGTCCGAATCACAACAAGTGTTGTCTTCTTCCTTCCTTCCTTGGGAATGCATCCATTCGTTGACTTGTATCTGTGAAAACTTGTTCTTTCTCAAGAGCAGTAATCTCCATTACTTCCCTCTCTTGATTGATCTGAAGCTGCAAAAGTAGTAGTACTACAGACAACTCACAAGCGAAAAAGAGTATTAATGCAGTAAAGTTTCTGCCTTTCCTCCACAGAATCATAGAATTGACTTTTTCTCTCACACCAACTTCATCAACAAGATTAATTATATATGATTTAGATTTTTTATATATAATAAAAGATGAAAAATTGAAAGTAAAAGATTAGAAAATTGAGCAGAAGATGTAACTCGAGAAAGTAAGAACCAATCCATCTCCCTCTACAAAAGCCACAGATGGTGAGGAATGGTTTGCACAAAATAGGGACTCTGTTTCTAAAATGAATTGAAATTTTCCTCATAGATTTATTAACTAAAATTATCTGTATTTGTGAATCATGTAAAAGGCGATAAAGAGGGAGGTTTAAGAACAACTTAGGCATGACAAAGTCATACAGATTTTGCCCAATCATTCAGAGAAACTGTGCACCTTTTCATGCATTCAGAAATCCAAAAGATATTTTACATTTACTTAATGCCAATTCATGATTTGCATCAAACAATCCTTAGTGAAACAAAAATAAAAAATAAATTGTAGTGATCGGGAATACATTGTTGGTCAATCATCCGATACATCGTCATCATCTAGCGCAATGCGGAAAAGATAAAGTTTACCTCTTACTATTTATGATCAAATAGACAATCATAACTTTTTTTTTTATCATTTATGATGAGAAAGTCGATCAAAAGGTTCGTTACACCAAGGCATACCACTCGATATGAGTGATACGTATTGATCTGAAGGGGATTAATACGAGCGATACATCAATACACTTCACTATACTATGTGTCAATATACTCGATACAGTTTGATACTTATCATAGCGACAACTGATCAATATACCAATGCAACCGATAAGATGAACCATGATCACAAATTTCCTTTTTGTCATTTATGTTTGAGAAAAACACTTACAAGCTTCTTTCTCGTCATTTATAATGAGAAGATAAATCACAAACTTCCTTCATGCCTTTTATGACTAAGTATAAAAGCTTGCCTTTGGCATAACTAAAAGGAGAGGGCTAGAAATCACTCTCATTTTCACTTATATACCTCGGGTTATTAACTTAGGTGTCGAAGGGATTGGACTGTAAAACCTCTCTTGACCTCGGTCTTCATGCAAGTGGCATTTAGGAATTCATAATTTTCACATCAGAGACACCTCAAATAATTCTATACATACGAGTTCAGACCATGTCGGGTGGATCAAAACGTCTATTTACTAACCCTATCAACAAACACTCAAGCGAGGAGACTATACACCAGACTCACTTTGGGGGACAACAAATATCTTTTCTTCATATGGATGCATTCATCTCAACGCAAATATCGACATGATACTGACATCCATTTAAGGACTTGGGGGCGACCCCTAGTCACTTGCTCATTCTTGTTAAAGAATTTGTAAACCTTACCCAAGAGGTGAAAATACTAATGGGTATGATGCAAGATGTCATACCACTCTTGCTCTAGCTAACCTAACAAATGATGCCACCACCTCAATCACAGTTAGTGGATCAATCGACACCGGGACCAGTGCCCGTCAGGGTTCCCCCACCCAATGCAATACTAACATCTCAAGAGTGCCCGAGGACCATTAAGCTGATAGTTGAGTAAGCATATCTTTCCCAACTATGGAATCAATGGATTGCCACACCACCACTTTTTTCCTCCTGAATCACAAACCTAGTTGGCATATTCGACAAATAACTCCTTGAGGATCTAGCTATGGTAAATGGACCAGTGATTAGAGGAAGGGTCAACCAACCCTATCTCGGTTGGTCGCCATTCACCAATGACATCCAAGAGGAGCTGATCCTGGTACACACATTGCTGCTTTCTATGACCAAATGTTGTTGTACAAAACTTTGGATGCTTTGATGTGTTACACATTCCCAGCTACGTTAAGAGGCTTTGCATGAGAATGGTACACTAGTATGAGGTCGTTCTCTATCAATTTCTTTATTCGACATATCAGGAAAATCGAGCTTCACTTCCTTGGGAATACACTCCCGAAGTCATCAGTGACAATGCTTCTCAGACTTAGGCAAAGGGAGGAGGGGATGCTCTCAGATTTTGTCACTCGATTCACGAATCAAATCTGAGACTTGTAAGATGTGCATGCATCACTTGTCATATAAACCTTTATGATGAGACTTAACTCATCTTGTCTTTTTTGATAGTTAGTAGAGAGGCCATCGATGACAGTACCTGAAGTACTCCAGTCGACCAATCAATACATTATTACTGAGACAATAATCTCGAGTAAATATGAAGAGACACACAAAAGACCAAGACATGATCAACTATAATCCTCGTCGACCCTAAGGTCCAACCCAAATTGATCGACCTGAATTGTCTTGCTCGAGGCCTGAGTCAATCCCCTGAATATGACCAGAACTGAAATATTTTTACAGATAAAAGTGAATGAGACTCTTAAAAGACCATAAATTGATAAAGACTCTATTGGCAAAGGGAGATAGATCCATGTACTGTCACTTCCACCGAGATTACGGCCATGACAAAGAAGATTATCGTGACTTGAAAGAATAGATTGAAAAATTCATTCGTTAGGAATACATCGAGTGATTCATCTGAAGGAAAGATATATTAATGTCATCATTAGTAGACCCACCTCAAGAGAATATAACTCCTTGGGTTATAAAGCTTATGCTTGAGCTATTATTGAAAAGCACCCATGGACGACGAATGACTCAAAAATCATCTTTAAATAGGAAGAGATGAAGCACCTTGATCTGAACCATGATGATGCCTTTGTAGTCTTAGTGATGATGATCAATGCTTAAGTGAAGAGGGTCATAATTGATATAGATAGATCTACCGATATCCTCTACTATAATGATTTTCAAAAACTTGAGGTCTCAACTAATAACACCACCCCTATAACTTCTTCGCTGAGGGGGTTCAACGAAAACTCAATCTCCCTACTTGGGACTGTGAATTATATGTCACGTTTGTAGATGAGTCATACTCTAAAATGATGATTACTAGATTCATAGTGGTTGATATCCTCTACGCATACAACGTAATCATATGTCGGTCTACCGATTAGAGGTGCCCTGTAAGCCAATCACGTGTGTGATGACACATGTGATATACTACACAATATTTTTGCACTATGATTATTATCAGTATTTAAAGATATTGGCTTACAGGACCATCAAATACTGATATATATATTATGATGTCAATAGATCTATGCAATGAGAATCAAATCGTGATAAAATCACGATAATAAGATTTATTTACTTTTAAAGATAGATCATAAATAATCCCGATCGTAGGTTATCGAGAAGGAGATCAACATAACCAGACAGACTGGTCTACTGTATACTTGTCCATATGATGGAGGTGACTAATCTCATAGTCACTCGTGTGGGGACACTAAGGGTACAACAATATAGGTGCTTATTGGAGAATGAATTCACTGATTAATCCATTTATGAAATGCTCGATGGTTGGTGATACCTAACGTTCGATAACAATTTTAAAGTTCCATTTGTATGTATGATCTTTAGACTTGAGACAGTAAGAATGTATTATTTTAGTACTTCTTTCGTTGACGCCAGACTCACAGGCTTGGAAAGTTTCAGATTTGGTACAGTTGGTCGTTGGGATTGGCAGCCAACCTTACAGTGTCAATAGAGGATCATCTATACTCGGTATCATGAGAGTCATATCTTGTGTGCTCTCGCTTAGGCAAAATCCTTAGCTAGGGTCGTTCGAATTGAGAGAGAATGAGTTCATCGGGAGAATCTGATTAGAGCGGGACTCGGACAGATTTCATATATGGCTTGACAGTATTATGCCTAGTATACGGTCTTTGAGATGTTAGATGGATGATGAATTATAGATATACAGTAACTAAGGACAGACATATCCAATGGATTAATTCCTTGTATCGCTTGATGATTATGACATAGTGGCCTAGTACGTCTATAGTCGATGAGTTGAGTGAATTGTTAAGTCAGAAGGAGTTCTAATAGGTGAAACTCATGGCTAGCTCTGTATTAGATCTAGAGGGTCATACACATATGATGAATGATTGCAACAAGTATAGGATTAGATATGAGTTATCCAATAAGCCCCTATTATCATTGGATCAGACTCAATATTAATGAACTCCTTACGTGAGGCCTGATTAAAAGCTAATTGAGATTATTATATAGCGATCTAATGATTCAAGAAGTGAGGATAATTGGATGAAGATTAAAGGCATGATCCATTAGGATTTTTAGTGGCTCTTTATAAATAGGAGGTAGGGGCAACCAACAGCATGATAGACTGCACCTTTTGTCGTCCCCTCCTATTCTCCACCCTCCCACCTCTTCTCAATTGACCTCCCACTCTCTCCCTGCTATGAGAGGACAGTAAAGAAAATAAGAGATATTCCACATTCGATGCGAGAAAATGCGTAAGAGTTGTAGGCTCTTGGTTGTGATTAAAGGAGCATTGCTGTAATGATCCACTATGTGGATATCGCTAGAGAGGAGGATATTTGACCTCCTTAATCCTCTTCCATAGGATCTTAAAGTTTCAAGGATATATGATCTTCCTAGGTAACAAATCTCTCACGTATCGTAATTTTTCATGCACCAATCGTTGCACGACGACGTGATAAATGTGGGAAACTAGTTTTGTGTTTTCATTGCGCATGTGATGCTCTCTTGGTTTCCCAACACAGCTCATGTTTAACAGGCTGAGGGGAGTGGTGGATGACTTACCATATTGTGATTAAGTTCTCGATAACGATCGACATCAGAGAACTAAGAATCAACCTAAAGGAGTCATGCTAGTGCTACCTTGCGACGATCTCTCTACCAAATAAGGCATGAGTTGAGGTATCACTTACGAACCCTTGAAGTTTCACCAAGTCCTTCTTACATCTGAAACTAGTGGAATCACTAACCAAGGCAACCTTGGATAAAGCCTGTACTGATCGAGTTATCAAGGTTGGGGTCATACTTCCCGAGATTAAACTAGTGCAACTTATCAATTTCCTATATGGTCACAAAGAGATATGTCAAGAATCAACCCAGATATAGCCTAGCATCACCTGAACATTTTTTCTGAGGCATGGCTAGTGAAACAAAAGCCTCTCAAATTTGGCCCTGATCGCCAACATGCAAGTAGTGACGAGGTAAATAAGCTATTAGCCGTAAAAATTATTATTGACATGTATACCCCAAATGACTTGCTAATATTGTACTCATTAAAAAGTTCAATAGGAACTAAAGGATACGTGTTGATTATACCGATCTTAATAAGGTATGTCTGAAGGACAACTATCCTCTCTCACCTATTAATTAGTTGGTTGATGGTACCTCAGGTTATGAGCTCCTTACATTTATGTATGCGCATTCTCGAGATATAATCGAATAAGGATATCGATAGAGGATTAAGAACACACATCCTTTATCATCGACTAAGACAAGTATTGTTAACGAGTCATATCATTCGGGTTGAAAATTACAGGGGCAACATATCAAAAGATAGTGAACAAGGTATTTAAGAACCAAATCGAGATAAACGTCAAAGTATATATAAATGACATGATAGTAAAAAGTAGAACGATTGACTCACACTTAACTGACTTGACTGAGATGTTTGAAGTTCTAAATAAGTTTAACCTACGTCTCAATTCGACCAAGTGCGCTTTCAGAGTCGGCTCAAAAAAGTTTCTTATATTTATTGTATACCGAAGAGGAATAGACGTGAACTCAAAAAAGTGTGAGCCATACTAGAGATACCCCCAGCTAAATTGGTGATAAAAGTTCAATAATTAACAAGACAAATAGTAGTGCTCAATCGATTCTTATCCCAATCAGATGATAAGTGTCTATTTTTTTTTTTCAGATATTAATGAATCTAAAAGACTTAATATGGATTTAGAAATGTCAAGAGACTTTAGAAAGGCTAAAACACCACCTCATCCGATTATCTTAACTCACTTTACGTCGCTATCTCCAAAGGCCAAAGCACCATCTAAAAAAAAAGAGAATATTTTTTTTTACGGGAGATGAATTTTAGATATTTGAAAAAGACTGAACATGCGGTGAGCATGATAAAAATACGGATAAAATACGGATAGTTGTTTGACAAAAGAACTCTATGAACATCATCACTGCCTTTCAAATATCTCCACAGTAGTTGGAATAGCTTGACAGACTATCAATTAATTAGGCTGTTCTTCAGCTGTCCCAAGAGAAGTGCTAATGGTGATCTTTAGGTGGTGTAGTAATTTGCCAAGTCTATTTGAGAGGCCTCTTTTGAGTAATTTTTTTTTTCTCTCCTAATTGTACTCCAAAATAATTCTTCTTTTTCCAACATAGGAGGAGACACAATCTGCGAATTAAAAGACTTAATTGCGACAATTCTCATAAGAATCTTCCACTCAATAATTGTAGGCTACTCGATGCTTTTAATTCGCACCATTTAGCTTAAAGTTGAGAGATGGTATCGTTGTAGTAATAAAAGTCGTTGAAATTGGAGGAACATATAATTTGTTCTTGCATTGTACAAAGACGAGGAAGTAGTAGTGCTGATTTAATAAGCTGCAATCCAAACAAAGTAGATCACATGAATATGACGTATGTCATGTTCTGATCTGTGCCAAAGCCCCAACTTTAGCAAATGCACATCAATTCTCATTAAAATCTGTACCAACTTGACAAATCAATTCTATCATACAACCAAATCAAGCTTTCCATCAAAATTCATAATTAAAATGCCAGTTTAGAAATTAAATCATGTCAGAAACGAATTGAAAATTGAGCAGTGATAATTAAGATTCAGAAAAAAAAAACCATGAACTCATTTGGTCTGAATGCTTCATTAAAATAACAAGTCAAATGACTAAACAGAAAAATCTTGAGCATAGAAGATTATAACACAAGTGATTTAACATACTTATGTGGTACTTCATGGTGCGATTTATATAAGATCCATCTATCTAGATATCATCTCCATTTAAATTTTATCTCGAGGTCCAAACAGTCATAATGCAATTCACCATTAGGATACCTACAATTCCTTCCAAAGAGGCAGATGACACTAAAAGGTAAAAAAGTAAGCTATCCATGGAAGAACTAAAGAATGAAGAAATCATTGTAAAACTGAGGCATGCTTAGAAAACAATCATGCTGTTGCCAAGCAAGAAGCAAACAAATAAAAAAACAAAAATTAAAGATATCCAGGTAGGGTCCAAACCAACAATATAACCTTGAAATAGGATAGAGAGTATTAAAGAGGCAAGGAATGAAAGCTGGGGTTGTGCATTCTTTTATTCGTGGCTAAACGTAAAATATCGGTATTGGTGAAAAGAAAAAATAAAAGTTCTTAGTCTATCTCTTCATCTACAAATGAATCTGTCCTCTTTTGCTTAACAGTACTGTTTCAAGAAAAGGTATCTATTAGTAACAACAGTAAGTTTTTGTATACTGTTCCAACAAATCAACTAACATGAATATTTCCATGAAACCTTATCAAACTCCTGAGTGGCAAAACATTCAATATCGGTATGGGCGAAATTAAAAAAAAAAAGCTCTTAGTCTATCTCTTCATCTACAAATGAGTCTGTCCTCTTTTTCTTAACAGTACTGCTTCAAGAAAAGTTATCTATTAGTAACAACAGTAAGTTCTTCTATAGGGCTCCAACAAATCAACTTTCAAGAATATTTCCATGAAACCCTATCAAATTCCTGCCAAAAGGTATATTCTAGTAACAAGAATAAATTTCCAACAAATCAAAACCCATGAAACCTTATCAAACTGCTTCAACCTCTTCAAACTTGGAGGCGCCAGACTCGTAGTTGAAACCCAGATAGTTTTCATATTCTTTTTTCAAAGATAAAATCAGAATCAATTAATACAACAATGTTTATGCCATTGATAATGTAAGAAGAGGGAAACATTATTCAAGATAGGAAAGAAAAATCAAAACTTCGATCGTTGTTAGTGGAATTTACAGGAAGAACTATGAATACAAGGCAGGAAGTAAACCAAAGAATACTTTTTTTATGATAGCAATACTAAGGCCAAAAGAAGTCAAGCATTGCAGTATTGGCAATAAAAATATCAACCTAGAAAAGGTCCCTTTTTTTTTTTATTACCCTGCATTGGGCAGTTGAAGCACATACATACAATATACAGCTATTAGCTGAAAACTTGATTGCATGGGTAATAAGATGTCTAAAGGGCAATTCAAGCATTGTGAGAAAAATAACAGAAAATTTTCTCTGATCTTTGCCTGTCAAATCCTAATTCAGAATTGATATTTATATTATCTGGAACATATTGGTGTTCTTTCTTGATCTCAGATTTTTATACTTAATTGTTACTCTAAATGTTTCTTTTGGTTAATTGTTGAGCTTGTGGCAAACTATGACATTAGATTAATATACAGAAAACAAGAAATAATGGAGACTTCAATCTAATTAGAATGTAATGCATTTGACTCCTTTGCCGACAATCTAATTAGAAAAGGCAAACATTCATAAATCAGAGATCTTGTTTCAGGCCAACAAGGATTACAAGAACCTGATTCATGACAACATCACCAAAACACGCGCTCCAATCTTTGATCCAATGAAGACATTGGGATCATCGTCCTCTACATGCATCCTTGCTAACGAGAACAACAAGAATCAGCGCAAACCAAAGCCTGAACATAACAACATGAACAATAAATAAAGCATAGAGGTATTTTATCACGAGAAATGAATACAGTATCTTTCACGAAAACACTTCCAAAGATCAGGTTTTTAGGGCAAACTTAGAAAGGAACACATCGATCATCAAGTCCTAGACACGGAGCATATAAAGAGGATAAAATAGAGGACATCGGAAATTGACGATGTCACGAACCGATCGGTTTCAAGAATTCAAGGTACCCATAGTGATTATGAGGAAGATGATCAGCGGGGGGAGGGCTTGGCGTCCTCCTCGTCGTGGAGGACGGGCTTGGTGAGCATGAGGGGGCGGTCTTTGGCCTCCTCGGGCTCGTCGCCGTCGTCCTCGAAGGTGCTGACATTGATGCAGGAGCAGCGATCCATGGAGGCGAAGAAGGCGGACACCACGCTCCCCCCCACCCAGTTCGCCACACCTTCCAGCCTCTCGTACGTCGTCACCATGCTCTGGGAGTTATCCTCCGTCGCCATTCTCCCCGATCCCTCAACGCCTGGTTTCGCCTTCTCCGCCGCTTCCGTTCTTAGAGGCCTCACAGAAATTAGAAGACCAAAGCTTCGAATTCAGAGAAGAGCCAATGCACGTCCCCCTTTCCGATCTTTCCGACCAAATATAATACTAAAAACGGAATTATTATTATTATTATTATTATTAATTACTAATATTGTTATTAATTACTATTATTGTTGTTACTATTATTATTATTGTTATTATTATTAAAATGACCCCACATACACACAATGCTTGGAATGGTCATAACACAACAAAGAGGCGAATGCCAAGAGAGACACTTTTGGAAGCATCCAATAGAATAGCTTTGACAGACTGAGACTTCACAAAAACCATCTTAATGGATCAAACCGGAGCAAAGATTCCACACCAAAATGAGCTGAACCAGTTAATTTTGTCTTGAATGGAAAACCCAGAGAAGAAGAGTTTGCCCACTTACCAACTGCAGAAAGCTACCATGTACCACATATTATGCTTAAGCACAGGCACAGGCTTTGGCACCAATCAATGTTTACCAATGTTGGCACTCAGACTTACAAGCTTACTCACTGTACAGGACATTTACATAGTGCTGAAGATGATCGATAAATACTTAGCAGCTGCTTAAAAAGTAGCAGCAGCTTCCAAACATAAAGTGGAACGATCTCCAAAGCACAGATTAGTTGATGCAAGAGGTCACCTGATATGAGAGTCGTAAACATCGAAGACGACAGACTCTGAAACAACCACGGGCAACTCTTTTATGTACATGATGAGGCGCTTAATATTTTCTTGTGTCACCGTTTCCATGTCGATTACATCTCTGTTATCCACGTATATCCACAAGTCACCAGAGTCTACTCTCTTGAGGCTATCACGACAGAACGGACACGACCGTGATCTTGAGTTCCTGCAATGGTAAGTTCATTATTCGGTTTTCATATGTCCTAACAAAGAACTAAAAAGAACTCAAAAAACCTCAATGCTACTTTCCATGCATATCAACAGAAAGTAAACTTTGGATATATCAGTGGTACTTGTATAAGCTTCATAAAGGAGGTATGGTTGAACAACATTTATCTGGTAATCAAATATAAAGTCGATGAGGTAAACTTCAACTTGAGAGCTGGACATGGAAAGAAAGCAAGTGTTCTACATTACAAGTGAAGTATAAACTCATATAATTTCCCAAGTATTATAGGAGGATCAAGGGACTAGTCGCCTATATATAAACATGGTTGGCAACTTACATAAATAAAGTTTGATTAATTTAATTGAATAGATTTTGAAAAGCTTCTTCTCCACCTCCAATTCGAGAAATGTGCATTAGTTGTTGCACTCATATGGCATTTACCTCGACTTTGCAAACCTGTAAAGTGATCGCAAAAATCCCCAGAAACACTTTATATTTCATTCATATAATACAACTCAAGATTTCCCCTTTTGTTCTACTATGGGAGATTCTTTATTATTCTATGTCAAAGATAACCTTGTAAGATCTATTTTCGACCAGAGTTGACCAACTAGACTTTTATTGTACACAGTTAAACTGCTTAGATTATATAACTGGTGTTCTAATTTGACTTCTTAAAACTTTGCAGATTACCTTGTAAGGTCTATTTTCTGCCAGAGTTGATCAACTAGACTTTTATTGTACACAGTTAAACTGCTAAGATTATATAACTGGTGTTCTAATTTGACTTCTTGAAAATCTTATATTTTGAACAAGTGTTCCAGAGGCATATCTATTAACCGAGAAAGCCAAGCTCTTTCCATAATTCCCTTTCCTGGCTCTACTACTGACCTTATATTACTAGGATATCCGCTGGTCACTCTGCTGGACACTCTTTTAATTATTTTCTTCAAAGAAACCACTAACCTTTTCAGCAGAAACATTTGAAGCCACTTCATATATTTTCTGTTTTCATTGCCAAGCAAGAAGTTAAGGTCCTCCCTGCTAGATATTATTTAACCAAACATCAATCGGTATCAAATAGATTGTCTTCTTCTTCTTCTTTTGCCATATTCAGAGAGCACATGAACCAGGCTTCTTGATATTTCATTCATTAAGCCACAGGCAGATAAATTCTCAATCATACGAGAAGCAATAGAAGGCTTCACAATGGCATAGTTGAAAGCTCAAGTTTGGTTATCTACCAAGAATTGTCGAAAAAAGTGGTGGTTATCAGTCGAGCCATAAAAACAACAGAAAAATGATAAGCTTGCAGCATAAACTAATTTAATTCTGAAGGAAAAGTGTTTTACCATTCTCTATAGCATTTCATGCACATGGCATGGCTGCAATTGGGCAATACAAATTTGCTGTTCATCTCCATGCAAATCCCACATTCCTCTTCTCTTTCAGCATCTATTTCAGAGAAATATTTCATTTCATCCTCATCTCTTCGTCTATATCTCTCCATGCATACTGCCCTCTGCTTTTTGTCTTCCATATCAGTGATGCCTTTTTGTAGTTGGAGCAAAGAGGGGAAGATTACAGCTGAAACGAGTACCAGAAAGAATAAAAACCTGAAAATTACAAATCACTGACATCTGAAGAACAAATTTCAAGCTCCAGTGCAACAAACCTACCATAGAACTCTTTAATGCTAGCTTTCCTTTCATGAGTCGACATAGTCGTTGATCCGTCAACATGGACCTGAACATGTTGGAGTGATTTAGTAAACAAAATGGTAATAAAACAAAAAACGAAATAATAAGTGTATTTCAAACATCATTACAGCAATGCAGACAACCAGAGACCTTGTATATCATAATTCTCAGGAGTCCAAGCGCCCCGGCAAGGCTACAATCTGCCCATTGCACCAGAAACAGAAACAAGTGTGCGACTGGACTATAAGACATTCGCATTTGAAGGCACGCACCATCATAATCTGCAGGAAAATCCGAAGCCCTGCAAATCATGTTGAAGGGTTAGAAAAAACATCAAACAGTGACAGCCACAATAAACTATTTGTATCTGTTTCGTGAAGCTTCATCCCACTTAACTATAAGATAATTATTCTGTTCCAGAAGCAAGAAGCATTGACTAAGTTAAAGGATAAACTTGACAGGATAGCCAGAGGATAGATTAAACAATATAGCCTTTAAGAACTCCTCCTGAATAAGATGTGAAGAAGACAGCCTTGTGAATCCATCTTCCTTCCTAATTATTGGATCATGATTCACATCTCTTTCCCAAATATAATCAGAAAGGCAACCCCACCATCCCAAACACAAACACAACAAAAAGACGAATCATTTACACACTGCTTTCCTTGTTTGAGAGTGCAATTCGGTAACCCCAGAAGCCGAATTTGTGATTAGAGAGTGTTCCAAAAATATATCTTTAAGAAATCACCAAAAAAAAAAAAATGTAGTCCTAAACCCCTTGAGATCTTGAATTACCTAATAAAAAAAAGAAGTCGTCTTTGTTCTTAGACCAACACGAGGAGCAGGAATTAACATCAAAAGCCCACACAGATGACTCTGTACCCCCATACTTGATCGAAAACCCCAATTCACACAGAACACAATCGAACACGAAGAAGAAGAAGAAGAAGAAGAGCAGAACGTACAAAGTGTTCGCATGCTGTATGTCGGCCTCAAGGACCTTCAGCGAGTCCTTGAAGGATTTGCGCATGGCACCACCGGACAGCATATCCGCCTCCCGATCATCCAAAGAAATCAAAACCCTAAAAAGGTTCCTGCCCCGAAACCCCAAATCCTCCTCCTCCCTCTCTCTCCTCTTCCGTTGGAAACCACGGAGAAAAAAAGGGGAAAGTTGCCTCCTTTAATCACCCTGCAGCCGCTGCACTCGCTCGCTCTGATCTGTTGGTTGGTTGCTTGGAAGAGGGGGCGAAGGTAAAGAGGCGCGGAAGACGGAGACGCGCCACGTGGGCGGGGACGGAGGCCCGTGGGCGGGGACGGATGAGATAAGCTCGGCGGCAACGGCGTCGAACGGGTGATGAGGTGCGGGGCCCGCGTCGCTGCGAGCCCAAGTGGTGGAGTCCGGTGTGGGGCCTTGTCCACCACAAGCAGATATTTTAGCCTTTCACGGGATTACGTTACGTGTAACGGGCAATGCTCTGGCGTTCCGCTCCGCCGACCTACCCATTTTGTACCTGCTTTCTTATTGGAATGGAGCTAGATAAGGTAGGTAAGCTCGACCGATTGCTATTGAGTAGTGGGTAATTAGGTCGACGAATTGAAATGTAAAACTGTGCTACCGGTGATGATAATGCAGGCAGAAATATAAGTGTACCATGTCAAATTTTTTTTTATTTATTTATGCGACGAGTGGGTCCCTTAACTTTATTTAGCCCCCGTGGAGCTGGTACGAAAACCAGGTGCCCAAAACCAGGTGCGGGTTCAAGCAGCGCTGAACGCCCGCCACAGGAAACGCCAGGTGTCGTGGGTCCCGCTACGGCCGTAACTTGTCACGGGTGACTCAGCCCCTCCGGGGAAGGCGCATCCTTCACAATCCACACGAACAAGATCAGGGTTCGGAAAAAGGAATCTCTTTTCATTAGATATCTGTCAATTGAATCCTAATATTTTTTTCTTTTGTCTGAACAAACAAAAATTAAAGTACACTATTTTGTCAAATGAAACATGAGATGGAACCACAGATGTCATGTCATTCAAACAACATGGCAAAGACCAAGTGTAGGTCAATAAATTATGTCGAACCAACAAAACCAATGAGTGGGGGAAGACGGACGAATCTTACGAGGATATCTGTGGATCCCATCTTTAGTGGATAAGAGCCGAGGAGGATTTAGGCGCAGTGATCCTGAGAGGACACAGTACAAATTAGTGGGGCCTTGGAAATTGACTTATCCATGGGCCAACAAATTAGTCGCTTATGAGGACGAATAAGGCAGGCTGTACCTCTGTTCTCATGTTTATATATGATCTGTCGTTTAGTCGACTAATGTAATCTTTGGAAGCTCTAACCATCACATCCAATTATTTCTCACAATATATATATATGCGAATAGATACAGTATGTCACAAATTTGACATAAGAATACATCTATTCAGTGCACGAGTTAAACGAGACAAAATGCACTAACAAGAAAGCAGTTTCCAAGACTACTTACCACCATTCTTCAGAGTCATTGCGAGGGTTAGGAACACCAGGTCTCCCATGATGCGTCGGTTTGCAGCAAACATCTTAGACACTGCAAGAAAGATTAAAATTGTATGATAAACTTTAAACTCAAATTATCCAACAAAAAAAAGTTAACGAGTTCGATGATACGGAAAGTATTTAACTATTAAACAGATCATCATGCGGTGAGATCGGGTTGCAAAGCAAAACCAGGAAGAACACAAAGAACGCAGAGCCGCCAGTGTGTATTGTGTAAGGATTCAAGATGATGGACGATACATTACACAAGGCAAAATTATTTGTTTCAGGCACGACATGTGTCGATGCTTCTCAAGAAAAGAAACAGAATATGGTAGACCATTTACAAAATGCAAGTCACTTCATTTGTTAACCACAATTAAGAAATTTACCAGAAATGAATGGGGTATTAATCATAATAAAAGTGTCTGGTCATCAAGAAAAACCTACTGCCACAAGGGAAGACAGGACAGTGTATTATGGACAATTACCCAAAAACCAAATTCTAGAAACTATTCCAGTAAATGTAGCTGATTTTGTTAATTCAAGCTAGAAGTCATATTGAAACAATCAAAAGAGAAATCGCATATAGTAGAAGAAGCTTAAAAGCAAAAGAGATGAACTTACAAAGCATACTCCATGATCAATTTTCCAAACAGCTGTAATGACATCCTTTTGAGATCCCATGAGAACAAGATGAGATCACAGGCTCACACAAGTCTTAAATCCAAATGCTTCATCCCCCTCAGAGACCCTGCGCCTCCTCGGCCAGAGGCCTTGAGCTCCAGAATAGTCATTGTAACTTTCTACCAAATTAGACAGAGAGCAAAGAGCTCCCTATCTTAAGACTTCACCATGTTATCGAAAGGATCTTGATCCAACAAAGGACCACCAAACACACTCGTCTATGCCAATCTTCAGTTGCAGGTTGTAATTCTAGCTTCCAACAGCATCAGCTTCTCTGGAATGAGGAATATTCTGCAAGCTGAATACATGAATTCCTGTTTAGGCCTAAAATTACATACAGTTATAGCATAAAAGTGCAAGAAAAGAGCCACAATGTCAAAACATACATAATCATAGAATCCCTACACTGATGGATCATTATCTAGGCATGTTTTAACAAGAATATATAGCATGTTATAACAAGAACATGTGCTATCCACCTATAGATAGTAGAAGCACAGACATAAAATCTTGTTTGCCATCCTGTGATGTACGTCAAGTACCTGCATAAGCAGGACATATTTCTGATCCTTGTGCATGAATATCTAATTAGCTAACATATTTCTCATCCTCGGTTCACTTCAGTTGCCTCCTCGTGAAGCTCACCAAAATCATCACATTTTGCTCTGTGATAATTAACAAAGTCCTCAACAAAATTGTTACAGAACAATTTTGCACCATGTTAAGAAGTAAAAAATGGTAAACTTTTATTTCACATGAGAACACAGTCACTATTATCGGAAAAAAAGCATGATGTATGTTTTTGAGAAATAAATGGCAAATATTATGAGAGCCTTGAGAAAAATTCTTCTCAAGGCAAAAATTTATTATTCCATAATATAGCCCAATGCTATGCGTTCAATTCTATCACGTAGATACAGAATATAAGAGATAAGATCATAAGAACTTTTGAAAGTCTTCTTCTGCTTGTAAAATTAAATGGTCATCATCCCATTCATCACGATAGCTCTCTGGGTGGGCCCTTTTGTTTTTCTTAGTAGCCACATACATCAGCTTCCTCCAATCTTCCACAGAAGGGCATCCACATTGCTCCGCGAGCCAATTATCATACTCAAACTGCAATATCATGTGAAGAGATGAGCTAAAACATTCATTGGACTTGATAAAATAAATGGGCATTCCTACTCTGGTTTTGCTCTTCTTAGAATAAGGAACGGAGAAGATAACTATTAGTTGTTTCATATGCTCCTGCTGGCAATTATGTCCTGAATATCTGGGTTCAGTCACATGAATTTTTTCTGCCATTGAACTCTATCAACAATGACAACAAACTGTAATGTCCCAAGTCCCAACTATTATGGGTTGATAACAACTCTCCCTATTTTAGATATCATGAGCATGGATCATAACCAATTCATTACAAAACTTATCCTACTTAAAATTCTGAAACACATTCTTGATATGAAAGGGCAAAATTCTGAGTTGATCTTTTTTCTCATGATATTTTGTACATCATCATTTATCTCATTTTTGTTCCTTTTGCTCTTTTTTGTTCTTTAACTATTTTCTTTAATATTGATCGGTTAGAATAAAATATCTGGTGACTGTATGTATGGATTACCTGAATGTTTGACAAATTATGGGTGTATCTTTTGGGCCATCCAACAGCTTCCACTTCTAAGTACCAGGATTTGACATCTTCCAACATTTCCTCTGTGGTTGGAAGTGCAATTCGCCCTGATAGAACACCTGCTACCCACTTGCTTTGCAGTTCAAACATTGGGAAAGGAACTACCTGATTCACAGTTAAGAGCACATCGTAGCAAAATAACATCTCAATAAAAAGACACTTGGGGATGGAAATAAACAACTTGTGGGAAATAAACCTTCCATGGTATCCCAATGAAGGCAAGGCTTGGAGCAAGAAATGGAGCGAAAATGTGCTTATAAAGCGGGCCAACACGGTTGTCATCCACAGTGACAATATTTTTTGTTTTAAGAAAGGGAAAATGATACTTGTACCTGAAAAGAGAAGGAACAACTATACACTCTGAACAGGTAACCAAGTTAAACATGTCATCCACGGTGGAAAATATCATTTTCTCACTATCCATTGAAAAAAAATATCATGAAATTGTTTGTGACTATACAGTAACCAAGTTGCATGGTCAGTTCGTCTATGAACATGTAATGTAGAAGAAAAAAATTCAGTTTCCTAAAATCTTTCTCCAAGTATAACAGTTGTAGAAGTGCACTCTTTTATAACTTATGCTAAGCTATGCCTTTCCAGTTATAGATGAAATTTTTTTTCTCATAGGCCATTGCACATCAAAGCTAGCATACATGTCTATGCAGCTTGCATGTAAACTTCAGAAGAACAGAAATTGGAAAACAAGCAGATTAAAAGGAACTGTAAGAGTCATCTTTTCATGGATAGCGAGACGGAGCAAAACAATGCAAGTTTGTGCACAAATTTCCTGTAACAAGTTTTTTCTTCAATAAAAAAACTTGTCATGTATTATGCCTAAAATTTAACAAACTAAAAAGAACTTTTTAGATAAGTTAATATAAAATGTCAAGATCTACTGTTATATAAGATAATAAAAATTCCAAAATCTATCATGAATAAGCTGAATGACAGCATACATGCATAAAACACTGGATGAAAAAAAAGGGCATAACTAAAAAACAACTGGCAACTTGTTCGACATTCACTCAAGAAACAACATAAAGCAAAAGAAAATCCCCAAATTTGGCTTTCAATATATATTTAAAAATTCTTCTGCCATTGTGCATAAAATCAATTACGGTCGAAATCCGCGATGGTAGTAGATTTGCATACCCGGTACAATGTATAATGACATCAACATGTATGGAGAACCCATCTTTAAATACCACCATGCCATCTTTATGGGTGCTTGCAACCTGCAAGAAACTTTTATGATATTAGCACTTCAAGACCTGTAGAATTTCCCACTCTGTTGTTATTACATCAAGAAGAAAATCTTCTACCGCAGAATGAAGCCACATGTTGTCATAGCCCGGTTGCTTTCTTGGAAGGTCATCAGTCAGGGACCTATCTGAAACATGCACTTCTTTCGCAAATTTAGCAATGTCCCTTGAAATGTCAACCGCACTATTTGAATTCCCAATTATCACCACCACCTGTCCATGAACACAAGACGTGCTCAGGGTAATCCACTCGCCAGCTAGAATGTCATTAGAAGTATTAATGCTTCATTAGAATTATCAAAGCATTTTGAAAGAGATGCTGCTCAACAAAAAGGAAAAAATTAACTAAACAGATACTTGATCAAGAAATGGCTCAGGGACACGATAATTGTGGCTATGCATTTGCTTGCCAGACCATCCATCCATGCCTGAAAAAACATACATACACAATTAACTTCCAGCAGAACAGGAAAGAGCAACAGAAAGAGATTATGATGAAAGTAGATTCAATAACTACTCACAAATTAGAAGGCAGAGAACTTTTTAACAGACAATGATTTTGCACTTAGTTCAAGAAAAAAAGTCTCCAATTTGAATAGTCCAAACAATCAAAGCATCAATATGACATTATCATCCATAGTTTCCTCATCTGCATGATACAGATACATCTTCATGAAACAATTCCAACACAATCAAATTTATTTACAAAGCAAAATTGACCAGAAGACATTGTCAACCAAAGCTAGAAGAACTTTTGCAAGTGGATGGATACAATAACATCTGCCAGAAAAGACCTTGAAAAGTTGATATTTGACATCATACATACAGTGAACCGTGGTAAAAGTTACAGCACGAACAAAGAACAAGTAACAGACAGATGTTTGCTTTGACCACAGTTTGGTTTTTTTCCTTTTAACTACTTTCATAAACAACCTTAAAACAACGACTCCTTGACCGTTGTATATAATAATTTTAAATACTTGTTCCTCTATGCAATGATAATCATGACTTTCAAGAAATCAGGAAAATTTTATTTTAAGAAATGCATTTTCACTTGAATGGCACTATCCAAAATAAATTAAGATGAAAGTTGAATTAACGAGATCAAACAAGTACAGTGGCAGACAAATTAAGTGTGACTTCATACAAGGATGCATACTAACATTAACAATATAAATATGGCATATACACATCCCTGAAGCTCAAAGACATACCGATGCATGCTATCCACACACAGTCCCTCCAAGTCTCCAACATCAATATATTGTGTTTGGTCTTAATCCAGGAAGATAATACTAAATACTAAAATTCCTAGTAATGTCCATAAAAATTGCTGAGGTGTCCTGAACTTCTGAATTCTGATAATGTGTTCTAACAATCAATCAACAGAAAACAATAATTTTTAGTATGAATCAGAGAAATGCAATGTGTAGTACTGCTTTATTCTCTCGATTCTTGAAACGAGATGTTGAATTGTTGTTTCAAAATTCCAGTTACTAACATGTAAATGTAGGATTTCTCTGATGTGAAAGAAGAATATTTCTCCGTAGCCCATTAAGCACATAGAAGAATACAATAAACACAAATCCTGAACTAATACAATTAGATTACGGCATTGCAAATGTCAGACATCTATAACATTTTCAATAGAAAAATTAGTGAATTGATTTCATTTTGACTAGCAAATTGCTTTAAAATTGTGTCTCAGCTATTGTGAAGTGTTTTTGACACAACACTGTCTTTAATGGTTTCAACAATCTTACCATACTATCCAAATTATGAAAATGATTTAATAAGAGGAAGAGGAGGAGACGAAAAAGAGGAAGATGAAGAAGAAAAATCTCTTCTCTGCTTCGGATAAGTTCTGTTGCCTTCAGTTTCACAAGATATTGGCATGCTTTTTTTTACTTAAGCCTTTTCAATGTTTTTTGTCTGTACGCTTAATTAACATCATGAAATTTGAAATATGCAGGGAATCAAATAGCTAATCTTTCTGCCTTCTTGAAGATTAAGGAAGCAAGTATAAAGTTAAATCAGAAAGTTCCATTTGGACCATGAAATGAGAGTGATACTACTGTATGTGGAATTACTGAAGCTGCAGAACAACAAAACTCAACTTGAAGAGACAAGAAAAGAACTTTTTGATGATATCTACAACTTGCAGTCTTGAACTTGATCACAGTTGCAATACTACTTTACCTTTCTCTAGAATGATATTTCTCCAAACATCTTGGAGAAGATCAGAAAGTTGACAACACATTGAAGAGCAACAAATTTACAGATATAATTCCATAGTGCATGCCCTAAAACTTATATAGTCAGGAGTAGCAAGTCATATGGGTAGTGATGTACTGCTAATTGTCAACTTTACACAATAAAGAAATGATTATATATACACACAAAGGTAGTAATGTAGTGCTAATTGCCAACTTTCTACACAATGAAGAAATGATTATATATAGACACAAACGTATATATGAAGATCGTACAACAAAGTGATATAGACACCCATTAGCACCAAGAAATCTAACTAAAGCAAAGTGAGATGTAAGTTGAGCATTGGAGAATAAAGGAATTGATGTATGATTAGGTGTGTTGTTCTTTTCTTACGGCGATTAGTATTCCATTTATGAAACTTCCAGACCAAAACAAAAAAAGAGCGCAAAAAGCTTCCAAACATGTAAGGCATCCAAAACTCGAAAGGGAGAACAGAAAAGAGTACCAGGAATATCTGCGATCCGCGGCTCGGTGTAGTGTCCATTGCAAACAATTACCCCATCGAAGACCTCATTCTCGTCGTCCCCATCGCCACCGGCAACACCAGACCGCCTCGAGTTCACTTGCCACCTTCCGTCGTTATTCCTCTCCATCAAAGCCACCTCCGTCCGGAACCGGACCAGCCCGTAGAGGTCGAACTCCCTTGCAAAATCCTGCAGGTAGCAGAGAACCTCGCGGTGTCCAGGGAACCGCCGGGGATCGCCGCCAGCGCGGGAGCGGCGAGAGGAGAAGGGGTAGTCGAGGAAGCCCATGCACTCGCGGGGGAGGTTGGTCCGGAGCGAATCGTAGAGGCTGCTGTGGACGACCTCGCGAAGAGGGTCAAGGCCCAAGGCGTCGGATTCGGCGGAGGGGTTGTAGATCCAAGTGCCTCCGACGGCAGCGCTGCGCTCGAAGACGACGACACGGTGGCCCTCGCGGCGGAGCTCACGCGCGGCCGCGAGGCCAGCCGCGCCGGCCCCGATTACGGCCACGTGACGGGAGGCCGGCGGCGAGGTCAGGGGACGGGGAGCGAGAGAGGAGGACGACATGTGGGCGACGCAATGGATCGTAAGCGGTGGCTTAGATGGAGATCGCGATCGAGTGACATATAGCTTTGCGTTTGAACAAAAGCGATAGAACCATTCCATACCACGTAAAATTGAGCGCGCCGACAAGCACGTCAACATTATTAATTTTTATTCTTATATTTCCCCTCTAAATTGAATGTTTAACATTAAATATCTATTTTATTAAAGTGAATTAGTATTAACGACTCATCTTGATACATTTTGGTCCGTCTTCATCTATAGCAGAGTTTGTGGCGGAATCAAGCTTGTCCGAAAGTGGTCCTCGAAAGATCTCAATCGTCCAAATCATCTGCCCAAAAGAACAAAAAAAATATTTGCTGCAGATCAGGGAAAATTCCGACCTACCAAGGTTTTTGAAGGATGGTAGTTGTAGCTTCCACTCCACGGAGCTCACCAACTCGACATATCGAGCTGACTTAGCAATATAAACCTGAGACAAAACAACTACCTGTTGCCCCCTCTAGCGACACCCTGCATTAAAGATGTAGCCACGCACTCGATTACATGGAAAACAAAGAACAATGCCTAACAATCCAAGCGACTTCTATGCCTGATGTACGGACCAACTGCTTGAGATGCATGCAAACATTAAACACATACATATGCTAACGCTAGCGATCATAAAACTATCCCGTACGTCAACCCGAAATAAAAAATATAAAAATCATCCTCGAGGAACATTACAGGAGATCAAATTTTTGACACCCACATACTTCACCTCTCCGAACTTCGGCTTTTAGTAGCTTAACCATCAGAGAGGTCAAGTCGAGAGATAACCCCCATCTGATTTCAACCTTTGTGCAGGTTTCCGATGATCAAGAGGAAGGAACGACTTCGAGCCACATCTTGGGAAGTCAATCAAGCAACCTCCAGATCAATCTTTCTGTCGACTCTTCTTGATTCAGGTGTGATGTTAACACTTACACGCTCGAATCGAACCAAACCGTATTGACACCTCAACCACGATATAATCGAATCTAACCAAATCATATTGACACCTCAACCACGATATAATGGTGACAACACTACCAAAGAAAATGACGAAGTAGATCTACTTTTCTCACAAACTTAACTCATTGTTTGCACCTGCATTTGTTCCGAGTGAAGCACAAAAAGGGTCGAAGGAATTACACACAGCATCGGAAGTTGCAACACAAACCAAGATGAGCAGCGACAGACGGTTTAGGTGAGCGATCTCTGATTCGTACAGGGACGTAACACAATTCGCCAGTCATGCGCAACCCGTATTTACTTCTTGACAATGTACCCCAGCAAAATTCCAAGCAACGCGATAATGACCAGAAACACGAATGAGAAGCCTCCTTGTTGCTTGCTGACTTCTCGCCTAACAAGTTCCTGCATACAGGGGCATCCAAGTATTGTTATAGATACATACTCATTGCTACACAACCTGCATATTTTCCACAATTCTGAAATATAAGTGGGTAGCTATGATGTTAAAGTCGATAACCTTCTGCCGAATGGCATTTTCTTCAACAGCAAAATATTCTCTGGTATTTATGATGACAATAAATGGAGTCCTAACCACGCTAAAACATTAAACAGAATATCATAATTGCTCGACGTTGTAATTAAAAAGGGGTCAACAAAGGTTAATCGATTGTCATGCCCATATAATCCATCACAGATTAAGAAGCCAATTTTTTTGTGGAATCTGAATATGATCGAAGGACAGGAAGAAAAGGAAAGAAAGTTTTGTCCATTTCTCAAAAGAGCTAAGCCCAAAACAAGAACCAGATTAATAAACTGAACACTTCATTGTTAAAGATGTTCAACTTATGTTTATGATCCCAAAAATGTGATCCCACTAAGATCAAGTGAGTAGATAAACTAATATATACACTAACACATTGACTTTGACAAAGATGAGGGGATATCAATCAGCCTGACTACCTTGTGTGCTGCCAACTGAGTTTGCCAAACATGGACTGAGATAATAGAATTGTTCTATGATACAGTTAGTCGAACAAACATTTGAACGACTTCAAGCCGATTCCAAAGAGAGGCTAAGTGGCAAAAGTTCAAATGCAAATAAGAAAATTGCTAATACTGCCCAAAAACTATTTTCAGATTGTGTTAAAATGTTAACTATAACAAGTTCACATGTTATCTAGAACCTGGCAAGAAAAGCTAGTTTTGTCTCAGTCGAACCACAGAAGTAAAATATTTATAATTGTCTATCATTGCAATGTAACAAACAACAAAGAGAACCTAAAATATCAGGCTTTATTTATAGTCATTAACCTCAAATATCAGGCTTTCTTTATAATAATCATTGGCCTTTGCATATGGAAACAAGAAGCAGAAAAAATTCTGGCGATACAAAAAGGCAACAAGTTGGAAACAGTGGGACCAGCGGCAAACAATGCCATCAAATAAAGGTAAAGAGATCCCAGGTTGGTAAAACTTGAAGCACTTAGCAAAAGAAGGCATCATTTAAAGAAAGAAATAGCTCAAATTAGACAAGGCAGTAAACTTCATGGTATGTTGCCAGCTTGCAGGCAGTATACAACGGTCTGAGCCAATACCAGGTTGTGGAATGACCTGTACTAGGCTCATACATAGCAAAACTCATAAAACAGGGTTGAACTAGTTTCTTTTTATAGTGTTTCAGGCCAGTTTGGCCTTAAACCCCATATTAACCTGCCCATGTGTTCTTTATACAGAGCAACTTTTGGCAGAAAACACTTCTATCCATCAATCAAAAACTTGAGTAACAAGTCATCATTCCTTTTTCTGCTTGTGGTTAACCCTAGCTGAATGGGGAGATAAGAAGAAGAGAATGATGATGGAAGAAGATAAGATGGAAGAAAAAAAGAAAGAGTGCCTTAAATGATCCACCTCCCTAAAGGTATGTCCTTAAAAAGAATTTCTTTGAGCAAAGAAGAGAACACTTGTACCATGATGAATTGATAAGGAACCAGTCTGAACACCAAAATTGAAATTTAAAAACTTGCTCAAAAAGTTACAAATTTCTATGAATATCCTAAAAATTTCTTTAAAAAGTTCAAGTTGCCAGAATCAATTTCTTTTTACCTTGCTTCATGATATAAGATTCCATTTAGCAGCATGGAAAGGAGTTCAATCACATGATTAACCATGCCAATGCTTACCAGTTCTTGTCGAAGTTTATTATTTTGTTGAATAGCAGCATTCTTCTCCTCAGTCAACCTCGATATTAGTGCCAAATTCTGGAGGAAGGAAAGGTCAAACAGAGATTGTTCATGTTACATTACTGACTACAAACGCAAGTGACTGTTTGTTCAAAATTTCAACCTAGTAAAATCCGAATGCTGAGTGGTTATGCACATGATAATGAAAATGCATCAGATGAGGAAACTACAAAAGTAACAAACCATAATGTCCCAACTATCTGGGTTGGCTAAATGGATATCCTCCTATTATTTAGTGAGCAAAGCAATATTCTTAGCTAAATCAGAGAGTATTCAAATATCTTTTCATTTTTTTCTAGTAATTTTTTTCTATATCTTCGTCTATCTCTCCTCGGAAAATTAATCCAAAATCAGCCCATCTCGTCTAGCCATGACATCTACAGTCTCCTTAACATAATCTTAAATGGTTTTTTTTTCCTCATTTTATATTCTATTGGGACTAACCTAACAGGTTGTGAATGGAAACATTTTTTTTCTGTCTTGTTAGTTATCTAGCACATCCACCTTACAATCAGATTAAGAAAAGTAATAAAACAACCAAAAGCAAAAAAGCTGGTTGTACAAATAGAAACAACGCTTTCCAATTAACAACTATTCCAGCTAATTCTCAGGATTTGATATGATGCCAATACTGGTCATCTTGGCACATTGAGAATTTAAATGTCTACGGGCTCATATTTTTCTTCTCCTTATAACTGTATGTAAACACTTTATTTGTCATAAAACTTTCACATATACTCTTAACAAATTAAATAAAATAATCAGTTAGACAGATAAGGAGTGGCTTTAAGAAGTACTTGGTAAAAATCTCATAGTATAGCATTACAATATGATGATCCTTCAGTTGAATAGGAAACTTTTGTCATCTTATATGGCGAAGCAAAATATATGAAAAAAAAGCTATATAAGTGTACTAAATTCACCTCTAAAAAGTTTTATGCGCAATGTAATCCCTCATAAATCTGATGTGTGGGATCCAAAGATATGGGCCCCCAATTATCAGGTCTGTGAGAAGTCACATCACCAAGAGGGCTGATTCAATCCACCCAATAGCAGTGTTAAAATAATATTCATCAAAATGGTTTCTACACCGCAATAAAACCTGTTTTGCAAGTGTCAAAGAGCCAGTAATATGACTAATCGACAGGAACATATTCCGAGTAAAAAATATTGTGCATGAGAACATAGCATATTCTCATTAGGACGCTGTTTCTGTAAGAATTTGGAAATAACTAAAATATACGATGGCATGGAACAAAAAATTTTAATATAGCCAACAAAAATATTGGTATCAAACTTCCAAATGTAGACAAATGGTCCCATTAGGTTAAGCTACATATCACAAAAACATGGTTCATATTCTAAGAAAATCACATCACAGATATGTCTAAATTGTAAAAACATGGATGTTGTGCCATGGCATTTCAGAGTGTTGAAACTGAGGCTGAAAAGAAATAACTGAGTTGCATGCCAATGCAGATGTCCAATATATACGGACATTATGCACCTATGCCCAATGTTGGTATCTCATCGGCATCATGTGTGATGGCCAATAGGGGGTGGAATAGAAGGCAAAGGCATAGCAATTATCTCAATTACGTGATGGATCAGTAAGTTTAAGTTGATATCCATAGAAGCTAATTAAAAATATGGCAAACCTGGCAGCAGAAAAGAAAAAGAATATGGGGGTATTTCTCTACTATAAAAATATAAATTTGATTACATTATCTTTCAAAATTGATTGCAAATTAGGTCACACAAATAGCAGAACACGTTAGTCAAGTCTTCAATCATGAATCCATTAAAATTCCACAAAAGGAATAAAAGTACTCACCTCAGAGGATTTTTCTTGCTGAATATCTTCAGCATATGCTCTTGTTGCCTGCATCCATATTACAGTCAATAGCCTCATTTGCAAAATATCATGCCAAAAATCCCATGCATAAGCTAATCATATAGGATATACTCACAGCAAGCAATTCTGAAGCATATAAATTTCCATTATCTGATACAGAAGGCCTAGGTGAAGAGCCCGCCTCAGACTCCTCAAGAACCAGAGAGGGTGGTTGAGGTGGTGATACATAGACAACTCGCAACCTCTGCTCATCCACCACATTCCCTGACTCCTGCTAAAACTAACAAGATTGCGCGTGCATCTATTAATCACGAAATCTTCTACACATGACATGTACAAACGCAAACACAATTGCAAAAGTTTGTAATCAGATTGTTGGAGACCGCAAGTACCATTTCCTGGGTGATGTCGTTTGCAGTAATGACTTCGCCAAGGACGACACCCTGGACAAGAAATTTGTCCTTGCATTGCATGTCGGGAGGAGCTTCACGCTGTTCTTGCATTGTAACTGAGCAAACAATGGCCTTCTCGGGATAGAAGATGCAATCCTTCCTTCCGAACAAAATAGAGCAGAGACAAGATCATCGTACCAATGACATCACACGTGGATCGGGGTAGGATGATCCCAGCACTGGGCCTAACACAGTACTTCTTCGGGCTTGTTGTTTTGACCTATCATGACAATAATAAAAACAAAGGATTCTAGCACTTACGAAAGTTTCACAAGATGTAGCAAGAAAAGAATGGAAAAGGAAACGGAAGCCGAAACCTAAATCGACGACGACCTTAAACGCGACGTGATCATCCGACCTGTTGGTTAGTTGAAGCGAGCACGAGATCTGCTTCTTTAGTTCAACTTCTCGGACAAAAAACACAAGAATTCAGCGATCAGAAAAGAAGGGACAAGCCTAAACGCGTAGCAACCACGCAAAAGCTGCCGGCAAAATAAGCCAGAAAAGGGAGCGGAGGAACGGGCTTACAATGGAATTTGAGCTCCGGAGGATCGATATCCAGCAGCAACTCTCTGGAACCCATCTCGAATTCGCCTTCTCCACCCACTTGCCAAAAGAGAGTGAGAAAGAAGAGGGCGACAAATTGAACGGAGAGCAGGGCGGAAAAGGACGTAAAACTTCCTTTGGCGCTCGTGTGAGACGGATGGATGGGCGAACGTGGTATTGGGTTCCCTTTTTGCCCTCGTGATCATTTGTTATTAACTTTCCCAAATAAACTTTTACTTGATTGAGGGTTTAATTACATGTACTTAAAAAGGTCCAGATCAATCCGTATTTGACGATCAATCTGTACTCTTCCAATGTCATTATTTCATGTGACTATCAATCCTTGTTGTTCGATTAAATCCTCTTCAATTGTGGGCAAAATTGATTCAGAAGTAAGTCGATGACCACATCGTGGTGGCTAAGATGTACACATCATTCATGTCTTGGCTAAAGCTCAAGAGCTTGAAATAGGTGCGCCTCTTCATCGAGATTGCTTGTGATGTCTCCCTCATTCTTGCCACCCACCGACCCTTCCTCGAATTCATCGCGCCACTAGACAAAGCGACCATCCGAGGATTTGATAGCAACGTTAACACAAATGCCTCATTTGACTCCTCTTACTCCCCCAACATCAATGCAAATGCAGTGACGCAAAGGAGAAAGAGGAGGCAGATTGATGCGATGTCAACGTAGATGCCTCACTTCTCTCCTCCTCCTCCTCTGGCACTAATGCAGATGCCTCTCCACTCTACCTCTTCCTCCTCGTGATTGATATTCGGATCGACATCGATAATGCCCGTGTCGTTGTTGTCGACTACCACCACAACAACCACCGATAATACCACCATCTACTACCACTATTAAGATTATCTTGTTATCATCTTTTTATACTATTCATGCACATACTATCATATGTTATATCTTTCATCATTAAATCCAATAATATTAGGATAAATACGATTAAATGATTTAATTTCATAATTATAATATTATTTTTTTAAGTCTAAAGACCAAGATGCTAAAGAGGTTAATCCGATTTTACAACAAAATATTTATCCTTGCAAGATTCCAGTAAAACATATATATATATATATATCCCAGAAAATACCAAGACTTTTTGCATGTACCACTCCTTTTAATATGACTACTTTAATTTAAAAAATCATATAAAATGCAAAATAGCCCAATAATATCATTATGTTAACGAGTTTTAAAAAGATTCTAATATCTTCATGGTAAATTGACAATAAACTGATAGAGATTTCGGCAAATGGATATATGCAACTTAAAGGCTTCGTATGCTGAACTTATGACAATAAATACAAAATCATAAATTTCCGACATATTAATACACATGCCCATAAAGCAAGCCCATGTCATATACAATGAAAAGAAAAGAAAAAAAAATTAAGCTTATATTTGACAGAATTTGTTAATCTCAAACAACAGGAGCCCCAGTCAAAGATAAGTTCGAATCTGATTAATTCATGGAGATTGAGCTAACTTATATTGTATAGGACTCCACGTCATTTCTTCCAATATACTTGGAAAATAAGATAATTCAAACACGGAACATCTTTGAACTATGATGCATTTGTTACCAACTATTCACAACTTCACTATCATCTCATGCTTAAACTTGAAGGGTTACGTGTATATCCTTGCAAAGTTTGGAAATACAATATTCTACATATATTGGCCATTAATCATCTTTCACAGCAAAGAATCGGAGCAAAAGCTGACAAGAAATAACTCATTGTTAACATATTCGGGGAAGAAGAAACCAGCTAATTATGTCATCTCTAAAGAAAAAAGCCCTTCTCCGTTCTCAACCGGATGTGGCATCAAGTTGATCAGGAGATCTGCAGCAGTGACCAAAAGGAATAAAAAGTTAGAATCAGAAAACTTATGCTTCAAAGGAAATATTAATAATCCCACAAAACAAAAGTAGAAGAAAGATAGGATGTTTGAATGTAGCCATCCTGTGTAAGACGAGAATGAAACATCATAAAACAAGTTTAGATCAGATATTTTGATGCAGCAAATGAAGCACAAGTGTATGATAAATAGGCAATTGCATAAGTTACGGTGTATAAAGGCTCAATGACAAGTAACCTCATCTTTTTCTGCAAATTTCAGGTCTCATACGTCAAACCAATTTCTCTCACAAACCAGACCCTAATCTGAACCACCCAATTCAATGGAACCCAATCATAATCTTTCTGAATGTCCAATCTCAACCTGACTCGTTTTTTAACTTTGAGCAGTAGTCATCTCAAAGAACGATGGCCTAATTTGAAAGTTCTAAAACATGGAGAAGCAAATGCTTCAGCATCTTCGAGAAGGCCTTCTCAAATGTCATTGCCACCTTTTTTTATCTAAATCTAGCAAACAAGACACCATCTACAGCTTGATGGCCTCTACCTCTATTACTGAAGAAAAAGAAAAACCTAAATACTCATGCAACATAATATGTAATGTAGTTTGACATCACTTCTTGGTTGCAGGAGGAGAAGACTAATAGAGACCTAATTTTCAAATTCTTGTACATGTAAGTAAGAACTTAGCAGGTTTAGGTCATGTTCAAAGTGTACACATTTGTAGGAACTCACATTTCTGGATTAGCTCAAGTGTTCCAAAACAAATCAGGGTTAAGATTTAAATAATAAATATGTTGCATCCGATTTTCAAATTATAGAGAAAAAATTAATGGAGAAGAGTCCGTATATACATACAGAGATATATACACATAAGCATGCTTCGTATACAGGTACATGCACACATACCCAAGGAATCAAGTGCCCTTTGCTGGCCTATATGGACGGTTATTTATTGGTCTAATGGCCAACCAATCCGCCGACTCAGACTGCATTTTGGCTAGGTCCAATTCAACACAAGCTAACACCTAGCTATACTGGTACTAATCTATTTGTTCTGTTTTGTTTTTATTTTTTAAATATGATGCAGACTCTGTCATGGAGGAAAAAGGGAATAAATGTGGATTTTTTTTATCTATTTAATAGGCATATCCCTCCTTCCTCCATAAAAATCTCAATGAGGCTCCAAGGATTCTTCCTCATTACATAACCTAAATCGGTAAGGCCCTCCCCTCCCATATCATGCTCCATCGAGCATAAGGAATCTGCCTATGCTAGCAAAGCCAGCTATGCCTACCGCTGGGTTGTTAGCAAGAGTGACACCTCCTCAGCCTTTCCCACCCTTGCTTCCCTTCCTATGTACCATCATCTCCACCAACAAGATCATCGCTTTGCCATTGACTGATCTGACAGCAACCTTGCCTTCCCTCTGCCATGGCCAAATCGAGCAGTTATTCTCCAACAATTTTATCTGCAGTGTGTCTCTCTGCTGCCTTTCTTCAATAGGTTAGAGTACCAACCCATCCCGACACATACAGTACTGGCCATTGACCAGTAACAATATTGGACCTATACCTATACAGCTTCTCAGCTCGCCAAGTTCAACAAATTGTTATGGAGAATGAATTATGAGGAAATTTGACTCTTACGAGACAATAAATAATTAGGTATAACAAAAGAAGTAAACTGGTGAACTCACAATTGCCTGAAGTTGCTTAGATCAAGATCAGGAGCAAGTTCTTGTACAATATCACCGGGTGGGTCACCACATTCCTGTATAGTCTGCATGAGATCAGTAACCTTGGAGAAGTTTTCAGGGTCATTTTCATAAACATCATTTAGCTTCAAGATAAGCTCAGATTGGCAATAATAGCGGTCATATTCTTCCTGGTTCAGATCATCTTTGTGCTCCTCCAACCACTTAGGATATCTTTCTCCAATTTCCCTCATGGGCTCATGCAGAATTTCTTTAGACAAAAGCTGCTGCATAAGAGTTTCAACAATAGATTCCACATCCTATACAGAAAAGATGAAAATATGAGTTATGTTTAACGTCTTCCCAGCCAATAGATCATTAACTGAAACATTAGGAAACCCAAGGAATGTTACCATAAAAAGGTAGAAACGAAAACATGAAATGACTAGGAAACCAAAGGAATTTTGCCCCAAAAAAAGGGTAGAAATGAAAACCTAACATAACCAAGAAGAAAAAAAAGGCATTGTTCCTTGTGTAGGACAAAGATGAAAATTTTTCTTATAACTGATGCAGATATCAGTCCCGGAGAAATGCAAGTCACTAAATCAATGTCATAACAGAACTATACAATGCATAATTATGCAAATGCCAGGGCTATAAGGACCTTGATTGTCGAGCCTATTGCTTATATCACACAGAAAAGGCGGTTTCAGTACAATATATATACATACATACATGTGTTGTTTTCTATTAACAATTGGTCCTGCAATTAGTATCAGAAGTAAAAACTTAAAAGCTATGGGGTAGACAGATTTATCCCACCCCTGATGATAAGTTTATTTTTCATGTTATCACTAAGACAGTGTTGCACAAAGACAATTCTAAACCACTGGCCCCAATTACCAAAGATTAAGTTAATAATGGTAGACCACTAAACCTATCTATTCCTATAAACCAACTCAAAGCATCTCCCACTTCCACTGTAGGACTAATCTGAGGTGTCAGTCTCCATCAAGTAATAGTGGAGCATTAATATAAAACCAAAGTTAAGATTACCAAAAGATGTCAAGTGGTTTACGATGCTTAAGATATGAACATCAAAATTCATATAGAGTCTTATGCACTGTATATTATGTACAATATAAAAAAATATTAAAATACCAAAACATGCCATATATATAGAGACAAAGAGAGAGAAAGAAAGACAACAGGAGAGAGAAAAAAAGTGACAAAGGACGAGACTGTTAATGATAAAAAAAATAGAGAGCCAAAGAACAGTTCAAGTGAAGCAAAACAGTAATATCGATGTTTACTCAAGACAAGTTGGGGCATAAATAGAGTTTAAATTTCTTGTATCACAACATTGGACCAAAAAAAAATCTAAAATTTAACTTGAGTCAACTTGAGCCCTTCCTGTAACAAGTTTATAGAATCTGTTGCTTGAAAGGGCGGTTGGGTTCAAAGGACCTGCTACAGGAACATAAATAGTAGTTTCACGAACATGACCACTGAAGTACCATTGTTATAAGTTATAACAATGAGTAAAACAGATATGTACATGCACAATTTGACCCTTAGGTATGATGGCATCAAAACAATATGAATCACGAGGTGACTATTGCCATATAGCTAAAGGCATCAAGTTATACACTGAGCAAAAAGATGGTGGATATACCTTGCCCAGTATAATCATTGCAAATTCAAAAGAGCTTCCATGCAATCAGATTATTCGCTCTGGTTTTTTAGTAAATTCAAGGCTCCAGATTAAAATTTTTGGACCTAGATGTGAAGCACTAGTAACTGTATTAGCAGCTATAGTCCTTCAAATCAGGGAACTCCCCTCCAACTGGTAACCTGTACCATTCTGTGCTGAGCATTTGATCAAATAAAAAAATCAACAATATAGTATTCTATGTTCCAAATTTGACCAGGCAATTAACTAGTCAATCAACACTTTATTTCTTAAGTTGGCTTCCAATAATCTGCTTGTGTAAGTTACAGTCATCACGAGAGAAATGACTGAGCCAACAGTGCTATCTTCAAATACTTCAAAAAAATAAAGGTGCGTGAGTTCCTAAAATATTGAATTCAAAGAATCCAAGACAATGACAACTCAAAAAAAAAAAAAAAAGGCTTCCTCTGCCAATTACATCATCTGCCACCTTTTGCTAACTGGTTCCTGAACGCAACCATACAAGAATTAAGAAATTTCTACAACTTCATTCCCATCAAATGATGTCAAAAGGAAGTTCAAAGCACCCATCGGTTCTACTCCTTTACAGATTAATTCTTCAAAAATTTATGTTAATAGACAAATCAAAGAGCCCTTTTTATCATCAATGCAAAATTCTCTTATGGATTTTATATTTATACTTTGTTTGTGAACTTGAGATATGATCAATGCAAGTCCTTCAAATGTAGCCACGAGCTCCCTTTTACATATAACAACTTTGCCCGAGTTCAGTCTCAGTGATGTGTCCTATGCTCCATCTTTACACAGAAATCTATATATGGTTCCGAACAGTAATCTATATATAATTCTGACCAATCATCTAAAAATCTTCTTATATATAAAAAAATGAAACACCACTACTAATCCGATCCATATGCTCCCTTGCAGAGTTTACGACCTTTCTTTCTTTTTTTCTTTTTCCTATAAGTTTTGTATCTATAAATCATAAGGTCTTAATAACTTTTTAACTAGTCCAATGGTAGACAGCTATCTTATTTTAAGCATTACAACCATTTTAAACCTATTCTATGACTTCATCATAGCTTGATTCAGAACTGGAACAAATCTGGTTAAACAATGACTGATAATTTGGTGTACCCACCAAACAAGCTCCGAGGAAATCCATACTGATGAAACTTAAGCTTCATTTATATGAGAAAGAAGAACAGCGAACCAAACTATTTCGGTATAATGCATACAGTCACATAACTATAATTTACTTGGACAGGAAGCAAACACCACAAACTGTTCTGATAAAAGAAGAAGGCATACCTGCGAGCCTGCGAGCTCCTCAAACTGCTTGACTAACTCATCGACCATCCTGTCATCATCAAACCCAGCATCGCCGTCTCTGGGGACGGCGGCCCCCGTGGCGGACTCCAGGCCCCTCACCGCCTCACGCGTCAGCTGCGTCAGCTTCTCGAGCGCCTCGGAGGCGTGGGACCCTCCGGGCTGGGCCCTCTGATGGTCCTTCCTCCTCGCGCCCAAGTCGGGCAATCCCATCCCCAATCCCTGCACCGGCGGAGCCGAAGCCATCGACGGCAAGGTAGCCCTTCCCTCTCCGCCGTCTCCATCACCGTCGCTCCTATCGATCATCGAGACATGGCAAACAACAATAACGCCATAAACGAATCCAAGAACCAATTCAGACGAGCAAGGGTTAGGGACGGGGGAGAAGCGGACCTCTGGGCGGCCGGAGCGAGACCGAACTTCGAGAAATCGTCCAAAGCGCCTAACACAAAAAAGATAAAACCAATCAAACACCAAAAGGAATCGAGCGACCGAGGTGCGTGCGTGCGTGCGAGCGAGCGCGAGGGATTACTGTCGAGGAGTGGGTCCAAATCGTCGGAAGCAGGATCGGCCATGGCGAGAGGCGGGTAAATGAGGAGAAGAAAGCGGGAAGGAGAGAGCGGAACGAGGTCGTCGGCCACGTCGTGAGCACCGCCTCCGCCCTAATATATATATCTCCTCTTTGCTTGGATTCAACTGCTTGTAGTAGACTTCGTTGGACCGGCAGGGAATTCCGCGACGCGCTGGAGATGGCGTTGAGATTAATAGTTCTCTCGATGTATATTTAGACGTTATTTTGTTCGTTTCACAATAATTATGAGGAGAAAAATACGGATCAACTCCTTATAAAATATTAACTATATGAGACCCACTTATCAAATATTACATTTTCTTTTCTTGAAAAAATTTGGATATTTTTTTTATAAGGATGTCAAGCAGATTAACATATTTGCTCATGTGATGATAATAAAAGTTAAATCTTAACGATCAGAATAAAATTAATCAATCCATTAGTTATCCATTTTTTTATTAATATGAATTCATCGAGAAGAGGATGATACCTCCTGTATTGATTGCTCTATCCTTAGGGGTCGTATTGCAACTTAGCATATGGTTAATTAGGAAAGCAAGGAATGATGCTTTCGTTGTTAATAGGGTTCTTGCATGCTTTCTTATGCGATGAATCCCCTTTCTAATGAAGGCTAATAATTCTTATTAACAACAATATGATCGCTTAACCGAGTCATATCCTACAATAATTAGTTGGACTAAACTTAACATAGTTATTGAAATCAATCGGATTGTGTATCACTATTGGATGCTCTTATATGGATCCGAATCAAATCAAACCATCGGTTCGTCGGTTTGAAACCAAATTGAAATCGACTTTGGGTTATTCGGTTTCGATTCCAAATCGACAGTTATTAAGTAGGATAAAAATTTAAAAGGGTTAAAGTGGTTATGGTATAGTGATTAAATAGTTAGCTTTAAACCTAGAAAACATAAGCTCACATCTTAATAGTATCATTTATTTAATTATTTTTTAATAATTTTTTTATATATTACACTCACTATTATAGTTATACATCTATTTCTTAATTTTTTAAAAAAATTATAAATATTTTTTTTGTATTAGTTTAAATTAAATTAACTGTTTGAACAAGAACGAAAACTTAGGATTCCTGATTTTTAAAATCCATAGACAGTGGTTTTGAAATCGAAACTAATGATCTCAGAATCATCGTGGTTAGGACTATCCTCATGTGTTTGATTATTTTGTACTTTATTATATCCAAAGTTTACACTAAAACAAGATATCTTTAACAAAATAATCGTTACATCTTCAAATAGGTTATAATGTGGTTGGGCTATCTATGTGTCAAAATCAAGGAATAAAAAGAATAAGCTTAATAATTGATCGATATAATTTATATAGGTTATAATTTATTGACACATAGGTATAACTGACCAACTTAAATTCAAGGAATTAAAGAAAAAATCATTAAATAAAACAACCCTTGCATCCATTTGCATCATCCTCAGCTTATTTTTGTTCTTATATTTTCTCCTCGTACATTAGAAAAATACTTCAGGGCGATATAAAGTAGACACACCAAGTATAGTATCATCATTAAAATATAATTTAACTAAAGATAATAAAAAATATCTTTTCTAAAATAAGAAAGATGTATGATGGTGCAAGTGGACTTGATGTGTATATGGTGGATAAATAATTAGTCGTCTTTAGCATATAGATCTCTATATATTCAAAATTTACATTGTAATATTTATATTTAAGAAAATAAAATATTAAAATTCATATATAAGGTTAAAAGTATAATTTTATAGGATTAAAAATCGATCTTATTGGAGCAATGAGGTTAATTAAATATTTTACTTTTTAAAATATATAAATATCCATATAACTAATTATAATAGGTAATAGATAATTAAATCATTATAATGTGATTGGGTTATCTATGCCTCAATCAATGTAAGCTTATTAATAATGCAACGCAACAACTCCAACCCATTATAAACTAATTTTTTTATTTAATTTTGTTTTTCTCTCATTCACATAATTTTTTTCGATAATTGAAGCGAATTGTTCAATTTTCTTTCTCGTTTTCGCTATGATACATCCAATGTTTATGTGCTTATTATAAGCTTCGAAAGTGCACTGCAAAGATTTGAGTTTAATGGCGGGAGCTCACGGGAGTATCGGGCAAGTCGGACGTCAGCAGCCCGTCGTCAACCTCTTCCGATGGTTTTGCCGTCGGATCGTGCTGCTTGATCACCAACACCGAGGATGTCGTGCTGAACTCGGACGAAGCCAAATAGCTCCCGACCGGCCCCAGCTCAGGGCAGTCATTCTTGTCAGTCAAAGCTACCGTGGGAGGCGCTTGACCTACCAGGAAGAGGTTGCACCGCCCCATCTCCTTGATCGCAGCAACGATCTCGGCCTTGCCTCCCGCCACCTTATCGTCGTACTTGATGGACTCGTTGGAGGGCAACACCTTGTCGCGTAACAAGGTGATGTAGTCCTCGTCGGCGGCGATCTCGTTCGCATCCATCCTTATGGTCACGCTCCCTCCTCCGTCGCGGCCCTTCAACTGATCCGCTTGGGGAATGAACCGCATGGCGATGAGCTGGATTCCTGGGTGCTCCGCCATGCGTACCCCGAGGGCGAGGGCCTCCCGGTCATCCCTGCCCCCGAAGAAGAGGACCGCCACTGTGTAGAACACTTCGCTGGCAACAACCTGAGATGCGCCACCGAGCCCGCGGTCCACAAGGATGCCGACGGAGCACGGGGCATTGTGGAGGACACGCTGGTTCACGAGGTGGTAGGCGTGGCCAATCGACTCCATGGAGCCATCGATCTGCTGGAGCTTGTGGAAAGGGAGGAGGACGAAGGCGGTTCGCTTCTGCTCGGCGCACGTAATGATGTCCTCGTGGATCGTTTGGAGGTCGGAGATGGCAGTCATGGAGCGGACGGTGACGTTGCTGAGTTGCTGGTAGGCCTGGAAGGCGACCACGAGCTGGTCGCCGCTGTCCTCGTAGCACTGCTTCTTGTTCCAGAAGGGGAGGCCGTTGCGCCGGGCCTTGTGGACCATGGAGATGGCAGACGACCGCTCCGACAGCTCCATGAGGTGCATGGCATAGACAGTGATGCCGCGGCGCCGAGTGCCACGGGAGGACTCGATCAAGTTGATCATGGTGGGGATGTTTCGGGTACCGTGGAAGCAGGCCAGGATGCGGAACTCGCTCTCGGCGTCGTCCCGCAGGATGCTGCGGTGCTTGTAAGGCGGGGAACGACGTGCGGGATTGTAGACGGCCATCACTATGGGCGTAGTGATGAAGGTGGTGAACAGGGCCATCAGGACCAGTATGGCGAACGTCTCGTCGTTGAGCACCTGTCACGTCTGTCTCGGTCAAACGATACGGGCACGGTGGTTAAAGTCAGAGAGAGGGAGAAGGGGAAGTCTTACGTACTTTGCGGTCCTTGCCGATGTTGAGGACGATGAGCTCGACGAGGCCCTTGGTGTTCATGAGGATGCCCAGCGTAAGGGCTTCTCTCATGGGAACCTTGACAAGAAGCGAGACGAGGAAGGTGCCGCCGATCTTGCCGAAGCTCGCGGTGCAAATGACGAGAACGAGGAGAGCCCAGGACTGGCCGCCGCGGATGGTGGCCACGTTGGTCTTGAGGCCGCTAGAGACGAAGTAGAGCGGAAGGAAGAGCCCAGCAATGAGGTCCTCGATCTTCTCGATGAGGACCCCGGCGAAGGGCCCGTCCTTGGGAACGGCGATGCCGATGATGAAGGCGCCGAACAGGGCGTGAATGCCAATGGTGTCGGTGACGAAGCCGGCTGCGAGGACGGTGGCGAGCGTCGCGCAGATGTAGATCTCCTTGACGGGCTCGCCTACCGGGGAGCGGCGGGCCATCAATTCGAGGACGGGGCGGACGAGGAAGGCAACAAAGACGACGAAGCCGACGCCGGCGAGGAGGACCCAAAGGGAGACGAGCGGGGATCCTGAGCCTGTCAGGGCGATGGCGAGAGCGAGGAGGATCCAGGCTGCGACGTCGTTGACGGCTGCAGCGGACATGGCCATGCGGCCGAGGTCGGTAGTGAGGAGCTTGAGCTCGGCAAGGATGCGGGCGAGGACGGGGAAGGCGGTGATGGAGAGGGCGACGCCCATGAAGACTAGAAAGGGGCCAGCACGAACGCCCTTGGCAACGGTGTTGCGGAGGACGACAGAGGTGCCGATGCCCATGATGAAGGGGAGGGAGATGCCAGCGACGGCAATGCACAGGGCGCGCTTCCCGGTTCGGCGGATGGCGCGAATGTCCAGCTCCAGCCCCACCAGGAAGAGGAAGAAGAGGAGGCCGATGTTGGCGAGGGTGTCGAGCACCGTCAGACTCTGCTTCGGAAACACCGTGTTGAGGAACGCCTCGCTGCGCCCCAGCGCCGACGGGCCCAGCAATATCCCGCCCTGCAACACATCATGCGACACAACGTGAAGTCGACAACAACGTTTCATCTCCACCAACCCAACGGAGAAATCCAACCAGGCGAAGAAGGAGAAGAGACCGAAGAGTACGTACGATGATCTCGCCGATGACGCGCGGCTGGCGAAGGGGTCGCAGGACGAAGGCGAGGAATCTCGTGACGATGATCACCAAGCAGATCTGGACAATGATCAACGGCAGCGAGTAGTCCAGTGGGTTGTCGCCCTGCCACGACCCGTTCGACGTCGCCTTCATCGGCGGCTTACACGTCATCGCTGCCGCAGTCGTGTTCGGCGCCAGCGTCCCCATTCCGAACTTCTCAACCACCTCTCCGTCTCTGTTTTACCCTCTTCCCCCCTGAAGAAGAAGAAGAAGAAGAACTCCATTAGAACAGTAGTGCAACGTGGTGCTACAGAATAAATCACAGCGATACAATCTTCAACATGCCTATCTTCGACAGAGACAGAGAAGGAGGAGGGATGAAAAAGGCGAAAAGGTATCAAGAGAGAAACCCGAGGAAAGATGCAACGAATCCCTGGGACTATAACACCATCTCCAAATATACCACCGAGGGAAGGAATGCGGTGGCGAGTAATTGTCGGAAAGGAGAGGTCAGAAAGGAAGAACAGGCAGGATCGAGATCACCTCGCCACCAAATATAACCAAAACCAACGCAAGAACGGGATGACCAAAATAGAATGCCGGTCGACCAAAGTTTTCGGACCCCATCACTGCTACCCACTCCCTCCTTCCTCATGCAAACAGGTACGCATCTTCTTCCAAAGGAAGACCGTGGCAGCAGCATTGAGTGCATGCATAAATGGATAGTTCATCCTAGAGAATTAAGTTCGAATCATAACATGTCAGGGAAGTAACTCTCTAATTCTGATACTGCCTTCCTAGGCAGATTCATTTGGATTCTATGGTATGAGCATCAAGTGCTGCAGATGAGTATTGACCAAGTTGGAAGGTAAGGTGTTGAGGATTTTATGTCGTGGACGATGAGTCGACATGACAAGGTTCAGTCCGCATGCATAGGATCAATCGAGTTGGGCTGGAATGACATGGCTCGGTCGGTGACTTGAAGAAGATTTCTGTGTTGGCTCCTCGGGTCGGGATTCCGTCAGAGCATCACTCGGGTCTTCAAATGGGCCCTGCAAGAAGATCTCCATCGGGCTAGTGTGTGCCCAACATGACTCCTCTGATGACTAAGTTAGCACTAGACGAAGACTAAAAGCTGAGCTGTTGAGAGAGAGTTGGGTCCTAGAGTCGGGAAGAGTGTCCCCTGGCGCTAGATACGGTGGGGGGTATTTATATATGAGGATCGGAGGAAATCGTACCGAGGTCCTCAATATGGATGGTGTCTTCGGCCGACTTGTAAGTACGATCCCGTGCCAGGCGCTAACCTTACTGGTTCCTGGGGCCTCAGTTGACGAGCTCTGCGGCTGAAAACACGACATCGCATCAGCCCGACTACCTTCGTACCGGGCGAGGGGCACTATGGCAAACGCCCATCAAGGGCTGCCGACGTGGGCTGGCAACCCAGAGGTGCGGACATGGTTGAGGTGACTGGGATCTTGAGGGTCGATGTGGCCCTCGGGGCTGACATTATTGGGCTGCTTGAATGAACCCAATATTTATCATATCATTCTCTTCCTTTTCTTATTCAATGTCTCCCACGAACTTGTCTATTCGAGTCGTGGATAGTGCCTCGGGTACTACCGAGGAGGCGGACTTGAGGAGGCCTCAGGTAGTGAACCCCTCGGGCAGTCCAGAGGTGGCAGTTGGGAGTTTGTCCTTAGGGGGCATGACCCTCGGGGATGCCAAGGCTTATAGGGCATTGTCAATAATGTGATGGAGCCACGATTGTGACTCGACCATAACTGTGCAGCACTTTGTCGACGTTTGGCAATAGTTTTTCATTCCGAGGGAATACGGGCTCCAAGTTCCCTTTCCTGGGCAACATCCCTATGATGTTTTCCTGGATAGGTTTAGGTTGTCGGTAGACTCCCTCGATGTGAGACTTTGGTTCCCACTTCATCCTTTGATTGAGGCCTACCTCGACGAGTGGTAGATCTCGCCCTCTCAGATGGTGCCCAACTCGTGGCGCTATATGGTGACGTTCATCGGGGAATGTCATAGGTCGAACAACGTCCTAACCCCGGGACATGTTCATGACCTGCTTTCGCCTATAATGAGGGCAGGCTGGATATCACCTAACTTCTTGGAATGCTTGCTTCTTTTTCATTTCTCATGATCAGGGGCGGGGTTTTCAGCCCGAGTGGAGGGCTAAATCTTTGACCAACATTCCCCCAATCTTTTAGACAAGGAGTCTGAACTAATCGGGAGGCTTAGGGGCATCCTTCCCAACTCGAGGGCCATAAAGGACATGACTGAGGCGTGACTAGTCAAAGCGAGGCTCAGCCCGATGCCTCGGGGTATAACATGACTTGATAATCTATTTATGCTCATTGTTACACGGTTCAAGTAGCTGACCTCTCCTGTTGTGTTTTGATAGATATGGTGGACCTTTAGAAAATGAAGAGCGGGTCCTTGAGTTGATCTGCGAGTCAACCCTCGCAGCAGCCCAAGGAGAAGACTCATGCTGCATCAGTCGAGAAGCCCCCAGTTGAGAAGACTACTGCTGCTCTAACTGAGAAGAGCCCCACCAAGGGGGGCAGTGAGACATCCTCGAAGAGGAAGAAACACATGGTGCAAAAAGCAGAGAAAGGCATGCCCCCTCCTAAGACGAGGATTGAGAATCCACTCCTGAGAATAGGAGCAAGTCGAAAGGAAAGGAGTCGCGCAAGGAAGCCGTTGGGGGCTAGCGTCACCCACTGGTCATGAAGGACCTCTGCAAGATGGGAGATCGAGTGGGTGAAGACAAGCATTTTATCATCCGGATGTTAAACTTGTCGATCTCCGAGGTCGAGACCCCGGTGGAGGTGCAATGGACTGACCTCCTGGCGCAACCCAATTTTGGAATGACGGGCTGGTTGTTGCTGCATACGCAAGGGGGCGTTGCACCCGACCATCACGAAATAGCTCTATGGGGCTCCATCTGAAGAACTCATCGATCGAGCGATAAAGTTGGTGGTTTAGGTAAGCATGCTTCTCCTCCTGCTTTCATCACCAACTTCCTTATTTCACAACCGACTTTTTTACTTTTCTACAAAACCTCCATTTCGCCACTGCCCTTGCTGACCGAGTCCATGACACAGGCTGCATAATGAATATGTAGGTCATGAGGATCTTCATCCTTCGGAGCGAGGTCCTCGATTAGAAGTCCAATGTGGGTCCAAAAGCGAAAGCAATGGTAGAGAAGCGGGTCGTCGACTTGGAGGCTGAGGTCAAGCAGTTGAAGGCTGTACATGGGAGTGCTGAGCAGGAGGCGAACTGATCATACAAGGAGGTGGAGGACTTGAAGGCCACCCAACACCACCAAGATGATGAGATAATGAAGGTGGCCTGGGATGGCGAGGCACTGCGAATCGAACTCCATTCATCGGGTTCCAAAACTATTAGTGAGTACAAAGGTATCTCGAGGTTTCGAGCTTGGCCTAGAGAGGATCAGACGCGTTAGGTGAAGTACCCAAACGTGACCGTCGTAGAAGACCCGTTCACGGACCGCCCTAAGGACGCCAATGTAGAGATAGAGAACAGTCAGCCCTTCGACGATAACGTCTATCCCGAGGACTGACCTCCTGTGTTTTTGTTTGTCGAGCGACAACTTCGATTGTATTCGATCGCTTGACCATGTTGTAAATCACTTTGAATCAATGTAATGCCCCAACTTTGCTTCTGTTTGTGTCCATGTGCTTGATTGTACTCGGTCATCTGACAACCACGTAATGAGTGATTCAAATTGATACAAGTTGCCCATCGATTGCTTACTTGTCTTGCATTGGAAATATGGCTTCCTCGGCCTTTGGCCCGACCTAGGTCGGATGTTTCAAATATAGAACATTTTTAAGTTTTAGATGTGCTAAGTCCGAGGCAACACCCTACCATCCATTGTGGTCAGGACATAAGTACCATTTCAAATGGTGCGGACAACTCGGTAGGGTCCTTCCCAGTTCAGGGCTATCTTGCCTTGAGTGCATTCTGGGTCACTGATCTCTGCTCTTCGATGAGTTCGAGATTCACTCGAATGCCCTATTCTAAGGCATTTTCTTCAAAGATCTCGACCCAAAGGGTCGGGAAGAGTACTTTGGGTGGTAGGACGACGGCCTTGGTGCTGAATGCGAGGTTAAAGGAAGATTCTCTTATTGGAGTCTTCGGAGTCGTTTGAGATGCGCACAATATGCTCAGGAGCTCTTCTACTCAGGTGCCTCATGCTCTCATGACCCGTCTTTTCAGCCCTTCAAGGATGGCTTGGTTGGTGACATCGACGAGGCCGTTGGCCTTGGGTATGCCACCAAGCTGAACTTTAATTATATTCGGTAGTTTTAGCAAAAAGACTTGAACTTCGGGTTATTGAACTGCATCCCATTGTTGGTGACTATAATCTGCGGGATGTCAAACCATGTGATGATATTTTTTTCAGATAAACCCTTTAACTTGCTTCTCGGTGATCGATGTCAGGGGCTCGACTTTGACCCACTTTGTGAAGTAATCAGCAATTATAAATCTTTGTTGTCCCAAGGATGGTGCAAATGGGTCAAGGATGTCCATTCCCCACTGCACGAAAGGCCATGCATAGTCAATCGACGAAAGGTACAGCGCCGACTGGTGTTGGATCCGAGTATGCTTCTGACACTATTCATATTTCTGGATATAGGCGACGTCTCGGTGCATGGTTGGCCAGTAATATCCTTGCTATAGAACTTTAAAAGCTACGATTCGAGGCATGTTATGTTCCTCGCATATCCCTTCGTGGACCTCGACTAGAACTATCTCGGCCTCGATCGATGACAGACAACAGAGCAACGGGTTATTGAAAGCTCATAGGTAGAGCTGCCCATTGACCTCACAATACCAGGCCTTGGTCCTTCTAACATAGCATCTTTTTTTCTAACAAAGTATCTCGTCCATCCAGTTATGTCCGGCTTCGATCGTGGCCACCTCGATCGCGGCAATAGTTGGCTTGTGGAGCCTGGCGACCATCACTGGGCATCCTTCGGGTGCCCATGTTGAAGTAAGCTTCGCCAATGCATCTACTTGCAAGTTATCAGTCCAAGGTATTCTCAAAATAGCAGTGTTTGAAGGTGCTGATGAGGCAGTGCACCTCGACCATATACTTGATTATTGTATGTTCTTTGGCTTCGTAGTCCCCACTGACTTGGTTGGCAACCAATTGAGAATTTGTGAAGACCTCGATTCGCTTGACTTGTAGCTCCATTGCTAAGTGCAACTCGAACAGGAGCATCTTATATTTTGGCTCATTGTTGGTGGTCTGAAAGTCGAGCTGGAGAGCATGCTCGTATGTTTGGTCGGAGGACCCTCTAGGATGAGTCTGGCTCCTCCTCTCTTGGCATTTGGTGATCCATCGACATGTAGCCTCCAGGTCGGCATTTGCCACGATGGGAGCTCAAGGATAGTTAACTTCGAGATGAAGTCGACAATTGCTTAGGCTTTAATTATGGTTCTCGAGGTATATTGTAGGTCGAATTCCTTGAGCTGGACCAATCACTTAAGCATTCGACTTGCCACGTTAAACTTTAAGTGAACTTGATGTAGGGGTTAGTCGGTTATTATCTTGATTATGTAGGCATGTAAGTATGGTCGTAACTTTTTTACTGTGAGAACTAAGGCAAAAGTCAGCCTCTTTATTGGGGGATAACACCTCTTGGGGCCGCTCATAATGTGCCTAGAGTAGTACACGGGTTGTTGTTTTTCCCCGTCAGGCTTGACTAGAACTGAGTTGGCAGAGTGCTCGGACGCAACGAGATATAGCTCGAGGGGCTCTCCTAGGGTGACCGAGGTGAGCTATAGTAGTCAAGCGATATAGGCCTTGAGTTTCTGAAAAGCTTCCTTGTATTCAGGGGTTCAATTGAAATCTTTAGCATGCTTCAATGGTTAAAAGAGGGTATGTTCTTGTCACTCGCTCGAGAGATGAATCGGCTCAACGCGGCCAACCTCCCTATGAGTTGCTGAATCTTTTTGATTGTCCAAGGTGACCATATCTCTGCAATTGCTCTTACTTTCTTAGGATTAGCATCAATCCCGCACTGGTGAATGATAAACCCAATGAATTTGCCTGAAGCTACCTTGAACACGCGCTTAGCGGGGTTGAGCCTTATTTTGAACTTCCTAAGTGTTTGGAATGTCTCGCCAAGATCCGATAGATGAGTTTAGGTGAGCTTGCTCTTGACAATTATATCGTTCACATACACCTCCATATTTTGCCAGACCTAGTTCTTGAATAAACGATTAAACATCCATAGGTATGTAGCCCCGATGTTATTTAGTTCTAACGACATTGTCTTATAGCAATAAGTGCCTTAGTGTATGATGAAAGTCATATTCTCCCAGTCTCTTGGTGCTATTTGAATCAGGTTGTAGGCTGAGAATGCATCCATAAACGAAAGTAGTTCATAACCCGAGGTGACATCCACTAGTTGATCAATCCTCGGGAGCGGGTAGTAGTCCTTAGGGCAGGCTCGGTTAAAATTAGTGTAATCAACACACATGCATCGACTTTCATTAGTTTTATTAATGGTACTTAATTAGAGAGCCAGGTCGGGTACTTGACCTCAGTAATAAAATTTGCTTCCAACAACTAGACTACTTTCTCTTTAATAGCCTTTTGTCAGTCGGGATTGGAACTTCTGGTCCTCTGGTGAATTGGTCGAGCCTCGGGCAATATGTTGAGGTGGTGCTAGGTGACTTCGGGATGAATGCCTGACATATCCCTTGGTGACCAAGCGAAAACATCAACGTTCCGCCCAAGGAACTCGACAAGTTGGATGTACTCGGTGTCACATCCTATACTTTTTTTTTGTAGGATCACATCTTCCACACATTTAGAGCCAAAATAATATTACTTTATTCATAATTTATAAATATTTATTGTAATTAATTTATTCATCAAATTACAAGTGAAAAATATTTATTGAAGAATATGAGAATGCTAACTCATAGGAATATTCAAGTGACTTTACCTAATGGTAGATGAAAGTCTTCTCTCCACTGGACCCTGATTTAGTGCTAGTGGGAGGTTGTTCTAAAAATTAAAAATAAATAAAATTAAGTAACGCTGAGTAGAAACCCAAAAAATCAATTCAAAATGAATATATAATCAAAATAAATCATCTCATTGGTGTATACCAAATAATGGAAGGAGCACTCCCCCAGCTGTGGATGGAGAGGCTTTATCCTACGGGATGAGTTTGGGTTCTCCCAACTACGGATGGGACAAACTCATATCGCATTCCTAACCGTCGATGAAGTGGTATCCCTCACCTGCCAAAGAGGAGACATGTTCCTCCCAACTACGGATGGAGGAACCATCTAGCAGCTATGTCTGACGGGCCGCTAATCCCCGAAGAGAATCGCCCTACCTGTCCTCGGTAGGAAAGTAACATCATTTTATAGTGGTCATATCCGGATACAATTATACATCAAAATATCTCTTCCAATATCATTCATGCCAAATACAACTAATTAGCCCTTAATTGACATAAATCATAGTTCAATCGATCGAATTGAACTTGATTTAACTAGAACATAGTTAAATCAATCTATAATCCTCATTTACTGGTCTGAAATCACCCTAGACTAGTAAATGATAGCATTGCCTATAACAAAGTTGATATTTTACATTTCCACATGATTATGCATGCACCACATCAGGTTGGGTTAGCCTTTGGCTCATAGACTAATCATATAAATCACACATGATTACGAATGTTGGGCTGGGCTGGGTTATCCTACGGTTAAGGCTTGACCCATGGGCTGAGCTTGGTCTATTGACTTGGCCTAGCCAATGGGTTATGGCCTAACCCATGGGTTAGGCTTGACCCGCGAGCTATTTCAAATTTTCATTAACAACATATTTTCACCAAAATTATATATAAAGAAAAATACTGAAGATAAAATTAGGAGATAAGACTTAATACAATGAAATAACTTATTAAATTTAATAAGAATTAAAAATTCATACTTACATACATGCCCAATCTCAACATAATCTAATAAAACAAAACTTAACTTTTTATAATAACATATTTAAAATTATAAATAAAAGAATATCAAGAAAATATTTTAATCTAACATGAAAAGTTTATTCTAGACAAGACTAAAAGATAAACTGTAATATAAAAATATCAAGCATTACTATATAAAACATGTGAAATTTTAGTATATTTAATTTTAAAAATAAAATTTTAAAGAAGATGATCGAAAAATATCTTAAAAACTACAAATGTCATATTTTAATCCAATAATAAAAATTTAAAAGGATTGATAAATATTTTTGAACTGCAAAACTTTCAACACTTAACAGAAAAAATAACTTTTATTTTCTTCAAGAAAGGAAGTGAAACCTATTTCTTCTTCGTATGATGCAACTCCTCGTTCCTCCCACTACTGGGCTCGGCTAGGTGAGGAATGAAGGAGAGGCATCTCTCCCCTTAAATAGGAGGCGGCGAGCCTTTCGTTAAAAAAAAATTCCTTTAAATTTTATAATTATTTAATATTAATTTTGATTTAATATATTAACAAATATAACATAATCCTATTTGGAATGTTTAATAGTCATTTCCTAATTCTTAATGGCAGACAATGAAATTCAAATTAATATTTTGTAAATCATGATGACAAGTAATAAAGTACATAATTAATTCCTAATCAAATATTTGATTTGATTGCATTCACCCTCGTGAAGTGACGACTCGACCTTGATGACTTTGTCTAGCTGTCTTTGGTTGAGGGAAACTTCTACCACCTACTCTATGGGCTCGGGACATGGTGTAGACTTGTTGGGTTCCCGAGGGTCGATGACCGGCACTTCGTGGATGATTTTCTTAGGGAGAGTTGTCATTGTCAGATAGCATTGCTTAGACTCTCGGGGGTTGCTCCCTGCTTCACCAATTTCGACATTAGTTAGTAACTTCATCATGTAGTGATATATAGATATGACGGTCCTCAGTTTGTAAAGAGACATATGAATGATGATTGCATTATATGCCGAGGGAGCATGACCACTATAAATGAGACCATTACCGTCTTGGTTCTTGGCTCCTCCCCGACGGTTACTACGAGAGTGGTGATACCGAGGAGGGAGATAGAGTCCTTGATGAATCTTGTGAGAGTGGAAACCATAAGGACAAGATCGCTGTCAGATAAACCAAGCTTTTGAAAAGTATTAAAATATAATATGTCGGTCGAACTCCTTTTGTCAACCATAATTCGCTTGACTTGAACATTTTCAATCTGCGCCGAGATCACTAAAGCGTCATCATGATCCAGATACTTTTCCTCCCCCAATCTGAAGGTGATCTCAAGGTCGCACTCATGCTTGGGTCTTTTCTCCATCATGGCTCGAGCATACGCTTTGAGTGCTGAAGAGTTGTCACCACTCGAGGCGGGCCCACTAATGATGATGTCGATTTATTTCTCCACTGGGCCCTTTGGGTGGGCCGAAGGCTCACACGGCTTCCTTACATAATAGTCGAGTTGTCCTCGGCGGATGAAGTCTTCGATTTGGTTTTCCAAGTCGTAACACTCCTCAGTGTCGTGACGTAATCATGGTGGAAACAACAGTAACATCTTCGATCTCACTCCTCTGGTCGAGTCTTCATTGGATCCGTATGAGGCCTTTCTCCCAATTCTAGAGGAAGATCTTGGTTCGGGTTGAGTTGATGGGAATTGGTGGTGGCCTTGAGATGGTTGGCTCATGCCTCTCCATTATTCTTCTTGAGGGTCCCAAGGCGGGCCTCTAGATGATTCAGTGCAAGGTTGTTTTTTATTTTCATGCTTTCTGACCACCAATGCTTAAGCAACTACATACTGCTTGGCCCTCTAGAGCATCTCGGGGACCGTCACGGGTGGACGCTCAACCAGCGACTAGAAAAATTGAGATGGCCATAGTCCGATTAAGAAAGCTTGGATCACAAGCGATGAATGGGCGTTAGGCATTTCTCGAATCTCAGTCGAAAAGCGCAACGAATTGTGCTAACAATTTGATGTCTTTCTGGCTCATCCCGATGAGGGATGTGGCAGTCTATCTTGGCCGAGCACTGGTCAGGAAATTCAGCTCGAATTCTTTGGCGAGCTGATGAAAGCAAAAAATTGAGGAATGCCTAAGACAACTATACCACATTCGAGTAGGCACTCACAAGGTCGTCGGGAATGTTCAACACATCAGGACATCTGAGGTATTGTAGAGGTCCATCTGTGCTCGAAATGCCACGACTTGCTCCGTTGGGCCAAAGCTGCTGTCATATGCTTCAAGTGTCGGGAGCCAAAAATTCTGTGGAATAAGCTTTTCTTAGATCTCCGAGACGAAGGGGGATCCGACTATGGAGCTCTCCTTGAGCTCAACTTTCGACTTGATGAATTCCTTTTGGACCTCGTCCATCCGTCGGTTCATCAACCACAGTTGTGCCCTGAGTGAGTCTGTCGAGTCGGAGGAGAGGGTGTCCGACTCGGATATGTTATGAATAGAGGTGCTAGTGATAGGTGCTTGTCGATCTGTAGCGTTCCCGAGGGGTCCTAAGGGAGCTCCGAGGGAGGTCGTGAGACCTCATCGTCGGGTCGCTGTAAGACTGAGGGTTGCCCCTGTGAGAGTGAGGCCTCTTGTTGTACTGTTGGGGAGGTCTGTTGCTATGGTGCCGACTACTACATCAGTTGAGGGATGTGAGAGATGATCTTGACTGGATCATCCTGGTCAGAGCTTGCACTTGGTGGGTGAGCCTGATGAAAGCCTCGGGGGAGACGACAGGAAGCCCGGGATTGAATGTTGGTGGGAAAGCCTGGGATCATTGAACAATCGCCAGTAACGACCGGAAGCATGTGTTAACAGGTTCCCTTTCCCGATGAGAGGGAAAGTATGTTGTCCTTCGATTTCGAGGGTCTGTTGGGTGACTGAGGCTTCTTCCCTGAAATTGTTGAGCATCGAACGTTCCTGCGACATTAGGCCCTTTATCTAGCGTCAAAATATTGTTGAATTTTGTATTATGGTGACGAGGCATCGGCACAACATAGTTCAACCAATTTACGTAGGATCGTCCGAGTTGAGCCGGAGGATTGACGTGACTCGATCGAGGAATTGTAGAAGATTTTTACATGGAGTCCCTGGGTCAGGTTTCCGCTGCAGAATCGCTCGGGTCAGCCCTGTAAAAAGGCATCAGTCGGGCTGGCGGCAACTTTTGCATTGACAAGCGTCACTGTAGAATGGGGTTACAATTAATAGGAACAATGATAGAATTGTAGAAGATATCAAGGAAGTAACTCTCGCTTATACTGCTGCTTTGCTCGGCAGATGCGTTTGGACTCCGTGGATGGGGTAAGCATTTATGGCGTGACGAACGCTTCTGTTATGATATGATGTATGTTGATCTTGACTTGACACGAGTCAAATTAAAGTAACTCGCGGCCAGCCCAAGTCCGAGCGATCGTAGCCCGAACCGGTTCCTACTTTGATAGATCGCTCGATAGGGCTCAAGTTGGCCCGGCACAGCCGCCCAAATTTTGAGATGGGCTAGGGCTTGCGGACCCTCTTTCGTCGAGGCTGTTCCCGGGAGACCAAACGGAGGAGGATGATGGCGAGGAGGAGGAGGAATGGCATTTCGATCCATCTAATGGACGTGCAGGTTTGGTTTTTGGCGTCTTAGCTAGTTCGTACTTGTTTATCTATACATGCTCAAGTGCTGGCAGGAGAGGATTAGGATACGATTTTTCTGGGAGTAAATGGGATATGGTCTTTGTTGGGGTAATCGGAAGCATAATCACGTGCTTGCATTGTATATTTATTTACAATATAGAGTTTTGTCATGGAACTTTTTGAGATTGAGGGGCGTCTTGGATCTCCTTCAACTACAGTCATGGAAGTTCATTGAGGACTTCTTAGCAATCGTTGAATCTTGTAGCACCCGCACTGGGCGTAGTGGTAGGATTTCTCAGTGGTCATTATAGGAAGCCTTTTTTTCTTGGTTATGAAACACTTATTTTTGATAGTTTGAGCTGAAATAGTTGGCGAGAACAAGGGGCATTATTAGATGGAAGATCTATAACTGTGCAGTTTGGACAGTGCGTATACGACTCATGCTGTTACCAAGTTGGACATGCTATTTGTTTCTAGAAAAAGTTCAACCATGTAGTTTTTGGAAGTACAAGTGTCTTTGTGATGGTTTTGATGCATAAACTGGTGTATCTATTTATGCATACGGTACATGAGAAAAGGAAGAAAAAAAATGATTTAGCTTGATACGTTGAAGCACTGGAAAGCTTATTCATCACTTCTTGCATCATTACCTGTCATAAATTGATATGAAATGACACTTTGTAGCTATATGATATAGTACTAAATGTCTAAGTCATTGAGGATCTTCACAAAGATCCATCCTACACATGTTACAGGTTCAATTCTGAAGATAGTACCAACTGAGCATGTATGGCTGAGGATGGAAGTTTGCATTCTGGCCGCACTAGTCAATCTTTTTCTGATCATTTAAATCAGTTAAGGGCCAAGGCTCAATTTGGATTCTTTCCAGCTGGGAATGCCCAACCTGATATGCATTCTGTGAGAGTCACAGGTGATAAGATAGCATATTATTTTAATGCCATCTTCTCTCATCCATCTCAGTGGTAGTGACAAATTGAGTAGAAAGCTTTAGTTTGACATTTCTTAATTACAAACTAAGAAGTGACAAATAAAAAATTGGAAGACCAAATCTACTAGCATTTAGTCTGTACGTTTCTGTTTTGACCTTTCCCCGACTGTTTAAGAAGTATTTGAAGCTCACAGGTCGTTGATGTTTTAAATTGCATGGCCTTCTCTTCTAACTCTTGTCTCAGTTTTTCTTGAATGAGGCAGAGACTCGGATATTGGAGTGATGGAAAATATGGTATCTTTAGGTGATTGGAGGTGTTTATCTGTGTGCCTTCTGATCGACTTCTCTGGGATTATAAATGACTATCATCCTCATTAATTACCTTGATGTGTTCTCTGGAATATTTTGTGGCATCAGTAGTCCTATCGCCTGTCAAGGTGTTTTTCTCATTCTTGGTGATTATCATCTATCTGCGTTCATCTTGAAGGTCTTGTTAGTCCATCAGCATAATTTCCATGTGTTTACAAGGCATACCTCGACCAAAAATGTTGAAAATTGTGGTATTTGATCTTAAAATTATACATCTTTCCCTGCAGTTGTTATGGATTGACTCCCTTTACTGTGTTGTCCAGCAGCTGCAGGCGCTTGTCATCATGGTTAATGGAATGAGAATAAAATTGATCTTCTTTACAAAAGGTAACATGTAACATATTTTTCCAAAAGAAACACTTTTGCCTGTCTTATATGAGATTTTGTTAAGGAAAACCACAACAGAAGTGATACCGTTTCATCAATATATATAACATGCTTCTAAGGAATCAAACTAAAGAAAAGTTTTAAGCCGCTCACCTCTTCACATGATCGGTAGGTGTTGAAACTCGTGCAAACTTGAGCATAGTTTCAAATTGTTAATCAGGGGTGAAAAATGCATGGTAAAGAAGCTTGGGCTATTACTGTCGTCTGTCTGTGATGTTTGACTCTTAGAAATATTGTCTCTCAAATTGATTGATGTATTCATGTGCTAGTGAGCTTAAGATGTCTATTGTTTATTGTCATTGCATCTGTCACCTAATATACATGGCAGCAAGGTTTGCAATTTCGACTTGTACCGCCCGGTACGGGCGGTTCCATAAAAAATCGATCGTCGGCGGTCGATTTCGGCCATCGGCGGTCGATTTCGTCCGTCGGCGGTCGATTGAGGAAGAAAAAGGGAAGAAGAAGAGAAAAAGAAATAAAAAAAAAGAAGAGGGGAAGAAAGAATACCTCGCCCGCCTGCCGTCGCCGCCCGCGACCACGGCCGCTTTTTCTCCCGCGCGAGGACACAAAGCGTCTCCCTGCGCGGGGAGACAGATCGAGGCGAAGTCGCCCCTTTTTCTTTTTTTAAATATTTTAATATTATATTATAAAAATATTATACTATATTTTAATACTGGTCGGTACGCACTGTGCATACCGCTTGGTACGGATCCCATACCGGTTCCGACAATATATCGGTATACTGGTACGGATCGGTAAGTCAAACCTTGTATGGCAGTATTAAAAACAGTTAGGCAGTAATAGATCTTGGACTGTTTATTTATTATAAATGTTTTCCCTATACAGCTTAACTTTCCTGCTACTACTTCTCAACAAAGTTCAGCCAAACAAGACAATTATGATTGCCTAATCAATTACTGCAAAAAAAAATGCATCTGAATTCACGACAATGCATGTATCTGTATTTTATGTTCCTGCCATATCATCAACAGTCTCAAATGGTTCATGGATAGTCCCCTGGATATTCTATTGTATTAACGAAAAGTTTACGGTCTAAATTAAGCATTGAATCTATCCAAACTATGGTGGTTACTGACTGTTATTTTAACATGGGTGACTTTTATTCTGCACCTTTTTGTTTCAGAATAAGACACGTGGCATTCTCTATGGTTGGCAAGCTGATACATCAAATTTGTCTTCTGCATACCTTAGGAGTCAAATCCTTGTTTGTTCTGAAGTCACAAAGGTTCCACTCTTCATGTCTTTGTTTCAACTGGGATATTTTTTCACCAATGTTCATTAAATAGGGAAATCAAAAGATTGATGTGGAACACTATTAGCCATGCTGCAGGACACATCTGTTCATTCTTCGTGGCAGTGATGCTCATAGCTCAATGAATCATGATGTCCCTGCACCAGTCATGCTCACCAGATTTATGATAATGAACAGGTAAAACTGCAGTCATATGAAAAAGATTGGCATCTCTGTTATCACATACTTGTTTGCTAATGACTTATGACAATACTTGGAGTTTTGTCATCTATTTAATACTGCTTTATTAATATAATTAGCATAATCTAGTTGCTATCTCCATTTTAAGGATTGGAAGTTCAAGTTAGAGATAGTTCTTCTGTTCTAGGAAAAGTAAAGGAATAAGGCTGAGAATTAATCATCTTTCTTTTGATTTTTTTTCTTATCAGTGTACATGTAGCTGGAGAATACATAATGCGCAAGACTTTTATCTTTGGTTAATGTTCTTCTTACCCAGTTCATTACCTGGAATGCCTCCCAATTAGAAATATTTAAGTAGCTATCAGATGAACAAACAAAAAATTGACTGTATAAACTCGTGTCTTTAGAACTGCATACAGTTTGTGTGATGGCCTTTGTGGACATCCATGTTGACTGCCATAGGTATTGATAGATTTTGCATCTCACTGTTACCATGGCACTAGAACAAGGAAGATTCAGCATACTAAAAGTCAAAATTCTGGAGACAAAGTAATTGCAAAGCCATGAAAGCAAGGATAAATAAGAATAAAATGAAAGACTGATTACTACAAGCTTTTGTTTTTGACGCTCCACAGAGTATACAAGGATGAAGAGCTGATATACTTTCAATATCATCAGTCCTACATGAATGAGAAAATAAGTATATGGTATGCACACTGTACGACTTTGAGAATTTTACTGCTCAAGCTTTGTAAGTTGATTCGTCTGTTGAGAGCAGACTCCTGTTTGTCGTTCTGATCTTTTCCCAATCTATAGATGCTCGAAGCCCAGAGATACAGAGTTGAACCTCTTGCCATGGATGTCTGAAGCTTGCAACTCCTGCCGCGGTTGCTGGTTCTGGTACAAAGCGCTCACAGTGTTCATGGGAGATTGGTTTCCTGTCTTGATGTCGCCATACATGGGTTGGCATTGGAATGCACCCTGAAGGTACTCCGACCATTTGAGGTCCTCCGTCTCGCCTCTGAGGTGGGCTTGCACATCTTTCTCAGATGTCAATTCTGAGCAGGAGAAGATGCCACTGTCGAAGGAGCAAGTGCTCTGCAGCATGATGTGGCCACCATCATTTAGGCTTTTCCGGTTGCCAGTGTACCAGCTGGGGATTGTATCATCATCTTCTTCTTCATAGCTTGGTGGCAGAGCCATGGAAGTCGAAAGAGTTGTGATTGGTGCGGATATTGCATTGCAGTTCAACCAGAGGAGTGGGTTCGAGTTGATCATGATGGAAGTCACCTGACTGCTGCTGCTGTAGTCTGGAAAGCTTACCTGTGGAAAAGGGAGATAGCCCATTGAATTGGAAGAACAGCAGCTTGATGAACTCGTGAGGAACTGGTCCAAGAATATTTCTTTCTTCAAGGTGCTGCTCTCATCCATGGACTTATCAATTGCCGACTGGAGATCGCTGGAGCCAGAATTCTTTTCACTGTTGCTGGCCGCCTTATCATCATCACCACTATCAACCTTGGCAAGTGGCTTGTGGCTACTGGGATTGATACCTCTCTGTATCAGCTTCTTCTTGATGCTGGAATTCCACAAATTCTTGATCTCGTTGTCCGTCCTCCCTGGCAAATGTGCTGCAATCTTTGACCATCTGATGAAGTCAAGGACATGGAAGCATCAGCTAAACTGAGGCCTCATAGAACATGGACTTCATCCTTGGAAAAGACAAGGGGTGTGTGCTTGCACCTGTTTCCCAGGACTGCATGGAGTTGGATGATGAGGTCCTCCTCCTGCTGTGAGAATGTACCTCTCTTGAGGTCAGGCCTCAGGTAGTTGATCCACCTCAATCTGCAGCTCTTTCCGCACCTTTGAAGTCCTGGCAATTCTTGAGTGTGTGAAGGACATAAAAGACGTACAGAGGAAAGCATGCAACTGGCCATCGTCACTTCAGCATACCTGCTTGATTAGGGACAGTGCTCCAACACCCATGGCCATACTTGTTAATGTGCTTGATGAGCTTCTCATCTTCCTCAGGAGACCAGAGGCCTTTTCTTGGCTTCTGCTTGTGGCAGCAGGAGTGCCCTCCCATTTGGCCGATTGCCGCAAGAAGAAGGTTTCTTTGGTGAATTAGGATGTGAAGAATTTTGAGAGCGTAGAAGAAATGATTTGTGGGGAGGTTGAGGAACTGTCGTTGCAGGGTGGTGGGGTTGGAATTAAGAAGTGGGCTGAGCTTAAAAGTATATGTGAGAGAGAAAGTTGACAATCAAGTGGTTAGGTTTGAGTTGAGCTTTCTTCTTCCTCCTCTCTCTCTCTCTCTCTCTCTCTCTCTCTGAAGTGGGAAAAAGCACAAAACTTTAATTCTGAGTTACATGGTTCATCACCTTCTCAGGGTTGATGCCTACTGTTACAGTGGTGGGGGCAGTGATTCTGATGTGAACTGAAGTAACCTTGAAGGCTGCAGTCATGTCTACCAGTAGAAGTAATAACGGACATGAATTCCTATCCTCAGATTGGGTTTGAAGCAACCCATGCAGCCCTTTCCTGCCATTCCTACCACAAGCGTATCATACAAAGGCAAGAACAGATTTGGAAACAGGGGAGCAGGAAAAGCTTCTGGTGGCTATAAACTGGTTAGAGAACAGTTCTGTCAGAGTAGCAGTAAAGCTGTGTTGTTGTTGGAACCAAAGAAAGACCAGGCAGGAAACAAGATATCCATATCAGAATTCCAACAGGAACTGGTTGTCAGAAGCAGCAGGGGGGCGTTTTTTATGCTCTCTATGGATAGCTCCATAATCGAGTAGATAGAACAAAAGCCTGTGCGCGTGTTGTATTAGCAGCATCACTGTTCTCATACGAACTTACAGGACATTGCAACGCCACTTTATAATATGATTTTGGCTGTCAATCCCACTCTATTTTTTGCTTTATTTTTTTTACTCGTCATGTCCGAAACAGGCAAATTATTCTTGAGAAGATGTGATGCAGGATTCATAACTTGATGACAAAAAAAATATCTGCATCTCATATATATATATATATATATATATATATATATAATGTATCATTTTTATTTGTTTTTAAAATAAATTATATCGAGGTGCAGCTGACAGAACCTCATGACAACTTCTGGAAACAAAGCTCACCTCACTGCAATCTCACAGGTATAGTTGAGAGGCTCCATCACCAAACATTTATTTATGTTGGATGTGGTGGCTGCGGTGCGCTGTCCAAAGAGAGTTGGCCTCGGATCCATCAGCCCCACTGGCATTGCTTTAATCTTCGCGTGCGTCTTGATGTCGACCCGTTTCCGGTCACGGCCCGAGCCACCCGGGCCCCACGGAACAACCATCATCGGACGGCTGTGATCGCCGCGATCGTGCTCCCAGTCATGGCCAATTCCGCCATCTGTTTTCTTCGTTATGTGCAGATGGATCATGCAGTATCTATGTGCATATATTTCCTCGAATCATTAGCGTCAAATCGTGACATGATTAATGATCGTAAAAGATGGCAAAAAAAAAGATTCAGCGGAATTTTTTGGTTACTTCTAATTTGTATTATAGCACCAAAATAGTGGCCTATTAATTATACTAATGTGGGAAAAAATATCGATACCAATATATATATATATATATATATATATATATATATATATCTAAAATAATATTATCGTACGATCATACTCTTTAACTTTTAGGGGTTTTTTTAAAAAAGAATTTATATGAAGGTATTTTTATACTTTTTAAAAAAATTCTTTATCGTAGGAGGAGAGGATGTATTGGAAATCGTTGGTCTTTTTCTGTGTGTTCTCCGCCGACAAAGGAGAAAAGTCTCAGGGGAGTGGTCACAAGGCTCGCTTTCTCTTTCGATCTCTCACTCCACCATTATTGCATTAGCGAGATGTTAAGCTTCGGAATCTTACTTGTTCTACGTCCGGACGCAGGCGATAGTTGGAAGAAGCGTCGTCGGTGAGGGTTAATACCTGTGCGACATGGTATGGTCTCCGTAGTAAGCAGGAAGGCAGCTTCAGAAATGCTGCTGCAGTAGCATATCTTTCACGAGAAGGATACACATACGATGGATCAAAAGTGTCAGCCAATCAATCCTCTTCTTCCCTACCAAAAGATTCTGCGCCTTACTTGCAGGTCCTACGGCTAATCATTTCCTCCCCTAACCCTCGGTTCAGCAGAATGGTGTGGTCGCGATCGACTTGTCGTCTGCTGATTAATGGCGACCATGACGCTTCAGTGGTCCTCTCCTCGGAAGGCCACCACGCAACAAACAAAGCTTCAGTTCAACCTTCGTCTTCTCGGCATAGTGTCTGCATTCATGGACGATGCATGCATGCATGTCTGTCTGTCTGTCGTCCCATCACTGCGTATGTATTGCTAGCATATATATATATATATATATATATATATATACTGTTGCTTGAAGCATGGGAGCACGAACAGAGGCAATACAAATGAAGAGGAGGAGGAGGAGGAGGAGGAGGGATCTCCCAAGGACACGAAACCCTAAGTAGGGACCCTCTCATCCTTTTCGAGGACGCAATGAGAGGGCAGCTGTTGTGTCGAAGGAACAAGGAAGATGACCTTTAGGCAAGAAGGAGTTAAGCAGTAGGAGAGACACCCACAACGACACAAAGGGACAGTATCCTAAGTTGTAACAGTTGGTAGGGTTATTGTCCCATGGAAGGAAAGAGAGGAGACGTTCCCACCTCTTCTAAGGTATTGTTCCCTTCCCAATCAACTCCAATGAATTGGATGCAAAAAGAGCTTTCATAATTGAAGCATGACAAATCCCGGGAAACTCCACCCATGCTTGCATGCATGCATTATATTTTTTTCCTACATCATCGATCTGTTCTTATTATTTAAGATTTTAAAATTTGGTTTCGTCGAAAATGAAATCGAACCATTTTCTAAAATCATCGATTCTAATTCTGATTTATAAAATAAAATATTTTTTCAATATAATTCAAACTCAATTCACTAGACTTTTTAAGTTTAAAGCGCTCTCTCACTACACAGTGCTCATTTATGTCTCTTTTTTTTTCTCCCCTTTTTTAGTCAAGTTGAAATGGAATTAAAAATGGAGTTGCCAAACTTGATTCCATTTCTAGTCGATTCAATTTCTAGTACTTGATCAATCCGATTTTGATCAGAATCAAATTGTGATTAGGGTTACTCCTATGGTCACAAAGTCTCCTGTCCACCTTTTCTAAGGATCATGTGAGCCAACATATGTGTTTTAAGTAGAATATTCGAAAAAATATATATGATCTTATTATAAAGGGTCAAAATTTTATTAGCGAAATCAGTTGACATCCTAATCTATAGTTGATTTTTTTTTTAAACAATAAGAGATTAAAAAAAAAAACCAGATTCGAGCTGAAAAATTTACAATGAACTATCAAGGTCTTGTTAACGCCCTTAAAAAATATATCAAATCAGACTTTAAACCCTTAAACTTTTGATAAGAGGATTTGATGCACTACTACGATATCAATCATCAATATTTGATAAGTGAGTACGATATAAGATTATTCAATTTGAATGTGTCATTAAAGTCAAAGTGGAATTCATGCTTTGTGAATCTTTTCCATTTCATCTATTTCGTCCGTATCCTTTTTTTTCTTATGAACAAAGAAAATGGTATATTCTTCATTAAATCCCTCTTACTCATGTGTAGTCTCATTCCTCTTGAAAATTATTTATACATCAGTTTCTCTTCTTTCTTTCATTTCTATAATAACAATAGACGAAGTCATTCTGTCTAAATAATAATAACCACAAGTGACAAGTAGGAGAATAATTTTGTCTTATCCAAAAAAATATCAACCCAACACATTTCACGAAAAAAATGTGACCAATCAACCGGTCACTCACAAGAAAAATGTTCATCGGCCATTGATAAGTTGGAAGTTTCTACGTCACCCAATCGAACCATGCCTCGTCCACATCCTACTTGCATGCATACATCAAATCTATCACCGTCCATCACAAAATAATAACTATCACTGAGGCATCAATCCACCGGTGATCGAAGATGACATGCCACATACACCTCCGCCGATCATGCATTGGTAGTAACACACCACGTTTGACAACAATTTTTTTTTTTTTTTGCCTCCCCCGTCATCAATCAATTTTGCATCGTCGAGCCATAAGTTTTGCGTGCAGGGGGGAATCGGGCGGCTTCTATATCGCGAGCATCTGTCGGCATGCATGGATCCCGAATCTTAAAGTAGAAATCTATCCGATGTGTGGCTCGATGAACGGCTAAGATTTGAGGATCGGAGCACTTCAACCTACGGATACGAATCCTTATCCGCGTACGTGTACGCCGGTGTGGGGGGGGGGGGGGGGGGACGAAGCTGACGTCGATGATGCCCGGCCGTCGGTGTTTTACGCGCGAACCCCCCCAAATCCTTATCGGAAAGCGACGTCCGAACCACACCCGCGGCCGCACCCCACACGTGGGTGGACTTTGGCCGAGACGCGTGATCTCCGCACCTTTATCCCTCGGCGGGGCCCGCTCCCCCGTACGTCCACGTCACCCCGCCCCGCCTCCGGCGCTGTCGGTAGGAACCAGCCGTCCGCCGCTTTCTTCGCGAATCTCAAAGCATATACAACGTGATAAGTTTCTTTACGGACTCGAACGAAGAACCCAACGTGAATGCTGCCACAGAAAGCGCGAGCTGTGGCGTCTTTGTTTGGGTTTCTTTCACGCGGTCTCTCCGTAGGCCACCCACCACCCACCTTCTCTTCGCCCTTTTTGGTTATCGTCATGATGAATCAATGAGCTCGATGCATGAATGACATCGGAAGTTTGCAGCAGCAAAATGGGGAAGTCTGATGTGCGTGATGCAGCTCTGTTTGGGGGGGCGGAACAGAGTTCGAGGCTGTGTTTTGTGGTGTTAGGTTGGCCTTCGAGGAGCAATCTTGTTTCAGTAGCAATTCATCGAGCAGTTGAGCGGCACCTCTCACCTCCTCCTTTTTTTACTTCGAGGTCAAATGCGTCAGCTGCAGTCCATCGGTTGATTACTTGTCGAATAGATGAAATTATTCATTTCTCTTGAATTAGAACCTAATATATATATTTTCTATTTTTTAATTAGTTAAGCATTTGGAATTATGGATCACCTAATCTAAAAGCTTGCTAATTACGACTGTCACTAGTAATTAATAGCTCGATCTTTCATTGCAAGTTGACTAATCTTATAATAAGCTCATATTTTTTTAGATCGAATCAGAGGAACTTATAGGATCGATTGAATATCACATCACCTAGTTCTCTTCATTTTTCTTCTAATGATCTTGTTCTTTCTTTATCAAATTAACAAGGAAAAAGAACTCAATTATGGACATCCGATATAAAGTAGATCCCTAAGAAATTTGAAGAGGTTCTCATGTAGAACGAGAAAAAGTAGATTTTTTCTTGATTATAAAAAGATAGAAAAAAAGAAAAGCATATAATGATATCTTTGATAAATGATCACTATGAGTCAGACTCAATAGAATTTGATTAATCTTTTTTTTTCTGTCGTTAAGGTGGAGAACTGAACAAAGAATTTTCTTTTTTCATTATCAATCGAATCAATTTTTCAAAAAATACGAGACATCTAAGTCGTATAAGAAAAGAGATCTATTCATTGATAAGGAAAAGAAAAAAAATGAATGGTGATTGGACTTGTTTGCCCCGCACCCACCCCCATGAGTATATGATTCAAGAGGAATCACACAAGGGTAGATTGATAATAACCTATGATAAAATACCATCAGTATTCATAACCCAATAAATAAAGTACATTACATAGTAGTCTGTTTTAGGGATTGGTGACTTACCCATTCAATGACTTTAGCACTTGACGTTCCCAAAATGGACCGGGTCAGATGAATTAGAGAATAGATAGACATCTGTTAGAGACAGACGTCTATTGGCATTCCAATCTTCCTTCTCTTTTAAGGCCTACTCAAAAGAGATTCAGTACCTCTTGAACTTAAATATCTGAATACGACGAACCGATCTTCGTAGATATCTTTGTTTCGGAACAAAACAATTAGAATTAGGGTCGATCAACCGAAATATGTATTATCCATACGGGGGATCTTCCAATTGAGAAGATCCATCGACCTTAGACGAATCAAAAGGTCTATCTATTTTTTTTAGTTATTCAGTTAAATCAATGATTCGTTATTGGGACATATAGCAATAATCATTTCATCTGATATGCATATTTTTTTATTTTTCGATGAATTTATATGGTTTCATTAATGGAAATTATTTGATGTAGCAATAATCATTTCATCTTATATGCGTATTTTTTATTTTTCGATGGATTTACATGGTTTCATTAATGAAAATTATTTGATGTGGTGAATAATAGACTCACTATAGTTTTTTTAATAATTACTAGACATTAGTAAACTCCTACCTCACACCACCCATATATAAGTTAGGAAAGAATTAAATTGTTGATTGATATATTAGGATGTTTTATAGACTCAAATATAAAAATAGAGAAAATATATGAAAATATAAAAATACAATAATATCAAATTAAATATATGATCAATTTTAGATTCCTATGAAGATAATATTTTTTTACTTGATCTGAGGGATATTATTTTCTTTTTGGTGATACCATTGATTGGTATACTTTCATATTTGTAAAGATGAATATTTAAGATCTTCAATCAAGATTTATAATTTATAATTTTTTTTAAAAACTATTTTATTATTATTATTATTATTTTGTATTGAGTAGGTGTTGATAATTAAATTTGACAATTTATGATATATATAAAAAATATTTAAAGACTAATAAAATTTATTTAAATGATATAAAATAAACTAAAATATTGATGCATCAGGTTCCTTGTGGCTATAATGCACACAACCAAAGGGGAGGATGGTATCCTCATCACCCAATTGATTCTTCTGGAATCAATTAATATGGGGATAAGAGGCCAATAGTTGACATGAAAGGGCAACTGCCACTTTATGATGCTGCTTTCATCCTAATCCAACTGTTAGTAGCCTTTTCATTAAAGTAATGACAGGCACATCACACCAACAACATAGCCTTGAAAGTATTGGTTAGGTTGGTAAATTTTTTTATTAATTAAAATAAGGTTATTGGAAAAACCAAATTATAAATTTTAAGAATATAAATATTCAAATATTTCTTTTTATAAAATATCATACAGATTTTGAGGTTGTAGTTTCACAATTGTGAAAGAAACAGTATGCTCATAAGGTTTTTCTGATAAATATAGAAAGAATAATAAAAAATATAAGAGGATTTTAAGGTTAAGTTTGAATTAAATTAATTAGGTGGTGAAGAATTTAATTTTTTTAGTGGATACAGACAAGTGATGCCAAACCAACATTTATTTTTTTAAATACATATTTTTAATTATTAATCTTCTTAATTATTTTTAATATTATTTTTTTCTTACCCACCATGTAAAACCCTAAACACATATTGTGCATATTACTACTACTATTGCAGTAGAAACAATGCCACTTGTGGAAGCCTTCATTATTTAAGGATCTCTCTCTCTCTCTCTGTCAGAGAAGTTGTCAACGGTCCCCAAGAAGGTCTCTATCCTCTTCTCTTTTCTCAAACCTTTTGCTGTGCTTTCACTCCTGTCTTAGTCCAATAGCTGCTAAAGTCACATGAGGAAGAAGAAGACATGCAAAAAAAGGTGTTTACCTTTGGACTAGCAGTTGTCTCAACAAAGTTTTAGAAGTGTAAATACTGGAATGTGATGTTGATCTCTCTTCGTATCTTAGCCAATAACTCACCAGCTGAGCTCAGAAATTAAGCAACAGTATGCAGATATTACCATATCAATAATTGCATTTAAGTTCATAATATGCAGAGAGCTTCAAGCATGATACATCCTTTTGCATGAACCCAATTGCTGGAATTGGGCATTTAATGGGCCAATAAGTCCGTAGTACGAGCCTGTCATGTCGTCGTGGGATAAGTCGAAGTGTAATTGGGCTTTTTGTTGGGCCATATGTGGCTCATAATTAGAGGCTCGATTGGATCCCATAGGTCAATAATTCGAACTTTGTTTTGTCCTCGTGGCACAAGTCGTGAGCTCTACAAGTGATGCGTGGAGGACCTGAAACAAGCCAAATCGCAAATCCCGATTCCCAAATCCCAAATCCTTCTCGACCTTTGCTCGACTTCCGATGGCCGCCGCTGCCGCCATCTCCACCCTGTTCTTCTCCACTCGGCCCCCGGCCGCGGGGGAGGCGCGCCAGATCCGGGGATCCCGACGGCGTGTCCGATGCTCCGTCGCCAGCGACCCCGCTGTCAGGGACCCCGGTGGGGAGGCGGCGGCCGGGCAGCTCTCGGTGGACTGCGTCGTGGTTGGCGGCGGGATCAGCGGACTCTGTACGGCTCAGGCGCTGGCCACGAGGTACGCCGGGGCGGCCGCGGAGGTTCTGGTGACGGAGGCGAGGGATCGGGTTGGGGGCAACATCACGACCGTCGAGAGGGACGGCTACCTATGGGAGGAGGGTCCTAACAGCTTCCAGCCCTCCGACCCGGTGCTCTGCATGGCGGTACTTCACCTTCCAGTCTCTTAAGCTAAATCTTCAACTTGCGGATTATTTGGCTTCATGTTAACGGGAGTTACTTGGCACCACTACTTTCAGCTGCTATGCGTGCACTTGCCTTGAAAAAGTTGGCGATTTTTTATCATTTACGAACTATTGATGTAACAGTCTTTGATAATGTCATTGCGTCATGAGGATGAGGGTGGTATCAGTTGGGAAGCCACCAATTTGCCTCAAAATCACCTTGCATAATGTTTGTACCTAATGCATGATGGAAGCTAAGGGTTTAAGTCACTTGGCGGCAACGAGGAGTGATTTAGATGGTGTTTGTGATAAAATTAAGCCTGTAGATGGGTTACGGGATATCGAGTGCCTCTAATGGTGTTTATATTATTTAGGAACACCATGACTCACAGTGCTTACCTGGTCGGTAATTTATTCGTTTGATTGGAAATCTGCTTTTGGGTTGTTCTTCCTTTCATAGGTTCGAGTGAAATCATCAGCTATCTGACAGAAAAGGCACTACTGTATCATATCTTCTTTCATTGTTTCGTGAAATGGTGTGATTCTGGGGCTAGTTTTACTGTTCAGCTTTTTTTGCACGTTTAACCATTGTTTCATGTTGATATTGGATTGTTCTTTCCTCCGATACAATGAGCCTCCCCCTTCATTTATCTTTCAAAAGGTAAAAAGAAGAAAGTCTGCATATCATTGTAGGGATTGAAGGGTTCATTTTATGTTTTCTATGCTGTTCTTAGTTTATATCTGATAAACGTTACTCTTATTTTGCAACTCTTACAAGTTCAGGTTGCCATTTTTTGACCACCTTTTCTATAGTGGCAAATTTGATCTTATGGTTACCAGAGTATGAACTTTTTCCATTTTTGTCTGATAAGTTTTCTATCATGTAACTTTACTTTTATGTTTCTACTGCACAGATTACATGAATCGTAAGTCATTCCAGTGATTTAAAAAGCGCTAGGCGCCAGGGTCCCAAAACGCCCTAGGCGGCTCGGCTCTCGGCTCTCGCCCGAGCGAAGCGAGATGCTAAAAAAAATATATATAATTAATAAATATGATTATTTAAATAAAAATATGATATTAAATTAGAAAAATCTAAAGTACAAACTACAAAGTCATTGGATAATTTATTGAGTTGCTCTATGCACTTGCCATATATCTTGGAACCCTAACAATAATTTCAAATAAATAAAGATTAGCATTGCTAAAATCGAAATAATATATTATTAATCTAATAAATAAAAAATATTGTTAATAGTATACTGTTAACAGTATACTATTAATATACTATTAATACATTGTTAACGATATACTATTAACAGTATACTGTTAACAATATACTGTTTAACAGTATACTATTAATATACTGTTAAGACACTGTTAACGGTATATTATTAGCAGTATACTGTTAAACAGTATATTTTTAATAGTATACTGAGTCGAGCCGAGTCGATGTAAGGAAAGTGTGAGAAGAGTAGAGACGAGGCTGCTGACCGAGAGTGGAAGCTGCTTACTGAGAGCAGCGGCAACAGAGAAAAATGTTGGTGGTGGAATCGCGAGTGAGATTATGGTTGAGGAAGTTGCGAGCGAGAGGTGGGAAGCTGATATCGGTGCGTTAGTTGGTTCGATTGAACCAACTAACGTGAATACGATCAAACCAGAGCTAAAAACCTGGTTCGGTCGCCTGGTTTAACCTGGGTGCTGGCCCGAAGCGCCCGACGCCTGGGCTCGGGCGAGCGCTAGGCGACGCCTCTTTGAAGCGCGTCGTCTGGAGATTGAGCGAGGCACTCGGGCCTCGCCTCGCCCGAGCACCTTTTGCAATCACGGCGTCATTCTATCTGACTTTGGTGTCAATTTATCGAGGCATCAGGTTTTGGTTACATGTCGCTAAATGGTTAGACGAACACAAATGTGAAGCCTGAAACAGGCAGTTATTTACAACACCATGATATTAGCTTCATCCTTTTTTTATTGGTATCTCCAGCTTGCGTTTGATTTTAAACTGAATATTTACTTGAACACCAATTATATTTAATTTGTGCAGATGTGTACAATATTCAGATACAGCACTGAAATTACATCCTTTGCAACCTAGAAAACTTGAATCTCTGTTCTTTGGCTGCTGCCCACGTGTGATATAATTATCTTATTTCATCATTATTGCAGGTGGATAGTGGTTTGAAGAATGATCTTGTATTTGGTGATCCTAATGCTCCACGATTTGTTTTGTGGAATGGAAAATTGAGGCCAGTTCCATCTAAACCAACTGATTTGCCTATATTTGACTTGATGAGCATTCGTGGTAAGCTTCGGGCTGGATTTGGTGCTATTGGCATTCGACCTCCTCCACCAGTTTGTCCTCTTGATTGCCTCTTCCCTCAATTCACATTATGTTTTTATGCTCAAGAAAAATGACCATTTGTTCCGATTTTATCTCATGTTTAATTTTGACAAGTGTTCAGGGTCACGAGGAGTCGGTTGAAGATTTTGTGCGCCGTAACCTCGGAGATGAGGTCTTTGAACGTCTGATAGAGCCATTCTGCTCAGGTGCTTGTATTATGGTTTCCGCTGTTTAGTGACAGAATTACATTACTACATGCACTCAGGGGGTATTATGCTTTGAGTTTTTTAATCTTTTAAACATGTTTTTGGTGCAATTGTCAAATGGCGAGATTCCGAAGAGATTGATTTGAGTTTTGCTATTTCTTTTCCTCCAGAAATATTTATGTGTGGATGCTGTATTTTTTTAAGTGTTTTTTTTTCCTTCCTTGCTCTAGGGATTCTATTGGTTAGTATCTATTCATAGTGTCTTGATAAGGCTATATTTTTAAGCCATATTATTGATGCCAGTTTGTGCTTAATATCCGGTTAATTTGTTAAGTGCTTAATTATTCATGATAATTATGTTCACTGTATTTCTCAAAATTAGTCCTTTAACTCCTTATTGCTATATTATGGTGTAATGACTCGGCTTGTTATTACATGGATATGCTTGCTCTGACTAACTAGAGAACATTTACTCCAATCATGGTTAGGCATCAAGAGTTCATGCATTACACAAAGTTGCTTCTGATATAGTGCTGCTTTGTGTACAGGTGTCTACGCTGGTGATCCAGCAAAGCTTAGCATGAAAGCAGCATTTGGGAAGGTTTGGAAGCTAGAGCAGAATGGTGGAAGTATTATTGGTGGAACTATAAAAGCAATTCAGGAGAGAAATAAGAACCCCAAACCACCTAGAGATCCGTAAGAGATTAATCTAACAAATGCATCGTCTGCTTTATGTACACTAAATGTTGCAGTTAAATGCTGGCCAAGCTGCAGGCGTCTGCCAAAGCCCAAGGGACAAACCGTTGCATCTTTCAGGAAAGGACTTGCAATGCTTCCTGATGCAATTTCTTCCAGGTAACTAAGCAAATTGTCCTGTCCAGCATATTACAAGTCCACTGGCAAAACTTTTGTTGGTTTGACGTCTCTTAGCTTCTTACCTGATTAGAAAAATAATTACAGCATTCTAGTTTGTTTTTTCAAGGGTTGACATTTCATGGCATAAGGATACGTAGACACCTTTATGGTATAGTTTGATTCTATGTTGTCTTGCTCAGAGCCTCAGAATGCCGTTGTTTCTTTTTAGTGGGTCAGCATGGTACATACCGATGTGTCTGTATATGGTATATTCCAGTCCACACCAAAACATGCCAATTGTCACGACATGCATTAGTTTTGTTAATTTCTTAATTACACTAAGAAATTGATGCTTTGATGATCATACTGTGAAGGATTTATGTGCCGTTCATTTTAAAGATTAACAGACATGATGTCCTCCTATAAACTGATTTTGTCCACCATCCACTTAGATTGATTTTGCAAACAACTTTCAGGTTAGGTAACAAAGTCAAGTTATCATGGAAGCTCACTAGCATCAGAAAGCTGGATGGTCAAGGGTATATCTTGATGTATGAAACACCAGAAGGGTTAACATCGGTGCAGACTAGAAGTGTTGTTCTGACAATTCCGTCATACATCACTAGCAATCTGTTGCGTCCTCTTTCAGTATGTCAAAAAACCCTCACAGTGAACTATATTTCAAATTTCAGTGAATCCTTTAAAGACACTTTTCTACGCTGATCTTCGCAATAAATTTCTTGCAAATATGCTTTGTGACTAGACTTTGCATTTTTACAATGAAGATGTGACGTCCCATGCTGATATTTCTATACTGCTACATGAAAAATACTTGATCTCGTGCAACGTGGCTTAGAACACATTTTCATTGTAGTTACTCTTAATTCCTGAGGTGGACTACTAGTCTCAAGATCAGTAATGTTGATGAAGTGTGTTTCCTGTCTGCAATGAGACAATCTTCTAGCTCTTGCATTATCAAATAATTATTGTCTACTTTTCTATCCATTTTCTTTACGAAACCCATACAAAGTCCAGGGATCTTTTTCAAATCCTCCTGGTAATCTTAGATGTCACTTGTCCCATGCCTGATTTCTCTAAGGCCGACAGGGTGGCCTCACTTTCAGGGCTTTGGTCTACAATCTAAAATTGATTAAATGAATACAGATATGCAATACTTTTTAATACTTCAGTTATATGCTATATTATTTTTTTCTAGAGCAAATGATCTGCAAGATAAATATATGATGTTTTACATGCTGAAAAGAAGTTCTAGCATTGGATTGTTTAACATTTTCCTTTTTTCATTTGCATTTTTGGATCATAACTCATAAATGATGTCAAATGAGTTCATTAAATATTATTTTCATATTTTATAATGAATAATTTCATCTTAGTTTCTTTTTTTCGGATATTCTTATTTTTTAAATATTTTCATTTGGCTGAAAATAAAGTTGTGGTAACTTAATCAAGACAGTTGAAGCAACTGTAGATTTGGGTATTCATCTGCCTTAAATGGAACTTTGAACCATGTGTTAGTCTCTGGTGGCTGGATTGATATCATAGCTGCTTTACAGAGATATTTTGTGTGATGCTTGCTTATTGACACGTACTCTTTGCTAGCTATTTTTTCACGAATATTTCTTATTAATTGTTCTCTGTCCATCTTTTTTTTTTGTTCTAGAATTTCCTCAGGTTTATTGGTAACAGTATTTTATTTTAATTGGTGATGCATTTCAGAATGATGCAGCAGATGCTCTCTCAAAGTTCTATTATCCCCCAGTTGCAGCAGTTTCTATTTCGTATCCGAAGGAAGCAATTAGAAAGGAATGCTTGATAGACGGTGAGCTTAAGGGTTTTGGTCAGCTACATCCTCGCAGTCAAGGAGTGGAGACATTAGGTATAGTTCTCTTCCTAATTTCTTTACGCTATAGTTGAGTTCTTTTGTCCATTCTTCAGGCATTGTATATTTAGTAAACATGTTTTTCATCATCATATGGCCTTTCACTTGTAATAGTCCTTCAATACATAGGGCTGAATATTCCTCTAATGTTAAAGGTAAGCAATCACAGAGGATGTTTGTGAGCATTTGTTATTGACTTGTGACTGTGTAAAAGAAGTAATTTGCTGGAATGGATCTAAATGAAAATGGACATAAATAATCAAAATCTTAGCATTTTGGGTGATTAAAATACAACATGATAGAGTTTTTTTGCAAGTTTTTGTGATTGAGTTACGATGAGGTTACATAGTGTTTTTTTATTTAAAAAAAAAGAGCTGCACAGGCATCTTGGCCTGCCAACTTATTGCTGTCTACGAAGATAAAAAAAAGTACTGATTATTTTGCACAATTTTTTTGTACATTAGTAGCACCCATATGTGATTGAATGCGTAGATGTTTATCTGCGATTGAGCCCTTAAGGGGAATATACAATGAGACTTCAGCGCTCATGCTTCTATGTTTATACCCATAATTATTCACACACAAGATAAGGTTGCTCTATTTACAAGTCTGTATCAAGCATTTCAAGATATCACAGAAGATAGAAGAAATTGTCATCTATAATTTCTTATGTTTTGACTCTGTCGATGTGTTATCTCAACTTGTAAGTTGGCATTGCAATCCCTGGTTACGATGCCTTAGTGACACATTAGTACAATTCTTACAATCATTTATTCTGACATTTTCAGTTTAAACACTGGCTTTGCCTCTTTTTATGGCATATCCTATATGTAATATCATGGGTGCCTAAATTTGTTGTTGTTTTGCTCATAGGAACAATATATAGCTCTTCCCTTTTTCCCAACCGTGCCCCACCTGGAAGGGTATTGCTCCTCAACTACATCGGAGGTGCTACAAATACCGGAATTGTATCCAAGGTGAGCTCAAACTTCCTCATCATATCCATTCTTCATAAACACATGAAGCATGAGATCCTTTCCTTGTCACAGCCGAAACCTAATGGTCGATCATGCAGTTCTTTGATGGAATGTAACGATAAAATAACTGTGATGCCGTTACTCACGTATAATATATATTTTTTTAACTGGCTAATTCCCTATAAATGGAATGCAGACGGAGAGCGAGCTGGTCGAAGCAGTCGACTGCGATCTCAGGAAGATGCTGATAAATCCAAATGCCGACGACCCCTTCGTTCTGGGTGTGAGAGTGTGGCCGCAAGCCATTCCACAGTTCTCGATCGGGCATCTGGACCATCTTGAAGCTGCCAAGGCCAGCCTCAGCAGAGGCGGTTTCCAAGGACTGTTCCTGGGAGGCAACTACGTAGCAGGCGTCGCCTTGGGTCGATGCATCGAGGGTGCCTACGACAGTGCCTCTGAGGTCTCAGATTTCCTAGCCAAGTTTGCATACAACTGAAGGAGGAGCACCATACCTGGTTTTGTGGTTAGGTGAGCCATTAGTGATTGCTTCCTGCTCCTGGTGTTTGATTGTGAATTGAGATGGTGAATGGTTAGAACGAAGCCTTTGTCTCGTGGGTCCATTGCGTTAATGCTTCCTTTCCCCATTGTGTCGACTCACTGTGCAAATGTACTACGGGGGTCCAGAGGATGACGATTCCAGGGAACGTGATGCCCACAAAGTGGCATTTCCTCCCACTTGGTGACGTGAAGTACGTTTGCTATTCGTCCGACGTAAAGGAGAGGGACCCAAACAGCGAAGCAAACCCAACACGGAGATGCGAAGCGCACACCAGTGCACGTGACTTGCACGTGCAGCTTAGGTCTATAAATAGTGACTGTAGCTTCTTCTTCTGCCGCATCCACTTTTTTTTTTTTGCCCTTCGAGAGAGAGAAAGAGTCGAAGTAATGGCGGACGAGGGCACGGCCAACTGCGTCGACATCCTCCTTGCCATCATCCTCCCGCCGCTGGGCGTCTTCCTCAAGTTCGGATGCGAAGTACGTGTCCATACCTGCTCCGTGACCTGTTTCATCAACTGGCGTTAATTTAAACCTCCTTCCCTTCTCTTCGACCAATATTATCGAGGAAAAAAAAAAAAAAAAACTCTGATTAAGCTGCTAACAGCAGCTGCTGCTTCTTGGAACATAGTATCTAAGCTTATTGTCTTCATCTTTCTTTCTTGTTTGTGTTTTTGGTGGTGGGGATGGAAGCAGATGGAGTTCTGGATCTGCCTCCTGTTGACGTTGTTCGGATACATTCCAGGGATCATCTACGCCGTGTACGCCATCACTAAGTAAATTGGTCTCTCTGAGCTCAGGTGAGGGAATCTTAAAAGCACTTTCTGATCTCCCTCCTTCTTTTCTTTCCCCTTTGACACAGTTATTTTTGCTTCATTTGCTATAAATCGTGTACGCCATAAAATATTTTCGGATCTTCCTCTGTCTTCTCTATGTAAATATTATGATGAATTTTCGAGAAAGCTTTTTTTTACATGGAGATCAGATACTTCACAGGTGTAATCAGTATTGCTCCAATTATCTTGACAGCAGCATTTCAAGATTATGACAAATAGAGATTGGTTTTTTAGAAAATATGAAGTCGAGAATTCGCCAATATATTATAAGGCCTCTAAAATTCTCGATCCTTTTCGATAATACCATAGAATTCTAAATCTAAATCTGCTACCTATTCCTGCAGAGAATTGTTGCCCGATGGTGGATGTCACTCCTCACTGTTCTATGGATGATTCCTACCTGCTCTGTAAAATTGTCATCTACTTCTTCTTGTTGGGAGCTCTCTCTGAGCTCTCGAGTCGTCTTTGTCTCTGTCGTAGTTGTTTGCTGTATGTGTTCTGCTACCTGTAGTAGGGCTTTCGTCACCAAGTTATTCTGATGGACATGCTATAGATATGATATGAAACGAATGTACCGAAGATTGAGCAGCTTGTAAATATTAACTAAAAATATTTTCAATAAAAAAAAACAAACGTAGAATTAAACAAGAGATAAAATAACAATTACAATTTATTTTCGAACGTACATACTCTTGTATTCATAAACTATCGTCCTATTTATAGGATCTAATAGTAATTATTTTTTTATTTTTTTATTTTTTTATCTCACTATTTCATTCATGATTAATAATTATCCATTAAATTATTAATCATGGATCACTATCTATGTAATTATCATAAATCAATTCTTAACACTATCCCTTGATTCATAGTTATATACATCACTTTAAAATATAAAATAAATATGTTTCTGAATTAGAAATGATTTGATGAGAATATTTGTAACTTATTCATCCGTGTCATAAATATTTCATGTTATGACTCCACTTGCTATAAATCGAGCCTTATGTTTTTGGATATTTTCATATGTATTATATTTTATTTTGAATACTCATTTCAATCCAATAGCTTTCTTTTCTTTCTGTAGATTCATTAGCTCTAAAGTTTCATTATTTTCAATTGACTAGATTTCTTCCTTCATTGTCTTTCACCATTCATCTTTTTCAACTCATTCCTAAAAAATTATAGGATTTGAAATAAACAAAACAAATGTTGAATTATAAATTTTCGTTAGTGATCTGAATCTTCTTGGAGGGGTTTCATCTGAGAAATTATTTGCTGAATTTGAACTGTTATTAAGTGAGGTTGATGATGAACTTGTTTGAGCAGGATCTGTCACTTGATTCAGTGATGTGACTAGTTCTGGAATATGAATTTGTGTTTGACCTTCATTGATCTCTCAATTCCAATTTGCCCTTTCATCAAACACAATATTTATATTAATACTAACTTTACCACTAATAAGATTATATAATCGATATGCTTTAGATTGTGTAGAGTAGTCAATTAAGATATATTTGATTTTGTGAATTTATCAAAGCATAATCAATATAACAAAAAATTCTTGGATGACTTACATTTGGCTTTATACAATACCAAGTCTCAAAATGAGTTTGATTTATAACAGTCTTTGTCGGTGAAATATTCAATAAATAAACTGCTGCTGCAACTGATTCTGTCCAAAATTGATTTGGAATATGCTTTTCTTTAAGCAAACTTATTGTTATTTTGACGATAGTTCGATTCTTACGTTCAGCTACACCATTTTGCTCTGGTGTATATAGTGCTATCAATTCCATGTGAATATCATTTTCTTCATAAAAAGAATTAAACTTATTAGATAAAAATTTATCACATCTATTTGTCTAAAGTATTTTTATGCATCTACTAATTTGCCTTTCTACAAGTGACTTGGATTTTCGAAAGTTATCAAATGCTTTAGATTTTAATTCCAGAAAATATACCCAACTCATGCGGCTATAGTTATCAGTAAATAACAGAAAATATCGACTTTCACCAAATAATTTTATATTCATAGGTCCACATAAGTCAGCATGAATTAATTCAAGACAATCAGATGCTCTGCATGCTTTTCTAATAGGAAATAATTTTTTACTTTGTTTGCCATAAATACATCATTCACATATATCAAGTGTATTAGTTTTCGACAATCCATAAATCATTTTTTTTATTTAACAACCTTAAACCCTTAATGTTAAGGTATCCAAATCTTAAATGTCATAAATTTGACTCATTTTTTTAATGTGTAACAACATCATGCTTTTCAATATTTGAAACATCTTATTTTGCGTCAAGTAAACATTTGCTATAATTAAATCAGATTTCTTATCTTTAATAATGCATGAACCATTATCAAATATAACTGAATATCCAGCATCTATATGTTTTACCTTCCCTTAATTTGTCTTCACCTCAATTTTTCCTTTTCCTTCTACTTGAATTTGTTTTTTATCTCCAAGTCTAACTTTCTATTTGTGAGTCTCATCAATATATCTAAATATTGATCTTATACCTGACAAATGATTAGAACATCCACTATCCAAGAACCAAATATCATTTGAGATATATCATTAACTTGTGAATGAGTCATAAACAACTTACTATTATCTTCATTTTCCTCCACATAGTTTGCTTGCTTTTCTCTTTTTCAGTAATCTATCTTCATATGACCAAACTTTTTACAATAGTGACACTGAATTCTAATCTTGTAGTTTTTTTTTATCATAGTTTGATTGCTTTTGTTCATCATGCCCATCAAAGTGTCCTCTTCCTATTTCGATACCATGAAATTCTCCTTTGTCACATCCTCTTCATGTTGATTTTTTGTCTTCTTTTGAAGTAGAAGACTCCCCCTTAACTTGAAATGTCTTTTCTTTACTTTTTTCAAGTGACCTGTTCAACCTTGCTTCATGTGCTTGCAAGGAACTCATTAGTTCATCAAATGAATAAGTAGATAAGTCCTTTGACTCATCAATTGCCATAACAATATGATCAAATTTCGGAGTTAAACTTATCAAAACTTTTACAACAATTATTTGATCATGAAGATATTCATCATAGGATTTCACTTGACTAACAATTTTAGTCACTCAATAAAGAAAATCTTGTATTGATTCATTGATTTTCATAAATAAAATTTAAAACTCACGATGAAAGGTTTAAAGTTTTACCGTAATCACCCTCAATGAGCCTTGAAATTAATTTTGAAGTATCAACTAAGCTTCTCTTGAGGTTGTTGCTGCTACAATTCTTAAGAATATTATCTTATGTACAGCTTGTTTTAATGAAGAACAATGTCTTTGAGTCATTCTTGTTATTCTCTCTCAGCCTGATTTCTTCATTTGGATCTGCATATCCATTCACTATCAAGTCACAAATGTCTTGAGACTTGAACTTAGTCTTTATCTGGAAACTCCAAAATTCATAGGATTTGCCCGAAAAGATTAGAATAGGGGGTTGAGACATAGAATTACCATTAAAAGTCATAATACATAGTTTAGATTGAAACAAAGCTCTGATACCACAAATGTTGATGAATGAAGAACAAGGAAACGATAAAAATAAAATACTATGATGCAATTAATAAAAAATAATTTCAATCAAGAAAACGACGTAGTATTAAATATGAGGTAAAAGAACAAGAACACTTATAAGATTATCTCCAAATACATACAATCTTTGCTCTCTTTGCTTCATGAACTATTATCATATTTATAGTATTTATAGTACCTAATAGTAACTACCTCACATCAATTTCTTACCCCCACTATCTCACTGTCTCCATGATTATTAACTACCCACTAAATCCTTAATCATGGGTGACTACCTACCAACTACTTCAAATATTAACTATCTATGTAATTAGTATGAATCAATTCACAACAAAGCTTATATTTAGATTTATATGAATTCAAAATAGATTTATCCTTTCTGAAGGCTTAGTCTACTTGGCTGTCATATATCAATTAACGATGGGTTTTGATGGGGAAATGAACATTTTATTAAGGAAAGAAAGACCCTTTTATTTTTCTTGTACGAGATGGGATTTGTGATTTTATTGTGTTTGATTTTGGAGATTGGAATCTGAGGAGCGTTTTATGGAAAGATGTATATTTCTCTTCGTCTTCCTTTAATTGACCGGAAGTTTGGGATTCCTGAGGATTCGTGTTTGAGTCCGATGATGCTGTGCTATATATAGATGGGCGAAGGATTCTTGTTCCCGGCAGCGACGATGGCGAGGAGGAAGCTGAAGCTTGCATGGATCGCCAACGAGTCCACGAGGAGGGCCACCTACAAGAAGAGGAAGAAGGGATTGGTGAAGAAGGTGAGCGAGCTGGCGACGCTGTGCAACGTGAAGGCGTGCATGGTGATCTACGGGCCGCAGGAGGCGGAGCCGGAGGCGTGGCCGTCGGTGCCGGAGGCAGTTGGGGTGCTGACGCGGTTCAGAAGCATGCCGGAGATGGAGCAGCAACGGAAGATGATGGACCAGGAGGGCCTCCTCCGACAGCGGGCCGCCAAGGTGCAGGAGCAGCTCCGCCGGCAGGAGCGCGACAACCGCGAGCTAGAGGCGGCGCTGCTGATGCACCAGGCGCTCGCGGGGCGGAGCCTGCACGACCTGGGGATCGAGGACGCCACCGGCCTCGTGTGGGTGGTGGACCGGAAGCTGAAGGCGGTGCAGGAAAGGATCAATCAGGAGATGACGCAGCTGGCGCTGCTGTCGGTCGAGGCGTCGTCGGCCGGCGACAAGGAGACGAAGAACCCCGTGGAGATGGCCATGGAGACGCTACAGCGGCCGAACTGGCTCTTCGATCCCATCCACTCCAACGCCAACGCAGTCTTTGGCGAAGAAATCATGCCCATCTCTTACAATGACCACAACACCACCTGGCTCGATTCTTACTTCCCCTTCAACTGACAACAATGGTTGCCTTATCGTCGTCTACCTCTACACTGCTACACTTTGCATCCTTATATAATTTAACGCTTGTCTATAAATAAAAGTTAATGCTTGTCTTTGCATCTTTTTATCTTCACGCAAACCACTTGGAACAGTCTTCAACTCACTCTTTTTATCTCATAATACCTTTCCTCTACAGTTCTTTTTGGTTTATAAGCGATTCGGTAATAATGACACTGATCTCTCTTGTAGTTTTTTTTTAAAACAATTCTGGCTTATATGAAAACAACGATGAAATCGATATCTTGATGTCACACCTCAGTATTACCTCAATATTACGTGAATAACACCTTGACAATATGTGATCGGAGACGATCTTGCTATAAGAATAAGAACTCAGAATAGAGATTCCAGCATTTGGTTCTTCCAGCATTCTAACATTACATAGTCCCATCTACAACAGCTTCAGCTTCAACCGGAAAGCATATGGCATCAGTACTGGCAGACAGCCATTGCAACCTTTCTCCCTCTCTTCAGGTTTGCACAGCGCATGGATCACATCAACCCTCCTCCAACTCACGGAAATGCTTCTTGTCTGGTCCTCCAAGCTTCTCAGAGATACATTTCATGGGTTCACTCGAGACTGTCTTCGCTTCCTGATGATAATTCATTATGAGACTTGAAAGGCATCCATTAACACTTGGTTGAAACAGCGTCCGAAGAAGAAGAAGCTCGAGCAGTGCCAGAGTGGCGTGGGTCCCACGAGCGGGCCCCGCTCTCCCTGGCTCGAGCGAGACAGCAGAGCTACGGTGTGCTTCAGCTTGGTCGTTAACAGATTTATCGTCATCTTAGGACGCGTCATGCTTTAAGATTCGAGCTAGATGATGGCTCGCCCAATCCTGGATCGAGCGAGACAGGAGAGCTGCGGTGGTGTGTGCATCCGCGAATTGGGTCGTGTTAAGCTTGGGTATATGGGCCCCGCTTTATCGGCCCATTACGCTGCGGGTGGATTCGGAAGAGAGTGGGTCGTCTATTCCGCAAGGGGCGGCGGCTCGTCGTCATACGACGCGTCAAGCTTTAAGATGCGAGCTAGCTGATGGCCCTTCGCCCCCCTTCTTAAACCCTTAAACCATCATACTTCGCCGCGTCTTGCCATTTCCTCCCACTCTGCTGTCCGACCCAAAACCCTAATCCTAAAGCTCTCGCCCCCTCCTGCCTCCATGTCCTCGCCGCCGCCGGCCGACATCGCCTCGCGGTCTCCCACCACCGATAGGAAGAAGAAAAAGAAGAAGAAAAGCAAGGACGAGAACATTCTACCATCTCCCTCCGCTGGCGGCCCCGGAGAAGACCAGCATAAGGACTACTTCATCAAGCCTCAGTCCTTCACCCCGGCCGTCGACGCCTCTTCCTGGCCGATCCTCCTCAAGAACTACGACCGCCTCAACGTCCGGACTGGCCATTACACGCCGCTCCCCGCCGGGCACTCCCCCCTGAAGAGGCCCCTACAGGAGTACCTCCGCTACGGCATCCTCAACCTCGACAAACCCTCCAATCCCTCGTCCCACGAGGTCGTCGCCTGGATCAAGCGCATCCTTCGCGCTGAGAAGACCGGCCATAGCGGCACCCTCGACCCCAAGGTCACCGGCAACCTCATCGTCTGCATCGACCGCGCCACCCGCCTCGTCAAGTCCCAGCAGGGCGCCGGCAAGGAGTACGTCTGCGTTGCCCGCCTCCACTCTGCCGTCCCTGATGTCGCCAAGGTCGCCCGGGCGCTCGAGACCCTCACGGGTGCGGTGTTCCAGCGTCCCCCGCTTATTTCTGCCGTCAAGCGCGAGCTCCGCATTCGGACCATCTACGAGAGCAAGCTGCTTGAGTACGACCCCGACAGGCACCTGGTCGTCTTCTGGATTTCTTGCCAGGCCGGGACCTATGTCCGTACCCTCTGTGTCCATCTCGGCCTGATTCTTGGGGTCGGTGGGCATATGCAGGAACTGCGGCGGGTCCGCTCAGGGATTCTTGGCGAGAAGGATAATATGGTGACGATGCACGATGTGTTGGATGCACAATGGATGTATGACAATTTCAAGGACGAGAGCTACTTGAGGCGGGTTGTGATGCCATTGGAGGTGCTGCTCACCAGCTATAAGAGGCTGGTTGTTAAGGATTCCGCTGTGAATGCTATTTGTTATGGCGCAAAGCTGATGATTCCTGGACTGCTGAGGTTTGAGAACGATATAGAGGTTGGAGAGGAGGTTGTGCTGATGACTACAAAAGGGGAAGCTATCGCTCTGGGAATTGCTGAGATGACAACAGCCGTGATGGCAACGTGTGACCATGGATCAGTTGCAAGAATAAAGAGAGTGGTGATGGATAGAGATACTTACCCTAGGAAGTGGGGCCTTGGACCAAGAGCATTGACGAAGAAGAAGATGGTTGTAGAAGGCCTGCTGGACAAGCATGGGAAGCCAAATGAGAGGACACCAACCGAGTGGCTCAGGAATTTGGTGCTACCGACTGGTGGAGATTCGATGGTGGCCAGCCTTGCAGCAGCATCAGAATCGGTGGCACCAAAGGATGAGGTAGCAGCTGAAGAAGTCAAGGTAGATAAGAAAAAGAAGAAGAAACACAAAGACAAAGACGGTGGTGGTAATGATGAAGATGGTGGTGAAGGGCAGAAGCGCAAATTGGAGGATGCCGGAGACGTACCTGCTGCTAAGAAGGTAAAGATTGAAAAACCTAAGGATGTTATACTGGATGCTGAATCGAATAAGTTGGAGGATGTGGAGGAAGTTGAGGATGTACCGGACGAGGAGAAGAGTGAGAAGAAGAAAAAGAAAAAAAAGAAGGTTAAAGAGGAAGAAGAAGCAGAATTAGCTGTTGGAGAGAAAGCAGTAGAGAAAGAAAAGAAGAAAAAGAAGAGTAGTAAAGACAAAAGTGAAGCAGGTTCTTCTGATGAAGAGAAGCTAACAGAGGAAAAGAAGAAAAAGAAGAAAAAGAGCAAAGAGGACAATAATGGTGAAGAAACTGAACTTCCTCGCAGCTTAACTGGTGACACTGAAGAGGTAAAGACTAGTGAGAAGAAGGAGAAAAAGAAAAAGAAGAACCGTGATGCAGAGGGAACAACAGCATGAGCAAGCAGATCATATCTTTTGAGGATGTCACCATATAGCAGTTTATTTAAACTGTTTATGGTTACCCAATTTGGGGTATAATTTCTGCAGATCTGTTTTCATTTCTGCAAACCAGAGTAATATATGATGCAGGAAAAAATTAATGCCTAGTTCTTTTGGTTGATATTAATGTGCCTTTATTTTCAAGATTATGTACTGGAGGCAAGTTGTATTTGTCATGAGGATATGCTTATTTGCGAAGGACTTCTAGTTGTGATTGTAATCTTTAACGTCAATCACCTACTCCTTTTATTGTTACACTTGGGACAAATAAGACATTAATGCCATGTTTTGGATTCATGGACATTATGTTACATTTCTGTTAGAATCAATTTGCTATTTTAACTTTAATTAGTTGAGATTGTATAACTTTGCATTTCTGTTAGAATCAATATGCTATAACATTGTATCAATTTCTATATTATTTTTGTTTGCTGAGTAATTCCGTTGCTTGATAATTAGCAGTGAATTGTCATTTCAATTTTTTGATAGAAAGGTTGTATATGTAGTATATAGAAACTTTATGTGCATTGCATGAATAAAAGTATCTTGAATTACCATGTTATAACTGTTTAATTTAACCATATTTGTGTGTTGTATGTTGGTGAATTGAATCTTTGCAGCCCAAACGAACATCTTTTGGCCCCTTAAGTATGATGTTTCTGTGGATGCTTGTTTAGAAATGGACTTTTCGAGTGTTGACTGCCGTGTAAAGGGAGAATATTGATTGTGATTATATATTTTCTAGTATTCATAATATTTTACTGTTTGTCGTTGTTCCATGTGGTTATTTTCAGCATTGATGCGTTCCTTACAAATTTTCTGAAAGAGGCAAGAAAACAGGTCTACCAAGATTATTTGTTGTGATTTTATAAACAGAGGATTAAGCAACTGATTTGGACATACACTGGTGTGAATTCAACTGTATTATTATATGCATGAGACACACCTTTACAGGTCCCAGATTTGTCAGGTATTCTAGGAACTTTGCTTTTGATTTTTCATAACTTGGCTTTCAGAGTTTCCAATTCGTTCTGCATGGCATGTTCCATAACAATTCTCATTATCCTGTGGTGCCGTGACAATTTATGAAAGAGTTTCCATGAGATGATGCTTGTCCAAAGTTCAGGTCTTGCAAGTCAGTGAGTTTTCTTTTCCCACACATTTTATATTTTAACAGAAATGCTACTTGTGTTCTTAGTTTGATGTTAAATTTATTGGAGTTACTTTTGTGATATTATGATTAATGATATTTTTCTAAACAGAGCTCAATGGTGGGAATAATATTTCAGTAGCTGACCCAAAAAAAACTTCACATTTTGTCTTTGTCAGTGATGGCATTATGTTCTGTTTTTTCTGATCCTTGTTTTCTACTACCATGTTTCTTTTATGGGACACTCAATAAACGGATTTATAGTCCATTATATGCTTCGCCTTTTCTTGCATGTTATGCTTGGTTTTGCTAATTATCTGTGTCCATGATGACTGCTTTTCCTCGATACCTGAGATATGAGACTTTGACCAATGTATCTATCTTTGAACATTATGTTTTTTTTTTGTTTCTCGGACTTCCTCTTATATTTAGTGGTATATAGTTTGAACTGGATATGCTTATAAGAATTGTTGATTGAGATTTTGAGACGGATGATCTTGTTTTGGGATTTATGAATATAATAATTTACACTATTAAGTGTCATTACCATTGAGAATAAGACTTCCAGGTAATATAATTGTAAGAAGTTATAAGGTGATGAAGCTAGACACTTAAAGATTTTGGGGCTTAGTTCTAGCCAAATGGTTTAGTCTAGTTTTTGTGACCCAGTTTGTATCACGATTTAGTAGCTAGTGGCAACCAAACCACTCTTTGTCTTGTCTGGTTTGATAGAGTTGGATCTATTTGGTTGCCCATCGGAGTTTACACCTCCATCGATGGTTCATGAACTTCATCCAGTTACACTGTATATCATGTCTGGCTCATGAGACGGCTTTGCTGAAATACCTGTGTATATTAAGAAGGATTGTCTAGGTTGGCTATAGTACCAAAATAATTGGTGTTAAGCTTAGCCAGACAACAGGTTATGTCCTCCAGTATGAATTGAAGCAGGATAGCCGATGACGACTCCAACCTCACTGACTCACCACTAGCTTTATGGTAGTTGCATCACAGGATAGATTAAACTAAGCCATGGATTACGGACTGGCTCATCAACCACAATGAAGTTATATTTATCTGCAGGGTTGTTGGATGTAGACCAGAGCAGGTTGGGTTGGTTTGGAGGTGAATCTTAGTCCATGCTCCAACAACACATGGAGCCCTCAGCTGGATCAGGTTTGTGCTTTCTAGAACCCTAATTCAACCTTACATCTGGTTCTGGCTATTGTTAGGTCTATATCTGGCTTAGAGTAATCAAGATTTTTTTGTTCTCTTCGCTTGTGTTGTACAGAAGTTGAGAGGGCACAAGCACAGAAGTTGAGAGGGCTGGTCGTAGCAGTTGATCAAATTGATGGTCTAATAAGAATGAAGGCAGTAATGAAAAAGTTGAGTATCGCTAGAATCAGTCAGGTTGGTATCTAATTACCCTATAATCTGACTCCTTTCTCCACATCTGATTCCACTCTTCAACTTCTTATAGTGATTAAAATACAGTATATGAACAAGACATAGAATGATGTTGCTGGAGTTCTTTTGGTAGATGGGTGAAAGTTTATTGTAGTAGGGAAGGTGGTCCAGTAATTATCGTAGGACTGTTCGTTAGCTTAATCCTCAGTACTGAGAATGAAAGTGGTGCTTTTACAAGGGAAAATAGGGTAATGGGATAGAAGGAAGGGGAATAGGTGGACCATGAGGACTTGGAGTTACACATCCAGCCCTAGTTCAGCACTACTTGTGCTTTACTTGCTTGGAAAGGCTAACTGACCTTTTGATGATCCGTGGGACCGAATAAATGACCCTTTTACCATCCAACCTTCTTCATCATGAATTTTCTTGCATAGGCACAACCCACTGAGAGGAAAGGGTTGTGGTACAAGACATACACACACACCTCGTGGATCACGACTCGTGGCCTATCCCATTAATCATCCCTCCTATGTTCATCTTTACATCCTTCTACGACATGATGCCATTCAGCGTACCTAATTTTGTTTGTTGTGCTGTCTTCTCGGGCCTGTATGGATGAGGAATATTGAGGTAAAACAAAAGGTTCTGAGATGTTTTATGGAGTTAATAAGTGGTGGTCTTTTATATGTAGTTGGGATTTGATGATATGAGTGTTGATGATGTTTGAAGTTTTGGGCCACGTGTATAGTAGTTCTAAAATGGCTAGGAAGGCGATTCAGGTGTTTGTCAGTGGGCTAACATGTAAGAAGACTAGAGTCGGGTGGGTGTGCTCGACCCATTCCCTCTAATGTTCATGTTAGGACTGATGTGGAAAGTGGGATCATGGGTAAATAGTAATTAACTTGGAGTAATGATAAATAAATGGGTAAATAGTTAGCTGTTTTTAGTATTTCTATCTTTACACTTTAGAAAGTTACATTTATATCCTTATAGTTATGAAATTATAATATCTAGGTTCATTTATCTTAACATCATTAGTTTTATCAACAGAACACTAAAATAAAGGATAAAAAAATAATTTTTAACATTCCAATTGGTGATGGTGGACATGGTGTTGCTAGGGGTTATGGGATAGCTGTTGTGGATGAGGAGAGCAAAGTCGAGAGATGAGGATTATTTTACATTTGTGTTGATGGCTCTCACCTCTCGCCTTCATTTTCATCTACAATAGTCATTCATGGCCTCCAGCTTCGTTGTCGTTCGTCATGTTAAATTCTTTTATCCTTTGTTTTCGTATTTTCATTGGTAAAACCAACATTGTTAGGATAAATAAATCTAAATGTTTTACATTCATAATTATAGGGATGCTAATATAACTTTTAAAGTGTAGAGATTGGGATGCTATATGTAACTAACTATAAGGGGTAATTTGTAATTAGCCCGTCTTTACTCTAGATTATTCCTAAGGTATGGGTAAAATATTACGGAAGGGGCTTATTACCACTGTTGGGATTAAGTAATTATTATATCATCCGGGCCTTGGGACTAGCTGTGACTGAGGGGTCGAATTCTTCCCCTATCAGCTTGTTAGATTGAAATGGGAAAAATCACTATGAGCTGAAAGGATTAATCTCGGAAAATTGTTAAGTCAAACACTAGTGCGTCACTTCTTTAATCTTTGTTTAACCAGAAAGGATTAATCTCGGAAAATTGTTAAGTCAAACACTAGTGCGTCACTTCTTTAATCTTTGTTTAACCAGAAGTGACCCGAAGACTTTCTAGAAAGTTTTGTTATTATTGATGCACGTAATTAGGAGAATTAAAATGTACACTCACAGGCGTAATTTAGAATAATCACAGATAAGGGTGAGAACAGAGAGAAATAAATTTCCTTCTGAAACCTTATTGACATCTTCAAGTGAAAGCATTACAAAAAAAAAAAAAAAAAATTAAGGTTCTGATAAATGCTATCTATCAAGTTCCCCCAAAGACGGTAGGTAACCCAAATGGTATCGTGTGACCACATATTAATAAACATCTACACAGAATGAGCATCATGAGAACATTTGATTGTCATCAGCACCAACCTTTGAACAATTTATGATGATCCTGTTTGTCATGTGGTGTATATATCTTTCATTTATTCTCAACATTTGTCTTATGTTCTCATCTACAGGTTGTAGCAGACCCACATTTGTCAATGCTCTCGACATCAATACTCATGACAGCCCTTCCATTTCATCTCCCCTCTCAGTCCAAGTCAGAGAAAAGCTTGGCCCTTCGAAGTAGCTACCATGTAATGTCAGGTCAGTAGTGCCTTCACCTTGGTTATAGTTAAAAAGTCTTTCAATCTCCAACGCCATAAAACTAAAGAAGGGTCAGAAAAAATCCTATAGAAGAGGAAAAGTTGGTGATGGTGGTGTTGGCATAGAGTCGAAAGGTTTAGTAGCACGCCCTGACATATTTGCATCCTATGACAAAGATCCACTGAGCTAAGCTGCCGGTTGCTCCATAGTCTCAGAATGCCTACCGATGAACAAGTAAAGAGACCCACCAAGTTCAAAGAGGCGTTTTGGAGTCTCGTCACAGAAAGGAAAGAGTTCCTTTCCAAAGTCACTACCAATTTCAAACACCAAGTATAAGAGTGAGACTTTTCCTCCTTGTTCCCTTTTCTTGCCGATACTTGAAACCATATCCGAAACATTTGTCCCTTTGCCTCTCTTTTTGCCACGCATAAAGGTACCACTCACCCCAACCTTCCACTTGCTCTGATATCATTTCAAAACTACACGATATATAACTATAGTGTCTACAAGGTCATCGTCGCCTAACATGTCTCCCACCTAAAGTTACTATTCTAATTGGGCAATGGTGTCAGCCATGCGATTGCTTTGCTTCTCCATGCACGTTATCTTTTTTATTTGCTTCTTCTCATTTGCTAGCTAAACTTTTAACGCCATTGCTTGACCCCAATCAGTGTTTCTGCCCCTCGTGCGGCCTTGGACGTGTTGTGTTGGGTGACATGTTTATCCCCAATTCTACACCAACTACACATGACTGCCATGCTTACTCTGTGTTGGAACGTGTAAGAAGACTGTGTCAACAACATCCCCCATTGGTGAGGATGTTGGAAAATGAATCCCTTGGAGCTAATAATCCAAAAGTCAATGTTTACATTGGCGTTGTTGTCATGTTCTTACATGATCTTTGTCTAGTTTATATACCTTCTTGGGGTGATCCAACAATTCGTCGTCTCAAAAGGGCTTCTTCTTTAGAGTTGGTAACCGGATTTCACGCATATCTTATTTAGAACAATCGAGGTTTGTCTTCATTTGCTACTTAGATTCATATGTTCATTTGTTTCTTCTTTGAATAATAAATACTTTGGCTTTTGTTTAAGTTCCTTATATAAATGAACTCAAAAACTTTAGTCAAAAGTGCTAATTAACCAAGAACCTTTTATTATATATATATATATATATATATATATATATATATATATATATATATATATATATATATATATATTAATTCGAGAACCTATTGCTTCCACTAGTGTGGCGGTAAACACAGTCTACACGTAACAAGCATGACATTCTTTAACCTTTGTCTTCCGAACATAACATATAATCTATATCTATCATTTCTCGTTGAATCTATATGTGATCATATGTCAAGACAACACATCAAACAGTTTATGTGTTGACTTTGGATCACAATCACAGTTTCTTGCCCATTCTTGAGGTAATTTAGGCAACACGCTATTGGAGTAGAAGAGATACACGTCTATTAGGCAACAAGCTACCTATGCCCATTGGTGCTTTGTTAATTTTCTTTATTTTTAAGGTGCTCCTACTTATACACGTCTACGAGTTTTTTTTTTTTTTTTTGTAAGGTGCTCCTATTAATTTTATTATTATTATTATTATTTTCTTAACATTTTAAATGCCTTTCGTTGTTGGTGCCTCCTCCTCTCCGTGGGTATTGTTGATCATTGTCTTCATCTCATCATGATCGTCTGTGGCAAGTTGCCTCATTATGATTGCATCCATTCCGTCGCATTACGTCTGTCTTCCCCCTCCTTCGACTTCCCTGACTTATCCTCATTGGTGCCTTTGTTATTATCAAAAGGGAGATCCTTGAGAATGAGCGGCTTGGGACCTTTTTTTATGTTGTCGATGGCCTCGGGATGATGTTGTTGGGTTTACCGACGTATGCATTGTAAGATGATATAAGAGGTTCACCAAGGCCTCATGGAGGGGAAGGAGGTAGTGGAATCAAAGCAAAAGAGTTGAAGCGACATGATCTCGTGACGATTAGTAATGCTCATTTAGAGGAGTAGACGACGATGAGAAATAATAATTAGAATATTTTAAAAATAAGGTATTAGATGAGAAAATTAAAAATTAACTCATCTTTCAAAAAAAAACCCAAATAAGAGAATATTTTTGTAACAAAATCATCATATATATATATCATAAAAGGTATTAATTCAGAACTCTCTACATATGAATATTATAAATCAATTTGTTTCTTTATATCGTCCGTTCCACAGCTGATGCTTTCAAGTGGGTGAGTCACCCCAAGTGTCCAAGTTCAAAGGATGACGCCGCACGGGCGGGGGTAGTCAAGTTATGCTCTTACGTGCGCCTCCAAAGTCAAACCGACTGGGTCCCGCTTCTGGAGTTAAGTGCCGCACGGGCCGTGCCGTCTACCTCATTGACTGTGACGCGACCGCCACCACGTGGGAAACCGCCCCGCGCCGTCCCTCTGCCCACGCCTGATGTATCGGCGCCCAACAGATACCCTCCACGCTTCCTCCGCCGCATCTCTCATGCTGACGCACAAGCGACGTCTCTCTCTCTCTCTCTCTCTCTCTCTCTCTCTCTCTCTCTCTCTCTCGTGGCCTGCAGTGGCCAAACACCAAGATTAGACAGGAGACACGCACTCTCCTCCCTGGTTTTTGTTCCCTTCGCAACCCTTGAAAAGCCCAGAGTCCCTCTCCGTCTCCACATCCCCTACCTCAGCCCCTTCCTCCTCCCAATGAACAGACCAGTTCCAGAGACGATGCTTTTGTGCTTAGGGGACGATATGGAATCGACAAACCCGATCAAAGAGGTGGATTTCTTCTCCCAGAACCGACGGCAAGATGTCGCCCAAGGCCGTCAAGGAGACGCGGAAGAGTCGCCGGCTCATGGGGCCGCCGCCTACGTCCACGTGAGTCATCACAACGTTGGTTTCTCCATCTCCTATATCTCATCTTGAGTAGACCTGCGATGAGTCTCCTTGCTGCTGTGCAGACTGGATTAGATCTTCTGACAGTGAATTCTCAGGCCACCCAAGAGGAGGAGAAACCCAAAAACAAGGTGAGTTGTTATAGCTTTCGTGGTTGGATGTGATAGATCCATAGTGTTGGGACAACCCAAGTAACTCTCCATAGAACGCGATCGTTCTTCTAATCTTAGTGGAATTGGACCTTCTCTTTTATTTTCTGGGGTTGCAGTTAACTACGCTTCGGATCGAGCTAATCCGACTTAGCGACGAGAACCGGAGACTAAGAAGCATGATGGATCAGCTCACGCAAAGTTACACTGCCCTGCAGAGTCAGCTTCTTCAAGTAATGCGACAACGAGAATACGAGATCTGCCCTACGCAGGTCCTTTTCTTCTCATCATCCTCTTCTTTGCGATGCTTAGCTTCTCTTCTTTTGTTGTCATACCCGTGTGTTCGATCATAATTAGTCTATGTCCTTCGACGACATGTTCTTCTTCTTCTCATAGGTTGGCAAGATCTGTGTGTCTGTGCCAGAAGGAGAATCATCAGCACACCAATTTATGCAACCTCATCCAACTCGCAAGTGGTCGATCAATGGAAGCTCCAAGGACGACGACGACAGGGAACGCTCGTCTTCACTCAACATAAGCTCTAATGATCACAGCATCATTCCTTCAGCAGAAAGAGTCGATGTTTTCTCGGAGGGTATCAATAGCCCCATGCCAATGCAAGAATCAAGCGGCGCTGATACGTCATCTGATGTCCCACGCCGGAGAGCAAGAGTGTCGGTGCGTGCTCGATCGAATGCGCCAGTGGTAATAATACAACGCTCGGTAGTCTCTGCATCAATTGCTGCTGCTGCTGCTGCACGATGACAGTGAGAACTGTGGCTATGTACAACTAATCAGAAGCTTGTTGTGGTTTGCAGATCGGTGATGGGTGTCAATGGAGGAAGTATGGTCAGAAGATGGCCAAGGGAAACCCTTGTCCGCGGGCCTACTATCGCTGCACTATGGCCATCGGATGCCCAGTTAGAAAGCAGGTAGAGTTCGACATCTTCATTGTGAAGAACTGTCAAATCTTTACTTGGCTACGAAGTTGTAATCATCTCACATACATAGATCGAATGGTGCGATAGGTGCAGAGATGTGCAGAGGACAAGACTGTGCTCGTAGCCACCTACGAAGGCAGCCACAACCATCCCCTCCCGCCCGCCGCCAAAGCGTTGGCGAACACCACGTCGGCGGCCGCGGCCATGCTGCTCTCCGGCTCCACCGGCAGCGGGGGCTTTCTGAACCCCTTCCCCCGTGCTTCCACCATGGCGCCGCTCTCCGCGTTCCCCACCGTCGCCCTCGGCCCGACGCAGTCCGTGAACCCGCTCCAGCAGCTGCGGCATGCGCACCCTGCGGCCGTGCCGCTCCCAATGCCTCTCTTCATGCACGGCCACCCGCAGAAGCCGCCGCAGGCGTTGCAGGTGGGTCTGCAGCGGGGCCCGATGGTCGACACTGTGACCGCGGCCATCACGACTGATCCAAACTTCACCGCTGCCTTGGCCGCCGCCATCACGTCCATCATGGGATCGGCTCCGAGAAGTGCAGCCGGTGCCGGTGCCGGTGGTGGCCACGGAGTCTCTTCTGGGCCTCACGTCGTGCCGGGATCTCCTCAGCTTCCCCACCACCTTCTCTACTAATTAGAGGTTCCCTATTGGTTTATCTACAGCTCAATGCAAGTCCAGTGAACTCAATCTGTGTTTCATTCATCAGAGTAAGACCCTACGTTTAGACAAGGAAAAAGGAAGAACATAAACAAATATCCATCAATCTGCCTCCAAATCTACATAGACAATAAACAAGATTCTTCCAGTCTCTCTCATATCAAATATCACAGCCCAGATTTAATAGGTTAAAATTGATCCGTCCATCAATTTAGTTTGACTTAAACAACCGATCAAAATAAGTCGGTAGTAATAATACATTCATCAGATATGTATAAATCGAGTTGTTTTCTTTATTAAAACAACAATATGAGCTTGAGAAAGGTATTCCTTTCTGGTCATATAGGAACAGCAAAATTTATGGCTTAGAAGAAGTGGAAGGAACAGCAAAATTTAGTTGAATCTCCAGTGAATGCATCAAATTAGCATTGACATTCCACAACTGTACAGTTTGAATGTGAATGCCAAAGAAAAATTAGAATATGACAAAAACAACACCAGTTGTGGGCAGGTGTTTGACCCATCTGATCAAGCTGGAATCATGAAATCTGGCTCCACAATGAATACAAGCTGCTTCCTGTTCTTTAATGCTTGGCCACAAAGGTACCCAAACTTGAAACTTACAAGCACTACCATCAATCACAAGCATCAGAGGCAGGTGTCTGGATTACTCACTTTTCTTTGAATCTATAATATTCCTTTTTCAATAATTACATATTGGAGCATAATACTCCTGAAAAAAAAATATATAAAAAATTCATCCAATAGTTGCTCGATATGTGATGATGGCCAAATTAGTATTTACATCAACTTTATGTGTATTTGAGCTCCCCCGGTTTCATTTATCAGCTATATAGAATGGGTATGCATGGTTTTACCCCTTCAAATGGACCTCACAAAGCATTGATCTATAGGAGATGAGTCATCTTTGGTTCTCTAACTCTTCCTTTATCGAATAATATTTTTTTTCCTAATAATTAATGGTTATAGTAGTGTTGGTTTTGTTCTTAGAAGTAGACCCAAAAAAAATAGCTCTAGGAGAGGAGTCAATATATGTTTTTGTTAGAGATTGATTCTCCAACTCTTCTATTTATCATATATTATTTTGTTGCTATGTATTAATCTTTTTAGAGTCTTTTTCACTTTCTTCCTTTTTTATCTACTATATATAATGATTTTTTCTAATATTTTTTGGTGTGGAATATGATCATCGACTTAATGATGATCAGTTTGGATACTCATGATTTGAAGTTTTCGATATCAGATTTATGTCAATCTTATAGCTTCTACCGAGTATGTATTAACATATCAATAATACATGATGTATCGACAATTGTTATACAACTTTTTATGACATTAGCATACATATGTGTGGATCCATATAAAACAAAGAAGCCAGTTTTGTGAAAAAATGAAATTAGAAAAAATGAAGTCGTCAATTTTGATTTATAAAAATTAAAAAATATATCAAGATTCAAACATTGATCATTGGACTTAAATTTAATGTGCTAATCACTATATTATATGACTCATTTGTCTTTAAATTTTTTTATCCCATTTGAATTTGAACAGAAATGATCGACTCCGGTATTGATTTTAGAAAGTGAAATCAAACCGCTAAATCGTAATTTTTGTTTGATTCTAAACTATCAAACCCTTAATATGATTCGATTTTGATTGATAAAAAAATAAAAAAAATATCAAGATTCAAACATTTGATCATTGGACTTAAATTTAACGCGCTAACCACTATATTATATTACTCATTTGTCTTTTAATTTTTTTTATTCAATTTGAAATTGAACAGAAACGATCGATTCCCGTATTGATTCGAAACTATGGAACCGGTAATATGATTTTGTTATGATTATTGATCGATTCAAAATCGAATTGTGGTCAGATAAACTCATACTTGGAGTGTTTCTCACCAAGGAGTTTATGCTGACAAGTATCTCATACAGGGCTAGACCCCATGTTGCTTATTTGCAAGGATGTTGTTGTTCATCATGCTCAGCATTTTTCTGAGGTGAGAGGTGGCACCACTGACTTGGATGCTCTCATCCACAAGCAGCAACTAATTCAGTAGATCCTTCGGCAATTTGGTCATTTGATGCCTATCTTTATGATGCTTTTGCTGTTCATGGTGTTCAACCCTGCCCTTGGCCAGGACTGAGCACCAGTGGCATGGATAAGGTTCTCCACTCTTGTGAATTTTTTTGTTTTTTTTTGTTTTCTGCTATCAGAGTTGATCCCTTGTGATGATATGATTTGACAAAAGATGTGCTTTTGCAACACCAAGTCAAACATTTAGAGACTCAAATTGAATGATATATGAGATGAAGCATCTCCCATTCTCATTCTTATCCAAAATGCAACTTTTTTTTTTCTCTCTCTGTTAATATTTCATCTTAGCTTTGTGGGCCAAACTTGATTTATGTTAATCTTACATCCTATCTAAAAATGGCACAGAAGGAGATAAATTGTGTGCAATGATCCTCACATCGCTAAATATGACAAACATATCTATTTTTTACCAATCAATTATTTGGTTATACATATTATTTATTTATTTCAAATGGTCATTTGGGAATATAAGAGTCTATCTATACCTTAACCTATAGCATATACACCAAAACTATGCCATATGATTACTAATTTGTCATTCTATTTTATTTCTTTTGACCACCTCCAATAAAATATTCATATTATTATCTTTTAATAGATAAGTGATAAAAGCGAGATTTATCTTTATCAATTAGACTGACTGATATCTTCAATATATTATCAAATTTATTATAGTATTATCAAATAGTACATGGCTCAATCATGTTGTATGAGAATAAAAGTCGGAGTCAATAATTGTTATCCAATAGATAATTATTATTTTTTGATTTAACTTTTTATATTAAATAATATATCAAATAATATATATTATATATATTGATATGCGTAGATTGACACATGAGGAGTTATCGACAACTCAATTATATGTGATTAATATCTCAACTGTAAAATAAATAAGTGGAGATATCGACCCTCGACAAAGAGAGTCTAAAGCGATGCGATACTGCTGCTTATCACCTATAAATAGATTAATCATAGATTCAAAATCATATATTTAATTTTTTAAAATATAATTTAATTCCATATGACAAGTGTCAGATATGTAAACATAAAGAAGAATATTATCTTATCATTATTATTATTAATTTAAATTAATATTTTTAATGTTATCATCGAGCAACTCCGAATTCATCAAATTGGTGTTGTCGGACGCGCCTTATTCTATTATGTATAATATATAACATAATTCTCCCCCGTGTGCGTAGCGAGACTCGAATCAGGGAGACCCCCGATGGCGGAGTCCCGTCACCACCCCTTCCATCCTTTCGCTTCGTCTTCCCCGCCCAAACCCTAACCCTTATCGTGGTCGATCAGATCTCATCCAAAGGTGCCAGTCCCATGGATCGCCACCACAGCGACGACAGCACCGACAACGGCGGTGACGCCAACGGCCAGCGGGCGAAGCGGCCCCGGCCTGCCCCTCGTCCCATCTCCGCGACCGAAATCGCGGAGGAGTTTGCCCACCACGACTCCTCCGTTGCACGCATCAATAACGGCAGCTTCGGCAGCTGCCCGGCCACCGTACTCGCCGCTCAGCGTTCGTGGCAGATGCAATTCCTCCGTCAGCCCGACGAGTTCTACATCCACCGCCTCCAGCCTGGGCTTTTCCACTCCCGCGCCGTCGTCAAGGAGATCATCAACGCTGCCGACGTCGATGAGGTTTCCCTCGTCGATAACGCCACCACCGCCGCCGCCATCGTCCTACAGCACGCCTCCTGGGCCTTTGCGGAGGGCGCCTTCCGCAAGGGCGACGCCGTCGTCATGCTCCACTACGCCTACGGCGCTGTCAAGAAGTCCATCCATGCCTACGTGGCCCGCGCCGGAGGTCACGTCATCGAGGTCCCCCTCCCCTTTCCCGTCTCCTCCAACGAGGAGATTGTCCGCGAGTTCCGAAAGGCTCTGGAGCTCGGAAAGGCCAACGGCCGGCGGGTCCGGCTTGCCGTGATCGACCACGTCACGTCCATGCCTAGCGTCGTGATCCCCGTCAAGGAACTCACGAGAATCTGTCGCGAGGAGGGCGTGGATCAGGTGTTCGTCGATGCCGCCCATGCCATCGGCAGTGTAGAGGTCGATGTGCAGGATATTGGGGCCGATTTCTACACGAGCAATCTCCACAAATGGTTCTTTTGTCCCCCATCTGTGGCCTTCTTGTACACCAAGAAGTGTTCTGCCGCCTCTTGTTTGCACCATCCGGTGGTGTCCCATGAGTATGGCAATGGCCTTCCTCTGGAGAGCGGATGGATTGGTACCAGGGATTACAGCTCCCAGCTTGTGGTGCCCTCGGTTATGGAATTCATCGGTAGGTTTGAGGGTGGGATTGAAGGGATCCGAAAGCAGAACCACGACAAGGTTGTAGAGATGGGCAAGATGTTAGCTGAGGCATGGGGTACGTTTCTCGGGTCGCCCCCGGAGATGTGCTGCAGCATGATCATGGTTGGATTGCCTGGTTGTTTAAGGGTCTCTAGCGAGAAAGATGCAATGAAGCTGAGGAGCTTCTTGCGAGATAAATTCAAGGTCGAAGTTCCAATTTACTATCAGCCGCCCAAGGATGGGGAGGTCCTTGAGAAGGATGGGAACAATTGTGTCACTGGGTATGTCCGGATTTCTCATCAGGTGTACAATGTCGTGGGTGACTACCATAGACTTAGAGATGCCATTCACAATCTGGTAGGTGATGGATATAACTGTGATATGCTTTCATCCAAATGAGAAGGTGCAGCAACTTCAACTATCAGTATAACTTCAAATTAGTTGTCATTGATGTATGACATGGATTTTGTCTTTCGCATAATAATTTATGTAGCATGCGTTGTACTTAGAACAGTTGGTCTACATTGCTCTAAGCCATGCTATCATTAGCTTTCATTGATTGCTCCAGTGTCAAGGGGAAATGCTTTGCTTTTGACATTGAGAATTATGATATAACCCGGATTGCCTCATCTAATTGCAAAGATGCTGCGCTTTTTCATGTGGAACACAGCAATTTTGACTAAAGACCGTGTCGTAGGATAAATGCATTCGGATTGTCCATAAGCATGTTTTCCAGAAATCTCACTTTTCAGGACTCTGGATATTTTGTGGATATACAATAACACAATCTTGATTTATTTGGCTTGAACTTGTTGTCTAGGAGAAATTTGTTAAGAGTAAAATTTGTGGTTAAAGCCTGAGGTTTAACCATTTTACCACATCACACACTAGATTTCATGACTTATAATTTGCCATATTCCAAGTAACCCATGTCTATATATTTGTGGTAGATCAATCCAATTAGACAATGATTCTAGTTTGATTGTTATCATGTAATCTCTATTATCTAACTATGTCTCTCTATTCACCTGTCTCAAAAAGCAGTTTGTGGTAGTCAATGCGGCATATAATGATGGTTGATGAATCAAGCGAGAAATTCAGATGGATTTCTTGTAATGATTTCTCTGTGAGTAGACACTTTTTGTTGCATATCATTTCATTATAGTGAGCTGGACAATATGGTAAACCAGTAAACCTTCTCAGGGGCAAGGCCTAAGAAACTCAATTTTGTGCATAATAATGCTTGAGTAGGAGGAAATGACACATACCGTGGGTCAAAAGAGATCATAACTTAGTGAAAACTGCAAGCCATAATGTCCTGACTACTTGGGACTGGCTGTGTGAGGCTTTTTCCATCATTGAACTTTGTACAAAGTAATATCCTCGGTTAATTTAAAAATATGTAAATCTTTTATTTATAATTTCTAATGAAGTCTTCTTAGAATTTCCTCTACCTCTCAGAAAACTAAGCTCATATATTATCAAAGGAATTTCCTATTGGTATATCTTGTCAATTCTTTTTGTGTAAAGTCTTAGTGATGAGTAATTAGTTAACTGATGGTTCTTGTTCTTGTTATAACGTTTGTTGTTTGTATGGTATAAATAGATGTGATTTTCATCTGAAAAGTTGCTTTGAAATGCAGTCCTATGATTATGTGGACCTTTTGTTGAATTTGAGGCATCTTATGCAACAGAGTTTGTAAGGCATATCTTGTGATTTTGTAGACTGAAGAAAACATGATCAGATTAGCATATGTGGTATATAAAGTATAACATACTGACTATGGGGGCTCTGCATCTTTTGTAATGAATAATAAAAAATCAAAGTTGGTGAAACTTCAGCTTTTTGCAAAATTTTGTAAACCGAAAAGTATAAAGCTTCTCACTTTTGATCAGTGGCTGATAGGGGACAAATTGTCTCTTAGATCAATGTCTGAAAGAAATATGAAATGCCACATCGTTTCCATCCATCTTTCTTGGGTGCATAGTATATTGGTGCTTTTGTAGAAATTATTCCTTTGAAATATCTTTAATCGTAATACTTGTTCGGCTATTTTTTTCTGGATAGCGATGGTTGTATAACCACAAAAGTTATGACAGAATTGCAGCACTGTTGGCTTTGAACATATTCAATAATTTAATGTCAATTTTCGGTCAATTGCTATTGCCTTTTAGGCCTTGCCTTCTGCACAAGCTTATCAGGTGCATGTCTAAGTCATTCTCGTTGATATCTCAGAGCCTCAACAAGAAGAGGCTCAATATCCAAGTCATAGCGTTGGATGCAAAACTTATTTTCCCTTTCTGTAATGCATCTGCAGCTTCTTGAAACCAGCATAGAATATAGAGAATTGAGTGAGTTACAAAACTCAATTGTGTTAGTTGTTGCATTAAAAAAGTAAATTTAGATGTTGAATTGAACCAATTGGTCATTGCATCTTTTTAACCGTTCAAATAGCAGCATGGTTACACATATAACATACTGTTTCATTGTTTCTTTAACACATGAACCTGACTTCTGTTTAATTTGTTTAACTTCCACTAATACATGGTATTGTCAGCATGAATGAGATAAAGTATTTCTTTTTGCTCTTCCTTTAAGCATACATATCTTTCTGTACCAGCACACACATTTTGTCTTTCCGCCTATTTCCTTTACAGAGTTCACTTTAGTTACTGTCAGAAAGAATGAGAAAATTAGAAGCATGTCCTAACATGGCTAGATTCATTAAAGCGCCATGCCCCCCTGCAAAGTGCAAGCGGAAACTTTTTCATCTAATTTGCTATTTATCCATTTTCTTAAATATATATGCAATAGTAAAAGCCTCTTGTGACAATACTATCATATTAGATCCTAATTTGATGAACTACAAGCATCCTTTGTAACATTTTGCACTTTTGTGTTGCACAAGGACTTTATGTTTCTGAGAATAACTGCTAGATAAATTGTTTGTTCTTGTCATAGAAAACTTGGAATTTGTTCAATTGTAAGTGGCTAATTGCTGATCTCCTGTGAGCTTCTCCAATCAAATGGTTTTTTGGATTGATTTTTCATGAAGAAATGTACATAATAGAGTTTTTTTTTTTCCTTTTTATATTTTGGAGAGAGAAGATTGTTTGAAGTGATATTACTTCTCAGATATAACTTGTTACCTGAGAGGCTTCTAGGTGGCAATATTTATGACAGGCACCTCTATGTCCTACTTTTGTGTTCTTGGGAATCTTTTAGTAAGATTTCACATACCAACATCATAAAAATGCTGGTAATTTAGCATGCTTTATGACTATCTCCAACCTCTTGTTTCTAGAGAAGTAGATATGGGTCTATAGGCAGTATGCGGAGAGTATGACGTCAAAATCCCAGGAGGATCTAGGAGAATAGAAGTATCTCATTTAGTAGGGCTCCTGGAGGTTTGTAGGGGAAATAGTATCTGTTTGGTTTGTCATGTAATCATTGGATGATTTGGACTTCTCCATTCCTTCTGGGGAGAGGATACATGTAGTCAAGAAGAGGAGGAACTTATGACCTGGCTTTATTTCATCTTGTACAGAAAGCTTGGAAGCTGGAGGTTGGAGTTAAATCCGTTTGCTCTGAGGAACTATTTTGATACCAGAAGGTTTCCTTAAAGGTCGAAGTCTGCTTCAGGCCGTCACATATGCAAAGAGACATGTATGTTGGCTTTTTTAGCAGTTATTCTTTTTGATGCAAAAACAATGTCAATTTAGTGACTTTAGGATCATGAAATTGTCACTGGACATGATCTTTGAAATGTTTTCTTTATGACATCAATGAGTCTGGTTCTTGAACTAACCACAACTGAAAAAAGAATGCAATGTGTGCATTGTTTTGTACCGTGACTCAATTTGAAAGAGAACATTTTGGTTTCTTTTTGAAAAGGAAAGCCAAATTGATGACCTCAAGTCACAGCTTGTGAGATCAGTGAGTTTGTGTTGTCTTTTCTGGGTTGACTGCCTAATTGTCTTTACATTGTTTTTGTAAATCTTCTGATTCATAAGGTTTATGTCATTAGTCAATAGATCTGATGGCTAATTATAAATTATCCTTTGTACTTTAATCTCATTAGCTTCATAATTTTTATATTTTAAAAAATATATTAATATTTTTATAATTTTAAAAATAAAACAAATAATTTTATTTGTCTTTAAGTCGTTGATTGTATTGACATAAAATATAATTGGATCAGTGTAAAAGTAATAGGTGAAAAAATAATTTTAATATTTTTTTATTTTTAATGATTTAATTGATAAAAAAGAAGTTCAATATCTTTTATGTTAGAAATGAAAGAGGTATTGAAATTATTTTTTGTGCACATTATTTTTTGTGTCGAACCAACAAGTGGTATCTATCATATATTATATTGTGTTTTGGTATCATATATTATATTGTGTTTTTTGTGTTCTCTGTTAATGTACTTGATGACGTTAGAACAGATAAAATTATTTATTTCATTTTTATAAATATAAGGATCTTAATATATATTTTTTAAGTATAAAGATTGTTACCCTAATAGGGTCTAAGTATAGGGGGTCTTATATAATTTCAACATTCCTTCAATTTTTTAATAATTTTATTAGTAAAAAAATAATTTTAATATTTCACGTATTAGAAACAAAGGTATGATGAAATTATATTTTTTTATCACTTTCGTGTCAATCCGTATCATGTGTTGTGTTTTTCAGATTATTTATTTTATTTTTTAGAATTATAAAATTTTAATATAAATAAGTATAGAGATTATAATATTAAGATGGTCTAAATATAAAAGGTAATATATAGTTAGCCCTAAATTTAATCTTAAAAGTTTCTAAAATTTTACCATCATGCCCAAATAAGAGGGGTTTAGAAAGTTAAAAATTAGTATTTTCTAATATATAATTCATAAAATAAAATATATACGTACAATTCAAGTAATAAAAACATAAGAATTAAAAAAAAAGGCTCGGGTTAACCTCTTTTAGATCAGGTCAGCTTTAGTTAAATTCTATTAAAATTCTGTTAATATAAGACAAAAAATCCTCTTACTACTTTTTATCATACAATCTATATTTCAAAGCGTATCATTACCAATTAGACTTTCAGCAAAATAGTGCAATAACAACTAACTAAATATAGTGGTTTAGAATGCTAAATTTAGATTAAGAACTATGGATATAGAGATCACTGAAATTGAATGTCTATATATATACACACAAAATTCCGTTTTGATGTTCTTCCGCTCCTTCGTTCGCCCTCCCCCTTCGTCGTTAGTTTGGAAGGAAGCCCTCGATCGAGTAACAGCGCCAAAGATCCACTCTTCTCCTTCCCTCTCCTCCCTCCCGATCCAAACCCGAAGGATCCGATACCATGGCAGCCGCCCAGCCGGAGAACTCGGAGGCGCCCTGCTCATCGCCGTCTCCTAGGGCCGCGAAGCCGAACGGCGATGCCACTACCGAGATCTCCTCCGTCCACTCCGGTGAGCCCTCCGACCGCAAGGACGTTGATGCTCTGGTAAATTGCATTGTTCCGATGTTTCTTGGTTCGGATGTAAATGGGTTTAGGGATGCCGCTTCTTGATCTCGATTGTGTTGGTAGACACAGGCCATCGCGACGAGGAGCGAAGAGTACCGCTTGCTGTTCCGTCTTCCTCCTGATGAGGTGGGTGGGTTTCGAGTTCTTATCCTGACAGGAACATCGTAATTCTTGTTGTAGTTTGAGTAATTGACTGTTGTCTGAGGCAGTCTGTTGTCTTCTTGACCTTTGAAGATTTGCTTTCGCGTGGATCACTTGTTAGGGTGACGTTTTCTCTCCCATAGATAAATAACGGTGGACTAGATGATGAATTTCTGCACGAACAAGCATTTATTACCTGTACTGTTAGGTGCACTTGTATCCGAGAAAATTAATATTTAATATTAGAGTTCTCTAGGAGTCTTGTTATTCTTTTCTTTTCGTAGTAAATGCATTCTTATATTTATAGGTGATGCAGAGTACATAATTGATAATTTTTTTAACAAATTGAGACATATTTCCATTATATTAAATGGCATGTATGATCCTCATACTTAGATTCTAATTTAAGACCTATCACTTGCACAATAATATACTAATCCCGTTCGGATGTCTCAATAGAGACAGTACATTATTGATATGATCATTAGGAATGTACAGGTTACACTTTCTGTTTTAGACGTTCAAAATTTTCCTTGATGTTCTAACCAAAGACTTCGATAAACTACTTCTAGGACCTTGTTGTATTTTATGCTTGAAGCTTTCAATATGAGTTTGTTCACAACTTTCTCTTGAGTTGAACTGTAAGAAATATTACTAGCTGGCTTCTTTTTCTTGCTGAATTTGATGTGTCACTTGGAATCATTAAATTGTGCATACAGAGGCTGATTTATGCCCTTTCTCATGGGGGAGGTGCTGTCATTTCCCTGTGAAGACATCTTCGGTCTCTTATCTCTCCAAGTCTAATCCTTTTATTCTGTAATAAAGTTTAATGTCTAAAATACATGCACATACTACAGTTTTTTTTTGTCAATGTCTGATGTAGTGCTTATGGGATTGTTCATTATATAACTTCCCTTGCAACCATCCTTTATTATTGTATATTTATAATGGATGGTAGGTGCTTTTATGTTTTCTTTTCCCTTTGGAAGTCTGGCAAGATATTCTGATATGTTATTATTTGGGACAAAGTTTAAATGGTTCAAATAAGGTGTCATGGCATTCCAGATCCTGTATGTGCTTTTAATCACTTTTTTGAGTCCATGAAACAAACTTTATGACCCCACTTCTTTTTTCCAGGTTTATGCTATTTCTGAATATTGCATTCTTAATTGTTTACATTATATACGTAGGTCCTTCTTCAAGATTTTAATTGTGCCATCCAAGAAAATATTTTTCTTCAGGTATTTCTGCTATTCATTTGCTTTCTTTTGTCATACTAAATCATGTGATTTCCAAATGACCTAATTCTTTTCATTTTCTTTCTTTGATTTATTTGAGATCGTCAGGTTCAAATGCCACCATTTTGCTCAGTATGGTAACAAATGTTAGGTTTGTAGTAATTTGTTGATCTTCTTGGGTTTCTCTGCAGGGTCATATGTATTTGTTTACCCACCACATCTGCTTTTATTCCAACATTTTTGGATTTGAGACAAAGGTACAAATTGAAGAGGGCTGCCCATTTAAATGTAACTTAAACTTTAGTTTGTTTTGCATGCAACTTGAGATGATTCTTGTTGACTTTCATTTGAAATATATAATGTGGCTCTTGTTTCATATACATTCATTTTTGGATCCTTTTTCATCATAAAAGCTATGCTCATATCTTGGATTTCTCAAATTTGCTTGAGCTCTTGCCATTGGTTCACATATAATGTTGGGTAGTCTTTACCAATGTTTGCAATTTCGACCTGTACCGCCTGGTACGGGTGGTACATACCGGTCCACCAGGTTACCGGTATGCGTACTGCCCGCTACCGGGCGGGTACCATCAAAAATCGACCGTCGGCGGTCGATTGAGGAAGAAAAAGGGAAGAAAAAGAAGAGGAAAAGAAGAAAAAAGAAGAGGAGAAGAAATAATACTGCGCTGTCCTCGCCCGCACACCATCTCCGCCCGCGGGTCGCCCGTGCGCCGTCGTTGTCTGCGGATGTCGGCCCTTTTTTTTAATATTTTTACTATATTAATATTATATTATATTATAGAAAATATTATATTATATTTTAATATACTCAAGCGGTATGCACCATACCAGTACCAACAATATGTTGGTACACTGGTATAGACCGGTACGTCAATCCTTGATCTTTACTACATAGATTGATAATCATATACTTGGCTTTTACTGTCTTGTTCGATTTTTTGTTAACATAATGTAAGATTGAGAAACTCAGCATAGTGCCAATATGGGTCGGTGGGAGGACTGGTATGGTTTTGGTATGGATCAGTATAAAGAAGGTGAGAAGAGAGGAGTGGGAGCACTAGGAGGACGAAGAGAGGAGGAGACAAGGAGAATGCAGAGATGGAAGATGAATAGGGTAGAAGGTGATGACCCAAACTGGAGGAGGAGGCAGCACCCATGAAAGGAGTTGAATCTGAGGTGGCAAAATGGGGAGGGAGAGAGGGAGGAGGTAAACAGACAGCAAACAATTGTTTACAGCTATAATCAGTTGTTTATTGTTACAAAACAGTCTACGACAGTAAATTGACAGCTGTTGCCAGTTCTATACTGATCGCTGCTTACATTTACAGTAGTTTACATGGCGATAAACTGCTGTTGATCAGTTGACCCTTTTAATATATATATATATATATAGTATTACAAAAATCAGTACATGCAAGTATACTGATCATAGTTTGACTGGTAAATGTGAAACAAGGAATGGTCTGACTGGGCAAAATCACCTGGCTCGCTTTCTGGTCCCCTGTTGGACCTGTAATTGTCGGGCTCTAGTGAGTGGTACACCTGGTATTTAAAACCTTGATTCTTACAATCACTTTCTGCTTGCTTTCAGTGTCTGACTGAATTGGTCGAGAAGTCTTTTGGCTTATCTTTATGTGCTGATTCTTTATATCTTTGGTCAGTAGGGTTATTGAGCATTTTTAACAACATAATCTTCTAATTTCCTTGTTGCTTAAGCCTTGATCTCATGTCTAGTATCATTTTATGGGAACAAACTCTTAGGAGTTGTCTTTTGGGTTCGGTGGTAAATTGGGTGTACTATGCCATAGGCCATGTCTAATTGGGGGCTAAATAGGATTATCAAAATTAATGTTTCTTTATGTGGCATGCCTTCCCTATCAATTTCAACTGAAATAATATACAATTGCATGACAGCAAATTTTACATTATGAGTGTATTTTAGGTCTTAATTCCACTTTAGAAATAAGCTTGACCTCATTTTGGAGATCAACAGTCTGATATGTAACAATTAACACCATTGTGTCTCTTGAAGTTTACCATTAGGGTTATGTCACAAGTATTGCTGCGGGACAGATTTGGCTGCAACTTTTGTTATCTGTTTATATTAGCCATATTTTGGTTCCATATGTTGGCTTTTTGCTATGCCTTAACAGTTTTGAGGTATCCTGTAATGTTACATTTTAACATCAAGTACATCAGTATTTGTTCCTTTGCTCTTTATTTGGTAAAGGTCTAATATGGCAAATAGTCGTGTGGATAACCTTATTACCTGTCTTCACCCATTTTGATTAGTCATAACATATCCACACACATATTAATGCCTTTGTTCTTGTATGCTGTATAAGTCAATAATCAGCTGGCAGTCCATTCTACTACATTAATATGGTTTTTAGATACATTAATGGTTTTGTTGTGCAGAAAATAATTCTTTTTCATGAGATAACATGTGTTCGTAAAGCAAAGACAGTTGCAATCTTTCCTAATGCTATCGAAATCATTGCAGGAGAGAAAAAGGTAATAATTTGGCTTAGCCAGTTTTTCTCTGTCATTGTCTTTTATATTTGTGGATAGCCTTATGCAGTTTTGTCCTTTAGTTACTGTTTGTGCTGTTAAATTTTGTTGGTTACCCAAAGCCCAGAAGCAATGCCACTTTGTTATTTTTTTTTTGTTGGTATTTCCTGTAAAGTTTCTTGTTTATTGAATTCTTAACTGGCAGTACTTCTTTGGATCTTTCTTGTCCCGGGATGAAGCATATCGGCTAATTATTGATGGCTGGGAGCAATATGGTGGAGGCACAAAAGATTTCCAGGATTCTCAGGTCAGCATTTTATTTCCTGATTTATTGATTGTATTTATTATGCTCATTGAAGTTTTGATAAATACTTCTAAAGCAATATTCCCTAGTTCTTTCAATTATGACAAGTTGCCTCATCTTTATTAAATGGTAGTATCAAATTTGGCAATGGTTGATTACTTCAGCACAATTTTATGCTGTAGCTGTACCTGTAAATCAGAATATATATATATATATATATATATATATATATGTATATATATATACATATGTGTATGTATGTATGTATATAAATATGTATGTGTATGTGTCTCTCTATATATATATATGTGTATATATATATATGCATACAAGGATTCGAATCTCAAATCCCTATAAATATATATATATATATATATACACACATACATACAAGGATTGCAATTTCGATTTGTACCGCCCATACCGGTCCGTCAGGTTACCGGTACGCGAACCGCCCACTACCAGGCGGTACTGCCAAAATCGACTGTCGGCGGTCGATTAAGGGAGAAAAAGGGAAGAAGAAGAGGAGGAAAATAAGATAAAAAGAAGAGGGGAAGAAGAAAGAATTACCTCGCGCCGTCCTCACCCACACGTTGTCGCCGCCCCGCAAGCGATTTTTCTCCCGTTCGAGGAGACAAAACGTCTCCCCGCGCAGGGAGAAAGATCGAGGCGATGTCGCCCCTTTTTTTACTTTTTTTTCTTAATATATTAATATATTTAATATTATATTATATAATATTATAATATACCATATCGGTACCGAGAAAATGTTGGTACATCGGTACGGACCGGTAGGTAAAACCTTGTATATATATATATATGTATATGTATACGTATATCTGTGTATATATATTGATCCGTCAGTTGATTGGCATGTGGACCGCCCTCTACGGGTGGTACGTACCAGTCCACCAGCTGATAGACATGCAGACCATCAGCTATTGGGTGGTATCAGCTGGTGGGTACGACGAGGAGCATGACGGCGAGGAAGACGAGGCTGCAACACTCGTTGGATGGAGAAGGCATGATGAAGAAGGGAGTTGGACGTGGCAGGAGACAAAGAAGCGCTCTGTCAGGCGAAACTCGGGAGGGGGCGGGTCCTCACTCCATGGTAGGGGCCGGAGGGATCGTGGCTGCTGTGGTCGGGGAGGTTGTGACAACGACGAAGGAAGGGATCCTTGCCCAGGTTGGTTCGTTGCTTCCCCTTCTCGCTCTCGTCGTCATCTTGGTCTTCTCCCTTACAGTCGCTGAGGGTGGCAACTGCGGGGAGCGAGAGATGAGCTCGCCCTGGGCTGGATCCCCGTCGGATCCAGTTGTCACGGGAGCATTTCGGCTTGCCTCACGAGGGATGAGTTCGAGCTGGGAACGGAGGCAATCTATCGTATCCTCGCGCACTCCACCATCAGTCCCTTTCGGTCTCTCGAGATGGAAAGACTGTAATAATTTTTTATATATGTTACTTGTATATGTTTAAATATATACCTGGGGGATATTTTTATAGACAATTTTTATAGTAATTATTTCTCATAAACATATGTATAAAATACATATGTTTATGAGTAAACATATATATATGAATATATATATATTTTTTATATACATATGTATATAAACATATATATATAAATACATATACCAGCGATACACTAGGATGTACCGCTCCGTACTCCATACCATATCATATCATACCAAGCAAAGCTCTCGGTATACTGGTATGGTACGAAATGAAAAACCTTGTTTTATTATTTTCTTGACCTGACTTGAAGACTAGCATAGATGTCATTTGCAGCCAAATTTGCCCCCTCCAAGTTTGATTTTAGATATCCAATTGAGTTTTCATTTTTCTATAAGGGGCCACAGCTTCCTTTAACAATTTTATGGGTAGTCGATGGGTCTCAATGGATAAGATTCAGAAAATCTATTAAACAATTTATTGCCCAGTGAAAATCCTTATTGAGGAATTTTACGTGGATTGAGGTGTCAGTACTAGGGTTTGCAATATCTGACCATACTGTTCAGTGTGTATTGGTTCGATAGAGGACCGGTATGCTTGGTACAACTCGGTACCTTAGTGTACCATGTGTTAGTTCACTCAGTACAACTCGGTACATATCGTATCGACAACTGATCAATACAATGGTACGGTATGGTATTACAAACCTTGGCCAGTACACATTGGATGGTATGTTTGAAAACATGATAAGGCAGATAGGTGCATGCATCCATACCTTGTTTATGTTTGTGCCCCCTATGCCAGTTCATTATGTTTGGATGGAGCAATATGCATTTGATTCTGATGTTGGTTTAATGAATGTGTTGCATGATTTACACTTCTGGTACAGTATTTATGGATTGTGTTGGCATCTGATCTTCTGGGTATGGTGCATTTTACTTTAATACTTTGCAGTCTTAAACTTAAACTTTGTATCCTCTCAATTAAATTCTTTTTCTTTATATGAGATCTATACTGCTTCAAATTTTAGACTGAGATTTGCAGGATATTGTACCATGCAAGTCTTGGTTCTCTTTCAACTATTAGATTGTGCTCTTAGGTTTTAACTTGTTCAGGAAGTTCTGATGTATAGATAATCTTTACAAGTTCATTGATTGTCAAATCAAGGAAGTTCTAAAGATATAGGTGTAATTTCTAAAATTTCTCTTTAGATGTGAAATTCGGGATTGCTTACGAATTTGCATAAGGCTCTGTCTATGTGTACTGTTTCAGTTTGTTGTGGATCTTGGCTGACACTTTTAGTCCACAAGAGAGTCATGAAAGGCATATATGCACATTGCCACTTAACTTTCGTCCTCGTCATCACTTAAATGTTAAAATAAAAACTTTGTCACACATTTTTAGCTTTGCAACATTCATCAATTTGTGTTGATGAAATCAATTCATGAATTTATGTACTAATATACTTTCAAGATAAGTGAAGTAGGAAAAACTTCGATCATGGACACGAACCATCACAGGGCAAATTGTCAAACAAGGAGAATTAGACGTTGAGACGACGAAGTATCATGGCGGAGATTGGACGTTGGGCCAGAGGATTGGTTGACGTGTCGAAGGATGGACTTCGAGCCGGAAAGATCGAGTATTGCGCCAAAAGATCGGGTGTTGTGGAAAGTCAACATTTCGATAGGTCGGGCGATGCATCGAAGGAAAGAACGATGTGTCGGAGGTTTGGATGAAGTGTCGGATGATCATATGACTTGTCGGAATGCTGGACAACTTGCTGATTGCTTCGTAATTATGTTAGATGTGATTGAGTGGTTAAGTCTTGATCATGGTCGTTTAGAGTCGAATTAAGCTGGTATTGGTTCGAAACCATGTCATCTTGATTTGGGGCCCATTGGGCCTAAACCAGGGTTGAATTGGGCTTGATGAAGGCCAATTCAGTGTCCTGAATATGACCTGGGTAGTGGTATTGCTAGGTCCAGGCAGTGGTATCACCAGGTCCAGGCGGTAGTACTGCCCAAAGTGTCGGAGAGCACAGTTTGTGCTCTTCCGGGCTTTCCGATGGTGGTACCGCCTAAACCGATGGTAGTACCGCCAAAGCCTAGATTCCTGGTCTTTATTCGGCGGTAGTACCACCCAGTAACTGTGGTGGTACTGCTAGTTCCCCGAAAAATCGGGGATTTAAAATTTTGGCTCCAATTGAAGCCATTGAATGATCTATAAATACCCAACTCATTCTTGCTTGATAAAACACGAAGGAGTGTGAAAAAAAAGGGTGAAAAGGGATAGAATCCTTAAGCTAAAAGTGTTGTAAACTCTTAGTGTTTGAGTCTCTTCCTCCTTGAGTTTAGCAGTTATTTTAAGGAGGTGTTATGTCTTGTAAGAAAGAGTTTATAAAGGTTCTCTCCTTAGCCTAGTAAAAGAAGAAGTGTTGTAACAAGGGTAGTTGATCTTTGCTCGTTAAAAAGAAGATCGAAAGTAAAAGCCGGCTACCTCGAGAGAAGAGGAATTGGGAGTGAACGTAGGTCGGGACAACCAAACCATTATAAATCGGTTTGCATTTCCTTCTTGCTTTTCCTTGTCATTTGCTTACTGATTTACTTACTATTTACACTTTCAAGTCAAACACATTTCCGATTCATATTTTCATTTGAACTTTTTTGATGTAAATCTTTTTACGAAAGCGGTAATTCACATCCCCCTCTTAGTGCCATTATGATCCTAACATGATGTAGGGTCGGTTGAGTTGTGTTGATCCTTGTTGATTCCTGCAGATCCTTCTAATGAAGGAAAATACCTTCCTTGTTATGCGCCTATATCTCAATGGTCTCATGTCGCTTAAATTAGGTGGATGCTTGTTGGAGATTTAAAGAGTATCGCCTCGTAGATTTTGAAGTTTTTGAGGTCCTTCACAAAATTTGCCCATCGTTTTCTTTTGCTACTTAGTTATCACTTAAAGTAGGTTTGCATCACTTTCGTTTTCGATTGACATTATTGGGAAATGAAGCGGACAATCTACTCTCAGTAGTATCGATCACCACTGGTGATGATTGACAACTCGTCTTCCATTAGACTTCTTTCGAAGGGTGTTTGAACTTGTGCAGAGCTCCTCTGCTGGATAAATAAGAGAACTGGGGTACTTGGTTTCGCCTATTCTCTTAAGAGTTGAGAAGGCAAAGGTTACTTGACTTCACTCGCCTTCTCGAGGTTGTACTTCATGCATCGAGCTGGTTATAGTCTTCACCCGCTCTTTACTTACACTTCCGAAGCACCTGAAGTGTTTACACTCCTTGCGTTGAGTTAGCCACTGTGATTCGCCTTCTCACTACCATCGAACTTCTGGAATGCAAGAAGTTTTGGTCGCCTTTGGGATTATACCGTGTTCTTCATCATCTTTGCCGCCTACTCCTCTGAGTCGAAAAGGTTCAACACTACGTACTGCCTACTTCGTTCCTTGTTCGAGCACTCTTGCATCACTCCGAAGTCCTCCACTTTTGGGTATCTTGATGAGAAACCCGTTGACACAGATCTTATGAAGTTCTCTGGCTTTTGCCCTTCAACCTTGTCTTGGTACTTGGAGTTTGCCTCTATATTCTCCACCTCCTCAGCCCCTTTCACGACTAACCCTCTCCTTTTATGAGAGCAAGAGATCGATAACTCCATGAAAGTCCTGCCTCTGCGGTACCATGGCGTTGCCGAGCCCATGATACTACTATATGTTGCTTCGTGTCTGCGTCCCTTTCTTCACAATCGGTATATTTGCCTCTGTGGCACCGAAGCACTCCTTTGAGTCTACCTCCATTCTAATCGATGCTTAGCTTTTGGGTAGTTGAGCCCTTCTGGACTCGTCGTCGTTTCCTCACCCCTTTTAACCACCTGCTTCAACACCTCTACGTTTTCCCAGTAGTTCCCCTTGGTCGATGGAAAGACTATAAATCCCATGCATGATCTTCGCCATCCTGTTGTAGGGCTCGCGCTGATTCTGTTTTCCTTAGCTTCCTTGGTAGCAACGTTCACTTGCTCAACCTTGTCCTTTGATTTATCAGGCTTCTTTAAGCGAATATAAGCACTAGAGAGGTCCAACTCTCTAGCTGCTCCGATCATACCTCTGTATGATCAAGATCCCCCCCCCCTCTATGGGACTCACTGGTACTTGCACTCAAAATTCTCTCTCGGTGGTACATAGTCCCCATATATTGATGACAAAGACTTCCATCCGATGCAAAACTCGATGTATGCACGGAAGACCTGCCTCTGCAGTACCATGACATTTACTCCTTGAATCCATAACCCTTCTTGTCGTCGTGTTGTTTATCGAAGTGGAGCTCCCAGTTGCTCCTAATCATTTCTCTGTATGATCAAGTCCCCCATGGGACTTCTCCTGCATGTGTTGTACTGCCTCAAACTGTTCCACCACGATCCGCTATGCCATGTCGCCGCCTAGTGACATCTCCATTGCATTCAAATTTTCGTGTGATGAACTCAAACTATGATCTCTCTATATGTGGCCTCTGCCAACACATCGTAGGGTCTTCGATTGTGTTTGCTCATTTGGCAATCGACATTCGTCCACCCATTCTCGGGTCACACCCGGACGAAGCATAATTTTAGGCTAGTCCGTCGCCTAATAGCTCTCGAAGTCCACTGACTTTGCTGAAATTGGTGCATCATTGTCTGGGTCTTGGTCCTCTGCCCCCACCGAAACAATCTTCATTGTGTATCGCTTTCTTCATGACCACTCGAATGACAGCACTGTGACATATTCTTCAAGAGAACTTGTCTTTGCGTCCTCTTGCCCCTTGCTAAGGCCTTTTAATCCCGTCAAATGCTTCTATGAGATAAGATGCATGTACCTCGAAGCTCCCTTCTTTTTTGGCACAATGCAGGATGAGTTTGCTCGATCAAAATGAAGAACTCATAGAATGACATGATCTCGCTCTTGCTTCTGCAAGAGTTCATATCCTTGACCTCTATCCAAGGAAAGCTTCGTGCCTCCTCTTCATGTTCCATCTTCCATATCGACTCCCTTCATGCCGCTTCGATACTTCACCAAGTTCCACCTAAGTTGCTCCACCCCTCGATTTGCATTGAGTTGATGGTGGCTCTTACGCTCACCATTCCATAGGTCAGCCCTCCGGGGAGTTCGATTTTCACATCTACTAGGTGTGCCTTCATTTGATGTTGCCATGGGTCGCTCCCACACTTGATCTCGCAATGCATCCACCAATGCATTACCTCATGTGAGATCATGTGACGACTCCTCGCTGCTCGCTCGATCCATTGAGCTTTGTGGAGTTGTTGTCTTGAGGTACTCAACATGTGCGGTCCATTGCACATGATTCTCCCTCCGGAGAACTAGGACTTTGGAGCAATTTTCCTCTTCACATCCTTCCCTCTGGAAGTTTCGAAGATCACCATCCCCTTCGACTACTCCGTCTTGCTTAAAAAATTGTGCATTGTTCTGCCCCCGTAAATGCACTTGCTAGATTGCGACTCTTCGCCAATACAACTCCCGTTGCACCGGCCTAGCAACATGTTGAACATGTTGCACACTTCAGCCTCCTATGGACGTATCCTTCCCATGCTGAAAAGGAAGTTTTAGTACTCCATGACGTCGAGTTTCGATTGCCTTGGGATGGCCACAGACACTTCATCGTCTGTATACAAGCCCTTGCATGAGTAACAAATTCTTTGAGTTAGCAATTCCCCTCCCCTCTGTGAGTTTTGCACAACTCTTTCGGTTGTTGTGCAACCATCCCACTTTGCACGATCTCACCCTTTACCAAACGCCCCGCTTGCCTTAAGCATCTCAAGTTTGATTGCCAACGTCGAGCCGTAGCTCGAACTCAACCATTCCAACCTTTGTGCGCTATGCATTCTTCCTAGCTTGCTTGTCCTCATTGGTGCCTCTCGCGCAAAGGGTTAGCCATTCCTCTGAATGTCAATCTTGAATGCTTGCTCCTCTGAGCGAATCTTTTCCCTACATCTCAATGTTCATTTCCCTCAAATGGTCGTCATCTAGCTGCCCTCCATGCAGCCCAGCTAGGTTCCCTACATTTGCTTGCCAAGTGTTTCTACATGTGCTTGTCCCGCTTTGAAACCAAATGTCGCGAACTTAGCTGATTTTGCTGAAGTCGTACGACACCCTTGTGTGTCCATTCGCGAAGGCCAACCTCCCCGAAACCTCCTATGGTCCTTTAGGACAAGAGAAAGCATTTTACACGGGATCCACAAGCAACTATTTCAGCAAACACTTTATAGCTAATGCAAATTACAACCATTGACTTAACAAACTCTGAACGGTCACACATAAAGGATCATAGTCTATTACAGACCGAAATCCCCACAAGTGTACACATGACACAACTCTCATTTACAAACCAAATACGGCCACAAAAGCTAATCAAACTAGGGCTGCCAAGCCTACTGCTAGCACGCTACTTGTTGTACAAAGCATGAACAAAGACCGAAAGACACAGACATACATGAGCATTACATCGAGTACTCTGTTTATATTTTTGTCCGTGATAGGTAGGTACTAGCGGTTCAAGACTAGCATGCATTCGTCAATACTAGCGTACCATATGCCTGTATGCCAATACATACTGATTTTTGGAAAAAAGATTGCAAAAATGGTCAGAAATTGATAAAACTCTTTTTTTGGGTTTTCTTATCCTAATTTAATGGTAATTTATAGTATTTAAATAAGAATAGAGTGTAAGATAGTAAATGAGAGTGAGTGAGAATAACTGAAAGAGGGAGGAGGATTTAAAGCCCCAAAAGAGCCCAACAGTTAATTTGCTTGTTGGGGTCAAACCTGACCCAATTTGGGTCAAGTATTGGTCAAATTCTGACTGGTACCGACCTGTATCAATCGATACTGTATGAGTTTTGACTATATTGGCTGATATATTACTGGCACCAACCATTGTTTACCGCTTGAAACAGGTTGGTTCGTGTGCCGATCAACTGGTGTAGTAGTAGTTACCCTCCATTTTGTATAGTTATGGGTGTGTCAAACAATGATTACAACCATAGTTAATTTCACTTTCAAATGTTAAATGCAGAACCCGAGATTAAATATATGGCTGATTTCCCTCTAGTTATAGTTGCAAGTTCTTTTTGTACCATGATAATTCAGTTTTATTGTATAGGTTCTTAAATGCTTTTCTACAGATAAATGTCATTACAAATTTCTTATGTCTCAATAAATTCTTTACTTTGTGAATAAACTATGCATTATTTTCTGTTCCACTCAGGATTCAAGATTGGAGGCCAGCAGTGAAGACAATGGCGTTATCTTTGAGAAAGTGAATGGATGTAAAGCATTAGCAGATGACTCATCATTTTTAAACAGGTAATGCTTGTGAATATTAACTGAGTTTGTCTAGTATCTCCATTCAGTTATTTAATACTTTTTTTTGCCAGAACTAAGGATACCATTGTTCTTGAAGAATCTAAATCTTTGCCTATTGGTAAAGTTGACAACGATATCTCCATAAAGCTTTTAGAAGTCCAGGAGAATAAGGATGAAGGAAATGCTAACCAGCCATCATCTCAAAATCCTTTTACGTGGATCATCGAGGACATTGATGCTCCTAAAGGTTACTTATTCATTATATATTAACACTTCAAGGTTTTACTTCACGTAATAGTTGCCTTTTGAAGGAATGAATGCCCTGTGGCATTGAGTTTTTGAAAGCATGATTCTGTTATATTTCTTCTACATATTCATCTTCCTTTGCCTTCACCCTTTAAATTTTGCTTGTTCTGCACTGCAGTGCCTGAACATTTTGTAATGCTTGCTGAGTCGAATTTTCCGGTAAAGAAGGAATCAATTGCATCAACACCCTAGTTTGTTCATGCTTGAGTGGATTTTTTTATTGACTTACCAAGTTTATGGATATAGATCCTTGTGGAGGATTTCTTTGGTCTATTTGTTTGTGATCATGCTACCAACTTTGTGGAAGATTTTCACACAAGATGTGGTGACAAGGGTAAATTTATTTTATTGACAGATCTACTTTGTTGCTCTTTTTCATATTAGAGGTTGTAGTTAATCATATAGTTATTTCATATTTTTGTGCATCAGATTTCCATTGCACTTCCTGGCATAGGCATGAACAGTTTGGACACACCCGTAATGTTTCATTTCTACATCCCATCAAAATATATCTTGGTATAGTGCAACAGTTCCTCTTTCACACTAGTCATACCTATGGGGTTGTTCTGTACATTTTGTTTACATCTGCCTTTAAATAATATCTTAATTCCTTTTAGTTTTATTTAAGGTGCTAAATTTGGACATTGTCAGGAGGTCCAGAAATTTCGTGTGTACAGAAACAGGTAGCACATACTCTTTATTTTTGCATCTGTTTTCTAATTATTGTAATAGATGTTAATATCAAATTTTAAGATTGAGGAATTGGTCTGCAAATATGATGGTGGCCATGTTGTGTTTTGTATTGCAACTTGGCCTTATGTGAGAATTTACTGCTGAAACCATTGAATTATGCTGATGAATTTCATTCCTTTGTTTTATTTTTAATATTTGTAGTAATCTATTAGTTTTTTTTCCTTTGCAAATGTAATAAGTTGCCTCAAGGAAAGTATTTTATATCTCTGTACACCAAGGTTCACCGTACCGGTTCGTACCGGCATATCGAGATTTGGCCGGTAGGTCGGTATGTCGGTACAGCTCGGTATGCTTGGGTGTACCGAGCAGTACAAAATAAATAATATTTTAATGATTAAAAAATATTATTTTTTTAATACCAGAAATATTAGATAAAAAGTTAGGTTAGGGTTTGTAAGATAGAAATTTGTACAGATTCAACAAAATTAATGTAAATTAGGCAAAAATAATATTACATATCTTTTTCGTGCTTTGAGGAACCGTTTTGAGAAATTGAGAGTTTGAGAAAGAGTAAATATGTGAAGTGAAATGGGAGAAGGGTAAGTTTAAATAGAGTTAGAAAGAGTTTTTCGACTGTTACAGGGTTTGTAACGGTCGATTTTGACCTTTTGCAGGGTTTGCAACGGTTGATTTTGACTATTACGGGGTCTGTAATGGTTGATTTTGATCATTACAGGGTCTGTAACGGTCGATTTTGACCGTTACAGGGTCTGTAGTTTGTACCGCCCGGTACAGGACGGTCCGCGTACCGATAAACCATCGGACCGGTATGTACTGCCCATACCGGGCGGTACAGGGCAGTATGGAAAACCTTGCTGTACACTACATGCCGAAATTGTCTAAGAAGGAAATGAAACCAAAATGGAGGAACACAGAATATATGCTTTATTGAAGATCCACCCAAGATAGAAAGTAATGCCGATTAAGAAAAATAAGTTTTTCCCTTGCGGTTTGTTTAAAAGGGTTATAGTTGCAAATAATAAAGAGAATGATATAGTTGAAACTAAAATTAATAAAAGCAAGTTATGCTGATGATGTTGTGAACCTATCATGCAGTAGGAGATGGGAAGTGTGAGGCCTTCATTCTGGTTGGAGATTGTTATAGTTGAAACTAAAATTAGTAAAACAAAGTTATGCTGATGATGTTGTGAATCCATTAGCAGTAGGAGATGTGAAGTGTGAGGCCTTCATTCTGGTTGGAGATTGTTGCATAGTTTCAAAGGAGATTTAAGTATTTAATTGGTTCAATAAACTAGAACAAGGATGCAAAATCTCTTTATTAAATATAATTTCATCGAAAAGTAAAATTTTAACTAATACTAGAATGCGGGAAGAAGAAAATATTGATTAATATCATATTCAATTATAGAGATGACAGACCCATGTCTCCCATGTCACATGTGGATGAAAAATTACCCTATGGGAGGAAGAATCTCTTTTTATTAACATAAACTTTAATTTTATCATTCATAAATAAACCCGTAGTACAAGAAGAAAATTTTATTTATTAAATAAACACTCAAGAAAATCTTATTTATTAAAACAAGGTCAATCAATCACTCATTTTCTTTCTATGAGGAATGTTTCTTCCAGATTTGTTTGGAAGAAAATATTCATTATGTACATGATTCTTGTTTGGAAGAAAATATTCATTACTGAATAATATCTGTATTCCTTGTTTGCTTTTTGATTGGAACTGATTTCCTTTCTTGGTGAATCTTCAGACAAACACATTTTTTATTTTTTCTTCCATTTGGATTTAACTTTCTTTTTGCCTCTTTTTGGACAATCTTGGTAGAGTGTACAGACTCATAAATGTTACCATGTGGTAATTTATTATGTTTTTAAAAAATCTCAAATTAATAAAATAATCTAAAGATTAAATTAACACAACATGACTTTTGCATCACACCTTTTCTTCCTTTTCTATGACTTGGACTCTTGACATGAGTGATGTGCACATGTTATGGTAGTTTAGTATCTGATAATTATAATTGAGTGCAAAACTATAGGACTTTAGTTAAAACCAGTCTGAAATCATAAAGTTGCAGCAGTTTTTGGGGCTTTGTCTAATAATCTTTCTTGCAGGTAGTCAACATCAGTCCCACTATGGTTTTTCTTTTATTTAATTGAAACTGATGAATTCTAGATGCAACTTCGCAGGATTTATTTTTGATGTTCTTTGGTCTAGTTATATATGTAGGTGAGAGATTAGGTGACTAAGAAGCATGATAATCAAGGTTTGCAATTTTGACCCGTACCGCTCGGTATGGGCGGTACATACCGGTCCGCCAAGTTGTCAGTACGTGGATCGCCCGTTACCGGGCGGTACCGCTAAAAATCGATCGTCGACGGTTAATTTCGACCGTCAGCGGTCGATTTCGGCCGTCAACGGCCGATTGAGGGAGAAATCGGGTCGATTGAGGGAGAAAAAGGGAAGAAGAAGAAGAAGAGGAAAAGAAGAAAAAAGAAAAGGAGAAGAAGAAAACCTAGCGCCGTCCTCGCCCTCGCACCGTCGCCGCGGGTCGCCCATGTGACATCGTTGCTCGCGGGTCGCCTGCGCGCCATCGCCGGGCGAGCGCCCTTGCCCGCTTTTTCTCCTGCGCGAGGAGACGGAATGTCTCCCCACGCGGGGAGAAAGATCGAGGCGACGTCGCTCCTTTTCTTTTTTTAGTATATTTAATATATTAATATTATATTATATTTTAATATATAGGGCGGTATGCACAATCGAGGCGACGTTGCTCCTTTTCTGTTTTTAGTATATTTAATATATTAATATTATATTATATTTTAATATACCGGGCGGTATGCACTATGCATACCGCCCAGTACCGGCATCGTACTGGTACTGACAATATGTTGGTACACCGGTACGGATCGGTAAGTCAAACCTTGAAGATAATTATCATTCAAAGAAAAAGTGTAACATTTTAATTGTCTTATAATAATTTGCTTATAGTAGTGTAACTATGCTGATTACAGTTATAGTCCACTCCATTTTACTAATACGCTAAACTTAACTTCCTCCTTAAGCTTTCTTTAAGAAAATTGTGCTTTATAGGTTTTCTTGAATTGGTGATCTTTTGTCTTTGCAACAGTCATTTGGTGATCCAAACATCACAGAGTATTCAAGATGTGCCTTATGGTGATTACTTTGAAGTTGAGGTGCTGTCAATAGCTATGTTTCTTCTCAATAGCTCTTCATTTCGATACTTGTGACTTTTAAAAAAAATTGCTTTTTGTTTTCACCAAACAGGTGATGTCAATCATGCATTTGCTATGTTTATGCTTTCTAAACCAAGCAGTTATAGAGATAGGTTAGTTGTGTTTGAGGACCATATGCAGCAGGACCTACCTTTATGTTTCTGCTAATTTTTAGTTTTCCTAATGTATAAATTGACCATGGTTTTAAACAATGGTGCCTACATATTGTCAGAACTCAGAAGAATATGGTACTGGTATATACCAGACTGTATGCCTGCATATATTGCACGGTACTGTTGGCAAGAATAATAAAAAATGAGTACCAACCTTAGCTGGGATTGCTTAAGGTGTGTGGCACCCAAGCAATCATTCACAATGGTTAGCCTAGACCTTCATTTCGTGCAATCCACAAAGGATCTTCACAGAGAAGAAAAGGTTAGAAATGTGAAATGTGTGAGAGATAACCAAGATGCAGCTATCGTGCACAAAAAGGATAAGATAACTGAGATCGTAAACAACATAAAGCAAACAACTTTTATTTGTCACCAAAGGATGTCAAAAACAGGTTTGAGGCAACAGTTTCACAAGTATATCTCAGTGTAGTTGAAAGTGCATCTGGGGGAGTTGAATCTGCTCTTGCGGGGGTAACGGTAAAGAATAAGTTGTTTTAGTGTCATAAGCTAGATCGGGGTACTTAGCAACAAGTAGTTCAGGTGAGGAAACAGGATAAAGATCTTAAACATAAGAAGGAACTCGTAGATCCCCCTTTATTGCAATTGAGTCCGGAATTGATTGAGTGCTAATGTTCATCAAGCACTTTCATTAAATGAAAAGAGTGCACACTAAAAACATCACACCACCCCTTAAACATATAACCAAGTCCCCAGTCGGCCCGGTGCCCCGAGGTGTTGAGACAATTAATGTTTTGTACCACAAGGTCGCCAATCAGAAATCAACCCATGGTACATGAGAATGGGGTTGTTTTCAGTTTTCACTATTTTACCCTACACAGCCCCACAATCGAAAACGTTTTTGAGTTGTACAAGACAAAATTAGAAAATCAAAACACAGACAACAAATTAAAATAGGGCTGATGGTAGTACTTTCTGTCCCATAAATGCAAAAACACTGAAGAACAATGGGAAACATGTACCAAAAAGCGTCATGGACATACATTAAACACCTTGACTGCATTGCTCAATGACGGACGGACCGGTACCAAGTCATACCACCTGGTGTTGTCCTTAGTTAGCCTTGTAAAAGTACCAGTCATTACCTGCTGAACTGACCAGTATTTGAAACCATGAGTTTGATTTCCATATTTTTGCCCAAAGGATCAATGTCTCTTTCTATTGTGGTTCTGCCCTCTTAACTATTGGTGTCAATAGTTCCAAGTAAGGGTTTGGATTCTTAAAACTAGAAATTCTGAGAAGATATGAACTACTATAGAAGTAATAAATTGATTATAGTTTTTATCCTGTGTATTATGTTGGAGTCAGACAAATTTTGCATACGTTTTGATTTCTTATAAGATAAATCTGCTAATACGCACAAAACAACAACATAGAAATACTTAAGGTAAATTAAATGAACCCCATATCCTTATTAGTTCTCATTCTAAATTGTATCCTCGGTTTATGAAATTAAATGTTTAAGTTACAACTCTATGTGGAGAAAAACATTTCCTTAGAGCATAAAAGATTTATTGAGGGAGGAAACATGTAACTGTTAGCCTTTGACATGTTATAATTTTATGTTAAATGTTTCTTTGGTCCAAAGGTTTCAAATGTCGAAGCAGAATGTCACTGGAGTAAAATCAACCTTGGAATCTGAGGTGCTTTTTAAGATATATGTAGTATCTACATTCACTTTTTGACCTTTTAGCTGTTTGGTTCAAGTCAAAAACCCTCGATAATACAGGTTGCCATAAAGCAAAACTGATGGACCTTTTTATCCTTCATTTTGTTGATTTATTAATCTACTACATGCGCTGAACTTTGGAGAGAATGCAATTTTCCCTACTTGTCATCTCTCATCTTCTCCTCAGGTAAATTTATTTGGATAGTAGTACAGACAGATATCTGTATTATTAGAATAACAAATTGTTACAAGTTGTAACATTTATCAACAAGGGCACTGGTGCAAATAAATATGGTTTTAGATATATATATAGCTAAATTATTTCTTTTGAGGTATATATTGCAAAAAAAAAAAAAATTCACTTAGAAATTGTCACAATATTACCTGGCCATATCCAGAATGGAATGAGATACCTATGGTTTGATCTAGAGATTGATACTGAAATTACTAAAACTTTTGAAATCTCTAAATTGCTAATTTTAATGTTTATGTTTTGCCAAGATCTGGGTCTAAATGTTGCTTGCTTGTTTGAAAAGAAGTAAACAATCCATTGAGGATTGTCATGTTGATTGGTACGTCAAGCCACTCCATGCTGGATTGGTAGGAGGCCTACTATGTCCGAAATGTGTCTACATACATACATGTCTCAGTACTACAAAATGGCAGTAATTCCTTCTGAACATGAGTTCAAAAATCACACTACTGATCAATGCAGACTTATTGTATTGGCCTGGTACTAGTCTACTTAGTATACTAGTCTGCCAATCCTGCTAGTCATACCAGCTGCCAACATACCAATACAATTTATCTTTATTTGTCTATTGATGTATATTATACATACTGGTCAATATGTTCCAGTTCAATGAGATTCCTGCTTGGGTACCAGTACTGCATTTAAACTTTGCTTTACTATATATTTAAAAATGGCTAAAACTATGAGAGGCAAATTGAACAAGCTTACTAAGGTTTCCAAAATGGGTTGTAAAAAGAGAGGAACTGATGAAATGGCTTGACGAATGGAGAAACAGGTTGGACACACAGTTGGTTTCAGTATTATACGGATATCGGTTCGTACCCTCAGTCCATATAACATTTCCTAGGCTACTATTACTCACATGATTATGCAGATACCAGCGCACCCTTGAGTGACACGTTACTAACTTTTCCAAATCATATTTACTGTTATATGTACTGGATTTTCATCTCTTGTACAATCATTGCTTTGACACGTTACCAACTGAACCAATGTACAATCAACTGAAATCTAATCTAAAACTGTGTCGAAGGAAAGAGTGAGGATTGTTTTTGGTTTTTTGCATTCTTTTAATCAAAGGTATAGCTGCAGCTGGCTCATTCTTTTAGCATTCATTTGTATCAGTCTGCCCAAGTATGGGACCATATTAATGATTGATTACTGGGATACAAGCCAGCCTGCAGGCTGGCAGATTTAAGTAAATCATTAGCATTTCTTCTGTTGTCCTGCCTTTGATATCATAGTTCTTTTGCCCTGTGACATTCTTTCTTGCTGAATTTTTTTTCCCATATTAAAATAATACTTTTGAAGGTCATTTAGGAAGTGGCAGCTGATAGCTGAATGTCTAATTCTCTGTCTTCACGTGGCATTGTTTTTATTTTATACCGGTACCAATTAATATGTATTTATCTTGTGTGTACAGGGATTCTGGGATGTGGCACAAGATAATAATGAAGAAAATAGCTGCACCGTGAAAGTATATTCTAATGTTGCATTTTTAAAAAGGACTATTTTCAAGGGTATGATTGAAAAAATATTTCTACTTCTTTGTTGTTGAGAAGCTCTATTCTGTTGGACCACATTCAAATATCATGGGTTTGTTTGCTGGTTCATTTTTTTATTAAGGATATAGTTGATATAGAAAAAGAGCTTAAAGTTAAATATTAGCATTATTATCATTGTCATCGGATAGTTAATTTCACATCCGACTAAGTTACCTCATTATCAAGTGGACTGAAATGTGCCAAAGAGCTTGTGCGACCAGTATATATCTTCACAACATCATCCTTATAATTATTTCTTATAGAATGGTGTTTTATCATGCATAGAAATCCTTTCTGAAACTTATGTTGGAGGGGGTAGTGCTGAAAGGAAAATTTAAGGCTGGCTGTATTGCATGAGTTGAGCATATAGTCCTCTTGCATTTGAGGTGCAGCCTTATTGGTTGTTCTAGTTATAGATATGAAATCATCTCAATTCTCTGACCGTATGGAATTTATAATTTTGCAGCCACTGATACTCGTCTTCATATACATGACATCTGCTTCCATTCCACTATGTTTTTCTATTCCATTTCTTGTAGACACATACCTGCTGCTTGTTACCACCATGTTTTCCTTTTCCATTTCTTGTTTCTAATGTGCTTATTTCTGATAATGATTGAACCTGAAATTTGTTGATGACAGATTTGTAGCTTTTTGGGTGTCATTATATGGATTAATTGCCCCTTTTATTTATTGTTTTAAGTTTTAAGCATTGAATTGTTGTCGTAGTAAATTAATCTTCAGTTATGCAATTTCAGATAAATGTGGTCATTGACCGAACTGAGGGATTTTAATGTTAACCTATTGTAATGAATTTAGTGAAAGATATTAGTTGTTACTTTTGATGTTTGAGTATTATTTTCCAGGGAAAATAGAACAATCAACTATGGAAGAGTGTCGAGAAGTTTATGCTACTTGGATGAACATTGTAAGTTTTTATTGGTGAAAAATCCATCTCAAGTTTTCCATGCTAGAATATGGAAGGACAGAGCTAATCTTCAATACTTGCATGTTCTAGGCTCATGAAATATTGAAGGAAAAGAACATGGGACAATTGAAAGGTTTGTGATCTGAGGTGGTGAACAAAAATATGTATTTGAAGAGGCTATTCTTAGGCCATTTAATGGTTATCTTTTGTGATAATAACAGGAATTTCTGAGCCGAACGTATGTGTTGTTCAAGATAATGACATCAAATTTGAGAATCCATCAAAGCTTGATGGGTCAAATACAAATTCAACATTAAAGTCTGCAGATATTACAAGAAACATCCATGAGACTATAAACTGTAACTCAGGGATTGACGATCATATGAAAGATAAGTCTGAAAGATTTCCACTGCTGACATATATATTTAAAGAATCGTGGGCAACCTTCATTTCATGTATCGAGATGCAAAATCAGTTGGCTTTGGTTTTAGCCGTGGCATTTATTGTATTTATCTTAATGCAGGCAAGTTCTTTACCTTCCTTCATGGTTTTTATGCACTGCAGGCAGGTAGTTGCTTTTTGGCTTTGTGATGCTTTGTCGTCATTTAGTGACACTATTTTCCAATGTCTCACCAGAAATTAATGCTGTTTGATTTTCTATGAGGAATGGATTAATAGTCTTCTTTTGCAATTTGATTTTCCATTTATTAGTTTCTTTTGCTATAACATTAAAAGCCTGCAGGGGTATAGAATGTGACATGGTAGCTTAAATGCCAGTTTTTCTATATCTTTTGCTATATTCTTTTAGTTCAGTTAGTTGTGTCAACATGTTTAAAGTACATACAAGTTCAACACCATCCTGCTAGCATCATGACAGGTTAGTGGGTTGTATCAACAATTGCCAATCCTTTATTGCTGGAAGCACCATTTTGAGTAAAGATTGTTGTACAGTCTGTTTCCTTGAAACTTTGTGAACTTCCATTTGGTCAAATTATTGAGTGTTGCTTTTCATATGAATAGTTGAGTCAAATCTTTTTCAAAAAACTTTTGCAGAATCTCTTGAACAGTAAGAGCATAAGACCAACAATCTCACAAACAAATGCAATACTACAGAGCATGAAAATCCTATGTCTGCTGCAATCATGAGTAAACATCTTTATGATTGCTTCAATTGCACATCAGTGGAACTGTGAACTGGGTGGTATTGTGGGACATTGATTTTAGATTCTGTGCAAGAAATTGATAATTGAAGGCGTGTGGTTCTGTTTTCTGAGATTTTTATCTGCTAGAATGATTTTGTCCATCATGCAATTAGGTAATGCTTGTCTATGTGGAATATGACATAATATTGGTTATTATGCAATTGAATGTGTTCCCTAGTCTGCAAATTTAATGATCCTGCAGAATTGACTCATTGGTTGCTTGCAGTTAAGCATCATTCTTCTTCTAACTAGAGTTCCTGAAGTCAATCCGGTTACCCATGGAAACTATATAAGAGATGTTGGTATCGATCATGTGGAGAACATAGAGTGGTTGGAGAAGCGCTTCAACTACCTTAAGGAAGAAATGATTATGGTAGAATCTCGGTTGGAGAGGATGCGTCAAGAATACACACTATTGAAGTCCCATCTTCAAAGTCTTGAGCAATTAAAGGCAAAGTCATGACTACAAAATAGATATCATGGAGCGGCATCTGAACATAATCTCTAACTCATAAGTTGTCATTCTAGGTGATGTGCCCAGGCTCTGCCCAAACTTGAGCTTTTTTTCATAATCTAGATGCTCTCCTTCAAGTTTGTTTTATATAATTCATAATTCAGTTCTGTACATGAACTATGTAAAGCAAATTTAATGTTAACTAAATCAGTTTTGAAACTGTAACTTATTTTATGTATTTCATGGTTTTGATCATTTTTTTTCTCTTCAAAAAAAAAAATATGTACTTGGAAGTTCGAACAATCTTTTAGTTTTAGGTATGGGCAACGTTCCAACTTCGTTTGATCTCTATCCCCATGTTTTATAGTGAATTAGCCATTAACCATATTGATTTGGGGCTATAGTTTATTTATTTCTATTGCTTTTTACATATGTGATAAAAGATACATGTAATCGATTTTAAATAATTGAAACTTATGTTTTTAATTATTGTTGTTGTAGTATTCGGGGCTATTGTTCATATGTTAGAGTCGATCATTACATCTGTGAAAAGTGGAACTTATGGACCGTTCTTCTGTTAGCTCTCTATCTTTTGACTTCTAGTCATCAATTTTGATCTCGTTGATCTTATATTCTGTCGTCAACCTTTAAACTTGAGAATTATTTGTAAATTTTTTGGTGCATATATGAAGTTAATTCAGACATCTGAGTTATGCGTCTCTAGTAGTCAATTAGTTTCTTGTCAATTATCCTTAAGAAAAAACTCATGTGAGTTGACTTTGTTCAAAGTGAATGAGTGCACTTTTTGGGTTACGCAGTACACTTGATTTTTAATCCACTATAATCTTTATGCTAAGTTGGGAAGATCTTTGTGTCCAGAACGATCCAAAACTATTATCTTCGTTTTACATGAATGGATTATTAATTTTCATTCCGCTAAATCTAAGAATATTAAGTGTTAGCATGGTAATTGTTGAGTCGTTTTACACTGGCGGACGAGTCAGCATAGCTTGGTCATGTTTCGAAAGTTCAAGGTTGTCCACGTGGATCCCTTGGCTGAGGAAGTGGGGTCGATTCCGGAGGTTGTATCATAGCATAGGCTTCTGCTACGCCCTTGTAGCCGACCTAAGGTGGAGTTTGATCGGCTTCGTCCGCATCGTGATCCTGCATAATAGGGCAATATCGGGAGGGAGATTTTCGACTTGCCTCATTCGATGGTTAAGTTAGTAAGTGGTATTTGGAGTGTTTGAGATTCGATCCCCTCCGATGACTAGATGGTTGGTGTTTATACCTATTGTGACAGCTTGATTGTACGTGGGTCATTTATGGATCGTCGATACTTCATGTGATCGATCTGTATGCTCCTAGTGGCATGACCCAACTCGTCCACTTCCTCGTTGTGCGACACCATCCTGTACGACCAGGGGCGACGCAAAATCAATCGCTCGTCACTCGCTAGGTCCCTTTCTCATACGTAATATATTAAAGTTAGTATTTTTCATTTCTTCAAAATTGCTCTTCCAAAATATGATATGAAAAATATTGATTTGGTTCATCGGGCTAATTATAGATTATCCCATGTAGTTCGTTAGTTACCTTTAGCATCTTGGTTCATATACTATAAAAAGTTATATGGGCATCCCTCTAGTTACGAAAGTGAAATATCTAAATTCATTTATCCTAGCATCGTCAATTTTACCAACATAAATACAAAAACAAAGGACAAAAAGATAATTTCAATATTCTAGTTGATGATGGAGGATGGCAGCATCACTAGAGGTCGTGAATGGCTATTGTGGATGAGGAGAATGTTGACGAGCGTTGAGGGTGCTCGACATCTGCATAGTTGTCGAGTGGCGTTGCTCAACATCTACATCGGCAACTCTTTTGTTGTTTTGTGTTGGCGTCGACATAGTTATCGAGTGGCGTCGACGAAGTTATCAAATGGTGCCACTCGACATCTACATCAGTAGCCCTTTCATCACTTAGCATCTACATTTGTATCAATATCGACGTAGTTATCGAGCGACAAGAGGGTCATCATGTAGATGTTGAGCAGTGCCACTCGACAAATATGTTGATTTTGATACAGATGCATAGCAACGCCGCTTGGCATATGCATCGGTAGCCCTTTCGTTGTTATGCATCTACGTCGGCACTGATGTAGATGTCGAGCGACCATTTCATTGCTCTACAACTTTATCAACGTCGACATAATTGTCGAGTGACGAAAGGACTACCGATGTAGATGTCAAGCGACCCTTTCACCTCTTAGCAACTATGTTAATGCCAACACAGATGCAGAGCGGCAAAATGACCACTCGACAATTGCATCAGCATCGACGCAGATACAAAGTGACCCTCACCTCACTGTTGCATTCTTCATCAACAACAGTCATCCACGACCTCTAGTGAGACTACCATTGACATCATCCGTTATCACCAATTCAACAACAATCACCCGCGGCCGCTGGATACTTATTCAATTCATGAATAATACTTATAATCAAAATCATGGGTCAAAAATGATAAACCACCCAAGTTTATGATGCCAGGGTAACTCTAATCACCGTCACCGGACATCAGAGTACGGCGGGTGAGTGGTTGGATCAAACACAAGCACAATCGATTTGAATAGTAAGAGGTTATTATATTACCCAGCCATGCATCCAAAGAGGTTATTATATTACCCATATCTGGAAAATTTGCTACGAACACTAGCAAGAGCTGAAGAGCCAAACAGAGTATGATACCAAGTATCCAGCTTGTACAAGATTGATAACTAGAAATGAATTGAATACTGCTCGACAATTCCAAAGAAGATAACATAGGGAGAGAGCATCAATCGATCTGAATGGTAAGTAGCTGATATATGTCGCCCGTCAAAACACTTTTAAGAGCAGCATGTGCTCTTCTGGTTAACAGGTTGTCCACGTATTTGCACTGTTGGTGGCTTTGCACTGTTCATGGCTGGTTGGCTGGCCATCCTGCATCCACGAGTCTTTATTAATATGGGCCACCCACCCAACGAAAACTAAGCAAAATATGAATTTGAGGATACCTGTTCTTTATGGCTGAGGTCATGGCCATGAATGCCTGCTCAACATTAGTAGCATCTTTTGCACTAGCTTCCATAAAAGGGATACCAATTTCATCAGCAAAAGCCTATATGGAAAAAACAAAAAAGAGTAATCCAAGTATTCTTGTCGGTGGCATACGCCTATACTATTAGGCTATAATGAATGAATCACACAAGCGGTCAACGTAGGATAAATCTTTGTGTCACTGGTGCTAAAGAAATGATCCGTGCCCGTTAAAGTGCTAAAGAAATGTAATTTATGTCACTGGTGGAACCATAATCTCATAGAATTTGATGTGGTAGCATGATAAATCTTTTGATACAAATATTGGTGCAATAAAAAAAAGGCATCGTTCTCCTGCTAGTAAGAGTACTAAATTACCTTGGCCGTCTCATAAGAGACAACTTTGTTTGCAGTAAGATCACACTTGTTCCCGACCAAAAGCTTATTCACACTGTCACTCGCATAACGATCAATCTCATTTAGCCACTGCTTCACGTTGTTGAAACTCTCCTGGTCTGTCACATCATACACCACCTGCAACTCGTAGAGAATGAGCAGACACTTCCAAACATTTCATGTACAAAGAACAGATGGATTGTCAAATTGACTAACATTAATTAAGTTCAAATTGAGTTTATCGTAAATCGACGAGATTAGACTCACAATGATACCATGGGCACCACGGTAGTAGCTACTTGTAATTGTTCTGAAACGCTCTTGCCCAGCAGTATCCCACTGCAACCACAAGAAAATGGTTCATCAAGGAAGAAGTATAAAATTGCTACTTCTCAAAGCATAACTATATCAGATAACTAATTCACCAAGAGAGAGTCGTCTTAACAGTTGACCTGCAGATCTCAAATGAAAAATGAAATGCATTGCAACAATTCTCGGTTCAATAATGATATGACAACTGGGAGTTGGTATCGTGAACCTCCACAAACAATATCGTACAAAGACATGTCTTCACAGGACCAACAGGCCCAATCAACTCCACAGTAAAAAAATATGATGTCTTGGTTTGCCAGAGATCTAACACACCACATATACAATATCACAACAAATACACAATAAAAGCATCATGGTGAATAAACTCACAATTTGAAGCTTAATGGTCTTCCCATCCTGCTCAACAGTCCGAATTTTCTAGAGAAAATAATGATACCATTGTTCAGATGATTTAGTCAAAGCGTTTTGTTGACTTTGTTTAAATAAGATAGAGCTTACTTACAAAATCAACTCCAATGGTGCTAATGTAACTTTCCAGGTAAGAATCATCCTACAAAGAAATGTTAAAATAGGTCATGCCATAATTTCTGAAAGAATGAAATCACCTTGTGCAGTCAAGAGCTACTGCCTTTGCATATTTTGCACCTCAGCATAAGTATGAAACCTGCTACTTCTCAAGATTATAATATTTTTTGGTGAGTACCCCAGCGTAGGTGCTTATTCCTATGCCAAACCAATAAACTGACGATCAACTTTTGTTCAGAACTACACAACAAAGAAAGTTAACAGCCGGTAATCTTCAGAGTAACAACGAAAATATAGTGATGACTCAGTTTGTATACATATTATTCAGCGGACATTAAATTAATGAAATCAATGTACACGGTTATCTTTCTTATTCCAAACCAATCAGATCCATATGTCATTCAACTTAAAAGACTTATTCCAAGAAACTAAAACTCCCATATAGAACCAAAAGAATTCATGGTTACTTTGGGATACCATCTAACATGTGTAGATACAGAATACCATCAAGATTGGACATTCAAAGTGTCATTCGACTAAAACTTTTAACAAAATGTTATCTTGCAACTGCATTCTAACTGCTAAAACAACTGGTGACTACTCTTGTATATCTCATGGGAAAAAACTGGTTGCAAAACCATGCAATCGAACCATGAGATCCAAGTTCAGAAATTTCTAACATGCAAGAGATAATATTAAACAAAACACATGCTTGCTCCTTACTGCAAATCTTAAGAGGAGGCATGATTTTCCAACACCCGAATCCCCAATAAGCAAAAGTTTGAATAGATAGTCACTGCAAAAAACATGCCAAAAAGTTAGCTTCGTACAAAAAGATAACCTCGGTGGCCCTATTTAGCTAAATCACATGTAACTTATTTGCAATGGAAAAATTATTTTGAAAATTAGTTTACTACAGAAATCATATTTGCAAGAACACAACTGGTACCGTCGTATGGAGAAAGCCAAACAATTGTCAAAATATAAAGGCAAAACTTCATCAGGCCATCATCTTCCTTATCAGGCTCACATACCAAAGCAAAAACAAAGCAATTATCAATAATATAAATGCCTTGACAGTCAAGTCAATTATAGGCCCTTCCTAATCAGAACCACCTGCTCACACTCAACTCAATATATTTCACTTCTCAAGGAAGCAACCATACCAACTCCCTAAAACATCTATAGAACGAAATAAAGGCACCGATCATTGATAACTAAAATGTTGTGTAACCCATGGGGACCAAAATAAATCAATAACCTTCAAGTTCGACATATAACTTCAGATACATTTTGCAACAATCATTAAATAGGTCAATCAATCAAGCTTATTACTGCAATTGGGCGAATGAAATCAAGCGGGGTCAACGATCAACCCCTAGACTGGGATCTACACCCATCAAAATCAACAGATACCAAACCACACCGCCAGATCCGATATATACTGCAGGTCAACATGGCCGATCTAAAGCGCGAATTCATGATCGAAGGCCAGGATCACCAAATCCTAACTAGACAACTGAGAAAACCGGATCCATCAGAAGCCCCGTCGTCGGATTCTCAGCTCACAGACCCTAACCGCTGGATCCATAACCGACTCCATAACAAGCTTGCGATCAAATCGAAAGCGATTCAGTCATTAGCATCAACGTAAAGATCAGCGTTAAGGTCATAACACTTACTACTCCGGATTCATGGCTGAGACCGAGAGGCCGCAACGCCGACGGCTGTGGTCTTCCTGACAGTTTCCAAAGAGATTTCACCGGAGAACGGGTAGATTTATGGGCTCCGAGTCGCTTCGCCTCCCCTAGGGTTTCCGGAACCCCAAAGATCAAGACGATGATCGAAAAGGGAGAAGGAAGTGGGTGGGGAGGGTCGAAGCGTGAATAAATAGGGGCGATATGTGGGGAAGCAGAGCGCGAGACGAACCGGGGAGCGCATCGACGGCTGAGATCCTCTTTCCAGTTCATCATGACCCTGCCGGGGTACGCTGGGACACGAATCTCCTCCGGTATTCTGCCCGTCATAACTTAGGCCACGAATGGGTCCCGTTCCATAGATTGGAGTCGTTGTATCCAACAGCCACCCTCGTTTCAATCCTCCAACACAGCGGTAGTCCTATTCTAATTAATTATACAAAAAAAAATTTCAAATTATTATAATTTGATGAATTCTAGGAAAAACTCTCCTTACACACGTTTTGAGAACGAAGCTTGCTATTCAACTTATTTTAATCATTTTAATTTCCTTGCTATTGATTTTTTGTTTTTCTCTTTTTTCATAATCTTTTAATTTATTGCTCCTTATCAATCACTACTAATGTCATAATCGTAAACATTACTCATTAAAACATCGGTCATTGTCTATTGACTTGATGACATTTGAACATTACGAACCTCTATTGTATTGGCGACATGCTCTTCTTTTTTGTAATCTCTTTCAAAGAAGTTTCCAACGTCATAGGGGCATTAAAATAATCAAGCTCTAATGATCACTCAAATATTTAGGTCCACCTATTGTTGCCACTTCCATTATATAGAGGGAGTATTTGGGGTGTAGTTCACTCCCTATTATATAGATCACTATCAATTGGATCGAGGAGGAGAAAGAGAAAAAGAAAAAGACCATTTAGGCTCATTTTATAGAGAGAGTATTTTAAAAATATTTAAAAATAATAAAAAAAGAGTTGCCAATAAAAATCTATTTTTAAAATTCTTTAATAACACCCATATTTTCGTCTAATACCTATAATATGATGATAACAAGCCACATATTTTTTTCTCTATTTTCTTATGAATCGATGCATGAAGTATATTATAATATTTTTAGTAAACAGTAGCTTTCAACAAATCATTCAGATCTCAACATTAGCTTCTTATGAATCGATGCATGAAACTAAATCTTCTTAGATCTAGTCCCAAATTTTTCTTGAACAGTTGATTTTCTCTCTTCGACTTTAATGAGACAAATATTAGACTCATTGGCCCTGTCCAATCACGATAACCCGAGGACCACGTGGACGGTTACATCGTCTCGACCAATCAACCTTGACATGTCAATTTAGATATCACGTGGACAACCATCTCGATAACTCAATAGCCCGAAAACGTCAGATCGGAGATCGTGTCGGTTACTCTGGGTGTCATACTCGCAGTCGTCAACCCCGTCGATCGAGATCCTGGGAACCGACAAAGACGTCGCTCGGTGCAGGACCATACCCCGGTTAAACCAAAAGCGCCAAACTCATTAAACACCACGATACAACCCTCCTTTGTCTGACAGGTATAAATATCCCATACTGTAGTCTAAATCATGAGACTTTTTTGGACTCCTAATCTTTTCCTACTAAAAATCGCTCGAGACCTTCTAAGACCCTATCAGAATCTCTACATCCAAACATTAACTTAGCCATTAGAGGGGCGTAATCAGGCACACACATTCCCGACGTAGGTCTTCTTACATATCCAAAACGATACATTTAGGTCGACACGATTGACGCCCGCGACTCGAGGGATCGCTACATCATAAAGCCTAACTACCTCATCAAACTTTCCCGAGTGAGCCTCCAAATCTCGCTGAGCCGATTCTACGTACATAAGTTAAATAATACCATGTTGACTTATCGTCCACGACACAATATCCAATAGACTTAAACTTGAAATCGGTAAACACATGAAACTAAATCCTTTCTTAGTCGGTGACATCGGACCCTTCGTTTCTACTTACAATACTTTAGGACAGATAATCAGGCAATTTGATTTGAGATGATCTTCACGCTACACTACAACACAACTTTAACCACAATATAAGTTAGCAACCACCTACAGCTTCTGATACTGTTCCTGCTTCTTGTCTTGTAGATTTAAAAAGAATTGGAACTGAATTAACCAATTAAAAAGCGCTACAACACAATATTGATGTTAAGAACATCATAACTGAACCAGTTATTAGGTAAAAAGGAGAGCAGTATCAACGAATTCTCAAAACAGGGACAATAGAAAAAACCGTGATTTTTCTCAAAAAAAAAAAAATCACTCTTATTATATTTCATAATAAATAATATATTGTTCTTTATTTGATTGTTTACATAGTTAAATAATAAAAAAGCCATATAATCGACCCCAAGTGCAAAATCTGTTTAATGCAACAAATCGAGTTTGATGCAGTCGATTGATGATAGTCGTCTTAGGTAAATGCGTCTTTTTTGAGACTTGATTTCCTTAAATTATTGAATATAACATTTCAATTCTTCACTGCGGGTTATATATATATACACACACACACACACACACACACTCGAACGCTGGCGTTGGGTTGGTTCGTGTGACGTTTTCCGGCGGTATCAATGGAAGCGACGCGTACTTCCAATAGGAGTTTACCGCTCCAGGTGCAGAACCCCTTCTCCCTCAAGGTTGCGCAGGTCTTCACGGGGTTCGGCATAGGCTGCGGGGTCGGCATCGGCATCGGGCGACCCATATATCTAGGTAAAGCGACTCTTCCATATCACCCTTCTCCCGCCGCTGCCGGATGCAGCCGCACATATGTCCGTTTCCTTTACGGTGATGGGTCTGTGAATTATGCGGCCGGATTGATTCTTGTTCGATACCATAGGGTTCGATTTGGCGATCTTTTGCTGCCTATGTACTTACTCCTTTTGGGAAAATTCACGAACATGTTATGGGCGAGCATGGTGTTAACCGCCTCTTACTGTTTACCTATAGTTTGATTTTTGTTTGTGGTTCTAATTTCGTTTGAGCGAAGGTGAAGTGATTGTATGTGCTTGCGTGAACACTAGTTTGATTTGAGTGGTACTTTCATTTCTCTGATGCAGTTGGTGATCAGTTTGAAATACTAATTTGCGCAGTTTTTTTATTGAAAAAAGAGTGGAATTATTTAGTATGAACAGTGTAAGACTACATCTGTTCTTTAGAATTACTATATTAAAATTGCAGTCTGATAAAGTATTGATCTGTTTGCATTATGTATCAACAATATGATATCAGCATTCCTCGTTATTCTTCTAAATGTCACATCTCTTACTCCAAGGTTTGTTCTGTGGGATGTTAATTCCTTACGATGGTTAGTAAGCCTCATGTATTGTCAACAATGAAATCAATTACATGGATTTTTGATAGTTCTGTAGGGCTGCATGTTTGAAATTGATTTGTCAGGGTCTTAGGTATCTATGGACATGTGATGAATCTGTATGTAAAATCTGTTATATTTATCTTGGAGGAAATGACATACTAAATCAACTGAGAATTTCTTATTGTTAAGATTTTTGTTGTTCGTGTTCAGTTGCTGTTATGTTGATATACATGTAAACAAACATATAAACTTTTGTAATGCAGGTGCAATACCAGCAGTTCAACAAGTCTTGACTGCTGCTAGAGGTGCCACTGATGCTTTTTCTGGTGTTGGGAGACATGTTAATGGTTCTGTAAGGACAGATTTGTGTTTTATATATTTTTGAAAACTCTTGTATGCTAAACTGTATTGATTCTCACTGTTATTAGTCTTTTCATTTAGCTGAAGAAATTGGGATTGAAGAACATTGAAGTTGGTATTGGATGTGGGGTGGGTATAGGCCATGGTTTTGGCGTAGGTATGTGTTTTACTAGGATTCTGACCTATAAATTACTTAAAAATTTACTTTAAACTTTGTTCTTATATTTCTTCCACTGGATAATGTAGTTTTTTTTTTCAAAGTTAAATATATGATATTTTTATCAGATAAATCCTATATGCTTTTATATCTCTAACAGGATTGCTATTTCACATATTTATTTAGTATTTTTATGAAATGGTGACAAATTATATCTATTTTCTGATAGCCCGTGGGATTAGATTCATAAGTAGCATAGTTTTTTTTTCCCGATTCTTAACAGACAAGACTTTTCATCTTAAGGAACAGATTTTTTTTTTTATCAAGTTTAAAGTATTAAATCAATTTGTGATCTTGGTACTTCTGTTCACCATTTCATGACCAACATAGCATTCTGGCAAATTCTCTTTCAATTTTAACCACAAGAACTGACATTTGTTCTTTAGTGGATTTTGCTTGGATTGTAAAAGACAGCTCCTTATATAGTTCTGTTGTTTCCAACTTAGAGTGTTGAGACAAGGTTTTTTGCAGAGTCAATGTGCATTTAGGCAGTCAATGTTGATTTTCATGTGACAGGAATTGCCTTGAAGCCCGGTGTGGTTAACCAGATCCAGAATTGTTTTGGGGTATTATTGCCAGTGTTAATTCAATTATATATATATATATAATTCTTTTTAAAGTGACTGTGTGATTTTCAGGAAGTCATGGGGAAGATCACGATGAATCTAGGAAGTATACCAGGCTTATCTTCTGTCCAGGGTATCATCCCAAGTCCTGGTCAAAACAGCATCAATCTGCTAAATGGAACACCTGTTGGAAATGCACAAGTCAGCACCCTTAGATATTCAACATATGATGAAAGGCCTGCTGAAGAAGCTACTAATATTTCTCATGCATCAAAAGAGACATTATCAGAAAAGTCAGTTACAAATCAAACTGAAAAAGCTATCAACAATTTCATGCAGGATCCACTTTTCAAGGATGCTGAGGTCAAACTTAATGAAGTGGTACATGAGCAATTTAGATAATGCAGTCAACTTATACTACTGATTTTTGAGTCGGCTTCTTTCTATAACTCAACTTATTCCCATCTATTCTAGATATATATGCTATGATTGAGAAACAATTAATATTCTGCAGCAGATAATCTCAGATATTTTGTTTGTTTCATCTATGAAGAGCAAGCAGCATGTTGCATTTACCTTCCATACTTTGTTTGTCTGAAAATATTTTTTGCAGAGTTGTTCTAGCCAAAAAGATACTCTTTAATATCTTGCACTTTGTGTTTAGCAGATGTTCTGGCTTTTTTCCTTTATCATTGCAGTATTACCAAGAAGGAATGGATCCAGGATAATTTACATGCTTGCCATATTTCTTTGGCTTTTCACTTGATCATGCACACTTTGTGTTTTAGTGTGTCTGCTTGGTGGATGGGGAATTGGTTATGTAGGATACAATGATCTATTGTTCAATTTATGCTAAAAGCTTTATCTGGTTTGGATATTTCCTACTGCCCTTGGCACATGAGAATCTTATGTAGTTTTTATTAGTTTTCTCAAAAACTTTCAAGTTTAATTCAGGTTAAAGTCTATGATCTCTAGTATATCATAGAATAGATGATAATGACATATCAAAATGAGTGAAACCCAGATGCCAGTCTATATGTTGGTTTGGAAATGCAAATACTTGGTTGCTTTGCTGCTTCCTCTTGGCCATTATCTGGTTGAGATATTGAATTGTCTACTGAACTAGACAAGACAATATTATATTGTAAGTTTTAACTTGTTTTCTTTTACAGGCTGGAGATTTGCGCTTAGAAAATAATGTACTTCAAATGGTAAGTCGTCATGTTTCCTCATTTGTTTTAGTACCTGATAAATAATGATATTATATATCTATGCCTATGTTTCATATGTGGCTGGTTAATTGACAATTTATTTAACCACCTACACAATGAAGGGACTTTGTTTTGACTGTTTTTTCTAAATTCGATCATTTTATGGTTTACCATTGATGTCAAAAATCCAATGATAATTGACTTGTTTTGTTTTATAATTGATATAAAAAAAATCCAATGAATATTACTTAATGGAAAATGACTCATAAAGCAGCTTGATCAGAACTATTCAGACCAAAAGGATTAGCTTTAGAACAGGGACCTTGTTGAAAGGATGTGTAGGAGATATTTTTTCATAGACCTCAGTTAGAAAAGCATGTTTCTTCTGATACCAACATATGGATGCATTCTCAACTCAATCAATGTATGTCCTTTGTGCAAACAGCTGCTGAAACACCAGCAAGTTATCGAAGAATTGATCGAGGAGAACCAGATACTACGACAAATACTTGCGGAGGACTTTAAAGTTCCATGGTCCAAGCTTGAAGCCAAGAATGACAATAGAACAAAAGCTTATTACCCATGTTCTGACTGTTTCGAGTGCCGTAGAAGAAGAAGAAGATCAGCAAGATAACATTCACCTCACTGTCGTAATGTCAGCATGCATCTGTTGCCCATTCTGGTGTCACAGTCCCGCCGGTCTCAAGTTGCTTTGCTGTAGGCTGTTCCGATCATCATAAGCCAGAAAGATGTGCATTAATTACTTGGATTCATCAGGTTTTGACTATTTATGGCTGAAATGAGTGACAATAGCAAGTATAAAAAATCTGCAACGGCTAGTTGTTTCACATAGACCTGTCAAAAACTGAGTGCCACTTACTTTGGTCAGGGTCATCAGAATAACATGTTTGAAGATTGCATTTGTAATGATGGACACATCTCATCTCATGACTTTTTTTTGGAAAGGGGAAGATTTGTGGACTGAGTGAGGTCCACGGTCACATTGATAGGGAATTGCTTTGTGATTATTCAAAATCTATGGTTTGGATGTATACCTGGAAGCTTTCAGGAATTATGGAACAAAGACCATGTCTACTTTATGCTTCAGTGTTGAACCAACAGCCATTGTAACTCTGCAACTTCATACATTGCAGGCACTGCAAGCAGTTGCTGCCACCTCAAAGTGAGCTGATCAGGTAAATTGTGCAACCCTTCAACTCTACAAGGGTGTTTCTCCCCTCCTATTATGCATCAAAGAACCACTTTCTGCTCGGCTTTCAAGGTGATGGATCAGATCAGCATGGGCTTCTATGTTATGTGGTGTTTGGATACAGCATCACCTGACTGTCCTCTGATCCAGTACGATCTTACCTGTTTATCATTTACGACCTGATTTGTGTTTGTTTGTTCTCTTTCAGATTGCAAGTTAGCTCTTTCTCGGGAAAAAAATAATATCCCCGGAATCATGGCTCAATATAACCAACCCCATTTTGACCCACAGGTTGCAGAAAATTGTGTGTGCCAACCTGAATACCAATCACATTATGAGCTGCGTCCATTGTTTTCTTGGTAGCTTTGGCGTGGGGCTTTTCAAAGGCCCCACATCGAGTATGGTGGAGAGTAACATGCAGATTTGTCATTTCCTGCAGAATTGACTACGGAAGGAGAGGGAAGCCACCTCTTTGTATCATTGATAGTTCTTTTTGTTTTTCTTCTTTTCAAATGATAATTTTGATTTCTTATGATATATGATAGACTCTATTAGCTATACTAGCTAAGTTGGTTAGCACTTTCAAAAAATTATTAAAAAATTATCTATTGAGGTTTTGAATTCTTAACGTCGTACATGAGCATGCTACATCAACATCGTCTCTATATTTTAGATATTACAAATTTATCAACTAAGATCGTGACTCTTCATCTTTTGATTAGTGGATTTGGTACATATATATATATATATATATATATATATATATATATAGTTCCTTTAATATTAATGACTCAAGAGTTGACCCATCTTGATAATTTTAATATTTTTTAAAGAAAATAAATTTATATTCATAATATTGTGCATCAATAATGTATTAAACAAAGTGTACCTAATGTCAAACAAAACCTCGGTACATACTAGATTTTGATATCAATTTAAAAAAAAAAAAAAAATTTTTCTCAATTTTTTGTTTTATACAGATCAAAACATTCAATAAGCAATGATCCAAAATTCAATTGACATGATCAGTACATAAGTCAAATTAATGGAGAAGAAAATATGACTAATCAATGAACCTACCCACAAAGTTAATCAATAGGGATTCTTGAAAACATCACACACGACCAATTAGACAAAGCTTTACATCACCTACACGGAGGCCATTCATTTCTTTACTTTTACTTGGACATATAATAGCATTTATGATCAATCTTTATCTCTACTTACCATTGCCAACCTGATGTCGCTTCCTAAGCATCTATCTGTCTGTTCTCTCCTTTTCTAAGTTTGCCTCTTCATCCACATCCCTACAAAATATAATGAGAAGGCTTCGTATTTGGCCCAACAAAATATCCTATTTGCTATGGTCCTTGTGCTTCACAGATAAATACAACTATTTTCCTATATTTTGTTAGGAACATCAAGATCATCTTTCATAACCAAATTTTGTTAGGAAGCATATACACTCTGTTTCCAACAATACACTCGAGTTACTATTTGTGATATGGAAGAAAACATGAGCATGTAATAGTTTAGAACATGACATGTTTTAAATGACATAATGTTGTGATAGTTTCCAATTTATACAAGTTATTAAGCCAGCTTGAACTTGTCTTGAATCCTAATTCCATACAAGAAAGCTTCAGATGGTAAATTTATTTGAAAAGATTTTATTTTCAGCTAAACCTAAATTGTCTCTCGATAAGATTGAAACTTCAAATCTGAGGAAAATTTATTTTTTCTGTGCACAAACTTATATTTATATGATATTTAAAAAAAGAAGAAGAAGGTTCATAAATTTTAAAATCCAAGCAAATAAGATTTGATTATGGAACAATAAGTAAAACCCACAATATGAATCTCTTGTCCCTTTTGAGCTACGTGAAAAATCTTTTTCATTAATTTTTTGGGGTATTATCATCCACAAAATTCCTATACAATTGCAGAGGTTATTATTTGCCTGTATACAATTAATGAAGGAAAAAAATATATTTTGAATAGGAGTGCAAGTTTAAATTAATTTAAAATCCTTAAATTCAACTCTCAGTTAGGTTCATCATGCTTAAATTGAAACAAAATTTGACTTGGATCAAGTTTGGTCTTATTTATTATTTAATGGCTTGAATAACTTTTCATAAAGGTTACAGTTTTTCTTATTCCAAAGTGTATTATTCTCCCAATAGTCTTCTCAGTTTGACTTCCACCTATTACAATTCCAATCAAATCAAAATCCAGATAAGAACATGGCCATCAATTAATTTTTTTTGGTGATGGCACTTCCATGGAGAAATCCATGGTCTTCTCCCACTAATTGAGGAGGATGACATACCTTCTTTCCATTTCCATGATAATCATCATGATGTCCATGACATTAATGCAAGCCAACACCCCCATGAAAAATATTTTTACAAGAGACATTTTTATTTTTTATTTTAAATTAATTTTGTTGGAAAATGGAGTTCATAGATAACATTGGTTCATTTGCTTAAAACTAATACAAACCTAAAAAGCTCACCCAATTGGAGGAGAATTAATATAAGGCAAGGAAGAAAAGGAGGCCTCCATTAACTTTGATTGCCCAATGGACTCCTTTCTCCCATTGGATGACACAGATTTCAACCTATACACCCAACTCACTGTGTGAATTCCTTCTTCTTCTTTTTCCTCTCCATCCTTCCCTTCTCTCTCCCCACATCTTTCCTGTTTGTTATTCCCCTTTCCACTCTCTTTTTCTTTCTGTGGCCTTTGGACTGTGTAGAAGAATTGTAGAGCTTTTTGTTGGTGCTTTGTACAGGGAGGGCTGTGGCATGCTCTTACTATGTTCTGAGTCTTTGATTAACCCTTGATATTGGTTTTAGTGGATTGCAGGAAGATGTTGTGGAACTTTTTCTGATTGTTGCACAAATTCTCACATAAAAAACCGTTTTTTTTTCATTTATTTTTTCCTCTTTGTGGTCTATTTTGTGTTGATTCCTATTGGGTTCCAAAGGGGAAGATAAAAGGGAGTGATACAAATGGGAAAGCAAGGACCTTGCTGCCATTGTGGAGTTACCAGTGAGCTCTTATTCATGTTCATGAGCGATTCTGGATTTCTGTTTTCTCTCTTATTTTTATCTCTCTTGCTGTTCTTTTTCATGTTCCTCAAATTATGTTTCTATTAATTCATATTCTTCTTGATGTTCTTCTCATTATTTCTCTCCAAGCGGTTTGCTTGGTTTCAGATTTCACTACCCAAACATAACTAAGGCATTCTGTGATATTAACGTGTTGTTGGCTGCTTCTTTCTGTCATGTTGTTCAGATTTCATCTTCTTTTTGCTCTGTGCTTTGCTCAGTGTAATGAGTAAAGGTTGACTTCATCCCATGGGATTTCAATGATTAAATATAATTCAAGCCTGGGCTTCATATTATCACATCTTTGTAGTTTTTGCCTCTTCATATTATCACTTCTTTGTAGTTCATAGAAGCATCTCAATATCTCTGGCAAACAATTACTGACATAATAAAGGACTTCAAGTGGTATCCGTGTTAGATATCTTGGAGAAATCTTAATGACCTGCAATACGGATTGCAAATTTTCTAAAGCTTCGTGTTTCTCTTCCCTGATTTGGTAATCAGCAAAAGAACTGGCATCCACTTTTTTGCAGTGGTTTCCTTGCAGGTTTATCAGTCTCTATTTTGGGAACTGGTGGAAAATTTTGAACTCGGAACAATTGAATTTTGACATTAGGTTTAGTTAAGATGAGATTATTTACCCTTTTAATTGGCAGCATAGGCTTCATAATGTAGTGATTACTCATCGACTTTTAGTGGGAGATTCAATATCATGTACTAGACCTGCTCTTTTGCTGATAGACAATCTAGTCCTGGGTGCATTCGAAAATGAAAGCCGAGTTACATGCTTTTAGTGATCCTGAACTTTGATAGAATGTAAAACTTGCATGTAGATCTTAGGACAGAGCTGGTGACTTTCTAGATTTATATTGTTCCAACATATTGATCACAAAATAGTGTCACATGTAATAGGTCTACTTAGAGAACCCATTTTCTTGGCCTCAAATCTCGTTTACTTAAATAACTTAGCTAGTTGCCATTCCATCATTAGAAATGTTCTGAGATATTAACGGCTAAGCTATCCTTCTATTGACTAGTTTGTATGAATTTCATGCATGATTATCAGCATTCACTTACAACAATGATATTTTTCTTTGGACTCATTGTCAGGATGCATTTTTAGAATTTCAAACCCAAAGTAGTGTGTGGCAGTTTGTTTTGCTTGTTTGTCATTAAGGCTTCCTTGGTGATTGTATCCTATACCCTGTTTGTTCATATGATTGATTTGCAAAAACTTGTCCTATGGGATTTTGATGACAATTTAAGTGACATCTTGCCATAGATAGAAATCACATGCTAACCCGAGGAAATAGTCAATTGAAAAGGTTTATCATGTTAGTAAAGTTTATGTTGTATCATGGTGTGTTGATTTATATTGGATACTTAGACACATTATGAAGTGCTGCTTGCACAGCAAGTTGATTTTGAAAGGATAGAGTGTGCTATAAATCTTACTATCCTAATTCAGTTGCTCTTTAACTTACATTTATCTTCTCATGGGAATCAAAAACTTGTTTAAGTATGTCATCAATGTTTATTTCATTCATGAGCTTACCACTTTTGTCGTCTTTATTCACTTTTGTTCATTTGAAAGGCTGGAAGACTCGTTTAGTGAAATCTATGTTTGTGTGCCACTATTCTCTTGACATACATGAGCTATTATAAGATTTGTGTTTCTGAAAAATCATATGGTCACTGAAGTTTGATGTTGAATAGGTACCCCTCTCTGGCGAAATGGGCCACCTGAAAAGCCAGTTTTATGCAACGCATGTGGTTCCAGGTGGCGAACCAAGGGTTCACTGACGAACTATATACCACTGCATGCTCGGGAGTCTTTTAATCCAGACGAGTTAGAAGTTTCAAAAATCAAAAGTGTATCCTTCAAACCCAAAGAGCAGAAGTTGCAAAAGAAAATGCATAGCAATAGTGCCCTGGAACTTGAATGCAAAATGCAGTATTGTGACCAGAACTTTCACAAGATTTTAGAGGGAGATACAAGCAATCGATCCAGTTCTGATTCTGCCATATCTGGTTCAGAAAGCTGCGTGTATTTTGGCACAACTGATGCAAAAAGTGATTTAACAGGTTATCGTCATTTATGTTAATTTTGAATGTAAACCTCACACAGTCCCTTTTATTGGAAGACCTCAGAAATACATTGTTCTTTGAGTGACTGTTAACATTTTATTTCTTTTTCATATTTTATTGGAAAACCTTAGTCAATGGCTTTTCTTTCTCAGTGAAAGACCTAAACAGATCAGCCAAAGAAACACCAAGATGAACTAAAAGAGTCTGAGTATCATCTATTCCAGTTCTAAATTTGGTGAAATTTTCAACAATTTTTTCTTATATCAAAGAGGTAACAAAGTGTGTCATGAGATATATGTGGACTATGAAATATATTGCTCTTGCATGAAAATAATGGAACGTTTGAATTTGACCAAAAATAATGTGTTTGGTTCAACTTTTAGCATCCTATATCTGGAACTTCTTTGTTGTTGATGTTATGTTAGGCTCTAGCTTGTCACCACCGTTATTTTTGTTATTTAATATTTTTGTTTCTCAGGTTCAGTGCAGTCAAATGCATGGGATTCGCTAGTCCCATCCAAAAAGAGAACATTTATAACTCGGCTGAGGCCAAAATCTTCTCCTGTTGAAAAGCTCACAAGAGACCTGTATTCCATATTGCATGAAGAACAGGCTTCTAACCTGTCCAGAACCTCAGAAAATGATCTTCTTTATGAAAGCGGAACTCCATTTGGTTCTTCTGAGATTGGTTATGGAGGTTTGCTCATTAAACATCCTAATGCAAGATTAATAGAAGAGGAATCAGAAGCAAGCTCATTTCCCATAGATAGATCATACATTATCAGTGAAGGTTATTCAGGTTCAGCATCAGTTCCTGTAAATACCGAAAACAAAGGATTGAGCATTCTGAATCCTGGTACTGACACAAAGAAGTCTATGGCACAAATGACCCAAGAGAGTGCCAAAAGGTAATTTCTTGCATACATAAGAATAAGTTTATGCTAATTTCAGACATGGACTGATTGACAACACAAGATTGTTTCTTCACTAAAATCTTTAGTGATTCCAAAAATTAGCTTGATTGGATTTCTGAACTCCCACCCTTTGTCTCTGTTCTTTACAGGGATAAAATCTCTCATCAAAAGTTAAATATCCTGCAAGATAAGAATTCTCCCCTGAGTTCTGTGGATTTACATGTAAGAACTAGTTCTTTCATGTCTTTTCTTCTGTGGCTATATCAGTGCCTTACAGTGTGGTAGGTTTTTACGGTGTCATCTACACATTAGAGATCTGATTTGACCACTTTACTTTTGGTAGGTTTTCATTAACTTTGAGAGTTTCATGAAATATCTTACATGCGAGGAACAACAACAGCTGATGAAATATCTGCCATCTATAGACACTGGAAAACCTCCTGAAAGGTTTGTTCCATATTGATGGCTTTGTTCTTCTAGTAAACTAAAGTTTCTCTCCAGTTCTCATAATTTGTTGTTGCTGGGTTGGCAGCCTCAGAAGTACGTTTACCAGTCCTCAATTCTTGGAGACATTATCTTACTACCAGCAACTGCATCAAGAAGGAGTTTTTGATCTCTCCTTATCAGGAGCAAATGCTGAGGAGTGCAGGACTTTAAAGAGGCTTGTATTACTAAATTGCACAAGTCATAAGTGGTTAGAGTGCTATCAGAAAATAAAGGTAAAGGAGTGGTCTATAGAGTCTGTCCCTCTCTTTGGATTGCCAAATTGCTAAAAGTCCAGCATGATTTAGCTATTTAAATTTTAAAATGGACATGGTAAGTTCTGATCAATATTGCACCTCAATTGCTATAGGATGCACCATCGAACAAGAAGGAAGGAAATGCAAAGCTGAACAGAGAAAATCTTTCTGGTCTTTCCAAATTGGCATCCCTGAAAAGGCTCCATGAAAGGCAAAATGAGAACTATCCAGGTCTGATACTTTGATATTTCTGCTAAACATAAAAAACTTTGCTGAAGTGAGGGATACTGATTGGCTTATGCAAATTCATTCCTCTGTTTAGCACAGTGACAGTTAAATTTACTTTGCTTGCTAAGACTGGTTTGAGTTGTTCATGTAGTGAAAAGAAAATTTCATACTGACTTCCAGAAATTTTTTGTGGTAGACTATCATGTGGATATTGTAGCACATATAGTGACCGTGTTGTCAAATGCCTGATGGCCTTTTCCCACTCCATTTTTTTCAGCATTATTGAATTCAGACATTTAAGATTTGAATATCTTTCCAGAAAACATATTGCCTTAGAATAATCGAGGTATCGACCCTATATGAGTAGCCGTTGCTTGCCTGGGCTCATTGACCATACTTGAATACACTAGGTATGCTCTGATATCAATTATCATGATTGTCATAATTTAAACTGATAAACCTAACATAACATACATAAAACCATGTGGATAAAAAATACACACAACTAGTACTTCATATCATCATAACCCTCTCCAATTTCCAGTGTTGGACCATCGAGGTATCACTATCGGCACTTCAAAATAGGAGTTCCATAACTATTTGATGTTTACCATGTGTGTAACTATGTTTTTCCTTCTGTAGATTGTCGCTGTAAATTAAATAAAGGAGTTTTTTTTCCTAACATACTTGGTGGTCTTCTGCTGTGGATTTCAGAGAATAAAAGCACCATGACAAGCCCTAAAAGAATGTGCAGGTCTGAGAAGATGAATCCTCCTTCAAGATGTTCAACTCAGCTGGAACCTAGTGTCATTTCCAGTGTAAATGATGAGATAGAGGACTTTGTAGACCATGAAGGTTCTTGCTTCAGTTCCAGAAGAATTTTTAGCTTCTCCTCTGATAGGAGCTCCTTGCTAGCCCCAGCACACAGTTCTGAGAGTGACTTGCTTCTGGATTTGCCGTCTGGTGGATCATTTCCTGAAGTAGAACTCTTATACCAATAATGGAGACAGAAAGACAGATCAATTCAGCAACACAGATGTTGTCCAATTGCTTGTTTCACATTGAGCATCAACTGAACTAGTGCCGTGAATGGTGGGTGTCATAGTCTTGCTCTTTCCCCCTCTGTCAACCTCCTTGGAAAACATTTTCGGTCTACTTCATCTTCAAGTATGCTGAAAACTGACAATTAGCTTTGAGCTGGCATGAGCTAGATTGCTTCATGTATATAGCCTTGCAAGATGGTTGTAATACAACTGAGAATAAAAAGAGGAGTTTGTATAAACAGTGAAGGAATATGCATTACCATCTTCTTGTTCTCTTCTCAATTTGGGCATGTATTGCTTGTTGAAGGAGTTGGCTTTGGTGGTTGTGTGCAGGGGCATCATGCTTTGGACGTGGAGAGGGAGGCTCACAAGCCAATGAGTCTTCTGTCTGTAATTTGATCAGATGAACACCAAGTGCATGAAGAAATGTCTCAGTTGAAGTACCAGCTTCTGTTAAAGCTGAAGAGTACGAATCCAAGTAGCCCTCAATCGTGCCGTGCACGTGCGGAGCTTCGTTGGTGGGGTGCCTCCGTGCCCAATTAATGCGGCAGCTTTGTTGGTGGGGTGCCTCCGTGCCCAATTAATGCGGCAGCTTCCGATACGAAGTCGGCCTCCTCCCACTTTCTAGGGAGGGAGAAGTATTGGGTGGAGGAGAGACGGAAAGGAAGTACGCGTCGTTGCTGTTGTCGTCCTTCCGCGTCCCAACCCCTTTCTCCAGACCACGAATCGGAGCGCAACATGGCGAGTTACGGCGGCGTACTCCGGCGATCCGCCGCCGTCATCGAGCGCGCCCGCGACGGCGCCCGCCGCACCCGCAAGGCCCTGGCCCGCTTCGCGCGGCCCCAGTCCTTCGCGGCGCCGCACGACGCCGAGGCGGCCGCCGTCCGCGCCGTCCGTAACCTTCGCTCCTTCCGCCTCCACTACGCCATCCTCCTCTGGGTCCTCCTCCTCGCCTCCCTCTTCCCCCGCCGCCGCGCCACCATGCTCTTCCTCATGGCCGCCTCCAAGATCGCCCTCTTCTGCGGCGCCCTCCTCAAGGCCTTCCCCAACTCCGCCCTCCTCGGCCGGATCGTGGACCGCAGACTGGCGGCCGCGCTCCTGCTGGCCATGATCGGCGTCGAGCTGGTGATGACGAGGGCCGTGCCGCAGTTCCTGCTCGCCATGGCCATCGGGGTGCCGCTCGTGCTGCTCCACGCCGTGTTCCGCGTGCGGGACGATCTGACGGCCAGCGGCCAGGAGGCGGCGGGCGCCGGTGGTGGCGCACTGGGGCCGATCTCGGAGAAGAAGGAAGATCTTGAACTGGGCTCAGGGTAAGAGTTGGCTACAATCTTATACTGCTCCTTTCTTCTTCTTCTTCTTTCTTCTTTCTTTACCTCTCAAATTACCATTTCTTTACAGAATTACAAGATAAAACTTGATATGATATACTCAAAACAATTATAATCTTGATAACAAAATCCTATGTTTTGAAACTGAAGAATATGTAGTGAGTAGATTTTTGTTTGTGATCTATGAAAGAAGGATGATTGTATTAAACCAAATTTATTGTATTGAGAAGTGAGTTTAGCTCACATTTATTAGATTGCTGCAGCAAAACCTGGCTTTATATTGTGAGTTGAGTGTGCCTTGTGTGTGATCTATTAGCTGACTCTTAATTGTAATTAGCATTGGTTGGCACAATAGATTGCTACATTAAGAGCTGGTGGTATCTGCTTTGCTAAATTTGCTTACCTGCTTGGTGGTGGTGAAGGTAATACTCTAGTTGTGGCAGAATAATTAGCTAAGCTTACATTACCATGATATTGTAATATAGGAGACTTACCTGGTTTCTAAAACAAGATAATTGGTATGGAAAGGCCAGTTGAACATCTACATCCTTGACCTGTGAGTGGCATATGAATTATGATGGCATTAGATTCCCAAGGAAACATCTGTAGCCAGTAGCAGAAAAAGCAGCTCCATTAAGCTCAAGATTTATTTATTTTTTCCCTAATTATTGCTCAGTTTTGATAGAGTTATTAAGAGTGACTGCAGGACAGGGTTCTTAGTCTTATTTCTAAACAAAGCAACCTCAATGTGCTTAAACTTCTCATAAATAAACACAACTAGTAGCAAAATTATAGGGTTAAAAGAGATGTTCTTCTGAAATGGAAGCACTCTCATGTCAGCTGCACTCTCAATCAATGTAGCTCTATAAAATTGACCACCAAGGCATTAGAAATAGCAGCTTCAACCAATATAATTTTAGGAAAATGTCTATGCTAAGCCTAAGTAACATTTTTCCAAACATTTCATTCTATGTTTCAACCTTACAAATCATTGTCCAGCTCATATTGCTTTAAGATGGTACACCAGGTAGGAGATAAATGAGATTAATAGTTACAAGTACTGTAGCACTAAGTACCTCAAGGTAGATAATCCAATCCACCAGCTAGAAGGCAATTTATTGGGAAAAGAGTCATTTATTCATACAAACATAGCCCACTAGAAGGTAAGGAATAAGAGATTCTGATGACCAGAAAGCTAAACTCTAAATAAAGAATATGTTTGTTTTTTGTTATGTGAAAGTTTGATGATATATGAATGCTTCTGACCCTCTTCTCCCTGCACAGTACATTGGAATTAGATATAGTAACCAAAATGATGTATGAGAGTAATCGAGGGGACGTCAATCAATAAATCTTAAATTGTCACAGACTCATCAACATTTTCTCGAGATGGGTTGAAGATTCAGACACCAACTTGAGGGAAAATTAGTTTTGACCGCATCAAATTGCTGATGAACATGCAAGTAAACTGTAGAAGTTTATTAGGATCGCACAGGCTAGACCGGTTCATCAGGGGATGATCTTTATCATCATCTGAGCTGATGAGTATATGCTTAGAGACAAAATTAAATGCTTAGAGACAGACACATACCTCATTGGAACTTCACGGCATTTTCCCCACAATAAACTAGCATCAGTCACAGCATCAACCTGAAAAGTGCATTGAAATGGGCGAACGGTGCAATTTATAGAGGCGCAATTGTATTGAATGCGACCGAACATAATGTTTTAGCTGAGATGGGCAAATGAGGCTGAAGTGGAACAAAAGCGGGCCGGGCCTTCTCTGGGCCGTGTTGGGCACAGGACGACCCACACTCCTACGGCATCGCTCTGTCACGTACACGTGCGAGTCCAAGTCGTACACGTGTGGATCTGGGTCGAGCTTCTGGAGCGTGAGGCGTCTCTCTTCGTATAAATCGAAGGAAAAGTGTGGATCCGCGGGTCTGTTCCCAAATAAAAGTCCTTCCCCCCCCCCCCCCCCCTCTGCTTCCAGAAGAACCTTCTTCTCTTCGATCCTTTCTCACCTCCAGCTATCCGCGCCGGCGCTCGACGATACCGCAGTAACTGTTGATACAGAGCCCGAGGCGGAGGCCCCATATCTCCCGGCCGAGGAGGTACCCGGCCAAGGTGCATGCCGGTGGCCGAATTGAACAGAATAAGGTGTTCAGCCTGGTTGTCAAGACGTTAGGCGAGGAGACAAGGGCTCGCGTTTGGATTTTTGAAGGACCCATGGGCGTCGATCGTCGTCCTGTGAGTCTTTCCCTCGTTTTATGATTTCTTTGTTGGCTGTTTATGCTAAGAAAACCATTTGCTCTTTCATCCTTATATAACTAGCTATCAAATAGGTTTGTAGTTCTTCAATAGCATAAATGTATTCTCCGGATTCGCCACTTTACTGATAGGCTGCAACCTTTTTCCGATGTTGAGTTGTATTAAGATCCAATGTTTCTAAAACACATATCTAATTCTTTTGTTTCCTGGGTGAATTGCCATTCCGTGCTTTAGATAGGAATTGCTGAGATACAAGGTGAATCATTTGAAGGTCCTAAAAGCCTTTGAAGCAATAACTGGGCAGCAAAGGATGTTTTTGTTTGATCAGACTTCCTTTGTTAGGAAAGAGTGTAAGACTTTCTTCGATTGCTTAAATCTGTATATTGTGGGCTATGTTAGATATATTTCTATTAATTTTATGTTAGCTATTAATAATAAATATAATTTATTATGAGTATTTTTTGATGTCATCTAAAAAATCTCTATCTGATCTGTATCGTCTCTGGATTCGAATATCATAGGAATATTTATCTGCAAAGAGAACTAGATTCACATTCTATTCCTATCATGGTTTAGGAATAAAAACTATGAGAAAAAAATCATAATATTTCAAAAGTCATCTATCGCATCTCACGCATATACGTATCTATAATATTCCTAGAAGGTCATGTCTATATATAGGGAAGAGCGAAGGATCCAGGGTAAGTAATTAGAATTTTTTTTTCATCAAGAACATCCCCTAAAGAATCTAACTATAATATGGATTTCTTTTCTATTATTCAATTAGTCATATTATATATCTTGTCCAATTATAAAGGGTCATATAATTTAATATTCTCACGCTTGCTCATTAATTGATAAGATATAAAAGATATTCAAAATCAAAATAAACAAAACAAAATTTATTTTAAAATAATTTTACCTAATTGAATTTTAAAATTTTTTGAAAGGTATTTTATATAAGACTATAAATTTAGAAAAAAGTCAATAAGTCCAATAAGCACAACATATTACATTAAGTTCAACTATGAATGTGAGTCATAGTGGTTGTATGTCATCAATGTCATACTTTCTTCTATGTACCATAATATTATTAACCTTCTTAATATAATTCGTAATGACTCATGTAATTTATCTTATCAAGAAAATCATGTTATTACATTCAACCATAATATGCATAAACATAAATATAAACATGAGAACAAAAATAAATAACTTTAATTATGTAAGGAAAATATTAATAATAGCATCATCATATCTTTTATGTCTTACTCACAAGTCTAATTCTAAGAACATGCTCTTTAAATATTTTACACTTTAAAGTTTTGGTAAATGGATCAACAATTATCATGTGGTGTTCAAGTTCTCAACTGACACTTGTTGTTTCTGGACTCTTTCTCTAACCACCAAGTACTTATCTCGATGTACTTAGAACCACTAGTGTATTTGTCATTCTTAGAGAAGAAAACTATTGCGATATTATCTCAAAATATCTTCAGTGGCTTGACAATTGATTCGACCACACTAAGTCTCGAGATGAAATACACTTGCAAGTAAAATATCATTCACAAATAAGACTAATATAATAAACTTGCTCTCACTAACCTTCAGATATATGCATTCATCAACAATGTTTTTCTTTAATCTAAAGGAAGAATGTAGTATCATGAAACTTTATATACCATTGTCTAGAAAGCTTGTTTAAGGCAAGGTTTACAATTTCGATATTTATCGCCTGGTACGGGCGGTACATACCGGTCCGCCAGGTTGCCGATACGTGGACCGCCCGCTACCGGGCGATTCCGCCAAAAATTGATCGTCGACGATCGATTGAAGGGAGAAATCGACCGTCGGCGGTCGATTGAACAAGAAAAAGGGAGGAAGAAGAAGAAGAGGAAAAAAAAAGAAAAGAGGAGAAAAAAAACCTATCGCCCGCGCGCAGTCCTCGCCCGTGCGCCGTCGTCGCCCGCGGGTCACGGGCGCTCTTTCTCCCGCGTGGGGAGAAAGATCGAGGCGACGTCGCCCCTTTTTCTCTTTTTTTTTTTATATTTTAATATTTTAATATTATATTATATAATATTATATTATAAAAATATTATATTATATTTTAATATATTGGATGGTATGCATTGTGCGTACTGTCCGGCACCGGTACCGAGATGAACTCGGTAGGCCGATACGGACCGATAAGTCAAACCTTGGTTTATGGTCATATATGAATTTCTTAAGTTTACAAGCTCAATTTTCTTTTCGCTTTTCTATTAATCATTTAGGTTGTTCCATATAATTTCCTATGGATGATCCTCGTTTAAAAATGTTTTCATATCCATCTGGTATAACTCAAGATGATAATGAGATACTAATATCATGACAATTCTCAACGAGTCTTTTCTAAAAACTAGAGAAAATATCTCATTGTAGTCAATGTTTTCTTTCTGAGAAGAACCTTCGTAAGTCTAGCTTTATATCATTCGATTTTCCTCGCTGAGTCACGCTTTGTCTTAAAGACTCATTTATAATCGACTCTTTTACAATTATTCAACGAGTTTCTAGATATCATTCTAATACATCGAATTTTACTCTTCTTTCATTGCATCATACTATTTTTCATAATCATTACTTTCCATGACTTGTGAAAATGATAAGGGATCTCTCTTTATTCTTATATCATAATCTGATTCTTGTATATATGCCACATAATCATCAAGAATGATAACAAAAAATTTTCCTTTAAGATCTTCTCAAAGTTGTCGATTACGATTGTTCTTCAAGATCATTAGCGATGACATCAACATCATATGAGAGTTCATCAATGTTAATTTGTTGTTCATCTTCATCAATTCTCTAAGTGATATAAGGAACAACAATCTCTCGAATAGGAAATGATAAGGGAGAATTAACTTAGATCTCCTCAATATCAAAATTGATCTTTCGAGATTTTTCACTCTCATTAATTTTGTCATTTTTTAAGAATCTTACGTTAGCAGATTTTAATTCATCGTACTATAATTATGGTAATAAAATCTATATCTTATGAATTTTTTTAGATAACCAATAAAATATCTAAAGATATTTCTTGAATCCAATTTATTTTCATGTGGGTTGAATACTCTTATCTCTGCAGTACACCTCTAAATATGTAAATATCTCATACTAGATTTTCTACCAGTCCATAACTCAAATGGTGTTGAAAAAAGTGACTTACTAGGAACCATGTTCAAGATTTACATAGTTATCCTAAGAGCTTCACCTCACATTGACTCAATTACAGAGGAATAACTCGTCATGCTCCTAACCATGTCCATAAGAGTACAATTTCACTTTTCAATAATACTATTTTATTGTGGTGCACCTGGTAAGACATACTGAGCACAAATACCTCATTGTTCTAAGAAATTAGTAAAAGACCAATATTATGATCAGATTCATCATATTTGTTATAAAATTCACCGCCTCTATAAGATCTGACGATTTTAACTTTCTTATTTAATTGTTTTTCGACCTCACATAAGTACAATTCAAGAGTGTTAACGACGTAATACTTGTCACGTATTAGATACACAGTCATATATGGATAGGTCGTTTATAAATGTGATGAAATATATTTCTCCACTAAAACAAGGAATATGGGGTGGTCCACATATATCAATATAGATAATCTCAATGAGTTCTTCACTTCTTGTGATATTTTTTTTATATGCTTAGTTTGTTTTCCTTTAATGCAATCTATGCAAATATTAAAGTCAATGAAGTCTAAGTCTTCCAAAATATTATTCCTCACTAATCTTTCAATTCATTCATTAGATATTTGCCTAAACGTCTATGTCATAGTATAGAAGATATTTTATTATTGAAATTACGTATCAATCTAACATTTGATTATAAGGTTAATAATGTCTGTGTAAACTCAATATTTAAATTAATTATGTACAAACCATCATATAAAATTTCAGAATCAACTTTTATTAAGTCATAAAATATATTGAGTTTGCCATTACCGAAAAAAACATAGTATCCTAACTTAACAATTCTAGATAAAGAAACTAAATTTTTAGAAATAGTAGGAAAAATGCATATGTTGCAAGATCTATCAGATGACTCGTCTCTAGACGTAGGAGATAAGTCCTCAATGATATCACTTTCACTTTGAGGCGGTTTTCCATAATGATAAATCTTTCATATTTTTTTGGTTTTGGGGTTGAAATAAATCCCTACATATTATCATTAACATGAATTGAAACACTGGAATCAATCCACCAAGTATTAGAAGGAACTTTTGTAATGTTTGATTTGAAATATACAAAGGTCGAGTTTATACCTTTCTTTTCGAACCAAGTCTTGCGTTTAATCTAGTCTTTTTTTATATGTCCTTTTTGCCACAAAAGAAGCATTTTACTGTAGAAATTTATTTTCATTAGTTTGTTTAATATTTTAAGACTCGATAAATTTCTTAGATATATGATGCTTCGACTTTGTTTTCTTATTACCAGCTCCTTGAGTGGTAGTCAGAACATTATGTAAACTTTCTTGCCTTAATCTCCTGAACACATATACTAGTTAACTCATTCGAGTCCTACTTATCCTTATCTGTATTATAATGAATCTTGAACGGGCTAAATTGAGAAGAAAAAATTAAGAATAAACTACATAAGGAAGTATTCATTAACATTCATACCTAATGCTTTAAGTTTTGCAGTTTTATTAGTCGTATTGATGATATATTCATAAATTACTCGAGTAAAATCATACTGAGTCGTAGTCAATTCTTTCATTAGTATACCAGCTAATGACTTACTTATCAGTAGATTTAAATTGTCTTCAATTGCCTTTAAATATTTTCATACACTAGTTACAATCAGAAATGAATTTTTTATGTTATTTGCAATCGTCATTTTTGTGAATATTAGACTGACCCTATTAGATTTTTTCAAGCCTTCATTTAATTAACTTATTTCATAGTACTTTCATCAGTCAAGTCTACAGACTTTTCAACAAGTAACGCTAAATCAAGATTTAATACCCATAGTGTGAATTACACATACTCTAATCATTCTGAATAGTTTGTTCTAAAAAGTATAGGGACACTGAAAGCATGAGAATGTACGGATAAAATTATCATTATAAAAAAATAATATTAATGCTTTGAGTTTTTCAAAATATGATGAACTATTAATATCATTAATATTTCACCTTTCGGTGAAATATTAATATCTCTAGTGTTCGTTTAAGATCATCTATGGAGGACTAATACCATCCTTGTAGAATAATATTGGTACTTTTGAATATAGAATCTTAAATCATAAGAATATCCAAAATAGTATCATCCTATCTCATCACATAATTATTTGAAATAGATTCTTCTTAAATCTATTAATTATGTATATCATTATGAATATTATTTTTTAATATTATTTAAGATTAATGCCTTCATCTAATTTTATAAGTAATCTATGTTACTTTGTTAGCTACAAGACTAATATAAATAGTCCTATAAATGATAGAACATTTATTATAGTTTACATATCATAAGTTTATCATGGCAGATTACTTTAATAACTATAGGTCAGATAAAACTTAAGAAAATAAATTATAAATAGTATTTATCAAGTTTTTTAATTTCAAACAGTTCAATGATATAATAATAATCATAATAATTATTCAATATTAATCAATAAAATAATTTATATGATAAATATAATCATAATAACACACAAATATCATATGAAGAATAAATATTATTTTATAATCTTAAACATATGCATATGAATAAATCATGTCAATAACAATAATTAAGTTTTAATTATCACATATAAAAAATAATCAATAAATGAGAAAATTATAAACGAAACTATAATTTATATTTTTTAATCGAAGATTAAATCATAAAATTTTCAATTTGATAAGGGTAAAATTATAATATTTGGCTGAGAAACCCTACTAATTCACGCAGCCGCCTTTACGCTCGGGCGGCCGCCGCCATCTGCAGCCACCACTTTGGCGCGCAATGCGGCCACCGCCTTGACGCGCGGTGTGGATGGTGCCTCTGCGATCGTTAATTGCGTGTGGCTGCCTCGATACGTAGCCACCGCGGCACACGGTTGGCCGCCTAGCGACTGCCAACAACCGCTGCTCCTTCTACGATGCGCGGTCTGCGTGGTGCTGCCGGATTTACAAGCAGATCAACGGTAGCGAATGTTGCACGTCAACCCGCAAACAGGCGACAATACAGATTTGATAAAAATTCATATCGACAAAATATATGGATCCATCGTATCCAAGATTAATAGATCTAAAATATTTGATCTTAAGAATCTTGACTCTTATGCTAATTCTTAATATAAAATCTATAATATGTTATTTATTATGTGAAAAATTTCGATGTCATAATTGAAATCAAATAATAATAAATTTAATTTATGATGCATATCTTTCGATGTCATCTGAAAAATCTTTATCTGATCTGTAAAATCTTGATTTCTAGATTCGAATATCATAGAAATATTGATCTACAAAGATAACCATTATTATTAATTGTTTAGAGGCAATAATTATTAAAAATATCATAAAGAATCATATTATTTATAGATGAGAATTTCTATAGCAAAATGTCTAAGATAAATAATTATGAGATTTCTTTCATAGAGTGCATTCCCTAAAGAATCATATTAAAATATAGATTTTTTTTACCTATTGATTAATATTTGTTATTAGAATCCAATTAATTCTATTATATATTTTATCCACTTATAAAAGGTCGTATAAATTTAACATATCACTTTTATTATTTACTTTCAGTTGATGCATTTGGTGAAAACATTATTTATGACCCAATACAATAGTCTATGAGCAATGGCAATGGTATTCCTCTGAAACAAGATTCTTTTTCTCTTGATCGTGAATACCATGAACCAATGCAGTGTATTGGTATTATATTGGCAGGATCCTGCTCCCTGGTAGACATTCTTCAGCACTCTGGCGCACCGGTTGTGTCTTGGTGGTAGTCGATCCTGCTCTGCTCCCTAACTGTCTAATTACATGGTTGTTGAATGTTCTATGCGGTTTGTTCCATGTTTGATACATGAATAGTAATATATTGCAGCATGATTTTATTTTTTTAGCAGATATATGTTGACAAGTTTGTGTGCACCACTACTGTACCTTTAGTTTCTTCAGTTGTGGAGAACCTGAAAAGGTATTAGACTAAATCTTTTGCTTATTCAACACTCTATGGACTATGTTGATGGTGGAATCATAACCATTGACCATTTGCTTTGTGAGGCATAATATATGGATTTTTTAGCAAATGAGTAATGACATTGGAATAATCAAATCATGTGAATATTTGAATTTTTATTTGCATACACCAGATGTGCATAGGTTTTCCAAACCATACATTTTGTTGACCTTGTAGTTGCCTAATGTGTAAGCGTGTGATCTCATTCACTCTTACCACATTTTTGGATGAGGCAAAAGATGCTGCGATCAATCGAGTAGCCCTAGCATATTCAAGAACCTTCATTGCTTCCAAGATGTTGGCCATTGGTTTTATGGAATTGCAGGTTGGTTGTTTCTTGACCATGCCTTTTTTGCGAAAAGTAAATTACAATAGCAATAGTAACAAGAACGAGCCATAATGTCCCAAATGATAGAAAGTATGTGGGAAATCTCACTGGAGCAGTCAGATGATAGATAGTATGTGGTCTTTAGTAAGATTTTATCCTGGAAGGTTCTGGAGTTATAACTTATTGTCAGAAGCAAAAAATGGGAAGCTATATGCTTGAGTTATATTTCTGTCTTGAGCTGATTCACTGCTCTTTGTGATTCAGATGGCACATCAAATACAGATTCTATACTTCATATGGTGGAGGAGAGGATATTGTTGGTGTTGGAGGTGGTAATATAGCATAACATATGAACATCACATCAGTGGAGCAGCAAGTACCATTCGGGGAGGGCTAGAGAATTGCCTGATGAGATCATTATCGAAATCAAGTGCAACACTTTCACAGGTTCATGAATCCCCCCATCTTTTTCTTGTTATGCACTCAGCAAGAGGGCTAAATTTACTGAGGAGCTGCTTTTCTCATTTAGAGCTTCATTGTCCTCATCTATTGTATGCAGGAATCTGTGGTGGGTGCCTAATGAAACCTGCATCCAGCAGTTAAGGGGGAACTCGGTACGTACTTGAGATCGAGTTACTACTCGCAGTTGGCCACCCCAGCTTCTCTATCATCGTCTTTGCAGCACAATCGTTCCTCTGGACTTGAGAGAATCGCAGCTTTTCAGAACAGGCTCCAAGAAGAGGGGACACACAGATTGATTTCCTGCTTTCAAAGTACGAATTTGTTGAGAGTTCCTGTTTGAACCACTTGTTCGAGGCATCAAAGCTTGCTGCAAATCTCTGTATGTGTGAGCTTCTCTGGATGGTTGATCCCATTTTGCCAACAGCAATTGCAGCGTCGTTTGTTTGAGAGTAAACGCTTAACGTTTGACTCCTGGAGATATTGTATCTGATGATCCTATGGCGGGAGAGATTTTGCTCACGGGTTTGTATCTTCTACGACTGATGCCTGTTTTATTACTTCGTTTCTTTCATACGAGTCTTTGAACATGAAAAGTTACTGCAACGCGGTCACTAATACGTTAGGTACTCTGCTACTCCTCTCTGACTTACCCATTGGTCTCACCATCAAGATGACTGGTCCGATTTCCTAATTGGTGGGCCCACAGTCTCACGTTCTGGTGCTTCACCAGCCGCCCATCTTTTAATTCCCTTTGCTCTGTGGGTCCCACCATTTAGAAGGAGCGGAGGTATCCACCGGTCCGCTACTTCTCGGCCGACTGTAAGATAAAACCTGTTCTCCCTGTGGTCACGGATCGCAAATTTATCAAGGAACAATTGAACGGTGGAGATCCGAAGGATTAAATATGATCGTTCCACGGCTGCGGGACTTGATCTCTGCTCCTAACGTGGGCCAGCGTTGACGCTTGGTAATCGTACCACCACCGACCTTTTTTGGGTTTTGAATAATGCAGGCCGCTATTACTTTAATTTTGCTTTTGCTCTAAAGCCCCTACGACTTAAAAATTATGCATCTACGCGGCATTGCGTGCTTGTGGATGGGACAGCCACAGAGTAGATGTAATAATGAAAACATAGGAGGATGTGACTGGGAGGGGTGTAAAGGCAAAAGTTGTAAATGGTTGTCGTCCGCCCTCAACCATTTAGCCCAAACAGCTCCACCTGAGGCCGCGGGCAGGGGCAGAGTAGCCCAACTCTGCCTTCCACCCCAATCGCGGTCAGAACACCGCCCGCGCCGCGGTGGAGGCGGCCCACCTCCACCCCCCACGCCTCCGCGCCGCGCCCCTTTCACATCGGGAGCGGTGCGCCCACTCCCGTCTCTCACACGGTTAGCATGCGCGCCGCACCCTAAGCCGCCCACCCCCGGGCGGTGCCCCGACTCACTACCAAACAAAAAAAAAGCACCATTCATTATTATGCCCCTCCTCCCTCTTCCCTTACCACCACCGCTTCCTCCTCTCTCCCCCTTTTCCCTAACCACCTCCACCTCCTCCGCCACCCACTCCTCCGTGATGGCCGCCACCTCCAGCTCCTCCCCCAAGAAGGACCCTCCCTCCCCCGCCGCCCTCGCGGCAGCCGCCTCCGCCGCCGCCGCGGCCACCGGATCCCCTTCCCTTTCTCCGTCGCCATCGCCCTCACCGGACAGATCGCCCTCGCCGATCCCCCTCCCGGCCTCCCTCCCGCCCCCGCCGCACTCATCGGTCGCCGCCGCCTCCGGCTCCCGTCGCCTCGCCGCCCCCATATGGACCCACGAGGAAACCCTTGCCCTCATCGACGCCTACCGCGATAAGTGGTACGCCCTCCGCCGCGGCAACCTCCGCGCCTCCCACTGGCAGGAGGTCGCCGACGATGTCGCCCGCCGCTGCCCCTCTGGCCCCTCCCCGCCCAAGTCCTCCGTCCAGTGCCGTCACAAGGTCGAGAAGCTCCGCAAGCGTTACCGCAGCGAACGCCACAAGTCCCTCCAGCTTGACCCCTCCCTCGCCCCCGCTTCCTCTTGGGTTTACTTCCGCAAGATGGACGCCATGGAGCATGGTGGTGGAGCAGTCAGCGGCCCCCGTCGCCCCTCCGCCTCGCCCTCCCCCGCCCCGCCCCGGCCCCCTTCCGACGACGACGAGGAAGAGGAAGAAGAAGACGACGATGACGACTACGACGGGCGCCGGGGCACGGGCGGTGGGAGCAATACTCGCAGCATGCACCGCCTGATGGCCAATGGCCGCGGAGCGATCGGCGAGCTCAGATTTACAATCCCCAAGGCGGTTCGGTCCAAGCTTTCACGGGCCGACGACAGACCTGCGCCGAGCCCTAATATGAACCCTAACCCTACCACCCGCTTCTTCAAGGGTTACACCGGCTCACGGCCCGCGATGGAGGAGATGCGGCGCAAGATGGAGAAGAAGAGGAGGAAGCGGAGGATGGAGATGGAGTCGAGTGCGGTCAGAGAGATGGTATCGGCGTTGAGGATGCTGGGAGATGGATTTTTGAGGATGGAGCAGAAGAAGATGGAGATGGCTAGGGAGATGGAGAAGGTGAGGATGGAGATGGAACTGAAGCGCACCGAGCTCATCCTCGACTCGCAGCGCCGGATTGTAGATGCCTTCTTGAAGGGCTTCTCTGGGAAGAAGCGGACTAAGGTCTCGCCAGAGGACTGATAAGGTCTTCCCCTTCTTTGCTTCTGACTTGTTTCTGTTTAGATTAGAATGCTTGATGTAGAAGATGCAGGAGGTCGAATGGTATTAGCTTATTTAGTGGTTTGCTCTTTATTGCTTTTCTAGTTTTTCGGTAATGGAACAATATGTGAATTTTTCTGGCTTGAATGTCCAATCTTTTCTACTTCTTCCTTGTCATTGTTGAGATAATAAAGGTAAATTAGGAGTTGGATTCATTTGGATATGACCTGGTGCTTCAAAGGGTTGATACATGAAGGTTCCTTAGTTTCCGTCATCCACATTATTCACCGCAATTCTCTCACTTATGCATTACTTGCATCATCGTCAAGAGCCTGTCGTGGTTTCATTGTCAATTTATTATCGTTTGGTTTTGTCGTGGCTCTTATTGGGCTTGAGACTTCTCAGCACTTAAATTAAAGGATAATATCTGATCTGACTAATTGAAACTAGGACATTGTACAGTAATTTATCTCGAGTTAAAAGGATCATATCTGATCTCACTGATTGAAGTTAAGACATTGTGTCGGCGTCACCTATTCCTTCTATATTTCTTAAGTGATTATGAATTCCACATTCAGATCGCAACCTGGTCTATTTTGCAGGTACAACAGTGTATTTATGATCTGATGTTGTGTGACTCGTATCTTTTTTTTTAATTCTTTCAAGAGTTTCACAGTTTTATGCAAGTTAAATGCATTATTGTAGTTTGTACTCTTTCATCAAGCACTTTTCCCTTTGAATAAATCTTAGCCTTTAGTTTTAACTCATACAATTTTCAATGAATGAGCAAGGAATGATTTTGCTGGCTCCTGCATCTTCTTTTTGGTTAGCACTCTCAACCGATAGCTTAGCTGCTCTGTTATTCACATTTGTATGATTGTATCATAGGATTTTGCTTTTATGTTTAAGGCTATTCTTCTTTATCGATGCATTCATTACTTTGATTTCCTGATAATTGTACCATTTTTTCTTTGTGACACAAGGGAAATATGTTGTGCATAAGATTCTGAAGCTTAAAATACATGTGGTCTTCAAAGAGTAAACAGTTACAAATATGAGGTTCCGATGCAAGTGTTTTGCTTTGCAGAAGAGATGCTTTGAACTAATGCGTTGGCGTAGACATTTAACTATGATTCTTTTGCCGGACGTTTCTTTCTTTTGCTCGATTTTCATCTGATCTTACACTAGAGTATGACAAGAGTAGGAGTAAAAGCTACTAATGGTTGAGTTGGCAAGAGAGATTTTTTACTTGAATTGTGAGCCAAACTAGAACTTATGTTTCTTTTATACATATCTACATAGAAGGTGTAGAGTGAAAAATGATGGGCAACATAAACAAACTGTATCCCTTGTTATATATTCTCTCTGCCTGCCGTGAGTATTTAATAATCATCTCTCATTAGTTGTAGTTAGGTGTGAACCTCATGTATCTGCAGTAGAATATTGATCATAGCAGCAATCCTTACAAGCCTAGTTGTGCTGCATTGTATGACTTTTATCAGATAAATAAACTGTTATGATTCAGCTGGTAAGTATTGACCAATATTTTACCAATCTGACCAAGGATTGATGTTTTATTATTTTATTTTATTATATTTTAGTGATGTTTGACAGTATAGGTCAGGGTACTGCTCAATATATAAGTATCTTCCAGTCTTACCAGTTGCCTAAACCAACTCATATGGATGTCTAAACTCTTGGTACAAACTGCAATGATGGTTATTGTCTGATCTATTAAAGCCAACTGCAGAACATTAGCCATGAATCTTTCGATAAATGGAGCCCAGGCAGGTCGGAGGCTTGGAGTTATATGTATGTATATGGAGAAATTCTAGAACCTCTTAAGATCTAGTGGGCTTCACAATTGTGTTTTCTTTATTGATTGGGTGTCCTCATCCAATGGGATGTCTAGTGGAAAACGCTAGTTCTTGCACTAGACAAGAACCAGCTAGAAGATGTTCAGACTAGCTACTGCAAAGTTGCATTTTGAAAGAGTAGTGTAATTATACCCAGCCCCTCCCCCAAACAATGAGTATTAAAAAAATGTGGCACTCACCTGGTTGAGTGCTTACATCTGTTCCCACCTAGAGGATGTTCAGACTAGCTACTGCAAAGTTGCATTTGGAAAGAGTAGTGTAATTATACCCAGCCCCTTCCCCAAACAATTGAGTATTAAAAAAATGTGGCACTCACCTGGTTGAGTGCTTATATCATCCCATGCAAGAAGTTGTGGGTATAGAGGTTTCAATCAGAAATTTATTGTAATCACATTTCTTGCTGAGTTGTCTGAGACTTCAACAAAGAAAGAAATGTGCACTGCAAAATGCCATTGAATATTTTTTTGGTTATGCATACATATGGTAAATTAGTGAGATTTTTCTGATGGGGAAAGTTGGATCTGTGACTGACTCATAATCTGTTGTTAAACTTGCTTCTTTATTACCCTGCTAATTCATGCGGAACGGAGTCTCTATTTCATGTTTATATATCTAATACCTTCTGAGATCCTCGTAAATTAGAATCTTCACGAACTGTATTAAGAGGAACAACACCGAGGTGTTTTATGGCTCAAAACTGTTGTCTTTGCTATAGCAAAATTGACTTTAAGTTGTATGATAGTTCATGTGTCATTTATTTATATTGTGAAAGTTACATATGGAATTAGGGGAATGTAACAAATCCAGTTTCTACTGGATTCTCTAAAATATTCTTGAAATTTTTCTCAATGAACAAGCTGCAGTATGGTTAATAATCTGATTGAGAAAACTAGGTTCTGCTCTTGTAGAAAAGCACATTTGTGAACTTTATTATTGAACATATGCTAGCACCTAGTTTGACCAGATTATTATTAAGCATACTACAGTTTGTTTCTCTAAAAATGTCCCTGGGAAATCTTTCTCACAACAAATGAAGATGCTTAATAATTTTCATTTTGTCAGACTTCTCTTATCATTTGCCAGTATTTGTTGATGAATCAAGTCATGTTGCTATGCTTTTGTGGTTCAGAAATATAACATACTCGAAGAAGAACTGTGCTTTTGTGAGGTGGTGGCTTTGGCATTAGCCAGCCAAAAGATACTGATTCAATTGTCTAATACAAACTTTCTGCATTCTTATTATAGCTTCATCGGTTGGAGAGTACAATACAGTTCAATAGAACAAGTCAAAGTATGACCAAGTAGTCATTGGATACTGCCGTAGATCTTGTGAATCCCTGATGCTATGATATGGTGGATTTATCTTCAGTTTCTAGTGTTACAACTTTTGATCTGGGAGACTCTGCACTTTTAGTTGGCAATCAATCTGGTTCACCAGATGATTTGCCCCCTCTTCTGTTCCCTTTTATTTCTTGTTTGTATTCAGGTGTTGCAGTTCCATGATAGCTTGCGGTCTTGCAGGCGAAGATTCCTTCAATCATGGTTGTCATTGCAGTACCTGGAGATCTAACTTTTACTCTGTGACCATAACTTATTTCTGCTTGCCGTTGACCTGATGAGTGAGCACCATCTTTAGTCTTTTTCTATTCTTTTATTGACATTTCTTTGATTTGCTACGATCGAATCATGGCCTGAGGTGTAGAGAGCAGCTCAGTATCTGGGAAATCTGATTTCTCTCTTCCTTAGTACCCAATGCATTGATGCGCTTCTCAATTTGATACGATTTATACGGTCCTACATTTTGTACGGAGATTCTTCTGGAAAAAGCAGTGTCAGAAGAAGTGCTTTTGTTGTCTCAAACTCCAACCCAATTGAATCCATAAACACCCAACCCGATTTATCTGTCATAGTTGACCTATTGCTATGTAGAACTCGATCTCATCTTATTTTGTTTATGAATAGTAGTAATCTTTGGAATCCCATCTCCAGGTGAAATGTTGTGGGGGTGGGCCTTACGACGTTGCTCCGGCAGAAGCTCCGAGAACTCCGACCGCCTCAACATCATGACCGTTCGTACCATCCACATCATTCCATCAAGGCCGTCGATAGTCGAACGAGCAGTGCGTTTCCGAGACTTTCCTCCTCCCTTGCATTGCTCCTACCTGTTAGAACTCCTTTTGACTCAGTGAATTATTATATCATGATAATTCACTCAACTCATCGACTATGGACGTACTAGGTCACTATATCATATTTCCCAAATGGTACATGAGATCTTATCTATTGAATCTGTCTATCCTCAGTTACCATGTATATATAATCCTTCATCCATCTAATATCTCAAAGATCATATACCAAGCATAATACTATCGGGCCACATACGAAATCTGTTTAAGTCTCGCTCTAATCAGATTCTCCCGGAGAACTCCTCTCTCAATCTGACCAACCTGATCAGGGATTTACCTGAGCAAGAGCATACGAGATATTCCTCTCATGATACCGAGAGTGGATGATCCTTTATTAACACTCAATAGCCTTCGTAAGATTTGCTACCAATCCTAATAATCGATTGCATTAGATTTGGAACTTCTCAAACTTATAAGTCTGACGTCAAATAGAGGAGTACTCAAACAAAGCATCTTTAATGTCTCAAGTCTAGGAACCAGATACACAACTGGGACTACAAAATCGCTGTCTGACCTCAAGTATCATTAACAATATAATATTTCGTAAGCGGATCAAACAGTAAACTCATTCTCCAATGAGCACCTGTATTGTATCCTTAGTGTCTCCACACAAGTGGCTATGAGACCAACTGTCTCCATCATATGGATAGGTATACAGCACATCGGTCTATCTAGTCGTCTCGATGTCCCTTTCGTGTAACATATAATTATGATTATTTAATATCTGTGTTTAAAGGTGAATCGATCTCATTATCGTGATCTCTTCATGATATAATTTTCATTGCACAAAACCAATGACATCACAATATATATTCAACATATAATATAATGTGATAATATGCTAATAAATAATAATAGCAAAAGATTGTGTAGCGTGTCACACATTCTATCACTCACGTGATTGGCTTGCAGGGTACCCGTAACTAGCAATACTAGTGTCTATTCAATAACCTAGAGGTGACCTTGAGCCACCTGCTCGTCCCCGCTAAATTATTCCTAAATCTCACCCAGTATATGCAAATGCTAATGGGTAATGATATAAGTTGTTACTCTGCTTTTGCTCCTAATTAACCCAAAAATAATGGCACTGCCTTAATCGTAATCAACAATTCAATCGACACTAGCACTAGCACCCGTCGGGGTTCCCCCACTCGACACAATACCAATATCTCAAGAGCGTCCAAGACCCTTCAAGCAACCAATAGAGTAAGCACCTTATTCTCTAATTGCAAAATTAAGTGGATCGCCACACCACCACTTTGTTCCACTTGAATCCCAAACCTAGTCGCTAGATTCAACAAATGATTCCCCGAGGATCTAGTTATAGCCAATGGACCAATAATTGGAAAAAAAATACAATAAAATTTTTAATAATCCACAGAGGAAGGGTCGACCAACCTTCCCTCAAGTTGATCACTGTTCACCATCGACATATAGGAAGAGCCGATCTCGACCAACTTTCGTCTCCCATCATTAAAGGCTTTTGATGGTAATACCGACCTGTTGGAGCAGATCATTGCTTTTCGTGCCCAAATATTGTTATACGATATTTTGAATGCCCTAATATGTCGTGCCTTCCTAACTACGTTAAGAAGCTCGACATAAGAATGATACACCCATATGAAGCCACTCTATATATGTTCCTTTGTTCAGCTCATCAGGGAATTCAAGCTTTAATTTCTCAGGAATATATGCCCGAAGTCATCAGCAGCAATGCTTCTCGAACTTAGGCAAGGGAAGGAGGAAACATTCTCAAACTTTGTCACTTAATTCACCAACCAGATCCGAGGCATAAAAGATGTATATCCATCAGTTGTCATATACATCTGCATGATGGATTTAAAGCTCTCTCATATTTTATAATCGTTGGTAGAGAGGCCACTGGTTACGGTACTCAAAATATTATAATGAGTTAATCAATACACCACTATCGAGACAATAATCTTGGGTAAATGTGAAGGGACATGCAAAAGACCGAAATAAGATTAGCTATAATTCCCATCGACCCCAAGGTCACTGCGGTGAAGAATAAGTGATCGACTCGAATTACCTCACTTGAGGTCTGAGTCAACTCTCCTAAATATGACTAGAATTGAAGTCTTTTTACAAATAAAAGAGAAAGAACTCTTAAAAGACCCTCAGCCGATGAAAACTTTATTTGCAAAGAGAGATAAATTTAAGTATTATTGCTTCCACTGAGATTACAACTATGACACAGAAGATTATGATGACTTGAAAGAATAAATTGAAGAACTTATTCATCAGGGACACCTCGAGCAATTCATCCGAAGGCATCGGGAACCTTCACCCAATCCTCAAGGGCTATTAGAAAAATAGATTAACATTATCATTGGTGGACCCACCTTGGGGGAGATAACTCCTTAGGTTATAAATCTTATACTAAAACTACAATTGAAAAACATCCACAAATGAGGGATGACCTAAAAATTATCTTCCAGGTGGAAGAGACGAGTCGATCCGAACCATGACATTGCCTTAGTCGTCTTTGTGAAGATGATTAATGCTCCAGTGAAGAGGGTCATCATTGATAACAAGTAGCTCTGTTGATATCATCTACTTTGACACTTTTCAAAAGCTCGAAATCTCTTCTAATGGCCACACCCCTATGACTTCTTCGCTGATGGGGTTCACTAGCGACTCGATCTCCCATCTCAAGACTGTGAACCTATACATCATGTTTCAGGATGAGTCATGTTACAAAATGATGATAACTAGATTCATGGTCATCGTTATCCCCTTAGCATACAACATAATCATAGGTTGACCTACGTAGAATAGGCTGAGGGCGATGGTGTTGACCTACTACATGGTGATGAAGTTTCCGACAATGGTCGACATTAGAGAGTTGAGAAGTAACCCGAGGGAGTCATGTCAGTACTACCTTATAGTGACCTCCCTATTGAAGAAGGAATGATACGAGGCATCGACTATAGGCCCTCAAAGTTTCACCAAATCCATCCTACACTTGGAGCTAGTGGAATCACTATTGAGGCACCCCTAGATAAAGCCTGTCCCGATCAAGTTCTCAAAGTCGAGGCAACATTTACTAAGGAGAAACAAGTGTAAGCTATTAATTTTCTTAAGGAGAACATTGAGGTGTTTGCATGGTCGCTAAAGACATATCAGGAATCAACCAAAACGTGGCCTAGCACCACCTAAACGTTTCTCTCAAGGCATGACCAATGAAACAAAAGTCACATAGGTTTGCTACTGACCACCAATAGACAATCAGCAAGGAGGTAGACAAGTTTTAAGGAGTAGAGTTTATCACCAAAGTGTAGTACCCTTGATGGCTCGCCAATGTTATACTTGTTAAAAAGTCTAATGAAAATTGGAGGATGTGTTAATTATATCGACCTTAATAAAGTATGTTCGAAGTACAGCTATCCTCTTTCTCGTATTGATCAATTGGTTGAAGCTACATTGAGTTATGAGCTTTTCATCTTCATGGAGGCATTCTTGGGATATAACCAAATAGGGATAGCACTAGAGGATCAAGAATAACTTCATCTATCGCTGATCAAAGCATGTATTGCAATCGAGTCATGTCATTCGAGTTAGAATAACATATAAGCAATATATTAAAGGAAGATGAATAATATATTCAAGCATTAGATTGAGACGAACATCGAAGTATATGTACATGATATAATAGTCAAAATCAGAACGATTGACTCACATTTGACAAATTTAGCATTAATATTTTGAGTTCTAAGCAAGTTTAACATGCACCTCAATCTGACCAAGTGCACTTTTAGAGTTAGCTCAAGATGGTACCTCTGATTCATTATTCATCAAAAGAGATTATATACAAACCCCAAGAAAGTTGGAGCCATACTAAAAATGTGTCCACCTCAGTCGGTAAAGGAAGTGCAATAGTTAAGTGCCTATCTTTCTTTAGGACATTAAAAAACCCAAAGGCTTCCTATAGATCGAGGAGTGTCAGGATACTTTCGAAAAGCTAAAGCACCACCCCGCTCGGTTACCACAACTCTCCTCTTCTACCTCGGGTGAAACTCTAAGTCTCTATCTTGCTGCTACCAACTCAATTTTCAGCTTGGTATTGGTTTGGGATGACTAGAGAGTTCAAAAGCCACTATGTTTGTCATGTTCGAAGCAGGCCCGAGGAACGATACCCTCCTATCAAGAGGCCTACATTTGCACTAATACTAGTGACAAGAAAGCTCTGCCCCTATTTTTAGGCGTATGTCGTACAGGTGATCATCGACCAACCACTCATATAAGTCCTTCCTCAATTTGATGTATCAAGATGACTACTAAGATAGTCACTAGAGCTAGGTAAGTTCGATATTTGATATGTGTCAAAGGCTGCCATAAGGCCCATGTGTTGGTTGCTTTTATGTTAGAGCTAACCCTCTAGCTGAAGGCCAACAATCACACCCCCTCAGCATAGACATTGTTTGTGGATAGCTATGTCACCTCGAAAAGATGCGATGTCGGACTCATCTTGAAGGGCCCAAACAAATAAGTGTACTAACGAGCCCTCCGATTTTAGTTTAAGATTTACAATAATGAAGTAGATATGAAGCACTCCTCTTGGGGCTCTAGCTTGCCCGAGAGCTTCAAGTCCAAGAATTGATAGTGTTTAGTGACTCACAACTAATCGTGAGCCAAATGGAAGGGAGCTATGAGGTCCAAGATGCAACCATGGCAAAGTATCTTATCGTAGTGCAAAAATTGGCTCACAGTTTCTCCCAACTCAATGAGTTATAGGTCTCCCATGAAGAAAACACCCAGTTTAATGTGCTCACTAGGCTAGCATCCACTTGGGCTTCAAAGGAAGGTTGGTCATGGTCAAGACACTATCGACCATTGAGAAGCACGACATATCCATAGTCGAGGAAGAATCGAGCTGGATGGATGAGATCATATGCTACAAAAGAGATATAATGCTCCCGACTAACCCCACAGTGGTGCAAATAGTTAAGCATCATTTAATACTTAGATAATTAACGATTGTTTGTATTGCAAATCATTTAGCCAACCACTCCTTAGATACATAACATCCCAAAAGGCTGAGAGAATGCACGGCGAGATGCATGAAGATATCTATGGGGAGTATATTGTTAGACACCATTGCCTTCAAAGTGTTTCGACGATTACTAACTGACATTACGCAAGGATGCAATAACCTTTTGCTTAAAGATGACACGAAAGCTAATAGTTTGCTCATATACAACTTCAACCAACGATCCCTCTAAGTCTGATCGACTATGTATGACCCTTCGCCCATTGGGGGATGTATCTCCTCGGACCCTTTCTGCTAGCCTCGGGCAAACAAAGGTTTCTTATTGTGGGAGTGGATTATTTCACAAAGTGGATGGAGGTCAAACCACTAGCATCAATCATTGAGAAAGAAGTCAAGGGACTCATATGAAAAAATATCATCACCCATTTTGAAATCCCAAGGGCCCTCATCACCAACAATAGGACATAATTTAATAATATGAGGTTTGAGAAATTCTATCAATCTTACAGGATTTAACTGAGATTCAGCTTGTTGGCTTATCTTCAAACCAATGGTCTTGTTGAGATGACCAATTGAGCCATTTTCAATAGGTTAAAGAAATGGATTGTTGGCATTAACGATCATTGGGTAAATGAGCTATCAAGCATCCTATGAATCTCTTGGAGGACACCTAAGACCAGGTCAAGAGAATCATCATTAAGCTTAGCATTTGGCATCGAGGATGTCCTACCACCCGAGATAGTCTTTTTGATACCTCAGGTTGAGAACTTTAAAAAGAAAACATTCAAAGAACTTCAAGTCGGACTTAAAGTCCTTCGAAAGTTTAATTGAATTGAAACATAAAAATGTAGTGGCAAGTTGTATAACTGAAATTTTCACCCTCGAGGAGTTGGATTATAGGACCTAGTGCTCCACAAAGCTAAGGTAAATGACCTAATTGGCTCCCAGGGAAAGCTAGTACCAAATTGGAAAGGGACATATGGAATCATCAAGGTCATACAAGATAAAACGTATCGACTCAAGACAAGAAAAGGTATGACATTGCCAAGACCATGGCACATTACGAACTTGAAAAAGTTTTATCTCTATGGCTTCTCTTAGGATTAGGTCTGGTAACTATACCCCAAGTAATGAATGTTGATCTACAAAGCCCAAGGCACCGGTTATTGAGTGTATCTTCAAGATACCATCATTGCAAATTAAGAAAAAAAGACTTTATTGCTTAAGCATAATTACATCGACTTGGTCATGAAGCCTCTACATTTAAAATTAATCTCCACATATCAAAATAAAGAATTAATGGGGTAGACATGCCCAACATAAGGAACAAGTCAGGTAGACTGACCCAATGACTCTAAAACAAAAGACCAACATAATGAAAGATGACAACTTAGGCGTCGAGATAAGGCGACAGGTCGAGGCTATTATCAAAGGGTACCTCGATCGCTAACAGGATATTTTGATCCTTAAGGTAATAAGTGAATGCGTCCTCCTCGAGATCCAGCTTGGGATATCTCTCCTTGAAATGCGCCAAGGCGATTTGGTACTTGAACTGGTTCGAGACGACCCTCAACCTCTCTAGACCCCTTTTAAACCTGATTGATGCCTTGTAATCAGCGATTGCCTCCTCCTAATAATCTGGTATCATGTGTTGTTCAACATCCAGCGCATCCTTTAGTTCTCAAGCATTGCCTATGAAAACCTGCTCGCTAAGCTTTAAGTTATGCGTCCTTATTGAATCCAGTTCGTGAGTGAGCTATAGTAAATCATCCTCCATTGTTTGGTTATTGCTCTAGACTTCCTTCAGCTAGTTGGCAAGGTCGACGAGGCATAAATTGGCTTCCTCAATTTGTTGCACCAGTTTAGCCCCCTGAACCTTCGCCTCGGCAACAATAGCAGGAGCTCATCCATCCTTCTTCAGCCCCTCAATCTTTTCCCTAAGATCATTGATTATAAGGGCTTACTAGTGGATAACATAGCTAGCATCACGTACAAGGTCAATAAGGATCGTTACATAGTGATGGTGTTGCAAATAAAAAATAAACAAAATGAAATGAATCTGAAAGAGCTAACCACTACCTAACTTACCAACACTTCGTTGCAGAAGCAAGTGTCATTGAGAACCTCCGAGGAGGAATGATAGATCTGCTTCGCCACTCCGAGACATAAGAATCCATGATACCACTACTCTGATACTGCACCATCACTCTATACCTTTTGCTCCTCATGCAAACCCTCCCATCTCGACTTCAATGGTGCTCTAGGGGCCGGGTTTAGCAGGTCCAATATTAAAATAGCCATGAAGGTAAAGGACTTGCCCTTATATAAATCAAACATCGACCTTAGTTTATCCTCTCTTTTTCTCGAAGAGGATCGAGAACTTTGGTGACGCACTAAAGGCCCCAATGCTATGAAGGGTAGGAGGCTCCTTATCGGGAATTGGCTCCATGAGTTCCCCAACCCCTCGAGGGTGAGGCACCTTTCTCAGCTTATCAGTGCTAGCATGATGGTCGGACCCGACGCCTAGACCGATGACTCGCGGATAGTGGCTGAAGCTGAAGATGCCATCATCATGGAATGCAAATTCATATTTATAAAGGATCACAATCATAAGACTATAGAGGATTAAAAAGTGGGATGAGGTGAAGTGATGGGAGGATAAGGTCATACCCCAAGGAGCCGAGTTGAGACCTGCGTCAATCAGCCAGTTCTCATTCATCTTTCGGATGGCCTTGGAGAAAGAGAGTATATCCCTCAGTCAAAACACTTGACTCGCCTCCTCATCCGATAAGAAAGGCAAGGTGTTGTCTATGTAATGCATCGACCAGGTGAGATCAAACCCCCATTATCATCTCGGACCTACGAAAAAGAAATGCTCCTTCCACCTCTTGTGGTTTGGAGGGGCTCTACTAACTTTCAAGCCTCATCTAGCAACTAAGTAGTAACCACTTTTTTCATTATATAGTCAAAATTAAGCTGTAAAAAGTTAATAGATCATAGTATTGTCAGCACACCAACATTCCCCGATAAACACTATTATATTGCACCATGAGTTGGGTGCCATTTGAAAATGTGATATCTTCTACCATTATAGGCAAGAGACTATTACTAGGTGGAGAGGATGACGAAGTCCCGCCTCGAGGGCGTTATGGGATAAGCAAAGAGATCCCAACGCAGGATCGAATGGACATTGATCCAGTCGAAGGACTTGCAAGTCGAACTCGGTCTAGATAGAATACTTAACTTGCAAATGATCCAAAAGTGGTGCACCCAGCATTTAATGATACTCATGTGTTTCAAGATTTGAAGTCCCAAAAAACTTTTAGGTTTATGGGAACTATCTCCCCAGACAAAGGGGAGGTCGGGACTTCTTCTACCCTTGGGCTGTCCAAAGACAAAGCGTGGACTTTTATCGTCTGGTGGTCAATCAATAAAAGAGAGACATCCTAACCTAAAGAGATGGAGGAGCAGAATGGTAGAAGATCGATTTGTTGCTGAACCAATGTCGAGACTATAAGAGACTTGAGAGATAACTAACCTTGGATGGAACCAAGACAAAGCAAAGAAGATTTCTGAGGCTCTAGAGGCTTAATAGAGGAATAAACCACATTGAGAAGATAAAAATGGATTAAGACAAATGCCACCGTTTCTGAAAAAATGCTAATGAATTAAGGACTTCAAAAATACCATATAAAGGATTCAAAATGCACTAGTGAAAGGATTTGAAATGCATTAGATGGACTCGAAAAGTATAGAAATCCATCACGGCGGAGGCATAAGATAAATTATGCCCGAAGTGCATGAGTCGGGAAAATCAAACTTACATAAAGAGAAATCTGTCATGGTAGAGGCATAAGGTAAAATGTGTCTGAGGCACGTGAATTAAAAAAACTCAACCCACATGAAGAGAAATTTGTCACTGTGTCAGCATAAGGTAAAATGTACTCAAGACACGTGAGTCGAAAAAATCCAACCCGTGTAAAGAAAAATATATCATGGTAGAGGTACAAAGTAAAATGTGTCTGAGATACATAAATCAAGAAAACTCAACCAGCATGAAAAGAAATTTGTCATGGCGAAGACACAAGGTAAAATGTGCTCGAGGTGCACGAGTCAAAAAAACTCAACTCGCATGAAGAGAAATTCTTCATGGTGGATGCATAAGGTAAAATGTGTTAGAGACACAAGAGTCAGAAAAACCCAACTTGCATAAAGAGAAATCCATCATAGCGTGACCGAGGCACGTGAGTCGGGAACATCCAACCTGTGTAAAGAGAAATATGCTACGATGGAGGCACAAGGTAAAATATGTCTGAGGCGCGTGAGTTGGGAAAGCCCGACTCGCATGAAGAGAAATATGTCACAGCGTAAGCATAAGGTAAAATGTGCTTGAGGCGCATACATCGAAAAAACCCAACCCACAAGGGAAAATCCCAAAAACTCATATGTCGGATGAACTAAACATGTCAATGATGTAGGATATCGACTAATCATCCCGATGAATAAGACGAAGCTCATTTATTATCAAAAAGAAATCATAAGTTTCCTACTCATCAATTATAACAAAAAAATATAATTGTAATAATCATTCTCACCAATTATAATGAGAAAGATAATTATAAGTTTTTTTATTACCATAAAATAATTATAAGCTTCCTTCGTGTTCTTTGCGATAAAATATAAAAGCTTGTCTTGAACATAAGGGAAAGAGATTTTCTTTTAACTATTTGCATTCATACTTATAACGCAGGTGACAGACACCTAAGGAGGTCGGTGTTTCCATCTCGAAAACATCTCGGATAATTTTATTCATACTGGTACGAACCATATGTAAATGACTAAGATATTAATAATATTTTCTCCTAACAAGACTCTCTCGCTGCTTTGCCTTGTCCCTCAATCCGATCAAAATTTTGAAGTCTGTCCAAAGTGGCGTGAATGCCGCTTCACCGTTTTCTCGTTCGGACTCGTAACGCGCTAATCTGACTGGCTATCCTGCGCAGGTGTAAAGTCATAACGATTTATTGGCTTTGTTTTCTTTTGGCTCCTTCTTGTCCCGACCTCTCCTTCCTACGGGTTGTTGTCACTAGCATTCAGGTGTAAAGACAAATGACCGAATAGGCAACAAGGAAATGGGAAAATTAGACGACAATACTTGATTCCCTCGAACGCGATCGGTGTTCACGTTGCAATCCGCTGCTTGTCGCCCGACAATATCCCTCACACGATCGATCGAAAAACCAAAAAAAAAGAACAACTGAATAAATGAATATTAATGAATCAGATTTAGGAAGGTCCTTTTGGGTCAAAGTCCCCGACATCCATCACGCACGCCACAGCAATTCCATCTGATGATTTAATCTTCCGATGCGTAGATGAAAGAACAACAAAAGAGAAGGAGCGATAGAGAGAGAGAGAGAGAGAAAGAAAACAACCCGATATATAAACTATGAGAGGGATCATGTTTCTGGATGGGAATATGATGAGAACCTAAACATGGAAAATGTCACTCCTGCGCAGAGCATCTGTTGTTAGCCCTGAAGAAACGCGTTCAACTTGTTGGATTTAGTTGGAAGCAGAGGGCGGAAATCCTCTAATTGTATGTCATTGAGAAGGGAGTCTCCTCTTTGGAGGCCGATGGTGTGGAGGATGTTCCCGAGCACATCTGCTGCCAGTCCGATCTCTCTCAGGCGGCCTGGTTCTTCGCCTCCTTCCTGTATCAATCTTGCTATCTCTCTCAGAGGCACCACATTTTCCATAACAATTTTGGCAAATAGTCGTCCCAGAAACTCTGCTGCTCTTGGGGCATCATTCACAGCATCCTCCAGCGATGCGAGCACAGACTCAAACCTGCCATCAACAAACGCAATGCTCAGCCAAAACATCATCACCCAATAATAATAATAACATGTCTCTCTATTGCCGTAATTAGTTGTTCTTTGCCATTCCTACCCCTTGAGTAGCTGTACTCGGCCGATCAATCTTTCTCTTGATTCGCAAAGGTTGATGATAAGCTTTGTCAGAAGATCCCTCTCCGTATCTTTTCTCTCAAAGGAGTCGATGACCCATACCGATATCATGGAAGGATAAAAATTCGGAGCATTTAATTCCTTGACACACAATGCAACCTCATTCTCATCCTTGGCACTGAAGACACAAAAAAAAAAGAAAAAAGTTTTACATCAAGAGGCACAAAGCTCTTTAATAAATAAGAAAACAAATAAGGCAATGATTTATTTAAAATAATGGCAGATGAAAGAGCTCGATAAACTAAAATGCTTTTATAGAATTTAAATATGAAAAACTCAAATTCAAGGTTGCAAATCGCTTGCATGACCTAATAGGTAGACTTAAAAAGCAGTTCTTCCCGACCAGAGGTGCAAGAACATCCTCATCCCTGTCTGGCTTTGTACAGGAAAGAACCAACAAATTGAGAGAATTAACATCAGGTTAGAAGTTGACCCTAAAGTTATAGTTAATCTCCTGTTCAAACTTTCTTGGTTTTGACATATGCTCTACAGCAGACCTCTGGAGCACTCACTTGGATTGGACCTATTCTCTATAGCTGACTCCAACAAAATAGAAAAGGTCTGAATGATGATAGATTATCCCAAACCAAATGAAGAACAATAACATTTTCATTTAAAATGAAGAACGAGCTATATAGAAGAAATAAAAAGCACACAAGGTTGTTTGGCTAACATTCATATTAGTAACAGTTTCCAACAAAGAATTGTCTGTGAAATAAATGTTCTGTGAAATAAAGATGCTAGAGATACTAATGCTTATAATACAAAGTTCTGTGAAATAAAGCTTATGATCGATGGCAATATTCATGCGTTACTATCTTGCATATGTTGCACCACATATCTTGAGAAGATTGTGTCACTTTCATGTTCTGTTGCATGATATAGTCTGATGTCTAAACTTTCAATGCCATCATCATTCTTTTATCAGACTCATCAACAAAGAAGTACATGCCTTCAGTTTAAAAAACAATTAATCCAAACCGATAAATTTTCATGTTATGGCTATTGGTTATACTCTTAAAAAAAGGATTAAGCAAAGGATTCAAAAGAAAATGTCAAAAATAAGGCCAAAGAAATAATTTAACTATGTCCGTCATGCAAAAACCCACTGGGAGGAAGTGATAGGAAGGCTAGTCGATGCCAAGAACATAGATTAATTCCAACCATCACAAGCGTAACTAACATTAGCCCACAAAATGCATGGTTAAGAACATTACCTGTAGAACTCTTTGATTATTGAAATTGATTTTTCTCGTAAAACTTCTTCCGGGAATGTTTTTGTTTCAGAAACTGTAACTAGGCTGCTACCTGGAGTGCCATGGGTTCTTCCAGCTGGTACGATGGACATAGCAGATCTCTCAGAAGTCCGATCTAAAACCTTCAAGTCTCTGCTGCCATAGTTATTACTACAATTTTGAGGGCTTAGTTGCTCATGAGTTGCTCCAGAGAACCTATCTATCATATGGTTCACACCATTTGGACCCGATGTCATCTTATGATGTTCCCCAACAACCGGTGAAATCTCAGCAGCTCCTACATTAGGTACCGACAGGTGTCCTCTGATAGACATTCCCCTGGCCAAGCCACCTTGAGGACCAAGGGTAATAGAATCATCATCAGTAGACCTTTGCGGTAGGGGAAGTGACATCGTCTTTGTTTCATATTGATGTTTATCCTCCAACCGCACATCTTGGGCACCGTGGCCACGAACCTGAGATGGCAATCCACGAACCTGCTGGGAACTTGGAGAACTTAAAAGTGTGGATCCACGGGAACCATAATCAACTGCTTGACCCCGTCTTGGAACATTACTAATGACAGGACCACGAGCCAATCTACCTGACTGAGCTTGCCTTTCTTGAGCAGCATCCCTGTGAACCTCCTCGATCTTCTTTGGCCCCTCAACTTTCCTTCTTTGATGCCAGTTATTCTTTCTTAGATCAATTGCATCTCTCAACATGAATCTAACACGAGAAGATAGATTCTGATTTGTTGATAACTTCGTCATCATATCAAAATATGCATCCATATGGTCCTTTGCCTTAGGACGGTCTATCATCTCCCCGATTGTACTAAGCAGTTTGCACAATGCTTCAACATCTTCCTCATCAGGATTCTGATGTTGTCCCAGCAACTTCTTAATACATTCATGCATAATTCTCTCCGTTAACATCCTTTCTTTGTATAATTCCCCAATCAACCGAATATTACCTAACATGCGCCTGCGTGCTTGGAGCCTTTTCTCTTCCTTCGCCTCTTTAGACTGTTTGATCTCACCTTCCTCTTCAACTTTATTAGCTTCAGCTTGTTCTCTCTCCCCTCTTTCAAACTCTTCTTGACATTTGTTCAGTAGTAGTCTTTTAAATGTAATCTTTTCATTGTTTTCACTAAAATTTGGCAGTTCAGCAGAAAGATGAAAACAGAAATTAGCATACATTTCACAGAAGGTTGGTTCCAACAAAGCTTTGTCAAAGATCTGCGAAATGACACCAGTAAGAGTGACTGCATTGTCGATCTCAACCTCCTTAACCTGGGCAAAGAGTCTGTCAAAGTTTTGAGGTGTTAATTTGTTAAGGATGGCTTTCAGTCGTCTTTGTTTTGCCTCTTCCACATCAGAAACTTTGCCCACCTCATACTTTCTCTCAGCTTTGTGCATTACCTGTGACGGTGCTTGAGGAGAGGGCATTAAGCCTCTCGCACGCTGCCACTTGTCTGCATCAGGATTACCACGTGGCATGCCTCCCTGAGATGGCATGGATTGTGCTGGCCCTGATAGAATTCCACCGTGCCCACGAGAATTTCTTAAAACCCCATGACTGACACCTTGCCCAGGACGAAGGCTCACAATTGAAACTCCATGCCCAGGGCCAGGGCCAAAAGACCCAGGTGATTTGATCCATTTTTCATCATCCATAGTGACAACTGTACGACGATCTACCCGAGAAGCACCTGATGGCCGATCTATGATCCTCCCAGGACTTGGAACTGGTGACTTTCCTACTAGAATGTTCATCAATGCATCCGTTACATCAGAACCAAACGCAAAACCCTCAGGAAGCTCAGTAAACTGATGTGCTAGGGTCATTAGGAAATCCCTTGAGTATTTCTTTCGACCAGCAGCTTCGTTATTATCACCTTGATGTTGCTTCCTTGCTCCTCCAGTGAGCTGCCCATGTTCTGATGTTTTCAATCTTGGAGTTGATAGATCGGCTGCATCTTCCCAATCATCCAACTCAGCTTTATTCTGCCCATTTTGCTCGCATGCGGCAACATCCTTACCAGGATAATCGACATGTACAATCTTTGTGTCAGATGTTGAACTGTTTGCATTTTCTAACTTACTAACAACCTCAAGCTTTTCCTCTGGGCCCTTATATGCATTATAAAGATCAGAAGTCCCTGCAGCATCTGCTTTAGAAAGAAATTCCTTTCTCTTCTTCCTTCTTCCAGCAGTAATCTTAGGTTTTGAGGTTTCTGACAAAAGTTTCTCGTTCTGCTCCGAGCTTGTTGCAGAAACCAATCCATCATTAGGATAATCGAAAACTTCCAATTCTGGCTTCTCTTCCGCCTGAGAAAGTGATGGTTTGGGAAACGAGGACGCCACACCAAAATCAGTCAAACCGACATCCTCTCTGTCTCCTGTTTCATGTTTGGTCGGAAGGGTGTCAAATTTATCTTTGACATCACGGGAGGATGAAAGATCATTACCAACTGCATTTTCAGAATCAGTTGAGTTATTTTGTTTGTCTTGTATCCCATTTTCCTGCATTTTACACACAACATCATCATTGGAGCCACTAAGCACCTTGCTGTCCACTTCATCACTCTCACTAGATTTCACTTTCTCATAATTTCCGACTCCATCATCTTGTTTTAAAAGCATAGCTTCGTCTGTGAGTTGAGAAGACTCGGAAGTGAAAGAAGATGGCTGCAATTCAGCATCATTAGGAACTCGCAATGAATCATTTGTTACTTCAGATTTCCCATGTTCATCCAAAACTGTGTTCACTACACTGGAGTTAGCAATGAAAGTTTTGAAATTAGTTCCGACCACAATAGGGGCCAAGGTAGGAGCCTCAGAAGGAAAATTTTCTTTTATAGAAACATAATCAGGTGCTGCACCAGATGAATCAACATAACCTAGTGAAGAATCTTGAGATGCTTCCTTCTCCCATATTGCTCCAGATGTGCCAGATGCAGCAGCCATTGCCTTACCTTCAAATGTCTCATTTGCTTCTACTTCCGGAAGAATCCTATTTTCAGCTTGAGGAGAAGTCCTTGTTGGAGAAGTGGGCAGTTCAAATGTTGAAAAAATCCGGATATTCTCAGTTTTAGTGGATCCTTCCTGAGTTGCCACAAAGCTAACCTTGGTATCTTTTGAGGGAGATAATTCTGTTCCTTCAGAAGATGATGCGTCCAACTGAAAGAATTCAAACATATGCACAGTTCAAATAAGCAGCCAATTGAAGGAAGGAAACTAAGAGCACACACCTGACACTGCTGATGGGAGTTTCTGGCATCCTTTTTACTTGTCTTCCTCTGGTTATCCTTCAAAGAATCAGATATTTGAACAGGTTCTCCTTTCTTGCCATCAATTCCAACCAGAACTGTTGCAGAATCCCCATCTGGTATTTTGGGAGCCGATGAAGCCTCAGCGAGCATGATTTGCGTTGAAAGAACAGGAGCAGCAACAGAAGAACTAGTACCTGTGGAAGGCAATGATACATTATTTAAGGATCTGAAGCCTGATTTAAGCTGCTGAGCAGGTTTATCTGGACTGGTCTCTCTGTGTCTTTGACTGGGAACAATGTCAGCCACAGCAGTCTTTTTTACTTCAGGTGCTTCTGGCTTGCTAACAGGCGCACTAATCACCACAGGAGGCATCGACAAAGATGCCCCAACTCTCTCAGCTTGTGAACTAATAGATGGCTTCGTGGTAACCTGGACTGCAGTGAGCAAAGAGGCAGAAGCCGGTAACGCTTCCAGCTTATCCCCTTCAGAAATGTGACGGAGAGGTGAAGGTGCAGGTTTGCCACCAGAAATGGCGTTGATCATGGATGAATTCATGAAGTTCAAGTGTTGCCCGCTTTGACTGATGGGATAAGTACCATATATCGGAGCCTGTGAAATTGCAGGCGCCTGCCCACTTGCCACAGGGACAGTAGCAGGAAACATAAGCTGAGAATGGCTATAAGAATTCTGCTGCATAGGGGAGAAGTACTTTGTCTGATGAGAGGCAGTATATGTTGGAAGAGAATGAGATGGAGGAATTACGTTAGGAAGTGGCCTCTGCCCAGAGGCCACACCATCCTTGAAAGAATCAATTCTTTTCTCAAGCCTCAATTCTTCATGAGTCTCTGGATGAGTTATTTTCACTGTTGTCTTCCGTTGGCCACCAAACTTACCAGGCTGTTGTTGAGGGAATTGTGGAGCAATTCCAATTCCTAGGTTGCGTAACTGTGGGGGCAATTGATGACCAATTGGAGGGGCAAACGCTAAACCTTGTCCCTGGTGCATCATCGTCTGTTGTTGCACAAAATGAGGTTGGATGCTAGGAACATAAATCTGCTGCGCAACTTGGGAGGTATTCCCCACAGGTAATGTCATTGACATTTGCAGTGAATTGGCTGCCAGACCTGGTGATTGCAACTGCGGGCTTGGGCCACCGTATTGAGGAGGAACTTGTGGTGGCTGAGGCTGAAATGGCATAGGCATAGGAACAGGCATACCAGAAATTGGAAGAGCAGAAGCTTTCGGTGCTGGTACAATTGGAGCAGATGGTCCTGAGGCACTAGCATCCCTCTTTACCAGAGCTATGGAATGAGACTCCCCACCACCGGATTGACGAGCACCACCAACATCCTTCATGGTTTGTTGATGATGCTGCTGTTTTGGGGCAGAAGGTACAGACGATGTAGGAACAGCTCCGAACGACTCGGAATGAGCCTGAAAAGTAAACCAATTGAAAGTTCAGTAAGATGATCAAATTGGCACACTAAGTGTCTGTTATTGAAGCCTGTGTCATAGATACAAGCCGACTGTAAGATTAGATTACAAATTAATGCATAGAGAAACGCAATGCATCAAAACAAACTGATTGATAGCTATAAACTACATAGTTCTGTGAGAAAAAAAAAAGACCAAATAGAAAAATATGTAATGTCAAAATATTCACAAACCTGCTCACGTTTCTGCTCATCGAGATTCGGCGGAGCTGAGCTGGTCCGGGCAGGAATCTTTCATAATACAAACATTTCCCAAGTATGAGTAAAAGAAATATAACAAGGAGCACAAGAAACACCAGAACACCAAAAGACAAAAAAGAATGATACCTGCAATCCATTCATCATGCCAGCATTTATTGAGCCAAACTGAAGTATAATATCCCTGGACATATCCCCTAAAGAGAGAATCATGAAATGAGAATAGCATAAGAATACCTATCTTTTCCCAAAGAGAAAAGGCTCTCACCGATACATCAATAGAGTCTATAGAAGTTAAAATTTTACAACAAGGAAAAACCTTATGGAAAAAAGAAACAGCAATCGATTAAAAAGAAACAATGTTGAACCTTTAACAGGTGCTGCAGGATTTGAGGCTCCAGCAGCAGATTGAGAAGACGGTGCCTTAGGGATAGCTCGGGATGTATTTCTAGGGATCGGAACAACAACTGGCTTTGCCACACCTGGGCCTGGTCCATCTGAAAATTGTATGAAGAACCAACATCAGAACAACACTAATGATTCGAATTAAATAAAAGGCTACATAGTTATTAGTAAATCATCACTGTTACACCGAGACCCTAAAAAGTTAACATAAACTGGTTCTGACTTTTAGAGATAGAAATAAATTATCAGAAATACATAAAAGAAAGAATCCACTTGAACAGAATACCGGGAGAAGGCACCCAGGGCTGAGCACCGTTCTGAACAGCTCGATGGACAGTGGTTGTGGGAGCAGCACCACTCGCTTCAGAGTTCGCATTTGCCAGATTTACCCTAGCTTGACTGCCTTGCCCATTACCAGATTTCTTGAAGCTACAACATCAAAAGAAAGCCCTCAAGAACCCACTCTTTTTCAAGCCATTCGACGCAAACCGACAGAAAACATCAATCCTATCAAGAACAGATGGTATCAATCAGAAAGTGGGAGGAAGACGGCACCTCCGGTTCGCGGGCAATGGCGAGGTGATATGCGAGGGAGGAGGAACAGCATGGGATGTGGAAGAAGAGATAGGAGGAGGGGCGGAGACGCCGCCCTTCCTGCTGCCGTCAACGAATCCCCTTTGCTGGCCGGAGCTGCCCGATCGACCAGATTTCCTCTGCTGGCCCTCGGTCCTCTCGGCCCTGGATTGATTGACGGACATAAATCCCGACCGCACGTCTTCCTCCAATCTAAACAAAGACCACAGCCGAAACAAAAGCGAGTAAGAAGCAAACCACCGATCCCCACCGCATCAAACCCTAAACAATCCACCGAAGCAATCCAATTCAACAAAGAAGGGCGATATCGAACAACAAACCCACTTCTTGTCGAGCGAAGAGAAACCTAGATGGAACTGGTTGGGGGATTAGTGCAAGGGATCCAATCGCTCACCCGAGGGGTTCTAAGCGGTAAAGGCGGGCGATTTGGCGAGATTAGGGTTCCCCCCTCAGTGGGATGCGAACGACGCGGGAATCATCAACAGCAGGGCACTACACGAGAGAGAGAGAGAGAGAGAGAGAGAGATGGATTCTTGGAGAGGGAGAGGGGGAGGAGAGAGAGAGAGAGAGAGAGAGAGTTGAGGGTAAATTGGAGAGTGGAAGGGCGGAAAAGGGAATAAAAATAACAAAAAATAAAGAGGCAGTCAAAATAAAAATCTAAATTGAATAGATCGGAAAGGCAAAGGCGGTCAGGTGGAAGGGGGCATCAGATATTTAAAAGGGGAGGTGAAACGGACAGCCCCCCTTCTCACTGGTCCAATTCCCGACTCTCTCTCGATACAACCGGTTCGGTCGATTTAAAGATCCGATCGGATCAATTGCGATCGTCTCAGCAGAACACGACTCGGTCGGATGGGACAAATTAGATTTATCATCCGATTTATTTCACATTGGGAAACAATTTCCCGTGGAAGTATCGGATGCGGACAGGCCTCTCATAATGTCTCTACTATTACAACCATTCATGCAATTTGAATACTCAATTTTATGGCTCATATATTTAATCATATATTTTTTTTATTTTAAATTTATTTAAAAAAAAAGTATATAAAGAGAATAAAATTTCATGAAAGATACGTTTTTATTGTCATGTTATCCGGAGTTCTTTGTGTGAGCGTTGCACGAGTCAGGCCCAAATATCTTTTGGGCCTTTGCGGCCCATAATACTCTTGAGAAGCCCATTTGTATATGACAGACGTGTGGAGCTTTTTAGTTGATGATCGAATCATCATAATCAAATATGAAATATTAAAGAAATATTTCACTTATACTGGAGAATATTTCTTTCTCTTCTTTTTTTTTGGTCAATTAAATCAACTTTAAGAGTCCATCAGACCACGATAATGAAAGTTATTTCTTGTTTAATTCAAATTTACTACCGTGACTAATGAATGTAAGCGTCGAAAGAGTCATCACATCAGCAATCTTTTACACTTGATTTTTATGCATGTTGTGGGGCATACGTACGATCAGAGAGTTAGTTTCTCGGCTTTCCCTTGGTTTCTTATGTGTGTGGGGGCTAATGCAGACATCTCTGGCATGAAATGGAAATGAAAATGAGAAGGTCATGTTTGACTCGGTTCATGACCAATGCACTGCTATGATGCAAGGTCAACGGAAGAGTTGTTGGTATCATGGAAAGAAGAGAAGAGGAAAAGTTAGGAAGCAGTGGAACGATGGCAACGAGTATATATATCAGACAGGTGCTCTTTTTCCACCTTGGAGCAGTTATGCCCATTGATGAGGCAGGCATATATAGGGGAAGCACAAGCTGAATAGTTCCTCGTCTCCTGAATGGTGTATGAAATAAGATTGATTTAATAAGTTAAACTTAGATAAAATCAAAGATAAAGATTTAGATTTAATTTAGTTTAAATGATGATATTAGTTTAAATGAGGGTGAGATTTATTAATATATGATAAATTTTATAATATTTTAAAATATATATATTTTATTTTTTAATCAATATAAACAAGTGTTTTTGGATCATTCCAAAATACTGAAAACGTTTGATTGAAAGTATTTTTAGTGTTTTCTATTATTCTCTTCTCTTTTTTCATGAAGTTCTACATAAAAGCCAACGGCAAGGATGATAAAAAATAAAGTGTTTGACTTATTATTTTCAGATTTTATCATTATGAAAAAATAATTATAATCATCTAAAATTTTATGGATTTATGCAAACTATCTTATATGGTGCAGGTCATGATAATTTGGAAACTACAGTTGATAAAATACATCCATAGTAAAATAATGAGATCTTAAACTCCAAAGGTAATAATAAAGGTACATATACAGAAATGATAGAAGTTTATGATGATGTGAAGAAAACCAAAAGAAATAAAAGAAAAATGAAGCTTCCGCATTCAAAGGGATTCGATCTTATAAATACAAAGTTATCATCAGATCATCAGAGATGAATATCAAAGAGAAAAAGATTAAGTTATAGACCTAAGCAGAAGTATAAAACAATCGATGCAACATCGAAGATCAGCTCGTTGATATCTTCATAAAAAAATTGACGAAAAAAATATTTTTTTAAAAATAATTTTAAATTATAACTATTTGAATTAAGGGAGTGTGTTGGAAATAATACAAGTAGTTAATATTGATTTAAGGAGTTAGAATTAGATAAAATAAAAGATAAAGATTTAGATCTAATTTAGTTTAGATGATGATGAGATTAGTTTAAATAAGGGTGATAGATGTTATAGTATCTTAAAATATTTATATTTTTATCTTTTAATTAATATAAATAATTATTATTGGATCATTTAAAAATATTATAGAATAAAGTAATTCTAGTGTATTCTATTATTATTTTCTCATTCTCCTTGAAATGATCAGAACGAACAAACAGTATTGATTTCCCAGACAGATCCAAGATGGAAGAAGGACTAAGAATGTCCGTAAGCTGCATTGCCAGCTGAATCAATGCCCACCAAACTCACATGAATACGAAGAGTAGATGTGTATCGGCCTGACCTGACCAACCATCAATACGGATTCCAAACCTTACTTAAAACCCTTCAAAAATGCCAGACATCGTTGTTGCTCGTCTGGATCTTCTTATCCGACACTGCCATGTGAAATCAACGCAGTGATCGGCGTTTGAGAACGTTGACAATTCTCCATGCATAAGCTTTATGACTGATGGATGACGTGCCTTCTTCGGCAATGGAAAGTAGAGAGAATGAAAGCACGGGAAGAAGTGGCTCACAAACGTTGCTTGCTGTCTCGAGAGCCAAGACCATGTCATCTACCTACCTACTTGATATATTATGATCCTGGAAGTTAGATAACATTATTCACTACGATATTATACATCAGTTCATGTGTGACTCAATCAACATCAAGGAAAGATGTTACCAAAGTATTGTTTATCTTCATAAATGACTTGTTCACCTACCAAATATACAATCATAGTTCATAGTTGCAGGAATTCTGCCCCTCTCTCTCTCTCTCTCTCTCTGGGCGCAGTCAATTGAACTCTACATAGAAGAGAATGTCCATCCTATCCACCTTCCAAATGTTTGCTCATCATTGTCAAGGCTGTTTGCTCAAATCTGTGATAAGCATGAGTGTTTTTTGGAGCTATAACAGTTGACACTAGTTAACTCGAGAGTTGATTAAGCACAGCAGTCCTGTCGTTGACAAAGTCATCCATGACTTGAGATGCTGAATATATTCTCAGATCGATTTGTCTCATTCTGAGAACATCTTGTCAGATCAAACAAAATTTTCTTGACATGAAAGTTTGGTGGAGTTGTGCCAGAGAGAAAGAGAGTCTGGACTCAGCAAATGCCAACCTAACTAAGACCAGACAGCTTCTAATAAACTCCTGTGCTGTGCTTACAGATTCCTCCTTTTCTCTGTGGAGAGCGAGAGAGAGAGAGTATGGACTCAGCAAATGCCAACCTAACTAAGACGAGAGAGCATCTAATAAACTCCTGTGCTGTGCTTACAGATTCCTCTACTCTGTGGCTTGTGTAGACTGTCACACTAAAAGCTTCCAATTGTTTAGTGAAAGCAGCATTGTATCATGTGTTGTTCTTTAAGTAGCAGCCAATTAAGGGATTAATAATTTCACATCACAATCAAGTGTGCACATCTTTTAAGGGTCACCGAGCTCTCTACAAAAGCTTAGTTTATCAAAACCGGGCCATACAGATCAATCCGATGGAAAATAATGGAAGAACTAATCTTATCATCGATCGCATTCAATTTTTATATTGGATCGGAAATGTCGAGAGAATTATATTGGATTGAGTTCCACCAATTGGTTTTTAGATCTCTATGGAGCCCAATCAATCTTCCCAATTTAGACGATATTATTATTTTTTATTATTTAATAATCGTTAACCAGAGATATTTATAAAATAAAAATCTTTAGAACTTCTGAATTATATACCTATTAATGTTTAAATTTTTTACATATCAGGTGATCAATTTGTAATATTTCGGATTAGTCTCATATTGAAAATAGATAATATTAAGATTTACTTATAAAAATTTGATGGGTATATTATTATTAATTTTAATTTAAATATTTTGATTAATGATTTATATCATAGATAAGTTATTCTCTCATGTTCATATGATATCACAAACGAACAGTAAGACATATCATCTAAACAAATTTATATAATTTTTTTAGAAAAATCATAATTTAAAGTTATTTTTCACATATATATATATAAGAATATTGGCTCTAGAAACCTAAAAAAATCACCAACCCCGAAAATTATGGTTTATTGTATTTTTTTTTTTATATCAGCGGCCGACGACGTTGACCACACCCTGCCTTCCTCGCATTCAATTCCTCCACCAGTAAACGCCCCCTTGGAGTCCCGTCTGCTGCGGCAGCTGCTGCTCTGCCCTTTTCTGGGAAGAGGTGATAGAGAGAGAGACGCACCACCTCATTGTTTTCTTGTTTGTTTGATGAGATGCACAGCGAGGGATCGAAGGCCTCGTCTTTCCCAGTCTTCGAAGAAGACGCAACCCATTAGTCTCGACAGGGACAGCAAGGAGTTGAATCCCTCACGGCAGATGCGCTTAGTGGGCACTCAAGAAGAGACGACGCGGGCGGGAGCAGAGACTGCCGGGCGCCTGTGGTGGAAGGCGGAGACCAGAACAGTGGTAGTAGTAGGTGAGGGGAACTGTTGCTCGTTTCACCTCTCTCTCTTTCTCTCTCTCTCTCTCGGCTCATTCGGTTTGGTTGCAATTGGATAACAATCTATTGGTTCTATGTCTCCGATCTCCTCTCTGCTTTGTTTTGTCGCCTCCAAGATGCCATCTTTTCTCATATATACTATCGTTCTGCAACCAAATCTTCTCATTTAGGTTTTCGGATACGTTCGATCCTTCCCTTCCTTTGTCCTCCTAAAGATCTCCCGCTTCATCTTGTTAGCTGTACAAATCGGATCTTCTTCTACTTTAATCTGCTTTCTTTCTCCTATTGCTTCTCGTTCCTCAGAATGATTCCTCCTTTTCCATACCTCTAATCGCTCAATTGGACAAAGACTCTCTTTTTCTTAGGTTTCCCCCAACTACTCTGCATTCGAGTCGTTCTCCTCTCGCTTCCGATTCAAAAGGCAGCGCCTTGCACTATTGAGCTTCGCCGGCCTGTTTGAAGAATGGGTTGCTTCCATTTCATCAGAGGAAGAAACAGATACAGGAAACAGAGAGCTTCCGCCCCCATGCCCAGCTCGGTGCCCATGTACTCGGCGACGTCGAACGAGGTGACTAGCAGATCAGAGGATTCGACGACCGCGAAGCAGACGAGCAAGTCATCAGGTTCAGTGTCCTCCCAGAAAAGCATTCCCGAGCTGTATGAGGAGAGGGCGCATAACCTGCGTGTTTTTGAGCTCAAGGAGCTCCGGAACGCAACCAATGATTTCAGCAGGCTGCTCAAGATTGGCGAGGGTGGGTTTGGGAGCGTGTACAAAGGCATTGTGAAGCCCCCCGACCGGAAGGGCGATGGCACCACAGTGGCAATCAAGAAGCTTAACCCGCAAGGCTTGCAGGTAACATCACCGAGAGATTTGCCTTCTATTTACTATAAGGATTATGCCTTCGTCAAATCGTTCAGTAGGTCAAAAGCGCTAAAACATGTTGAAGCTTCTTGGTACGAAGCTAATCTTTTGATGTTTATATCACCTTCTTCTCTCGAAACTGGAGAAGGCTCTTCTTGAATCCTTTCAGCTTTCGTCTTCCATGCATGGCATCAGATGTCTTATGCACCTTCATTCATCTCACTGCTCTGTAGGGTCACAAACAATGGTTAGCAGAAGTCCAGTTCCTTGGTGTTGTTGAGCACCCAAATCTGGTTAAGCTGATCGGGTACTGCTCGGTGGACAGCGAAAGAGTGCTACAGAGGATGTTGGTCTACGAATTTATGCCTAATAAGTCACTGGAGGATCATTTGTTCAACAGAGCACATCCCTCTCTTCCTTGGAGCTCGAGGTTGCAGATAGCTCTGGGTGCCGCAGAAGGGTTGGCGTACCTGCATGAGGGGATGGACGTCCAGGTTTCCTCTTAATACCTTGTAGAGTAATGCTGATTCCAAGTGATCTCAGAAGACACATTACTGTTACCTGCACTAGAAAAAGGTCATCTTCTGAGAAAACATTTTTGATTTCCTGAGGATGATGACCTTAGTAATGGATCAACGTTGCGTCCCTGATTCGATCTAACTGCATTTATTATTATTATTATTAGATTGAGTCGATCTAACAAGTGCAGCAAGAACATTTGTTTCTGCTTCACCACCCACCTGCTAAAAAATCAGCTTTTAATTTTTATGTGGTTATTTGGGCAGGTCATCTATCGAGATTTCAAAGCCTCTAATGTACTATTAGATGAGGAGTTTAGACCAAAGCTCTCCGACTTCGGCTTAGCAAGGGAGGGGCCGTCGGAAGGTCACACTCATGTAACGACGGCGGTACGTACGCACCGGACGGATGGCAAGGGCGATGTAATGGATGGATGGGCACATAATTTTCCTGTTTTTGTGGGCAGGTGATGGGGACGTACGGCTACGCTGCTCCGGACTACGTGGAGACCGGCCATCTCACGGCAAAGAGTGATGTTTGGAGCTTCGGGGTCGTGCTATATGAGATCCTTACGGGCAGGAAGTCGATGGAGAGACATCGGCCGAGAACCGAGCAAAAGCTCTTGGACTGGGTGAAAGCATTTCCTGCAGAGAGCGGGAGGTTCAGCATGATCATGGATCCCAGGCTGGAGAACAAGTATTCTCTAAGAGCTGCTCGAGAGGTGGCCAAGCTGGCGGATGCCTGCCTCGCCAAGCTTGCCAGAGACCGCCCGAAGATGAGCGAGGTGGCGGAAAGCTTAAAAGGAGCGATGCAGTACGAGGAGTTGGACGGCCAAGTGGAGCCTCTCGAGGGGACTTCTCCGGCTTACCCGGAGTCGGATGATCGTAGTAAGACCGGTGTGGCTTCCGCTCGGCGGCGAATGCTTCACCTTGAGAAGCTGGGGGAGAAGGCAAACGCCGTCGGCAGGAGAAGGTTTGTGATAATGAAGGCTTCAAATCAAACATGACAACGTTGTGTCGTTGTTCTCTTCTCGTGCTATGGTTTTCCTCCTCCATAAGTTTGTTTGTGAGTCGGCAGATGGTGTGCTTAATTTACTGCATTCTGACGGAGGGAGGCAAGCGATTGGAGTTAGAACTGATGTCCACATATGCTTCTTTCAAAGCTATTTTACTGCAGATTTCTATTACAAGTCGAAGCACAGAAAGAAAAAAAAAAAAAAAGACCAACTCACTTGGCCAATTGTCCTTCTAAATACAAGAAGATTTCGAGGAAATGGTAAGACATCTGCCCTCATCAGGCTCAAATAGGTTCAAACAAACATCATCATACCACTTTCTATCATCAAACAAAGAGGCAACAAAAACATTAAACCTGATACGATGTATTCTGATCCAACAAGATTGTCACGTCGCCTCTATAAAGTCAAGTAGACATATCCGACTTAGCCTGGAGTACCCTCTCGGGAAGGGTCATTGTTTCGGCTCGTCGCTCAAGAAGCATGACGAGGCAACGGGTGCAGTAGTTGATATCAGCAGATAGATCATTGGTTCATCCCTCATCCAAGAAGCACAGTGACGCACTACATGGTTCCAGTACCCGCACGTATTAAACAACATCGTATGGATTTTGAGATAACAGGCGCAACAGTCGACATCAACAGATAGATCATTGATTCAGCCCTCACCCGAGGAGCACGACAGTGCACGATACTTTTCCAACACCTGGACGCATTAAACAACCTCATACAGATCTTTTCTATTGAGGGTAGTATCAGAAGCACCCAAGTAAACAGTAGAGGGGGGACTCCAGATCTCACATAGAGAACATACACTCAAGACTTATATCGCTAACTTGATTATCGGAGGGACCGCGTTGGGTTTTCCCCCACCCTGACTAGGCCTTTGTACAAGAACTTGCGGGAGCCACCGAGCAACTGCATCCCGGGATGCACATCCAAACGGGAGCATCCCAGGAGGCACGCTCGGGTCCCGATGAACCTTTCTCGGGCTTTCTTACCTCTTCCGGACCAACTCTGATGAGCTTGTCAACACAGGCGAAACCAAGCCGTGCTAACTACTTGGCTACGGTATAAAGTTCCACAACAAGACGCAACGCAATCTATATTAAGAAATGAAAGGTAGATTTCAAAATGATAGCAACATCAAATAATCAATTATCATTGAAAATATCAATAGAATTTTCATCATCAATTATAAAGGTGTTCCACAACATACAAGAGGAGCCGCCAACAACAACCACAACATACAAGGGAAAACAGATCCATATTTTCTAGTTATAATTTTGATTCTAAGACTATAATCTAGTTGGTAAGGGTTTCATAAAGTTGGAATATATTCTTAACAGGATTTACTATTAGCTCTAAAACACAATATAGTGAAATGTCTTTTTTTTTTCTTATTCCCAATGGAGAAAAATGATAAACACTTTATACGCGTATATTTTTCTTTCATGAAGAAAAATAGTTTTATATTAAATACGAATACATCTAACAAATTGGAGTGTATACAAGGCACAAAAATCATATACATACATACATATATATATATATATATTCATGAGTAATTTGGAGGATTTGTATGTAGAATTTTAGTTAGATCACAAACAATCTTATCTTGACAAAATATTAACACTCGCGATATCAAATAAGGGTAAAGCATACATAGGACACAGGCAATGTAGTGTACTTGTGATAAGTATTGTACATGATTGATTGACTTGTTAAATCATCCTCAGATGAAAATACTGACTAATTTAGTTAGTAAAAATGTTGATAATTCATCTTAAGATTTTAGACACGAATTCTTGATTCATCACTTATCCTTTGAAGGACAAAAAAAAAAAAAAAAAAAAAAATTACACAAGCGAGTCCCAAGTCAACTGATGTGTTTGTGGCTTGGCACCACATAGGACCACATCAATGATTCTTCTTTGTTCCTCCTCTCTCCATCTTTATCGCATATATTAATATCTTGATAATAAAATTTATGGGAGCAGTATCAGAAAATTTCCATTGTTATTTGGATCGTGCTGTTCAATGGTTAGCCACAGGTTCAGGAGAACAAGAGATTGTAGACCTTACGAAACTTGCACCTCTCTCAAAAGTCTCTCTTCCTTCCATCTAACAAATGGCTTCTTCATGTCCGCGCTCAGTAATTGCTGGTCGTAATCAAAAGGAAGCTTCATCTTTTATCTTCGTCTTTATCTCTCTCAGGTGCGATTGATACATATTAGCGAGCTTCACATGATCTCTCAAAGTTCTATTCAAACTGATCTAATCCTAATAAATAAATAAAAAATCTCTATGAATAACAAAATATTTGAATGATCGAATTAGGAGAGTATCAATATATATAGTTTTACCTCTCGGGAAAAAAAAAAGGAAAACTTCGATTACCATGATCACAAGTGAATAATTTTATTATGATGCCAAAGCTTGTCCTCTTTGCATATATAGTTATTCTACCAATGCGAGAAAACATAATATGAATGCAGGGAAGTTTTATTGATTTACGAACAGTAAATGAGTGGTTACAGAAGAGAATAAGGAAAAAAAGAAGAACAATGGCATCCATTGGCATTAGAATTGAGCATGGAGCACAGGAATGAGGTGACAATTCACCAAAATGCACCATCTACCTTTCTTTTGAGGTTTTGATCCCAAAGACGAGGCTACTTCATTCAATTAGCAGTGCCAATTTTTCTGAGACCAAAGAATTCAACAAGTACAACACATCCTCGGTTTGCTGGTATTTGACGCGACTGCATGCACATCACAGGAACTCTCTCGTCCATCAGCATTCATCTTTTCCTCAGTACCAACTCTCCTCCGCTGGTTTAATGTTTCCAAGGCCGCCACGGTGATGTTGCCAGAAGTAGTTCGGAAGAGAACCTCTCGTCAACCATTTGTCCTCTCTCTAGAAAAAAAAACATGGTAGGATTTCACTTTCCAGAGAGAGAGAGAGAGAGAGAGAGAGAGGGAAGCTGATCTCCACCTCTTCGTCTTGACTTTGCAGGATCAAACTCGTCAATGGATTCACGGACATGGGAAGTGGGTGTTTATGGCTGTGGATAGGCATCAAGGAAGCTTTCCTCAACTCCTGAGGTAGGAGATAAACCCTAAACCCAAAGGCAGCGTTTATTACAACTGCCGGTGGTGTCACCATCGCCATCTCAAATGTGTTTGGCTTCCGATCCAAATCCATGACTTTGGAACAGAACAACGTCGATCAGCTGCTGTTTCCATCAGATCAGAGCTCTAAGATCACACTCTATGTATGTGGCTGCTAAATGATCGAACTGTTTTCCATCTTATGCATCGAACTATACAGTATTTTTTTTTCTCGACAAAAGCATAGCCTTATGTATGTTTCTAATGTTCTATAATTTCCACTGATCAATAACAAAAAGGATCGAATCGGCAGCTGTGGGTGAGAACATGAAGTCAGTCTCGTGACTCCATCGACAAGCCGACGGCGTCGCAAGTGGCGATACGATGTTGAGCCCGCGGGACCCACCGCCCCCGGTTGTCGACGTGGCACACTACGCACCACGCGTTCGTTGATCCATCGCTGGAACAAAGGACGGATCGAAAGGTATACATACTGTTCTTAAGATGATACGAAAGCAAGTCATAAATTTGATCCTTTACGTAACAATATATGTTAGTATATACCGATAGTGTAAATATCAAAGAGGAATTATTCAAGAAAAAAAAATAGATTTAAAGTAAATATATCTAATAGAAACACTGCAACAAAATATATCTTTTCCGATGGTTTGTGGTTGTATGTCTCTATATTTACAATATTTGTGGCGATAGATGCCATAGAGATAACATATAACTATAGCTTAGCCAGCAAAAAATTTGGCTTATTAACCGTAGTGATAGATGAGTTATTCGTAGATAAAAACCACAGTTATGCTTGAAGTTTTCTTATGAAAAAATAACTGTGGTAAAAGAGGGCAAAAAATATTTAAATATCGTATCGAAAACTTTACCTACGATTAGGTAAAAAGTTAAAAGAAAAAAATATCGATAGGTACGAACCGATACATAGTAAAATATCAGTCAGGTTTGATCCGAAATGGCACAAAATTGGTTGATAATGCATGCAATATTTAGTTAATGGAGCAGTACGTACCCATTCATGCTTAAGAAATGATTCCATTGCTTGCCACTTATCATCGGTGCATCCAATCCAAATCTAAGCCAACTGAGAGCGAACGTTTTGCCACTGCTTTTTGGCTTCTCCTGTCAAGCTTTTTTTGGTGCGACCCTTTCGGTGCGCCATAGCAACACAGTGGTGCTCTCTCTCTCTTTGGCCTCTCCTATCAACCCAAGATTCTTTTGCATGAGTTTTTGGGTGTGGCACAGCAACATAGTGGTCCTCTCTCTCTCTCTCTTCCCGGTGGTAGTGGTTATGCTAATAATGGCTGACTTGAAGTCTCAATCTAGAGAATGAATTAGATCAAGGAAAAAAAAGAAAAAAGAACAAAAAGATGTAGCAGACAAAGGACCAATTATTCACTGTTCTTCCAATGTTACTTGTATATTCCCCCGTTTTTTTCTTTTTACGAGGTTCAATTTTACATGAGAAAGTTGTTTTGGTAGGTGACACATTGATAGCAAGACACACTGGATTCACCATGCATAGTGCATCAAAATCTTAAAAGGTGTATAAATGTTTATAGCTGATGATAGTGAATCCCGTACAGCACAAGGTGACATTAATGCGTCACATTTCCATCGAAACGTGTCACTTGCAGTCCTGATTGATGATGGCTTTGGAATCAAATGTTGCACCACCTTGTCTTTCTTTCTTTCTTTCTTCTTGTGATTTAGATTGGTTTTCTCGGAGATTAAAGACTTACCAATGCACTGCTATAGAACCTGTGGCTCAAATCGACCGACAGCAACCTCTCGTAAACATGCATTCATCACCAGTACACGCGCTGTGCTTCTCAAGGCAGGCAGAAAAGTTTAGGAACAAAAGTCATAGAGAGAGAGAGAGAGAGTGAGATAGATTGTATGCTTTGAGTCTAGATCTCGGCTCCCAAGGATAGGAGAAAGCAGACCGACCGACGACTTGCTCCCGTCCTTCCTCAGTTCGGCCTTTCTGTTGTACCAGCCGTCCGTGCAGCATAAAGAGACCCATTGAATCCTGCACGGTTGGCTTCCTGTGGTGAGCAACAATAGAGATGCTTTGATCTGTTGCAAGGGTTGGTGCTGATGCCCCTCGCCCGTCCTGTGAATCTATCTACCTTTCAGCTTCCATTTATGGCAGCAGTAATCTATCCTTTTGTTGTTGCTTTGGTTCTTTGTCAGATTCCGACTTGGTCAATCTTGTTTTCCCTCAAAAGGGCTTTGGATACTGGCACGGATCCAAGGATCAATGGTGGTGTTTCTACTACATACATGTACATGGATTCTTCTACCAGTTAAGGGAATTTTGATCTGTCTGTCTTGAGACGAGCAGTTCATCCTTGCTATAATACCATCAGTTTTATTTGCTCCTCCACCTTTTTGCTTGCTCTGTTCACTTCAGTGTCTGTGTTTGGCTGAGGGTCTCAGTCCTTGAACTCTTGGAGCATAGGTTAAGTTCTAGGGTTGTGGACCGGAGCAATAACAGAGGTGTGGCCTCGAGGAACGATGATGTGAATGCAGCCATGGTTGGTGCCACTGATGATTTTGTTGTATGGAAGGATTTCCCCAAGGGGCTCAAGATTCTGCTCCTCCAAAAAGATGAGGCCTCCGCCACCAAAACGAAATCGAAACTTGAGGAATTGGACTATTTGGGTACTTGTTGGGGCTTCTGATAAGCTGCTGTTTTTGTAATCTCACATGTAATCTTGGATGCATTGTGCTGTCGTGTGATGAATCTGAGCATGTTTTGGTTGCTGTGCAGTGTTTTTGTATCATAGCGAGGAAGATGCACTGGAAGCAATCTCGAAGGAGGCTGAGAGCTTTCATGTTGCTATTGTTGAGGTAATACAGTAATTTGGACTGCTCTTAACACCGATTTCACAACCAAAGATAAATAGGTTTCTTAAGATCCAACTTTTGCAGGTGACGGCGAGCGATTCCTGTGGTACTTTCAGGTTTCTTGAGATGGCTCAGGACATTCCTACCATTGGTTAGTGCATCTATAAACACTTCTGGTTGCTGCTTTATGCCGAACAAAAGTGCATCTTGTTCTTTCTAATTTACTAAATCCACTGTTAAATTAGCTGAAATTAGATTCTAATCATATCGCACATTCAAGTGAAGCTCCCTTATATATTTAATTCAGTTACAAATTTGGAACTCTTACGGAAGGAGTTGTGTCACATTAACAATGAGGAATTTATTGATGTGTTTTCTGTTGCAGTTATCTCAGATGAACACTGCCTGAGCACCATGATGAAATGCATAGCGGTGAGTTCATCATATTTCGTGGATTGTATGTTTGCGGCCACAATTGTTCTCATGTAGTGCCCTGCTGAACTTTCAAATCATCCTGAGTTTCTTATTCGGTCCGCTCTATAATTTGCAGCTTGGTGCAGCAGAGTTTCTTCGGAAGCCACTCTCCGAAGACAAACTCAGGAACATATGGCAACATGTGGTTCATAAGGTGCCTTTGCATCTCATTTTTTGAATCTATGATTAAAGACATGGGTTATAGAGGATAACAAAGTCTCTGAATTAATTATCCTGAACAGGCCCTCAACACAGGGGACAGTGTGTTGTCGAAATCGTTGAAGCCCATCAAAGATACCGTAGTTTCTATGCTCCAAATTCAGTCAGAAACATCCGAGCACAAAATTGAAGAGAAGGAAACAGAGATTGATGGTAAATATGGTTGTGAAAAGACCACGGCAAACGACAGGTTATCAGCACCTTCAACTCCGCAACTGGAACGAGGAAGGTTCCTGCCAGACCGAGAGTTCCAGGATGTGACATGCTGCTCGGATGCTAAAGAATTGTTACAACCAAGGAAGTCTAGTAGCTCGGCATCAAAATCAGTCGAAAACACTTGTGATAATTCAATCAGTGTTGCTAACACTGTGGATGCCTTACCTTCTAAAGCTGAACACGTTGCAGCCGAAGAAGAGGTTAATTCAGTTGATGGTTCCAAAACTGATGAGTGCAGTTCTGTTAAAGAAGGATCTCTACCTTCCGACTTGCACAGCATAGACAATATAGAATCTCACGCGGATGATGTACAGAAGAACAAATCGGTTCTCGATTATTCTTATTTAAATGGTGGCAGAAACAACAGCAAGAGAACAAAGGTATCAAATTGATAAGTTGATGCAGCTTGGTCATCAGAACTTTAAACAACTGGACGCAATTGTGTGTTTAAACTTCTCGGTATTGTAGGTGGACTGGACTCCAGAACTTCACAGACGGTTTGTTCAGGCCGTAGAGCAGCTGGGAATAGAGCAGGCAATTCCTTCGAAGATCCTAGAACTGATGAAGGTGGAGGGTCTTACAAGGCATAATGTTGCTAGCCACTTGCAGGTTCACACGAAACGTTTGCCTATTTTGTGATCATCGTTCTTTCCTCTTTTTGTTTCAGGAAAAACCTCCATATTCATTTCCTTGAGTCGTGTCTTTAATGTTTGCTAGATAGAAATATGACCATTCCCGGGGCACAGATTATTGCACGAACTTAAGGATCATAGTCATACTGTCATTGTGCTTTCTCATAAATCAGACTGTATATTACTTAGGATTTGTATAGATCAAATCAATTTAATGGCAATCAACACTAAGAGCAAGTGGTTTTTCAAACTTGTGTATCTAAATGAATAATTTACGATATCAAACTCTGAAGACTGCAATACTTGAGAAGGAATCAGCTTATATTTGAAGGCGTCTTAACCTTGCAGAATCTTGTGCTAGTTACGGTACATTGCTATGTCAAGCAATCGAAAGACATGACCTCGAATTCGATATGGCTGGCCTCTTCTTCCTTTCACATTTTTGAATTCGATATGGCTGTACATCGATAACGGGCTCTTCGCTAACAATGATTGAATTCTTGCAGAAGTATCGGATGCATAGAAGACACATTCTGCCGAAAGACCAAGATAGGAGATGGCAACCACACAGAGACTCCACAGCAAGGGGTTGTGTACCGCGCCCGATCTTGGCATACCCTTCGTATCATCCCAACTGTGGTGCTCCGACAAATCAGATCTATCCCGTTTGGGGCCATCCAAATTACCGCAGCCATGGTGTTCAAATGTGGGGTCATGCTGGTTATACTACATGGCATCCACCTCCACAAAGTTGGCCCTGGAAGACCTATCCACTGGTAAATGATGATATATCGCTACCCTACCATCACATTCTCTTCTTATCTTCCATTGCCACAAATTGAGTTTGCTGTCATCATGGCTTTGATTTCCTGGTGTAAGATGATCTTATATGTGTCTTCCATAACCTTCATCTGCATGGCAATGAGAAGTGTGGTGTGTTGCCTCGTTTCAGGTTCATGCTGATGCATTGGGATGTCCTGTTGTCACCCAATACGGCCAGTATCGGATGTCTTCACCGGTGAGTTCGCACTTTGATTGAAGTACCTAACATGAATTTTGCAGTTCAGTTGTACTTGAACTTTTGAGATTGCACGAGCGCAGATGTCTCCGATGAGCAGTGAGTTCGACATGAATGGAGATAGAAATGAGATGTTCAGGGAATCCAATGACCTCCATCAGGTAAAAGTACACGACCGCTTCGAGTTCCACCGTCTCCCTTGCATTTATCGACACAAAGGAGGGATGGAAATCAAGTGTGTCTTGAAATGGCAGGTGGAGATGATCGACCAATTGGTGAAGGAGGCGATGAGCAAGCCGTGGCTGCCCCTCCCCCTAGGCCTCAAGTCACCATCCACCGACGTTGTGCTGGCCGAGCTCCACCGGCAGGGCATCTGCGCCGTGCCCCCCGCCACCAACTCCACCGCCTCTCCTGATCCCAACAACTTCTGCAGGTGACATGGCCGCGTGGGTGCGGTGGTGGGCTCAGCCAACTCGGGTGACTCGCACCGCCGATACGGTGCCTAGCTGATCACCTCGCACGGGCAATACACGGCTGTGGTTGTAAATAAAGGGGCTGCTGCACGAAGAAGGCGACCGGTGGATTTGTCCTCTTGCTTGCGCCCGTGGGCTGTCCTTTTGGCCTCTGCGTCCGGCGAACTATGTTGTATCTGTGTCAGCTTTCTTAGATTAGTGCAGCACTGTAAGGATGTCAATGGCTGCAGCAATAATGATCACCTTAATGACCCTCTTATATGGAATGGATTTAGAACTCACTTCCACAATTAAGAAAATTAAAAAAAGGTGGTGCTTTTGTATCTCATGACATGATAAATATCATGCTAAGACCACAATAGACATCAAAACAAGATCGGAGTGAAACATTGATACATCATACAAGCATAATAAAACGACTCATCCATAAATGTTACGTGCAGCAACACCGCTCAATTGCAGTGATTTATCAACTGGAAGACTTTGTTGCGTCAATTAATATCTCCATTTCCGAAGGTTGGCAAAGCCAACTTTGTAAGGGCTTATTACATCCAATATGGAAGTAAGCTTTGCTCACAAGTGAAGAAAGAAAAAGGAAACATATTACTTACTCCATCCAGAACGCTATAAACAAATACAAAGGCCAATTTTACAAACACCAGAAGACTAGAAAGTTTGGAAAGGAAGTAATATGGTGGTACTCACGAGTCGGGGGAGGCATACAATGGTACAGGTAAGAAGGGGAACGGGGCAACTGATGCATAGGCGACTGGTGGACGAGCTTGTTTGCAAGTCGAATTTTTCTTCTGCTTGTATTGCCCATCGCTGCTGCTGTTGCCCTCAGGCACTTCAACTTCAGATAGAAGAAGAACGTTCTTTGTGGTAGGTTCGGAGATCATGAGCTCGTGATGTTCATTAGGCCGCCGATGCAATAAGAGTCCAGACATGAAAACCGGCAAATATAAGAGGCTTCCGTAAAACATCCTTCTGGCGTTCTTTGATGTTCGGTCATGGACGAATAATAGGGCTGAAATGCTGATGAAAATTGTGAGTAGTGATGATTCAAGTGCAAACCACTTGGAAGTAAGACCCCCTGCAGAGAAAGGAAACATATAGCATTCTGTTATTTCATCATAATCTATGCCCTTTTAAGAGGTGTGTACATGCAAAATGTTGCAAATTCATAGCAGGAGAAAACTTGTCACCAATTTAAGCTTTATGAAGAGCAAAAGCAGCATGGATTGAAAAGTGTACATTGCCTTCGCTCTTCAACTAAGTGAAGAAAAAAGAAAAAAGAGAGAAAACAAAGCAAATGAAATCAAAAAATAAAAAATAAAACACAAAAAGAAAACGAAGGGACAATGCCTTATTTTTTATTCATTTATGCATACTGCTATGGAAACCAATAAAATGAACGCTTGTCTGAATTTAAAACTAGAAGCATTACAACAGAGAAACAAAAGCTATACAAGTTGTAAAAATATCAAATCACTTTTTCTTTCTTTGACGAGGAGGAAGTATAATGTCTATGACATACAAGAGAAAGAATAAAAGAATGTAACAATGAAATCCACACGTGAAAACGCAAGACTGAATAATTCCTTTTAATATTTTGGTTAGTTCTATTATTCATACCTGATATTCCACTGATATATGAAAAGCATCAATGGAGATATATATGGTACTTTACATGTCTCTGAATGGAGAATAATTCTAATGTGTTAGAAACTTACAATCATATGCCAATAGTCCCAGAGGAAGCATATACAGGCAGTTCCTTAGGGACACTAAAGCAGTTCTTCGGCCAGAAGCATCAGCAAGTGAAAACATACGGAACCTGAAACAAGTAGGCAACAGTAGCAAATAAAAGAAGGGTATGATTATGAATACACTATGAATGTCTATTTGTAGTCAATAAAGGAACACAAACCCTCCAGCAATGTAGTCATTGCGACACAAATAAGCAAGGGCCATAAAGTGTGGAATCTGCCAAAAATACAAAGCAGCTGGAAGAATCACTGATTTTAATGGTAGTTCACCAGATGCTGCTGCCCAGCTGCATTAAAGTTAAATGATGGTAAGAAGAAAATGAAGTGCATCAACCAAGCAGGGTGCTCAGTTTTAATTGCTAATGAGTATAATGCAACACAACAGGACCTGATTGTCATAAAATAGAATGCCTTGTTATCCTATTTCGTTTGGACAAAAGTGACTATGATCGGAACAAGGCACTCAGACATTGGCAAGAAACCATGTACATCTCCTTCCATGAAAATTCAATTCAGTTACCCACTAGTGCTATCCAATTCAAATTGTACAGAAGTGCCAGCCAACTTGTGCAGCATATGTGTGTGTCTGTATATATCTATCTATCTATCTATCTATCTATCTATATATATATATATATATATATATATAGAGAGAGAGAGAGAGAGGTAGGTGGATAGACAGATATAGATACGTGTGTGTGGTTAGCATGCATTAAGGGATACATGATGATGTAAATGCATTGTACGCATAGGGCCTGGTAGCACTTATGTGATCTTAGTATCTGTATTTCTTATGAATATATCCCTTACTGATCAAGGTGATATTTCAACCTACTAGACATAACAAATGAAATAAGACCTTTCTCCAGTCCACTAGAAGAAAAGAGATGAGCGATAATATTTGAGAGAAAGCAAACTGGATTTTAGACACTTCGGCAACATAACCTCCTCAACTTTTTCCCATTCCTATCAGCTTTTCCTTCTCTAAGGTTCCAACTATTACTATCCTCTCCTTACCTTATTTTCCACTCCTCTGCTCCCGAACTATCAGCTTGCTTTTCTTCCGTCACCAAAACTGTGATAGATCTTAGGAATGCCTTCAATAGTTTGCCATATTGTACTTCAACTGATGCACATAATAATACAGAAATATCTACTGATTTTCATAAAGAAATAATCTCCAATATTATTTGTCTCAACTTAATTCTAGTGTTCCAGTTTGTTGTAGGAACCCAAACCATAAATTTTCTTCTATATGAAAACAGTGCGACATAAACAACTTCTCCACTATGCCACTGCTGCTTTTGCTCATAGAATCTCATGGTATGATAGACATAATCTACAATAATCAGTAATTCATGATTGCTAGATTATATTCTCCAACACAGCAAGCAAGAAACCTAAGATAATCAACAAAATACAAGGAAATTATCTCAATTTTTCAACTAATGCTCCGGAAGAATGCACAGTACAAAATTTCAAAAGAATTAGTGATCTGATCCTCATGCTAGATCACAAGTTTCCTCTCGTCTTGTCTCCATCACCAACTCACAAACAACGTTTTACTTGAGTTTAGACCCATGTTCTCATATTTCAAGGAGTTCTAGGATTTCCTATCATGCAGTCCTCGGTTGACAAGGTATCAACATGGGGGTTCATATTACACCCAACACCCATGTGTATGCAAACACATCTTTTTGCTCAAGTTGTGTCATCTGGCAAAGATTCTGGGCAAACTGTGCTATCATCTGCGTAGGAAACTATCGTGGGGCATGCCAAGGAAAATTAAATTCTCACTTCACCATCTTGGAGAGAGAAGGGAACAACCAAATTGTGTTAATAAAAAAAATGAATAGTTAATGTAAACAAAATAATCAAATAAGATTCTCTCAAATCTCTTAATTATAATTTATTCTGATGCATAAATAAATTAACTGGTGATATACAAGTCCTACTTTATTAAATCCTCTAATCTAACGTATTGAAAAGAGAAGACCAGTAGAAAGAAAAACAAAGCCTCCATTTTGATGTTTTACTTCTAATAATATGATAATTCAGCATCTAGGGCACAACAACAGTGTCACAAATAATTGAATTAGATATAAAGAAAGAGATGTTACCCAAGAAGTGGAGGAATGGCACCAACTACTGCACCAACCCATGTATTGACTGGGTGTATCTGTTTCAAGGGAGTATACACAAATGCATAAAGAACTAAATTACTAGCTGCAAGCCCTGCCGCCAGGTAATTAGCCTGCACGAACCTTGTCAATGAAGATTTCAACCATCAGTTCACAACCTCATTTATGCATGGGAAGCTCAAAAGCCTAAAACAATTATTTTAACCAGACTGATATTACAAAACCTTCCAAGCCAACAAACTTGTGCCAGCAATCCCAACAGTAGATGCCCAGATGGCAGCATGAGGAACACTTAGACGTCCTGAAGGTAGTGGTCTTTGCCTTGTTCTTTTCATTTTAGCATCATTTTGAATCTCAAACACCTGTCATGTACCAAATTTGATGAGAACAAAAGAAGACAAATCAGGATTTAGCATCTAGCTCAATTTCAGATAAGATTTGTCAGTGTAATAAATAAATACCTCAATTAAAGATTTCGAAGAAAAAAAAACACTTCGATCTTGGAACAAAACTAAAATAAAGAAACATAGTTGTATGTTTCCTTGCACTTAAAGAACCAGTCGAACCAACATAAATGAGAAAACCTAGTGGTTAAACTTAGATAAAGATGTGAGAAGCACTAACCGGTTATAATTAAAGTTTTATTTTCCTGGATAAGTAAGATAAAGCTACATATTGGATTTACAAACAGGCTTTGTAATTCAATTAGAAAGCAAATGAAGAAGTTATGTACCATCAGTGATAAATCTACAAAATCAATTACTGCCTATGAGTTTAGGTACAGTATCATTCCTTAGCTGGAGGTGCTTCATTAATTTGTAGTACAAATCTTATTAATTTGTAGTACAAATCTTATTAATTTGTAGTACAAATCTTAATAATTAACAAATATAAGTAACATCAGCAGAAGCAATATGTTACAGAACTATCATCTTCAAATCATATACAATATGTGATTAAAGATGTAATTCAGAAATAGATCTTGCATCTGGAATATTGCACCAATAAACTGTTATTGCAACCAGAAAGGTTGAGCAATATACAACTCTTTCTTAACAGTAGCATACAAATTTCAAATGGTAAAGTAAAGACAAACACTTTCTTAACAGTAGCATACAAATTTCAAATGGTCAAGTAAAGACAAACCACAGTTAGAGCCAGCCACCGGCTGAAAAAGATGCATTATGATAATCCAGCACATCACCTATGCTATACTCTAGCAAAAGTTCCAGTTTATGGAATTTATTTAAGGCTGACATTTGGTGACGGATTATCAGGTAGAGGTATTATCTCTTTTTTTAGATATATCTCTTCAGAAGGAAGTTTCTGCTTTTACGGAGATGGTTCCAAGAGTTGGATGTTTTTTTTTCTTTTCTTGTTAAATATGAGTGCTTTCTGCAAAGATGCTTCAAACCACAACTACAAGAAAATGACAAGTAGCCTCTTTTACAGAGTAATTATGACATGTCAGCGAAATAGGAAAATTGATTTGCAATATTCAGCTACAGTTCATGCAATTGTTATAATAAAAAAAAGATGGACAAGAAACCTATATATGGCATCATGAAAACTACAAAATTATAGGATTTCAAATATAATACAACTAAAAAAGGCTCAGGCAACCTGATTTAAAGAGTTTGCAGATGCTGCAACCATCATAGTGCCAGCACAAGTGCACGAAAGCCCGGCAATATCTATAGCACTGCCACTACCGAGAACAAAACCAGTTCCAGAAGTTGCAACTACGAGCATGCTGAAGAAAATGGATTTGTTAGTCATCAAGAAACAGAAGACCAGATTAGTCAACAGTCCACCTTTGTGCAAAACAATAGTGGAACCCAACATGTTATTTATCATAAGACAAATATTCATATTGGGGAATTATATACCACAAGTGCACATGATACTCGCATCCAGCGAATATCTCAAAAAGCCACATATAAGAAGATCAATGAAGACTATGAATCTATAAAGCATGGATATGGATATAAAACACTCATATAACATGATATGGATACATTGACGCATAAAAACCTTAAAAGATTGAACATAATGCAACATAGATACAATGATAAAAAAGAAACTAAATACAAAGTTTTAAACATAAATAAGCAGAAGTTCCTCAAAGACCGGACATGATAATCCCAACCTAATACTGAACTAGTCAAAACCACCTAATGACTATGTAATCAATTGCTAAACCTAATAATTAACAAGCTATGTTAACCTAATATAGAAGCTCGAATTTTATTATGGGGATATATTATTCAACTACTGCAGAAGAACCAACCAATGATGTTTGATATTTGTTCCATCCTGGTTAAAATGTTAATTAATAGTTTCACAAATTGAATCTAGCACACTGTTGAGAAGTCCTCGCACAACTATTATCACATACTAGCATTAACAAATTCCAAAACAAAAATCATCAATAACCAAGGCTCCAACAAGAAAAATGCTTCCAAGGGATGACAAGATATAACCTGCTTATACTCATATAAACATCCCTTATTGCTAAAAGATGCTTCAATCCACCACCAGCAAGAAGGGAAATTTTACTCTGGCTATGGAGAACAGAGCGACAGGGTAACAAGACTGTCAGACAACAATCTTTGATTCACGATATATATGACGCGTATTTTATGAAGAATCATATTCTAAAGCAAGAAAACGGTATTTTATTAAAGACATCTCTCGGTTGAAGATTAATCGATTGTCAGTCTAATCGAACCTCCAAATCCTAAGTGAACGACCGTATAATAAACCTGAAAAACAAAAGAAAAGCAAGGCGCTCTGACCTAAGACGAGCCTTCGAGAGCTCCCAGTAGCAGCGGCCGTAATGACGGATGGCCTCGGAGACATTCCTCGACATCTGAGAGATAGACGACGAAGCAGGCGCCAGAGATCCGAGCATCGCCGCCGCCTCAGCCGGAGAAGCGGTGGAAAAGTCGGCGGAGGCCCTCTCGAGCCTCGGCTTCAACGGATCTACGGCCGAGTGGAGTCGCAGAGCAAAGAGAAGCGCAGTTCCGCCGCCGGCAAGACCATCTACGGAAGATGACATCCGAGGAGACGAAAAGGAAACGGAGGAGATATCAAGGGTAGGCTTAGTGCTTGCTCGGCGCGCGGAGAGGAGGCCCCTCGTGGCGACGGCGGTGGTGGTGACTCTCCACATGGCGGCGACGGTACTGCCTCAAGAGGGTCACCGAATCGAGTAAAAAGGACCGAACTTTTGCAATTAGGCCCCTCTTAATTCCTGTATCTTGCATTTAGTCCACATAGGAAACGAACAGACTCGGGTTCATGCCGTCAGACCCGACCCGGTTCTTCTTCGAACCGGATTGGAAACGTAATCGATCGATGAACCCTTAATATATAACTACCGTAACTCGATTTTTCATTCAACGAAAAGTCAAATAATTATTGAAACGACGAAGTTATTTCAATAAGTTCAGAATTTTCCGATCAAAATAAAGAATTTATTTGATACGGATGAAAAGAAATCATGCATGCATCGAAGCAATAATAGATTAGAGCTTCGGAATCCGGAGGAATCATCCCTCGTTCATGACCAGTGGCTTTGAGGGACCAACTTAAGCTTCATCTTCTCAGTGGCCATCACTTTCGATTCTTGATTCTTGAGAATTAGTTTACCGTGTATATTTTACCGTGAGAAAGAGGTTGATATTTGATTGAGAATTAAAATATATAAGAATTATCATTCCATATTTATCTATCATGATACAAAAACTCATATGAGAGGAATATTATTCGGTCACCGAAACACGAACCTTATGCTCTTACCCTTGCGGTTCACTTAAAAACTATTCTTATACATTAAATCCACTTGTCTCATCAGACGTGGAAACCACCAGTAGCCTTCTTACATCTCCCTTCCATCTTGATGCACTTGTAGGACTTGGCACAAACCACGTACACCACAAGGTCTGCGCAGCTTAAAGCTGCTAAGAGGAAGTAGAACCTGTCCAAGTGGCCATCGTTTAGGTTCGCCGGAATCCACCCTGGCCGACCGCCCTTGCCTGTGATCTTCATCACGATGGTGATGATGAAGTCACTGAAGAAGTTTCCGAACGCGATGGAGGTCATGTAGAGCGCGCTCCCGAAGCTCTTCAGCCCATCCGGAGTCTGCCCATTGAAGAACTGCAGCTGACTGACGTACATGAACACCTCCGAGGCTCCTATCAGCACGTACTGAGGCACCTGCCACATGATGTGCAGCGAGCTGGCGGCGGTGCAACCCCTGCACCGCAGCTTCAGCCTGAAGTGCTCCACGACGCCGGCTGAGACCATGGCCAGGGCCGCTATGATCAGCCCGATCCCCATCCGCTGGAGTTCCGTGAGCCCCGTCGTGTTCTTCCTGACCCTGCAGACGAGGGGTTGGAGGAGCCTCTTGTAGAAGAAGATGACGGCGACGACGCTGAGGATGTCGAAGGCCGACATGATGGAAGGCGGAATGGTGACGCCTCCGACCGTCCTTCGCATTGCGGCGCCTTGTACGACGAAGAGGGAGGCCATCTGAGTGAAGACCACGGAATAGAGGATGGTGCAAAGCCATATGGGGAGCAACCTGAGCACGCACTTCACTTCTTCTACTTGTGTGATGGTGCAGAGTCGCCAGAGTTTACGGCCGGTCGACTGAGCTTGGAAGGTAAAATCATCGGAGTCGACAACCGCAGCTCGGTCCAAGAACCTGCGCAATCCAACAGGAGTAAGGGAGGCATGTCCATCATCTGTGCCTTTGGGCTTGTCTCCCTCCTGATCGAAATTAAAGAGATAGACAGTGCCTCCGTACCCGAAGCCCTCTGTGTGGAAGATCCTTCTGCGTCCACCAGCTACTTGGAGCTCCTTCCCGTCCTCCTCGTACAGGTCGTCGGCCCTCGGCGGCATCCCGACCCTCCATTTCCTCGACGCGGCGACGACCACCTGGCAGAATCTAGAGAGGGTGTTGCCACCTGGCTTGCGGTGGCGGTACGTAGGGGTCGCACCCACGAAGATGAGCAGTGCCACGAAGGCGGACACGGTGGAGGCCCAGAAGCCCCAGGCCCACATGCCACGGTCCTCGAAGTAGCTCAAGCAGGTGTTGGAGAAGAGGGAGCCCAGGTTGAGCGCGAGGTAGAAGTAGAGGAAGAAGGAGTCCTTGGAGTGGGCTTCCTTGGGGTCGTCCTCATCGAACTGGTCCGCCCCAAAGGAAGCAACGGTGGGCTGGTAGCCCCCGTTCCCCAGGGCGACCATGTAGATGACAAAGTAGAACAACCTGACTTCCAGATTGGTGTGCGATCCACAAGGAGTCCACTGATCACCACAACCTGAGGGCTTGATCAGGAACAGGTGCGAAGTCAGGGATAGCACCGTCAACCCCTGTTACAGAAGAGTGAGAAGGATTTCGAGGACAAAGCAAACCCCCCCCCCCCCCCCCCCCCCCACCTATCCCTGTGCTCTCTTTCTTTGACGTGTCAAAGGGCTTACAGAAGTCACTTACGAATACGAACACGGTTTGGAAAACAACGCACGTCTTGTATCCTCCCCAGTAGGAGTCACTGAGGAATGCACCAACGAGAGAGAAGATGTTGAGTGCCCCTGTCCATTTGCTGACGTTGTTCGCGGCATCAGCGTTGCTCTGCTGTAGCACTCTCGTGAGGAACAACACCAGGTTGACGTTCACCCCGAAGAAAGCTAGCGTTGCCAGCCCCTGATTCACTGCATTCCGGAACACACGGTGGCATCAGCCTCGGCGAACAAAGCGGGAGAGCTTAAATCTAAGTGCACAAGAAACACGAGTAGCAACAGTTGCAGGGGGAGAACACAATTTGCAGACACCTGGCAGATATCGCTTTTTTGGATGTTGGAGTAACTTTGTGGTTTCAACAAGTGAGGAAAGGATTACCAAGCAAAAGATTTCCAGCCAGCCATCCGCCCGACCTCCCTTCTGCTGCATGCTGCCCTGTGAACTCCACCGAGCTCTCAACTGTGTCCTTGTCTTGAGCGTCTTCCTTCTGATAGTATTTTCAGATCAATCATCATCATAATTCGATGAGCGATGTGCCTTTTTAAAGGCGGAGGTGACACTGGTGTGTGCTAATGCTCATGAAAGAAGGTACTAACCATTCTAGACACCTTGGAGTCGGTCTGCAAAGGCCAAAATGATACCGGAAGGTAGAAGAAGCAGGAGCAGGAGAGGACGGTGAAAGAACAGCTGTTGGGAGAGAGGACGACACCACACTATGCGTTTATATAGGCGATAAAAAGGAAAATGGATGGTAGTGATTGAGCCACCAGAATCATGGCATCAAAAGAATAGGGGGAATTCCTCGGTGCAGAGCCTATCTGTGATGTGTATGGGAGTTGGATATGTGCACTGACCAAGGAAATAAAAGCAGTAACCCCAAAATTACTGAGAAATGTCAGCGTCAGAATCAAATGAAGAATATGTTCCTGTTGCTTCCGGAAATCCACTTCCTTCTGGTAAAGCTAATATTCTGCACCTGCTTTGCAGGTTATATGCGGGAATGCAGAGGTCGTTCTAGCAGACGTCTCAGGTTATAATGCCAAACCATCTGGTTAGGCCGGACTAGTGTGAGAACTCTTCTTTAGAACAGCTAAGCTATGTGCAGAAATCAGACAGATCAAAAGGGATCACAGAACAACGGGAAGACAACCTGACAGAATAAACTCGGTGTCTGAATTAATGGTGGAACTTGGCATATTAATAGAAACCCATGCTTTTATTCTTACGCACTGATAATTCATGGTGGCCTGCACACGAGATTTTGCTTCCTTTCGTCCTGCATCAGAATATTTAGAGCAGGCTTGTTGCTCCAGTTCTCATTACAAGAAAAGCCAGTTCCAGAATTCCTTGCTGATCCTCAATAATTGTTGATCCCCTTCTATTCTCCGAATTATTGAATAAGCACCTGACTTTTTGTGTTTCCTTGTGATGAGATGAGGCTCCTCCAATCAACAGGTTAGAGTGTATCCTTTGGCTCATTAGGAATTTTGTGTTGGAGTGTATGTTGTCAGCCTATCAACGGGTTAAGAAAGAGTGTATGATTAGGCCACGAGTTCTCGAGAGGTAGCAGTTGTGATCCAACATCTATTGGCTCTGTTCGACTGATGCCCAAGATTGCTTCTGCTGCTCCTTTAAGTAAACCAGTTTCATGAGGATGCTGTCTCCGACTGTCTGCATCTCCATGTAGTCGCAGTGCAGTCCAGCTGACAGCATCATCTACGTAGAAAGAAACAAGAACTAACGTTCAATATCATGGTCAATATCTGCTCCTAGGAATATGGCAATTCTTAGTGTAATCGGCACTTATAAGTCCAGAGTTTGCTCAGGTTGACGCAACCGAGTAATACAGCGTTGAGATTTAGTGGTGAGTCGATAGATTATTCCGTCTGCGAGAGTAGGGGGAGGTGACTACCGATTGAGATGTCATATATGGTGGAGCAAAGCAAGAAAAGTGCAGGGGTTAGGTCGGTCAAGCGGAGAAAAAGACCAGCAAATCAACAAATGGAGGTGGATCGCAGCAAGGTCACTGTCCATTCCCTGATATCATGCATGCATTCTGTCTCTTAGTCGTGCTTTCGTATGCTTGATATCTAGCTTGACGGATAAGAGAAGAACCTTACAGCCATGTTGCGAAATCTTAGGGGTTAAGTCTCGTAGCAAAATGGTCTGCCTGCAACAAACAAAGGTCCCATTCATAATGTGAGGACATTATAACTCCATTGTGAGATTGTATATTTCGGATGACTTATCATGGTTTTCTGATGGAGATAAGACACTGTTTTGGATGATCAAACTGGGTCTATAAGAAATGCTCCCATGGTCGTCACTAGCATGCAAGGTGGAGGGAAGGCGAAGACACGCATTGGTGCGTGCTCCTAACCCACCAAAACCCTGCTACATCGTTCCGAGCTCATAAGTGGAGAACACTATCAGAAATCTTTCAACCTGCTTATCAATCCTCAGCTGCCTCCGGACCACCACCATCTTCCTCTTCCACCGGGAGCCATCCATATCATTCTGTCAGATGCCACCAAGGCATTGCTGCATTCATCTGAGCCAGTGCAATGGTGTACAGAACAGGGCGAGGCCCTGTGGCCTGCGCGAAACGACGCGAACCTGTGAACGCAGGATGTGTTCCAGCTGGATTTTGGCTCAAACATGGTGGGTGAAGCGATCTGTGTGTCGATCGGGGATCGGGGATCGTGGATCACTTGAGATCACATCCATGAGCTAATGATCATGTCCCAGGTGAACGTCCGGATCTCATTATTTCTCGGCCTTTTTGTCATCCCCGTTGCTGCTCCTGCTCCGTGGAAACTCGCACAGTATAAAGAACTCTGACCTGCCATGGAAAGATGGCACTGTGAGCCACCTTTTCTCTCTCCACCTATGGTCGCCTTCTCTCTCCTTTTAGCAGAAGAGACCTTTGCATGCACCTGCATACGTATCTTGGTCTCGATCAAAGATGCATAGGGCTTGGTTTCAGCAATTGTTTTGTGCTGGTTGTACACATAGACCTAATTCCCAGTAGCTGATCTTTTGCGAATGCCCACTCATGCTCAATTTTTGGTTGCTGCCGAAATGCTCTGACCACTGCCACCGATGACTTTTGAATCCACAAACCTGAGGTGATGGACAGTCCTGATGATGGGACTTTGACCAACATGGAGGTACGAGTGTCGTTGGATCCAAAGTGTCACATGAAAGGTTTTGAGAAAAGGAAGCTGGCATATGATGCTGCAGTACGAATGGTCCGCACGAGAGGACGTTATAATCCTAGGGTTATTTGACTGATGGTCCATGAAGTGACAGTGTGGTTGTCATGCTGATGCAGGTGGGATGATGGAGATAGAACATCAACTCCCTTCTTCCTTTTGGCTCCTCTGCTGGAGATTGTCTTGGGAGGCGAAACTTACTGTTATCTTCCATCGTCGATGCAACTTGAACGCATTCGATGGAATTTTTTTCACTCTTTTGGTAGGAGTGTCGGACAGGCGGAATCTTTCTCTACCGTTTTCTCAGATAAGAGAAATAAAATAAGAGATACGATAGAAGGGCTCTTTCCAGCTTCTATGACACAGCTTAAGTGATGATGACTTGATCAAGGAGCTTTTGTGCAGTATCTGATCTTTGTACTATTGCATGAGTCTCATCATTTCGGTTTATGAGGATACGTTTTCCGAGAGTACGCCAATTGCTTGAGCACTTGGAACAGCGCCCTCCACAATCCAAAAGCTCTGCAAGAGGGAATCCTCGAGCACAATCGAGCGGTGGTCAAAATTTACAGCTCAACACGCACAAACGAAACCACTCCAGAAATCATTTCTCAAACAGTAAGTAACACAGAGTGCCAAGGCATCATTTCTAAGGCATCGGTAGGATGTCACCCCTTTCAAGAAAGGATAAAATTGTTGTTGGAGTTTATTTATAAGGCATTATTGCACTTGAAAAGTATACATGTCATTTAGTGGCTTCACCATTTGGGAAGAAGGATAAACGAAAGAAAATACAAAGCATGACTTGCCGCACCAATTGGCTCATCTGATCGATCGAGGTTGATTTCCGATAGAGCTTCTTACTCGTTCGTGTATGTGCTGAGTGAGTCGAGTGTACGATCAACTCAAAGTGGCTGATGAGAGATATAGACGACTTTTGTTGTTGCTGTATGTTAACACGTATAACAGTATCTCATGCATGACACACTGCCATTAATGCAATCACTAACGTCGACATTTACGATCTGCCATTGATCATGCACCAAGGTGGAGGGCAATCGGGAGTAGTATCAGGTTGATTCATGTACGTACTCATTTCGTTCATGAACTGTTGAACCATGAAACCTAAAACTGTATCGCTTATCATTCTCGATTACAGCAGCCACTCTGACGAACCAGATCATCATCTCCAGGGAGAGCGAGGGGTAAGAGAAACTGCAGTGACAATGGGATAAACACTCTGCTACTACGTTTCTTTTCTCCGAAGTGGGACACTATACTACCACTGACACACACAAAAACCATTTATTGCAGCTTCAATGCCTGCTTTGTCATGACCTGGACAGTTTGGAACGTTAGGGAAGCTCATGCTGGCATCTTCTTCATCATCTTGCTCGGTTGCCTTTAGCACTCAACTGCACTACACGATCCGGCGGAGCTAGAGTCAGGTTGGTGTCGATCTTCTTGGCTTCCTTCCGATACCGTATGCCGCAAGCATTGCACAAGCTCTGGTTCACATTCCGATAAGGTTACCCAAAGAGATGAGCATGCATGCAGGGTTGAATGATGCTTCTTTTGCAACACTTCTGGAGAAGGATAAAGATTTCGAGCAGAAACGTAGATATGTGAAGTACACATGCACTTCATTACTCGTTCAGACTATGAAAGTTATTGCCTCATCTTTATGCATGCACTTCATTACAACCCCAACTATTCTCCATCCTACCCAAAAATATAAGAGACTTGAAAGAAGTACGATAGAAGAAGAAACTATTACATCATCTTTATGGATCACAGTCGTATCGTCAGATACAAAATTACTGAGAAAATAAGGTATGCATTATCAGATACAAGATTACTGAGAAAAATATTCTGAACACAAGTATTGGATCATTCCTCAGTAACTGAAAAGCTGAAACTTATTCGAACATCAAATATATGAGCAGATTATATTCGTAATAACAAAAGAAAAAGAGACAATAAAGAAAAACATATAGTAATAACAATAAATGTTGATGATTTTCCATGTATTTTAATCGAGGAGCTGTCTTGCACATCATGCAATAGAGGCTTATTTCTATCACCAAATTTAGCATCGTGCTAATACCTGACCAAATAAATGGTTGATAATAATAAAAATCCCAAGCAGTAATGCATGATCCCTAATGATATTATAGCCAAAAATAAAATGCATTTTGTGTTGAGATGAATGAGATGATGGGTTGGTGCAGAAACTATGTAGATCATCACCTTAGGCCCGTCGGGCCCATTTCGCCACAGTGGAGTTTTGGTCTCTCCACAAGCCGAGCACCTCTTGCCGATGACCGTGAGAGGAGGACGGAGGGAGAGACTGACGTCCAAACCCGACATGCCATAGTTCTGCTCCTCCACACGACTCAGGAAGTCCCTCTCCACCAAAGGCTTTGGGGACGAGGACGACGACGAGGTGGGGGCAGAAGAGAAACCCACCAGGTCGTAAGCCATCGCAGCCTTCTACACTGCCACCCCCACCCCACTCGCACAGGTGCAACTTGGATGGCGTACGCCTATATAGGGTGAAGAGAGTCGACGGATACGGAGGAAACGAGGTGGCGCCGACGGCCTCCACCTTTCATCTGATCGACCTCGCAACTGAGTTGTCCTTGGTGCATGAATGAAGGCTGAGGTGTGCTTAATCTCGTGGGAACTTACCTTCCTAATGCCCACCTCACTCAGACTGTAACGCTTCTGAGCCATTGAATGACTCCAGTACAAACATGCATTGATGTGCAAAACAACACCAGCTGAACTCCCACCATTATACGTAAATATCCAGTCCTGAATCGGGTGGAGTCAAACGTACGGAGACGATGGAGAATTAGGTCGGAGGGTCCAGTTACGTCCCACCACGTGGTATCAGCTTATTTGTCGTCTTTTACGTACTCTGCATGCAGAAGGCTGTGCTGTGGAGCACGTAATTGGGCCATCATGCGTGGATGTATTTTGGGCCTCGTACGTGCGAAATGCAAATAAGATCGGATCAATTGTCGTTATTAACTTAGAATTAAATATCTTACAATTAAGGTATCTAAATAACTAGAATAATCCCAGGTCAATTTTTTGAATGAAATGCAAAATTTTGGTAGGTCATATGCAAATGGAAGCTGTGAAGAGTCCCATCAAAATAATTCATTTCGCCATAAGTAATGATGTTGAAGGAGTGTCAATTTTGACCCCAAAAACTAATACGACAAAATCGATTTGACCATTTAGACTTATCAGCACCATAATGTTGACACGTAAAACTGCTGCGATATATAAATTGCTTACTAAGGGATCCCATCAAAAAAATTTAGTTTCGCCATAATTATCGTTGTCGATCGATTGTCTATTTTGAATTAACAAAAGATTAATACTACAAAATAGATTTGGCCATAGTGGGCTTATCAACACCATGACATATAAAAGAGGTTTATTATCCCTTCGATAAGCCATATGATTCACGAGATTGATAGTTTTTCAATTTATAAATATGATTGAGGTATATAAATTGTTCATCTCATGTCCCTCTTTAACATTGAAATTGAAAGATGTGACCCAATGAACTGTTCCCTTTGCGACTGAAGTTAATCTGCAGGCTATTTTCACTCCTTCACATCTATCATGACATCGACAGGCTGAAGTGAACCACTGTTTGATTAGAATCTTCAGAATCCAAAATCAAATTGGTTTGATAGTTTCGAACCAAACTAAAACCGAGATTGATACGTAAGGAATGACATGACGTCGCATGACGACCCATGGCCGACGCTCATGGTTGGGGTAGTAAGCCTATATGGGTATTAGATTCGATAAATATGATATTTTTGTTTCTAAATTGATTTTATATTATAGTGATTAATACTTCAAATTTAAAATTTATTGACATAGAGAGTCTTGAAAAGATATTTTTGTTTTTTTTTTCCTCAATCATAATTGATGGATGAAATTGGAATCGCAGCTAAAACCGACATTCCGAATCCAAATTGGATGAAATCAGAACAAGCGGATGTGAAAGAAACTATGATCTAAGAATCTTGTCAACCTGTACAGTTTACATTGGTATACGTGGCTGTCCCACACACGTTTTGGGGTCATTCGCGTGAGGAAAGGGAACAGCGCAGGCGTGTGTGCGCCACTCGGGGCCATTCATCGGAGTGTGGGGGAGTCGTCTTCTCGACCACCGAAGAAAGGGCTTCACGTCGGATCGTGCGTGGTCGATCAGGTCGTCTTCTCAGGCTAAGAATTTTAACCAGCGGTGCACTCTTTTTTGGTGCTCCGATGAGCAAAGCTGAAGTTGTATTCGCAGCTTAAGTTAATACAAGGGGTATCGACGACGAACGAGCAACGTTGGCGATCCATCTGCCCACAGACAAAACCCGCCGAAAGCGTGAGCACATCGCTCTCCTCTCCCCTCTCTCTCTCTCTCTCTTCGTCTCCATTCTTCTACACTGGCGTTTTATTATTCCTCCAAACTGTCTTGTTCCCCTCGGCCACAAGCTCAACATTCCCATGTCCGATGCTACCAAGAGCGACGACGTGCACGAATCCGCCGGCCCCGGTGCTCATTGTGCTTCATACATGGACCACGAATTTACATCGCTCAGTCATTGTTGACGAGCAAATGACTTGTCCCCGTGGTAGTAAGAGACTGGGTGGCTTCTGCATCTCGTTCGTTTTCTCATGTTATCCTTTCCTTGCCTGCTCTTTGCTGTGCGTTTCTCTTCGTGTTACACAAGGGATGATGCGTCCCATGGTTGATTAATTAGTGGGTGGCTGTCGGAAGACGAAGACGACGACGTCGAAATCAACAGTGGTCATGTAATCACGACATTCCACGTCCGTTTTAGTACGAGACAACCCATCCAGGGCAGAAGTTTAACGAAGTGTTCTGTCCTCTCCAGCACAGCGACAAAGGAGAGCTCATTATGTTTGCACACTCCTTTTCCTTTGACAGCTTCCTGCTGCCTCATTCAGCTTTTAGCATCTGATTGATTCATCTCCTGCTAGTAAATGCCTTCTTAAGTTTCTGATGTGACCACATCATTCAAATTCCAGCATCTGACTGACTCGTCTCCTGCTAGGAAATGTCATATTGAGTTTGTGATGTGCCCACATCTTTCCAAGTTCATTTTGAATGACAAGAAGAAATAAAAATATGGCCGCCATTCTGCACTCCTATCTGGCTTCGACAATGATACACATAGATTAGGTTAGACAGTGATCCAATCTAAGAGCATAAGCTTCTATGTTATATATCATATTTAATACGACTATCCTCTCTCATGATTTTTTTTTATCACACGCAAATAAATATTTTCAACAGTAAAATTCAAAGAAGATTGCTCCTTTTAAAGCATATCGGTTTTCATACTCCGTCCGCCAACATCAACCCAATTCGAAGTCAAAAGTTATCATGAAAACAATCCACATCGAACTCTGCCACTAATCCTAGCTTTGTTTTCTGACGCGAACAGCAACCCAATTCGTAGTCAAAGTTACCATGAAAACAATCCACATCTAACTCTGTCACTAATCCAAGCTTTGTTTTCTCACGTAGAGTCTGCGTTCAGTGGATTAGATTATTTGAACGCGGCCTCATGTTGTTGGATCTCGACATTCAAAAAAATGTGCGAGAGTGGAAGTCGACGCTATGTCATGATCACGATGAGCTGCTGCACTCATCACCTAAACACTCATTGAGGAAGTCTTGGCTTGATGCAACGAGCTAAGCTTGATGGAGAGCACTCCGTTTGAATTGTCGACCTCGTCGCCAATACTTTCCTCGTGGATTTGCATTAACCAGATATGTGACCAGCAGCAACGTTCCATATCCTTTATTCTCTGCTCGTTTCTCGGAGATCCTTATCTCAGCAGAGGCCTCTAGATTTGATTCATGTCGGGAGAACCTTTCTTTTATCTTATTTCGAGATGGACGTAATTCCCAAAGGAATCACCGTGCAAAATTAGGAAGAACTTCGATAACTCAGGTCATATCGAAAGATAACTTTCTCCCGCCAGATGCTTTGAGTGTGTAATTATGGAATACTTTGAGTGTTTGACAAGTAATAGATAAAAATAATATTTTAGATATATGTTGACGTAAATATTATTTGATAAACTTATATTTCAAAAGTTCGTTAAATGTTTTATAATAAATTTACCCTATGATATTTTTAATATTTATTCAAAAGTGAATATATATTTTTATTTAAATAAATAAATAAAATATTATAAAAAGTTTTTATGGCTAAAATATTAATATGTAAAATAATCTTTTAAAAAATATAAATCATATTAGTTTTCTACTAAATCATTTTGACAATCTTGTAATTTTAGATAAGATCATAAGATACTTTCAAAATAAAAAAAAATATTAGCTTCATAGAAATACTAAAATACTAAACTATCTGAGATAACATCAATATTTTGAATATTTTTAAATAAAAATTTGTATTTAAAGTATGTATTGGATCCTTATACATATTTTAAGTGTATTCTCAAGCACACTTATCATCCAAGATCATGCAGTTTTGTGGTCGTGTCGGGACATGTTATCATAGATAAAAATATAAAGATGGTGCTCAATGTAATGTTTATATATATCTGTGTCTTTCGGGTTTTAGTCATATTTTGTACAGCAAGTATCAGACTAATAGCAAGATGGACAACTCTAGTTTTGTTAGTTTTCGTGATCGATTACGGTTTGTATGAGAGTTGTGTCATGTGTACACTTATAGAGACTTCGATTTGTACATTAAGTAGCAGACTAGCAGTAAGCTTGACAGACCTAGTTTGATTAACTTTCATGACCAATTTTGGATTGTAAAATAAGAGTTGTGTCATATTGACACTTGTGTAAATTTCGATCTGTGATGAATCTTGATTATTTGTGTACGACGGTTCAGAGTTTGTAAAGTTAATAATTATGATTTGTACTGATTATATAAATTGTTTGCTGAAATGATTATTTGTGAATCTCATAAGAAATGTTTTTTTTAATATATATATATATATATATATTTCCTTTGTAAATTTTAAGGGATCATAGTAACACTGATCTTCACGGATATACACACGATGATGATACCTTAAAACTAACTAAATTTGAAAGTAAGGAGACGTGAGATCTTTATCTAGCACTGTTCGGAAGAATAGTAGCACCGAGATGGATAACGATATGCATGTGATGGTCGTGCACCTTTATTTCCGAGCCTACAATGTTCGATCTCGTTCCTCGGACTATTGATGTGGCTGGTGGCTTCCTCCCAACCCGGTGACATGGCCTTCATTTATTGGCTGCTAATGCTTCCAAGTGTGAACAGATGGCCGCAGTGGCAGTGGTCCGACTTGCATCGCTTTCGCTTCATGCAGACAAAGCTGGCCTGTCGCCGTCGCGTCCCCTTCCCCTCTCATCCCTCTATAAAGTCCCCCACCTCTCTCCCTTCCCTGCCTCTACCGCTTTACCCGTCCTCTAATCTTCACCTCCGTTTCCGACCCTCAACGCCTTGCTCCTCCCGGAGTCGGGAGACCTCGAGACTGTTGGTCCTTTCTGTGGGCATCGGGCGTATGATCGGGAAGGCTGGGTGTCATCAGAAAGCAATCTGAATTCTCGAAGGGCTACATCCTCCGGAGTTGCTGCTTGGAGGAAAGAATCTTATTTTGGATCTCCCTGATCTTTATCGCGAGCAAAGAGTTGCAATCTTGTTTCTGAGTTCCGGAGGAACATGAGTACTGCGTCACTGCTGCCAGGGATCCGTTTCCGTCCGACGGACGAGGAGCTGGTGGGATACTACCTGAAGAGGAAAGTGGACGGGCTGAGTACCGAGCTGGATCTCATTCCGGTGGTCCAGTTGTACAAGTACGAACCGTGGGACTTACCTGGTAATGCTGCACGTCTTGTGTTTGCTAAAATGTAATGCTATTTTCCCATTAGATTAGGAGGACAATTAATTGTAGTATACTAAGTATACTTGACATACAGATAACAGTTTCTCGGCAATTCTTGGTTAATCTTATAAAGTCTAATCTCACCACTAATCCTTCGAAAGAAGAATATTAGAATTTTTGTGTTATCCTGTGAACAATGAGGTAAAGAAAAAAAGTTTTCATGCATGTCTCTTTGTTTGAGATATTTGGTTATGTACCTATATTTATATGCATTGATAACCAGTAGTCCCATTAAATTTTGTGTTGTTGTTATTGTTTCTTGTTTGCTGGCTAGTGCTTGGTAGTTTAGGAATTGTCTGCGTAGCATCTACCCCTCTTACCTAAGAGTAGTCTCAATATTGATGCATCATACTAATGTTTATGTTGCGGAATATCCTGAAATTTCATTTAGTTCAAGAAGGGGAAACATCTCAGACATTTTATATGTTGGTAAATGTAGACAAGTCATTTCTTCCGAAAAGAGATATGGAGTGGTTCTTCTTCTGCCCACGAGACCGCAAATACCCAAATGGTTTACGCACAAATAGAGCTACAATATCTGGTTACTGGAAAGCCACCGGTAAAGATCGAAAGATTGCCTGTGAGCCTTCTCTGTGTGCCTTGAGAAAAACACTTGTGTTCTACCGCGGAAGGGCCCCCGGAGGTTATAGGATGGATTGGGTGATGCATGAGTATCGCCTTTGCGAGAATCTACATGAAGGATCTTCGAATTTTGTGGTAGGTACGACAACAACATGTCTTTGAGTTTACAAAGTTTATATTCTTTTCTGTAGATGTTTTACTTGTTCATCTTCATGTTCTTAGGGAGGTTTTGCGTTGTGCCGAGTGATCAAAAGAAATGTTAATGGGATGAAAGCTGGTGATCTGCATGGAGAATGCAAAGCCAAAAGATGTCACTCTTCTTCTGATGCATTTAAGTTTGACCCTAAAGGATATTCTGACAAGGTCCTCGATAGTTTGGAAGAGAATTCATCACGCGTCACAAAAGTGTCTCACAGAAGCACAGATTCGATTCCTATAGCTTCTCCAGATGCTGATAGAGAGATCGACTCTGCTGAGAGAGGCTTCTGGGAATCGCAATTAGTCTCCGATGCAACAAAGGTATCATCAACATGCGTAAACAAGTGGTGTTCCTTGTAATCGAAAGTCAACAGAACTATACGACATTGGCATCAGAAGTTTGTCACTAATAATCTTTAGCTGCAATTTCAGACTTCTTTGGTGGACCGAGGCATCTCTAGCTCAACGATTACCATTGGAAATACTGCTGAAAGAGAAGCATCTCTCTTTCCCTTCATTGTCAACCTCATCGAGGAAGAGTCTGTGGTGGTGGATGGATTTCCTGGGAGTGGAAGTTTGCTTGCTTTTCCAAGCCCTGCACATTACATGGGACTTTACGTCAATGCAAAAGACATCACATATCAGAGCCTTGAATTAGATGCACCGAGAGATCCAAGTGCATCACATAGTGGTAATCCTAGCCTTTCTGATTAATGAATGCATAAGTTATATTAATCGAATAATCTGTTTCCTAAGTCCATTTTGCCTTTGATTTCAGGCACTGAGACATGGAACTCGACAGCGCTTGCATCAGTCTGTAGACAAGCAGGTGAAGGAGAGGATGAAAGCTTGTGGTTGCATGAAGACAACTTGGTGGTAGTGATTTAAGGAAGTACACATTGGATCGTGGATACGGCAGGTGACAGTTCTACTTAGATAAGGGTTACTTGTGCATCCTGTCTTGAGAAATATATAGAATAAAGAAAGACGTCAAAGATACCCCTCTCTAATGTCTGTGTCCGGAGGTATACACATCTCCCTTCGTCAAGAAATGTAACCGGTAAGTATGATTAAGGTTGCCTGTATCACTACTACTGTTGTAAGAAGCAAAATATATCGACCATGTTGATACTTGTTCTCTCCACGAAACTAAACCCCTTTTGTTGTGCTTGCAAGTGAGGCATTTTGGTCTGTTAGGGATTTAAATTGCATGGATTAGTGATTTTTGTCTATTAATTTGATTTGGTTTAAATCATGATAAAAAATGGTTAAGTTGAAATTTATAATAATATACTCATCATCAATTTTAGTCTTCTAATCCATGTATTATTATTTTTTGACAATCAAAATCTATCAAATCCTAACATAATACATTTAAGACATAATCCAATGTCTAAATATTAGGTTGATACTAAATATTATGACCCAAATATCATAATTAACTTTATTTGACCAGTAATTTGAGCCAAACAAAATTAATAAGTAAATTAATCCATAAAGCCCAAGTCGTAACAATGATTATTAGACGAGACAAAATTATCCAATAAACTAATACAAAGTTAAAAAATGTAAGCAAATATGTTGACATACCATTCTTAAGTGAATTCATCCCAAGAAAAAGCATTAGAAAAAAATTCCGGCATCGCCAGAGGAATAATTTAATAAAGAACACCATTTTCTTTAATGAAGCAGTCAAGTATTTTTTGTTTGAGAGCTACAGAAATAAACTCCATATCTTGTTATCTAATTAGCAAAAGCTTTTTCAATGGTGACTATCTAACATCGTCTTTGATATTTTTGTTTCCATCACGACTACATAATATAAAAGAATTTGACCCCAAAAAGGCATGAAGTGTATTGAGGAGTTCGTAATTAAGCACAAGTATGGAGATGATCGACACTGTGTGTTTTCTTTGGACACTGATATAGTTAGTAGCTTAAGCAGTCCAATACATTGCAAACAGCAGCTCAATTGTATTATCTCAAATTAGTCTTCCAAAATAATACCAATTCCGTGTTCGATGAGACCTGCAAACCCTTTTAAATTTATCTGAAATGGCTTCATCGCATAAGAGCCCGTCATTGTAAGTTATATCATATATATTATGATTATGTATAATATCTTCTTCTTTTCCTCCATCTCTCTTTTCTCTAATTTTATTTTTTATATATTTTCTTTTAAGCGCTTAATTTTATAATAGAAAAATTAAAATATTATTCAAAAATCAATAATAGAATTATCAAAAAATATAAAATTCAAAAGTATATATATATATATTCGTCGTCGTCGTTCCGTGGTATGGCGACGCTTGCATCCTTCTCGAGTCGGTTGGGCGCCGTCGTCCGCGAGCTGGCATCAAAGAAGGAGCCTGGCGGATGGTACGGCCGTCACATGGCCGCCGCGGAGCGCGCCATCCTTGACCGGATCCCCCTCGTCGACCTCGTCGTCGAGGTCCGCGACGCCAGGGTTTGCTCCTTTCTTCCCTTCTCTCTGTTTGCTTTCTGCCCAGATAAAGCTCCTTTATTTATTTATTGTTGTGTAGTACTTGAGATTGGGTGAGTGATCTGTGCTTAGTTGCCGCCCGGTAAATGTTCGATGAAATATCTGATCGATCCTTTCGGCTGGTCATTGAATTACTTTGTTGTCCTTGTGCTCCAAGCTTTCAGATGAAGGATCATATCGTTTAGCCGAAGACTAAGTACTCGTTGCCGTGAAGGTAGATCTTGCACCAAAATGCTAAAGCTATAAATGGTGCGTATACGGTTAGGGTTTTGAGATGAGGAGTTTGTTGTACAAAGAAATTGTTAGGATTAAATTCGACATTGGAAAGGGAACCCTAGCGTCAAGAGTTCATTGTACAAGGAGCAACTTATGATTATACTCCCCTTTGTTTCTTTGCCAAACACTTTTAGGACTTGAATACTACAACCAATTTTCTCTCGCTATGGCTCCCTAGATCAGATTCTTGACCACTGTGGGTGCCATCTATATATACCAATTCTTAATACTGAATTCTCTGCTTCCCTCCGGTGGCAAATGGTTGTTATTTTTTTGAGGTGGAAGTTGGCGTAAAGCAAGGGCAGGACAGATAATCCAGCACTCACATGGCTGCTGTTGACTGGAAACACCTCATTGATGGTTTGGACAATCTCCAGGATCCAGGTAGCACTAGAAGTTGTAACTCACTCTTCTTGATGGTTTGAACAATCTCCATATAGTTGTCACCAACCAGCTTTTTGGCAAAACTGCTGATGTGTGCTGCTTGTCATTGAGTACCTTTTAAAAAATCTATTATTACATGCTTTTTTGGATTGCAAGTTTTAATCTAAAGTTCAGTTATATTTAACACAAGATCCATGCAGAGATCAGATTTGGACAGGAAAATGCTGCAGACATAAAGGGATTCTAGATGAAGTTGGAAACGGGAACTAGTGTTTAACATTGGCTGCTGAAGGGGATAAACTGTGCTTTTCCTGCTATTTTGATATCTTTGCAAATCGATGAATATGGCTAGCATTTTTCTATTGCTCTTTGGATGTATTGATACAATCCCTAGAATTTGTTAAATTTAGTACTGAGAATAAGAAGATTGGTGGATGCATTAAGGAGATAATGCAGAGAAGAGGTGCAATATCATTTATGATTCACGAAGATTTTTTTTAATATAAAACATGAAACAATGAAATAGAAGATGTTATTGACGCACAAAATTGTCAATGAAAGGAAATATGCACTTCAAATTTGAGTGGTTCATTGAACTGTAGTTTAACGTATTTTTGGCCTTCTGTAGATACCATCAACATCTGCTTTCGAGTGTCTGAGAAAGGCATGCTGCTCCCATAAGCAAGTCATTGTGCTGAACAAGGTGGACTTGGCTGATAACTTCCTAACAGAGGTAGGTCCTTTACTTTAGCTATTAACACCCTGTCCTATTTAGGATATAAGAAGTGGGGTTTGTTATTGATTGTTGCAACAATTCTCCATCAGATCATGATGACTTTACCTAGAAGACTTTTTTACTGACATATGATCATCTTGTTTGCAGAGATGGTTGGAACACTTCAAGAACCAGAACTATATTGCTTATGGACTCAATGCCCACAATAAGGATAGTATCAAAGAGGTAATATGATGTTTAGTGCACCCATTTAATGATTACATTGTGTAAAGAGTATGGTCAATGATGTATAAGATATATATATTACTCTGTACTCAATGTAGGAATCCTTTGGTCTCATGAGATTAGGATGGGAACAACTGTGTACGAGATAAATGATTGATATGTTTTTCATGGTCAGCTATTAAGAATTCTACGAGCTAGGGTAAAAGAACTAAAGGTTGGCGAGAGTAATTACACTGCAACTATACTGCTGACTGGGATTCCAAATGTTGGCAAATCAGCCATAGCCAATAGTATGCATCAAATTGGAAGGATTGGAGCAGCAGGTACACCTTGGACCTTTTATTTATTAAGGAAATGATCAAGAGTCCAATTAAGTTTTCTTGATTAAATTTTAATGAGTATCTCATTATGCAACAATGATTTGAAGAGAAGGGAAAATTGAAGCATGCAGTAGTCAACCCACATCCTGGGGAAACTAAAGATATTAGCAGCTATAAGGTATGTGGCTTCCATTGGTATACTATGTCTTGTATGTTTCCACCTATCTTGTTTATAATGAAGGAGTTCTTTGTCTTTTATCTTATCCATGCTGGCAAGCGGCTGATATGATATTGAATATTAGCATGGTAGGGTGTGCCGCCTTGTTGACATTGTTGTTCTAGGAATAAAAAAACTTGAACCTATTGAGAGAGAGGGAAAGAAAGTCCCACATACCTGTTTATGTGGTGCCAGATTAGACTAGAGAACTCCTGCTGGATGAGAAGAGAGAAGTGGAGCAGACACAAGCGTAGGATATGACAAAGAAGAGCAGTGAGGAAGGCAAAGTGAAGAAGAATTCCAGGTTGAGAGCCACACACACACACATACACACACACCCACAGATATATATATATATATATATATATATATATATATATATATATATATATAATATCCTAAATTATCTGTATATACATAATATATCCCCCCCCCCTGCATAATCTATGACACAATATGTCATTGACTAGCTTTACTAGGCAGTATGCCAGGTACTCATCGGTTGGGCATTCATAGTCACGAACATCATGTATGTCACTGATCTGCATGTATTGGCAGGAGACCCAGACACATTGGTTTAGCATTCCATAATCATAATTCATGTGTGTTTGAGCAATAATGTTTTTGTGGAACTTACTAAAATAGAAGACCTGCCAATGGTTTTCTTGTCAGGGCATAAGCGCTAATTTAGACATAGTCTCGTGATCATATTGAATTGTTTTGGTGGTTGGTTAGTAACTAGAAGTTCTTTGAAATTCTGATCCCACTGATCCAATTTAGGTACTTTCCTGACTGCTTGTGTTTACTGATAAAGCTGTGGCATCATCAGGAAATAAGGGTAGTTGGTTCTTGTTTACATTGCTTCCTATATATTGTGGCTGGTGAGGGTTAAATGAAGGTAGCCTTAGCCCTGCACTCCAGGTGACTAATTGTCTTTGGGAAAAGAAACTAATGGACTTTTTTGTATACTATAACATATGGCGATATTGTATTAGGATTCAAGTAAGAGGAAAAAAGATTAGTCCAGGTTAAGAAGGGTAGCAAAGAGGAGATAAGAAGTACAAGTTTTCAAAGGAAAGGGTGGAGTCAAAATATTCATTTGGCAGAGAAGAAGGTTCATACAAAACATTTTGGTTGATAGAGACACATGTCTATTTCATGTACTAGCGTTATACAATATGAATATTTTGTAAATGTAATTGGTCTTTTGATTCGGAACTGAGTGGTTTATACTTTATGTGGCTTGCACATCCTTTTATCTGTAAATAACAAACATCTTCATTCAAGTTGCATTTTTTTTTAATCTCTTTATCCTTCTGTTAGCTTGGACCATTCCTATTTTGTTCTCATTTGGCCATGTAATTTTGAAGTAACTTACAGTGTAATATGTGATAGTTTCATGAAAAGTACCATATAGTCTACCAGCAAACATGTTCATGTATTAGAGATTGCTTAACTGTTCCTGCATAGGCTTCAGATTGCAGCTATACTATGCCCTAAAATATGAAACAAACTTATTTCTATATGGCCCAACAGTTCTTAGCGAAAGTGAATTGATAATTGGTAAGTCACAACTGAAATGAGGATAACCGTATGTACACCTTATTACTCTTCTTTTATAGACCTCATACCTTTTTTTATTTGCATTTTCCACATTCTGAAGCGTGGTACTTGTCAGATTGCGAGTCATCCCAACTTATATGTATTGGATTCACCTGGTATTCTTCGACTTAAAATTGCTCACAATGATATGGGTGCCAAACTAGCATTGACAGGTCTGGAGCTGCCTAAACTTTTGTGTCGCTCTCTATTATTTGCTAGACTGAAGCATTCCTTTTCCTTCTCTACCGCAGGAGCTATGGAGGATTTCTTAATAGGTGAGTATGATCTCGCTCGATATTTTCTAGCTATTCTCAACTTGTCAGAGGAATACAAACGATGGGAGAAGCTAAAAAATACTCTAGATGACACATTATCCTCAGTTAGTTTGGAGAAACATGTGGTGGATTGTGACACCGTTCAGAGGAAACCAAGGCAATATCCTTCAGATCATACACAGGTTAGCAGTTCAAAAGTTTATTCATATACGATGTCTAGAATGATTACAGAAGCATAGATTCCAGTTCACCAATCTCCTCTAACATTATCTCATGTTACTTCTTATAATTGAGAATATATTTTACTTACCTCTGAAAATGGAACGATTTAATAATGAGAGGGTTTTTTAAATCTCAAAGAGTATGTTCGATGCAGATAATTAAGCAGTTAACTAGTCTATGTGGGTCAATTAAGTGTTATCTAGTATCAATCTTTATCCTAATGTTATTCCGACATGCAGATGTGATGGTTGAAATTCTGTGCAGGACTTTATTGTCAAAGATGTTCGTCAAACCCTATTCAAGACTATTTCTTCATTTGAGGGACATTTGGAAGAGGAAAATGACATGGAGAGAATTATTGAATCTCAGTTTATAGCGCTGCAAGAAGCTCTTAAGGTTTCTTCGGAGTCGAGTGAGGACAGATACAAAACAGTTGCTGTAAAGTTGTTGAACCTTTATCGAACTGGAAGGCTTGGCCGTTATACTTTGGATCTTGTTTCGAGTTAAAGTCTAGCAACTTAACATTTGATAAAATCTTACTTTCATGAGAGGTTTTGTGTCGCATCAGATCACGAGATTGATGCCAGCTTGCTATGTGAGGACTTATCCTCTACTGAAATCAGACAAACCAAAATGTGAGTCATCCTTTACCTCTCAGTAATTGCTTCAATTGCGCTATATGACTTTTTCTTTATATCAATTGTTTAATAGAATAGAATAGAACAATATGTGCTGTTTTATAGTGTTATAGAAGAAGAAAATAGCTCTGTTTGTCTCTGGCACTCTCATGGACCATCCGATGTTTTCCTTGCACCGAGTTTCTACATTGTCCTTAATTGCATGTAACATTAGAGCTTATATCATATCTACACTGGACTGCTGTTCCGTTCCTCCTCCCGTCTTTCTCTCTCTCTCCCCTTCTGAATTCGACCTCCTCAACGGCGAGCTCAGCCTATCTACCATCACTAGCAAATGCCATCTTGCTCGATGGTGGCCGAGAGGTCTCGCTGCTTCTTTCATTCTCTGCTATTCCTTTAGATTTCAGTATCAACCATGGGAAAGCTTACCTATGATGTACTTTTTTTTTCCTGCCAGGTCTCTTGTTCAAACAGCATAGTACCGGTGATTCGATAACATATCCGGAGAGCTGTCTTGTGCTGCTTGCCATCTCACTTGTACATCCCCATTCCTGCATGGGATATCAAAGATAGAGATCTAAATTGATTGTGGAATCTCAAGAATAGAATGCGGTGAGCAAAGACTCGTCCCTTTCCAGCTAGTCTTTCTTGTCATTGTTTCTTTCTGAGCTGAAAATTTTCATCGTCTCAAGGATTGGATGGATCTGAAACACAATGACGATGGTTCCCGACATGTGTAGCCGATCCACACTATGAACGCCAAAGGTAACTACGGTAGCATCTGACTTTTATCATTAATTAGAGAGAGCAAAACATATGTTAATAGACGCGGGCATTACTGTCACACCAGAAGAATATATTCGAGGAGGAGAAGTCAGGAATATATACGACTCATCATCATCAAAGGCAAAGGTTCTCCCTTTACTTTGTTGTCACCCACGCCAAAGGGAGGAATGAAACAGTTCAGCTGAGATCAAAGCAAAGACGCGCCCGCACGCTATCCCTTCCATTTCCTCCATCGCTAAAGAACCACCAGCAGCAGCACACCGAGACTTGCCGACAGCCACAATGGCTCTCGACGACACCGTCATTGCCGGCATCAACTTTCTGGCCGTGCTTCTCTCTGTACCTGTCATCGCCATCGGCATCTGGCTCGCCATGCAGACCGATAACTCCTGCGTGCAGCTCCTCCAATGGCCAGTCATCGCCATCGGCATCGTCATCCTCCTCGTGGGGCTTGCAGGCTTCGTCGGTGCCTTTTGGCGCATGCCGAGGCTTCTGCTCTTCTACCTCGTAGCCATGCTCGTCGTCATACTCCTGCTGGGGAGCCTCGTCATCTTCATCTACGCTGTCACCGTCAATGGCTCTGGCCACCCGGCTCCAAACCGAGCCTACCTGGAGTACCGCCTGGAGGACTACTCGGGGTGGCTCCGGCGGAGGGTGGAGGGATCATACAAGTGGAACCGCATCAAGAAATGTCTGAGCTCCACAACTGTGTGCGCGGAGTTGAATCAGACGTACAGATTAGCTGAGGATTTCTTCAGTGCAAGGATGAGTCCCTTGCAGGTGAGTGTGTCGACGTAGATGCATCTTCTACTGCCACTGCCTTCAATGTTCGTCGCTGCTGCAGTCAGGATGCTGCAAGCCGCCGACGGCATGCGGGTACACGTTCGTGAACCCGACGTACTGGATCAGCCCCATCAGCAGCACATCGGACGTGGATTGCACGCTGTGGAGCAACGACCAGATGGCGCTGTGCTACTCGTGCACGTCCTGCAAAGCCGGCTTGCTGGCCAACCTTAGACGAGAGTGGAGGAGAGCGGACGTGGTGCTGGTGGTGACCCTTGTGGCCCTTATCTTCGTCTACGTCATGGGTTTCTGCGCTTTCCGGAACGCCAAGACGGATCAGCTCTTCCGGCGATACAAGCAGGGTCACAACTGATCAGCCAAGGCTTTAAGGCCCGCGACAGGTTTTGTGCCGTGGTACTATTGCAGCGAGGTGGTGAGGTGGTCGGTGGAGATTCCCGGAGTTGCCGGAAGGCAATTTCTTTGTACTTTGATCATTGCTAGTAACACGACTAATATAATGCTTTTGTACTCTCATGTCTAAGATTAACCTTAAGCTTTACCTCTGACCATTGAATGTGTTAGGAGAAAATATTCTTGATAATTTAGTTAGTCCAACGTTGTCCGAATAAGTATATATAGGATTGTTCGAGGTGTCTCTGAGGTAAAAATTTCAAGCTCCTTGTGTGTCACCTGTACGAAGACCAAGGTTGAAATAGATTTTTTGATCTTATCCTTTCGATCCTCGAGTTAATAGCTCATATATGTGGACGAGAATAGTTGAAAGAAGTTTCTTTTTTTATGTATTAAAGGTGAGCTTTTATACCTAGTGATTGGAAATATAAGATATGCTAGTCATCATTCATCACATTAGGATCGATATCCTCTTATCCAGAGCGTTGAAGTCTAAAAAGTAGCTCGGGTCAATTTTCGAGTTGTTAAGCTATCGAGTTATCGAGATGCCTCTCAGGAAGACCAAAAGAGAGTTTGGATTAGTTACGAATCAACTTCCTTATGAAATATCCATAGGAATATTCAAAGAAGATCAAAGGATAGTTCGGGTCGGTTACCGACATATTCTAGGAAGATCAAGGGATAATTCCGACTAGTTACAAATTGCCCCCTCCATGAGTTCCGTATGAGATATTTTTCCTCCTCTCGAGATTAGTATAAAAATACATTCATAGCTTCCAAAAATGGGAGAAAAACAAGGCCACTGACTTGAATGTCGAAGAGATCGACTCAAGAGGACTCTCTCACCTCAGTCTTTGTATAGGAACAAGGCTGAAAGACCCAATATCACCCCAAACATCTTCTCACACTCAAATGAGACCCAATATCATGCTGATACCGACAACAATGATAAATTTCCTTAACACTAAAGGGTATTAAGTAAGTTTGCAATTATCTTTCTCGCTATAAATGGTGAGAAAGAAGCTTATGATTGTCTTTCTCATCATAAATAGCGAGAAATAAGCTTACAATTACCTTATCATAAATTGTATAAAGGAAGATTACGTGACGATGACATGTCAGATGATTAGTCAAAAATATTTTCCCTATCATTTGCCCTCCTCTCGAAGGCATGCTTAAGGGCTCTTTTGAGGGGAGTTTAAAGTGTGACGTTTAGTTCATTTTGACACATGAGTGTTTGAGATTCATCAGTCGAGTTGTCTTAACATATTTTGCTTTGTGCCTTTATCATTGCAGATTATTTTTTCCGTCGATTGATTTTTCCTAACATACATTTCAAACACATTTGGCCTTGCATCTTCATCGTAGCAGATTTCTCATCGTATGAGTTGAGTTTTTTCGATTCATGCATCTCAAACCCATTTCGCTTATGTTGTGGCAGATTTCTCTTTGCACGGATTGAGTTTTTTTGACTCATTCATCTAGAACACATTTGGTCTTGCACCTCCATCGTGATGGATTTCTCATCATGTGAATCGAGTTTTCCTGACTTACATATCTCGGTATATTTGGCCTTGTGCCTCTATAGTGGTGGATTTTTTTTATTTTTATTTTGCACTTATCGAGTTTTTACAACTCATGCATCTTATGTGCATTTGGTCTTGGGCCTCCGTTGTGGTGGATTTCTCATCATGCAGGTCAGGTTTTCCTAACTCATACATCTCGGATGCATTTGGCTTTACGCCTCCATTATGACATATTTTTCATCACGCAAGTTGGATTTTCTCAACTCATATCGGGCACATTTGGCCTTTTGCATATGTTGTGGTAGATTCTACTTCGTTCGGGTTAGGTCTTCCTCACTCACACATCTCGAGCGCATTTGTCATTTCACGTTTATCATAACATATATTTTTTTATACGAGTCAGTTTTTCTCGAATCATGTGTCTCAGACATGTTTGTGCTTGCACCTCTACCATGGTAGATTTCTCTTCATGCAGTTTAGGTTTTTCCAACTCATGCATCTTGGACGCATTTAACATTGCACCTACGCCATGGTAGAATTCTCTTCATGCAGGTCTATTTTTTTTGACTCGTGTCTCATGTGCATTTGACATTGTGCCTCCATTATGGAAGATTTTTGCACCTCTTTAAGTTCTTCATCTAGCACATTTTAAAACCTTCGTCTAGTATGTCTCGAATCCATTTTGGTACTTTTCAAATCCTTCATGTGACATATTTCGAATCCATTCTTATGCTTTTTGAATCCTTTATCTAGCATGTTTTGAATCCGTTATTCAACACTTTTCAAATACTTTATCTAGCACTTGTTGAGTCCTCAATTTGTTGGTATCTCCTTGGAAGTGTCCCAACGGGAGGAGAGATACCGATTTCCTCCCAATAAATCCCTCTTTATCTCATGGGTGAGGTTCATTCCCCTATTTGAGCCTCTAGGGCCTCCTTAGAAATCTTCTTGCTCCATTCCGGTTCCTTAAAGGGTGACTCGGTTCTTGAGTCTCTCATAGTGTGAGCATCGATTCAACAATATCGATCTTCGGCCATTCTACTTATTTATCTCCTGAGGTCGGGATGTCTCTCCTTTCTCATATAAGTTCTTTTTAATCTATCGACGGCTAGACAGTCGAGGTCCACACAACCCAAGGAAGCATAAAGTTCTTATGAACGCGAAAGTTCTTTAAGACTTAGAGTCTATGAAAACTCGCATGATTGCGTTTCAGTGGTGAGTGCACCACTTCTGGATCACCCGTGAGTTAAGTATTTTATCCCGATCATGTTCGACTTGCAAGTCCCCTAACCTAGTCAGCGTCTATACAATCCCACATCGGGATCTTTTTGCTTGTCTTGTGACATCCTCGAGAGGGGATTTTATCTTTGTCTCCACTTAGTGATAGTGGGGATTTTATCTTTGTCTCCCCTTACCTACAGTGATGGAAGATATTTATTAATAGTGTTAATCGGGAAATACTGACATGTTGACATTACTTTGACTCAAACTTTTTATAACTTATTTTTAATTATGCAAGGGGATAAGTAGCTACTATTACGTTGCTCGAGGGGGCTTTAAAATTAGTGGAGCTCCTTCCAAACATAAGGGTTGGAAGGAGCACTTTTTTTTCATAGCTCCGGGTTGAGATTGAGGGTTTTATCTCGCCTAGTCCTTGCATTGCTTATATAACACCCCCCTTTCTTGTTCGACGATGAGGCATGTTAAGTGATTCGATTAAGGGATATACTTTCTTCCTTCAAGGCTATCTAGAAGATAAATGAGGATTGACTTATTGATGTAGGTCTCAACTTGACTCATCGGTGTATGACCAGAACCTTTCATCATTTCACCTCATTCCTCTTTTTAATCCTCTATAGCCTTATTATTATGATCATTTACATACATTGGCCTACATTCATTAAAGAGGAAGGTATCTGGCTCTTCAGCTCTGACCACTATTCACGAGTCATCGCTCAATGCATCGAGCCCAAGTAGATTCTGCCACCATACTAGCATTGATAAACTAAGAAAGAAGCAACATATTATTATGAGGAAGGTGCCTCGTTCTCGAAGGAGTGTATACCTCGAGGAGCCAAATCCCAATAGAGAGTATTCCACATTCGTAGTGTCGTGGCCTTCTGAGGGTCACCAAAGTTCTCGATTCTCTTTGGAAAAAGAAGAGACAGACTAAGGTCAGTGTTCAATTTGTGCAGGGGCAAACCCCGATCATTTGTAGCTATCAAATAGTCAACTTACCAGACCTAGTCTCGGGAGTACCGTTGCAATCAAGATTGAGGGTTTGCATGAGGAGCATAAGGTATGGAGTGATGATGTGACCTCGAAGCAATATTGTCATGGATCCTTATGTTCAATGGCGGCGAAACATATCTATCATTCCCCTTTAGAGGTTCTGATTGATACTTGCTTCCGCACTAAAGTATTGATAAGTTAGGACATGGCTAGTCCCTTCGGATTCACTTTGCTCATCCATTTGTTAGTGATTTGTAGTTGATGAGAATAAAACAGGAATAAACTACTTGTTACTTGACTCATGGTGACAACACCATCTGGTGCAGAGTTACTGAGGGAAACCACTAGTGTCTCCCAACTTTCTGGCAAAGAACTGAGAAGTAACAATGCCTGCAACTCATCATCAAGAGACATTTTCATAGAAGATAACTGGTTAGTAATACTCTGTATTTCATTCAAATGCTCAGGAATAGAAGTACCATCTTTATATTTCAAGTTCACAAGTTTTATGATCATAAAAGCTTTGTTGCGAGCCTTTTTTCTTTCATAAAGACCTTATAACTTTTTTCACAGAGAGTAAGCAGAACATTCAGTCAAAACATGGTGAAAGCCACTATCATCTATCCATTGTCGAATAAAGCCAACTGTTTTTCGATCTAATCTCTTACACTCATCATCTGTCATAGTTGTGGGCTTTGCACTATCCCTTTGCAATGGTCTATACAAATCTTTGCAATACAAGAGATCTTCCATTCTTGGTTTCCATATCATCCAATTATTTTCGTTCAAGCTAATCATGCGAGAAACATTACCTACCTCCATGTTCAAATATAAAAGTTAAATGTCATCAAAACCCTGCTCTGATATCAGTTGATGTGAATAAAACATGAATAAACTTTGTATATGAACAAATACTAGCAGACCGTCACACATAGCGGAATCAAACAGAAATCACAATAAGATGAACACCAAGATTTACCTGGAAAACCCCTTCAACTAGAAGGATAAAAATCATGGGACACGCTAGAGAAAATCCACTAGCAAAATAATAAATATACAGCTCTCAAGGCTTCTTGCCCAAGCCCAAAGTAATAGCCACAAGAGAATCGCAGGGATACAAGGACTATAATACCAAATACAATAACCAAAACTTTCTCAAGAGATCACAGTAAGAATCTACTGCAAACTGATTTAACCTAAGATATGAATGATTTAGAATAGTCCATTCTTATCATTGTCTTCTTCCCTTTTCTAGATCTCTTATTTTCTGACATCTACTGTCAATCTGCAGTCTATTTTCTCTCACCCACGTTTTCAGCCGTCGCTGCTCTCTTAATCTCAATCCTAGCCACATAATCTAGGGTTTAGGTGAATATAAGTGAGGTTTTGGGCTATGTGCTTCACTAAAGCCCATTATAGACTGAATCTGGGCCATCTGCCCAACAGTAGCACCATCACGATGTAACAGCCCTTATCAATCACATATGTGATGTTAGTTCTATTATTCACTAGTAGGCCCTTGCAATCGATGATCTTCAAGAAGAGATCAAGGGCTTAAGAAGGATGGAGCTCCTATTGTTGTTGTTGAGGTAAAGGCTCGGGGGGCAGAGCTGACACAATACTTGAGGAAGTCGAGTTACACCATGTAGATCTTGCCAAGCAGTTGAAAGAAGTCCAAAGCAATAACCAAATCATAGAGGACAATATGCTACAATTCACTTGGGAGTTGGATTCGATGAGGATGCATAACTTGGAGCTTAGTGAGCAAGTTGTGACAGCTAATGAGCAGGCTCAGAGAACTGAAGCATATGTTAGAGGTCAAGTAGTGCATGATACCAAAATATTGAGAGTAGACAATTACCGATTACAAGGGATTTATTGGGTTTAAAAAGGATTTAGAGAGGATGGGGATTGTATACTAGTTCATGTACTAAATTATCTTGGCCCATTTAAGGTGAGGTTTCAAAAGCTGGAGCTTGAGGAGGACTCATTTACTAATTACCCTGAGGATCAAAATGTCTAGATAGTGACTAAGGTGCCCTTCGATGATAACCTCGACCCATTGGCTTGACATGACTCTTTAAGTTGTCATCTTTTATTGGGCTGGTCCTCTGTCTTAGAGTCGTCAAGTCAATATTACCAACTTATTCCTTTAGTCATATGTCAGATCCATCTGCCCCATTAGTCTTTTATTTTAATAGGTTGAGGTCTCGTTTTGAATGTAAAAGCCCAACTGAACTGATGTAATTTTTCTTAAGCAATGAAGTTTTTATTTTTTAATTTGTAACAATTGTATCTTGAAGATATACTATCACCAATATTTTCAAGATCGATGCATGTTATTTGAGACATAGTATTCCCCGACCTGATCTTGATAGAAACCTTAGGGATAAAACTTTTTTAAGTTCATAATGTGTCACTTTCTTGATAGCCTTGCACCTTATGTTGTCCCGAGATGATATGTTTCATCTTGAAGGACCTTAGTGATTCGAAATGCCCTTTCGAGTTTGGCATCAGCTTTCCTCTAGTTGGTTGTTGACCTAAACTTTTTGAAGCACCAAGTCCCATAATCTAACTCCCTGAGGGCAAACACTTCGGTTATATAGTTTGGCTACTGCCTTTTTATATCTTAATGCCCGTAGATGTGCCTCTACTCAGACTTAGCTGATTAGGCCGAGCTTGGCTCGAAGTCCTATTTTGAAAGTTTTATTGTTAAAGTTTTTAACCTGAGGTTTCAGGAAGACTATCTTAGGTGGTATGATAGCTTAGCACAAAAGACTAAGTTGAATGACAATTCTCTCAACATGGTCTTAGCTATCGTCCAAGAGGCACATAGGATGCTTGGAAGTTCATTCACCTAAGTAGTCTTAGCCCCAACAATCCACTTCTTTAACCCATCGAGAATGACTCAATTGGTGACCTTGATAATACCATCACTTGAGGATGAACCATCAAGCAGAACCTTAGTTAAATCCTATAGGATTGATATAACTTTATTAAACCTTGCATTGTTGAATTGTATCCCATTGTCGGTGATGAGGGCTTTTGGGATTCTAAAATGGGTGATGATATTTATCTATACAAAATTTTCTATTTAATTCTCGGTGATCAATGCTAGTGGTATGGTCTCTATCCACTTCATGAAAAAGTCCACTCTAACGATAAGGAACCTTTATTGGCTCAAGGCTAGTAAAAAAAGTATGAAGAAATCCATCCCCCATTGGACAAAGGGTAATCCATAGTTGATCGGGCTTAGAGAGATTGCTAATTGACATTGTATCTTGTCAAACTTTTGGCATCTTTGGGCATAGGTTATTGCATCTTTATGCAACATTGACCAGTAAAATCTTTGTTAAAGCACTTTGAAAGCTAAGGTTCATCCACTAATATGCTCCCAATACATACCTTTATGAACCTCGGTGAGCACCTTCTTGATTTCTTTGGGATGTCAGGCATTTGAGGAGTGGTTGGGTAAAAAACATATGATATATATGATCATTAATTATGTAATATCATACTTGATGATGCTTAACTCTTTAAGCTACTATGGGATTAGTTAGAGCGTTCTATCTATTTTATAGCATAGGATCTTGTCCATCAAGCTTTGCTCCCCCCTGACCATAGATACATCGTACTTCTCATTGGTTCAGGCCAACCTTCCTTCCGGTTGGGAGTGTCCCATCTCTTTTATAGCACAGAATGTTATCCATCAAGCTTAGCTCCCCCAAACCATAGATATGCCATGCTTCTCAATGGTTCGAGTTGGTAGTGTCTCAACCAAAGGTCAACCTTCCTTTGAAACTCGAGCAGATGTTAGTTTGGCGAGCGCATAAGTACAAGCTAATTTCTATATCTCTATGAGATACTTTACCATAGTCACAATCTTGGGATTCATAGCTCCTTTCCACCTGGCTCATAACTAATTATGAGTCGCTGAACAACATCCAAGTATTGGACTTGAAGCTCTCGGGGGAGTTGGAACATTGAGATGAGTGCTTTATATTCTATTTTATTATTAGAGATCTTGAATTCGAACCGGAGGGCTGTTTCATATACCTCTTTATTCGGGCTCTTTAGGATGATGCTTGGCACCGCCTCTCTCTGAGGTGGTGGAGCCATCGACAAACAGCGTTTAGGTGTGATTGTCAGCCTCTAACGAGGGAGTTAGCTCTGAGATAAAATCGACTAACTTGGGCCTAAATGAAATCCTTAGTACATATTAAATGTCGAGCTTATTTAGTTCTATTGGCTATCTTAGTAGTCTTCGTGAGACATCGAACCAAGATTGGACATGTCTAAGTGGTTGGTCAATGATTACTTGTACGACGTGCGCTTAAAAATAAGGGCGAAACTTTTTTACCACTAGTATCAGTGCAAATGTAAGCCTCTCAATAGAGAGGTATTGTTCTTTGTCTCGCCTAGGACATGACTGACATAATAGATAGACTTTTGAACTCTGGAGTCATCTCGAACCAACACTGAGCTGACAGTTGAGTTAGTGGCAACGAGGTGGAGACTAAAAGTTTTACCCAAGGTAAAAGAGGAGAGTTACGGTAACCAGGTGATGTGGTGCTTCAACTTTTTGAAAGCCTCCTAACACTCCTAGATCCATAGGAAACCTTTTGGGTTCTTTAATATCCGAAAGAAATGTAAGCACTTATCACCTGATTGGGATATGAATTAGTTATGAATCAATTAAGCATTGTTATACGTCTAATTAACTGATAGACTTCTTTTACCAATCGAGGTGAGTGTATTTCTTGTATGGCTCAAACTTTCTTGGGGTTAGCATCAATCCCCTTCGATGAATAATTAATCTGATGAACTTTCCCAAACTGACTCCGAAAGCATACTTGATGGGATTGAGGTGCATGTTGAACTTCTTTAGAACTCAAAATATCTCATCTAAATCTGTCAAATGTGAGTCCTATCATGTCATCTATATACACTTCAATATTTTTCTTGATATAATGTTTGAAAATCTTGTTCACCGTTCTTTGGTATGTTTTCTTTGTATTTTTCAACCCGAATGGCATGACGGTAGCAATATGTGCCTTGGTAACTGTGTTCCTAATCCTCTAGTGTCATCCTTATTAGGTAATATCCCAAGAATGCATCTATAACGGTAAGGAGCTCATGACCCAATGTTGCATCAAACAACTGATCAATACGAGGAAGAGGATAGTTGTCCTTCGGGCATACTTTGTTGAGGTGGGTATAATTAATACAAATCCTTAATAGCATTAGACTTTCTAACGAGTACAACATTGGCAACCCATTGTGGGTGCTACACCTTGGTGATAAATACTACTCTTAACAGCTTATCAACCTCCTTGTTGATTACCTGTTGACGATTAGGAGCAAACTTGTGAGGCTTTTGTTTCATTGGCCATGCTTTAAGAGAAATATTTAAGTGATGCTAGACTACATTTGGGTTGATTTCTGCCATGACTTTTAGTGACCATTCGAACACATCGGTGTTCTCCTTAAGAAAATTGATAAGTTGCACTTGTTTATCATCATGAACTGTCGCCTTGACTTTGACAACTTAATCGGGATGGGCTTTGTCTAGGGGTGCCTCAATTAGTGTCTACCAACTCTAAGTGTGGGAAGGATTTAGTGAAACTTTGAGGGTCCATAGGAAGTATCTCATATCGTGCCTTCTTCGGTAAGGAGACCACCGTAAAGTAACACTAGCATGACTTCCTTGCATTTCTCTAATATCGACCCTTATTAAAAACTTTATCACTATATGATAGATCGACACCAGCGCCCTTAATCTATTTAGCATAGGTCGTCCTATGATTACGCTGCATGCCGAGGGATACCAACCATCATGAATCTTATTATTACCATTTTGAAGCACGACTCGTCTCTAAACGTGATGTATAAATTCATAGTCCCAAGAGGAGAGATCGAATCGCCATAAACCCCATCAGTGAAAAACTCATAGGGGTGAGGTCATTAGTCAAGATCTCAAGCATTTGGAAAGAATCAAAGTAGTGGATATCAGCAAAGCTATTTGTATCTATCATGACCCTTTTCACTCGAGTGTTGATCATTCTCATGGAGACGACTAAGGCATCGTCTTGGTTTGTGTCAAGCTATTACGTCTCTTCTTCTTTGAAGATTATTTTAGAGTCATCCCTTGTTCGTGGGTGCTTTTCAGTGGTAGCTTGGGCATAAATTTTATGGCTCGAGGAGCTATCTTCTCCCGAGGCAGGTCCACCAATAATGATGCCAACCTGTCTTTTTATCGGTCCGTGAGGTTGGGTGAAGATTCTTGATGCCTTTAAACGAATCGCCCTAGCGAATGAGTTCTTCAATCTATTCTTTTAAGTCATGATAATCTCTGTGTCATGGCCTTAATCTCGATGAAAGCAATAGTATTTGGATCTATCTTTTTTTCCCAACAGAGCCTATTGATTGACGGTCTTTTTAAGAGTTCTTTCTCTTTTTACTATAAAAAGAGTTTAGTTTCAATCATATTCAGGGGGGTTGACTTGGGCCTCGAACGAGACAATTCAGGTCTATCATTTCTTCATTATCGCAATGGCCATGGTGTCATCGAAGATTGCAATTGATCCTGTCTCGACAATTTGCATATTTCTTCATGTTTACCTGAGATCACTACCTCAACTACGATGTATTGATTGGCCCATCGGGTAGTTCGGGTATCATCGACATTGGCCTCTTTGCCAATGACCCAAAAAAAGATAAAAGGACTTGAGTTTCATCATGAAGGTCTTTATGACAAATGACAAATGCACATCTTGCATGCTTCGGATCTAGTTGGTGAATCGAGCAATGAAGTTCGAGAGTATCTCCTCCTCCCTCTATCTAAGTTCGAGAAGCATTGTCGTCAATGGTTTTGGGTGTATATTCTCAAGGAAATGAAACTCGGATTCTTTGGTGAGATGAACGAAGGAACTAATAGAGAGCGACTTCAGACAAGTATATTATTCTCATATCGAACCTCTTAATGTAGTTGGTAAGGCGTAGCACATTATGGCATCCTAAGTGTCATATAATGAAATCTAGGCCGAAAAGCAGCGATGTGATCTAACGATTTAGTATTATTGTTGAAGGCCTCTAATATTGGAAGACAAAAATTGGCTCCTCCTAGATGTCATTGGTGTACAGTGACCTACCCGAGGTGGGGTTAGTCGACCCATCCACTATGGATTTTTAGAATTCTCATCGTAATTCTTCCAACCATTGATCCATCTATTGTAGTTTGGTCCTCAGAGAATCATTTGTCAAATCTAACGACTAGGTTTTGATTCATATTGAACAAGATGGTGGTATGGTGGTTTATTGAATTCCGTAATTGGGGAACAAGGTGTTTGCTTGACAAGTGACTTGACGAGCCTCATGTGCTCTTGGGATATTTGTATTACGTCAGGAGAGGGAACCCTGTTGGGTGTTGGTGCTAGTGTTGGTTAAATTATTGACTGCAGCTAGGGTAATGCATGTTGGGTTAACTATCGCAAAAATAAAGTAATAGCTTATATCATACCAATTAGCATTTACATCTGCTGGGTAAGATTCGAGAACACCTTAGCGAGTACTAGTAAGTGACTCGAGATCGCTCTTAGGTCGCTGAATGGACAGAAATATTACGTCGACGATTGTGTCAAGGTTGATACATCCACGTGCGAAAAGGGTGGTTGTTACCTCCTAAGTGATTATGGATCAAGGGCGAGCCTTTCTTTCTTGAGCATTCGTTAAGAGGGTTAGTATATGAACATTTTTATAATATCGGGGCCTCCTAGCACCAAAAATGTTAGGAGAAAAATAACATTGATGTCTTAGTCAATCCGACATGATTCAAACCCGTATGTGTAGGACTGTCCAAGGTACATCCAAGATGAAAACTTCGAACTCCTTGGATGCCACCTACACGAAGACTGAGGTTAAGAGAGATTTTTAAACTTAGTCCCTCTGGTACTTAAATTGGTAACTCTTTAAATATAGAAGAGAATAGTCAAAAGAAGTTTCATTTTCTCAGTATTAAAGATGAACTTTTATATTTGATCGTAAAAGATATTAAGAAATATTTTAATTCTATTTCTCATCATAAATGACGACAAAGAAATCTATAATTATCTTTCTCGTCATAAATGACGAGAACAAAAGTTTGTTTTCTATTTATCTTTGAGCGTTACGTGAGACAATGACTTCCCCTATCAGAATACATGGAGTTTACAAGATAAGATGGCTTCAAAGCTGCCATGAACAGACTCTCCCAGTGAATTCCATGCCCGTAGTTCCATATAAGTTTAATCCGAGAGTAAAAGCCCATTCCAAGCGGGCATGAACACACACTCTCCCGGTGAATTCGATCGTCTTAGTTTCATACAAGTTTAGCTCAAGACTGAAAGCCCATTCCATTCCATTCCATTCCAAGAGACGTCCACAACTCAGGCAGGCTATATCTGAAGAGCAGGAGAAAGGGATGACTAGATATACCTACCTACCGACCACTGAGAAATATCGGGGGGTTGGCAGGCCGCTTTCGAGCTATTGAACGGAACCCATCCCTGCATCTGATAGGGGAGTCGGAGTCAAAGGTAGCGTGTACGACTGGGATTCCTTTCGTGGAGTCGCTGGATATCCCTGTTGGTGGACTCCCCAAATGAATCCTTGTCATCACGCACTTGGTAAGGTTCGGAAGTGTGCCGAAGATTTCAAAGCTGGGCCAGGGAGGGGGCACCGGCAACCACCTGGTGTGGTGTGCAGGGGACCTTCGTCCCGGGAGACCATGGCGGAGGACAGTCGGAGAAGCAAGTCATGGTGGTTCAAGCGCATGGAGGGAATCTAGTGCAGATGGTGCTCCGCTAATCTCCCACCATGTACTCTAGTGGGGGTAGGGGTGCCCACACGAGAGGCACAGGCAAAGGTGGTCGCTTCTCCATCTGACATGCGTGCAAAGGAATCGGGAGAACGACACAACCCAGTCAGTCGGCAGAGCAGTGATCTCCTCCCCTGGGCTGGGAAACACCAGTCCACCCACCGCCACGCGTCGTCTTCTCGGTGTTGTAATTTACGACCTCAAATTAGCTTCTGCAGCTCTTTGTGTGAATAGATATGATTCGGAGTCAATACGAAACGTCGTGTGCCAATGTAAACAAACAGTAAAGGAGGTTGGCAGAGAACTTTGTGCTACCACGCATAAAAGGAGAACAAGCACAGCGTCGGGCCCCTCCTGGCCTCCACTTCCCTGGAAAGCGTGTTCCTTGTGGCGTTGATCCAGCAAACCGACGACCGCTCGCGTCGGGTGGGCGCTGACGGAGGAGCGGGTGTGCCGGAGGGATCCATATGGGTGATAGAGATCCACGGACAGTATCACAATGTATTATTGTTATATGTTGGCGATAGGCCTGGAATTAACGTGACGGGAAACGAGAATATTTGCACAGTGAACCGTGTGGCATCATCATTTCTGAGCCAGCCGTCGACTGCCGAGCACAAGGCGGTCGATGACGGCGGGACCGCCCGTTCAAGAAGTCCACTTGGGGGCGGCGGGCCGGTGGGCAGAGTGGGCCTCATCAACGGTGGCGATCGTTCCCGACGGGAGGAGCTTCCGATGCGACGTCGCCACGTGCACCCGCCGCGGCAGATACACGCAACACCCCCCTCGGAAGCGGGGATGGCAAAGGCGAACATGTCCACGGCAGTGTCACGGGACGACGCCACGAGCACTGCAAGTTATTCTGCTTGTCGTCAAATCCAATACCCCATCAACAACAATTCTTTTCACAGCATATAATTCTCCACATCGCCGCTGTCATACGCACGTTTGCTCTGCTCAACTTGGAGTAATTTTATTACACATTCCTATCCTTTTGTACACAAGCTATATAGCATCACAAAACTTTGGGACAAGGAGTACCCCCTATCGTATAATGACACTCCCACCGGTAAGAAGTATACGGACTACATGCCACTAGTAAGTAATACCGTATGCATGAGCATGCGGTAGGCCGACGACCTCCAAGAGAACGGGTGATCCTGAGCTGCTACCATGAGGCTTACTGTGTTGGTAAATAGGAGTGGTGGACTTGGTAGAGATGACACTATAGCTGGCGGTGATGTGCGCGGCCTAGAATTCCAACAGGAGGCTACCAAAGGGGGCCCTGTGGGGAATGCCCTTCCTCCTTTTGGCGCTCCGAGTGCCGGCCGGCGGCGGGGTGGAGGGGGTGAAGCCCTGACTCACGTTGCTCTTCTCGCTCCCGCGGCTGCTAGCGTACGACTCTTCCGAGTCCGAAGGTGCCGCCGCCGCCATTGTTTTCTGCTTCATTGGCTTCTTCTTGCTGTGATCGTTGGCGGTGCCGGCAATCTGAAGGAAGCATTCCGACAAACAGTTAGTCGCAATACTCCATGACGGAGGCCGAGGGGATATGTAATCCGATGGGGAGGGAGAGAGACAGAGAGAGAGAGAGGATGGACCTTGCAGCCGAGGGAGCAGAAGCGGAAGGAGTCGAGGAGGCTCCGCTCGCAGACCTCGCAGGTGTTGGTGACTCCCTTGCCGGGCCTCGGCTGGGGGCGCTCGTTCAGGAACACCACGCGGGCGCTGTTAATGATGTACGTCTGCACGCCGGTGATGTCCAACACCTTCTGGATCTCGGAAACGCGGATCACGTCGTGGTACGACGATCGTCGTATCTGCATCACCGAATCACCGGTCATCAGACGGGAAATCAAAGCCCATCGTTTCTCTCCCGTCAGGTAGAGAAAGATTAGCAGTAGCGATTGATCGTCGGTAATGCAAGATAGCATTTTGAGCGGAAGAACTGCTCCGGAAAGGTGCCACTTTCATCGCCAACAAGGAACAGAGTAGTAGTAACCCATCCGATGGAATCCGCAAGTAAGCCGCCATTCTGATGGCAGGAGAAGGAACGGACCTGGGTGGTGCGGTGGCCGCGGTGATGGGAGAGGCAGAGGGAGCAGAGGGCGCCGTTGGTGCAGTCGAGGCAGTACATATTGCATTCGCTCTTGTGGGAGTCCGAGTGGAGATTGCATTGGATGAAGAACCTCGTCGTCAGCAGCGGGCGCAGCCAGCGCGGGCACCGGGTGTCATCCTCCAGCCCTCCCCCTCCCTGATCCGATACCCATCGACAACCCACAGCAAAAGACAACCGCTTTTATCAGAAGTAGGAGGAGAAAGGAAGCATCTTTGGCACTAAAGAGAATCGCGACAACATACTCGTCTACTCTTGAGATCGAGCTCTTTGAAGGGGGATTCCTGGTCCATCACCATTTCGATCGGCGGGGGCTTCCTCCTCCTCCTCCCTTTCTCAAGCTTGCAGTGGAGCAGAGAAACCAGAGAGCAAGAAGGCAGGCATATGAAATCAAAGGGAAGGGGGCGAGGGCGTGAGGTCTTTTGTAGACACGCGAGAGATATTGTCCGTTCTTATCCACACTCTCTCTCTGCGAGTTGATTGGAAGCGACAAATCTGTCTTCCGTCACAATTCCCATTAGATTAAGACCCTTCCTTTCTTTCCTCCTGCTAATGCTTGTCGATTTAACCTCTCCTCTCCTCTCCTTTGATCGACCTCTACATACCTTTTTCTTCCTCGATTAGGGCATGGATTTGAGGACTAATCACTAGGATGCCATTTCCAGATGGAATCAAATCAAAAGTCTGTTTCTTACACCACATTTTCTTGATGACTAGTTATTATTAATTACGTGGATAAAGTTATGATACCGTAATATTTGATTAGAGGATCAGATAGAAAGTATAAGTGTCAAACTTACATGTATCCTTTTGTTGGCTGGTTGACATAAAGTTTGACTCTTCTCTCCGATCGATTGTTGGAGAAATATCTTTGTTATCGATATGGAAATTATCAACATTGCCAACGCATCCAGTCACCTAAGTGAGTGGGGCCACCTAAATGAAAATATAGGAGCTCTGTCTCCCGGAGATCAATGCATTATCTTTGGTTATCTTGGCTTCCCAAGGAAAACCCGCAACACTCCCTTCTCGTCGGCACCACGCTAAAGAAAGGGTCATGCCTCCACATTTGTGGTCAACGGCATGGTTCGCCTTCCCACACCTCCCTTCCGAACGATTAAAGTAGGGATCACTCCTAGTATGACTCGTAGCGGCTAAAAGCCCAAACAGAAAATGTCATCCCGTTCGCCCAACGTTGACGTCGATCTCGAGAAAACATGTCGGTAAGTTGCCTCCATTAATGACCCCTGGCGAGCACGTTAGGGACCCTCACCAATCCTCGTCCTCGTCGCGAGATACCTCGATATAAAAATAAGAGCCAAGCCAAACACTCTATTGAATACTGCTGCTAACTCTCTCCTTCCTCATCCCTCTGACTTAAGCATTAGAGGGCTCGTGTCGAGACATCCCTCGATATCAACCTGTTGTGTATGATCCCCAGCACAACTAAGGAAGCACTACGAGATGACTCCCACGGGGGCAAGACGATCCATTCTTCTAGACCAATTCGCTTCCTTCACAAACGGGAGGCTTTCTATGCTAGCTTCCGAAGGTCAGCTCTCTGTGCATGCGCCTCACACCACCAGCTCTCCACAACAATTCTCCATGTCAACTCTGAAGGAAGGACATACACTTTCGGTGTTGAATCAAGAGGAACCGAATCGTCAATCGACATCACCCTCAGTGTACTAATAGATATATTAATGTGAATAATGTAGGATTTACACCGTGTATTATTTATGATCAACAATTAAAATACTCTCTTGTTCAAATTTTTTTTTTTTTCATATTACTATTTGTATCAATTTTCTTTGTAGGATTGATGGAGAAATTTGTCATATAATCTTCTCTCTCTAGACAAAGAAGAAATGAAATGATTCCTTTCATACGCAGCGGGCTCTACCACCCTAGCATGTGCTTCCCCCTTTGGGTTTACATACTGTTGCATTACTCGTTATGGTTTAGATTTTAGATTTCTAGACTCATGCTGTCTATGATGATAATATAGAACTTCCGTGATAAACCAATAGGTATTGAATTATTATGACCACAAGAAAAAAGATGAAGAGAATAATTTAATTATAATCTCTGCTTGCTTTAGCAATAGCAAACCAAACATGCTCTTTGTGGATATCCCACAACACTGACATCCTTTTCCTTTTTTTCCCCCATCCTTTTGTGGTGAGGGAGGGGGTATCTGAGCCTAACTTGGCCACCACCATTAAAAGGACAATCCAACCGGTTGATCCCAAAATTTGCAGTGCATTGGACCTTCCAGAGAAAATAAAGAAGATGAGGTGACACCAGAGCATGGTCATCCGCCAGAATCGTTTCATCTTTAAAGATGGATAGGATTGGAACAATTCAAATCGTGGAGGTTATCATCGCCTTGCTGCTTCTCTCTCCATGTTGGAGATGGATCATGCATTTAGCTAATGCCATGGAAGAGTAGCCATCTATCTTGTGGAGACGGAGACTAATTCTTCCACCGCACAAGAATCTTGTGGTGGTGGGGTGGGACAGGTTTTAGAGAACCTGGTGTTGGTTCCTGCCATAACCTGATCCCGGGGTTTCGGTGACGACGACCGAAGGATCCGTGTCTAGTTCTGCCATTTTTTTCTTCTTTACTTTGCCCTTCGGGAAGGTGATGGAGATGGGTGTGGCCCAAGGACAAGGCGGATGTTCTACATATGTCCTCATAGTAAATTCTATAGATGTTTCCGGAGCAACGCGATGCCAAAGGCTAATAACGCAGAACGGAGCTGTTATCCTCGGTCCAGGTAGTCGACGGTCAATCAACCGTTGGTAAACGATGAAAAGACGTCAGATAATTCGGAAGGACAACGAGAAAAACGACATGGGCATCAGATCCGATTAAGATTCACTGACAAGGCAGGCACATTTAATAATTAATACCGATATTAAAGATGCGAAAGAATAGGGAACGAACCATGTTTCTGCGTACCGTCTACATGGACTAACTAGATCCTGCCACTTCCAAGAAGCACGAGCAGACTTGTGTCCGTAGAGTAGGTTTTCCATTGCTTTTACCTACAGCGCGCATCACGAGGAGCCTTCTTCCGTTTTTTCCCGCCTCCAATTCTCCATTTGAGCATCTATATCACGAGCAACCAACAGAGGAGGCGTTGGTGGTACAAAAAGTATATATATAAACTTGTGACGAAGTATAGAAACGTAGCTCCAACTGCATCACCTGAGTCGGCAGCGCAAAGCAACTAACTACTGAGGTTTATTAATACAACTCAAAAATGGAATAGAACTGTTTATCGATCATCTAGCTGTTGACCACAGTATATGAATGTGATATCGGGTAGTTGTACTCAAAGCATTCTGGCCTGGAAGTCGTTGATAAGACCGGAGGCCAAAGTCGACAACTTCTTCCCGGTCTCCCCGGCTATGTTCTTCAGTGATGATATATCTTGTGATGCCTAGAGAAGCAAAGCTCATGTTATCGAGTACCTCGACAAAAGATTAAAAAAACAAAAACAAAAATGTCACACATACACACCAACCCCCCTCCAGTAGAAATCTGGTTGAGGAATGTGAGTGGAGAGGTATTTAGATGAGATATTGACAATGTATATGTAAGCGGCCGAGCAGCTTTTCATACATACAGTATTAATCACTCTCCACAAAGTACCTGGAAGGAGATTCTGTTAATTAGGTCTGCAGCAGTCAGGTCAAGTCCCGAATCATCTTCACGACCAAAGAGATCGGCGCTTGAAATGGATGATGACCCCTACATAGATGGTGGTATAAGCCAGTGAGAACACTCTAAAGGTTATCAACCTCCAACATGGTACCCAATTAGGTTTTTAAGCAAACCAATTTTTTATTAGTGGTACGGAATATCCATATCATAGGAGATCCTGAGAAGCTATCAGCAACTGATGCAACAAAGTTTTGCTGAAGCTCCAATGAGAATAAAGAGTCCCAAAGTTAATAGTCACAAAATAGAAGGCACCTAAAATGAAGAGCAACTGATAAAATGTGCCTCCCAGCCCAATAACCATGTAAGTACATTTATTTTGGAGTAATCTCCTCATTTCAGAGCCTGGAAGGCATTGGTTGTTAGCAGAGTCGACCAACTACGTAAATCTAGTAACGTCACATTTCTACAATCCTGCTATCGAGGCTCACAAATCTCCTTGATTCAACAAATGTAATATGATGGTGGAAAAAGCACATACCGTGTATTTTTCCAACGATATTTGGGCCTCACTAGCTCTGTTCTGATCACCAAAGAATTGTGCTGATGATATTGATTTTGCATTTGAAAATTTCTGTCTTGCTTCATTACCTTCTTGTACCTGGTAATCATAAGAACAACAAGTAAATTTATAAGAAAATTGTACTATTTGTACAAACATATCATCACTTTTTTGCATTTAAGAATTGTGCTGACAATTTTCTGTCTTCTAAATTAAGTGGCACCGGTTCATAGCCTCTGCTAAAATAACTGCATTTGAACCCCTCACTATTTTAGGCCCTTGTATCTAATTGTCAAAACAAACCTGCCCATTACCTGTGTTGCCTTCAACAAACAACTTTTTGCTCTCAACCACTATCACACTCTGGTAGTAATAAGATTCTATGGTATAATTTATCATCCAATCAAGGACACAGTATGATGTTTTGACAGGGTAGAAAAAAGGTATTACTTCCATGACATCAAAAAGGTTACTTTTGACTTCATCAATGTCAAGATATAAATCCATCAGGCACATGGTTATTTTTTAAACAAAAAATCAGAAAGTCTCCATTAGATAAAGAAACAGGGACATCATTCAACCAAATTGATCGAAAATGGTAACAAAACAGTAGTACCTGTACTTTCGATGAAATGGAGCTAGAATTTTTCTGAAATCCACCATCCATTCCAAACTCTTGAAAAAAGCTTGAAGACTTTGGTGGAGCAACATGATTGATCACTTCAAAGCCACCAGAACTGCTCTCGATGGAAGGTGTGTCCTCCATATACTCAAATCGAGAAGGAAATGACTGACCATTTGTCCCATTAGAATTAGCTGGCACTGCCACGGGTGCAAGTTCTTCAGGCTTTTGGTCATAAAGACTTTCATTTTGCTGCTAAGAAATTAACAGTTAAATTTAAGACAGCAGATTCAGCCAAAAATAAAAAAAAAGTTATGGTGAATGTGTTCTATTCTGATAATTCATGTTCAAATACATAACTTGGACAATTCATATATATGCACATATACACACACCAAAGAACCATCTATCATAGAATATGCAGAACATCAAAAGAATCAAATACTCGATACAAGATCAGAAATTAAGCAAAGACGAACAAGTCCAACAAAAACTGGCAGGAATAATGCTTCGCAAAACCTATTGATCTGCTAAATTGCAGAGGCATAAATTTTTACCTTTGTCGTGAGCTTCCTGACACCAAGCCCCCCAGTCTTGCTTCCAGACTTCTTCGTATAAATCGGTTTCTTAACAGAACTTATAAATGCAGAACGAACTGGAGCTTTAGGGGATCGGGTAGTTTCAGTCTCATATGCCACATTTGGATTATCATAGGGTGTATCTGCAGGCTTGAGATCAGGAAGTCCATTCAATGCACGTGGTGAATGGGATGCTGCAACAGGTGATAAAGGTAATCCAGTATCCTCAGCAGAGCTCTTAGCAACCTCTTTGGTAAGTAACTGCCTATACAATTCTGCTGCCCTAGATGTATATTTGGCCTCAATCTTGCCGCCATCTGTCCAACCATGCTGCTTAAAGAAAACTTGTGCACGGTTGTTGCCTCCAAACACCATCATTTTCAGCTGCTCAGGAGTCCAGGAGTCTAAATTTGTAGATCTAGAAATCATCAAATAAAAACATTTAACACTGACTCATGTAAGCACCTCCAGAAGAAGCCATCAGGATCTAAATAAAATGCTTAAAGACATTGTAACATGTTGGACCTCCAATGAATAAGCATATAAGTAACGCTAACATGTCATGGAAATCATCAGGCAGAAATTAAAGAACAATATTAGTCTGATTAATCCTTGTAGTAACAGCAAGATTTCCATCTCATTTGATCCTTCTGATCTGCATATCACAAATATACGGATTACGTTGCAGCACTTTCCATTATTAGAAGATGCGAAATAGTACTCTTGTAATAAACTAATGTCAACTTAAAATTTGTTTAAGACAGACCGACTCGCTAACAAGAGAACTTCCAGTTCATTTTAATTCTGTAAATCAAAGTTAGCCATCCCTGACGTCTCAAGAGCCAAACTTCAACCTCATCTTTGATCTGGTTTATCAAATTGCAAATCCACATTCATATAAGTTTAAAATAAAACAGCTTTTTTAACTGAAAAACCTTATAAGGTCTTTCTCATATGATGTACTTCTATCCATTTTACTTTGGAAGAATCCTATTGTCAGCCAATAAGGTTCTGAAACAATTTAAGAACTTAATCAGTGTAGGAACAGAAGTTCCTTAACAAATATTTTTAAATCAACTGTGTCCAAGCGCCTGAACGAATCTTCAACTGTCATAACTTGGTCACAACCAACTAGAGTTTTAGCACTAGCTCCAAATGGATAAATCAATTTCCAGCATCTCAATAAAAAACACAAAAAAATGAGTTTTCTGACAATATATTCTCCTCATAGACACCTTGTTTAGAATATTTTACAGGCAAACACAGGTTAAACTGTAAAGTTAGCTCATCATGCAATCCGATAGACTCTATTACTGATGAATATCAAGTTGAAAATTTTTCAGGTCCCAAAAAAGGATAAAAAACAAAGACAAATAAAACACAATCAATTACTTTTCCTAAAAGCTTTAAACAACATTATACAGATGGATCAGGAAATGGACTAGAAAATTAGCCTTCAAATGAAGCAGCACTGCGAGGAAATCTCTAAGACAACTTACACTACAGATCTACTATCTTAAAAGCAAGATTACGTAATTACGACAGAAGTTTTCAAACTCCTAAAACCTAAAAAGAAGCAACTGCCATATTTCAGATTTTGCAAAAGCAACGAGCAAAACGTTCTGATACCTTACGAAGCTGATGTGCACACCAAGGCTGCGGTGAACGGCAGAGCAATCGAGGCATAGAAAGATCCCGTAGGTCACCGACGCCCACGTCGGGTTCTTAGCGTTGCAATCGAAGCACATCTGCCAAGGAAAAGAAATCCACGAGCGAGAAATAATCAGATCTGAAGGCCCTCGCTGGAGATCCAACTGACCCAATCGATTCCAGCAGAGGGACACGAGGAAGTCGATCCAAAATCAAGGAACGAAACACAAGAAAGGAGCAACAAGGCATCTTGAGCGGGTTACCTTGTTCTCGGGCTTGGATTTGAGCTTTCTGAACACAGCATTCTTGTCGGCGAAGCCATCGGAAGCCATTGACGACGACGGGAGGAAGGTCGATGTTCGCCCCAGATGGGCGAGAAAGAAGAACAATTAAGGGAATCGGAACCCGAGGGTCGTCGGTTTAATTATAATTATGTTTTTTTATACGCTTATAATTATAATTACTGTGCGATGAATAAGGACCGGCCTTATTTTGATTAGTTCATATTATATATATATATATATATATATATGTGATAAATGTTCGAGTTTTACTTCGTCATTAAAAAAATCTAGATCAATTTTAACACTTATAGTTATGATTATAAACTATTTTTAAGTTATTATAATTTATTTATTTCTAAAATAATATCTATATTTTTTAAAAAATATAACATAAATGCTCCAAGACTTATAAGTTAATAAACGTAAAAATATGATTATACTGTATGTTGACTCAAAATAAATTATTAATATAATAATATATATAATTTAAGTAAAAAATTATTTTCATCCTTGTGATTTTGGTCATGGATCACTTAAATTCTTATTATTTTGCTCGTATTTAAAATAATTCTTATACTTTAAAAAACATAACATATAAGTCATTCTCGTCAAGTCTAAGTTGACAAACGGTAGAGTTTGCTTATATAGCATGTTGTGACTCATAATAAATCATTAATATAATGACACGTATTATTCAAGTTAAGAAAAAAAAGATTCATCTTATTGAGGAAGAGAAAGTGATGGATAAATGGAAGAGGCAAAGGCGAGAGAGAACTAGACCATCATGTATAGACATGATAGGTCAAGGCACAAGAAAGAACGAAGTGAGAGGTGATGGGACAAAAATGAATAGGAGGAAGAGGGACTAGGAGATCATTACGTGCCTAGCATCGGACTGGTCGATGCACATCGACCTAAGGTAGTATCGGAAGCTTCTGAGCTCATAATTAGTGTACAACACCTTGCTAGACAACAATGGCTTAGTATCATTGTTGATTGTCACTTCCACGATGATGTCTCCTCCTACCATTGACAATAGTCTCAATCTTTAATTTAAATTATATGTGTTATTATAATAATAATTTATTGTGAGTCAGCACGTTACATGAGCAGACTTTAACGTCCGTTAACTCAGACTTGATAAGAAGGCTTATATGTTATATTTTTGAAAATATAAAAAAAATTAGATACAAACAAAACCTTGAGAACTTAAGTAGTCCATAAGCAAAATCACAAAAGCCAAAATGGATCTTTTTTGTATATCATTATATAAGTAGTTTATTATGAGTCAACATGTCATGTAAGCTCACTCTAATGTCTACTAACTTAGACTCGACAATAGAGGCTTATAGACTATGTTTTTAAAAATGTAGGGATAATTTTAGATACAAATAAATTGTAAGAGCTTAAGTGATGTATGACCAAAACCATAAAGATTAAAATAGATTTTAACCCTAAAAAAAATTATTTTGCCCTTGCCCTTAGTGGCATTGGAGGTCACCTCTGCCCTTGCCCTACCTATGCCTTTCCACTCTCCACTCATCATATCTTCGATAATCGAAAGGGTGAAAGACAACCGCTAAGAATTGATGCTAGCCAATGACCCCCTTCATCGGGAACTTGCACACTAACAATTTCCACTCGCTACCCCCCTCTCTTTGCTCATCATTTTTATGATGGCCAAAAAAAGGCAAAAGAGGATTATCATCGAGAGTTGATCGTTGGTCGATGACCCCCACTAGCCAAGGATGGCCCACCCTCGCATCATCGAGAACCTGCACACCTCGCCCGTGGCTCCTTGCCAAGGACGATGACGAGGATAATGAAGACAATGAGCGTGTACGAAAGCAATCAAGAACCACACACGAAGACTACTAAGGTCGAAGGTGAAGACGAACGAGGGTGATGAATTATTTTTTACGAAAGAAAAAACACTATATATTTTTAAAAAGAAAAAATGGGAGGGAGCACTATGCAGGAATTTATTGAGGCTTTCTATACTATGTCAATTCATTTACACGGCAACATGTGTGATTATTGTTTTCAGCAGTTTCTTCAATTTCAATCCCATAACGGGAGAAATGAACATGATAATAATAGTGCAACATAATCCCTTCATGGATCACCTGATGCAGCATATCAAGATCAAATCTCCCAGGCGTTGCTCCTGCTCCAATCCGAAGCCAGCACCCTTGCACATCGTTTTACTTACTATAGGAACTCAGCATGAACCAGCTGCTGCTGCTGCTGCTGCTGCTGCTGCTGCTGCATCATCTATTAGCTGCTCTGGAAACAGAACACGCTCTCACCGCTGAAGGCAACACAGAAACGAAGGGAGCCATACAGTCCACATGTAAGAAGATTCAACAACACAAAAGGCAACCCAGGATTCATTTGCACCACACATGCAACTTATAATATAAATATATATATATGTATGTACATGTAGAAGGACATTACCACGAGCACATTAGAAGCCACGGAAACATACCATACTCTGGCGGCAGCAGCTCCCTCCGCCACTCTGCTGAGAAAGCCACACTGCAATTCCAAGCACGTAGCTACCAAATATAACCCAGAATTCAGCATGATCTTAAATAAAAAAAAAATTTCTCCCGCCGCCATTTCAAAAGTTACTGCTACCTCACCCGCAGTTTGACTACCTACTGCTACTACTAATTGGTGCCTCCGCAGCCAATCTAGAGTAGAGAGAAGCACAGAGCTGCTCCTGCGTCATCGGCCGGCCCGGCGACATCTTCACCGTCACCTGTTGGATCATGAGGTCCTTTACCACCGACACGCTCGCATAATGCAGTTCAAGATCCAGGTCTTTCAGCGCAGCCATCAGACTCGCGGCCGGGTGATTCCTTTTCTGGCACTGTAATCTGATCATGGCCTCCGACCCCAGTATCTTCACTTCCATCTCCACCCCGTGACACCGCCCCTTCGTCGTCGTTCTAAGATCGTAGTCCGGTGGTGGCTGGACCGGGAGCTTCTTCTCCAGGGCTTCCACCTGCTCTCGCAACTCCTCCTTGACGGCTTCCATTGTCTGGAGGTTGGATCGCAGCTCGTTGATGTATGAGACCGCATCGCCGAGGAGGGAGGCTTTGTCCATCTTGGACACGTTGGGGACGACCGCACGGAGAGCGTAGAACCGTTGGTTGAGTTTCTCGCGGCGCTGCCGCTCCGCTTCCACATGGTTCAGAGGCTCCTCGCGGCCATTGGCAGGCTTCCGGCCGCGTTTCCTCGGTCGTTTCTCTGGCTCCACCACCCGGTTGCTCTCCACCTCTCGCGCCGAGGCCTCCAGGTCCGAGTGATCGGAATCCGGGCCATCGGGGATGCCGCCGCCGCCGCCGGAAGATTTCATCTGACCGTCGGAGGGGGCTCGTGCAGGAGCCGAGGAGAAGCATAGCATCCCCGCTTCCTGGTTGGTCACCCTGGATGTCGCCCCCGTGGAACCCTTATTCTTCCTGTCTTCTGCCTCGGCGATGGCGGCTTGGTGGTGTGGAAAGAGGCCGCCAGCTACAGGGGCCGGCGATGGATTCCTCTTGCTACACGGTTCGGTCGACTGGGGAGCAGCGGAGCCATTGGAAGCTAATTTGGAGAAAAGAGTTTGATTTTGCGGGTTGCTGCTGCTGCCCTGATGCTGCTGTTGGTGGTGGTGGTGGTGGTGGGATTTCTGGATTTGGAGCGAAGAGCTAGGGTTTTCCGTGAGGATGCTGGAGCTAGGGTTGTTCTCGAATTGGGTCCGGGGTTTTGTGACGGAGATGTCGGCGGCGGTCGTGACGGGCGAAACCGAGTCCTTGATCTCCACCGCGGACGGATCTGTGAGCCAGAGAACGGAAGGATCTGTCTCGCCTTGATCGGTGGCGGGAGTCGCCGCCGCAGGTTGCGGCGTGATCCAGGATACGACGGCGGCGGCCGTGGAGGAGGACGGCACATCTGGGGAGCTGAAGAGGAAGAGGACGCGGATCTTGCCCATTATCTCGGGGCTGTGGGAGACCACGTCGGTGGAGCCTAGCTCGAGCACGCCGGAGCCGACGGGGACGCAGACCATGGTCTGGAGGCCGAACAGATGCGCCTGGCGCGCCCGCTCGCACGGCGCCGAGGCGAGGCGGTCGGGGCCGGCAACCCAGACGGGAGCTCCGGCGTAGAGTGCCTGGCCAGGGAGCCCGCCCCCGTTGACGAACGATTGGGTCATGGAGACGAGGAAGAACCACTCGGTGTCTGTGACTTCCTCGTCGACGTTCTCGTCGGGCGCCGAGGAACCGCCGCCGGAGATAAGCGAGTGGAGCTCGCGGAGGACGCGCCTCCGGTGCTCCTGCTCGACGGCAGAGACGGCGCTGGCGACTCGCTGCTTTCGCTTGTCATCCTCGCACCCCTTGTAGTAGCCGTCGCCCCAGCCAAGGAAGGACGCGCCGGTGGCGCCGTCCACCGACGACTGCCAGAAGATGCCGTACGTCCAGCTTTCCCGGGCCCCCTCGATCAGCGCCTGCAGGCGCTGCTGGAGCGTCTCCTGGCTGAGGTACGCCGGTGCTGCCGTGGCGGTGGCGGTCACCGGACCCAAGGCGGCAGCGGATGGCGGGGTGGGGGTAGGAGGAACGGCAGCGATCGCCCAGGGGAAGCCCTGGAGGTCGGTGGTGCCCATGAAGGCCTCCATCATGGAGGCGTTGTCGTCGGCCCACAGGTTCATGCTCTTCTCCGATCGATCAGGGGCGGCCGAGGCGGATGAATCGGATCACTTGGTTCCCTTCGCCGCTTCTCCTCGGTGAGCCCAAGTCGGGCAGCTATTGTTGACAACGCTACTACTGGCTGCTCTACCCCCGCCCCGCTTTACTAAACCAACAAATGATAAAGGAATAAATAAAATAATAGAAATATATTTTTCATTGATATTATTGGATGGAAAAAGTGAAGGGTAGAATATGATAGAATTGTGTGGTGGGGATGCGAGGGTGCGGAGGTGATGGATAGAACACGTTTTCCTTGCCGGCATCGGGAGGAAAAGGACGTAAGCGTGGGTTCGTCGCCTTGTCCTCACGTGGCAGGAGCCTCTGATTTGCTCACGCGATAAGGTGGCATTGTCGATGGCGAATGCCATCCATCGAACGGCTGCTAATGGGCTCGCGTGTTTCATTCGTATCCATGATGATGATGATGATATGATGGTGGTCGTGGGACAGGAATTAAAAGTGTGTCGAAGTACATGATGAGCAGATTTTGAGCTTCACCCACCGGTCCGACTCGATGCAAATGTAGTCCGTATCGATCTACGGACATCAAGTAATTCCACTACCGTCATGATCATTTTTTTTATACTGTTGATGAGACCAGATCACCGTACACGAGGCAAATGATCATTACTAGGACGGTACACAAAACTTTCTTTCCGGTTGGTGACAAAAGGAATCCCAAACCCACGCAGATAATTCGGTGACCCATCAAAGCTCACCTATCTGCATTACCACATCGCTCAAAGATGGACAGCTATTTCACATTCACTCCCGTTATGATTCCTCGAATTATCTCGATTGGCTATAAAAGACGCTCAAGATAGATCCTACAATCAATCTGGAATGGCACCCTCGATTCGTCAATTCTCACCGACTTGATACTCAAAGACACATTCATCGGGCTTATACCCCTGAAGCTATTTTATAGGATCATCCTCATATTTCGCTTCTTGAAATCGGATACGAGTCTTGAGATGGTTAGATTTATAAGAATAGCTAACCGAGTCAAAATTAGGTATCCATACGGGAAAACTTCTTCGAGAATTGGTCAAACTTGGATTCAAGTACTGTTAGGTACCTATCCGGCGACATTACTCATTGTCGCCGGACCCACTTGCAAAGTTAAGCCGTAGAGGAAAGAGAACACTACGAAAACTACCTGAATGCACATTTTATGGAGGACCGCAGCTTGAAAGCTATAGATCGTGACATCGAAAATTACCATATGATAGCCCCATTGCCATCTTGAAAGTTACAGCTGCTACTAGCATCGTAACATAAGACTATTTTGTAGAACATGCAATCCAGATTGACTTTGTATTTACTATGATTCTCTCTTGGTCTTTCTCCTGCTAATTATCTGAAAGAGACACAACAATGCGGTTTCAACAATGATAACAACTTTTGCAGTAGGGTTTCTGGATGTGGTTGGTGCAAAAATTCTTGAATTAAATAACATTAAGGTTTAAGTTCAATACTATGAAGACGTGGATTTTCTTCAGAAAATATACAACAACAAAAAAAACCTTGTATAGGCAACGACATTTGTTTTTTTTTTTCTTCTTTTATCCACTTGTAATCCAATGCGTCATAATTAATTCTCTGTTAACCAGTAATCAGACATCAAAAGCCCGTCCGTGAAATTAAGAATCACTCTTGAAATAGAAACGAATATTAATTAAAAATTCATTAATTTAGAAAATGAAGACAACTAAAAGCACAAAGAAAACAAAATGATTTGTGAGGGCAAATAACTTTATTGGAGAGGAACATGTAGCCGTGGCTGGAGCAGGAAGGGTTAGTGCATGCGGAACTCCATGCTTCCTAGAATAATCATACGGTCCATGATAGGAACGGCAATTTCTTTTGGGTAGAGGAATTCAACCACGGGTCCATTTCACTATTTCACTAGACTATTTTGGACAATAATAATAATAAATTATTATTCACCTTTTAGATTTGTACCAGCTAGTCGGCAACGATAACTAGATGCGTGGCTGAGTCCATTCTTTTGGCAGTTTATTACCTCAACGACAACGATAACAAGTTATATTTTCCTTTGAAAACTTACATAAGTTTTTATGAATTTGTGTTGTATTCATTCCGAGTCGAATCCCTTTCACGGGAAACATTTTCTTAGGTGATACGTGTTTTAAGGCCGAGGAATATTTGTCCCCTTTGTCAAAAAAATTAGATGATTTAGCAAGGGTCTTCCCAATTGAGAGCTAAATTTTCTTGGGAGTGAATGAGGTTACTGATGTCGGTCCTTTCACAGCATCAAATCTCCACTCCTAGGTCTTGGGGGTTAGACCTCTTGTTATATTACCTTACTACTATCACTTATCTATAAGCTAAGTTGGGCAAATATACTCTCACTCAAAACTTTATCTATTAAGAGAGGTTAGCCCAAAGACCTTGATCCAACACTTCCTCCTTGTAATTATTGGTTCCTGAGGAGTGATGACCTCTATCCCATAAGCAAAGAAGAATAAGAATTCTCTTGTCAATGACACCCTTATTGTGATTCATTGACCTAAGCTCATTTGGTCTCAATAGATTTACTTTTTAGATCTTCAAAAATGATAATGTTAATAACTTCAACTTGTCCGATTGATAAAGTGCAAAGGATATCTTTCAGAGAATTTTAAACTGCATTATATTATTATCAATAATAACTCTCAAAATATCCAATCATCGTTTCAAATTTTTTGATATTAACATTTTGATTTACATATTGATAAGGGATACATTAACATCTAAACATCCAAAGAGAGAAAAGAAGATAAAACTTATTTTTCATCATTTATGATGAGAAATGTCATCACAAGCTTCGTTTTCACCATTTATGACAAGGATAATCATAAATTTCTTTCATACCCTTTATACTAAAAAAAATAAAACTTTCTTAAACTTCTAATGTATGCATTTATATATCTTAAGTTACCAACTTTAATGTCAAAACGATTAGGTCTAAAAAGTTTTCCGAAGCTCAATATTATCACCTCGGATAAATCCTATACAACTGGGCCTGAACCATATCAGGTTAATAATATTTTTTTCTAACACATCAAATTTCAAATATAGTTGTTATGGGTTTGACAATCAAATATCAAATATGATCACTAGGAGTTTGACCTTTGCCCCTTCAGTAAAATAATCCACTACGTCCTTAGGACTAAATACTTTAGTTGTTAGAAAATAAGGGGACATGGATCTAGTATGTCCATCCCCCCTTTGCGCACAGGCCTATTTCAATCATCTCCTTAAATCATCTCCTTAACTCTGTGGGCATGAGAAGACCTAGATTTCCAACTACTCTTTTATCTAAAACGAGTACAAGTTTGAAATGAACGTGTCTTATCACATCAAGAAAACGGAAGAAAGTATCTAATGGCTGGGAAGCTATTTCTTCCCCTAGGTTTTAATTTATGCAAGCACAACAAGTCCACCTTAGTTGTTCGTCCATACTTGTTACCGAATCGGTCAAGATCTATAATACACGAAGACGAAGAAAGAGAAGAGAAAAAACCTGCACGTGTTGTCACAAAACAAAGAAGAATGCATAAATCTAACAAGTTTTCGGTCCACAAAGTTACGTCGCAACCCGTACTAATACTAACTATGGAATCTCGGTGATCATAAAGAACAGAAGAACAAAAGCAAAAAACACAATATGAAGTTTGAATTATTATATAGTAAGTGATGCTGAGAATTTTTTGTGTATTGTAATTGTTGATCTGAATGACCGACTCGATAAATCATTATTTTCTCATTGCTTTATTAATCTTCTACATTCTACCGGAATCTTTCTGCAAATACTCCAAATATTCCTTTCTCCAATGGCCAAGTAAGCGCAACCTTTGTTCCACGTGCTTAGCCTCGTATCGGACACCATCAACCGTTCATTAACTCACGTAGTGCATCTTTTCACCGTCCATCACAGTTCCCGGTCCTCCGATCAGGAGGACGGGACCCACTGCATGAAACCTGGGTGAGCTCAGCATCAGCAATCACCACACTCCTCGAGCCTTTCCCTCAAATTAAATGGGTGAGCCCCATGCAATTATTAATATGCATCAACCAACCATCCATGCAATCAACCATCTCATCATACATTACTTCCGGGCGCCCGATCATGATCAGAAAGTTCATGCAGCCTATCTTTTTATTTCGTGCCTTGTGATTGAATTTGCAGGCATTTCTGTCCCTACCAACTTCCCATCCATACTTGAATGAAGAAATATTTTTCAAAGAGCACCCCTATTTGTCATACTTCTTCACATCTATACCCCATGGATTAAATCGGATGAACCGATCTAAATCCCTCATGCATAAGATTTATATTGTTACAGTGTTTTTGACATCTTTACTAAATTACTGTAACTAAAGTAAATTGAATCAAAACTAAATATAATCAGCTTATATATAAAAATATAATTTGAAATAAGAATCGGAGTCATTTTTATTCTTTCTTCTTTTAGAAATACGTCCTACTTGGAAACACCAATTTAAAACTAACCAAACGAAGACGCTAGAAAGCACTAACAGCAATTTCCAGTGAACTAATTTATGGTTGAAGACAAACCTCCGATGACGCCCACCGATCGCTCTCCGCACGTGCCGAGGGAGGGCTAACGCTTCCCGAGCTTCCGTTGACGGAACCGCTCCTCGGCCGGCTTCAGCCCCCGACCGATCTGCTGGATCGCCAACACCACGCCGCCCTTGTCAGCCCCCGAAACCCCCACTGAGAACCCACGAAGAGACGCCCAAAAGAGATCGCCAGATTAGACACAAGAAACGAGAAAGAACGAAGGGTTCTTGAGATCGGCCGGCATTGTACCTTTGGAGTCGAGTCGCATCTCCGAGCCGTCCAACGTCTGCGAATCTGAAGTTAGGAGAGCAGGGAAACGTAGAGGTCAGCAAGAGAGAGGGAAGAAGCGAGCGAGGAAAAAGGCGGGCGCGGAGCTAAATTAACCTGGAAGGGAGAGGTCGTGGGAGAAGTGGTAGAGGACGAGGAGGCAGAGGATGGTGAGGACGGGGATGAGATGGATCAACCTCTCCGCCCTGGGGCTCGCCCGGATCCCCTTGTCCGCCTCGGTGGCCCCGACCACGGCGATGCCGATGCTCTTCCGCTTCTCCTCCCTCTCGGCTCCCCCGGGGACGGCGGAGACGAGAGGCTTGGGGCCGGGCGATCCGAGGGACTGGCGCTGCATTCTGGTCTTTGGAGACTGGTGTGAGCACCGTCCCTTCTGTAATGGGCGACGCTGCTTTAAAGAGGGAGCGCCGCGCCATTAATAATTGTATTCCCGCATCAACTAAATAAGATGCGCGAAAACAAATAAAAATTTGAATGAATCGATTCCACAACCATTTTTGATGCTCGCACCATACAATTTATTGTTACTGTAGTACCTAAAATTTTAATTTTTTTAACACATAAAAAGAAAAAAAACATGATAGAGTTCATTTGTTTGTCATTCCGAATATTTCGTTCCAGCTGTCGACAACATTTAGACAAGAAGGTAAAATTTGGAGGCCTTTCCTATCTAATGTGCTATTATTATCGTCATTTGTGTCTTATATATGTTGAGAAAATCCTACACGTCTATTTCATCTCAGATCAAAAATTTCAGGTGCATATTGGCAAAGATGACATCTTTAATCATCACATTTTTTGGCACCTTCAATGTAATAAGAACTATTATCAAAATAAATTAATTAAATTTACAGTGAACTTTTTTTTTTTAACTTCAGGAGAGTGGCCATCAACATCGTCATCATCCAATATCTACCACTCCAAATAAATAAATAAATGGGTGATGTTTTTATTTTTTTAGATTTTTCTTGAGAGATAACACTATTTTAATTTTTTTTTTCCCAACAGTGCTCTTATTTATTTGACTTAAATCCCCGAAACACCTTTGAAAAATAACCCAACAGCTCTTTTTTTTATATGAACCGATCAATTACTTTGAATAAAGACAAATAAAATTCAAAAAGGAGAAAGCAACGAATTGATTCATCGTATATAGACCGATCGGAAAAAAAAAAAGGAACTACTACGTTATCTTTCGGGATAAAGTCATTTCCGGAGTATTATTATTTATAATCTTATTTTATTATTTTTATATATAAAAAATTAAATATTTCTATGTTATCTATTTGCAAATAGATGTATATGTCCTTAATTTATAATTTAATTTGAATAATTTTTTAAACTCATTACTTACAACTGATTTTTCATCTTCTTTTTTTTTTTTTTCCTTTTTGTTTCTCATCTTATGTGTTGCGTAAGCAATAGATACCTACAACCAACAATAACAACATCGATGAAGGAGAGACACATTGGCAGTGGAAAGCGTGTGTTAGGAGCGATAAGAAGTAAGGAGATTTTGTAAGGTACATAGGCAACGATCAAAGATCGAAAGCGATAGGGGGTAGGGTGAGAGCGATAATCAATTACCATGACTGTGAAGGGCTAATGACATCAGTATACTTAAATGACAAGAAGCAACAATAATAATTATCGATAAAAAGCAATGAAGGACAGGCCATGGGTAGATATCAACAACGAGCAATGGGGATAGTATGTGGTAGTAATGTGTATAGTAGCACGAAGCAGTGGAGAGGTAAGCTAGGGCTGTATTCAATGGTGGATAATGAGAAGAGTCGATGACAACAATGTATAGATAATAAGAATCACTAAGGAACATATTACGAACGTGATATGATTATAAGGAGTGAAAGGGTCAGGTTGAGGGTGGTGATTGACGTCAACTATTGATAGAAAGAGTTGATGATAGTAAGTGTGTAGGTTAGGAGTATAGGGAAGAAAAAAAAATGATGACAACGAAATTAGATGGGATTATAAATAATAAAATATTATTTTTTAATTTTTAAGGTATGATAAAAGAGTAGAAATGAGGTTCTAAATAATAAGCTCAAAAATTAAAATGAGACACCTCATGAACAAAAAATTAGAAAAAATGTTTCCAGTGCCCAAGTTTCAAAAGAGACTCTATTAAGATTAATTATCTTTGATATAAAATTACATACATGTTAAGATTTTAAATTTGACGAGCCCCAGTTTCAGTCAAAGATCAATTCAATAGTGCCTTAAGTTGTGGGCATCATCTGATTCCATTAAATTTTTGAATGACTACTCTCTACTTTTATTTCAATTTTCATTACCTTCTTATTAATGTGTAATTATTCCATAGTTTTCTTTCCCTCTTCGTCACACATATCAATATTTTCATCACATTTCTTCCTATTTATACTTATACTATCAACTAACTTTTGTTTGACAAAATTATTATGACACACTTAAACCGACAACGACCAACTTCTTAACCCCGCTTTGCCCCGAACCAAAGGCAAGCCTTTTCCTCGTCGCTTGGTTTGGTTCATCCCGTGGCCGCCGCCTTCTTCCGCTCCAAGAAATGCGCAGTGGCGGAATCCGTCGGTTATAGGAAGGGTAACGACGGCTTAACTCTAATCTTTTGTAGATCGAGATCAAGAGAGGAGCAGAGAGATGGTGTTGTGGGAGATGACACTGGCAAAGGTCTACTTCTTGGGCTTGAAGCGGACCTACAGGATCATCACCCTCAGGATCCAGCGGCGCCTCCTCGGCCCTCGTCACCCCGAGCTCCGTCAATTCCCTCACAGGTGCCTTGCTTTGTAACATGCCCTACAATAGTAGTTGATTTGTGGGAATCTTTTAAGAGATTTTAACTTGAGATCGTTTCATGACAAATTGACATCGGAAGAAACGTTTGTTCTTTCGATTGTGTGCTCCTTTAATTACCCCCCTCTTATGGCAAGATGACGATCTCTTCTAAGATCAATGAGCCACACCAGAAATGCTGGCAAACTAACTTGTTAGGGAGACTATGATCTGAGATTGCACGGCTCTCCTCGCTTTCGGTCGATCTGAGTTCCAGTGTAATCTGAATCATAATGCCCTGCATTTTTACTCAACGGTCTCATCCAAATCTTCATCACCATTATCTATTATGTGCAATCTTTCTATGTAGGATCTCAAGTAGGTTGAGATTACTTCTTTTGTCATCTTCATCTCAATTAGGAAATGTTCATAAATATTTGATACATATTGAGATTGAAAAGATGATTAAAAGAATGGTCTCATATTATAAATATTGAGAGAGTCGGGGGTGACACATATTGAGTTTGGCCCCTAATTTAGTAGCTTAAGTTTTTGAATTGGTGTTTTGACCTGATATATGTCAATCTTGACTAGTTTAGTTCAGACTAATCGTCAACGGATTTCTAACAATCTCTCCCTTTTGTAGCTGTTGTTACCTTAGGGGACCTAATTAGATGCGATTTGTCCCATTTTTACTACAGAAGCTTGTTACATAGAACAATGAATATATCATGATATGTCCTTTTTGTTGGCCATACCTTCGCTAATTAGCTCGTAAGTTACATGTATATTTGTTTTAGGATTAAATCCTACTTTATCCATGCTTTGCAAATTGAGATTGTTTGGACATACAAACAGGAGACTCAAAATATATTCCCAACACTAAATCCCCGGTATTTACACATGAGCATGTTGGATCTAGCTGGTCATATTCAGTTTTCCTTGTGTTGATCTACTTTGAATTTGGCTTCCCATTATAATGCTGAAATCAATTATGAAGGTAAGATAGTAATTTCCTTTGCACAAACTGTTTCATAGTCCTAATCATGAACAAATAGGTTTCCAGTCTTTATCATTTAGGTTTGATTCAACGGGCCCATTGGTTGTGCAGGACCTTGTTATTGTTGCAATTCCATATCTTTGTTGCAAAACACAAACCCAATCTCATCTCATGGAAGAGAAAAGGATTGTTTAACTATTGAATACTGATGACGATGGTTAAACATCGGGTCACCATGTGACCAAATGGCTTAGTGTGCTAGATGAGATGACTGCTATCTGGAGCTGAAGCGACCAACATTGTCCTTTCTAATCCTTGAGATGTAATCAATATAAGAATGCAAACATTGGCTTTATCACATATGTAGTGCACTGTGTCACAGTTTGACATCATTTGTTCATTGTGTCTGGTCACTGTGTTGTTTTATGTCAAAGCAATATTTGGCCACTTGGATGTTTAATTTTAACAATGGTAGCATTCTCTCTGAATACTTCAGGTTCTACTGAATGGTATTCTCTAAGGGTGTATATGGTCTCTGGAATTAGAATGCTTGGAAGATACAAGAATTCATGTTGGTAATGAGAAATATAGAAATTTATTGTCAAAGGATTCAACTCCCTTGACTTGCACTTTAAATTACCTGATAGAAATTTAAGATATAGGATCATACACCGATCTAAATTAACAGATATCAGGGTGATTAAGACCACTATTTGCAATAGCCTCAATTTTATTATGCTGAGATTAGGATGCTCTGTTCTTGTTGATAAGAAATGCTTCTTCTTTTTTTCGGGGGCACAATGTGAAACATCAACTAATTTGTAATAAAAATATCAGTAGGGAGATGAACCGACATTTCACCGGAATAAGTTCAGCCACTGAGTTGCTATTCTTCAACAATTGCTGCCATTGTTGTGTGCAGGAGGACCAGTGGTATCTTTGATCAAGGCATGCAACACGGGGAGGAGTACAGGGAATTCCATTCTCTGGTGGCTTTGATCAAATGAAACCGGCATCCCAAATTAACATGCACAGTGGGAAGCCTCCTCGCAGCATCGACGTCTCCAAGCAGTGCTCAGCCGCTGGTAACTCAGATCAGGTTAAGAGAGGTCGATCCTTCTTCACTCCTTGGAACATCCCCATGAGAACTTTCCCAACTGCAGCCCCTAAACCAGCCGGCCTGAATGGCCAGTACAGGCATCTTTCTCGCTACATGCCCAGTCTATCAGCAGTAGAAGACACAACAGTAGGCAGATCTGATGGTGTTCTTCGCAAGGACGTCGCACGGTGGATGCTGTATAACTTCGACCCTTCAAAACTTCTCTGTGAATCCAAGCTTTTGGAACATACTGCTAGTTTGAGTGGATTTGGACTGTCTACACTCTACATTGATGCTTTCTCTTTGTTGTCGCAATGTCTTCCGGCATGCCCATCGTTACAAACAATTATAACCAAGAATACCTTCCTATGAAGCTACAAATTCCTCGTACGTGCTCTGTGAAATGACTTGACTCCGCATAAATGATAGAGATTGCTTATAGATGTGAGCTGCGTTTGCCACATAAAGGCCATGAGCTTGCAAGATTAAAATATCCTCCTCGTAACTTAGTGAGCTATAATTTCTTTATATATATATATATATATATATATATATATATATATATACTTTGAAAATTTTATTATATCAAATAATTAAATAAAACACTCATGCATGGATCAAAAAAAAAAAATTCGGGTTTATAATCCCATTTATTTATTTATTTGATCGTTTGTTCGTTTTTCTTATTATTTTATGTAATTTGTTGGATTTCTTTTAGTTTTCTTCGTTCTTCCATTTTTTTGCCGGTTTGTTTTGCTGTTTGTTGTTTGCTCGCAACCCCTATTTGATTCCTCCGCTCCGTATATAAGCTCGGCCCGAAGCTAACCACGCGTTCGTCTCCTCTCCGACGCCGGCGCCAGATCCAAAGAGATCGGTCGGCGTCGCCTCAATCTGATTCCTCTCGGCATATAAAGATCCGATCTTGGTAAGAGATCTTCCGTAAAGATCCAATTTTGGTGGCAGATCGATCGGTTTTGTTTGGAATTGACGCGGTCTTATATCGAGATCGATCGGGGACAAAACGAGACGCATCCACCGGATCGGTACTTGCTCGCTGAGGAGGAGAGGATTAGAGCGAGAAGATAGTTCCCAAGTCCGGGGAGAGAGAAGCGATCCAAGATGAGCGACGGCGATGATGGTGGCGCCGGAGAGGACTCGGTGAAGTTGGACGACGAGCAGCTGGGGGAGCTTCGCGAAATCTTCCGCTCCTTCGACCGCAACAAGGACGGCAGCCTCACCCAGCTGGAGCTGGGCTCCCTCCTCCGCGCCATCGGCCTCAAGCCCAGCAACGACCAGCTGGAATCCCTGATCCACAGGGCCGACACCAACTCCAACGGCCTCGTCGAGTTCTCCGAGTTCGTGGCCCTCGTCTCCCCGGAGCTCATCGCCGCCAAGTCCCCCTACACCGAGGAGCAGCTCCGCCGGCTGTTCAAGATGTTCGACCGCGACGGCAACGGGTACATCACCGCCGCGGAGCTCGCCCACTCCATGGCCAAGCTCGGCCACGCCCTCACCGCCAGCGAGCTCACCGGCATGATCAAGGAGGCCGACACCGACGGCGACGGCTGCATCAACTTCCAAGAGTTCGCCCAGGCCATCACCTCCGCCGCCTTCGACAATTCCTGGTCCTGATTCCATTTCATCCTTCTTTGGTAGGTCCCTAATAAATCAAAAAAGGTGTCTCCTTTGCCATTTTCTTGTCATCGTTTAGCTTCGATATTGAATGGAAATCACTAAGAGGGAGGAGACTGCATGCATGCCTCGCTGTTTTCTCTGCAATCATGCACACAGCGAATCTTTACTCATACGAAACAAACATTTCCGTGCTGAACGAATCTAAGATTCCTAATCCCAATGAACTCATTAACCATTAATATGCAGAATTCTGCAATGCGATTCCCAGCTGCATCTGCAGCTATATGGATGGTGTGATGTCGAGATACCACAGTTCGAGATGAGTGAGGGAAGGTGGAGGGGAATTCCATTAAAAATAGAGATGAAGAAACTATATCCATTCACCATGGGAACTCACAGCTATGTGTAGCTCGACCGAAGCCATTCTTCAATTCTCCATATCTTTTCTGACATTACGGGACAATCCATTCATCCATATTTATGTATCACGGTGCCAATCATCTTTATACAATCAAATCATAATTTGACAAGCTCGTTTTTATTTTTATTTTTGACTCATTGAGATTAAATTTTATCCGTCTGACTATATTAGAATTCGAATAACATGAGTTTGAGTTAAACCGATCAGAGTTAAACAAATATCTGATCAAACATCAATTTAACTTATAATGATCCTCTGGCTCTCTTAATCCTTGGTTTTTATCTCATACACATAAATATTTTTATGAAAATTTAACAGATAGATACACATAATCGAAAGTTTTTTTCTTTTTGCCAACAAAGATCCCTGCGAAGACAGACGCATCATCGAGTTCGAGTCCTACGGTAAGTTTGGAAAGGAAGGCGTTTAGGGTTTGCCCATTTCTCTTTATCAAGCAAACATTATTATTATTATTGTTATTATTATTAGGCCATTGTTCTTCCTTTGCAGAACTTGCTGCATTCAGTAACAGGTTACTCGTTAGGTCATCACTCATTTTACCTACACTGACTCAAATCACATCTTCATATTGGTCTTAATTCTATACTGCTATGCATTCAGCTTCTCCTCCACAAGCGGTGATACCATGATAGGACAACGTACATGCTGGGAGATGTGTATCCTGTTGGGCCATCATGTGTATCTTGTTGGGCAGATGGCCCAGATTCAACCCATAATGTGCTTTAGTGAAGCCCACAGCCCAGAACCTCACTTATATTAACCTAAAATCTAGATTAGGTTGCTAGGGTTGAGATTAAGAGAGCAGCGGCGGCTGAAAACGTGGGGGAGAGAAAGCAGACTGCAGATTGACAGTAGAGGCCAGAAAACAAGAGATCCAGGAAAGGGAAGAAAACAAGGGCAGGAAAAGATTATTCTCAATCATTCAAATCTCAGGTTAGATCAGTTTGCAGTGGATTCTTACTGTGATCTCTTGGGAATGTTTTGGATATTGTGTTTAGGATTATAGTCCTTGTATCCTTGAGATTCTCTTGTGGCTATTGCTTTGGGCTTGGGCAAGAAGCCTGAGATTTGTATATTCATTATTTTGATAGTGGATTTTCTCTGGCTTGTCCCGTTGTTTTTACCCTTCGAGTTGAAGGGGTTTTTCACGTAAATCTTGGTGTTCATCTGATTGTGATTTCTGTTTCATTCCGCTGTGTGTGACGGTCTACTAGTATTTGTTCATATACAAAGTTGATTCTTGTTTTATTCCCATCAACTGGTATCAGAGCAAGGTTTTGGTAGTATTTAATCTTTTGTATCTGAACATGGAGGCCGGTAATATTTCTCGCATGATTAGTTTAAACGGAAACAATTGGATGATATAGAAACCAAGAATGGAAGATCTCTTGTATTGCAAAGATTTGTATGGACCTTTGCAAGGAGATAGTGCAAAGCCCACATCTATGACAGATGATGAGTGGAAGAGGTTAGATCGAAAAACAATTGGTTTTATTCGACAATGGCTAGATGATAGTGTCTTTCACCATGTTTCTACTGAATGTTCTGCATACTCTCTTTGGAAAAAGTTAGAAGGTCTTTATGAAAGAAAAACGGCTGGCAACAAAGCTTTTCTGATCAGAAAACTTATGAACTTGAAATATAAAGAGGGTACTTCTATTCCTGAGCATTTAAATGAAATGCAGAGTATTACTAACCAGTTATCCTCTATGAAAATGTCTCTTGATGATGAGTTGCAGGCATTGTTACTTCTCAGTTCTTTGCCAGAAAGTTGGGAGACACTAGTGGTTTCCCTCAGTAATTCGGCACCAGATGATACTATCACCATGAGTCAAGTAACAAGCAGTTTGTTGAATGAGGAGTTAAGGAGAAAGAATTCAGCAACTTCTCAGATTGATTCACAAGCACTTGTCTCAGAGAACAGAGGAAGGTCAGTCAAAGGATAGAAGTGGTTCACGTATGGGTAGAAGCAAGTCAAGGTCAAGGATAGATATTGTTTGCTACAATTGTGGTGAGAAAGGACATTACAAGAATCAGTGCAAGCAACCTAAGAAGAACAAGAAAAAGGGGAAAGAAGTAGAGCATACAGAGTCAAAAGAGAATATCACAACTACAGTACAAGGGGGTGATTATTTGATTTTGTCTACTTCTGATGATATTTTTTCTTGTGTGTGTCAGGATCTCGAGTGGATAATTGACACAGGTGCTTCTTATCATGCTACACCACGGAGGGAGTTCTTTGCTATTTACAGGTCTGGAAATTTTGGTGTTGTCAAGATGGGCAACTATGGCACAACAAACATCATTGGCATGGGAGATATCCATATAAAGACCAACCTTGGTTGCAAGTTGGTACTTAAGGATGTGAGGTATGTGGTTGACTTAAGACTGAATTTAATTTCAGTTGGAAGGCTGGACGATGAAGACTTTGATGTCAGATTTCATAAAGGGCAGTGGAAGCTCAGTAAGGGTTCTCTAATTGTAGCTAATGAGAAGAAATGTCATACATTGTATAGATTGCAGCCTAAAGCTTGTGGTGAGCAGTTGAATGCTACAGAGAAAGACTCCAGCATGGAGTTGTGGCATAGGTGACTAGGACACATGAGCGAGAAGGGGTTGCAAGAACTTTCCAAAAGAGAGGTATTGTCATCCCTCAGAGGTACACGTTTGAACCCTTGTATTGATTGTTTGGCTGGTAAACAACATAGAGTTTCCTTTGTTAGTCCTGCCTTATCTAGAAAAAAGCATGCCTTGGACCGTGTCTATACAGATGTGTGTGGTCCTTTGAAGACAAAAACTCCTGGTGGATCTGTTAATGTTCCTAGTATCAGTGGTGCACTTTATTTTGTTACTTTTATAGATGACTTTTCCAGGAAAGTTTGGGCCTATGCTTTGAAGACTAAAGATCAGGTTATTAATGTCTTCAAAGAGTTTCATGCCAGAGTTGAAAGGGAGACAAAAAGACAATTGAAATGTATAAGATCAGATAATGGTGGTGAGTACACAGGATTGTTTAATGATTATTGCAGGTCACATGGCATCCAGCATGAGTTGACAGTCCCTGGTACGCCTCAGCATAATGCAATTGCAGAGAGGATGAACCGCACCATCATGGAAAAGATCAAATGTATGCTTTCACAAGCAAAGTTACCCAAAAGGTTTTGGGATGAGGCTTTGAGGACTGCAGTTGATGTAATCAACTTATCACCATGTACAGCTCTAGATGGTAATGTTGCAGAGCATGTATGGTCAGAGAAAGACGTCTCTTACAGGCATTTAAGAGTGTTTGGTTGTCGTGCATTTGCACATGTTCCAAACAATGAAAGGTCCAAGCTGGATGGTAAGACAAAAGAGTGTATTTTTCTTGGTTACTCACATGATCAGTTTGGTTACAAGCTTTGGGATCCAGAAAAGCAGAAGGTGTTCAGAAGTAGAGATGTTGTTTTCTTTGAGGATCAAACCATTGAGGATTTGAAGAAGGAGGCACCAGCTAAGACTTCTGCAGAGGGATTTGTAGACTGTGACCCAGTTATTCCTCCAGTATATCAGGGTGATGGGAGAGATGTGCAGGAAGATGGTGTAGAGCCAGATGTTGATCTACCTGCAGGACATGTTGAGCAAGAAGAAGAAAGAGAGCAAGTTCCCACAGAACCTCAGTTAAGAAGATCTTCTAGACAACGTCAACCTTCCAGAAGATACTCTACAGATGAGTATGTGATGCTTACTGATGCAGGTGAACAGAAAAAGAAGTGGTTTATTGCTATGCAAGAAGAGATGGATTCTCTGCAGAAGAACCACACATATGATTTGGTGCAACTACCAGAGGGAAGTAAGGCCTTGAAGAACAAGTGGGTTTTCAGGTTGAAGACTCAAGAATATTGTTCTCAACCAAAGTATAAATCTAGATTGGTTGTGAAAGGCTTTGGTCAAAAGAAAGGTATTGACTTTGAAGAAATTTTTTCTCCTGTTGTTAAAATGTCTTCTATCCGTGTTGCTCTTGGTATTGCTGCTAACCTAGACTTGGAGATTGAACAGTTAGATGTGAAAACAGCTTTCCTTCATGGTGATTTGGAGGAGGAAATTTATATGGAGCAACCAGAAGGCTTCAAAGTCAAAGGCAAAGAAAATCTTGTCTGCAAGTTGAAGAAGAGCTTGTATGGGCTGAAGCAAGCTCCAAGACAGTGGTATAAAAAGTTTGATTCATTTATGATTGAAAATGAATATAAAAGAACAGCTTCAGATCATTGTGTGTACATCAAACGGTTTGGTGAAGATTTTATTATTCTCTTACTTTATGTTGATGATATGCTTATCCTCGGAAAAGATATATCTATGATTGACAGGTTGAAGAAGGACCTGAGTGAATCTTTTGCAATGAAGGACATGGGGCCAGCAAAGCAAATACTAGGCATGCAGATTTCTCGTGACAGAAGAAAGAGAAAGATTTGGTTGTCACAGGAGAAATACATTGAGAAGGTATTGGATAGGTTCAGTATGAGTAATGCAAAGCCAGTTGGTTCTCCTCTTGCAGGTCACTTCAAGTTGTGCTCAGATCAGAGTCCGTCAAGTGATGAGGAGAAGGAGAAAATGCAAAAGGTTCCTTATGCTTTAGCAGTTGGAAGTTTAATGTACGCAATGGTATGTATGAGGCTGGACATCGCATATGCAGTGGGTGTTACTAGTAGATTTCTTGCAAATCCAGGTAAAGAGCATTGGGCAGCAGTGAAGTGGATTTTTAGATATCTCAGAGGAAGTTATAAAGTTTGTTTAAGCTTTGGAGGTGGACCACTTGTATTGACAGGTTACACAGATGCAGATATGGCAAGAGATATTGACACAAGGAAGTCCACATCAAGTTTTGTACTTACTTTTGCAGGGGGAGCTGTGTCATGACAGTCCAGATTGCAAAGGTGTATTGCACTCTCCACCACAGAGGCAGAATATATTGCTGCTACAGAGGTTTGCAAAGAAATGTTATGGATGAAAGAATTCTTACAAGAATTGGGGCTGAAACAGGAAAACTATGTGGTGTATTGTGACAGCCAGAGTGCCATCCATTTATGCAAGAACCCAACATTTCATTCCAAGTCAAAACATATAGATGTCAGATATCACTGGATCAGAAATGTGCTTGAAGAGAAGCAGTTACAGCTTCAGAAAATTCACACAGATGATAATGGGGCAGACATGTTGACAAAGGCTTTACCGAAAGAGAGACAGGAGATGTGCCGACAGTTGGTCGGCATGACTTCACATTGAGGAGTCATGAGACAGCCTCCCTTATGGGCTGAAGGGGGAGGTTGTTGGGCAGATGGCCCAGATTCAGCCCATAATGGGCTTTAGTGAAGCCCACAGCCCAGAACCTCACTTATATTAACCTAAAACCTAGATTAGGTGGCTTGGGTTGAGATTAAGAGAGCAGCGGCGGCTGAAAACGTGGGGGAGAGAAAGCAGACTGCAGATTGACAGTAGAGGCCAGAAAACAAGTGATCCAGGAAAGGGAAGAAGACAAGGGCAGGAAAAGACTATTCTCAATCATTCAAATCTCAGGTTAGATCAGTTTGCAGTTGATTCTTACTGTGATCTCTTGGGAATGTTTTGGATATTGGGTTTAGGATTATAGTCCTTGTATCCCTGAGATTCTCTTGTGGCTATTGGTTTGGGCTTGGGCAAGAAGCCTGAGATCTGTATATTCATTATTTTGATAGTGGATTTTCTCTGGCTTGTCCCGTGGTTTTTACCCTTCGAGTTGAAGGGGTTTTCCACGTAAATCTTGGTGTTCATCTGATTGTGATTTCTGTTTGATTCCGCTGTGTATGACGGTCTACTAGTATTTGTTCATATACAAAGTTGATTCCTGTTTTATTCCCATCACAAGGCACCTCGACTCGGCCCCTCTGACGGTCAATTCATCTAGGTGAATCGTTCAATATAGTATGTCTAGTGTGGAATAATATTTCTCTGCTCATTTGTATGGACACATTTTATACTACTTGGAGAGACAGAAGATGTAAAACATGAGTTCATGTGCGTGGGTGGTAGGTCGGCGCTGTACGATGATCGATAGATGAACCCCCAACTTGTATGTCAATTTTACCGTCGTGCTGATTGCTTTTTTTACATATCTGCAATAGGCACGATTTCATCATAGACTATTGTTTGAGTTGAAACAGGTCTTCCTAACGTGTAGGAGATGTACGGAATGAAACTTTATATTGGAGATAAGTGATACAATCCGAGTCTAGCCCTTTGGATGATGATCCAGGATAGTACTAATTCTAGAGACATTAATATAAACTGAATAGATCTTATTTATTTGATTTTTAAAAAATAACATAAAAATATATATATTAAATAAGTCTAAATATATCCTATCAGTATTCAAACATTAGATATTCTCGTTGAAGTATATCTCATCAGAGAAGAAAAAAAAGAAAGAAGACAAGTTCGTCTTTTTGAGAAATTCAAAGCTGATCATTCCTAGAGACTGCCATTGACATTTATTATAAGACAGTTTGATATCAATCAACCATCATTTGACATCCAACAATAAATGCTCATGCATGCGTGGCGATCTGCTGCCCCAAGTTCTCTTGTCCTCGTTTTCTTATGTTTGATCTTCGTCGTCCTTCCACCAGTAATCTTACTCGGGAAAGAGGTCAAAGAGGTAGATGAAATTGTCAGTGACCGATAGCTAAGAGAACTGAATCGTCAACAACTTAGACTGAGAGTACATTCACACAGTAGTATCAAAGACGGATAAGAGCGTTGCAGTCCCCTCAACTGTAGCATGGCAACATGTCAATGGAGCCGAAACGAAGGAGGGCAAAGTCGATGAGTGATCATTTGTCGTTATCGGCATGAACATAAATGTTCGTGATGAATCGTCTGTTTCACGCTAATCATGTTTCGGTTCTCTACTCCTCAATCGGTACGAGATCAAATACACCAGAGCTTTAGATGTGATTTAAGAAACAGTTTGGATCAATGCCTCCAAACAGAGCCCTTCCCTTCCCGTGTGTTCTCTTTGTCCAGAAAGAGTAGAAAAAGACTCATCGTCTGCGGTCGATCATCTGACTGAGTGAGTCATGTATCAGTGACATCAACTTGTCGTCTGCGAGCCACTAAACTAAGAGGCTGTGTGAGATCTGTTGCCTATCGGCCACTCAGTTCCGGTGGTGAAGGATGAAGCAGGTGGCGATGGTGTGTATACATCAGTCGCCGATCGTGACTTGGGACGATCTGCAGCTGTACACATTGCAGTGCAGTTCTCGTTGACAGATTGGATCAGGTCAGTATAATGTCTTAGTCTTTACACCAAAACCAGAAATCTTCTTTCCGATGCCCCCACCTCTTTTCTTCGGTTGTCCGGCGGAAAGAGCACCCAAAACGTGGGACAAGCCTCGGTGAACACTTGCCAGCATCTGACCTCCATCTCTCTCTCTCTCTCTCTCTCTCTATATATATATATATATTCGATCTTGCGCAAGTAGGCAAGGATCATTTTAGAGAGAAGAGAGCGATGGGTCGAGGCCGAGCACCGTGCTGTGCCAAGGTTGGGCTGAACAAAGGCTCATGGTCGCTGGAGGAAGACATGAGACTGATGGTTCACATCCAGAAGCACGGACACGGAAACTGGCGCGCTCTACCAAAACTTGCGGGTTTACTCTCTCTCTCTCTCTCTCTCCTTTCTCTGATTTCTCAGTCGACATGGACTCATCTTTTTCTTTCTCGGTTGGCATGGCAAGGTCTGCTTAGGTGCGGGAAAAGCTGCCGTTTGAGGTGGACTAATTACCTCCGCCCCGACATCAAGCGAGGGAACTTCACAAAGGAAGAAGAAGAGACGATAGTGAAGTTACATGAGCTGTTAGGAAACAAGTAAGGCCGACCGTGCATGAACACTCCTTAATTAGCTGATCGGAGAGTCTCATGTCATCTTGCAGCGCTGGAACGATGATCGGTTGATTTAAATTTTTTGTTTAGGTGGTCCAAAATCGCGTCATGCCTTCCAGGAAGAACCGATAACGAGATAAAGAACGTGTGGAATACACATTTGAAGAAGCGATTGGTGTCCGCAGAGCAGAAACCGGCGGCGACGAACGATCCTGAAGAGCCACCATTGACCTCTTCTTCCTCGAGCCCACATCATGGCGGGAACAAAAGCGATGAACTCCAACACGATCCATGCTTGCACACTCGCGACTCCTCGGTGGTGGAAGTGATCGAGATCCCCATCGATCCCACCATGGACATGTCGAGCTTCTTCGACGATGCACTCTCGAACATCACATCGAGCAGTGCTTCCACACAACTCCCCGACGCCCTCGTTGTTCCCGATGGAGATTTTTGGAGCATGATCGAGGATAACAGTGCATGTAATGAAGGCAACACCGGTGCATGGCTGGAATACTTGGAGAGGGAGCTTGAGCTTGAGCTTGACTTGAGAGAAGCAGCTCCAAACGACCTAGAGAGCCTGATGAGGGATGGTGTGGGGATGGAGGAAGACCCAGTGTCGTGTTACTTCCAACAGGAGCCTCCTCTCCATCCCATGCAGACCTTCTTGACCTCAGAAATGGTTTGCGAGACCAACCACGAGGTTTAGGGCTGTGGAACACGACATTGCTACCTCGCATCTACCGAGTCGAAGTTGTAGGTGGGCGAGTTAGAATTTTTTTGCACCTTCAAAGATTGTGCTGTCACACATGTCGATTTCTCGTTCGTGCTGCTGTCAGCAGGAGCTGAACCATCATGGCTGTGGATTCAACTTCTCGTAGAAGATTTCAGTATTCCGAGCTCTCCTTCTCACTTCTGCGCCAGCTTCGTTACATGGCAGAGAGACAAGAACTCGGAGAAGACTGAGCTCTCGACTGGGCCTTCTCTCCACTGAGTTCATCTCAACTGGGCCTTCCAAACATTCTTTCTAAATTTAATCCCCACGGATTTAATATAAAATAAATAGAAGAATTGTGCATTTAAATGGTTCATATTTATTTATTTTTTAAAAGTAATTTTTTTTTGCATCATTCATACAATATAGATAGCTAATCATTTAAACGTGAGGTCGAAATTAAGATACATTACTTACTTGGGCAATAATCCACTAATTAAGTCTCAACATAGATGGTTAGTAAAAAAGGAATCATACAAAGTAGAACAATAATTTATGGTACTGTGTTATGCTTGGGGAAACAGCTTATTAAGGCCGTGTTTGATGTTTAGAAAGCAAAGGAATCTAATTCAAGATCTAGTAGGCCATTTATCCGATCTCGCCATTTCATCATTTTGAACTCATTTACTTATTAAAAAACAAAGAACGAAGTTGAATTTTTTTTTTTTTTTTTTTAAGGTAGTAATCATGGTAGGTATTAGATTTTAACTCCCAACTACCATTCTAAGGCTACAAATAATTGAAAAATCAAATTCTATTATGAGTTATTGGATGAGATCAATTGACCTGTTAAATTGACTTATTTATTTGATAGGTTTATAATTATATAGCTTTTCACAACTTGTCGATTAAGCAAGGGCTCTTAAATTATATTTGTTATTGCCAAATGCTTTTTAGGTCCTGGATCTTTGTTTTTAAGATATGTTAGGATTGATTAATATTTTGAGAGGCTTGGTAGAGCATTTGAACATATTAAAAAAAATATTATATTAATTAGATAAAATCGTTATGAAGATTAATAAATAAGATAAGGTACTATTGCTTATCACATCATTTGTCGACTCTTATGATTATTTTGTAGAGATGATAGATATTATGTGATAATGATATGATAGCCCTAAAACAAATTATATCTAAAGCAAAAGTTATATAAATTGGTGGAAGAATAGACTTGAGATAAAGTACATGAGTATTATTCATCATTATATCGTAGATAATATAATCAATAATAATTATTTGGAATACGTTACAAAAGTTTTATCTTACTCAAAGTTTACTAACAAATGATATTAAAGCCCAAATGATCCAATGGTTAGAAAATCAATAAAGAGAAGCTATGAAGTTTAGGAGTGTGAAACAAAAATATTTTATCTTAAAAAAAAAATAAAATACTCACATATTTTTAGATTTTTTGAGCTAGTGTTATAATAAAGAATCCTGATATAAAAAGAAATTCTTCCCTTCATCCCAATATTATATCATATTACAATATAACCATGTTCCATTAAAATAGTTGTATATATTAGAAATATATGGCAAATATCTAAAATTGTTTTTAGAAAGTGTCTTCCCCTTTTAAATTTTTTTAATAATATATTTTTTCCCCTAGATCAATCACCTATTGCTATTCATAGTATTTTCAATAATACCAATAAGACACTATAATATAGTACAGAATACTATCGTACAACACTATAATGTTTTAGTAGTATTGTTGAAAACACTATAGTATAATTTAAAAAATTATAATTTTTTTTATAAAATTTATATAATCTATAATGCTATAATATTTTTGGATATTATTAAAAAAACTATGTTAACACTGTGTAAAAATATATTGTAACTAGATCTGCTAATCATATGGAGTGGTGTATAGGAACAAGAGAAAAAAAGATATTCTAACCATTAGATAAAAAAGAGATGTTTATCAAAATTTTATCATAATAAAATAAAAATAACATATATATTAAACTTTAATTTAAAATATATCACTTATAAAATAATCCTCTATTCGGTCTCAACGGAAATGAAAAAAAATAAAATAAAAGTAATTCAATTACGGAAGGAGGTAAAGAAAAGAAAAATAAAATCCTCGCCCAACAACAATGAGACCCGTCGATCTACCAGTCGGTGGCCCCCAAATTAGCCTTCACCAAGCGACACCTTGAAAGGCCGGGCACACCTCCGCCGACTCCAAGATCCCGACCGAAGCCCCGATGAAACGATAACAGGAGGCGAAGGAAGGAGAGGGATGCCTATTTGATTCCATGAATCACTAACCCCCGATTGCCCATTCCCTATTGGCGTTGACGACGACGACCGAGCGGATCGATCCCTCGGAGGCCCTAGGGTTTCGATCGCAACGCGGGCGTCGGAGCCCAAGAAGCCAGGAGGTGACCTCGCCGGAGATCGGCAGCGCTGGGGGCGAATCAGTCACGCCACGGCCCGTCCGAGGCTAACGCGGGCTTGCGCCTCTTCACCTTCCTGCGAATCCCTCATGCCCCGCGCACCCGATATCTAGAGAGCCTCCCCCCGACCCCTATGGATTTCGTCAGCCGGCACGCCGCATCCGCCTCCGCCAACCACCATCACCCGCCGCCGGTGGAGGCTGCTCCGGCTCCGGTCCCGGCAGGCCCAGCCGTGCCCGAGGAGCCCGAGTACTTGGCCCGGTACATGGCCATCAAGCATTCGTGGCGGGGCCGGTACAAGCGGATCTTCTGCATCTCAAGCTCCGGGATCGTTACGCTCGATCCTTCGACGCTGGTTGTCACCAATTCTTATGACATCGCTGCCGACTTCGAGGGAGCGGCCCCGGTGCTAGGACGCGGGGATGATGTCGGCTCGCAGGAGTTTACTGTTAGTGTGCGGACCGATGGGAAAGGCAAATTCAAGGCGATCAAGTTCTCATCCAGGTTTAGGGCGAGCATCCTGACAGCCCTGCACCGGCTTAGGTGGGGTAAGTTGGGGCCGGTCATGGAATTCCCAGTACTTCATCTTCGGCGAAGGACCTCAGAATGGATCCCTTTTGTAAGTGACGCGCTAATCTTGTCACCTCTTCTAATCCATATGCCTTGAAACACTTAATTATCTGCAGTCCATCGAACCCTGTTTTTTGTTTTTAGCTAGTCATAGGGTTAGATGGAGTTGTTGTTCTTCATACAAGTCGCTATCCTTGTTGAGCAATTGGCTCGATCGTCTATCTTGTGATTATTTTTGGTTTGGACATGATGCAGTTACAGTGTATTGTGGCCAAGGGCTTCAGTTTCTGCTTCCACCAGAAGCTTGGTGGACAGTGATAATTATTGGTATCTTTTTGGTTGTCTTGAACTTGCATTGACAAAACAAATTCACAGATTATGCATTTATATTACTGCATTTTTCTTCATTTTTGATGGTTGGAACTTTTGTGCATTATGTAAATAATGTCATTCCACTTCAGTCACGGGCCCTTGATTGGTCCTGCTGCAGTGGTTACTTTTTGTTGGAAGGCCAAATATCCCTATAATGTTCTGTCCAAGGAGTTACTGCATCATTCCTTCTGGACATGTTAAGTGCTGCATAGTAAATATCTAGCACATTATCTGCATCACTTTGAACCTAAAAATTTGACGACAATTAGTTGTAGCTCTTGTTTCAGCAAAAAATATGATAAAGTCTTATTTGAGCATACAGCATAGTATTCCTTTTTTCTTCATGACACCCTATGCAAAATTTTGTTGTACAGAAATTAAAAGTTACAGCCACTGGTGTCGAACTCCTTGACGGACAGTCTGGAGATCCACGGTGGTGCTTGGATTTCAGAGACATGGATTCGCCTGCCATCATACTTCTGGCTGACAATTATGGGAATAGAAGTGTTGACACAGGAGGGTTTGTTCTCTGTCCCATGTATGGGAGAAAAAGTAAAGCTTTCACAGCTGCCGCTGGAGCCTCTAATTCAGCAATTGTCTCATACTTGGTAATGTTGTTTCCTTCTTTGTTGCTGCTTCCTCTGGTTATTTCAAGGTTTCTGATGGCCACTGTTGATGTTCTGTTACCCTTCTTATGTTATTGATATCTGTGGATGTCTTTGCAGACTAAAACTGCCAAAACTACCGTTGGGCTGTTGTTATCAGTTAATAGTTCTCAATCGATGACAATAGCAGATTTTATTAACAAAAGAGGTATGCTCATGCAATAATCATAAAAAACATTCTTCCTTGCTTTTTAATATGTAGTTGATCTTCTGTTGCTATATAAGAGGTTTTGGATCTAATCTGTTTTGGGTGCCTTTTTCTTTTATTAATTCACATTTCATGTTAATGTATGATTACTAAGACTTCTTTGCTATAATGTGTAACAAACCAAGGAATGCAATACCGATCGATACCGCCCGGTACGTCAGCTGACTGGTACGCGGACCGTCCGCTACATGGCGGTATTGCCGATTGGGGCTGTTTCCGTCTCGTTACCACCCAAAATCGACCGTTACCGGTCGATTTCGATCGTTGTCGGCCGCTGTTGGGTGGTAACGGTCGATTTCGACCGTTGGCGGCCAATTTCGAGAGGTATCAATTGAGGGAGGGAGAAAGAAGAAGAGGGAGAAGAAAAACCTGGAGTCTGGCCTTGTTCTTCGCCCATGCGATCCGTTGCCCGTGGGCGAAGAATCGCCCGTGCGATCCGTGTGGGGAGAAGGAACGAGGCGATGTCGCCCCTTTTTTATTTTTTTAACTTATATTATATTATATTATAAATTTATATTATATTATATTATATATATATTGAGTGGTATGTCTGTGCATACCGCTCGGTACTGGTGTACCGTATCATACCGAGCTAAGCTCGATACATTGGTACGGATCAGTATGGTGAACCTTGCAACAAACTATGACAGATTTTGCTAAGTAACCTAAATTTTTGACTCCCTTCATCTAGAACCAGTATACAATTAACATAATGAATGAAAGTTGGATGGTGATAGCCATTTTGAGGACTGAATGACAATCAATTTGAAGTTTAAATAGCTAAAAACCAAGAGTATCTTTCGTTGATTCTAGACAAGGTGCACTGTCTTGTTGGTTGATCATGTGTTCCATTTGTACAATGATGTACTCCCATATCAGGTGAGGCAAATGATTTACTTGATAAGGAAATATCCATAATTTCCATTTGACTGCAAGTGATAGAATAGACATGTCACAAATGCATTTGGATTTTGAAAGCAAAAAGTTGTCACTTTCTAAGGAATAAGGCTTGAAATTCATTGTGGTAAAACAACAAAGCTTTGCTCGTTAGCTTTTCCCATACCATTTAATATCTTTGCTTGCAAGGGTAGTTCTGTATACATTGACCCTTCTCAGACCATGCTATGGAGCTTCTGCCACTGTTGTTCATTTTTTTTGCTTCATATTTTTGAAAAAAAGGCGCTCCCCATATTCGAAAAAAAGGACCATTTTTTGTTAGTTTTTGATTGATAGCTGGAAGAATGGTGCTGCCTTAAGAATTCTCAAAGTTTAAAAACTGGAAGTGGTAAGCGATACAGTTAGGTCAGTGCATACACATATTGCATGTAGGGATGCATGTGGAATCTTTTTTAATATGTATATACCTATATTTACAATTTAAAATCAGAAAGAAAAAACAATGAAATATTTTCAAGCAATATGATTGCATCTCATCAGTGGATAAGAACAAGTCATAGCACACCTGAGCATAGCAAGACAAGTTACATGAAGATATATGAAGCTATATTAAAGAGATACAGACTGTTTAAAGAAATTATTGTTTCTTTATTGCATAATTGGTCCTCGATGAATGTATAAATTTTGTGGCTATAAGATAATATGAACATGGACAATTTTGGAAAAATAATATTTCTGTTGCAATATCACTGAAGGCTTAAAGTCTAGCTGTTTTATTAAAAAATGTCATTGCATTTTGTGTATCAAACATTATAGGGTCCTATGTGGTCTGACACAGTAACTCACGTTATATGCAGTTCAATCATGCGGAATATCAGTTCTTGCTGCTACTTATGATACATGTGGTGCGGTCTATTGCATACATGTCATAGACTGTTTTTTATACAATGGGAATGCTCTGAGTAGTGTACTTTTGATCCTTTTATATGGACTTACCAGCTTGTAACCTTCCCATGATTGTAGGCTTTAAAAGGTTTTTGGGGTATGATGTATAATTAGTGTCTTAAAGACCAATTTGCATGGGCCACCAGACAGTGATTCAATGAAGGTTCAATCAAGTTAAAATAATACATACTAGTAATTTTAATATTGAAAACTTGTTTAATTTGGAGGTTAAAAAATTTTGGATGTTAATATAATTTTTTTTTGTGGCAAAAATGCAAGTGTAGATATGAAAAATATTTGTCTAAACATACAGTAATTTATTTTAATTGTTACTAATATTACATTGTTGCAAAACTGGGTGCTCTGTGTATATGTTGATACTCAACAAAGTTGTGGATATACAATATCCAAATCCAATACAATAAATGATGTCTAGAGAGTTAAAAAGGATATGGTTTAAAAGAGAATTGGGATCACTATATAGATCAAACCATGAGAACTAGAGAACCAATATGGTTCAAATGACTGAACTATCCGGATCAATGGTTTCAGGAAAAAAAAAACTAGGTTTTTTTAATATGCCATCACCTATCCTGTTGGGTCAATGGTGTAATAGGTTGACCTGTTTTAACTGAATGAGTACTTAAACCCCCTCATAATTGTTCTAAAGATGAGTGTATTCTTTTCTTTAAGTGAACCACTACACTAGGTATCCTCAACTATGATTTTCCTTGCTCTTGTTTTCTGATAATTCTTTCTAAAGGAATCAAGGGTAACTTCTAAAGATATTGACAACTCTGGACTTCTGAACTCTGCACCTTATTCTGATGATGTGTGTTAAAATAACATCATGATGGTATTAATTTTGTGTTGCTTCTGTATCTTGCTTTTGATAAATGAATTGCCACTATCATTGTGGGTTAATTTCTTCAATAGTACATTGTATGTTGCAGCAAAGGAGGCAGTTGGAGCAAATGAGACCCCTTATGGCGGATGGTCTGTGACGAGGTTACGTTCTGCTGCCAAGGGAACTGCTAATGTTGATACCTTAAGTCTTGGGATTGGACCCAAGGGAGGCCTAGGAGAACAAGGGGACTCTGTATCTCGACAGCTTATTCTTACGAAAATTGCAATTGTTGAAAGGCGTCCTGATAACTATGAGGTGCTGTGGATGTTATTTTGCACTAACTCTGACTTGATGTTTTGGCGACATTGCATAATATAAGTATATAATACAAAGAATGAAGTCCAATTATTATTTATGAAATATATTGGATTTAAAGATGAAACAACCTAAATAGGATAAACGATTCCCTAACATGAAAAGTAGGAAGGGGTTCCAATTGTTTACCGATATTACACATCACTTTTCCTCTAATATTTCTATCATTGATTCCCTTTAGGCATGATTGAGTCTGTTTGTATATGTTTGCTTTTTTCATGGTGGTGCACATATTACAAAGTGATAAGAGAAAGGTTATCTTTGAGAAGTTTACAAGATTGATGACATCATGCCATTTAGCGTTTGATAACATGCACTTTGATTGGCTTCTGCACTGAGTTGCTGTCTCATCCATGGTAAACATGATCTTATAGATTTCAAATATTTACTGGCAAACTGGGGTGCTTATTACTTATGGAGTCAAATCAGGATTCTAATTATGGTACTTTCAGGATGAATTTATCTGTCTTGTGTAGACACACACTATATGCTTTATTATGTTATGCATCTAAGCCTGTAAGTAGAATGAACTAAACAATAATACTGTAATAAGATTTTTCTTCTAATTATAGTCTGCGTCTATTCAAAAGGATGATGACTAACCTTTAAACAGATCTGCGACTCCACATTCAAACAGGAAATTACAAGTATTTGTTTCAAGCAGCAGGATTCAAAGTTGTTTGACTGGGCTTTACTTGAAGACTTTCACTTGTATTGTTTTCGGAAGTGCTTAAAATTTTGATTGTCCATCATTATTTAACTTGTTTTGAAGGTTAGGTAGCTTCAGAAAAAGTATCATTTTAATTAATAATATTGGATTTTTTTGTTTATTGTTTTGCTAATAACTATACGTCTCTAGGGTTTCCTTATTTAAGCTGCTATTTTACTGTTAATATATCTCTTTTTAGTTATTCCTTGTTCAAGCTAGGATTTAGAAAATTTTCTTTATCTACAATTTTGGTTTTTCCAGGCTGTCATAGTTCGCCCTCTCTCTGCTGTAAGTTCTCTTGTTCGGTTTGCAGAAGAACCACAGATGTTTGCAGTTGAATTCTCTGATGGTTGTCCAATTCATGTAAGTATTTTATATAACTCTATGTCAGTACTGGTGTAATTTGTTAAACATAAATTCTATATCTATCAGGTATATGCAAGCACTTCTCGTGACAGCTTACTTGCAGCTCTTCGGGATGTTCTGCAGTCAGAGGTGGGTGACATTTTTTATTTAAGCCCTAAGTCATGTTTTATTGCATTTGGAGATTGAAGCCACCACTAACGCTCATACTTACTCTATCATTCTGCCTCTACTGTATTTGTTTACACCATATCTTGTATAAGTTACACCTATAAATAGGAAAAAGGAGGAGATTTTTGCAGTCTGTTACATAAATTTTCTGTTTTCATAATGCAGAGCCAGAGCCCTGTCCCCATATTGCCAAGATTGACCATGCCTGGTCATCGCATAGATCCTCCTTGTGGAAGTGTTTGTTCTCATAAACATCAGCTTAGTCCTAGTCAGCAGCATCCTGTTGTTGATGTAGAAACTGCATCCATGCATTTGAAACATTTAGTTGCGGCTGCCAAAGATGCTGTTGCTGAAGGGGGCTCAGTCCCTGGTTCAAGAGCAAAATTGTGGCGTAGAATAAGGGAGTTCAATGCTTGCGTACCCTATGGTGGCGTACCTCCTAATCTCGAAGTACCTGAGGTAGTCTTAATGGCTTTGATCACAATGCTTCCAGCAACACCTAACCTTCCTCCGGATGCTCCTCCCCCTCCCCCTCCATCACCCAAAGCAGCAGCAACAGTCATTGGGTTCATTGCCTGTTTACGTAGGTTGCTTGCATCAAAATCTGCAGCATCCCATGTTATGTCATTTCCTGCTGCTGTTGGGAGAATAATGGGGTTACTAAGAAATGGATCAGAAGGTGTAGCAGCTGAAGCGGCTGGGTTAGTTTCTATGCTTATTGGTGGTGGTCCTGGTGATTCTAGCATACTGGTTGACTCTAAAGGGGAGACACATGCCACATATATGCACACTAAGTCTGTACTATTTGCGCATCAGAATTATGTTACAATCCTTGTAAATAGGTTAAAACCGGCATCTGTGTCTCCATTATTGTCAATGTCAGTTGTGGAAGTACTTGAAGCTATGCTTTGTGAACCTCAAGGTGAAACGACTCAACATACTACTTTTGTTGAGTTGCTACGCCAAGTTGCTGGTTTGCGCCGACGCTTGTTTGCTTTATTTGGTCATCCTGCTGAAAGTGTGAGAGAGACAGTGGCTGTTATCATGCGGACTATAGCAGAGGAGGATGCGATTGCAGCAGAATCTATGCGTGATGCTGCCTTAAGAGATGGTGCTCTCTTGAGACATTTGCTGCATGCTTTTTTCCTTCCCGCTGGGGAGCGCCGTGATGTTAGTCGACAGCTTGTAGCTCTTTGGGCTGATTCTTATCAACCTGCTCTTGATTTGCTTTCAAGAGTTCTTCCTCCTGGGCTTGTTGCTTATTTGCACACGAGAATAGATGCTGCTTCAGAAGATCAGAACCAATTAAATGAAGAAGTCCTTTTAACTAGGCGAAGGCAGAGACACATACTTCAACAGAGGAAAGGCCATTTTGGAAGAAGTATTGCTTCTCAAGAACTTGGGTTGAGTCCTCTTCAAAATGTTCAAGATGGTGGTTTGGCAAAACAGACTCCCAGTGCCTTCCTAGGGGCACAAAGTGACCTGAAACCTCTCCAAGAGTCAAACTTTGGGCAGTATTTGGTTTCATCTTTTGCTCATCCAGGTGCAAGCCAGATCAGCGAACCTTCCTATGCATTTCCACAAAATTCTGGTTCAGTTGTTATTTCTGATAATTTTCATCAAATGTCGCAAAAACTGGACCCAAATGCTTCTGCTTCTGTTGACACTGCTGTTAACTTTGTTGGTTCCGTGGATTCTGACTTTTCTGCCCCTGCTCAGGTCGTTGTAGAGAATACCCCTGTGGGATCTGGTAGGTTGCTATGTAATTGGCATGGATTTTGGAGAGCGTTTGAGCTAGATCACAACCGTGCTGATCTAATTTGGAATGAGCGCACTCGGCAAGAGCTTAGAGAGGCTTTACAAGCAGAAGTTCATAAACTGGATGTTGAAAAGGAGCGAACGGAAGACATTCTTCCTGAAGGTGGTATACTTGAAGTTAATAATGTGCAAGATAGTGCACCTAAGATTTCTTGGAACTATGCAGAATTTTTAGTGAGCTATGCCAGCTTATCAAAAGAAGTCTGTGTAGGGCAGTATTATCTGCGGTTGCTGCTTGAAAGTGGAAGCAGTTGTGGGGCACAGGATTTCCCACTACGGGACCCTGTTGCATTCTTCAGAGCATTATATCACCGTTTCTTGTGTGATGCAGACATAGGGCTTACCGTCGATGGTGCCATTCCCGATGAGTTGGGTTCATCTGATGACTGGTGTGATATGGGAAGACTAGATGGTTTTGGTGGTGGTGGAGGCTCTGCTGTAAGGGAGCTATGTTCAAGGGCAATGACCATTGTATATGAACAGCATTATAAAACCATCGGCCCTTTTGATGGTACAGCTCATATTACTGTTTTGTTGGATAGAACAGATGATCGAGCATTGAGGCACCGCCTGCTTCTTCTTTTAAAGGTCGCTTCATTAGCTCAAGAATATATAATTGTGCAAATATATTACTAAATTTGGTCCTGATCGATTTATCTTTCTTTGATCTTTGTGAATGCATAGATTCTGGAATGTTTATAGAAACTCTTTGAGCGACTCAGAAGGTGCATTGTGATATTCAGAATCATGGTAGCCTCTAGAAACAAAGCATGGTAGTTGTGTCTTTTTGGACTCTTTGTGGGATAATAATATAGCAGTTCCACATATATGGACATTGATAGACTATAAACTCATCAGTTTCTTAATTTAATCTTCTGCCTCTAGTTGGCAAAATTTGTGTTACAATGGTGCAAAAACCTTCTCGCTACAGACGGTAGATACTCTCTATGTCTGAGGCATCCCTAAATAGTTGGTATATTTGGACAGATCAAATTGCCTTGTAGTAGAATCCTTGGCAAAAGAAAGTGTTTTAAGATATCAACTAGTTTCTCTAGTGGTATTAGCTGATATAAGGTCAAGCTCTATGGAATGAGAAAGGGTGTAAAGGGAGGTGAATTAGTTTTCGTAGAAAAATGTCTAGGTTTTCTATGTGAACAAATGTTATTCCATCTTTTATCTGATTGTTTCAGGTGTCCAATTAGTTAGAGGGTGACCAAGGATTGCCCTGTCAGTCAAACATAGGATGGCATTCGTCGCGCTAAAAAGCTATCTCTAAACACCATGCCTAGGTCAATTTATTGTTTGTAATGAGACAATTATGAGCCATACCAAGAAGACATTGACATTCTCCCCTGCCGTGAAACAACAATTGTTGAGGGTGACTGCAATTCCCTTTAAAAATTAATGGGTATATTGAAACAAGAGGTTGAAAGTGTCTTTTATAGTTGAATGAGCTTGAGAAGGTGTCTTGAGCAAAGAAATAAGAAAATGCATATAGACAGCATCTGCAAATTTATTCTGCCATTTATCTTAGCTGTATCATGACTATAGCGGTAAGCATTTTCTAGTCTCCAAGGTTCTTTTATGATTTAGGACTTGCCAAGAATTTCTTTGGAAGTTCATTTGTCTAACCTATTGTTTACCGTGACCTAGTCGTCTAGTATATTCGATCTTCTGTTCTTAAATTATGATTTTTATTTGTTTATTTAGGGCCTCAAACATCTTCTATCTTTATTACATACTTGCTTTTTGGACACTTGAAAATTATTCATTTGTTTATGTAGTGTATTTATGAATTTCCTTTTGTTGAATTAAGCACCCAAATCACTTGTATGTAATTTGAATCACTAATGTTGTATACAAGATGTTGATTATGTTAAAATGAATACGGTAAGATTCCCATCATCAATCATGTTCTATATGGAGCAATGACAAATTGCATTTTAGTTCAGAAATATGAGGTCATAGTAAGTTTTTGTTTGGACATTTGATTCTATTCTCAAGCGATAAGTTGGAGCCGTGGAACCTTAAGAAGGATTTAGACGAAGAGGGGCATTTCATCATGTCAAGTAGTCTGGGCTTGTTCAATTGAGTTTGAATGGTAAGGTTGATGAAAACATGCCTGAAATGTGATTGAACATTTGAACTTTAAGTGAATGATGTACAAGCTTCATTAGCTTCTAATGATAGTGAACTTATAGATTGGTAGGAGGTATTTTTCTTCTACAGCTTATTGTGGTTAATTATTCACTCTCCTTGAATAAAACATATTAGTAATTTAGTATAACTATAATCTATTTATAATCGTCTTATATGGAAGACTGATGATTACTTTATAGTCATCTGTGGCGAGTTCAGTTTCCACATGCTAGTGACTAGCATTATTCAGTATATGTGAAATATACAGCCCAGCAATAATTTGATGCCAAGTGTTTATCCATAAAGATTTCTTGATAACAAGATCATAGTTAGAACTTATAAAAATCATAATTTTTATATCAATAAAAATTATTGGGGATTTATTTCAATAAAAAATTATCATCGGAGAAGTGGCAAGTTTGGAGTTTCATATTCACACAGAAAATTGAGGAATAGTTTGCATCATTTTGAGTTATCTTAAAAGATGAGGATTGATTTTGATTGACTCTTTCTTTATCTATCCAGTCAGTTAAATTTTGATAAAAAAATATTTCCCTAAGTCTAGTTGGAACTTGAACAAGTACAATTGTAGATTGTCTGGCACTACGTACCCTTTTATAGTGGTAGAATCTATTTGTGAATTTTGAGCAACTAGTCTAACATATTCTCTGATAAAAGGTCACTTGACGAAGGTGTCTCAATGAATTTTGAGCAACTAGACTTTAAATGGAGATTTCTCAATGAAGGAAACTCATGGATTATTGGTGATATGATATTTAGAGGGGCCTATGTTAATTTAGTACACCACTAAACTTCCCTTATGTCAGCAACAATGTAACCATATTGTGTTCAGTCTACATTAATGAAGGTTTAGTAGACTACTGGACTTGCAGTTATATCAGCAACTCTTCACTTAAGGTTTCACTGAAAGAGAGTAGGTGGAAATAAAAAAATTGTCTCTGCTATATTTTCCTTCTCATAACTTCATTTAATTTGTTTTTTGCTTCAGCTTTTGTAAAATCTCATATTTGGTCTCTATTTAGTCCCTGTTTTACATTTTAGTTGTACATGGTGTGTTTATTTCTCTGAGCAGACATCTGTGTTTCCTTTTATTTGAAGAAAATAAACTTACTAACATTGTACTTTAATAAGCAGCATATTTCTCAATATCATGTTTTGCTGCTCTTTGTTCCTTATTACTAGTGTCGTGGAAATGATTGATATGGAATGACTTTCTTTTGTTTCTGAAAATTGTCCATTGTCCTAATTGTGTGTTTGGTTGCTTTTATAATATCGTGCAATACATCTTAGATCAGTTTTTAACTTTTGCTGCAGGTTTTAATGGAAGATTTATCAAATGTTGAAGCGTGTGTTTTGGTTGGTGGCTGTGTTTTAGCTGTTGATGTTCTAACTGCAGCCCATGAAGCCTCTGAGAGGACTTCTATTCCATTGCAGTCTAATCTAATAGCAGCTACTGCTTTTATGGAGCCTTTAAAGGAATGGATGTTCATTGACAAGGATGGTACACAAGTTGGACCAATGGAAAAAGATGCAATCAGAAGGTGTTGGTCTAAGAAAACTATTGATTGGACAACCAAATGCTGGGCTTCCGGTATGGCTGACTGGAAGCGATTACGTGACATTCGTGAACTGCGTTGGGCGCTGGCTGTTCGGGTTCCTGTTTTAACTCCCATTCAGGTACTTTATTCTCCATATACTACTTAATGCCATGATTTGTGTTTAAAAATAAAGCAGTTCTGAAACAACTTTGACAAAAGAAATAATAATACCAAATCTGAGTTTCTTTCCTAGTGATAATAGCTCTCATGTCTCGTGTTGTTTTTTTCGTTCAAGGCATTTTAAATTACTTTCTGGTACTAGTGCATCAAAACATTTTGACAAATATAAAAATTTAATGTTAAATCCAAGTTGTTTTGTTTGTGATAAGAGCTTTCACCGTCTGTGTCGTTCTTCAGGGCATTTTAAATTAGTTTGTGGTACCAGAGAATTTTACCTGTGAACTGTGCTTGATATTAGTATGTTTTCTTATACTCATTTGTTTAAGAAGTTCTTGTGTATCTGTCTGAGTTTTAACAGTCTGGCTTCTTGTTTTGGTCAACTATCAGCAGACTGAATCTTAGTGGAGAGTAGTTATAAATATTAACTAAATTGGTATTTTTTAAATGTTTTTTTCATAATTCAAACACATTTATTTTCATGGTTCGTCTTATCGGTCTATACCGGTGTACCAATCAGCTATCGGTATGGTATGTACCAAGTTGTACCAAGTTATACCGAGTGTATCGACACATAACATATGGAGGTGTACCAATGTACCGCCCATATTGGTCCCTTGTCGGACCGGTATGTACCGCCCATTCCGAGTGGTACGCTGCGGTATGACAAACCCTGTTTATTTTATGTATATTGCATCCTGTTCCCTTTAAACTGCATCTGGTGTCTGTTAGAACTTAGAACTTGGAGCGCATTCTGTATGTCCCTGCTTATCTATGTGAGCCTATATTGATGTACCTACTACCTAACCGTGTGCAGTTTGTTGCTAACACCTTGGCATTTGGTCAAGCATGTGGCTGGCAAGCATATAGCTGGGCAATGATCCTGTTTCTGGGTGCTAGTTGCTCTGTAGTTGAGCATTTATTGATGGGAAATAGTTTAGATCTTGCTGATGATGACTGTGATGATGATAGATTGATTGCCAAACTTCTCTTTATGTTCAGGTCGGAGAGGCTGCTCTGGCTATACTACACAGCATGGTGTCTGCACGATCTGATCTTGATGATGCTGGAGAGATTGTAACTCCAACACCAAGAGTGAAGCGAATTTTGTCAAGTCCTCGTTGTCTTCCACATATTGCTCAGGTGATATTTTCATACCAAATGTGTTTGCAGCATATATTTCTACTGGTTTTGCTTATTGAACTAACAGTGCCAAAATGCTTCTTAGTATATATTTTTAGTAAATATTTGATTCCATACCGTACATATATAATTCATGAATACAGGAAGGTCAATTTATAAGCCAAACACCAGACTATCACAAGTGCTAACTGCTTTTACTCCCAACTAACAATTGCCTCTGTCTGCCAGTTATTATTCCCCAAGAAGTCCACAAAGAAGAGAACAAACAATGCCAAGATTCACATCAATTTATGCAGCAATTTCCAAGAACAGCTACAACCTCAGAAGATACATGGGATCCATTAAGCTTGAATTACCCTTGCATGGAATGAAAAACTAGATGAACTTAGCAGGTCCTCATAGAAAGAATTTAATGCATTAGAACCCACCATTTACTGCAGCATGCTAGACAGGCCTACTTTTAGCACTGAAAGTAGTAATCTGCAAGGAATCATGAGCGACACTTTTGTTGCAACTCCTTCAGATTGCAGTAACAGAAACTCAGCAAGCTATTGCTGGAATCATTAATCCACATCCTCTATTAGATTTCAGATGCAGAAACTAGAAACTTTAAGAAAGTAGTTATGCAAGGCTAAGAAGAGCCAGAACTAAGATTTATATTCAACTTTTCCAGAAAGCCTATGCGATCAGAATTCTTTTGAATAGCAGTTCTATATCAGAACTTCAATCTGATGGTGTCCACGACTCTTTGCAAAATGATTCTCTGCTGTTGACCAAAAAAGATGCCTTTCTGTTGAGATATTATATATTGCAGCAGCTAACAGAGGTTTCCTTATGGTTGTCACTATCAGATCCCCTTTGCAATCGTGTAAGAGCCATCTAGCTTCCCACTCTAGATTAGAAGATCTCCCAGTTTCACAGAAGCATGTTGTGTTAATTCAGAGACCTTCAGTGATGGAACGATTGGAAGAATAGATTATTTGAGTTCTCGCAAACAGAAGTTCTAACATAGAAAATGTAGTTAATATTCTGTAAATGTTTTAATCTGGGCCTGACGATATAAAACTTTTGTAAGTGGTATCATTCACTAATATAATCTTATGTGGCAAAATAAAGATGCTGTGCTAGTATACTTGAAGTCTGAACACTGAACAAAATTGATCTTAGCAGATCAACTCTGCCTGGGTAAGGACGAGACCTGTTCCCCAATTTTTCGCTCCATGGTGATCTTGTCACTCAATACCTGACAATCAGCATGACTGAGCTTTGAAAAGATAAGAGGTTAACCTACATGTCTGACAATCAGCATGTTTAGTATAATTTCTCACCTAGTTTATACTAATATATTATCTTTATGCCTCACAATTGAATGGTCAAATTTTGGTGAAGTTGGGCCAGCCAAATAGTATGTAATATCATGGACTTAATGGACTATGTCTAGTGATTAAGCTTTTGCAGTGGTGTATCCCTGAATACTGATTAGAGATGCAACCTTTTTCAGTGAAACTTAACTCACCAACCACTGCTTATGTTCGACTTTGGCATACAACATTGTTAGTGAGAAAAAACACAGCAAGAGAAATAGCAGTCTGAAGTTTGATATATTTGATGTTTCAGTGACTGGGTTTGCTTTAAAGGAATTGCAATCTTAGATTTGCTACATTAAGTGAACAAAACTAACAGTTGTTTGGCTTGGGAATACATATTACCAATACATTTCTGCTGAGTTTTCATTTTGTTTTGTGGAAAGTCACTTGAAAAAATGTGTAAGTTCGAAAAATCACTAGCATTTTCTTCAGAATGTGGAAGTTCATTAGATTAGGCTAGGAGGCTTGATGTCAAGTTGACAGCTGCTTCTAAATTCTCTACCACTTCTACATGGTCTTTTGTTGTTGGTCTATTTTTGATAGGCTTAATTTGATATGCTTACCTTTCTTTTTCTTGTAAGTTCCGAGGCTATGTAAATTCTCAAGGAAATTGCCTTGTTGGTCATTTTGAGATTTTCAACTAGAGAAATTTATGTAAATCATATTTTCTGTACTTCTAAATTCTAATATGATACTTTATATGTATGTGGAGGGCATGTGTGTCTGATATGGCATGTATCAGTATATTTATATGTTGCTGGAGTTCCAGATTTAACTTTGTATTACCATATCTAACTTTGTATTCTGTTTCTTGTTATGCTTGTTATTTCTATTTTTTAAAAAATTTCTTCTATTTTTCACTCTATTAGAGTATTATATTCATGAAAACTGGACTTGTTTCTGGAAATGCAGGTCCTGTTTTTTTTCTGTATAGTACTTTTGACCAACTATCAGGTCTCCTTGTTAGGACCAGTTATTAAATTCCTCTGATGCTGCATTTCATGGGCTATGAGCTTTTATAGCTTATAATTGAACATAAGCATTTCGAGTCTATTGTATCCTTGTTTTGTAGTAAAAAATTAGTCTGTTTACTGTTTCAATATAAACTCATAGTCAAGCAATACATTGTTTTCTTTCTTGTGCCCCATGCAAATGGCTAGAGTCAGTAAAGACCAGCAATTGATAGATTGCTAATGCCTCTGTGAGATATCTCAGGCTATTCTTACTGGGGAACCTAGCATTGTTGAGGTGGCTGCTTCCTTGCTCAAGGCTATTGTGACAAGAAATCCAAAGGCAATGGTTCGATTATATAGCACTGGTGCCTTTTATTTTGCTCTTGCGTATCCTGGATCTAATCTTCATTCAATCGCACAACTATTTTCTGTGACACACATCCATCAAGCATTCCACGGTGGTGAAGAGGCAGCATTATCTTCATCTTTGCCCTTGGCAAAGCGAAGTGTACTGGGTGGACTTCTTCCAGAATCCTTGTTATATGTACTGGAGCGTAGTGGACCTGCAGCTTTTGCTGCAGCTATGGTATCTGATTCTGACACCCCAGAAATCATTTGGACACACAAAATGCGAGCCGAACATCTGATTCGGCAGGTACATCTATATGCTCTTGATGTGATATAATTTGTCAATTTGCCTAACAATGTTTTTGATTCTTATTTTCCTTGTAATTCATCTGATCATGGAATACCGTGGTAACCCATATGTTGCCAGGTTTTGCAGCATCTTGGTGATTTTCCACAGAAGTTATCACAGCACTGTCATTCATTGTATGATTATGCTCCTATGCCTCCAGTAACTTATCCAGAACTACGAGATGAAATGTGGTGCCATCGTTATTATCTACGAAATTTGTGTGATGAGATAAGGTTTCCCAATTGGCCCATCGTTGAGCATGTTGAATTTTTACAGTCACTGTTGGTAATGTGGCGTGAGGAATTAACTCGGCGTCCGATGGATCTTTCTGAGGAAGAAGCTTGCAAGATATTGGAGATCTCCATGGATGACATTATAATTGGTAAGAATAGGCAATCTTCAGTGGCAGAGGATGACAAATATAACAAGCCCAGTCAGATTGATACCATAGATGAAGAAAGGCTTAAGCGCCAATATCGGAAACTGGCGATAAAGTATCATCCTGACAAAAATCCTGAAGGGAGGGAGAAGTTTGTCGCTGTGCAGAAGGCTTATGAACGGTTGCAGGTATATGTTTGCATGTTACTAAATCTTGTTATATATTTTCATTTAGCTATTTTTTATATTGTTAATAAATCACTTTATGCATTCTAATTCTTGAATATAAAACTTTAGCAAGATCGACAAGATGAAGATTATTTGCCATCATGTTCTGTCTGTCTTTCTATCCTCTTGCAAAAGCAAATAATCTTGCAGATTCATGTTAGAAAAGATTAATTGTCCATGGTGTTGCTTGAATATCAATATTTACCCTCAAAGATTGGTATAATTATTGGTATTGTTTCTTAATTGCTACGTAAGTTTACAAATGTGAAGATAATGATAGAACATTTTGAGTTGTACAATTTGGGAAATTCCTGATGTTCAATTGATTGATCCATGGTTTAAAACACTTTGAGTTGTTCAAGGTGAGCATAGCAATCTATAAAAGCTTGCTAAGCGTTTATCCCTGTTTTGCATCTATATTTTCACGCCACATTTCTTGCTTTTACGAGTCATCTCAATCTCAAAACTAGCAGCCGAATTAGACATAATTGATGGCATTCGAGAGTCCTTGGTCTTTCCTCTATGCCCAAATTTCTCTCTGTTGCTGTAAATTTATAACTGATATTTGTCAAGAATGCATATAGTAGATGTAGACAACACTTGCTTTTTGAGTATCTTTACATGTACTTTTTGCATTTGTGTCTAACCATTATGCTGAAACAGCAGCAACTATCGCAAGGAAGTATATGCAAGTAGTGCTGAATTATAAAATTAATGCAAGATTGATAAACTCTAATGAATTTTATTTTTTATGGATCATAAGAAATTACTGCTATTTTCTTCATATTCTACTAGTTACTATTGTTTTTGTGCTAGCAGGCAACCATGCAAGGATTGCAAGGTCCACAAGTTTGGAGGTTGTTACTTCTGTTAAAGGGACAGTGTATCTTGTACAGACGATATGGTGATGTCTTGGAACCCTTCAAATATGCTGGATATCCGATGTTGCTAAATGCTGTTACCGTTGATGAGGATGATAGCAATTTCCTTTCATCAGAAAGAGCCCCTCTACTTATTGCAGCTTCAGAACTGATTTGGCTGACGTATATATCTTTTGTTTACAATGCTTTTTTAATATTCTCAGCTTGATCTATCTTTTCCTATTCTGTGTATCTGATATGCTTCTGTTCTTCTGCATCAGGTGTGCATCATCTTCTTTGAATGGTGAAGAGCTTATCAGAGATGATGGGATTCCCCTCTTAGCAACCCTTCTTTCCCGTTGCATGTGTGTGGTTCAACCCACAACACCTGCAAATGAACCTGTCACCATCATCGTGACAAATGTGATGCGGACCTTTGCTGTTGTGAGTCAGTTTGAAACAGCAAGAGCTGAGATGCTCAAATTTGGAGGTCTTGTAGAGGACATTGTGCACTGTACTGAACTAGAGCTAATTCCTGCAGCTGTTGATGCTGCTCTTCAAACAGCAGCTCATTTATCAGCATCATCTGAATCACAGGATGCTCTACTTGCTGCTGGCCTGTTATGGTACATGTTTTAAAGTTTTCTTCTGTTCCTTTTTGCTAAATTATGGAAATAATATAATGTCACAATCTAAACTTAAACACTGTATTCTCTTTGGTAAACTGAATGACTCAAGGAATCAACATTGTATGAAACTGTATCACTAGCTGATTTATGTATATATTATTATGGGTTCAAATTTTCATTTTTCAGGTACCTATTGCCGCTTCTGCTCCAGTATGATTCTACAGCAGAGGAGAATGGTCTAAATGAGGCTCATGGTGTTGGTGCTAGTGTTCAAATTGCTAAAAATATCCATGCAGTTCTCGCAACTCAAGCTCTATCAAAGCTATGTGGTGTTTGTGAAGATGGAGTGTCAACCCCATATAACCATCCGGCTGCTAGTGCACTCCGGGCTTTACTTACTCCCAAGCTTGCTAATATGCTTAAATGTCGGGCATCAAAGGATCTTTTGTCAAATTTAAATGCAAACCTAGAGACTCCAGAGGTAAACAAATCAGAACTTTTTTTTCCCTTTTTCAAGTTTATAATTGTTATAGTTTTTAATCTAAAACTAGTGATCCTAAACCATGTTGAGTTTCCAATGAACTTGTTATAGTATTGCTCATTCTTTCACATGTGCTTTTGCATCTGATCATTGCTAATTTTAAAGATGCAAGTGATGTATCCAGATCTAATGACCATCTGCGAAATACTTTATAAGTGTTTTTCACTTTAGTATCCGAAGGCAGGTTGCTCAGTAGTGGAAGCCTGTGCACTGGGCTGTCTTTTATTCTTCAAGTTCATAATTCTGGAAGACAAAGATCAAAGTAGTTGTATGAATATCAGAGTGTTTCTTTTAATTTTGTCCATTATCATTATCAACATCAACCAATTTTGTTTTCTTACATGCATTAATCTGGTAATGCAAGAGTCTAATGAACCAGGTTGTACCTAGGGGTAGATAGACATACAAATACTGCACATTTTATCTGCATCAAATTTTCACTGCAAATGCTTGTAATTTTCTTTATTGCTTACTTCAGCCAGAATTCGACTAGAAAGCTTCAATTGTTTCAGCATTTGGTTTATGATATTAGCATGTGTATGATTATGTTCTTTGTAGTTTTTTGATTTGAGACTAACCTTTTGAAGTACTCCTGGGCTACTAATTAAGGAAGCTATCTATGGGACATAGGTGGACATTATACCTGTAGGTTAATTAGTATATAGGTATGGAGGTTACCTATAATGCAGGCAGTGTAGTTGGTGATCATGAAACTCTGGATCAAAGAGTTGAAGGTTCCCATTGATCCAGGAGTATTCTCAGAGAGATAACATGGAAAATTTTGATTTACAAAATGAAAGCAAATATATTTTATAAATGATTAATTAGCAAGATTATGTAATGCCCAATAATCTGGTTGCTTTAACTTCAGAGTTTCTGGAACCTGTCTATTTTATAATATATTAGTTTACATAAACAAGAGGCAAATGTTGGAAACTACACGGAAAACTAGCCTTCGGTACTTTCTAAAAATGGAATATAAAAATGTACAACCTATTATTTTAAAGATTTAGGATTTTTCTAGTTGTCAGTACATTTTCCACTTAGCTTTTCAGTCGGAAGGCAAACAATCATGTCATACATCTGTTTTTATTGAATCAATCATTATACTTTTTCCTTTTAAATTGGATAATAACAATTATTTGCTGTTGCAGATTATATGGAATTCTTCCACACGAGCTGAATTGCTCAAGTTTGTGGATCAGCAGCGGGTCAATCAACGTCCTGATGGTTCCTATGATTTGTTAGAATCACAATCTTTCACTTACGAAGCTTTATCAAAAGAATTACATGTTGGCAATGTTTACCTGAGGGTCTACAATGATCAACCAGATTATGAAATAAGTGAGCCTGAGGTTTTTTCCGTTGCTCTTCTTAAATATATATCAGAACTAGTGCATACATTGAAAGACTTGGATGTTGCTGCTGCAAATACATTTGATCATAACCTTTCATCTCCGGAGTTATCCGCACTTCAAAACGGTACAGTTAGTGTAGATAGTGACAAAGAAAAAGCCAATGAATTTCTGAAGGTTTCTGGTGTAGATGAAAGGAGGGAGGAAGAAGCTTTAGCAATAAAGAATCTTCAAATTGGGTTGACATCTCTTCAGGTACACCAAGTGACTTGTTGAAGCCTGGACCTCATCGATAGATATATTAACTACCTTTTGTTTTTCTGCAGAACCTACTGACGAGCAACCCTAGTTTGGCTGCTATGTTTTCCACGAAAGAACAGCTTACACCACTCTTTGAATGTCTAACCGTTGTTGTCCCAGTTGAAAGCAACATTCCGCAAATATGCCTTATAGTGCTGTTGCTTTTGACAACATATGCTCCTTGTTTGGAAGCTATGGTTGCAGAAAGGGCCAACGCCATTCTTTTATTACAGATACTTCACAGGAATCCTGCCTGCAGAGAAGGAGCTCTTGCAGTCCTTTATTCCCTGGCTGGCACGCCTGAGCTTGCTTGGGCTGTAGCCAAGCATGGTGGGGTTGTGTACATTCTTGAACTTATTCTGCCTATGCATGGTAAATCCTCATCCCTCCCCCCAACCCCACCCAAAAAAGAGAACAATGTGTTTATTTTCTATATTGTTTGTTCATACATAGGTAATGAGAATGTTGTTAAATAAAAAACATCGTCTCCTTGATCTCTAAAATTCATCGTTGCATGAGCATTTACATTAAAATTTGAAATAGTATGTTAAAGAACCCACAATCGAAGTGATATTGAAAATAAAACAAAAGTGTCTAGGTAACTTTTCTGAAATATGCATCGCAGCTAATTTCATATGTTGCTATTGGTTTAATGTTATTGGATTGACTTGTGAGTCTATTTTGCACTAGTTTTTATATAAGTATATATAAATATAAATAAAATAAATAAATATATATATATCTCTGTTTGTGATTAAACACAAACGCCTCTTTGGCTGTTCATGGCTAATCTTGAATATAATTGAGGGACGTAGAAATTCTTTACCTAATAAGTTGCAGCATATACTCAGTGGAGTGTGTTCTGGATTATATCAAGGTATCTATCATGTGCCTACCTTGATATGCATATTAGTATTTAAATTAAATTATGCTAAATTTCTTAGCTTTCTTGGCTGCTTCGCTGCAATTAGGGTGTAAAATATCGGGTCTGGGAAACTACAGTAAATTTTCCAATCAATGTACCATTTGATTGCCTTAAAAAATTATAGGCTGATTCCTTGCAGAGTGATATAATATAGACTATACTTCTCAAATGCATAACATTGCATCAAAAGTTGTAGCAATTGTGTATCCTTCTGATGTTAGTTTAAGTTTGCAGAAGAAATTCCTTTACAGCAAAGAGCAGCAGCTGCATCCTTGTTGAGCAAGCTTGTTGGACAGCCAATGCATGGCCCTAGAGTAGCTATTACACTAGCAAGGTTTCTTCCAGATGGCTTGGTATCTGCTATCAGGGATGGACCAGGTGAAGCGGTTGTTTCATCTCTTGATCAAACAACAGAAACACCAGAACTTGTATGGACACCAGCAATGGCAGCTTCTCTCTCTGCACAATTGTCAACTATGGCATTGGACCTCTACCAAGAACAGATGAAAGGCCACCTTGATGATTGGGATGTACCCGAACAGGCATCAGGCCAACATGTGATGAGAGATGAACCACAGGTAATCCTCATAGATCACATGCATTGGTTGGTTTCCAGATGTATATTAAGCTTCATGTGTGCTTCTTGTTCATGCAGGTTGGGGGTATCTATGTAAGGCTTTTCTTGAAAGACCCAAAGTTTCCCTTGAGGAATCCCAAGAGATTTTTGGAAGGACTGTTAGATCAATATGTTTCATCAATTGCTGCAACCCATTATGAATCACGAGCTGCTGATTCTGAGCTTCCTTTGCTGCTGTCTGCTGCACTTGTGTCCTTGTTACGGGTACATCCTGCCCTTGCAGACCATGTTGGTTATCTTGGGTATGTTCCAAAACTCGTTGCTGCAATGGCATTTGAAGGAAGCCGAGAAAAGATGGCTTCTGGGGAGGTTAATAGTGCAAGCAATGATGGACATAAAGAAACTGAGGATCCACAATCAGATTCCAGCGGTCAGACCCCACAAGAACGTGTGCGCCTTAGTTGTTTACGAATATTACATCAACTGGCTTCTAGTACAATTTGTGCAGAGGCTATGGCAGCCACTAGTGTTGGGACTCCTCAGGTACGGAAATTTTAGAAATGATGTATTTGATTTTATATTAGATCTTTAATTGGTTAATTTAACCATGAATCTTACTATTGCAACTGAAACAAACTCCTGCCTTTTTTTTTTAACTTAACCTGTTAGCTCTTGTTTTGCTTTATTAATTGCTCTGCTTTATATAAATATTTCCATGCGTATCAAAACTGTTAAGAAATTTTAAGAATATTTGAAGTGTCATACATATTCTTTGGTTTCAACTTGGTGTTTGGGTTAAGTTGAACAGATTTCAAACAAGAGTTTCTATTTATTGAGAAAAAGAAATACAATCTACAAAATGATTGGTACTCTTATCTTTTATTCACCTATTAGTGGCTTGTTATTATAATGGACCTCTTAGAACATTGAAATTATGTTTATATCATAAGAAAGTAACTTAATACATTAATTTTGTGTATGTTATTAATGGAACATTCTTTTATTAGGTCAAAAGTTATTTCATATTATGTTTATTGGTCCCTTAACTTTACATATATTTCTACTTATCATTTGTTTGATAGCAACATTGCAAGCTCCATTAAATAGATGGTTTTTTTTGGTAAAATTAACATATAAATTTTTCACTTGGTGTTTTTAATAATATGCCATCTCCATTTAATAAGAAATGTTGGCTTCAAGGTTCAAAGAACCAATCGGACTGGTACGTGCTGACCATTATCACCTGTCCGACCAGCAGTTGGATCGTGCAATTTCTCCCTGTTCCCTCTCTCTCTCTTTGCTCTGTGTCGATCAGTTGCCGGTATACTATTTGTGACATGTTGGCACCATACTGATCTAGCCTGGGACTGTACGTGCTGACCGGTATTCACCTGTCTGACCAGCACTTGGATCATGCAATTTCGTGCTGTTCCGCCACCTCCTCCCCTCATTACCCTCCTCATCCTATGCCTCCTCTCCTCCTTATCCTATTTTCTCTCCCTCTTTCCCTTTGGTCTATGTCGATCAGTTTGCCGGTGTACTATATGTGACATATTGACGCATACTAGACCCTTTCTGATTTAGCCTGGGGCTGGTACTGGTCTCATATCTTCCCTTCATACTTCTTTTCTTTCTTCACATCTTCTATGTAAACATAATTCATTCTTCAGCAAATGATGAGATGCACTGTCGGTTATATAGAACTCATTATACAAAATTTGCAAATTTGTGGGATCTATTACAATTTCCATTTGCAATTGCAGAAAATTGCTTAATTTAGTACTTTGCCTTGGTATAAACAGTTAAAAGTATCGATGTCGATGGAATAATGTCATATCTTGAACATTGATGTTCACATGATTTGCATTTTTGCATTATGGATTTGTTCATGCTTTTTTTTTGCTGCGCTGCAGTTTTGCTTGCTTGATTATTCATATCTGGTATTTGTGTCATTCGTTTTCTTTTTGCTGATCTTATTTCAGGTTGTTCCTTTGCTTATGAAAGCGATAGGTTGGCAAGGTGGTGGCATACTGGCTCTAGAGACCCTAAAACGTGTTGTTGTTGCTGGAAATCGTGCCCGTGATGCACTTGTTGCACAGGCATTGAAGTAAGTTGCCCCAAATAAAGTTTATAGTTTCTTCTTGCGAAAAGCTTCACAAATCTTACATGTTTTGAAAAATAGGACCAATCTTGACCATCTTAATTTTGTGCCAGAAAATATATTTACTTGTCCATGACCAGCTTTAGAATTTGACTTTGATATTATCTGCCAAACAACAAAGCTTATAATGGAATTACTTTGGTAAGAACTTTAATTGTCATGGAGTTCAGTGTACTTGATCTTATACTATCATTGCTGAATTTTTGTCATGGAAAAAGAATATAGGATGCTTTGAGGTTGAACTTCAGATTGAATGAAGTTCAGTTGCGTCTGTTCTTGTGGTTCTTCTCTACTATAGATTTGCCTTTTAATTACTTTACATGCACTTGTCTTAGAGTAGAACTACTGTTGTGTGGTTTCTCTGATGTACCATCACATATTCTGCCAAAACATACAATGGCCAGGGAAATAAGTACAATTACATAACTAGGAAAATATTATGTGCTAGGTAATTCTAATTGCTTCATACTCATGTCAAGTGGTCAATATAAAAGGAGACTAATTTTAGCTAAGCTAGTCTTTCTTAAGAAGTTTTGTAAATTCAATTTTATGGACTAGTTGCTATTCCACTTGTCCACCACATGATTTTATAGTGCTTTCTATTGCATACTTGATTTTCATATTTATGATTCTTAAGGAGCACTCAGCATGAGGCAGTAGGATTTTGCCTGTGGGAGATTAGGTTTGGGTCAATGTGCACTGCCTTATCCAGCCTAAGTACTTGCACAAACTTCATGCTAGAAGCTCATCCATGTCACTTTTCAAATCATTTATGAAGTTGCACCAGTGTCCTTTAAAATTTGAACCGAAAATATAGTGGCATTTGCTGATCTATTCTATGAGAATACAATGTATCTTCTTGCTGAAAATATAGTGGCATTTTCTGATCTATTCTATGAGCATACAATGTATCTTCTTGCTTCTATATTGGGGATAGAATCTTTTGGCTTCTAACAATGTATTTTTGCATGTAAATCATAGGGTCGGCCTTGTGGAAGTACTTCTTGGTCTTCTTGACTGGAGAGCTGGTGGGAGACATGGACTATGTGCACAAATGAAATGGAATGAATCTGAAGCTTCAATTGGGCGAGTACTTGCAGTGGAGGTACAGCTCCTTTTGGAAGTTCTTTGTGTTATATTTTCCAATCGGGTATTTGTCTGCCAAAATAGATCCATGAAGTTCCAGTTTGTTAGGGGTATCAATTGGTGATTTAAGAAGGTGCTCGAGCGGTTGCCAAGGCGCTCGGGCGAGAAGAGGCGAGGCCCGAGCGCCTCGTTTAAAGGCTAGGCGGCACGCTTCAATGAGGTGTCTCCTGGGCGCTTGCCCGAGCGTAGGCGCCAAGCGCCTCAGGCGAGCGCTTGGTTGATATAAGGCGACCAAACCAGACTTGTTAAGTCTGGTTTGGCTAAATTTGCATTAGTTGGTTCGATTGAACCAACTAACGCACGCAGTTATATCAAAACCTGCATGCGATCCCGACTCCCAACCCTACGCTTTCTCCCTCAGCGTTCGCCGCCGACGATTTTTCCCTCTGCTTCCGCCGTCAACGATTTCTCCTACTGCCTCTGAGTCTTCCTCTGTTGTCGACTGAGTCTCCTCAGCTTCCGCTGCTGTCCGCTGTTGCTGCTGCTGTCCATGATGCGACTCCGATGCCTCCTGCTGTCAGTGACTCCGTTGCCGCTACTGCTGCCTCCTGTTGTCAACGACTCCGTAACTTCCGCTGTTGTTCTCTTGCTGTCCGCGACTCTGTTGCCGCTGCTGCTGTCCGCTGCCGCGACTGTTGTCATCTAACTTCTCACCGCTGACTTCTCATCGCAACTTCTCACTGTCGGTTTATACTCTTCCCTTCTAACTGCTGTTAACAGTAAATATACTGTTAACAGTAGATTATTAATTACTGTACAAAATAATCTTTATTTATTAGATTATAATATTATATATATTTTATATTTTAATATTTTAGAGTGTCTCGCTTCACTCAGGCGAGCGCCGTTTTGGAACCTTGGCGCCTTTGGCACCTAGCGAATCACTGGTATCAATTGAATTTTCATTATTGTATAACACTATAACTTCATAGTTAAGTTAGAGCATTGAAACTAATGTGTTTGCATTTTTTCCAGTAGTATATTTAGGACAGAAGGGTAATATCATACTTATCATGTGCACTGTGACCACTGATGGAAGGTGAAATTGAATGATTATGAACTTAGAAAATTCCTAAACAGATTTGTGTGAAGTTTGCACTGTTACTTTTTACAGAATCTTTTATTATAAAATTCAAGGCTATTAATCTGGGCAAGGGAACTTGACTTGAAGTTTGATTTGTGTGATTTGATCCAGGTTTTGCATGCTTTTGCAACAGAGGGTGCCCATTGTGGTAAAATTCGAGACATATTAAATGCTTCTGATGTAAGTTTTGAGTTACTTTCTGCTTTTAGTTACTTCTTTTCTTACTTTGAATATATGCTGACATATCCTGTTATAAGTTTCCAATATTATGAAATCTTATATTGAACAATTGTAATAGCATGCTGATTTCCTTTGATCTTTTTTTTAATTATGCATGGCTTTCACCAAACTTTCTACACTGGGCAAAATTAGGTACTGCAGCACTAGTAAATAAGTGCTTGGAAGTTGGTCTTAATTGTTTATCATAGTGTTTTATGTAAAAGGTACACAATAATTTTTAGGTTGTTGCTTTGAGGTGCATCTACTATGCTCCACAGTTTGATTGACAGTGTTGATGTTTCCTTTTGCTTTTGTTAAGTTGTGGTTGAATTATTCTTAAATAGCCGAAGGCGCCATCACAGGTATACTCTTATGTTGGCTATTCGAATGACTTAATAGCAAGTCTTCTGTGGCCCAATTTGCTTACACATTTGTTTCGTGGCATTGAATATTGATACCTTTCTGGCACAAATGGAACCTTGTGCTGGTCAGGATTCCTTTGCTTGCTGGTTGGCAAGTAAGAGAACTTGACTTAGGCATATACATTGGCACCTGTGGCATGACTCGAGAGTGTAGCATGCTGCTACACATAGCAATTGGCACAACATTCATTGGCTTAAACTGAATTTGCTAGAAGCAGGTCCATCTAGTCCTCTTGACTTAATTCATACAAAGATTCCCATGCCCTTCAGAAATCCTTGCAATGGATTTTGATCAACGAGCACTGTATTTAACTTTTGTTGGGATAAACTTATAATGTACATTATATTGAGCTTGGTTAAGCATTTATAATTGGGCAATAACAACCAGAAAAGTAGACAACTAGACAATGCCTGACCTGTTATTCGACTCTGTTGCAGTTTATTGCTGCCAAAATAATTGACTATGAGCTTATAAATGATTTTCTTGACCAAGTCAGAAGACGGTAGGATTTCTTCTATTAGTAATGGATTTCTCAATCTCAAACATGAAGTTGTATTATTATTATTTTATTTGATGTTAACCACTGAAAGCCATGATTTATGTTCACGATTTGTGTTCCAATTGATGTAGAGGTTAGTGGTAGCTGAATTTTTGTTTGTTACTGATTGTTTTTTTTGTTTTTTGCTTTTTGCCAGGTATGGAGTGCGTATAAAGATCAAAAACATGATCTTTTCCTCCCTTCAAATGCTCAATCTGCGGCTGCTGGAGTTGCGGGACTAATAGAGAGCTCATCATCGAAATTTACATACGCACTGACTGCTCCACCTCCACAGCTTACTCCAATGAGGCTACCACCTACTGCTTCCACCGCAAACTCTAATGAAAAGTAGAACCACCAGTCCATATAGAGAGAGAGAGAGAGAGGGAGAGAGAGAGAGACAGATGCATGCTCCAGTAGGTAAGCATAGCATCATCCCGGAATGGTACAGCTGTCCACCCCCAACAAAAAGAGTACATAGTGTACAGTATCTTGATTTTAAATGTTGAAGGAAAGGCCAATTTTTATATTTTTGCTTGTAAAAGCTTGAATTCCTATCGGTTTATGTATCATATTTCTTTGTATCTAGATGCCGAAATAAGTGAGGTTTGTTAAGGTTGGATATTTTCAGACAGTTGTTATTCGAAGCTATAGAAGATACGCAGAATTTCCAGTCTTTGGTTATGCAAAATCCAAACTTTATCTGAGCGAAGGGGGTCTGCTTCACTGCTACCGTTAATGAAAGCCCTCCGACCAAAGGGGGTCTGCTCCAGCTCGGTCCAGCTACCACACCATCGAAACTTTGCCGTTCACTCCCTGATCGTCTATCAAATCATGATGGTAACATTCTTACCCGTTAAAGATTAAGATTCGTACCATGCCGTTCGTATTTGTTGATATTATGTGAATCTCCACCAATGACGATCTAGTGGTTAAAGGTCGGCCACTCTATCGTTATTCTCTACTCCACCTAATGCCAGCTTAGACACATCTAACATAATGTGACGGGTTTCAGTGTAAATTAAGGAGTATTTAGATAATGTATTCATGGTGTCTCAAGTCTAAGGACTTAAGATTATGAAATCATTGTCTAATGTTAGGTATTATTAACTATTCAGTATTTCGTACGTGCATCAATCAGTGAACTCATTCTTCAACGAGCACTTGTGTTGTATCGTTAGTGTTCCCACACGAGTGGCTCTAAGATCAATTGTCTTAATCATATGGATGATAATACAGTACATCGATCTATCCGATTATCTCGATGTCCCACTTGAGTAACATATGATTAAGATTATTTAGGGTTTATGTTTAAATGTGAATTGATCTCATTATTATGATTTTATCATGATCTGATTCCTATTATACTGATCGAAGGACATCACAATATATACAACAGGCAAGATAAAAATATAATATGTTAATAATAATAATAATAAGTAGAAAGATCATGTAGCGTGTCGCACGTGCCATCACTCACGTGATTGACTTGCAAGGCACTTGTAACTAGTAGTTCTGCCTAGGAACTAAGACATTTGACGTCCAGTTTAAGCTAATCATAGCTAATAAATGTCGTAGTCATGTTGTTGTAGCCGCGACACTATTGTAGTCACCACAATAGTGGTGCTACTTCAATCGCCATAGTCGTTTTAGGTCGCGACTCTACTACAGTCGCCTACAACCAAGGCAGGTCGACTATCGCAAGGCTCCTATACACAAGCAACCATGCATGTGATCGTCGTCAGTTGTCTCAATCTACAACACTTTTGTAGCGTATGTAATTATTACTCACAATTGGGCTGATGACCACCAAAGGTCACCACCCTCGATAATATTGTTACTGATAATAAACTATTGATAGTAGTCCATTGATTAAATATAAGGAACCTCATTCGTAAATAGGTGACATGATGATGGACTAGATAGAAAAGTAGATTGACAATATAAATTGATCATTTAAGCATCATAAGTCAAAATCAAATAATATATTTTTATAAGCGAAGGGTGCTAATAAATAAATCTAAATAAAAAAACTAAAATACTTTTACAAATAACACCTTTTATGATCTGAAGTACTTCTATGATCTGAAATACAAAAAAGATTTGAAATACTTTTATGATCTATAACGCTTTTGCTACGTCTACAGTCGCTTCTTCGAATTGGGTTATCGACCGATAGAAGGTCACATCTCTTAACAATATTGTTGTCGACATTAAATTGTTGATTGTCGTTTAAACACGAGAAACCTCATCCACGAATAAGTGACATGATGGACTAGATAAAAAAGTAGATCTATAACACAAGCAGATCATTTAAGCATCATAAATCAGAACTAAATAGTACATTTTCCCAAGCGAAGGGTGCTAATAAACAGATCAAAATACAAAAAAGATCTGAAATATTTTTTATAAATACCACCTTTTATGATCTAAAATACTTTTATGATTTGAAATATAAAAATATCTGAAATACTTTTACGATTTATAATGCTCTTGCTATGTACATAATCACTGCTCACAATTGGGCTATCGATCATAGAAGATCGTCTCTCGTAATAATACTTTCACTGACATCAAGTTATCAATAGTACTCCATCGATCAAAAATGAGAAATCTTATTCGTAAATATGTGATATGATAGACTAGAAAGAAAGGTAGATCAATAATATAGATAGATTATTTAAACATCATAAATCAAAATTAAATAACACCTTTTCACAAGTAAAGGGTTATCCTATTATGATCTAAAGTATTTGATTTCAAAACATAATTGTAAATACAAAAATCATGATTATGCTATTATGCAAAAAAAAAAAAAACTTCAATGCTAGAACCTAAAATAAAATGATAATAGATCAAAAAATATATGAATTATTTTTTTGATGCAATTTAGAAAGTTTTATCTAATCTACAAGTGCACCATCGTTAGATCCAAAGGCTACAACAATTTAGATCCACAAGAAAAGCTATACTCACAATCTCTTTTCTTCCTATCATACACATGGGATTACGAGCTATAAGAAAATGAAAAAAATATCTATAATATTTTAATAATTAATGTATTTGGTCCTAAGAGGTTATATACTTTTATATATGGTTTAGAATATTAATTAGGGAAATCACTCCCATTAAGGTTCTCTTAAAAATCTCAATCTAGACTTCCATAAGAGGTATCGATAGTTAAAAAGCACCCTTAACAAATGCAAATTACGATCGCAGATATAAAATAAAAAGCCCAATTTAGAACCTAAGCATACTAGGGGTAGGGTCTTATACTTATCTACATAAATCGATTTAGGTTTAGACACGCAGGGTGCGAAAGGTACACTATCGGTGAGCTTACCATGCAAATTTTTTTATGCAAAGTGGGCCTTCATTTAGGCGTTCGTGTTCGTGTGGTAGCCTCATCTTAGTTAGATTTCTTTTTCTTTTTTTTTATTGTTTAAGGCTTGTAAGTGGAATTCATGAGCATTCCTTACATAGCGGTATTTGTGAGAATTTTCTCGTTAAGAGAGTGAACTCCACTTTGTAATACAATCATTGTGAGCCAGCAAAAGGTAATTATTTTAATTATCAAATAAAGTGAGCGAGCAAAAGGTAATTATTTTAATTATCAAATAAAAAAGTGTTCTGTTTGCTGTTCACTAGTCTATTTTTTTATTACGGAAATAGATGCAACCTCCTCCAAGCCTCACACGATCCACTAAAAATATACAATCGAGATAAATAGTTAACAAGCGAATTATCTTCCCATAATTCAAAACCACACAATAGGGCTAATAATCGATCAAGCGTATGAGACAAAGCAGTAGCCTATCTAGCGTAGGAAAGTTCGACCTGGACTAAGACAACCTTGGAGTGCAAAGTACAACAACATTTGACGCAGGCTTGACGCTCGAAGACCATAGGCCAATTCAATAAAGGATATCGGTGACATTAAAAGCTGAAATACGTCCGACCCCCGATCGACAAGTATAAAAACTACTCCTGAGCACAGGTAAAAGGAATGAAAAACTCATACACTCTACATACAGTTTCCAGATCCACCTCGATCAATGCATTGACTTGAGCATTGGAGGGGTTACATCGGACGCTCCCATCCCGATGAGGGTACATGATCCCTCAATAGGCCCCGAGAAGGGGAAGAGCCTGAGACACACTCACGAGTAGATCGACTAAGGTATATTCCAGAACAAACCCAATCGATCATTCCCGAACTTCCCAACCTCTTATCGATTTACACGGATGAGCTTACGCGTATATACGAAATCGAACCGTGCTCACTCCTCGATCACAGCATCGTCACACAGCCATGCAACCGGCGTAAGGGATCGATCATATGGAAAGTTGTGCAACGAGGAATTGGTGGTTCGGTAAGGGACGACAAGCTACATTTCTAGTATGTGCCGTGCGGCCGCCATTACTACCAACAGCGCGTAAGAGCTGGACCTTCAAAATGAGCTGTCCCATCTCCATCTACTGTGAGCCCATACAAACACATGCCAAATAGCCATCCCCTCACTCCGTTCCTTCCATTAGCAAGCTGGCCAACGTACGATATGGGAAGACGACGATCCAACCCACCACCAACTCTCTCCTGCGCTTCTCGACGACGAAAGTGGGAACGCCACCACCACTGGTCTCTCCCCGACGCACTATCTTCTTCTATCTTATTATGGTGCGACAGATACAATCCAACTTCGATGGTCGTCGTATCCCCAACGCCGCTAAATTGGACCGCACTACATACACCGTCAAAAAGAATCAACCAATACTGTGTAATCTAAGTAAGCCATGACCGCTGCTGCTATCTTCTTCATTTTTGTATGATTCTTGATTTGCTGTAACAAATGACTGCAAAGCACGCCAACCATCGATGGTTAGATGCTCGACGCGCGTTTACGGTCGCCGGCCCGGGCTTTCCTGCTCTGCCGCCTGGATCGCCGGCGCTCCCTCGGGTACTTGGACTGGCCCCACTCGTAGAACCTGCTCTGCTCCGACGGAATGATGTCGCAGTCGGGGAAGGCGACCGGGTACCGGTTGGTGTCGTAGCAGAAGGAGTACGTCATGTAGCGCTCGCGGAAACGGCGCATGGCGGCGCGCTTCTTGGGAGTCATGAGCGCGAAATCGGCGGCCAGGAGCTCGCCGTTGGCCTCCGCGCAACCCCGGGCGGCGACGGAGTCCACCTGCTGGATCGGGTCGGCGCGGCAGCCCCGGAGAACGAGGTCAGAGAAGTCGGAGACGAAGGGCTCGTACTTGTAGTTGACCTTGTACTTGCCGTTGCCGGTGGCCCAGGTGGAGCCGTCCCATATGGTGGCATAGACGGACATGGGCTTCGCCGGGTAGTCGTCGCCCATGGCGTCGCTCCGGACCACCTCCCTGATCGGGGTGTCGTCCACGTAGAATCTGCAACACCATTTTTTGGTCAGAACAAGAGAGCAGAGAGCGAGAGAGAGAGAGAGAGAGAGAGAGGGAGGCAGAGCCACCATGCATACATGATATGGTGCGAAGTCCAGAGGATGGAGTATCGGTGAGCCTCGGCGGTGGGATCGAACGGAAGGACGTACCGCTCCTCGCGGCCTCGGCTGGTGCTGCCGTTGCCGTAGACATTGGTCTGTATCCTCCAGTCTTTGCCTCTTACATTGCCAAGAAACTCGAAGTCAAGTTCATCATGCGTCTTCTCAAACAGATCCCCATTGGAAGTCTGCAAACAGATCACAGATCAGTAACAATATTTACATCTAATCGAGTTAATGCTACTCGACGATTGACTTTACGAGATCATATCAGTAAAAGAATAGATTTCAATGACAATGAAATCGATTCTTTGAACCGTTCAAAGAACGCGTGCGGATACTGTACCAATTTTGTGCGAACACGGAAAAGCTTAGTTGTCTTTCATGTGCTGTTCGTATCATTGTCTCGAAAACGTGAATCATGGAATTGTTCACAAAACATACATGGAATTCGACCACACAACATTACGTTAAACTATCAAATCCGATAAATCATGTATTATATTACATATCTTATATATATTATGTGATCGATTCAGATGCCAAGTTATTATTACTACGAGAAAAATAATTAAAAGTTTAACCAGAGAAGAAAAATCGGTGGAATTAGTGATAGAGAGAAGGAACTCACGTAGAAGGCGACGACGACGCCGGCAGTGTAATCCGACGGCAGCTTGATGGAGGCGCTGAAGAATCCGTGATGGTACATATCGTTCGATACAAAACCCGATCCTGAACCACCACCACAAAAGCAACTCGATTACAATGGACGCGTCGGCGACAAAAGAGGTGAGGGGGGTGGGAGGTCAGGGTGAGGGTGAGTACCGGAGTAGCGGTTGAGGGTGAGGCGGGCGGTGCGACCATCGGAGGAGCGGACGAGGTTGTCGTTGCCGAAGAGGTGGGAGAAGCCCTCGTCGAAGGGCACAGCGATCACGTCGAACGCCGCCGTCACCGTGGCGACGCACGAGAGCAGGACGACGGCCGAAATCATCGCCATCCCCCAAGTCTCCGCTCCTCTCTGCATAACTAACTATAGATGTCGACGTCGTCGGCTTCCGTCTTCTTATAGAGGTGGGGGAATCGGTCGGTGGATGGAAAGTGGAGTGACGGATTGATCTGTCAACCAATACTGCCATACGCTGCCGCGCTACTTTGCCCGTCCACTTTGACTCGACGCGGTTGGGGAACTACTCGCGTCGCACACGTTTCTTGAGCGGTTCGAACGCCATGGTCGGCCACTGATTGCGCCATTGATTCGTCGTCGTTTACGAGAAAGGAAGGGATACTAAATATTATTGTATCATACAATAATCTTTGATATCTAAGACATCAAATCAAAGGCAGCAGACCAACGCCTCTCTATAGTTGCTGTTAGAATTGGAAGTAAAAAAAAAAAAAAAAAAATCCGATTGAAGTGGATTGATTCATCATATTTATTTATATATAAAGTAGAACATTTTTCTCAACTAATTCATGAGATTTTTTATTTAATTAAAAAATCATATTTATTATTATGCCATGTAAGATCGAGCTTCTATAAAAATATTTATCTTGGACCTATATAATGAAAATAATTTATGCTCAAAAATTTACATGCAATGATGATAATATCGAGTTTGTCGACGCCAGAAAGTAATATGACGTCGAGGGTTATGATTATCAAAAAAGAAGGATAGCTGCAACGTTCAATGGTCGACTACAGAGTCGAGGAAAGCTCCACACAACTATGACAGTCGATGAAATTATGAAAGCAAGCACAGTAAAGAGCAGGTGCCGCAGGGGATAAGCATAGCAAAATGGGTGACAGTTGGGTTCTACTGGGAGCAATTGGCGACGGGAAGTAGGGAGGAGAAGGGAGCAAGCAATAGGAATTACTCTTCGTCGGTTTAAGCATCGACAAAGGAAGAGAAAGAGCCGTTGAACCGACAACAGGAATGCTTGGCTCACTTGTAGGAGAAGCTTGCCAAGTTCTAAGTGAGTAAATCCATAATACCTAACTACGACATTTGCAAAAGAAATGGTTCCAAAGAGGAAAAAGAGATCGTCGAGGGAGTAGAGGAGGAAAGGAGCAGCGACGTGGTAATAAAAAGTCAGATTTAAATTCATTGATTAGATGAAGATGATAATTTTACTCAACTAAGATTTAGTAAATCAATTATATCTTTTAACAGCTGCCGCCTGTAGATCGGAAGGCAAACATTGGGCGGCTCGCTAGCTGGCGTTGATCGAACCGGATAAGGTTCATTCGCCACCGCCGACGAATTTAATTGGATGCAGTAAATGGAGTTAGAATTCTATTGGTGGGAGACTGAATCGAGGGAGGGGTAGCTGCAGAGAGCCTATAAAGAGTTTACTCCAAATGCAATTTGACATCAAGGATTTAAATGAGCCATTAGACTATCGTCATCTAGAAATTGTTCGTCGCAAAGATGGAGGATGACTCAGTTTTGCCTCAAAAAGCTCCCATGACGCTTTGATTTCGTTCCTCGACAATGATGAAGTGATGCGTTTATCGATGAGCAGAGAAGGAGGAGCATTTGGGGACGACGGAGCAGCAGACACAGCACCCCACCAAATGTCCCTCTCCTCCAACCAAACATTCCATAACGCTAGATTTATTGGGTGTACTGATGTCGTGTGTATGGAGAAGTGGGAGAGAGGGACATCATGAACGAGTGAGTTCTTGCATTCAACACCCGACGACCTCCGAGGAACGTTGCACGCTGGCGGGGATGAGGCTGTCGCCATGATTGCTAGGAAGACTCCGAGAAGGCTGGTTTGGTGATCACTCGGGTCATGCAGCAGGAAGCCTCGTAAGAACAAACCTGAAACCCTGTGATTTTTTTCTCGTTTCAGACGCTGAAGGGAATCAAAAGAAACAAAGACATCTCACAACATATCGATTTTAGTACCTTATTTCTCAAGTTAAAGGAGATCATATCGTGGTATGAGCTTAGAACAGAAAAGAGACTCGTAATAAAAGTAGGGATAACAATTATTATGGAGGAGGAAGAAGAAGTACGAGAAGGAGAAGGTCACTCGTCTATATGATAATAATAAACTCCGCAAATATGATATTTCTTTCAACAGCTAAACACACACACACAAAAAAAAAAAAAAAAATTGATGTTAGAAAGTTGATGGGCTTCTCTACAGAGCCCCAATAAAGTCCAACAACGTTGCTAAGACTTCAATCTGCAGAAGATGTTTGAATTGTCATTCAACAGCCAAATTAGAATTGGCATAAGAAAATGAGTAATTTATATATGTATATGTACATAAAAATGTGTACGAATGGAGGCTTCTATATTTTATTTCATTCATTCTTCACTGCATGTCATGTCACACCGGTATAAACGTAGCGCATATGCGTTCTGATATGCCTCAGCCTGTCATCTACCATCCTCGGCAAAGCACAACTCACACTTCACACCAGAGAGTCCTTTTAACCTCCACTCATCTCTCCCCCACCTTGGCTTACAACTCCTGCTCCTCAGACCTCTCTGTGGAGCCACCTTCTCGCTCCGGTCCCCAGCAGCACATGATCATTTATGCTCGCTCCTCGCATCAGGCAGCACCAGGCCAGTATATAAGTAGTGCTCCTGCTGCCAAGAGGAGGAGTGGGATAAGATCTGAGGAGGGTAAGGGAGGAAGAAGACTAACATGGAGCTTTTCCCAGCACATCCTGACCTATCTCTGCAAATTAGTCCTCCCAACAGTAAGCCCACAACAAGTTGGAGAAGAACTGCTGATGGGAATCTTGGGTTAGGGTTTTGCAGGAGAGCCATAGATTCCTCACACAAAAGCACCAACTCAGACTCCGTCGCCACCGACAATGCCCACCAACTCCACTTCCAACAGCACCACCCGTTCCTTCACGAAGGATATCGTCGGGATCTTAGTCCGATAATGCCCATCAGAGGGGTTCCGGTGTACCACCACCCTCCTGCGTTCCACTTCGGCCTTCGAGACCGGCAGCACCAGCCACATCCATGTGACTCGATGTCTCCGTCGAGGTCGACACCGAGACTCCTCCGGCGGTTCCCTGCGAAGCGAAGCACGAGGGCGCCGAGGATGCGGTGGACGACCACGCTCCATGCCCGCTTCGTCCATGCTGTGGAGCTACTGGGAGGCCATGAGAGTGAGGAGATGTGTACCTCTGGTTTCTCTTCCCATGATTCGATCGCGAGTACTGATTGATGATTCTGGTGAACCTGTTTGGATGTTAGGGGCGACGCCGAAGTCGGTTCTTGAGCTCATGGACGTCAAGGATCTCACCTTGGCTCATGTGAAGTCTCACTTACAGGTACCGAGTGGCCGTAGGATATGCTGCTGCTTTGGCTTCCACCATGTCTTTGGCTTGTAGTTGCTTCCTTTCCATGAAGTATTTAATATGGCCTAAATAAATATCATATGTATGAAAGAGAAAGAGGCCATGTCTTGATGAAGCTTTTATTTTTGTGTGTGTATGATGGTAGATGTATCGAACGGTGAAGACCAGTGATAGACAAGCAGCTGCTCCTGGTACTGCAGCTTCAATGTCTTTCAGTTTGCTTCTTATTTGGGTCAATGCAATGCATCAGGTTAAAGGTCATGTTTTCCCCTCTCTTAGGGCAAGCTGAGCTCATAGAGTTTTCTGACGACAACTTGCTCGAGATCCAGGGAACCGGAGCCTCTACTCAGCAAGGAAGGTCAAATGGAGATAGAGGCACCAATGATCATGGCTCCTGGAGCAATTCTTCCAGGTGTATAATATGCATCAATATATTTATTTATGCTCAATTCTTTTATGGTAAAACCTAATTATTTCTTGATAGATTTCTGTTTCAAGTCAGAGAATGCTAATCTTCATATCGAAGAATAGAAATAAAGCTTCATATACATATATTGTGACATTTGTTCCTCCTTTGTTTGAGACTTATATGTCATATTCCTCCCTAGAAAATTGAATGTCTTTCTTCTAGCAAAGCCTGCCAGATATAATAATCTTTACTTTCTGACATGAATCTACACTGAAAAGAAAAGAAAATTAATAGGATGGATGAGTGGTACAATGTCCTTTTAAAAGTAGTCTTCGTTAGATGCCACTAGACCGAAATGATAAAAGAAAACATGGTGATATATCTATCTACTTTAGGCAGGCAAAGTCTTTTTTAATCTGCATTATCAATCTTCATCAAAGTGCTCAAAAACAGCAGCAAAGATCATAGCTTTGTTCCCCCCCATGATCGTGCAATGATCTCAAAAGTACTTTAAGAACTAGAGAGTCTACTTGATTACCTCCTCATCCAAAAAACATGCTTTCTCCTTTTGGATGAGGTATCCGCAATCTTAGTGTAGAAGGTAAGCCTTTTGAGACTTCATTGCACTTTGCTCTAATGGGTAATGGGCACCACATGGGAACTGCTCATCACCTTTAATTCAATGGGAAAAGCTGATAAAGCAAGCAATTCACAAGAAGCAAACAGAGAAAGACGAAGTTCTTCTTCTTCTTCTTCTTCTTCATCAAGTATGCTCTTATCTTGCAATGGGCTTTCGCTAATGCAATATATTTTCTCATTTTTCCATGCAGCAAAGGAGACTGCTTCCCTGATCGACCCGGTGGTGATTCTTCCAAATGGATCAAAAACTCATCTGAGGTGACCACCTATACTCGTGAGTTTTCATGGCAAGTAGCCTTCATCATGTTACACATGAACTGACCAAAAGAGTTCATGTAGTTTTTTGCTGTGCAGGATATGCAATCTAAAATGTTGGAAAAGATTCCCAACCTGAACTCAACGAGCTTCTCGGAGACCAACATGAAAAAGCTCAATCTTGAGTTTACCTTGGGAAGGCCACATTCCATCTAGTGTTCTCATCCAGCTCATTGTATTATCAGATGTGATGTGTGTGTGTGTGTGTGTGAGAGAGAGAGAGAGAGAGAGAGAGAGAGCTTATGAAAGCTGAAAGAGGTTTCATGTCAGATGGTTCTACTGATCCAAGTCATTAAGACCAAGAAGGAGAAGAGTCTCTTTTAGTCTTCTTGCCCTGAAAGCAATAAAGGATCGGGTTTCTTCGTTCGATTGCATGTGCACGAGGTTGCTTTTGTAGTGTCCCAACAAAGTGAAAGGTGAAGCGCGATGTTATGATCCAAAATTTTGACAGGACGTGTGTGTTGATGGAATGGAAACTCATTTTAATGTTCCATCACTTCTTCCGTGGTTGTGTTATTATTACAAAGGACCAGTCACAATACGCTACATACACTAAGATTCTGAAATTATTTGGAATAGTAATCTAATAAGAGTATTACGCTACATCTTATTTCATCCATAATCTACTGCATGCTGACAAACCTGCATGTCGGGGAACGAGACGTCGACGTCAGATCCTGTCCGCTGCAGGAGCTTCTCATGTATCAGATTGGATGTCTACGCCTTGCATTCGTCTCTCTCTCTCCCTCTCTCTTTTACAGCCTCAGCCTTCTACAGCTTTACAAAGTGTCGCTGAGCCTCATACACACGTCTACGAGACCTTTTGGACCTTTTCCTAGTGCTTCTCACTCCCGAGATACTTACCACTACTTTTAATGGGGCCCATTCATGCATGTTAATTTATTAGTCAAAATGATAAAAGGTATCAATAAAGAGGAAGAAGAGAGAAAAGAAGAATGCGGAGCCACTGATTTGTATACTTGTTTGTGTTTGTCTCTCTCTCTATCTCTCTCTCTCTCTCTCTCTCTCTGTCTCCTGTAGTGTTTTGGAAGCAGATAGGTACAAGACTGACATATATTCGGAGACCGGGTTTATTTTACGAGTATATTTCTCTTGCAAATAGTGATACTTTTGGAAGAGAGTGAGGTGACAGGCATGCTTTCTTGATTAGCTCGGCCTTGTCGATCAATCCTCCCTACTTCAGCGACAGCAATATCTGCCAAGATGATTGGAGAAAGGACGCCATCTGGTGTGATGGAAGATAGCGATAGATTTAGTGGGAGTTGACAGCCAGCAGAGAAAGGGAAATTAATCTTCCGCTGGCGGTAGGTTTAGCGGGAGTTGACAACCAGCACGTCACAGAATCTAAATCGTGTGTGTTAAATGCATGAATTGGATGAGAATTTGAAGGTTATACCTGCGGTGTCTCGTACGCGCATGTAGTAGATTCTGATCAATTGGTTGCAGAAGGCGTCAGTAAAATGCTGCTTCTCTGCCTCCCTCAGTCCCACTTCATGGAGAGTAACAAGGGGAAGCTCAAAGCCGTGCCGTGCCTTCTTCTTGGACATCGTCCCCTCTCTCTCTCTCTCTCTCTCTTGCGAGCTGCTCGCGCGCGAGAGATAATTGGTTCCAAGAGGCGGTAGCAGCGCTGCATCGCTGCCACCTCGTTCGTACGAGTCTCGCCATGCGAGAATCAAGGGGAAGCTCAAGACGGTGTCATCTTGCACAACGTCGTCCTCTCTGCAGCAGCAGCAGCACCACAAACCGATAACAAGAAAAGATGCATGCTCTCTTGCTCGCTGTTTCAGATCTGTCACCCCTAATCAGTGCACCGCACCTGCACCTGCACCAATAAGTAACTCCTACCTGCAAAGATGACACTTCGATGTGAGCTTTTATGCGTATCACGAGAAGCGAGGAAGAGAGAGAGAGAGAGAAGGGTAGTAACCAAGAAAGAAGAGAGCGAGAAGGAGAGAGTATGTTTTGTGAGGGGGCAAAGTAAATGATAAGGCACTCGATTGCTTTATGATTGGCAGATGCAGGGAGGGGAGGGGCAGGCAGGCGTGGGTGGGCAGTCGTCCCATCACATCGGCGAGCAGGAGATGACAGGTACCTCCGGCTTCTGATCCTGCGATAGCGACCCGACCACGCCCCTCCCTCCCTCCCCTCTGTCCTCCTCCGCCCGGCTTTCAAGGGCCTGTCGCACGAATACACGCACGGACACCTCCTCCTCCTTCCTTTCTCTTCATCTTTCCTCCTCCACCTGCTGCTAATCTTGATTGAATTAAGTACGACAGCAACCGGTAGAGGAAATTGATTCTGAGCGTTGTTTGTTGGTTTGCACTGCGAATAAATCGATCCTCTGATGTGACCACACCGCGGTTCTGCGCCCTCACAAGTATGACCCACAGGTCAACGTAGTAGTAATAGCCAGTAGAAAGAAAGGTAGATGGCATTCGGAACAACATCATCTGGCAAAGCTGTGTGTGGCATTTGAAAAGAAGCATTTCTGTCATAATTCCAGATAGGAACAAATAGCATGCATGCATAAATGTGCATAAGAAACAACGCCAATAAATAAATCATTAATCGTCATTGTTGTGACAGTTACTGTTGTTATGATACGCGGTTGATTAACTCGGGCCAACCCGAGGCAGCCCATTTACTTTATTGGTATATTTTACTGGCTCTTCTCTTCCCATTCTCTACCACCCCCACCCCCCAACAACCATTTTTTTTTTCTTTTTTTACTGAGTTGTCCCAAAGAAGTTTGATTAATGTCATCATCATAATAAAAAAATATTAAATTAAAAAATAAATACAACTTCTGAAGAACCCTCCCTAGCAGAGGTTTCGGAGTAACAATCATATTTTATTAGGCCACAAAAGACTCCCAACTTTTACACTTGCACAATCAAAACTGGGGAAAGAGTAAACCATATGGCTTAAAAGAAACAAAAGGCATGATCACGAGGAGAGCACGCAGCAGAAGTTGCTGGTTTTCTACATGGATCAGGCCCCAATTATTAATGCACAAAAACCACCAAACTTACTTCAAGCATGACTTCGGCAAGAGAAAGGAAAAGACGGGGTCCCCCAATCCCAAAGAGATGTTTCCATCGCGTCAAGAGTTGCTTCGCAGGTGCTACCACACCAGGGTTATGGTGGCTGGTGTCTAGCCATGGGAGGAATCTGCAAAAAATTAAGGGCAAAGCGCAAGGACCATTACGACATGTTCCGTGCTCGCTCTTTCATTAGCTTTCATAACTACAACAAACATAAGTAAAATGACACGTATAAAATATAGTCGAATAACTTTTGTATGACTGTGAGATGCGAGAATTATGATAAGGGAGCATACAGGAAGAGTAGATACTCGATGCGTGGTGCAACTGTTGTTGGAGAGATATCGACAGACGGTTGCTGTTTTACCATATTTTAGGAACTATATGTTATATCGTCTGCTTATTATAAACACAAGAAAATAGAAGAACTTGAAATAACACGAGCACCAGTTGTCTTACAATAAGACATCAAACTGTTCAGTGGAAGGAAAGTATACCATGATTTACATACGATACATGTATGTACAATGGTTGGATGAGCTTTTTATGGTAGTATCTAAGGCTAGTTCATTATCTTGTTCTACAATAGCGTCATGTAGTCACTTGTAGAAACTTTTAGTTATGACGAATCATCTTGGACCCTTTATAGTGCAATCATTCAAAGATATATATTTATGATTTACATTGAGTATCAAGTATTTGTTGAAATGATTACTTATGGGATCTCGAGTTAAATGTTTTATAGGTATTTAAGAGACCATAAGAGATTTCGAGAAGACTAACCTTTTATATAAGGACACGCATAGGTGCCGCATGATATAAGCAAAACCAACTAAACCCATGATAAGACAGACTCCTATAACCTCTCAAATTATGGACATCTACAAGTTAAGATACTGATAATTAAAATTCATCAAAACCTTGAGCTAAAAGGAATTAAACTAAGCCAAAAACTTGAGTTCAATAATCAATTCACAATGAAGGCATGACTGTCAAGTGAGGCTATTCAACATTTAATGAAGAAGGCGTCCAGATTCCTAGGGCATGGTTCCACATTACATCAAGGTTGTTCCACTGAGACATTGGCTTCACTAGTTAATGCCCCTCTACAAAAGAACTAATGGTTACCGTAAGGAATAAGGTGCCATATGCATAAACAATCGAAGGACAAACAGAGACACGAGAGATAGTCCTAGTAATTATGATTACAAAAAGCACTTTGAGGAATCCAAAGACTTGTGTTCATCATTAAGAACTAGGACTAGATGGTTGCGAAAAGCTTAAGATTAAAAAAAACAAAAAAACAGCAAACGGAAGCTTGGAACTTAAAGTGGTTCAATGATTTACATAACCTACTCTATTTACAGAGTGCTGTAAACTAAAAAAAATCAAATCCGACACAGCTATCTGGTAGCATTTGCAGCATTTGTTAAAAATAAAAGAAATCTGACCTTGTGTTGCAGCCTCATTATTGTAGAAACCAACAAATTGTCCCCGATTATCTGCCTTAACTTTTTAATCAGGTCAATTCGGCTTATGTTTCTCTTCTGGTTAAAAAGGAAAAAGAAATGACTATTCAGGAAGCTAGACTAGGTCAAGCAGAAAACAACAACACTTTTCACTAAAGCGTTTAGACCTTGAACTCATTATAATGAGTGTGAACCAAGTCCATGTCTTCAGGAGACACCTTAGTTGAGATTGCTGCAAATAACATTGAGAAGGGCATCCATGGTGAGGTTGAAATCTTTGGTGCTGCACTCGACACTGGAACCTGAGATTGATTTGTGCAGGTCAGGTTTGGCTGAAAAGCCTTATCCTACAGTACAAAAGAAAATAACAATTATAGTAACAGTCAAGGTTCGCCAAATCGTACTATACCAGCATTCCGAGCTAAGCTCGGTACGGTATAGTATGCTGGTACTAAGTGATATGCCCAAATGTACCACACAGTATGTGTATATATAATTATATATTAAAGTTAAAAAACATAAAAGAGGGCAACGTTGCCTCGTTCCTTCTCCCCACGCGGGGAGAAGAAATCGCCCGTGGCGACGGATCGGGAGAGTAGCACTGGACTCCAGGTTCTCCCTTTTCTTCTCTTCTTCTCCTTCTTCTTCTTTCTCCCTCCCTCGGCTGATATCGGCAGCTGACGGTCGAAATCGATCATTACCGCCCGACAGCAACAGTCGATGGTCGAAATCGATCATTATCGATCGATTTCGGGTGGTAACGGGGCGGAAACAGCCCCAATTGACGGTACCACTCGGTAGCGAGCGGTCCACGTACCGGTCAGCAAGTGGATCGGTATGTACCATCCACCAAGCGATACGATTCGAAATCGCCAACCTTGGTAACAGGTATACATAATACTGAAAGCCAAAAGAAAAAAAATAAAGAAAAGATCATTTAGATGCAGAGAAAAGATGGCTGCACTAGCTAAAATTGTTCTACAGAAGACAGGATCAGAACAGAAGTGGATAATTATGAGAAAGACTAAATCTCTTTCGCGCTCCAACCATAAAGACCACCTTACAGATAAATGTACTTTTGAAGCATGAATATGAATATTGCTAAATCTTGAAAAACTAAAATTCATCATGGCATGGATAAGGTGTTCAAAATATTTAACACAATAATATATGTAACAACAGTTGACATTTTTCTACAGTTTTCAAACAGGTATTTATATCTCATGATATATAATAAGCAAACAATCAAAATTCCTAAACCTACTATTCAGAAAATGGAAATGACAGATAGAGAGAAGATAGCAAAAGCTTATAAATATAGTTTTTTTTAAACTCACTAATCATAATTTGATGCTTAACAAAAACCACACGATCAGATAATCTATCTGATCTTATATTCATTTCTACAGTAAAAATTATCAGAAAAAAAAATCCTAAGTAGAACCTATTAGATATCAAATTATGTATCATTAAAAGTATCTGATTGTTTTATAATTATTAGAAAACATATATTTCAATGAAATATCGAACACTCATTCATAAGTACCCTCTATACTGAACATGTAACCAATGCAGATACTGTAAGCATTATAAATATGTTATGTGATCAAATAAAGAAACTATTCATGGAACAACCGACTTTTCACAACTCAAGCCTGATTCATGGTGCAGCATTTCCATGAAATATATTGGGGTAGGATTAGGAATCTGCAAATTGTAAGACACACCTGTAGTAAGCTGTGAGGTGAATTAGAATTCATGAGGGCAGATACATTGCATATACTTTCTTTCCCAAGCAAATATTCTGCAGTCACATTAGTATTCAAGTATTTCAGAAATTCCATTCATAATTGTAAAAAAATAATCCACAGAAGTAATACATCAAATGCATTACCTTCAACTTTGGAGGTTGCTTTAAAAGTCACTATGAATTCTGCATAGATATGGGTATACAAATTCACATCCCAAATAATATAATGCTTCGGCTTATGAAGATCATCTACACCAGTGTCAAAGTTTCCTTTACTAGGCTGACACTGATTAGATCCAGGGTGAATGAGTTCCACATTTCCCATTATAATGAGGCACAACATCAGGTATATGACACCATTTTCATCGACATCACAATACCTAGCACTGTAGACAGCATATGCAAGTGACTCATTGTTCTTCACAATTCATTATTAAAAAAAATCCAAGAGAAGTAAATAACAGGTGCACCTGGAGATCCAGATAAGAAATTGTTGGCAGCCCTAATGAAAGAAAAATTAAGGTCTTCCTGAAGGTGCACAAACATGACAAATGTAATGTCAAAATGAAACCTCACCAGATATTGGAGCAATTCGCAGGTGTGAGATGAATGCCATTGCCATAAAGACGTTTATGGAAAGGTGGTTTCATAACCCCGTGCATTATCATTTCTTCCACAGCATCCTTGGTTGAAGCAAGCCATGCATAACGGACATTTGCATTGCCACGTGCCTTTTTAGTTGTTTCAACCCACTCTTGGAAAATGTTATACCGAACTAGTCCTACATCATTTCTCAAAGGAGTCCTATGGATTCCAACTATATCTTTTGGATCAATAATCTTGCCCAGCCCTTGAAGTAACATATCCTGCACAGCTCTATTAACATGATGACCACCAGCAGGTGCTTGACAAGCTCCAAAGGCAGGGATATTTAGAGGCAAAACAGAACCTGGGTCATTTTCTCCAACTACTTCGTTGACTTCAGCACAAGTATTTTGGTCAAGGGAAGAATTTTCTTCACTCTTAACCCTCTTGAGATTAGGCATAACCCCATGATCGACTCCAGAACCTGAACTTTTAGCTGCATTATTGGTAATCTTAAATTGTGCATTGACTTCATGTGTACCATTTGGTCCAGGACCCATGTGAGCCTGTATTTCTTTGTTGGAGTGATAGCATCTATTTAATGCATAATGTTGGGAGTGTAATTCTGGAAAGAAGAATTTGCCATGGTCATCAATCCAAGCTACTGGCTTAACCAAACCTGTTTGCAAAACCACACAAAACATGTGAATGAAGTCCAACAAAAAATGTTGATTCTGATAACCTGCTTCAGTAATTCCTTTCTTTGACCGAAAATCATCCTGAACCAAACTGACAATACTTTCTGGAAAATCTTCCCATTGATCATTCTCATAAAACAGCACACGGTGTGGCAACCCACTTTTTATGAAGTTGCAATAATTCTTGACAATATGGTTCCCTGGGTGGCAGATTAGGCTAGTTTTACAGCTCATTCCTGTGCAGTCCTTTAAAGAAGATTGGACTGCAGTATGTGGCTGTGCTACCAGGCCATGGCTATCATTTGTCACATATACAGAAGAATCTCTCTTCCTCTTGAGATCACACTTTTCGGCTTTATCCAACACCTTTACATTCTTCTGTTCCATTTTACTCACAAAAATAACTGTAAACCACCAGCTAATTCATTCTGTTGTATTTCTCTTCACAAAGGCTGCCTAGTAATTTACAATAATGTACGACTTTGCATTGGGGTATAGCCAGAAAAACTTATTATAGGGAAGTCAGTGAATATGTTTGCCCTGCAACAGTATCCAAAAGTCTCTTAAGTTTAAAAGACATTAAAGCTACATAGTATAGGATATCCTGTTGCATCTCAACAACAACCAGATTAGACCAAACAAATCAAAAAAAGAAAAAAGATGATGACTTTGATTTATACATGAAAGAAAAAGGCCTTAATTTAATTGGTGATGGCAGAGAAGAGGCACTTAGTTCACATCAGAGCACAAAATGAAAAAGGAAAGTACAAAAGGAACAGTCTATGACCTACTATAAACAGTGGAACAAGAAGGCCTCAAGTTAACATGTTACTGGAGAACAAGCAACTTGGTTTTGTGATTTCTTGACATTGCAACTTGATATGATAGAAGATTAGACCTATGAATATACCTGTAATTCATTTTTTGATCAGGATGTCATGTACAATTTGAACCTACATCCTAATAACATGATACCGCATCATTGATTTTTTTTTATTTTTTTTCTTCTTTTGTTTGCATGGACGGACAGCAAACATCAGAGGTACAAGAAGTAGGATAAATTCCAACACAGCAACCAACAACAAAATAACAAAGACAAAAACTCCGACATATAACCACAGAATTGCAAGCAGGCAATCAAGGATCATGCATATCAAATTCACAAAACAATTGACTCTCTTGGTCAACATGCATCATGGCCACATAAATTCAGGAGACCTCAAAATCGAAAGCAGGCAATCAAGGATCATGCAAGTCAACTTCACAAGACAATTGACTCTCTTGGGTCAACATGCATCATGACCACATGACTTCCACCATCAAACGTCGCTAGATCACTTAACTCCGGAAGAACTCCAGCAAGTTCATAACTCTGCTTTGCGAATCGACGAACCATAACCCTAATCGATAACCAATTAGACGCAAAAGAGGACCCGAACGAACCCATCCATCTCCAGAACTATAGAAAACACCATGAATTAAGCCGAATAGAACATCGATCGGATTCGATAACCCATCCGGAAAACAAGGATAAATCCCATAACATACAAAAGCAAACCTCAGGCACCGGAGAAGATAGGAGATCGAGAGGGGGAGACGAGGATCCATACCTAGACAAGTAAAGGTAGAGGATCAGGTGATACATCTCAGGAAGAAGGACTGCCTCCCTCTCTCTCATCCGATCTCTCTGTGGTCGGAATTCGGGATGGAGGTTTACGTTCTCTCGTGATTTGGAGGATGCGGAGTCGAGCGAGGGCGAAGCACACAAACCGCGTAGGACCGTCGACGGTCCTCCCCCGCTTTCTTGCGCCAAGAGGCAACCAAGCAACCCCGCCTACGTACATCGATCCGACGGGTCAGCGATGGCTTTAAAATGTAGAATTTACTTGATCAAACTTTGACCGTTGATTAATCGATATTTTGAACGATGCGGGATTGGGTGCGGGGTTAATGAGCCTGCACCGACTTGTGCAGTGACCGAACACGTGTTACCGGTAGTGTTTAGGTGGTGGGGCCACGTTCTGACGATGCATACATCATCAAAAGGTTAATTATAAATTGTCCTTTATAATTAATTATTTTTAGTATTTTTAATTTTTTATAATTTTTTTAAAAATATATTATAATTTTTATACTTATGAAGTTAAAATATCTAGTCATGTTTCTCCTCGTGTCGTCGACTCTATCGATAAAAATATTATAGAGTTTAACCCTAAGCATATATCGACTCTACCTCACTTCGATTTATAACTAAGGAGATATGATATTTCTACTCACGTGAGAAGTATATGAATTCATTATAAATTTTGAAAGGGTAGGGATGAAGATGCTAAATATATTTTTAGTTTTTTATACAAAAGATAATATGTAATTAGCCTTTCAATTTCAAGTTCACATGGCATATCATATCATGTATATATACACGTAATCATTTACTCGTAATACTAATATTAACTATGTCTCCATTATTTATCCTTATTATTTGGGACTCGTTTACAACTGACTCCATTATTAGGATGGACTTTATCGTCTATCAAACGACTAATATTGCAAGTTACGATTGAGATCTTTTGTTACCAAATAGACACAAGTACTCATGTCAATATATCCTAACATAAATTTTATTATCATGATGCATGAATTTTAATATTATTTTAATTGGTTTAAGTTTTGAATCATGATTATTAAAGATTAATAAAAAAATAAAAATTATCATTTTATCTTAAATCAAATTATTTTAAGGTTGATTTATTCATTTGGTAGCATGTCAATTCAATTCATTTGATTGAACTATTTAATAAATTTTGATGTTTATTGTTTAATCACTTTCATGTCTTATATTAAATCAATCTTATTAGTTTAATTATAAATTGAAATCATATAAGAATTGGGTTTATATTGGGTTTTATAACCATTGATCAGACCTAGCGGCATGCATTTGAACTTGATCATGTGTAATTATGACTCGTTTAATTAGTAGATGGCTGCATTGTAAAGTGTTAATTATATTGACTTGGAGCTTGTTAGTTTAATTATCTTTCGTAAAAAAAAAAAAACCTTACTTCTCAGTAGATAGATGGCTTGTAAGGCTGCATTGTAAAGTGTTAACGAAGACGTAGGCAATGATGGTTGGTGGCACGACAGCCTTGTTGTTGAGTGCAACAGTTGCACGAGGCTGTGGCTTATTATAATCGGATGGATTGCCACTATGTGTTATCACGGTGATGGAATTTGGTAATAGAAGCATCGTTGGAGGTCACTATATATTACGATAAGATAGGAAAGTATCACTATTACGATGTATCATGATGACGATCATAGACCAATCTAATATTACAAAAAGTCTTCTGATATTGAATGGACTGTACTTGGTACGTCAACTAATATTACAAATAATATATATTTAACTCAAAAAACTAAAAGAGTATGAAATATTCTTTATTATAGGGATGATGAATCATCTTAAGCGATGATTATAGTTATTTATTGTCTATGTTTAAAGAGATTTATTTGATGGATCTTGACGATGCATGTTATGTTCTTATAATTCTAAAATTTTAATTTTTTTATCTAAAGTTATTATGATATTATGAAATTATATATGATTTAATAAAAGTTTATTATGAAATTATATATAATAGTTTGTACAGAATTAATATGAATCTTAAAATTACAATGATCATAAATGTTTGAAATGAAATATAATTTCATGAACTCCTTGATATCACATATACTTACATTGTAGATCATTCGATATTCCCTATTATATGAAGAAAAAAAATTTATCACCTTTATAGATGATATATGAAAACATAATAATATATCTAATTCATATAATATATTAGAGATAATTAGATATAATAGTTAAAAATTATCATATTGGACGGGGGTGATGAATTTTATAAATAAGGATTAGGATTTTGATCTTTTTACTAGTTTCCTATAGAACAATGAATTAATGAGAGCGATAATCTCAAAATTTAATATTGGGGAGATACAAGTTGAAGCTCTCTTTATTATTTTCAATTCGATAGGTTGTTTATCAAATCACTAAATGATTTGGTGAAGTTAAATAATAAAATAATATTGATAAACTCATATATAACATTGATATCGTTGATGAATTTATGATTATGTGACATATAAGGGAAAGAAGACTTATCTCTTTTATGATTAGGTGATATTTATATAAAAACTATATTATGACATAGGGATTAAAAGGATTCCTTATTATTTTCACACGTTATGAAAAATGACAATTTTGAAAATTGATACGATCCAATGAAGAAATGATTAAAATTAATGGATCATAATACTATCTAAAAAATCATCGAGCTATCTAATAATTATAAAAAAGTCAATTGTAAATTTGTCTTTAAGACTAAATATAACTTAAACGATAATATTGAATGATATTAAGTTTATGATCAAAAATAAATTATATGAAATAACCTAAAAGATTCATAGAAAATGAAAAGAAAAGTTTGAATTGCAAACTTTAAAAATTTATTTATAAAGTTTTATCGTACCATTATTATTTTTAGATTTAAAAAAGATATCATTGATTAATATTTATATTTAAAGGTTAGCGGGAGAAGTTTATTATATTAATTTATGGATGATATCTTTGTTTGCTAGTAGTGATCTAATTTTATTGTAAGAGACTAAGATATTTATTATGAAGAATCTTAAGATAATTGATATGAATAATATAACTTATGTTATTGATATTAAAATATTTAGAGATAGATATTAAAGATTGCTAGACTATCTAAAAAAAAGTACATTGATCGTGACTTAAAATGATTTAATATACAGTTTTGTTCAACTAATGATATACCTTTTATCGTAAGTGAATAATTTAGTGAAAGCTAATATCCTATAAATGACTTAGAAAAGAATCAAATAAAAAATATTTCTTATAAATATATAGTTGAAAGTCTATTATATGCTTAAGTCTATACCAAATAAGATATCAGCTTTACATAAATTAATTTGGGTAGATATAAAGTTACTCATAGTAAAATATTAGAATATTATAAATAAATTAATAAGATATATGTAAGATACAAGAATTGTATACTCATATATAATTCAAATCATGATATGATGAGATTTTTGTATATTGATTTTGTAAATTGTCTTAATAATAGAATTATCACTTTATAATATATATTTATATTGACTTTAGGAGCAAATTCAAAAAAAAAGTATAATGTAAATTGTATTATCAAAAATAAAAGTGATTTAATGTCATTATTTGATATTACTAATCAAGCCTTGTGATTACCAAATTTTATATCAGGATTTAATATCATCAAACTTAATTATCAAGTCGCTAAAGATATTTTGTGATATATTATAATAATTTTCTTATTCAATAAGTACTCTAGCAGCATTATAGCATAAAATACTCGATAATTAGAGAAAAAGTCTAAAAATAAGTAATGTTAATTAATAACTTAAGTATCACTATATTGATATAGTTGATTCATTTATTAATACCTTATAACCTAAAGGATTTAAAGAATACATCAGCAACAAGATGTGATAATATATATTTATATAATTAAATATTTAAAGTTATTTATTTTTATTATCCTATTCATATTTATAGATGTACATATTATGCTTGAATATAATAACAAGATTATCTTAATAAGATAAATTACAAGGATTATTATGAGTTATCAGAAAAGATTAGCAATGTTACAGTATATAAAAGAGAGTATAATATTGATAATATATAATTGTTATGACTCGTATTAGTAGTCAAGCTTAATATAGCATTATTATATTTATTAGACTTATTGACTTATTTTATAAAATTCATGGTCACATGTAAAATATTTTTAAAATTTTTTAAAATCCACTTAGAAAATATTTTTTGAATAAAAAAATTCATTTTATTTATTATAATTTTAAATTTTTTATATCTTAATATATATGAAAATGTTTTAACTGGATAAGATATATTATAATTTTGATTGGATTCTAATTAGGATTATTAGTTAATAGAAAGAAAGTGTAATTATTGTATGATTATTTATTAGGGATGATTTTGATGAAAATAATTAACCTAATTATTTATCTTAGACCTCTTGCTTTCGACTATAAATAGACTGGATCTCCTAAGGACTATATATAAAAGAGAGGTTACTGATCTACTCTAATCTCTCTTTAATACTTATTTCATCTCTTATAATGATCCTACGAATAAAAATACGAGTCTAATTCTTTTTGAAAATCGTTTCATTTGGATTAGGGGATGATAAGTTTACAAATTAAAAGAAGAGTACTTTGAATGACATCAAGAGCTATGTATTCTAAATTTAATATATTATTATGATTTCAAAATTTGATATTAAATTTTTTTTAGTAATATGCTTATAAGTTGATGATGCCAGAAGAAAACAACCTAGATTTTAGTGAGAAAAGATATTACGAGAAATAAAGTTATATCATTAGTAAAATATCATTTGGATTAGAATGCCACTTGACAAAGAGAAGAGGATGAATAAATTTTCTTTAAGATAAACTTAAATTTAGAGACCAGATTTCTTCACGGGGAGGAATATAATCACTAAAATATTTTATTTCTTTTTTAAAATAAAAAATTCTTTGTTAGATTTTTGCTTTATATAGTTTATTTATTTCCTTAATTGAGCAATCTAACTAAAAAAAGAATAATCAACGATAGAATTTTGTTTTAATGATTATGTAAACAGATTAGGAATAAACTTAATTAATTTATTAATTAATTAAAATAAAATTATTTTTATTACTTTCTTTTGGAGCCCTCGCTCTTCTCCCTATTTGAAGACAACCACTCTCCTTGCTCATCATCAGTTGCTTGACAGCGTATAAAGGAACAAAGAGACGATCAATCTTGCTAGGTTCCTTACCTTTTTTTTAAATAAAGATTCTGATTTATATGTTCTCTAAATTTTTTTAGAAATTAAAAGTGTTATACGTTTATGTTGTTTGACAACATTTTATTCAATTAGTTCAAATTTAAAATTTAATTAGTGAAATTTGAGTGTTAAATTTATTATTATTTTTTAAGGTCATGATGCATAAATTTCAATGTTATTTTAATTGGTTTAAGCCTTGAATCATGATTAGTAAAGATTAATTAAAGAATTTCATGAAATTCATGCCATTTTATCTTAAATTGAATTATTTTAAGGTTGATTTATTAATTTAGTAGCATGTTGATTCTTTTAATTTAGCATTTCTTTGGTACTATTTAATGGATTGTAACGATGTTTATTGTTTGATAACTTTTACGTCTTGTATTAAATTAAGTTGACTAATTTAATTATATAATTAATAATAATAATTATTATTTAAAGTCAGATTGGAATTAAGCAAATTGGGCTCGAATTGGGTCGATTAAGACCATTGGTTACATGCGCTTGAACAGACCCGACATGCTAGAGTTTGACATGGTTGGAGCCTACGATGCGATTTGACCTCAATGTGATTCCAAATTAATTATGTGTGCTTCAAAAGTTAGACCGCGTTAGGTTGATTTGAGACCAATCTTAGGTGATTGATGTGTTGTTGGGGGAAACCATGGTTTAAATCAATTGGACGAAATAAACTAGAGCTCAAGTCAATTATGGGTTTGATGTTTTAAAAATGATTAATGGTATTTGAACATTTATCTGACACATTTGTAGTATTAATAAATTAGTAAAACGGCGGCGTGATATCAATCATAACACAATGCCTTCCCCCAAACCATGTAATTTGTTTTCCTGTTTCCATTTCCATCCTTGGCAAGGGTTAGCTGTTTAGGCTATGTCACGGCGTTTCTTTCTCATGAAGTTTTAATTTTTATATTGTTTGCATGGCCTTCGAAATAGGGAACACGCTGTATAATAATGGCAGCACCTGTCAAATTTGTCAGCCTGCTGTTTGTTCTTGTTCCCTCTGTTCCTTTATGGCTTGCTGTACGACACATGTTCGTAGCTTTGTGTCTTAAAATTTTCTTTCTGATGGCTTCAATCTTGCCCTTACGAGCAAATACGTGGTTTTCTACCTTAAAAATGTGTTTTTTACCAAGCAAGGTGGGAAGATTTTTTCTTCTTCTTCTTCTTCTTCTTCTCAGCTATTCAATAAGGATCTTTTCATTGATGTGCCCATCAAAATCCCAGTATTTGGTCACTCCTGCAACTTCTTGAGCTTCAAGAAGAGTTGTTTCATTGAACTTTTGTTAAAATTATGGATTTTGGTTTCTGCTTTGCAGTTTAGGTTGGAGTACAAAAATGAGCGACAATCTGGTGGATAAAGTCAGTGCCTTTGGTGAGCGTTTGAAGATCGGTAGGGCCGAGGTGAGCCGGAAGATGAAAGATGGCATGAGCTCTATGAGCTTTAAGATTAAGGAGCTCTTTCATAGCCAGAACCAGAACGAAGCAGAGAAGATTGTGGAGGAGGCCACATCAGAGAAGTTAGATGGGCCTGATTGGTCTGCCAACCTCATGATCTGCGACATGGTCAACAGCGACAATGATAATGGTATCGAGTTCATCCGTGGAATCAAAAAACGAATCATGTCAAAGAATCCTAGTAGGGTCCAGTATCTTGCCTTGCTCCTTCTCGAAACCTGTGTGAAAAATTGCGAGATGGCTTTCTCTGTGGTTGCTGCGGAGCGGGTCCTTGATGAGATGGTGAAGCTAATTGCCAATCCTCAGACTGTTTCGACTAACAGGAAGAAGGCACTTGTCATGATTGAAGCATGGGGAGAGTCTGGGGAGGAACTCCGATACTTACCAGTTTATGAGGAAACCTACAAGGTATTAAATAGTAAATTCCTTCCTGAAACATTTTCAATAGTGTCATGGCAAGCAATGCACACTTCAGCAGTTCAAGAGTAGACAATTGGTGGCAAATATGAAAACTTAGTTCCACTAAATATTCCAAAGGCATTTGGCTACCTTCTGTTTTCAAAATGTGGCAGTTGTCTTTGGTACTTGCAGAGCAGAAGAATTTGCTAGTGCCATTTCATGATTATAATAACTGTAGTTCTTAAAGGGCACCATGTGCATTTCTCTTACAAGGTCTAATGTAGATCATGGTTCTATGGACCATAATCTGGCTTAGGTCCACTGTCAAGCTTCTAAATTTTATTCATGACTTGTCATCAGCACACTACTTGTGAAAAGATAATAGATCCCATTTTCATCATTGATGTCATTCACTGTGAGCAAGAATTGGCACCTTCACAGTCTTTCAAGCTTGATATAAAATTATAATTTACCAAGTATAAGCTGTCTTTGAGTAATAAAGGGTGGTCTAGTGCACAAGGCCCCTGTCAATGTTTGGATATGGGAGGGGTCAAAAATACCCAGCCTTACTCTTGCAAGGAGAAAGGTTGTTTCCATGACCCAAATCTCTGGACACATTAACTTTATTATAATATAAGCTGCCTTTGCTGTGTTTAAATTTTCATTCATGCAACTTGTTAGTTTTCATGGAAAATACCCAACTTTATTATGATTTAGTTAGACCAGCGGAAACAATCTCTCTGCATGGTATTCTATTCTTTTTATCTCGAATAATTTAGTTTTATGCTCTCCTGTTCTATCCAGTGTCTAGTTTGTTTTTTAGATATCTCTTCGAGTTCTTCACCACATCTTGAGCAAATAGATCTGATATATGATTATAAGTGATACGGCTTTGTCTACATGTCAGATCGAGTGGCTGTGTATTCCTAATGGTTTTTTTTCCCCTTGTAGAGCTTAAAATCTAGAGGTATTCATTTCCCAGGGCGAGATAGCGAAAGCATAGCTCCAGTATTTACACCACCACATTCAGTTTCGGAGACAGAAGCATATGATAGTATAGCTCAGCAGACTGACGGTGTTCCTATGGGTAATTTTACTGCTGAGCAAATAAAGGAAGTGTTTGATGTGGCTCAAAACAGTGTCGAACTTTTGTCGACAGTTTTGTCATCATCACCTCATCAAGAAGTCTTACAGGTGATGTACTTTGATCCTCTTAAAAATTGATATCTTTTAGCCTTTTGTCTAACAAAGAAGGTTGTTCATGTAATAGTACCTTGATTTCACATATTGTTGTTCATCTATATGGCATATTGTCTTTAGGTTGTATATATGTCTTATCAAGTGGCAAAGCCATGTTGTCCTGGGCCTGTTGTTTCTCATCTATTAATTTATGAAGCATGTCAAAGCATCTGTGCGGTTCAAGCTACTGAATAGTCTAAAAATGATTTGGGTTTATCCTTTTCTGTATGTTTGAATTAGCGACTTGGTTTTATTACTGGCATGTTGTATTTTAGAATGCATTGTTACTGAATCCTTGAATAGGTAATAGCATTTCTAGGACTACATATTGAATGGAATAACTGATGCAACATATGTAGCCAACTCAATCTATGACAACTGAGTATATATTTATGTGATCCATATCCTTGCAACCTGTTGAAGTAAAAGCAAGATATTTATCACTATCTACCTCGGCTCTATGATTGTTCAAAGTTAACTACTTAGTTTCTGCTGACTGTAACCAACTTGTCTCTCTGCTTCCTTCCTTGTCAAAAAAACTGGACCATGTGCTATCATATTGTGATCCTTTTTTGAGAACTTTGAGTTCGCATGATAAGGATCTTAACCACAATATAGTAGGCCTTTTCATCCAATAATGGCTCAAACGCCATGGATGATTCAAATCATGTTGCGTAATAGCAGGGTAATTGCAACAATGAATTGTATGTGGATGTCTCTTGCAAGAGCTAATCTTCTGGACTGTGTTTCTGTTTCTGTTTTTTTTTTCTCTTCTCACCTTCCTTGTATTTCATGATGATAGAGCTATCTATGCATTTTTATCCGGAACTCATAAAGACAAGTTATTGATTCACACCTGAGATTACCCTAGTGTTCTCATACTTGGTTATGCTGCTACAAATAATAGAAATAAAAAAAAAAAGTCTAGATGGAACTATGTACCATGAATTAGTTTATTGTACAAGATCATAGAAATGGTTGAAAGGCAATGATGAACTAATAAGCTATCCCAAGTATGCTCAATTTTTGAATGTGTACTAGCGCTCAGTGGCTGTTCATATTTACTTTCTTGATAACGGAGATCATGAGAGTCTGTTTTGAGTCAAACTGTTCGAATTTAAAGTATGCCAACAAAGGACTTGTGCTTAAGTGATCCATCTTGCCAGTCTTATGTTATTTTCATTCGATTTACAAATTGACTTGATTAGACTCACAAAATTCAGAAATTTTGCTGTCTAACTAAACATGGACTTGACACGAAAAATGCATGTATTCATTGGGTTACCATCTACATGAATCATTGGGTTATCATCTCCACATGTACTCAAATTTGTTTGTTCTTCTTGTATTCATGCAGTTCATTTTTCTTCGTCTAATTGAAATTTTTCTTAAGAAAGTACTCAAATTGTATTTGACTTTTCCTTCAGCCTTGAGCTCCTAACAAGCACCCCCTTGTACTTTCTTGTGATGTTAACCACCTTAGTTGCTAATGTTATCACACTTCTATGTTAATTTGTTTACATGTTATGTTTCCTTTTAACATGTAAGCACACTAGCATGTTGATTGACAAGTCTAACGAGGACAGCACATCTCCAGTTGGTTTATGCTCATCTTTTTTCCATTGGATTTGTGCTCAATTTTTGTCTGTGGATCATCAATTTAACAACTCTGCTTGCATTAAATAAGTTCAAAGTTGATTATTCTCTTTATATTCAATGTAGAAAAACAATATCAGTGTCAAACAGTTGTAGTCTATTTGACCATTGTTTCTTTCTGATGCATTGAGAATCGAACTTATGTGTGAACAAGTTGCTGCATCCGCATACATTTACGTTTGGCTTTCAGGGCATATTGGCCATGTAGTTTACTTGCTCGGTCGCTAATATTCTCTCTAAGGGCAGGATGACTTGTCAAATACTCTGTTCCAACAATGCCGACAAAGTCAGTACACCATCCAGAGTATTATCGAGGCAGCAGGCGATGACGAAGCTGTACTCTTTGAGGCCTTAAATGTGAATGATGAGCTCCAAAGGGTCCTCTCCAAGTAGGAAGAGCTGAAGAAGCCTCCTGTAGTGCCGTCTGAACCAACGCCTAATATGATACCAATTGTTGTGGAACCTGAAGAATCTCCTCGAGCTGGCAGCGAAGATGCTCTCATCAGAAAACCTGCAGGTTCCAGAACCAAGCAAGATAGATATGGCAACATCCTATATGATCTCGATGAGACGATTTTTGGTATGGAAAATGGTAGCACATCTGAGAACCAGGAGCCGAAGAAGAAGCAGCAACAGAATGATGATCAAAAGTCCTCCTAATTGTTACCCTTCTCTCTATAGGAAAATTGTGGTGCTGATCGTGGTGTATGGCCTTCCTCTACTTGTCATTTTAGGAGGCAAAATATGCTCCAGTTTGAACTGGATTTCCTCTTCTTTTTTTTTATGGTAACTTGTTTCTCAATCTGAACAGAGAAACTTTATTATTTTTTGATGTAAATAAGGACTTATTCCTTGTGAATGCCAGTTGGGGCCAACTCGAAGCTAGCAAATAACCAATAGATTTAAATCTATCTTGGGATTAATCAAGACTATCCATATTTACATTTGTGTTCATTTTACATGATTATTATGTATACCAATTGTTACAATGTGAGGATGTTGATGGATAGATTGTGCTTTTTATTCTTTCAGATTTAGGGTTATTTTGGAAGTTAGAGCGATCTTCTACCAATAATTAATAACTCAATTTAATTCTTGGACTAATATTGGACTAAATTTTTGTGATGATCCGACCTGATGGGATAACTATTAATCCAAACTCATTAAATCTAACATGGGACTAAAATCTGAGTATTACATATTTTATACTGCACCAACCAAATATGGCAAAAATTTCAAATACATACAAATCATCCAAGCAATTATGTCGTTGAAATCCTTAACAAGTTCGTATTTTGTTGATCTCCAACAAGCAACCTTGCAAGTCATTCCACAATTAAAACTGAGTAGAGAAATCGGGCTTTTGAAAGAAACAGTAAAAAGTTCATCTACTACTCATGAGAGACCCAAACAAAAACAAAACCTAGCTAAAAAAACATTAAACCTAGCTCAAAAACACAATTTGTCTCCAAATGAAATGCAAAAGAACACGATACAAGACATCCAACATCTTAACTGGTCTTTGGTCCAGTATCGGACATTATTTCGATGAGAAGAGAAAAGGATTTATTGTTTCCGAGTTGCAAATGTAGCACCATTTTTTCCACCAAACAACTTTTGGAGTAGTAAGTTTGCTTGTGTCATCCCAAATCTTGGACCACATGCTATCTTGAACCACTCGGTGTGGAAGGATTCAGGCATGTTGATCCTCTCGTACATATGTGCCCCAAAGTAATCCCTCTGAGCTTGGACTAAATTAGCAGGAACCTCTCCCTCCTGTAGGTATCTAAATAAGCCAAAATGGAAGATGTAACCGGAGTGCTTATACCACCATTGATAGCAAGGCAGATAATTCGGCGTCAGGCAGCCTGTCAATCCAATATCTCCTTTGCAAACTCTGGGTCAATTAAGAGGTTTGCTAGCTCTGGGTTCCTAATGTAAGCCTTCTTAATGCGAACCAAGAAAATTGCACAGATAACTGAGACACCCTTCCGTATCATTGCAAGCTCACCCAACGTAAGTTCCCATCTCATTTCAATGCTCTTTGTTCTTATCAGGTCCATGCCTTGTGTATAGCTGCAAATCTTTGAGGCATAAAGAGCTCGCCTCACATCTTCAGTCAACTTTGCTTTGTCAATGTGCTGATCGCCCAATATATCACTGAAACCACCAGACTGAAATACTCCCGCAGCCTGAACTCGTTCTTCTTTGAGTCCACTGAGAAACCTGGAATCCAACGATGCTGCAATTGGACAGCCACTGATAATTCAGCTGCCTGTTGGATGGTCTATTTGCCGGTACCTTCCATCCTGGTCTTGTCTAAGACCTTGTCCACTAGATACCCCTCATATTTATCATCTTTTATTCCAAAAATATCTGCAGCAATCTCAACTAAGAAGCTAAGTTGTCCTCCTTTGTTCCATTTAGAGAAAACTAGTTGCAACTCATCATTAGATATCTTACTGACAGATTTAGATACATCATAAGCTTTAGCAAGTAGCTGCATGCCCCTGTACTCGAACCCATCGTGAACCATCTTTACAAAATTGCCTGAACCTCCTTTGCCTACATAAGTAACACAGGCCACTATCTGGAACCTGGGCAGCCACTTTGAGAAGGATGTCATCGATATATGGCCTTTTCATGCCTCTCCGTGCTTTCATACCACTAATTGTCCCCATCTATTACACAGTCACCCTTCTCCATGTAAGCTGAAAGTGTAGCTATTGTTTGGTCAACTGGTGAACCAGCTTTCACAAGCATGATGATGACACGGCGCTTCTGAACTGAGTTGACAAATGATGCAGGATCATGAAAACCATAAACTGGAAGGTTTCTTTCAAGTTTAGCACGTTCAGGTGTCTCATCAACCTTTGAGGTTGTCTGGTTGCACACAGAAATAGGGAAGCCTTTCTCAGCTATGTTCAAGGCTAGGTTTTGCCCCATGACAGCAAGATCAGCAAGGCCAATTCTTGTGGGAGCCATCTTTCATCCGGTAGAGATGTTGGATTATCAGAATTGAACTAAATAAGTGCAGAGACAGAACTAAACCTAATACGAATTTAAGAATTATGCACTATAAAAGGAGTAGCATCATTTACTAGAATATTACCATAAGCATGTATATATAATCTTAACTATCATTTTACAGAAGCATTTATATTAGCTAACCTAAGTCAAGCATCATAACCAAAACAGGGATAGAACTTCCGGTGAAAGAGTGGTTTAAATTATCTTTTCGACTACAAGGCAATTCTTTAGCAACTTAACATAAATAGGCAACCTCCACACTACCAAAATACAACTGAGGAGCTTCTACCTAATAGTACCCAAGAGTAAAAATATGCAATATCACAATCATTTTGAAAAGAAACCTCAAACTTATTTGCAATTTAAGATTCAGACTTCTATAAAAAAAGTCAAAATGAGAAAATTTGAGATGAACGGAATAGCAAGATGAATTTCTTCAATGTGAAATATCATATAAAGTCATGCAAGCAGTAACATGAATTTTTCATACTACTTCATATAAAAGTTAAATCATCATATTAGCCAATAAGAAAAGGATACAGAAGAAAAGAAGGTGACACATAGTGGCTGTCTCCTACGGTTGAAACAACAGGAGAAGGGAGAGGATGACGAAGTAGCATCCTACCTAATTACCATCCACCACTGCCACTGCATGTCATGCTGTGCGAGGTGGTTGAGATTTTAACTCCTTTGTCTAGGTTTTTGGTTGTCAGATTACTGGATTTTGTAGGGTTCAAGCCAAATTACATTCAGACACATTGCAGAACACCAAATTTGGAAATGATCCCAACTTTATTTTCAGACATCATGGCTTATAAAAACAAAACTAAACCTGAAATTTCCAGGTAACAAAAACTAGATCTGATATGGTGTGACTTGTTAGACATATTGGGTCATACGGAATTTACCCGTTTTCTCTCTCGATCGAGAGATCCTCTGTTTGGTCCAAGAAATATTGTATTGAGTGAACCATCAATCATTCGGAGCGTGAAGTGCAATTAGATCAATTTATTTATTTTGAGGATCAATTAGGAGAATTTATGGTTGACTTGGAAAAAATAAAAATAAAATATCCAGGCTCTGTAAATCTGAATGTTTACCATCTGTAATCATATGCAGACAATCTACATGTTTAATCAGCTTTGTTTTTCTCAATCAACCTGGAACTGATCTGGATTAGAGCCCATCACTGGTCAGCAGATCCATCCAAACAGATATAGATAAATCTCTAAATACTAACAGAACAACCCCTAAACACACCCAAACAAAATCTGAAGTTACAAAGATAAAGCCACATCTCTGTTTCCTAGTACATCACAATTTTGATTGTTTGTCTTAAATTCACCAGAAAAATAATAACAACTTTATCAGGTTCTAGTCTCCCCAGAACAACACCACGTTGGCTTCCAAGAACAGCAGCATGAATTTGAACTGTTACAAGCCCACAGGCGCTTCAAAATCACAATTTTATCATCAACAAAAACATATCTTGAACGACAACTCTAGCATCACAAAAAAAAAAAAGGGATCTTTCCTCCAACTACATCAAGGAAAAAGATGATGTATGCGTATAAACTTGTCTTACGACAACCATCGACAATGCAGAGACCATAAAAGCGAAATCAGGAGTGCAAACCTGGATGAGATGCTTCACTCCACTGGCAAGACTGGTTTATTTTTGGTGAGAGGACCTTTTGCATTTCTTCCCTTCTATTTTGGTAGAAGGCGATCGACCATATAGACAATGCAAAACCCAACTCTCTTTCTCCTTTGCCGGTCTTTTGGCCTCATGCGAACACCAATTCCTGGATGAGAAGGTGCCGCGGGTCGGGTCACCTCCGGTAAGCGGTTTCTCGATTTCTTTCAGGAGACGCAATGTGGGTCCCAACGTGCCTGGCCCGATCACATCTCTTCCCCGTTCCAAATCACGTATTCGGTGTCGTCTTCGGATTTGATTGGGCTGTACATCGAAAGGCCCATTCGTTAAGTGTCGTCTTATGCTCATATATACTGGGCTTAAAACGGCCCATTAATTGAATCGATATGGGCTGTCACGTGACACAGTCTCTGTCTGCATCGCTCAATGATGATGACGATGATATATATATATATATATATGACCTCCTGTTGCACTGTGGCTTTTGCTGGAGAGGAGATGGGGATGCTGTCTCTCTCTACCTCCTCCTCGGTTGCATGCATTAATCGAGCTTAGAAAGAAGCCTGCGAGGAGGAAAGGAAAAGATAAAAAGGAGGGTGTCGGTTCCTTTCTCCTGCTTCCAGCCCAGTCTCGTCAAGATCACGAGGCACTCGATGTTGTGGGCTGTGTGGCCACTGGTGGCGTGGACCAGTAGATCTGAAGAAGCTCCACACTACAGGAGGAGGAGAAAGCAAGTTTGTGTGTTGCATTGGACCAGCCAGTTTGCAGTACTACTGTTGAACTGGAGCCACTCTCACACCTTCGGCAAGTGACCGGAGGAAGAGATCTCCACGCAGACAACGGTGCAGAATTCCTGCCTCATGTGAGATCGAACTTGCGGCTAGCACTTGATGGGCGTGTGAGATTGGTTGTGCCCGAATGAATGAAAATTCTTAAACAGTGCTGCACTAATGAATGCACAGCTTGTAGTGTCAGTCCTGATGTTACGTGGTAGTTCTTCAACCTGCAATGCTCCCTTTCGAGAAGAAGAAGAAGAAGAAGAAGAAGAAGAAGAAGAAGAATGCAAGAGTAAGGTTTAGGGTTTGTTTGAGGGAGGTCTATATGGTGTCAAAAATGTCCTTCTCCTGTAGCTTTTTAAGACTTGTCCGAGCAATAAACTCATGATGGCCTCTCTACTGTAGAAACAAAATAATGTCTTCGACTTAACATTCTTTATTCGGATATCACTATGAACATATAGTTCTGATGGTACATATAAGCTGTTTCACAACAGGACGATGAACAGAAAGATTGATATCTATGTAATTTCCATTCTTTTCTTCATGAAGAATCTCTTCGAGATAATAATCATCGAACAACTTTTATACTACAGTTATCTCTGCAATATTGGGTTTTTGTTCTTCTGAAGAGGAATCAGAAACCTCGAAGGAGATCGATCACATGAGCGATCGAGGGAGCAAATTACACAGCAAACAGGATCTCCATGCAAAACGAGACAGGAGGAGTACTACTTGAGCCATCATGGCGCCCATCTCTTTTCTTATCTGCACACTGTCACTGTAGCACTCGCAAAGGATGTCAAAGCCGAGAAACGCGGCTGCTGCCGCCCTTTTCCCTCTCGTCCCATCACACATCCAACAGTGGCCTTTTGCACAAGCTGTCCCTCCATGCCATGGTAACCCAACGAAAGGGAGAGAGAATTCTTCCCTCGGAAGATGTCATCAGGAGATAGGACGAGTGGCTAAGCGCTAAAAACCTCCACTTCACGATGAAGAAACAGGTCCCAGTGGATTTATGGATCCGACCCTACGCCCTATCTCTGTCTCTCTCATGCACCGCCACCCCCCACTGACAAATGTGTCTCCATTCTTCTTCTTCTCCTCCTCTTCTTGATCCCTTAGTTGCATATAAAGATATGTCTTCCATTAAAAAGTCAGCGTCTCCATTGTATCGGATGTACTGCCTTCACTTTTTCTCTCCATATATCTATCTCGAACGCACTCATTTGTCCTCTTAGAAACAGTACCGTCTTTGCAAGCAAGCAAGCAAGCAAGATACTAATCTTCCTGCCTTTACTTCTTCTCTCTATATATCTATCTCAAACCCACTTCATTTGCCCTCTTAGAAACACTACTGTCTTTGCAAGCAAGCATGGTATTAATCTTCCTGCCTTCACTTCTTCTCTATATATCTATCTCAAACGCACTCATTTGTCCTCTTAGAAACAGTACCGTCTTTGCAGTGTTAATCTTCCTTGTTTCACCCTTGCTCTGAGAGGAGGATAAGTAGGGTTTGGCGGTCTGTGAGTGAGGCTGCTGCTTTGGATTAAAGAAGCACTTAGTAGGGTTGGGTTGCTGGAGACATGCGTGACTATATCTGGCAAAGGATGGAGAACGACCAAGGAGAGCTTGCCGACGTAGTTCGCTCCGGTGGGTGGGTCGGAGCTTCGAGTACTGCCTTCTCGGCCAGCGACTGGGAGCTCCCTTCGGAGCCCGTGGTCTTCCCACCCGCATCGATCAAGGACTCGAGTAGCTACTTGGGCGATCCTTTCACGAAAGTTTGCGACCCCCTCATCGACGAATTGTCCGGCATCGAGTTCTTCAAGAGCAGAGAAACAATGGCAGGGCAGGTCAAGATGGTCATCAAGGGGAGTGATTGTGGTGATGGTGGTAGATTCATAGCTCAGAAGTTGCTAATGGGTGGGGAGACTAAGAAGCCTTTTGATATCATCTCGCCAGAAGGAGACAAGTCTTCTCCTCACTCTCCGGTAATGTCTGGGGAGATGATGAAGGTAAGTAGTGGTGCAGTCGGACGATTGCGAGACGATGGTGGTGGAGTACAACAGATCTCATCCTCGCTCGAGCAAGGTGTCCAACGGAGGTTCGACGACCATAGACCTTTCTTTTACTTGGAAAGCTTTATTGGTCAACCAGATAGAAAGTTACGCTATGTTCTTCTTGTTTCTGAGGAAAACCTTCATCAGGCAAGGCAAACCAGATAGAAAGCGCCTAAAAGATTTTGTTGTGCTTAATCCTAGTAAAATCTGCTTTCAGAAGATTCAAACATGATCTAGAAATCATGTCATGTTGATAACCTTTTCTTGTTAGCCAATGTTGAACAAGTTCATCTAAAAATATGCTGAAATAAGACTCGATAGAACCATAATATTTTAGGTCATCAAGGTGGAGTTTGGCTGTCTCTTTTATGGTACAAGACATATAGATGGATGGGTGCAGAACCTTATGATCTGGAAAGAGTTCATACTACCTAAAGATTCGTGATTGCCGACCACCAAATTTGCTTCTAATCCTTTTTCGAATTGACAGCTAAAAGTAGGTTTCAATCTCTTCCTATATTAGTCTATATGTCGCCAAAAACAACCAAAAGGGTGACTTCAAGAGCGGAATATAATTAAGCAAAGCAAACAAAATTTAGGGTCTTTCTTGCTTGTCTTTTCCCCGTACGATATGGAATTGTTGCCATTAGAATGAACAGACTTCTTCTGTATCCAGGAAGAACGAGGCGAAGAAGGTAGTGTGCATTCCAGCTCCTGCAGCAGCATGTGGTAGGCCTGGCGGAGAGGTTGTGCCTTGTGATCTATGGGCTTGGAGAAAGTATGGCCAAAAACCAATCAAGGGATCTCCTCATCCAAGGTAATTAATTAATCTCATGATCGATTTCTCAGATGAATTCCTCCTCTGCAAGGAAGGAATTCCATATGGTATTATAGCACATCGTAGTATAGGTTAAAGATGATCCAAAGGAATTAACAAGGCAAGGAAACAGATAAGTGTTCATCACATAATAAAAGTCAATGTGCCTCATAAAAAATAAAAATAAAAAGCTATCAGATCAAATAAAGCTCTTCTTACTGTCTTCTGCCCGTTCCTCAGTGTGTTGAAGCTCTAAAACTGGTACCCTTGTCATTGTACAACCATGCATCAAGCACAGCATATGTCAGCTAATTTGCCTTGTCAATTTGATGTACTTCATGTAGAGGTGATTAACTTGGGTCGATCTTTTTTAGCTGCTGATTAGATTCTATCACCTCAGGGGCTATTACAGATGTAGCAGTTCCAAAGGATGCTCGGCAAGGAAACAGGTAGAGCGTAGCCGAACCGATCCCAATATGTTGGTAATCACATACACATATGAACACAACCACCCATGGCCTGCACAGCGTAATGCGCATGCTGGCTTCACAAGGTCTCAGACATCAAAGCACTACTCTACTCGCAATCTAAAGGAAACAACAAGACGCAGTGCTCCTTCAGTGAAACAAGAGGTTAGGGAGGTGGCTGACAAGGCCAACGATCAAGCATTCCACAGAAGGCACGACGAGCACCTCATCTCGCAACAAGACCACCCTGACAACTTCTTCACAGATATGTCGGTGTTGGAGGTCGACACAATGAACCTCATCTTCTCAAAGGAGCTTACTGAAACAAAGCCAGAGGAGCATGGGGACAAGGCCTTGGATCCATTCAGCATGTTCTATTAGGCATGCAGGAAGATCGATGATACATTGGCACAACATATACATTAGCTAGTAGGCAAGCTAGAGATCATGCTTTTAGGTTACATGTCCAAGTTTGAATCAAGATGGGGGAGTGAAGGGTGTGCTCGTGATATGTTTTCTGTTGATGAGTTGGGCGAGGGGCCTGGAAGATCCACGGCATTTGGAATAATGGAGGACAGTAGGTACAATGACTGCAAAAGCCTTTGCAGCGCAGTTAAGAGGTGTAGGCTGAGCTTTTCCTTTGCCACTGTTTCTTCCTTGTTTCATTGTGGCGAAGAAGGAGTGATTGGCAGTGTGCTCAGAGTTTTAGTAAGATTCATGGACAAAGGAAGCAACAAAGATGAGCTCAAACATACATACAATGGTCATTTGGAGAATGATGAGAGCAGGCATCAGGTCTTGGAAGGAACAAGTCAGTATCATTCATTCTCTCTTTTGCTCCTTAGCTTTTTACACCTCTACATAGCTTGCACCTTCTCAATTCTAAAGTCATATTACTTCCATAGTTCAATGTCTTATTGTGCTTTTTTTTTTCTTCTCTCTGTTTGTTCCTTTGTGTGCGTATGACTGTGTGTGTGTGAGAGAGAGAGAGAGAGAGAGTTTGTGAGTGTGAGATTACATCCACATTGTTAATGTGTGCATGTATGATAAAGATCAAGATCGAGTTGTTGGAATGTATAATGATGCTCAATTTACCTCTATGTAAGCATGAGATTGTATTCACAGAGTTTTAGTGTATGGTTTACAAAGGCAAGAGAAGCTTGTGAGTGAATTGGAAATCCTAGTGATTTCATTATCCACATTCTTGGGTAAGAGAACTCATTTATCCAGTTCCAGAAGCTCTAGGGAATTATATCCATGTCTACTGACCTCTTTTTACTTTGCTGAATCTTCATAGTTCCTTTGGTGCTTGATCTGAACTTGAACTTACAAGCTAGAAATCCCAAGTATATGATGTAGCACTAACCAGCTTCTGTCTGCTATATGTCATTGCAGGTAAAAAAAATTTAGGTTTTACAGAATGAACTGTAGAACATTAATCAAGATTAATGCATGTCATTGTCTAATAAATAGACAGGAATCTGTTAGACAATTAGCAGTTCCTAGGGCTTGTTATTACCAAGAATAAAGCCATCTGTAAAACAAAACATGGCCTTGAATCTGACTTATAGTGGTACTTATCACAGGGCATGGATATATACTCTTTTTCCCCACCAAAAATAATAGTTGATGCAGATGAAACATGCAGTTTGAAACTCTAGTGATCATGCTTTTGATTTATGATTCCAAATTAGCAGCTGGTTTTGTTATATCTGTAATCTTGATGTCTCCAAAGTCCTGCAGAGAAATGACACTTGTTGAGGTGCAATGTTATTAGATTAAAATGTATGAGAAAACTTGCTTTGGTGATCAAACCAGTTGAGATTAACATGTAAGAGATTGGATACCAATACAACTCGAAAACATAAACTTTTGAATGTTAGTAATATGAATTTTGTGTGTGTGTGTGTGTGTGTGTGTGTGTTCTTTCGATCTTCATCTTAAAAGTAAATATTTTCTCACAAGCAATCCTATCAGCTAGAAATATGTAATTTCCAAAAGCCTTCTATAGACATATATATGGAAGAAGGCCAAAAAAATTCAAAGAAAAAAAAAATTGAAATTTGTTTTCAGAATAATTAGTTCAGTAGGAGAAAAACTTTTCCAATTGTCGGTAGTAAAATTGATGTGACTAACACGTTGACTCCATTAGCTAATGTGTCAGTCTCATTCAATCGACATATCGAATCAATCGATCGTAATGGTCGATGCTTACTATATGACCTCCTGTCACTTTGGACCCGAAACGATTAATTGATGAGGTCACTTGTCTATTCCGATGGTATCCAATCCCGAGTGGTAACGATTAATGTTTTTGTACTATGATGGTTAAAACATTATAATAGGGCTACAAATTATAGTAAAAAATAATATTTTTAACCACCATAAGAAGGATGAAAGAAAAAAATCATTGTTATAATATTTTTTAAAAAAACTATCACAATAAAAAAATAATATAAAATTTACTTGAAAAATGATACTCAACTTCAACCAAATCAAATATCAATCTAAAAAATGTGATATTACAATGATTTATGAGCAATGACAATTAAGAAGGCATAATATTTTTTTTAATAGCTTTACAATAGTATCAATACCTCAATAAAAATACTATAAATGAGTCATATAAAAACATTGTAATGATTCAAAATTAGTGAAAAAAGGGATGAAAACATTAGTAAAAGAAAAATACCATTGAGGTCGACGAGGAATATTTTTTAATATTATTAAAATTAGAAGCAACGATGTCTTTTTGAGGGGGAAAAAAAATAAAGAAAAGGAAGAGGAAATCCAAAGAGCTTAGTGATGTTTTATAAAACTAGAGCAGATACCAAATGAGTTTTTATTGATTATGACAAAAACATAGGGCACAAGTGGCACAAAAGGGGGTGATGAACACAAGGTTGTGATGGACCCAATGTCCCGTGATAGCTCATAGCAAAAAGGGTAAACGCAAAGGGTTGTGATGGACGGACCCAATTCGCTGTTAAGGATCCTCAAAGGTAGTAGTAGTAGTAGTAGTAGTAGTAGTAGTAGTAGTACTTTTTGGTGGCGGAGAGATACGCCGTGCTTATAAGCTCAGATGGCAGAGAGGTCAACAACAGCTCCAACTCGAGGCCTTGTAGTAGTTTGGTCACAATGCTCTTCAAATGGCTGCTGGTTTTGCAGAAGAATCGTCCTTGGGCGTCTCAAAAGCTATTATTTCCTACCATATTTCAAAACCTTTCCCTGTAGAATAAGTCAACTTCTTATTTTTATTTTTCAGATAATATCTTTATTTTTTTTTATCATCTCGTAAACATTTTCATCTTTTCATGTCGTCATCTATGTGTGGCGCCACTCGTCTCTTGCCCTTATTTGTCTTCATGTTGTCGTTTCGTCTTTATCATCCTTCGAAGCTAGGGGTTATCGTCATCTTCAACATCATCAATAGCAATAAGTTATTTGATCATATGCCGAGTTGATAGTGGATGAGAGGGAAAGAAAGATGCCTCATCTCCAATGTTATTCCAATTGACTCTTTGCGACACCTTTGTTCTCATCGTCAAAATGAAGGCGATGGACTAATAATAAAAACTCATGATAAAGATATATATGAAATAATAAAAAGGGATATTATATGGAAAAAAAAGATACGAAAAAAGAAAAATCGAAGGTAAAATCATCGCAAAAAGTATAAAATGAGTACGTTAACGGCAAAGTATGCCTCACTTTGTGTCCCATCAGTGAGCTACAGACCGTACGGGCGTGGCAGCTAAGTAGTAGTGAAACAAATCTAAGCGGGCTAAGGAAAGGTGTTGTCAACGACTCGATTACCCAATCGAAGTGGATTTGGATTCTCGCTGACGTACTGCAATCTCTGCATGCCTTCTTTACGTGCAACCAAACAAAAAAAAGTCGTATTACCATCAGCATCACTGTTCTCGTCATCAACGCCACACCCTAACAATGTGAGGCCAAACTTCCAATGCTTTAATTCCTCGAGTTCAGCTGTTCTTGTTCTCCTCATCATCCATCCTATTCAATTAAAAATCCACTCTCTGCTTTAAAAGATGAATCTTGATATCATCCTATCAAAAATTCATCCTACCATTCCAAATCCAACAAATAAACTTCAATGAGAGGTTGACCGAGATGGTTGATGTAATCAAGCAGGACCTCTCTCTCGATGCGATCAAGTCGATACCCAATGCAAGTAGAAATCCCAAGGTAAAACATACGGACAACAACTTTGCAGCGGTCGCGGGTTCAGATACCAAACCAACAAAAAGCTTGGCAAATACACGAGGTTGGATCGATTGGACTCTATGCTCATGCACGCTTGTTCTTCCAATTCTGCCAATAACAAATTTGGTTCTCTTAATATGATTTGCCAGCATTTAGAACTCAAGACCGATCTCCCGTGCAGCATTAGCAAGAGCTTCTATGCGTCCATGGTAAGGATAACCACCACGGTCGAAGGTGACCCTTGTGATACCCTTTTCCAAGCAAGACTTGGCAATGGCTTCACCCACTTTTTTGGCCACATCCTGATAGCAAAGTATGGAAGGCAAAAATTAGTTCATAAAGATATGGATTTCATAATATTTATCATCTACAAAAGAAATATTTACAAGCAAGAATGTACAATGTACAAAATACAAAATGACTACTACCAAGAAAAGGAAAGGATTTTTTTTTTCTTTTTTGAAATATCAGGCACTTCTGACAACAACTTAGGGATTTCAAATGCTTACAACTGTTGGACCAGAAGAGTAATCAAGCTCCTCTGCCACTGGTTTCTGCATTGTAGATGCTGAAGCTAGCGTATGCATCTTGGTATCGTCAATCACTTGCACATACAGATGGTTGTTGGAACGGAAAACGCTCATTCTTGGTCTCTCTGGGGTACCCGTAACCTGACAAAAGGAAATTATTTGGATTAAAAGCACAAGTTTGCAAAGAAAGTTCATGAAGTGAAATACGAAAAATAAAATGCAGGAAAGGAGGAAAACGAAGCAACGTCGATTCGTCCTAAGAGATAAGATTTAAGAAGTATCTACTGAGGAAGTGCCTATTAATACATGAAACTTTTGAAGTCAACTAAAGAATACATCATTGTGTGACAGAGAAAATAAAAATCTTCAGAACATGTACAATGTATAGTAATAAGATCATTTAAGTTTTAATTATGTTTCTTATAGTTATAGATAATGTCACATGAATTAGTGACATGCATATATAAGCCTTCCTAGAGCAAGTGATTGAAGTCCTCAGTGTTTGCTGTAAATGAGGTTAGTTGCCTTGTGAACTTAAACTCAAATGCTCATGCAATTTGAAAGCCCAATTTGGTGACACAATGTGGATGAGATGTGATTATAGAAGCTGCGATGCAACTAGAGCATGCTTCAAAGATACATGCATCTCATGATAGGAGTCCACATCAATTGTGACATATAAAATCGGCCACGTCTGTGTACACATGACAGGGGAAGCACAATAGCATGACAAATGAATGGGACTTCCTGAATAAATAGAGAAGTCAGTCCCTTGCAGTCTTGCTTGGTGAATTAGCCACTATTTGATCCTAAAGTTCCAAGAGCCGGCGAAGGAAGGAGTTACGAAAAGATGTAAGGGTCGAAATCATTTTTGACCAAAATTTGTTGGGTGATAATAATATTTGACAATGAAGATGAATAGTAGGAGGCACCAAAGATTTATAGGATTTGAAGCCTAAGATAACCAGATATTATGTGAAAGAGATGTTTATCGAAATCCAAATCTATGTTACTATGATAAATGATCATTATACAACTTTGAGTGATAGCATGTTGGCGGCATATCTTGGGGCAGAGTGGCAATTCTCTTCTATCATATCACCTGTGCAACCATCCAATTGAAAACTTGAAAAAACTGTCGTCCAAATGAGACATGTATGTTTAATAATCTAAAGGAGAGGAAACAAACATAACCAAGTGTCATAGAGTATATAATCAGACTATTAGTTAATTAAAAATAAACCACGTCCTCTCTCACAATTGAGAAAGAAAATGATGAGTTTTTCAATACATCAAAGCTAACTAATTTGGAGCCGACTTTTGCTTTTTACCATGCTTGACCACAGCAGAAACCTGTGATAAGTTAAAAGAATAAAGATGGAAAAGTATATAAATACATACTAGGATTTATCTTCAGCAAGATGTAGAATTATGCCCATGTATAAGGCCATAAGCTAATAGTATATATTAGCTAAGATATTGCATCAATTCTGCCATTTGTTCTTTCAAAAAGTTCTTGTGTCAGAGGATATGGTTTCTGTTCATGTAAAATGTTTGTTCAAAGACCCTACTTTTTTATAAATTTCACCAGTAAAAACTCAGGGAATTATATAAAATCGGATCCTGCACCCAGGGTTTATGATATGATGGCAAAATTGTCACATTCATTATGCTACATATGCACCATATTTACTTGCCACAGTGAGCAAATGTTTATGCTTCATTACAGCACAAGTTTGGTGAAGTTTGGCCGACAATATCTAATTCCTGCAAAAGGAACATTAGAATAGTTAAGCAGTAATATCACACCAAAAACAAGCATAGGGTTCGAACCCTCAACTCGAACTACTGTTTTAAAGTAATATTTCTTTCGAAGTATTGTTTTATGTAGCCTTTTGATCTTTGAAAAGAAGCATAAAAAATAGGATTTAATTCTTCAACTTGAACTACTGCTATAAAGTAATATGCTTTCAAAGTATTGTTTTATGTACCCTTTTGATCTTTGTAAAGGACCATAAAAAAGATAAGGTTTAAACCTTCAACTTGAACTATTACCTTTTCTTAAAGCCTTGGAGAATTATGTTACTAAAATGCAACTTCTTTCCAAAGAGAAGTGCATAATATACTTGTTTAAATCATTTGCCAACAATTTTAACTAGACATTCAAACACGATGTCAAGGAATTCTGTTTGTTGTATCCATCTATTATTGTTTCTTTCTTTTTCATGATCTGCCAAACGACCTATATATTTGTTGTTCGGTATTGCTTGTAGGTATCTGTGCTTACAGTTTGTCGATTATATCGAGTGATCCGCATGCGAACCAAATCCAACAGCGGGCATGTGCATCCCTACCCACACACATACACAAAGGCAAACCCAACTGCTCATAGGAACAGGGCAGAATGAACTACCAGTAACCATGGAACTTATGGACCGCCACAGTGTGCTATGGAACCACCCATGCAGCTTGTTGATGAGTAGCAAGTAGTCGATGTTTTAACGTTTGCCAATTCTCTTTCAGCCATTTTATCAAACACCCTGTTGTCTACATTTTTCTCGAGCATTAATCTTGCACGGGTGTTTAAATGATCGCCTCTCGTGTCTTTAGTGTAAAGCATAGCCCGTCAGACAATGGGGAAACAAATGCATTTACTATTCTGATGTAGTGAGAGAAGAAGAGGAATATGTTCCTTTATCCCTTCTGGAGAGAATCAAGAGAAAGAGGAAGAGATGGAGAAGTGGGTTACCTTCTTCCGAATTCGCTCATGGCGGGCGGTACGGTTCCCTCTTCGGGTGACGACCTTAGCCTCGATGAAAGGACGTCGTGTTGAGGTCGGGCAGCCCATGGCCGAGGAGGGCAACATATTCATTTTGAAGCAGAGCCGCTGACCGCTAACGAAGGAGCTGCTTCCCACCATTGCTGGGGACACGCGAGCAGTAGCTGCCATTGCGGACGGAGCAGTAGCTGCCATCCTCCTCTGCTCTCTCTCTCCCCTCTCTTGTTATGTCACTCGCGACGAGGAAACCCGACCTTATCTCCTCATCCATCCACCTGTGCGCGACTCTTCCAATTATGCCCCTCAAATTGTAACGGGCGTTAACGGTAACGGCATTCCGGCTCCTTTCCGTCAGTTTAGAGTAGTTCTCTTTCCCTCCCGCGCTTCGTCGTCGTCTGCCTATATATACTCGCCCATACAGAAAGAGGAGAGCGCGGAAAGGGATTGCTATCTCCAGTCTCTGATTTGTGTAAGCTCTCTACCACCAACTTCTCAGATTTGCTTTTCTTCTTCTCTCTCGCGTAGATAATTCATCGATATCCGATTTCGTCACAAACAGAGATGATTGTTCCGTTGGATGTTCTGCTTCCAATGGATCGATCGGTTTGTGATCGATGTCGAAGGCTTTTGATTCCGGTGTTCTGTTTCTTTGATCCAATTTCGCAATCGTTCCACATGTTTTTGGAATTGGAACCTGAAACGGATCCCCTTTGGGGTTGGATCTGGGAAGGAACCAATCGATCCCAAGTTCGGTGGATAATTCCATAACTTCTTTGGTTATTGCTATAATATCCATTGCAGCGATCATCGATCTTGAACATATCACGAGGCGATCGGAACTCCAGATCAGAGAGCGCATCAAGGCAATGGTAATTTGTTGTTTTCCAGATTGAAGCATGCATATGGCTGTATTGATCGTCTCGGAAAGTATAGGATGGGGGCGAGGGCAGAACGAGCGGTGGAGATGAGATGGCGACGGAGATGGGATCAGGGGAGATGGAGCACGACATCCAACGCATCCTCGAAAAGATCGACCAGTTCACTCAACAGGTTTCAATCCCCCGAGCTTGCTGCGTGATGTATGTATCCCCTTTGTAAATGACTCAAACAGGGGATCTCTCTGTGAAGGTGTGGGAGCTGCTGGATGCAGGGAGGGCGCTGTTCAAAACCCTGTCATCGGAATTCGAAGAACGCCTGATCTCGTGAGTAGTAGCGATCGGTGTTCTTAGTTGGGAAGGAAGATGATGAAACGGAAGTTGAGATGGAGGTCGACTCACATGTTTTGCGTCACAGAATCCACAAGGAGCAGATGGCGAAGTGGCAGGAGGAGATCAAGGAGATGCAGTCGCGTGACACCTGCAACGAAGCAGCTCGAGCTCTCCTTGAGAACGCCCAGCACTTGCTTCGCGGTGCTCCTCAGGCCTCTCCTGCACATCAGCCTCTGCAGGATTTCTCAGGTGAAATGTAAGTGGCGGAGGTGATGTGATAACTCTGTGCTTTTGTTTTACTCCAATGTACTGCCTAATTCACGATAACACGACAATTGTTGCACCCATGCAACTAGCAATTCATAATACAGGAAATATAGGTAGTGTGCCCTTTGTGTTGAAGCAACATTTTGCTCACTGTGATTTCTGTGTCTCGGCAGGCATTCATGACCCTTTTTGCAGGATCGTAGTTGATACATGATATACATATGAGAAGCTTAATGCATGAAACTGGAGATATGGATCAATATACACAATCTTATCTTTAAAATTTAGAAAGATAATTTTTCATGTCACAAAGACAAATTTATCATTGTGACAAATTCATATTTGATTCAAAAGAAACACAAGGAATAAGTCATAAGACAATAAATGGGCATAATGAGAATGATTCAAATATTAAAGATACTCTCAAGGCCTACTCAAACCAGAGACAGATTTTATGTGCTCTGGTATCTCACATCTATGAAACAGCTTCAGAAACCAATCTAAATGGGAACAACAGACGACCGTCTTTAAATATATATAGAGCAAAAAATCAATTGCAGGAACTTGGACCTTAGTCTAACAGGAAGACACCACCTAGCATCAAGTTCCTGGAAACTGGTCTCGTACGTTTCGAGGTGTATCTGATCTGTTCTAGCACCTTGAATATTGTAGTGGAGTGTTCATGCCAAGCAGAAAAAAATAATCAAAAGCTTTTGTCCGTTGTATGATCTAGCTATGTTTAGGGGGCACCAGATTCAGGCTACGCATCCACTCACAAAAGCTATAATCATCGAAGTGAAGGAAACTGCTCTTTAGCCTTGTCCTTTGCTCTGGAGTTAATGAGCGCAACTGTGGGAATCTTGCCTCCTGTTTCAGCCAAGGATTCAATTTGTTGTTAGAAAAACCACCATAAACTGATCGTGATAAGAAAACATGTCACCCCAACAATGGAGCCTACCTAAAAAAGTTAACTCGTACCTGCTCATATGGAGGATCCTTGTGTGCTGGTATTAAACGAGAAACAAAATACCTAGCCTGAGAACTCCCCTCCTGTGTCAACATCGAAGCATCTCAGAAAATATACAAAACCATTTTTAGAGAGAGTAATGGATATGAAACAAGAACCAAAATCTACAAAAATTTAGTTTATCAAATCATTGACTAAAAAAAAGGATTATTGCTTCTGATCGTGTATAAAAAATCAGATTATTTTCAGTGAAATGACAATAAAATAGACCATTGAACCAAGATAGAAAACCTTGATAAATGGAAAACGAGAGAAGACCACAAGCATTTCAGTAGGTAAAAGGATTTTATAGAAGCAACGACGCTAAAATGATATATTGTAGAGAAAAACAGACCTTGAATGCAAGGATCCGAGGAGCTGGAAAACGGTTCTCAGTCAGCTCCTCCGCCAACGTTCTGCATGCTGCTAATGCTGCTGCACTTTTTCCTTCTTGAGCTGCAAGCTCAGCACCCTAAAAACATTGTTAGTCGATCAGTTAGAAAGGCTGAATGCAATAAGATCTTGAAAGCTACCACCAAGAGCTTTCTGAAACAATAGGTAGCATATGACATGAATTCTGTCAGATACTAGCATCAAAAGTCTACTTGGTACTAACAAAAAAATGGAAGAGAACAAGAAACAGAAAAAGGTAGTATATAACATGAATTCTATCAGACGCATGCATGCATGAAAAGGGTACTAGTACTAACACAAAAAAAAGGAAGAGAAAAAGAAACAGACAAATTAAAACGCTTAGATTGACATTTACTTGTGACCAAGAGTTAAAATCTTGGTCAAATACTGACATTGGCCGACTGCAGGACTGTTATGGTACTGGTACCAAATAATGTACCAAGTATCTGTACAGATAGGTACCAACAAGACCAAGCAAAAAGAGAGAGGAAGAGAAGATAGAGCAAGAGGAGAAGAAAGAGGAGGAGATGAACAAGGAGAGATAGGATGTGGCATATGAGAGATGGCAATAAGGGAAAGCAAATAAAGAATGGAGAAGCAGTGAAGGAAAAGATGATCAGAATGTCAGGTAACTATAACAGGCATCATAAACATGAAGAGATTAAGGTGTGTTAAATGAAAAATTCAGTCACTAGAAACCGAGAATTAGATTCAACACACAAAGAAAGCCCCAACATTCACTTTGATTGTAGCTGTTAAGATACTATCCCAAATCAATAAACCGGTCAACACAACATAATCATGTTGCTCCAATGATATGCATAAAGTATGGCCCTTGCAAATGGACATATACATGATATCAACTGCAGCACAGTTAGCAACAGAAAACTACAGAAGGCAGAGCAAGACAGCAAAATGTAATTAGGTTTTGTTAAGCTGGTCATTAGGAACACCTTAGAGCAGCATAAGCCAGGTACATATTTAGCTTGGCCTGTAAGACAGTTAAAATTAGTCTGAAGCCTGAAGGTAATAGTCATGTCTAAGACCAAGTAAACTTGGTTATCTTCTAGCACAAGTATCGGGTCTCAAACATCCAGAAAATTCAAGATGTGAAATCCTAATAAAAGTGCCGCAATAGGAATTACAGCTAGACTGACATTTATCAAAAGAAAAATAAACTCCAGTTAATCCATGTTCTGACTTTGACACTATACTTTGGACCTGTCATAAAACTCAAATATTTACATCCGCCCATTTCTATGTCAAATTTAACTTCTCATGGTCATTAACTTGAGCCAAAATCATGACTATTAATTTAAATAATGTCTCTTATTTTTGCATTCAGATCATTATTTAAACAACAAGCATCTGTCCAAGGAGGTATTTAAGTCTATTATCATGAATTAGCTTCTCTAGCAGACGTGGTAATGAAGCTAACTTACCAACCATATGAACAAGTCTGTTCCATGGTCAAGGACCACTGCTGCATTAGACTGCATGGCAAGGTCGTAAGCTGGTAGCTCCTCAAAAGTACCTCCTTCACGATGCATTAGGCAACGAGGAGCCAACATGCGAAGAGACAAATCAAATGATGCATTCAAGAACAAATTTCTTAAGACAGACCATTCATCCTCATGACCAATAATATTTCCTAAAAGTGGTCCCCTTCTAAGATGAAATAAGCTTTCAGGCAGAGTTGATAGCTCATTAGGAAACCGAAAAAGCTTAGATTTTGGTAGCTGAGAACCAAACTTTAAAGCAATATCCTTAACTCTCTCATCTACTGTGAGTCTCATAGAAATAGCATCAGAAAATTTTTTGGCATGTAAGACGGTCCTCTTAGCAATAAGAACTGCAGCAATATCTTCTTGGATGCTCCGGAGATACAAGGACATGCTATCAACAGTAGGTAACCTCACGGTAATCACTCTCGAGATGTCTGCTTGATAAATGTTTGAATAACAAACTGCAAATTGGAAATAAACATAGTCATTCTTTATATCACCCTTTGTTTCCATGGACAGGGAAAAGCTCTGTGTTTCTTCAATGCTATGCATCTGAATGCAAAAAGAAGAGTCATTCTTGAATGTTTCATGAGAATCAGCTGCTGCTTCTTCTCCTGGCCCAATGACTTGTGTCACTAGAATGTCATCCGAGCAGCGTATTTCAAACAATCCATGGGAACCAGCTGCCCTGGTAGATGCTCTTTGCAAGTTAACACCAAATGCCTCCCCAAAGTCATCATGAAGTATCAGCACACCACCAGAGCTTTTTGCTAGGGGCTGCAGAATGGGAACTCTCACTGGACATGTACCAGCACAAAGAATATCCACTGTAGTTTCATGCTGTAGTGCATTCTGACCAAGATGTTTCATCCACTTCATCGCTGTCTTCTCCATGTATGCATAATTCGGATGAACAAACGAGTGTGGAACTGATCCAGGTCCATAAGTATTAGGACCACCAGAACATACCATGATTCTGCAATTGCCTCCTGATCTTTTGATAACTCCACGTGACACTTCAGCTGATGGTCCTCGAATTATTGCTAGAGCAACCTCCACTGCTGTACCAAGGCAACGATCTCGAGATGCTTCTGGCAACTTGAGTTTGTACGGTGTTAGAGATGAAAATATAGTGTGCATTACAGGAAGCGAAGCATGTATGGGTGACAAATAAACACCAGTTCCATATATTAGAGCTTTCAACGACTCTTGGGTGGGTGATTTGTCACCTGGTAAGACATCAGCTGATGCCACTGAGCCCTCTGAAAAATCAAACACTGACACTGTTCGTCCATATGTGATGATACCAAGCCTAGTAGTAGGGGGAAGAGAGTCGACAAAAGCATGCAAAGAACCTTGCAGGTGCTGGAGATGTGCTTCATCTAAGCATTCATCAATGAGAAGAAATATAGGCGCAGTCACTCTCGAGTCAGATACTGAAACAAAACCTAGATGACTATTCCCTGTCTGAACATAGTCAATAGCTGAGGAAGAAAGCTCAGGCCAGTGTCGAAGATCTTCCTTGCTAGGAGCTACGTATTGCCCATCACTGCTGTTCAAATTCTTACATATTACACATTGCCACTGTCCTGATCCAACCAAAATTTCACAGTAAAGATTCACATAAGCCCCACAATTTCGGCAACGATGAGGTTCACGATGTACAACCTCAGGACCAGGTGTAATTTCCCTCCCAGGGGAGACCAAAGCTCCGAATCCCAAGCTTGGTACATTTGCTAGTTTTTTACGTTTCAACACCTATGAAGACAAAAAAGGCTTGTAAAATGAGAAGAAGATACTCATCACCAGCAGTAGTTATGAAGGGCCTTATGAGCTAATGAAAGAAAAATATTTTTCGATGTTAATTTTGAAAAGCATAATAATGAGCAAACAGATACACATTCCAACAGCAATAAGTTTCTGGAAAAAAAAATGTATAGTACTAAGCTTAAAGTGGAGATAATAAACACAAAATTAGCAGACAACTAAATCAATTTGCCAAGCAACAGAACTGTTGTTTAGTAGTATCACAAATAGTACCTTGTGAGCAGAAAAAAACACATAAGGAGACTCAAAAGTGAACTCATCAGCGGAATGATGCAACGGCAACTCATGGGATCCGTTGGAGTAATGGGACGTAGAGGATGTAGGCAACGATGAACCTGTCGAGAAAGATACAGGCTGTGGAGTTGCAGGTGATGTTCGGAATGGTACAGCTGCTGGCCGCAAAGGCGAAGAGAAGACAGGTGGGCCAGGAGGAGTACTGAACTGAGGGACTGGACTACCAGCATGGATTCCATCACCCGATGACAGAGGGAGCTGGCCTTGTTGGGATATCTGAGGAGAAAGTCTTGCTGATTCTGGGGAGGAGAATGAAGAGGACGTAAGCCGCTGATCAGGACCAGGCATCAGGTTGCTAGGCGAAGCAACTGCAGCAGAGTAACCCAAAGGACGAGATGGCTGAGGTGGAGTATCCATTTATGCTTGACTTAGTTGCTTCTTTGGCAGAATACAAGAATACAGCACTAATTCTGTCTGTCAACAAGAAGGAATAAACCATTACAGCTGATGAAGAAACAGTATAGAAAAGCACTCGAAGTCCAATTTCAAACATGAATGACAAATCAATCATATAAAACCCCAAAGCGCTGTCTCCTATGAAGGGAGAGAAGGCTAGTAGATGGTGAACCTCAAGAAGATAAAGGGAAAAGGTATGAAGAAAAAGATACAATATTTTGCCGCCAAAGTGATCAATGAGGAGTCACAAGAAGAGTCATGTCACAACCAGAATCAATTGGAATATTGGATCTGACGCATGGTGGTACACTCATCAAAGCCCTTATAAGTTCATTCAATTCTTCACCCCCACTTTCGACATGGGACTAAACTGGGGCATTACAATATCAATCGCCGACCAATGTAATCAAACCCTCACATGATACACATTAGAACTAGACCAGAGGTGGCTCCATGTTATATATAACATGTCATTTAGCTCCGTCCATGCATATAGTCATTTCCTACTCTACTTGATTCCTTCGCCAAGTCCAATGCTAGATCAGCTAGTATCATTAAAAAGATATTGCGTCCTGCCCCTTCTTTTTCTACAACGCCTTATTTAACCATTTTTCTACATACATCAATTTAGGGCAGTAAAAGAAAGTCAAAGTAATTTTGTTCAAAACAGAAATTTTAAATATTTATTTTAAAATAAACAACTATCTGAAAGTAGCGAAACAAGCCCTATTAGCTTGCACAAAAAGTCATAAGATCCTCGTTGTGCCACCTAACAACAGAGGAAGATCTTCTCCACACAGGAATCAGGCTTAGTGTTGTTAGAAGACAAATTCATTTAATGAACATTATAAAACTCATTAAATTAGCCAAATCAACATGCTAAATTAAATAACTAAGCATGCTTCAGAACAATTAAATCAACCTTGAGGTATAATCTAATGCAAGATATGATGGCATGAATTTCATGAAATTCATCAATTATTATTTTGCTAATCATTTTTTACAATTTAAATTAATAAAATAACATTATAAATCATACATTATGATCCTAAAAATATAACCCTGTTTTAAACACCGAATTTTCTAGCAAATTCAAACAACTAAAACAAGGATCAAAATTTTCAACTTAAGCTAAGGATAAAGGATCTACTTCTCTCAAAGATGATGATCCTCCTCCCTCTCGATCCTCACGGACACTCAATGGTTGAATAATAGATGGAGGGTACGTCCATTCTTAAACAGGAGAAAAGGGAGGATTCTCCCCAAGGAAAGAAGGTTTTTTTTTTCATTTTAATTAATTAATTTTATTCTAAACACATTTCAATTGTTAATTTATTTCTCCTAATCAGACTACACAAACAAGGAATGAAGTAACTTATATAAGACAAAACCCTAACTATAGAGAATTTGAATTTAGGAAATAGGAAAAAAAATTCCGATGATTGATTACAAGGCGAGCTAGAAAACCTAAGACGGATACTTATCCGAAGGAATGGGGAGAAGCGAAAAGAATTTATGGCCTCACGACGACAAGTCGACGTGCGATCGTATTGGAATCAAGAAAGAAAAGGAAATAACAAATCTGACTTGGATCTATACCCTATGGAGAGACGGGGAGAGACTTAAGGATGGTTTGAGCACTCTAGGGTTTAGGAGATGGATGGATCGGCGATTGAATCGAATGAAATGGAATAGATTACGGAGGAAAAAGGAGCGGATTTGTCGAGATCGCGTACGTACCTTGGAAAATATGATATAAGAAGGGTCGAGGGAAGAGAAAGGGAAGAAACGATCGGATTTATTCACCGTCACCCCGTCTCTCTCCACCATCTGCTGCGACTTCAACGAAGGAATTCGCCTCTGGTCCTGTATGGGTTTCATCCATGGTTGCCGCTTCTTCCTCCTCCTCCTGCGAGTTTGTCAGCGAGGTCACTCTGAAGCCACAACGATGGTGGAATTATGCTGTATTCAGTTTTGGAAAGAAGAAATCCCAGGACGGACGGAAGAACAAGATGACGAGGAAAACAACATGACACGGAGAGACAAAAAAAGGGGAATGCGGAGGCGCAACGAAAGATCTGAGGCGCTGTCCTGAGATGTTCTCTCTCCGAGTCGACTCTGCTCTGGATCGGTGGGCGGGTTGAGTTGGTGGGTTTATGCCTTCTGACCCTCGGCCTGACTCGGTTAATTTTGGTCACCCTTGGAAGCCCATTGAACCTGGTTATATAATTAATTATAAGTAATTTAAACAAGGTACTTTTTATTATTTTTATTTTCTAAGAAATATTTTAGATGATTTTCTAAAATCATCCAAAATATGTCATAATGTTCTTAATTTTTATTAGAAATTGCTTTGAACTCGCAAATAAAATATTTTACAAATCTTTAATGCGTATAGTTAATTTGTAAGAATTTTAATTAGGTGGGACAAAACTTAACATTGATTTACATGGATCCATCTGGCTAAATTTCGATGAAAAATTTAAAATTAAAGCCATCAATTGTTAGTGAATACATTTTTATCATTTTAAAAAATAAAAACTCTCTCTAGACAATTTTCAAAATGAGATGGCTATTGGGAAAAAAAAAATCAAAACTTAGACTTCCCAAAAAAAACTTATTTTTTTATTTTTAATATATTTTAAAATAAAACTGAGATAAAAATAGTTTGGTATTATTTTGATGGTGGTATATCAAATCCACTTACTAAGCGTTAAGAATAAAAAACGTATATATTTTTTAGAGCTAATTACATGTTACCATTGTTAGTTAACTATCTTTAGCATCTCGGTAGTTATATTTTAAAAATTTATATTAATATCCATATAATTATGAAAGTAAAATATTTATTAATTTTACTAACGAAAATATAAAATTAAAAAGATAAAAAGATAATTTTAACGTTTTAGTTGGTGATGACGGACGATGGTCTTGCTGGCGATCGCAAGTGGTTGTTGTGGACAAGGAGAGTGACGGTGAGAGGTAAAATCAGTTTTACTTCTGTATTGGTGAAAGGGCAACTTGATAACTATATCGATGATAGGTACAATAATATACTCAATGTCAAATTTTGAGAGACATAATTTTCCACCATTGTTGAATATGTTTGTCGAGAGCTCAACAACTACTTGCCTATCAAGAGCTTTCCTTTTTGGTCGTGATAGTACCGTTTATGGAGCTTGACTGGAGGGTGTGTTCCGCCTTTAAATATGCTGAGCAAGCCTTTGCTGGTCCAGGCCCGTGTGCGCTAGGCCGCTCGCTTCACAATTTCTTCGGCACAGAGCGGAGCTGGTCTGGATGAGTGGTGACCCAGGGGATGGCTTGGGAGTCCTGATGCTAGAGTGGCGAGACCCGGGTGAAGAGGGGGTCGTCCTATTGGGATCGACCGCTGGTGCCTGCAAGGAGGTCGGGTCGGGTAAGTTCCCGACGTGACCCCTCCGATGATCAAGTCAGTCTAATATTCTCTTTTTGCGATCCCCCTACCCTGTGGAGGTGCAGGGGCTTTTATAGTGGGTGCTGTGGGTTGTTCGTACCTGACGACCTTACCGTATTCATGACTCACCATGCTGCCGCGCCTCACGCCATGCCTCCGTACTGGTGGTGAAGCGTGCGCCTGCAGGTAGGGGTTGCCGACCTTACCTGTGCCAGGTCGGCAGTACGGCACCTGGTATCCTTCGTACATCTACTTGACCGGTTACGTCGGTTTGGCCACGTCAGCGACCTAGCTGTCCGAAGGTGTGATGACTTGGCGACCTAGCTGTCCCAAGGTGTGATGACTTGGCAGCCAGGTCGGCTTTTGCCCTATCATTCTTCCCCCCCCCCCCCCAGGCAGACCCTCTTGAGGCGCCTGATGGGGGTGCCGAAGATGAGGTCTTGCGCTTGATCGTTGTTTGGGGTTGCCTTAAATTAGTCCTGAGCGCAGGCCTCTGAGGACTCCGAATGATCTGGAACGTGGGGAAGCCCGAACTGATCCGACCGAGCATGAGCTCGGGAATGTAGCGCCGCGTGAGTAGATTCGACCGAGCGTGAACTCGGGAATATGGCGCGGGAGGCTAGATCCGACCGAGCGTGAACTCGGGAATATGGCGCGGGGGGCTAGATCCGACCGAGCGCGAACTCGGGAGTGTAGCGCCGCGAGGGAGAATTTGGGCGCGAATCCGGAGATTCGGCCGAGAGGGTGAACTCGGGCGCAAATCCAGAGATTTGGCCGAGAGGGCGAACTCGGGCGCAAATCCGGAGATTTGGCCGAGGGGGTGAACTCGGGCGCAAATCCGGAGATTTGGCCGAGAGGGCGAACTCGGGCACAAATCCGGAGATTTGGCCGAGGGGGTGAACTCGGGCGTAAATCCGGAGATTTGGCCGAGAGGGTGTACTCGGGCGCAAATCCGGAGATTTGGCCGAGGGGGTGAACTCGGGCGCAAATCCGGAGATTTGGCCGAGAGGGTGTACTCGGGCGCAAATCCGCAGATTTGGCTGAGAGGGTGAACTCGGGCGCAAATCCGAAGATCAAATCCGGAGATTTGGCCGAGAGGGCGAACTCGGGCGCAAATCCGGAGATTTGGCCGAGGGGGCGAACTCGGGCGCAAATCCGGAGATTTGGCCGAGGGGGCGAACTCGGGCGCAAATCCGGAGATTTGGCCGAGGGGGCGAACTCGGGCGCAAATCCGGAGATTTGGCCGAGAGGGCGAACTCGGGCGCAAATCCGGAGATTTGGCCGAGAGGGCGAACTCGGGCGCAAATCCAGAGATTTGGCCGAGGGGGCGAATCCGGAGATTTGGCCGAGGGGGCGAACTCGGGCGCAAATCCGGAGATTTGGCCGAGGGGGTGAACTCGGGCGCAAATCCGGAGATTTGGCCGAGAGGGTGAACTCGGGCGCAAATCCGGAGGTTTGGCCGAGGGGGTGAACTCGTGCGCAAATCCGAAGATTTTTTTTTTTCACGCATAAAAATACACATATATACATATATATTTCCTAGGTTTTCGGTCTCCTGCCTAGGGTTTCGGCCGCAATCATGGCGCATTCAATGCGCTGAGTGTTTCTTCGGTGCGGCGGCGTTTTCTCTCACATCGGGAAGCTGAAACGGCACGCCTGGGCGCTATAAATTGGTTGGGGGGTTGCGCAGAGACCTCACTTGCTCATTTCGCTTTCTTGCTGCCTCTGCCTCGGACCACCCTAGTACCCCTCGCCCTTTCAGCTCGGCAGCCCTCCCTTTTAACAGGTCGTGATGACCTCGTCGGACTCCTCGACTAGTGTCAGGGTCGCTTCTCCCTCGGAGTCGGGGGAGTCGAGTCATAGTGGTCCCGGGGTTAGTTCCTCGGGAGCGTCTTCCGGACCCCCATCGCCTGTCGACGCGCGGGTTCAGAGAGATCTCGAGGTCATGATGTCGCATCATGACCTCGACTCGGCGGTGACCGAGGTGTCACTTGCTGCAATCAGGGCCCGGTACAGCATCCCGGCTGAATACGGGTTGTATATTCCGGAGCCGGGGCAACGTCCTTACAGCTTGGACGTCCCTGGCATGTGCATCTCGGTAGATGCCCTGGAAGCCGGCCTTCGGTTTCCTTTGCACCCTCTGATCGAGGAGTGCCTGAAGCGGTGGAGAATTTCTCCGAGCCAGGTAGCGCCCAACTCGTGGCGTTATCTAGTGGTTTTCTTAGGTGAGTGCCGAGGAGCGGGAATTATCCCGACTCGGGACTTGTTCATGACGTGCTTCCGCCTGTGTAAGAGTCGGGGCGGTTATTACCTCACCGCCCGAGTCGGTTTTAGGGTGAGCGGGGCTCCTTCCAGCAATAAGGGTTGGAAGTCCCGCTACCTTTATGTCAGTGGTCTAGGTTGGGGATTTGGGTTTAGCTGGTCGGCTCATCCGATTGGCAACGCCCCCCCGTATCTGTCCGAGGAGGAGGCCGTCCTGGTCGGTCGACTGAAGGGGATCCTCTCCTCTTCTTGTGCGATCAAGGAAATGACCGAGCTTTGGCTCGTCGAGGCGGGTTTGAGTCCGGCCTCCAAGGGTACTAGCATTTTATTTTGCTCAACTTTACTAATCTTTTACTGACCTGTGAGTTGCGATGCAGACCGGATGGACCTCGGGGACCTTCGTGGGATGCCGAGAGTAGCTGGGGGACGGGCCCCGCCGAGCCGCCCCTCCGCCCGTGAGGCCAGCACATCCCCAGCTCGAGAAGCTCCGAGGGCGTCGGCGAAGAGACCGGCTTCCCCATCGACTGAACATGCCGGCGCGACGGGGAAACCCGTTAAGAGGGTAAAGGTGCTGTCGAGGAAGCACAAGTCCTCGGTCGGCGAGGGTGGCTCCCGACCCCGCTCCAAGGGTAAAGAGCCAGCCGCGTCGCCCGCGAGGCCGGAGGCGCCCGTCGAATCTGAGGAGGGGGCCGCCTCTCCTGTTCCAGAGCGTCCGAGGTCCATGAAGGACCTCTTCAGGACGAAGGTTTACAAAGGAGACCAGGGTTACTATGCCCTGATGATGTCTGATCTGGGGCACCAAGACCCCGAGAAGGAGCTGCAGGCTCGGTGGGCGGGCCTAAAGAACTCGACGAAGGTATGGCATACTTCGTCGGCCGCCGAGGAGTATGAAAGGGGGATCCTCCACCCTGGATTGGCGCGGGAGCTGTATACGCTCCCATCAGAGGTTTTGATGGCCCGAGCCACCAAGGAACTCGTCCTGGTAAGTCTGCCGACCTGCGAGCTCATCTTTTTCCCTCTCTTTTTCTTTCTAACGGAGTCCTTCCGTGCAGAGCCAACACCTTCAGATGGCGTTGGTCGACCGGGTCCATGATGTTGGTCGATTGATCACTTTCATGGACCACCGAGTCAAGCAACAGCAGGAGGAGCTCGACGTCCTGAAGTCGAAGGGCGGGCCCGAGGCAGTTGCTGAGGCGGAGGAGCGAGCGTCGAGGCTGCAGGAGGAGCTCGAGAAGATCAAGGCCGAAAAAGCGGAGGAGCTCCTCAGGCATGAGGCCTCGGAAAAAGAGCTGAGGGGTCATCTGGGTGATGCCCACCACCTGCTGAAGGAGGCCCGGGCCAGGGCCAGGAGGATGGACGACGATCTGTTACAGTCCGTGAAGGATCTGGAGCAGGCCCGAGCTGAGCTGCCCAGAACTGCTGTTGCTGAATACAAGGAGTCCCTCGGCTTCAAAGAGGGATTAAAGCGGATGGGGCGGGTTACCTACGAGTACGAATATCGGGTGGCGCGGGCTCGCTTTCGTGCCCGCCACCCCGATGCCGACGTCGAAGAGGATCCCTTCACAATCTACCCTGAAGACGACTCGGTGCCAATGGAGCGTCGGCAGGATTTTGACGACTCGACGCCTCCCGTGTCTTAATTCTGTTCTCAACTTGGTTTTTGCCCTTTCCTGAAGCTTGTAACTTGGGTCGGCCCCGACCTGTTTAATCCCTCTTTGAAGTTAGGTCGGCAACCCCTACCTGTTTTGTACTTTTTTCAAAAGTTAATACAAGTCAGAACTTTTTGGTGCCACCGCTGCATTGGAATTTGGTACGAGTTGCGATACATGGTCACACGTAGAACTTTCGCAGGTTCGTGATGTGCCAGGTTCTTGGCAATACCCGGCCTTCCATGGTCGCCAGTGTATAAGTCTTGTCTCGGATAGTGTCTATAACTCGGTAGGGACCCTCCCAGTTTGGGGCTAGCTTGCCGCGGGATCGGGTCGGGTCACTGACCTCGGTCTTGCGGAGCACCAAGTCGCCCGCGCCGACGCGCTTCGGGCGCACTTGTTGGTTGTAAATTTTCGCGACAGCCCTCCGGTAGGCCAGTGCTCGGAGATGAGCATCGGCCCGCTTTTCCTCCAATAGGTCGAGGTTTCTACGGAGTTGTTGATCAGACTCCTCCTGATGTTGACTTTGAATTCGAAGGGTTGGGAAGACCACCTCGGGAGGCAGCACGGCCTCAGTCCCGAATGCCAAGCTGTAAGGCGATTCGCCCGTCGGGGTTTTAGGGGTCGTTCTCAACGCCCATAGGACACTCGGAAGTTCATCCACCCAAGAAGTCGTGGCGTTGGAGACCCTCTTTTTCAATCCTTCAAGGATGACTCGGTTTGTTACTTCAGCAAGACCGTTAGCCTGGGGATGAGCCACCGAGCTGAACTTTAGTTGGATGCGATAGCTCTGGCAGAACGCCTTGAACTTTGCGTTGTTGAATTGCATGCCGTTGTCGGTGATGATCGCCTTAGGGAGGCCGAACCTGGTTATGATGTTCTTCCATACGAACCCTTCGACTTGCTTTTCGGTGATGGAGGCCAGCGGCTCGGCTTCGAGCCACTTGGTGAAATAATCGACGCCGACTATCAGGAATCTTCTCTGTCCCGAGGCTGGGGGGAAGGGGCCGAGGAGGTCCATTCCCCATTGGGCGAAGGGCCAGGCGCAGTCGGCAGTCGAGAGTGGCACCATCGGTCTATGTTGGAATCGGGCGTGCTTTTGGCATGGCTCGCAATTTTGAACATATGCTTGGGCATCCTTTCGTAGTGTAGGCCAATAGTATCCTTGCCTTAGGACCATGTGTGCCAGGGTGCGAGCGCCGACATGGTCTCCACATATTCCTTCGTGGATCTCGGCTAAGGTGGTCTGTGCCTCGGTCGGGTTCAGACAGCGAAGCAGGGGTCGGCTGAAACCTCGCCGGTAGAGGCAGCCATCAATGATGCAGTACCATGACTCCGCTCTTCTGACTCTTCGGGCGGCCGCCTTATCCTCAGGGAGGACCCCCGTTTGTTTAAAGTGGAGGATCTCGTTGGTCCAACCTCCGTCTTCTTGACCTACAGTCATGAGGGTCGGGCCAATGGATGGCCCGACAGTCCTAACCATTGGTCCGGTTGGTGTGTCGGTGGCGCGGGAGGAAGCCAATTTGGCCAAGGCGTCTGCCTGCGTGTTCTCGTTGCGGGGCACCTTGGTGATGGTGAACTTTTGAAACCGCGCCGCCGCCAGCCGCACCTCGGCAAGGTATTTGATCATTGCCGCTTCCCGAGTTTCGAATGTGCCATTAACTTGGCCGGCGACGAGTTGGGAGTCGGTGAATACCTCTATGTCTGCTGCCCCTAGATCGGCTGCAACCTTGAGGCCGAACAGGAGCGCTTCATACTCGGCTTCGTTGTTTGTGGCTCTGAACCCTAGTCGCAAGGCATGTTCGTAAACGTGGCCGGAGGGGTCTTTGAACACCAGGCCGACTCCTCCTCTTTCCGAGTTTGCTGACCCATCGATATGTATGGTCCATCCGGGGGTCGGATTTTGAGGGACTGGTGGGGGCATGAGCTCCGACAGGAAGTCCGCGAGCACTTGGCCTTTAATTGCCTTTCTCGGCTCATATTCGATATCGAACTCCCCCAACTCTACCGACCACTTCAGCATCCGACCTGCAACATCAAACTTGGAGAGGATCTGGCGCAAGGGTTGGTCGGTTATCACCTTAATGGGGTGTGTCTGGAAATATGGCCTCAGTTTTCTGGAGGCCAGAATAAGCGCCAAGGCTATCCTTTCTATGGGGGCGTATCGAAGCTCAGGCCCTGCCAAGACGTGGCTGGTATAGTAGACCGGCCTTTCTCCGGTTTTGTCCAGTGTTACCAGGATCGAGCTAACCGCCAGATTGGACGTAGCGAGGTATAGGCCGAGGGGCTCGCCATCCTTCACCGAGGCCAGCTGCGGCAGGTTCTCGATGTGACTTTTTAGTTGGTGGAAGGCCTCTTCGCATTCGGGGGTCCATTTGAAGTCTTTTGCCGACTTCAATGCGCGAAGAAAGACTGAACTCTTATCTCCGGCCCGGGAAATGAAGCGGCTCAGGGCCGCTATCCTTCCCGCAAGTCGTTGTACCTCCTTTACGGTCTTGGGTGACTGCATCTCCTGTATGGCTTTTATCTTGTCGGGGTTGGCATCGATTCCTCGTTGATGCACTATGAAGCCGAGAAACTTCCCGGCAGTGATACCGAAGGTACACTTCGTTGGGTTGAGGCGCATCCTGTATTTTCTCAACGTGCGAAATGTTTCCTCCAGGTCGGAGAGATGGGTCTCGGCATGTCGGCTCTTGACTATCATGTCGTCGACATATATTTTCATGTTCCTGCCGACCTGGTCCTTGAACATTCGATTGACGAGGCGCTGATAGGTCGCGCCGGCGTTCTTCAATCCGAACGGCATCACCTTGTAGCAGTATGTGCCATTGTGCGTGATAAATGCCGTGTTTCTTTTGTCTCTCGGGGCCATTTGGATCTGGTTGTATCCCGAGAAGGCATCCATAAAAGAGAACAGCTGATTCCCGGATGTGGCGTCCACAAGTTGATCGATGCGGGGAAGCGGGTAGCAGTCTTTCGGGCAAGCCCGATTGAGATCAGTGTAATCAACACACATCCGCCAATTTCCATTTGCCTTTTTAACGAGTACAACATTGGACAGCCAGGTCGGGTACTTTACTTCCTCGACGAGCTGTGCGTCCAACAGGCGGGCGACTTCGTCTTCTATGGCCTTCTGGCGATCCGGGGCAAATTTCCGCGGGCGTTGCTTTACTGGCCGGGCGTCGGGGGAGATGTTTAAGTAGTGTTGCGCAATCTCCGGGTCGACCCCTGGCATGTCGTTCGGGGTCCATGCGAAGACGTCGTCGTTCTTTCTCAGGAAATCTATCAACTGAATTTGTTGATTCTCCGTTAACTCCGACCCGACCTTTACCATTTTGCCAATGCGGCTCGGGTCCAGTGGTAGCTTGAGAATTTTCTCCGCGGAGTGGGCATCCCGGGCGTCTTCCACTGGGTCCGGAGCCGTGGCGTTGATCGGTCCGGTCCTTGGCTTCTTGCACAGCGTTGTCGCCGCCAGGTAGCATTGTCTGGATTCCTTCGGGTCGTTCCTGACCTCGCCGACCCCGGCTCGAGTTGGAAACTTCAAGACCCGATGGTACGTTGAGACGACCGCTCTGAGCCGATTTAGGGTCGGGCGCCCGATGATGGCGTTGTAGGCAGATGGGAGCCTGACCACCATGAATGGCACCATCAGGGTCTTTGACCTCGGCTCTCCCCCGATCATGATAGGGATCGTAGTCGTCCCTATGGGGGAAATGGAATCCCCAGTGAACCCTGTCAAGGTGGATGTCAGGGGGGTGAGGTCCAGGTCGGTCAGTCCCAACCGTTGGAAGGCACTGAAATATAAAATGTCGGTCGAACTTCCCGTGTCGATCATAACCCGCTTGACGTAGGCGTTTGCCATGCGGATTGAGATTACTAGTGCGTCGTCGTGAGATGCATGCTCCTCGTCCTGCGATCTGAACGCGACGTCGAGCTCTTCGTGATGCATCGGCCTCTTCCCGACCTCGGATCGCGCATATGCTTTGCGCGCCGACGAGCTGCTGCCGCCTGAGGCTGGGCCGCCGAAGATGACGTCGATCTGTTTTTCGACCGGGCCCTGTGGTCGGGGGGACAGGTCCCGGGGTGGCCGACCGTCCGAGAGAGGTGGCCGTTCGCGGACGTATCGCCGCAGATGACCGCGCTTAATGAGATCCTCAATCTGGTACTGGAGGTCGCGACATTCTTCGGTGTCGTGACCATACTCCCGATGGAATCGGCAGTACCTCCTCTTGTCACGCCGCTCAGGATGCGACTTCATCGGGCTCGGTGCCTTCAAGAGTCCCTTCTCCCGTATCTGGAAGAAGATCTTCGTTCGAGTTGAGTTGAGGGGAGTTGGGGGAGGCCTGGCTGGCAGCAGGCCCGACCTATCCTCCCTTTTCTTGGGAGGCGGGGCCGGATGCCCCCGAGACTGCTCGCCCCGAGGACATTTCGCCTCGTCCCGCTTGCCGGCTATTAGAGTCTCGGCCGCCACGTACTGATGCGCCCGCTGCAACATCTCGGGCAGAGTCGTTGGTGGCCGCTCGATTAGCGACCAGAAGAACCTAGAAGGCTTCAGCCCTGTCAGAAATACCTGGATGGCTAGGGACGGATGGAGGTCCGGAATGCCCTGTACTTGTGAGGTGAACCTTCTTACGAACTGGGAGAGGGACTCATCGCTCCCTTGGGCCATGCCGAGGAGCGAGGCTGTGGTGGGCCTCGGGCATGCGCTTGCCAAGAAACTGGACTCGAATTCCCTTGCCAATACGTCGAATGATGGTATGGAAGCGAGTTTTAGCCGAGCATACCAGTTTCTGGCCGATCCTCGGAGGGTGGTCGGGAAGGCTCGACACATCAGTGCCTCTGATGTGTCATACAGGGCCATTTGGGCGCGGAATGTAGCAATATGCTCTATTGGGTCTCCGCTGCCGTCGTAGGGTTCGAGGGCTGGTAGTCTGAATGTGGCCGGCAGGGGCTTTGAGTGTATTTCAAGGGTGAATGGGGAGCCCCCCTTTGAGCTTTCCCCAGCTTCGTCTTTCGACTTGAAGACTTCTTTCTGAACCTCGTCAAGTCGCTGATGGACCCGGCGGACCTGCTTCCTCAGAGAGTCGGTGGAGTCGGTTGACAGAATATCCGGATCAGGTTCAGTCGGCGCTGGGTCGTGAGATCGGCTTTGGGATCGGGTTGGTGTCGATGTTGGCGAAACTGGGGCTCGAGGTGGTGGGGCCTCGGTCACCCGGGGTGGCGGCACCTCGGCAACTGGCGGGATTCCCCGACCCGGGGCCGTTGGCGACTCCGCTCGCGGAGGCGCTGATTGATGCGCCGCCGTATGCATCAGCTGTGGCAGGTAAGGGATTATAGTCTGCACCATGCCCGCAAGTGCTTGGACTTGACTGGTGAGGCCGAGGAAGGCCTCGGCGGTGACCGCGAGGGGCGCAGGATTCAACACGGGTGATGGGAACCCGGGGTCAGTCATCATTCTCCAAAAGCGATTGGGAGTCGGCATGGCGGCCGGGGCTTCCTCGGCCGATCGAGGGTGATCGGGTTCCGTCCGGCGCTCTGGAGCCGAGTCAGCGAGTGAGCGTTCTGGCGACATGGGCCCTCCTTCTAGCGCCAAAATGATAGTACCGTTTATGGAGCTTGACTGGAGGGTGTGTTCCGCCTTTAAATATGCTGAGCAAGCCTTTGCTGGTCCAGGCCCGTGTGCGCTAGGCCGCTCGCTTCACAATTTCTTCGGCACAGAGCGGAGCTGGTCTGGATGAGTGGTGACCCAGGGGATGGCTTGGGAGTCTTGATGCTGGAGTGGCGAGACCCGGGTGAAGAGGGGGTCGTCCTATTGGGGTCGGCCGCTGGTGCCTGCAAGGAGGTCGGGTCGGGTAAGTTCCCGACGTGACCCCTCCGATGATCAAGTCAGTCTAATATTCTCTTTTTGCGATCCCCCTGCCCTGTGGAGGTGCAGGGGCTTTTATAGTGGGTGCTGTGGGTTGTTCGTACCTGACGACCTTACCGTATTCATGACCTCACGCCATGCCTCCGTACTGGTGGTGAAGCGTGCGCCTGCAGGTAGGGGTTGCCGACCTTACCTGTGCCAGGTCGGCAGTACGGCACCTGGTATCCTTCGTACATCTGCTTGACCGGTTACGTCGGTTTGGCCACGTCAGCGACCTAGCTGTCCGAAGGTGTGATGACTTGGCGACCTAGCTGTCCGAAGGTGTGATGACTTGGCAGCCAGGTCGGCTTTTGCCCTATCAGGTCGACAACAGCTATGGCAAGTAGAACTCCTCCTTTGACAAGCCCCCCCCCCCCCATCTCCCCATTTTCATGCCCATGCGGAACTAATGCGACAATAGTGGAAGTGTTATGAGTTTTGGCGATCCCAACTTCAGGTCAAGTGATCTACCCAACGAGTTAACAATAAGGGAGCCACCATCTTTGTCATCGACGTCGATTTAGAGTAATAAAAGATCCCTTAGCAACTACGTCGACGTCGACACAAATATAAAGTGGCTCTCACCTCTCACAATTATCCCCTCATCCATAATAATCACCCACCACTCTAGTGACGTCAATCGTCCGCCACCGTCAACCAAAATTTTGAAATTATCCTTTTGTACTTTGTTTCTATTGATAAAACTAATGACGTTATAATGAATCTAGATATTCATTTTTATAACTATAAGGATGTAATATAATTTTTTTAAAATATAAAAATCAAAATATTAAGTGTGACTAATTACAATGAATAATATGTAATTAGTTTGAAGACATCAATTACTTAGTTAATTTATCGTAAAATCAATTCAATCATCGAAACTAATTTTTTTTACCAAAAAAAATTAAAGGTAAGAAAGACGTTTACACGGGGAAACACCATCTCGATCAAAACAGTTGAAACGGACAACACAGTTTAACATCCCAAAAAGTTTAATTCTCGAAAGAAATGGTAAGAGAACATGAGAAATTGTATATTGTCAAGCCACCATACAAAGCAAGGGAACAATTCCTTGACAACGCCTCTCTGTGCATCATAATTTTAAAAGCACTACACTAAAGCCACCAGAAAGTTAGAAAGCAAAAACACTTTGGATTTAAGAACTGTTGCAAATGTAACGATTCCAATACATCACATTATGTAGTCTAACACAGTCCTACGTTCTCCAAATAGACGAGACAGAACCTTCATCCTGCAACTGACGCAAATGATTGTACTACACGCAATACACCTCTCTAGAAAGCTCTAAAGAATAACTTGCATACATCAACACAAAATGTACTTACCTTAGAAACCCCCTCACAAACCAAGGACTGACTCATGAAGAGATCATAACCCAAGGCCCTTATCTTGCGGAGAATTCATGCCTCCAAAGTTTACTACCCTTTCTCTTGCAACAGAAAGATCATAGTACTTGCTTCCATCACTAGAGTTACTCGATCCAGCATCTTCATGCTCATTAGGCCAAGTGCTCTCACCAAAGGATGGAGGTGAAGGCAGTCCCAGCCGCAGTGACAAATCCCATCCGATTTTGGATGTCTCCATATGTGTCGAATCACCCTTTGAGGCACCAATGTTGCTGCCAATGGGGCTCTCCGTGAAACTGACCTCAGCCTCATCAGGATACTCTGCACATCGCATAGTGGCAGTTGCTATGTGATGTCTTGGGCCTTGAGTGATCTGAAAATGCTGGCTGGAAACCATGTCACGTCGACTGTCACTGTAATACAATGGATACACACCTGCCAAATTTGGACAGGTATAGCTCGCTAATGGAACAGAAACTCTTTCTTGGCAATAGGCAGAACGCTTGATGGAGATAGGATACTCAGTTCTGTTGAAAACAGAGGAATTTATATGGCCCCCAGATACACCAGAATTGTTGAACTTCATCTCTGGGATACTGCTACAAGTCATATTTGGGGGGGGTCTAAACACGGCAGTGTACCAAGATGGAAACTCCGAAGCAGAGGTCTGTAGTTTGCCTTGGTTATGTTTTTTCTGCAACATGGACTCTAGGCTGTTACTGTCAGAAATTTTCAGAGAGGCATTTCTGTTATCATTAGCCACGGGACTAAGATAGCACACTGGGTTGCTGCGGTGCTGGCTCTTTGAAACTCTTCTAGGAATGCAACCCAGATTAAGTGCCGCTGACAAGAGAGACAACAAAACAAGAAACATAAATTATGATCACTTAATATTCCCTGTTTGATATCATGAAATTGCATCTGTTGTGACGTTGTGTGTCTGTGCATATGCCTGTGTCCGCATATTTTTAATATCAAGTTCTTTGGTTAATAAATGAAACACCAACAAACTCCAGTAACTGCATCTCTAAATATGCTATGGTCTCAGAACCAACAATAGAGAAGATAATAAAAACTAACAGGAACAACAATGGCATTTCAGCAGAAAAAATAAAAAAAACTGAAGAGAAAAAAAACAGAGTCATGAGCAGAAGTCGGGCTTGGGAGGTAATACCTTCAATACAAGGTTGCAAGAGATCTCCACTCTCTGTAGCATCTTCCTTGCGAATGATAGTGTCGATAGCATCATTGACTCGATCCCGTAGTGTCTTGAGGTCCACATACTCTGCCTGCATTACCCACCACCCAAAGAGACAGCAGCAATATAAATAACACATGCTTATACAATTTTTGTGGCCTTGTAGATTTGTGTCTTTTCATTTGACCTTATTGATTTTTTCATTAATGCAACTGTTTTCTTATTTTACATAGTAGTGCAATTTCACTGGTGCAGATATTGTAATTTCATGGCAGTGATTAAAAAAGCGCTAGGCGTCAAAAGGCGCCAGGGTCCCAAAATGCCCAAGGCGCCAAGCGCTCGCCTAGGCGCTTGCCCGAGCGAAGCGAGGCGCCAAAATATAAAAATATATACTATTTTATCTAACAATATTTTCAAATAAGGATTAGTATTATTAAAATTTAAAATTGATATAATATATTATTAATCTAATAAATAAAAATATTATTATTATTATACTATTTAATAGTATACTGTTAACAATAAATTAATAGTATACTATTAATAGTCCATTAACAAGTATACTGTTAATATTTAATGTACATTATACAGTATACTGTTAATATACTATTATATTGTTAACAGTATAGTATACTGTTAATAATTAGTTAACTTAACAGTATACTGTAGTGTTAAGTGTTAATATACAGTATATTGTTAAGTGTTAATATACTGTTAATAGTAGAAACGAGGTGACGAGCTGACCTAACCGAAGGCGAGAGGAGCGGCAGCGACAGCGACGACGGCAAGCGGCAGCAGTGAACGGCGGTAAGCTGCAGCAGTGACGGCGGTGAGCAATAGTGACTGCAGCAACGGCAGCGAGCAACAGCGACTGCAGTGATGGCGGCGAAGAGGAACGACAGCAGCGATGGTGTCAGCGATGTAATCCAGGCGACCGAACTAGGCTCTCGGGCGCTCGGGCAAGAGCAGCGACGGCGGCACAGCGGCAGCGGCGAGATGCAGCGATGTAATCCCGAATCAAGATGAGGATTAGGGTTGAGCAATGAAAGATATATAGCTGCGTTAGTTGGTTCGATTAAACCAACTAACGCGAACGACCGAACCAGAACCATAGCTAAAAGCCTGGTTCGGTCGCCTGGATTAACCCGGGCGCTCGCCCGACGCCTGGGCTCGAGCGAGCGCCCAGGCGGCGCTTCTTTGAAGCGCGCCGCCTGGGGTTTGAGCGAGGCGCTCGGGCCTCGCCTCGCCCGGGCGCTTAGGCGAGCGCCCGAGCGCCTATTTAAAATAAGCATATAATGTCACCTGAGACTCTCAATTTCTTTTTAAATGAATGGGAAAATATGTTTCTGTTTGCATTTTCTCTAAAGAAAAACTAGAAAATGGTTGGGAACTAAAAAGTGCATACCTCAGAGTTGGCTTTCGAGTACATTATCTCCTCAGCCTTGAGAACAACAAAGGGGAGCTTCTCCTGAAATTCCTTGTTCTTCCTGGTGGCGGGGCTGTGCACATCATTCGCCACTCTGAAAGAAAAGTAATAATAAGGATGCATGACCATCAGTCAACATAGAAATATGTTGTTGTTCATGGGAAGGTGGTCATCGCACACAAGTAGACACAAACAATACATATACATACAGATATGTCACCAAAACAAAAAAAAGGGAAAAAAAAATTGAACAGAGGGAGATAAAGGGTTGTTAGACCTGAAGATCTCTTGAATGATGGACCCACGAGTTGGTTGGTGCCTATCACTGTGCCAAGCACGCCTAACACACTCATAAGGTCTCGGTCCTGGCCTCGGCATCTTTTCACCTCCTCTCTCTTTCTTTACCACACCATTGTTTAATCTACAAGTCCAATCTCCTGAGTAGCAAGGAACAATTATAAGGTGTAAATACAACAAAAAGCGGGCAAAAAGGAGCTTATATTTTGATTTTTGAATTGAGTCTCAATTTTTCATTCTAACACAACGAACGTTATGCTGATGTTGAATCTGTGCTATCAAGGAAACATTATTGTGAAAATTGTCATGGCATAGTGATGGTGGCACAAACTTAGAGTTGGGTCATCGTTTTCAAACTAAAGAAATTATGGTTTGTTCATTTAAACCAAGGTTTGTAATACCGGTCCGTACCAACGTACCGAGTTTATCTCGGTATAGTACGGTACCTGATACCGAGTAGCATGCACAGTGCATACCACTCGGTACAATATAATATAATATAATATGATATGATATTATATAATATAATATATATTAAAAAAATGAAAACATACGAGGCATCGCCTCGCCTCGTCCCCCCGCGGGAAGACAAGGCGGTGCCTCATCCCTGCGTAGGAAGACGAGGCGGTGCCTCGTTCCCGCGCGGGGAGACGCCAATTTCGACGGTACCACCTGGTAGTGGGCAGTCCGCGTACCGGTATCCTGTCGGACCGGTACATACCTCCCGTACCGGGCGGAACAGATCGAAACGGAACCATCCATGTTTCACTTTGTAATATTTAGAGACGAGAGAATTCAACTGAATCAATCATAACCATGTGCTTAATGATGACTCTATATTTGTAAAGAAGGAAAGGAATGATTAATAAGACTTTAAGAAGTAGAGGAAAGCATCTTTTTTGTGTTTCAGCAACTATAGTGACATATCTCCTGCTAGACATGTAATAGTCAATGACAATATTGCCACAGATTCTAAAAATTTTGCTGATTTAGATTTGTGAATGCAGAAGAAGTGCAATTAATCCAAACTGATAAACTAATTTAGCACACTACCACATGCTATGATCTTTGATTTACTAAAATTTTTCATCACCAAAAATAATAAATCTGAGAGCTTTAATATAAGTTTCATACAGGAAATTAAAACTTTGGTTGTCATGTGACCAACTCCTGACAAGTCGGATGACTATTCTCTAGTTAGCATTTTTTCACATGAAAAAACACACCATTTTGTAATAAACACATCAGTCTAAGAAAAGAAAGGAAATGTAGATTGTGAAGTCAAACCCAACATAACAGATAAATGTTCTTTGTTGGTTATCAAAATTGTGCTCCAGGCATAATTAGCAAATCATTGTTTATCTACTCCATCAGGTGCAACTCAGATAATATACCTTGTGATGAATGTCTGTGTTGGAATCATTTTATAAGTTACATTTTATTTTTACATTTTAGCCAAGCATAAATGCCAGTGTAAAATAAAAAATCTTTAACACAATATGAGATGGGATAACCATAATTTTTCAACCTATGATTGGCTAGATACACAGGGGCAAAAAACGAGATGATGAATTGACAAATAAAAATAACCTATCAAAAAGATGGAAAGAGATGAAAGAGGACAGACGGGGAGATGGGAGGCAAAATATACAACCAGAACCATTCAAAAGTAAAGCAGTCATGGCAGATAAACATAATAACTCATACAGGTCAAAGATCTGAAAAGGAAGGCATTATTACATCTAAGAATCTAAAAATATAACTAGTTATCCAGCCTTAACCCAAAATTTATGCTTCAATGGCATCTTTGACGACAAAAGCAATCATCATGATTCATGTCTTAATCGGCCCTTAGATGTTAAAAGTAGAGTTAATTCCATGATATACACATCGTCTCTAAGAAAACACATGTCAAACATCAGAAGAGCTTAACTAACATGCAATTCAAGAAGAGGGTAATTAGAAAAATTATAAGAGAACAATAAATTGCTTGACAGAACCTTCCCAGTGTTTCCTTATTCACTAAGCACTTCTCGATATCAATAATTTTTGCCTGGAACAACATAATTAAACAATTCAGTCTTTTAAGAATTAATCTTAAGAAACAAATAATAAAAAATTGTCACAAGAAGCATCTACAAAATATATCGCATCAATCAAGCTGCATCTGATATCTTTCCTCCAATAAATGACCTACCATCCAAGTATTGCATATTGAAGTTGAACGGAGAAATGAAATTAACCATTGAATGCATCAGCCACAGATCAGTTATTCTACAATTTTTTAAGGAACTATACAAAGACAGTATACAGGTAACTTAAGTGATATCTCATGGGTTGCAACTCGACCTGATAAGAAATGAAATTAACCATTGAATGTATCAGCCACAGATCAGTTATTCTATAATTTTATAAGGAACTACACAAAGACAGTATACAGGTAATTTAAGTAATATCTCGCAGGTTGCAACTCCACCAAATTGTTCACCTAAATAAATGATTCGACTTTCAAATATTTGGATGGACTAAGTGATTACTTGATTAGACCAATCAAAGATTATGCCACAATAAAAATGAAGCACAAAGTGTTACAACCCGACCTGATGGGATAATTGGCCTACCAACTTCGTTTGTCCGGAACAACCGGACAAAATGCTTAAGTTGAAGTTAATATCAGTACCTCCATCAGACCCACCTCACCAAGCCATAATACTAAATCGACTCTGATACTAATTGTCACAACCCGACCTGGTGGGATAACTAGCCTACCAACTTTGCCTGAACCAAACTACTGATCAAAATGTTTAGGCTAAAGTTGATAGTAATACCTCCATAAATCAATCTTAGCTTTGTCCACTTCTGATGTGATACTAATCGGAGTGTTACAGAAAGACTTTTTGTACACATCTTAAAGTATCTTTTTGTCCTAGATTAGATCATAGTCATTTAAGACAGAAAAAACATCACAAAGATAGGTTTATGTGGTCATTAAACTCAAGGATTGAATAGTCTAAAAAATTTGGTCATAAAAAATAGATGTTGATAATTAGAAGATAGGATACACTACTAGTAGTAAAAGAAATTAGTATATAGGTACATCATTTTTTGTTATTGTTAATAAAAAATCCAGAAGAAAATATGCTTAAGTATGTGCATACGCTTTGAATCCCCTATTCATTTGAGTGATAAAATAAGTATCTATTATGTAATTGTAAAATTGCTATTAGAATATACACTTGTAAAATGTATCTCATCTACATTTGTATAGCATATGAGAAAATCATTTGCAAAGCATATACATACAAGTAGCTATGCACACTATGCAGGAACCTGATAACACACAACTATGCCTATCCATGCATGGAGACCCAGGAAGTACATTATTTTGAATTGCTGAAATGTTTGCATCCAAAAAACGAGTAAATATATCAAAGAGTACCAAATGGAAGGAAAAAACACAATAGACCGTGAGCCTTTTACCTATACAACAAGTTCAGTGGGCTTCCATCTTTTAAAGTAGTTGGATTTTTCATTGCTTGTAATAGACAACAGAACCAACAAATGAAAGAATGAAATGCATGAGTTTCATATATATTGTAATTCTTCTTGAAATTCCATCGAGTTCATGTTTGAAAAAAATTAGTTATAATATTAGACTTAAATCACATCAGATCCAATACAAAGAACTTGATTACTGAAAGTATAAAAAAAATAGAAGAAATGAGTCTAAACTTGGATATTTTGTCCATCAGCAAACATACTACCCATTTTGTGACCCCACAAAGATATCCAATGCTAACATCATGTAGTGCATTTTCCTAATAGTTTAAACTTTAAACTTTAAAGCATAATGTCATATCAAGAAGACACCCGCTTACCCTTTTCTTTGTTTTACCTAATTATGAGTTATTATATACACACAATGTGTTATTGTACTTTAGTTTTTGTAATTTTTTCAACTCAACCAAACTTTGAGATTCAGGTCAAACATAATTAGTATCTATTACAAAAGAAGACAAGGAAAGATTAGAAGGATCAGCAGTCTAAAATTTGTTTTAAGTTTATGGTCTTATTATAGGAGCAGCTAATTTTGGGACTTAAAGCCGTGATTTTTTTTATATTATTATTGGCCATAGACTAGCACATTAACACAAAACATAATAATTACATGAAGGTATTTCATCCAAAATACTAGGGGTAAAAAACACAGTAGTTCCCTTGTTAGGTCCAGCTATCCAACCAAAGTACAAGCAAGAAAGCAGAAAATACAAGTACCAAACTGTGTTTTTATAGAAAATTCTTGACTGTTCTTCATCAAATGGCATATGTCCCCATGGCATTTTGGTATTTGTTTGGAAGATAATATATTTACCTCAAAAAAAAAATCCATTCAACCATAAACATATTCTACAAATTATGTGATTCCTTATGACAACAATAAAGACTACATATTCAAACAAAGGAATCCAATGTCTTGCATATGGATGGGTATCAGTGTTCATGCCAACGTCATTTTGTTTGGATGGTAGAGTATCATTCTCCTCTAGTAACATGCATGAGGTTCAATCCCCATCTTGAGTAAGCTGTGTACCTCTCCGACCATTATGGTTGTTGACCTTTATATGGGATGTGGGCTCCAATTTCCGACACTATAACAAACTCGAGACATTTAAAGTCCATGTGCCTTCTCAAAGAAACTATTATTATAATTGATGAAATTATTATGATAACTTCTGTTGGGTCATTAGGTAAATTTCTCTGCAATTTATTTGTCTAGAAACTTTTTCCCACATAAAAACTTGTTAGCTGGGAAAATTACATTTTTGTTGCTATTCTTTTCAACCAATTGCTTGAGAAATTAATGGCAATAATCGCAGGCTTCGATATCATCAATTAGAAAAAAGAAAGAAAAAAGGAAGATCCAGAGAACCCTAGCTTTGGATCCCATCATATGCCCTAAAGTAGAACCATGACACTCCACCAAACTAATCTCCTTTTCCATCTCGTATTGGCCCCTACCCTCGACCTAAATTGAAAACTAAACAACAAGGAAAAACAGCGGATCGGATTAACAAAATATCACCCTTCCTTTGGACAATCTCATCTCTCTCAAACAGTCACACACAGACAAGGGATGGGATTGGAAAGGGATTGCGGTTCCGACCTTCGTCGATTTAGGAGAGATCACGGCCGCGTCCAGGAGAAGATCACTCGCCAAAGCAACAGCATCATCGTTGTGCTTCACATTTGCCAAAGTAGCGTCGATGGCGGACAGCGCGATGTGTGCGCGCGCGCGCGAGAGAGAGAGAGAGGGGGGGGGGGGGGGGGGGGGGGGGGGGGGAAGGGGGGTGTTGGCAAAGGTTCCTTCGGTACCGATTAATGGCTTCGTTGCTCCCATAGTACTTGGTGGGTCCCCGTGGACCCCGCTTGCTTCAATCAACGATGCAGGCATGTGCACGGGCTGGAGACGGGTACACGGCGCGGGTGGTCAACGCTGGTTTTCGATATTGTTCATCCGTGTATACTTCAATGGCATTTGCAAGTTAATTATATGTCTCCTAAAATTAATTATGCAAAATTTAATGATTAATAGCTCGGCTAATTTCTAATTAAATAAATCCTTTAATCAACCATGGTTTTTAGATTAATTAATCTGTATTTTTAAAATATTTTATAAATCATAGTTATCATAACCAAATGATCGAATCAAAAATTCAAACACCATATTATCAATCGATCTGAATTGATCATGTTAAAAAATTAAAACGAACCATTGACTTTTGAATAAATCACATAACCTGTCATGTCAAATAAAATCAATCCAATTTTGTGATATAACTAATTTTGTGTTATTCATTTTATGAAAAATTTTACATCATTTACAAAATTGGATTAAGGTGAGAAAGAAAACGATGTTTTCTCTTTCTACTGTCTTTTTTTTTTTTTCCATCGATCATCTCTCTCCTCATATCCCTCTGTTGTCATTCTCTGCCATCCCTCTCTCGTATGTTCTCTCCACCTCATATTTTTTCAATCCCTCGTATGTTCTCTTCTATTAGTTAGATCTCATATAGTTAAAACAAATTCCATTTTAATATATATAATTAAATTACATATTCACTTTTTTTTATTTTTTTACCACTATCATAAATTATGTAATTTATCATATACTATGTGATTTGGATAAAGGCTTATATTTATAGTGTTGGTTGATATTAGAATAATAAAATTATAAGTCCAACTGCTGAGGATCCATCACATTATTTTTTTGTCATCATTAAAATTCATAAAATGTTATATGTTCGGTTAAGTTAAACAGTATTTAAAATTTTATTTATAACTTTTATTAAAATCTCTTTATATCTTCTTTAATCTTTTATTATACTATTAATAATCATCATTTTCTTGCTATCTCATTCATATACCTCATAAACACATGGTAATTCTATTTAAACAATTCCCTCTCATTTTATCTTCCATTGAGTGATGTCTAATTGCTTACAAATAATATACATTCACCTTAATATTCTAATCTCAGCAATAAAAATTTTGTTATATATATTACTTCTTAATTGATGATCACATAAGATTGATGATGATCATTGTTATTTTAATTCATCTTTTATTTTTATTATATTAATAATATCTTTATTAATATCTCTATTTTATCAAATAATTGATAGCAAGGAACTTATTGTTCATCTAACTTAACTATATTCTTTTACTTATTCTTTATTATTAAAATTATATCTCATGTATTCAGTTTTAATCATATTTAATATAAAACCTTTACCTTCTAAAACTACCTCTATAATTTAAAATTAAAAAATAATTTTATTTTAATTCTTATTGATAACTAAATAATATCATCAGTAAATAACATATTAGGGAGATATATCTTGTAAATGACTAGTAATTTCATTCACTATCATTGTAAATAAGTAAAAAAACTCATTCACTATCATTGTAAATAAGTAAAAAAACTTAATGTATGTAACGTTATATTAATAAAAAATTACTAGACATATTATATATAGTTTGTAGTTATGTCATCATAAACATCCTTAAAAGCATAAACAAACTAATAAAATATTTTATGAAAAAATAATCATAATAAATCTTTAAGAATTTTATTGTAGATTTTATCTAAATCTATAATAACGATATACATATATTTTTTCTCTATATTTTTAATTAAATTATCTTAATAAATAAAATAACCTTAATTATTATTTTTAATAAATTTTATTATAATTAGTTTTTGTTATTATACATTATAAAAAATATAAATTAAACGTACACATCAATGGGATCATTTTCCGATAACTATATTATTAATAATAAAGAATTCTTATTAGATATTATGATACATTTAATCACATTAAATTCATGTAATTTCTAAATTATTTTTCTGCCGAAAGAAGGATGCCCTTTTTTTTGTATGGTGTGGCAGTGTTAAAGCCATGCAGTCTTCCGCTCATAATAAATTTTATATATAAATAAATACTAACAAATTATATATATATATAAATAAATACATATAATGGAATCAAAAATAAATCATAATAAATCTCTTCAAGGGTAAAAATTATGGGATAAAAAAAAATTTAATATCAAAATAATAAATATACGGATCTCAATATTTTTTGTCCAAGTTTAAAATAATATCCACAAGATAAACACAAAGATATAATGATTATAATATTAAACATAATATATAAAACATTCTGAAGATAACAGTTTATTACAAACTTATGTAATAATTCTGATTGAAAATAATTTTTTATTATCTTTATTTTTTTTTCCTGAATCTCTTCTTTTCTAAACTTTATTATTAATATGAAGTCTTATTTCTCTCTCTTTTATTATCGACGATTTCCGGAGATTAGATCGGGGGATTCATCTCGGATCTACTCCGACAGCCAGAGCAACTCTCTTCCGTTTGAATGCGGGCGAGATCTCGCGGCGATTCGACAGATCCGGCTGGCTACGATGGTTCTCTTCTACGGCGTCCTCGACGCAGGAGGAGGAGAAGATCTTGTTCCTGGGGCTCGATAATGCCTGGAATGATCACGCTGCTCCATATGCTCATGGATGAGGTTCTCATCGCTATGTAGTTTCCACCATTTGATGGGTTCCATGCCTAAGTCGTTGCTCTTATGGAATTCGATAGCCATTAGTTGAGTTCTGTGTTTGGCTGCAGCGGCTGGCGCACCACCAGCCGACGTCAGAGGAGCTGAGCATCGGAAAGATCCAGTTTAATGCCTTTGATTTGGGTGGCCACCATATCTTATATTCTGATATCTGCCTTCGCTTACCCACCGGAGAAGAAAAGGCTTAATTGTCAGGTTTGCGATAATTTGTTATACATTCTAGCAGATAAAACTTAATATTGTGTGAATAGGTTAAGAATTCTGCATCTTCTTTCAATTTTTATTGGACCTTAATTTGTTCCATTAGAACAGAGTCGTTCAACATAAGAAACACAGCAGCTGGAAGAAAAAAAAAGTTTTTTGATCTAAGAGTTTGTTCTCTTTTCAGTGAACATCCTTTCTATGTACATGGTAGAAGGAGATTTCTATTCACAACCCATTTCTACTATTTACAGTCTTATTTTTATAATTTTTAATATCTCTTTACAAATAGACATAAATATCCTCAGCATATTCTTTTTTTTTTCTCCCTTGATTAGGAAGACAATCTCATTTTTAAAATTTTAATAATCCTTTATAAATAGATTTAAATACCCATAGCGATGGAGACCACATGCTTGCTTGCCTCCACGAGCAATGAGCGGCGGCAAGCGAGCAGATTAAGGGGTTGCGGGTAAAATAGGTAAGTCTGATAATGGAGGATTATACATAGTCAAATTATATTTTGATTATTTGTTTAGGAGCTGTCAATTGTAAGGGGTTACAAATAGCAAACTACTTGTAAAATCTGTTAGAAATTTATATTTTTTGTTATTTTCATTTGTCTTTTTAATCATGGACTTAATAGGGATGGAAGTTACTGCTCAAATTCTTTGCATTGTGAGTTCGGTGCATATTCTTCCTGATATGGTTTGTCTTCCAAGAATTGTTACAAACTTGTTTGTTGATAATTGGCTTATGGATTGGGATCAGAAATCCTGTTGAACTTGTTCAATAGTCACTTCACTCTTTCGCATGGCCGGGTAGTTTCCAAGCGCAAATTTATTTATGTGATTGAGCTGTTTGAGGTTCTTTTTCATCATTAGGTAGCTACAAAGCAAAGTAGAGAAGCAGTTTTAATTTTCTGCCAATTTATGGTAATTTTTAGGCTTATTTGGTGCTGGAGCTTTATCTTCACTGAAAAGAATAAAGATACTGAAGTGTGATTAATGGGTCAAGCCACTACGGGCCTAGTAGAGGACCGGTTTAGTTGCTCAAGTTGACATTCCATCATGATTGATAGAGAATATTTTGGCAACCAGATAAGTCTGCCACCGAGGCATTGACGTCGATGACAAAGGCCAAGTCACTCCCCCACTCAATAGCGATGTGGGGGTAATAACGACCTGTTGGCCCTCATGGACAATAGTCCATAGGAGGCTATTCGAGCTGATCTTATCAACCTCCATGGACAGTGGTCTTCGGATGATCGTTTAGGCTTGTTTTCCCTCAGTCGGCCTTTATGGACGACGGTCAGCAGGAGGCTATTCGAACCTGTCGCTCCCATAGACAAAACGTTAAAGGGAGGGCATTTTACAGACGGTTTTCTCGATTGCCCAAGAATAAAAGTCGATCCCTGACGCCTGCCCAGGGGTTAGACCTATCTTTACAAGCTCCTTACACCTTACAACTCCAAGAGAAGTAACTTGAACGTCGAAGGGGTTAAGTCGGGAAACTCCTCTCGATGTTGACTTTTTGCACAGGACGAGGAGACTGAGACCCGCCTTGGCCTGACCTCGGAACCACCTCAGAGACGCCTCGAACCCCTTAGTGCTGTGTCGACCACTGCTCAGGGCTGCCACAAGGGTTCCTCGAACAACTTCATGCCTAAGGGACCAGACCAAACTGTGTTGACTCACGATCAACGATACTCAGACCACAACAGTGGCCACAACCTAGTTGGCCCTCGCTTACAACTGGATCGGGTCCCAATTCACCCGGAAGTGTTCTAAAAATCTCAATCCATGTTACCCTAGTTTTGTGGTGGACCTCTTTAGGTACTGATATGGCATGTTGTTTAAGAATCTCAATCCATACCACCACATAACCCCCTGAACTTTGCTTTGTCTTGCTTTGCATTTTTTATTTCTGCAATCCACACACTTATCTTTGCTCTCTTGACTCCTGTTATTGTCTCACAGGTTTGGTCATGTTTAATATTCTAGAAAATATTTTTTGGTATTGTAAATTATTTTTTGGAATCTTTCTCTTCCTCCAAATAAAGAAGAGCGCTAGAGCAACACTTCTTTAAATGTCCAAAATTTTCACTTTTCTAACCAGTGCTGCAAAATCTAAGCCCCTCTTTTGTTTCATGCTTATGTTTTGCTTTTTTAGCCCATTCTGTTATATTTGTTCTTTGAGTCATTTTAAACATTCATGATGGTTTATTCCCTATTGTACTTAATGGCATAGAATCCCTGCTGTAACTATGGACTTCTGCTTATACTAATGTCATGATTGACCCTTTACGGAGTGTGTACCGCACCTGTTTCAAAGCTGACAAATGTCTTTTTTATTAATCTTTGTTAGTGCATCTGGTAATAACTTTGATGATAAATCTTGCTAATGGACATCTTTTTAGGAAATTGTATTTCCCTTAAGCAGCTGTTTCCTTTTTGACTTTGTAACTCCTGAGAATCCTCATGGATAGTTACACAATGTTATGGTCTCAAACTCTCATCGGATGCTGATGTTATATATATGAATAATTTAGTTAGATGACCTTGTAAATATAGTAGATGCATAGAAATTGGTCTCTTGTATTGTTGCTAAGGGGTTTTGACTATATTTGTCTCTGAAACAGGCGGATGCTGTGTTTCATTTAGTGGATGTGCATGACAAAGAGAGGAAGGAGCTGAATGTGCTTCTCTCCCATGAAGCTCTGGCAAATAGTCCTTTCCTCCTTTTGCGTAACAAGATTGACATTCCATCTGCAGAATCTGAAGAAGAGTTGTGCTTCCCGTCTAGGCCTGAGCAAGTTCACATTTGGAAGGGGAAAGGTCAACCTTGTGGATTCCAGTGTACACCCCTCGGAGTCTTCATGTTCAGTGTCATGAGTAAGAATAGCTAAGGCGATCGCTTCAAGTGGCGTCCACAGTCCATCAAGTTAGATGCTATACGTGTGTTGCCTTCTTTACTTGGCCTGCCATGGCACTTGCAAGTTGTTTGTGAAACATGTTGATCTCAATATTATTGTTGGGTGGAGACTTGTTAATCCAGTGGACCATGGAAACCAAGAAATTTGCATCTGCAGTCTGTATTGTTGTTGGCACTGTACATACATTTTTCTTCAGGAACTGGCATTATTTTTTCAGATTGTTAGAAACCATGGTATTTGTATTGTTTTTTTTTTTTTAATTTTTTGTTCCCAACTTGATCTCCAACACCATTTCCATCTGAAATGTCTCTTGAATGCATCTACTTTCTATTTCAATTTATGGCCTTTAGTTCATTTCCTGAATATTTTTATATCAAAATTTGGCCTTCTTCCATTTAAACTTGAAAAAACATGATGAGTGGTACTTCTCGTTCATTGATGTTGTGAATGCAGAACATGATATGTAAGTGTGATCTGCAACACAAATTTATACAAGAAGCCAGGAGTCAAGTTAAGCTGATCTAAACTTCTCGTATGCGTGGTTTAATGGCCGAGGTTTGATCTAAACTATCTCAATTTCCTTACAAGTTTCTCTGTTGGTGCAATCTCCTATTCATAGATATATATTAAATATAATTAAATTGTTGTGAATAAGCAACAGGGTGTTTGGTCTAGTGGTATGATTCTCGCTTCGGGTGCGAGAGGTCGCGAGTTCGATTCTCGCAACACCCCCCCATCTACTATTTTGACTTTTTCTCTTTTTTTCGCATGATATCGACGTCGACGTTCTCCTATTTTGACTTTTTCTCTTTTTTGCAGGATATCGACGTCGACGTATGCTGAGTTCACGTACTGACTTCTTAGCTTTTTTTTTATTTCTGTGTCGGGTCTTCTTCCGAATCATCCGTATCTTGGATGCATGTCGTGTACACATCCTTGGATTCTGCGACTCATAATCCAACATCTGCCACCGCTTGCTCCCCTTTCTCCTCTCAAGCAGCCTAACCATTCCATTGTCCGAGCTGACGCTGCTCCTCCAACTCACAACATGACAACCCGATCCCCATGTTCCTCCCTCCCCTTTTACCTCCTCCTCCATCTCAGTTGTTATGATGGTTGGTGATGACTGATGGGACCAGTTAGGTTAGATCGACCACCGCTTGCTGCTTTCTTGCCATGTCCGTGAGCCCTTCTCTCAGAAAAGAAGAGCAAAGCAGGTAAAGATGTTGGGGACCGGCGAGGCTTTACTGTCTCTGCGATGCCTGACTGACACACAGCCACTGTCGGCTGCAACAAAAGTGATGTTTCAGGTGACCTCCATTGCTGTGGTTCCTCGATAATTCATGGAAGTGAAGTCTTCTTCAGTACGTAAGTGGGTCATTGCTACTAGACCATGTCAAGTTGACCTGTAGATAGAGAAGACCGTCGACGATAGTGTGTGTGAGAAGCGAGAAGGTTGGCTGCCATCTCGAACGAGCGTGCACTCGTCAACCATTGCCTTCTTCTTCTCGGACCACTTGATACTGCACCTCCACCTGCAATGACAAAAAACCATGAAAGAAGAAAACCTCTTCAGGAACTGCAGGTTGATGTTTAACATCATCAGGCCGTCGTCTTCGCTCATGCTTCAAAACTAATCAAGAAAGGCGATTCTTTCGTCAAGTTAGCTATTTATATATACGAGACAAAAGGGGATGAACTAAAATAATAATAAGGATTGAAAGACTCATCAGATACCATATAATAGATGCGGATCATCCATTAGAACTTGAATCTCTTACAAAACACTCAACCACATCACACTACATATATTTTGTAACGTCGAAAATTTAAATCTTAATAATATGATTGATATAAGAAAGCTTGGACGAAAGAAAATGAAATTAAGATAGTTATTTGACATATAATGAATCTCCAATCTTTCAGTACTTGAATCTCCTGCTTCAACAATAAGATGCAGACAATGATATTATATAGTTGCTGGTTGGAATCACATTTTTATAGGTCTTCACTGAAATCATGTCAAACATCTGCACTGCTCGAAACCTTGTGGTTCATATTCATCGTGCATGGCTGGATCTTTTGGTTGCCATCTTTACCTAATTTTCAACACGCTTTGATCTGTTGCCAACCAAAGAGCACCACTTTATCATCATAAGGGCCACTAAGTTCATCAACCACAGCTGAGATGGCCTACAGTTTGTTGTAAAAAAAGAAGCTTCCTTTACCAAAGATGCCTTTGTTAAGCACTTGGCATTATGGTCTCACTCATCCACCACCCCAGCAGAAGTACACTACATAAAAGATAGTCCATCAATTGGATAAACATATAATTACCATGTGCATGCAACATTTCAAATGATTTGAGAATCATACCATATTTTTCGGATTAATTTCGACACTAGCAATATATAAGAATCGCACAAGATGGAGAGAATAGAAGTAACAAAAAAAAAAAAAAAAACTTGATAGAACTTTGGGTAGGAACTGTACATAAAATATTAACAAAAGTTAAAGAGTAAATTTTATAATCAATCAACAATTACTTTTAAAAAAAAATTATTTACTTCTTTCAAAGCTTATTTTTTTCTAAATTTTATTTTGAACTAATCTAGTTTTCTAAAACCTTGTAAATGATCGGTAATCGAATTATAAATATACTATTGATTTTTTGATGGATCTAATATATCATTAATTTCACCATCACATTCTTTACTTTCTTGCCAATGTTATTCTATTATTTCCTTAGCCATATCGACACTTCATATAAAACCTTTCGGATTAAATTTTGAACTCTTAATTTTTTTTATAAAAAATATGTTTAATATATCACCAGACGAATATTTAGATAAGAAAATTTATAGAATGAAACTTTAATTGCTCTACCTAAGTTAGGTGAGTCAACAAAAGCTTTTTTTCTACTAAACAAGCTAAAAAATCAGATATATATATATATATCATTTTTATCGAAAAAAATATATAACACACTCTGCGACAACCAAAAGGCGCCAAGAGCGTCCGGCCCCAACACACGTCTTCCTTCCCTCCATCTCCGTGCCGGCCGAGCCAGCCGGCCAGGTGGTTCACCGAGAGGGCCGAGTCGTGCTCCTGGGTCGGATAAAACCGAGCCTCGAGTTCGAACTTTTCGAACGTTGAAGTCGGTTGGTCCGGGAAGGGGGAGGCACGCGCATGGCACGTGAATCGATAACCGGACCGCAGGACGACGAAAGGCAACCAAACACCACACGGCTCGGCGGCGAGTCGCGCGGTCTGGCTCGGTCTCCCACAAAGCAAGACACCAAACCAAGCGGCCGATGTAGGTGGGTATCGACATCGATGGGCTTCTCCACCCTTCTCCCGCCCTCTCCCCTCCATCTCAAGCCATCCATAATAAACCATGCCCGATGACATCCTCTTCCCTTCGATACCACGTCAGCTCCCCCTTTTCGCTGGTTAGTGGAGTGCAGAGGAGACTCTCTGCCACGTAGGCCGGTGGGTGCCAAAAGGGTGCATGTCTTTTGGGTACACGTCTTTCCGCAATTGGGATAACCGTTCTCGTTGTTGCAGCGAAATCGACGGATGGCGCGAAAATTAAAGCAAACGGGGAAGAATGTGTCATTTACGCAGCCGTTCACCCTATTAATACACCCCCCACACAGTCTGTCTTTCGCTTCTTTTCATCCAAACCTCAGCCGCGGAAGGAGGCTCGGAAACGACCGAGGAAAAGAGAAGGAGAAATAGAGAAGGGGGGCGCAAAGCTCTCCCTGTCTCCCTTCCCGCACCTCGAGGCGGAGGAGACGCAGCAGCAGCAGCAGACACTGTCCCTTCTCCTCCTCCTCGCCGCCGTCATAGACGCGCATTTGGGGTGTTGGCCGGGGGTGAAATCGGTGAATTCTCGAGGGCTCCGCGCTGGGCTTTCTGTTCTTGGATTGGGGGCGTTCGTTGGTCGAGGGTAATGGCGTCGGATTCCTCGTCGGTGGTGGCGGAGGACGTGCTGAAGCCGCATGAGACACGGACGGGCGACATTGATCTGGCCTCTAGGAAGGAGGTGCAAGCAGGTGATCTGATCCACTGCCCATAATTTCTAGTGTATTTCCTCAAAATCGATTCTTTATCGTCTTTCCGAATGTTCTGTCCTCGACACGGCCAGAAAAAGAAAACAAGGTTCTTTTTATTCCGATGATTCCTGGATGGTGCCGGATCGTTGACAACGCTAAACCTGTGCTCATCGTAGCCTTTTCTTGATCATCATTCTCTTGGGGTTTCTTTATCGTCGATTTTAGTTCTTCTGCGGCACATATTTAGTGTGTTGTATTAGTCGGAATGCAATAGAGAAATCGCGGAGGAGTTTTTTGTTGGCTTTTGTTTATAAAGATCATTAGTCTGGTGGAGTTCTTTATATTTTTATTCCCAAAGGTCAAAAGTGTTGATTAGGATTGTTCGGAATCATGAATAGAATTCTCTGGTTCTGTTTTGCTATGGCAGCGATGAGAAGGTACGAGGCAGCCGAATGGCTGAGGAAGATGGTGGGGGTTGCTGGGGCGAGAGATTTGCCGGAAGAGCCCACAGAGGAGGAATTCCTGCTTGGGCTGAGAAATGGGATTGTTCTTTGTAATGCACTCAACAAGGTTCAACCTGGTGCTGTCCCCAAGGTTAGCGTTTCTTGCAGGCACGCACTGTAGTCTTTCTTTCTTGTTTGATGCGATCGCTTCAGTGTGCCATGATGCGATCTCTCAACTCTCATTCCAGGTGGTGGAAGCTCCTGCGGATTCGGCTCTCCTCCCAGACGGTGCTGCTCTGTCAGCATATCAGTACTTTGAGAATTTGAGGAACTTCCTTGTCTCCATGGAAGAGTTGGGCCTCCCAACATTTGAGGCGTCCGATCTAGAAGGGGTGCGGATCTTTAGTTTGTTTGACAAGCTCTTCTCAGTTTCTTTTTCCCTTTCATTTAATTTATGAATTAGAAGTGGAAGTCCTAAATTTCTGAGATTTAAAGTATCACTAATTAAATTTTTTTTTTTTGTTGACATGTTATCTTCCTCTTCTTCCTTTTTCATTGGTTGGAGAGCAGGGTGGTAAAGGCTCCAGGGTTGTGAATTGTGTTTTGGCTCTTAAATCCTACGGTGAGAATAAACAAATGGGCAGAAATGGTTCCTGCAAGTATGGTGGGATTTTGAAGCCTTCCACCTCTGGCAAGTATTTTGTAAGGAGGAACTCAGAACCTTTCATGAATTCCCTTTCTAGAAGCCAATCAATCGACAAGACCCAGGATGGCGTATCGGTGGAGCAGAATGTGGGTGTCGATTTCTCGATGCAATCCACTGAAATGGTAGGTAAGCTGAATGCCATAATTTATTGAATAAATCGAGTATCTGCATTAGCTAATGCACCAACATGATATTGTCGACAGATGACATCACGGTCTCTGAACATGCTTCTGTGCGCCATCCTATCAGATAAGAAGCCTGAAGAAGTCCCAGTGGTAAGTTGATTCATTATGACAATTAACTGTATGTAGTGGGGATGAGGCTGGAACTGTTATTGCATTTATGCAGATTGTGGAGTCGATGTTAAGCAGAGTAATGCAAGAATTTGAGCGTCGCATTGCAAGCCAAAATGAGCAGGTAGGCCCTGGTACTTTTATTATTGACACACTGCTCCATTCATCTGAACAGGGCTGCTTATGTCCTTATCTTTCACATGATTTGTTATTCTGATTCTCACCTGTGACACAATCATTCAGCATGTTATCCTTCTGAAGCCTGCTTGATTTTCTTCCTTTTTATGTACCTTAATTATTTTTGCTACTGTTCAATTTTTCTAAACCGTTTCAAATGATACCGCAATACTTGATAGGTGAAAACAACTATGAAGGATCTAACTGATGGAACAAAATCCTTCTGCGAAGCAAAAAATTCAACAGAAATTTCATCCATTTGTTGTGAAAAAGAGGTACTAGACCCACACATTCTTATTAAAGTCATACTTATTGAATTTAAGTACTTCCCATTAAACTCTTGTGATATATTAGTTTATATATTATAAGAAGATGACATACGATTCGTGGTTTATTCTCCTTCAGTACCTCATGATTTGTTTAAATGCCTTTCTAACACTGTACTGTGTTTTAGACGGTGAAGACAGAGAATTCTTTCTCGAGCTCAAAAGAGGAGGATTTTAGTATGAGCTTGAAGGATGCAGAAACATCAAAAGAAATGCTCCCGAAGCAACACTTACTTTTTGATATACAAAAAAGAGAAATACAGGTATTTTCTTCTGATTCTGTGTAAGGATTTGCATGATGATTGGGTTTATCAAGCTGTGTTGATGGTGGTTGATGTTCTCTGTAGGAACTGAAAGGTGCACTTCAAACAACTAGAGCTGGTATGGAGTTGATGAGAACTCAACATGCCCAGGAATTTAGTAATCTGGGTAAGATAGTTAAATGATCAGTTGGGGATGATAAGAAATTGTTAACCATGAGGAACTGTTAGACAATACTCTGAAGGCCCTTGTTCTTGTCATTTTAGGGAAGCATATACAAGTCCTTGCTCAAGCAGCTTCAGGATATCATAAAGTTCTCGAGGAAAACAGAAAGTTATACAATCAAGTGCAGGATCTTAAAGGTGATATTCTAGTTAATTAATTATATGCGAAATTAATGCTTCCACTAATTTCTTTTGTTGACTATTAGGAAATATTAGGGTGTACTGTCGTGTGAGGCCTTTCTTACCTGGACAATCAAGCAGTACGAGCACTGTTGGTCATATTGACGATGGAAATATTATGATTATCACCCCTTCAAAATATGGGAAAGGACATAAGTCTTTTAGCTTCAACAAAGTCTTTGGCCCGTTTGCCACCCAAGGTGTTCAAGGCTCTATATTTGATTACATTCAGAATTTTCTAACACAAAGCAATGAACTAATCCCCTTTAATCAATGCAGAGGAGGTTTTCTCTGACACACAGCCTTTGATTCGTTCTGTTCTTGATGGTTACAATGTCTGCATCTTTGCATATGGACAAACTGGAGCTGGGAAAACCTACACAATGGTACATCATTGACATGAAGATTCATTTTGAAAATTTTAAATTCAGCTAACGATTACTTATCCATGGAAACGAATCAAGATTTTCTTTTAATTATTTGGTTCTTACTTTTTTTATGCAGAGTGGACCAGAAGAACTTACAGAAGAGAGTTTTGGAGTAAACTACAGGGCATTAAATGACTTGTTTCATATCTCAAAGCAGAGGAAGGACACATTTTGTTATGAAATCGCTGTTCAGATGATTGAGATATATAATGAGCAAGTGAGGGATCTCCTTACCAATGATGGTCCCCAGAAAAGATATCCTTTTGTGAAGATCTTGCTCTTATTATTCTTCAGTTCTTTTTAATTGTTTGTTCTATCCTGTTTATATATTTTGAGTACCTTTACTCGTCAATACATTAGGTATACATAATGGTTCTCAGAAAGGACTTGCCGTGCCAAACGCAAACTTGGTTCCTGTCACATCAACAACAGAAGTTATTGAACTAATGAACATTGGTCAGAAGAATCGTGCTGTTAGTGCAACTGCAATGAATGACCGCAGCAGTCGTTCTCACAGGTCTGGTTATGGTTGTGAATGGATGTGTTTCGGCTTTCATCATGTCAGGCTAATGGATTTTTGTTTGCAGTTGCCTGACCATTCATGTTCAAGGAAGAGAGTTGGCATCTGGGGCTATTTTTAGAGGATGTATGCATCTAGTTGATTTGGCAGGTAGTGAGAGAGTCAATAAATCTGAAGCTAAAGGAGACAGGCTAAAAGAGGCACAACATATCAACAAATCGCTATCAGCTTTAGGAGATGTAATATCTGCCCTTGCTCAAAAGAGTTCACATATCCCTTACAGGAATAGCAAACTTACACAACTACTACAAGACTCTCTAGGTAAGAACTAAACACGATTGACTGACCGAGTTCTACATGCACTTTATCTCTCCAGGAATCATTGGTTGTTATTCTCATTTTTGTTAGGAGGGCAAGCTAAAACGTTGATGTTTGTCCACATAAGCCCCGAGGTAGATGCAATAAGTGAGACTCTAAGCACGCTCAAATTTGCTGAACGGGTTGCGTCGGTTGAGCTTGGTGCATCTCAGGTTAACAAAGATAGTGGGGAAGTCAAGGAGCTCAGGCAGCAGGTATTATTTCCCTTCATTCTGGAGTTGCTGTTCTTTCTAACTTCACATGTGACTTACTTTGCTTCCTGATGACCATGTTTCATTCTGCATTAGGTAGCTAGTCTTAAAGCAGCATTAGCTAAGAAAGAGGGTGAGCACTTCCAAAGTACAACATCTAGTCCTGATATATACAGGCTAAAATCTGGTGCAACATCTCCTGTACATCCAAACCAAGTGCAGACAATGGAGGATTTTGGAAACATAGAGGTAGAGATACCTTCTTTATATTATTATTTCTAATAGGAAGTTTATCGGTGTCCTGTGTGCCTACATATTCAGAAACGATTTCTTAGCATTCGGGTAATGATTTTGTTAGGTTACATATTTGATTGCCCAACTCTTGTTTCTTAACATTTTAGGTGCTCAGCTGTTCAGCAATGATGCAGGAAAGGGTAGAGATTGATCTCCAAGACCTTTTAAGAGCATCTGATTCTTCTCTTTGGCCAGAGGATTCCCTCAGGGGCTGGGAAGGAGATAACCTGCATATGCCGGACTCATTTTACCAGGGATATGTTCCTGATGTGATGAGAGTCTACAGGGATCATCACGGAAGTCGGGCCAACTCTATCGCAACCGATGATTCAGATGATTTGGATTTTGCAACAAGTGATTCCTCAGAGCAAGACATGCTATCGCAGTACAATCTTCAGAAAAGCAACAGCAATGCTGTCAATGGTGGATCAAAGATCAAGCGGCCTCAACCAGGTCCAGTGAAGAGTTCCGAGACAAGGTAAATCCTGTAGCCATAAATTTGAGCACAATTTTTCTTGAACATGAAGACTGGCTGGCCTTCTATTTGATCCCCTAACAAATATGACCAGGATCATAAGCTAATCTTTGATTTGAACACTTGGGAAAATGTTTCTAACCCTTTCTTCATCCGAATTCAGGACACCAAACCGAACGCAAGTGCCATCTCCATCGAGGAAGCTATCAAATTCACCAGGCCAAACGGTAAACCGCTCCAACCGACAGTTACTCTCTGGCGGTGCCGATGGAAAACGAAGGCCGATCGGGAAGGCGGCAAGTGGAAAGTAGAGTGATAGAGATGAAGAATGGCTGGAGATTTCTTGGTTTGTAGTCACAAAGGGAATCAAAGCTGTTTCTTTTGTGAGAAAAGATACAATTAAGATGTATACTCTGCTTCTTTTGTGAATGCTAGTGTTTATTGAATGCAAGTGCAATGCTGAAATAGTGGTGACACCTCCGTCTTTCCTTGCATACATGATTCTCTAACTTGAGCGTCGGAGGGGAGAGTCGATGGTCAAACTCCCGACACCCTTTCTCCGAACCCCAACAAGAGGATGAGAGGCATGAGTAAAATTCCTCGGCTAGCTGTGGTTGGATCGACAGAGCCATGAAACCTCGACCATGAAACCTGGTCGACATTACCAGCCCTATTAGAGACCAATAAATTGCCCATGGCTGTGTAGATAGGACAAGTGCAGAATAAAAGGCTGAAAGCAGCAATCATTATAAGGATATGATTGCTGATACCTACTCCTCCACCACCATGTCCCTTTGAATCAGCAGCATTATACAACAGTATATTATTCATCAAGTTGCAGGTTGTCTCATTATCAATGTTCCATTTTCAATCACATACAAGTAGGATGTCCATGGAGCATCCCCCAACATCTAGATATCTTTTTGTTGGAGTATGTGTTAAAAAGATCAGGCATCCAACTACATCAATAAAGATCAAAAGGTCACTAGTTAAGAAGAAGAAGAAGAAGAAGAAGAAGTTCAGATCTAGGAGAACAACAGTTTCCAAAAGAAAGAAAAAGTTAAAAGCAAAAGCCACCAATGATGAGCTATGTTTGATCATTGGCTGCAAAAGCAAATGAAGACCTCACTTTGGTGCAAGCATAGGAGCACCAACTCTCTTTGAAGTGGAGACTACATCATAATCATGTGCTGCACTCTTTGTTTCAGCAATCAAAACATCCCAAGCTGTATCAAGAAACTACACACTGTAGGGCTTTTCCTGCCAAGGTTTGAGCTCACTCTTTCCAAGTGTCTGAAAGAAGCACAAAGTTGGTTTTGATTCTTCTTTTGCTCATATAAAATCTATGTGTTGCTTTCTCCTTTTCCAGCAATCATACTGCAGTAGTGGATCTCATCATGGTAGGGTAGTGCTGCAAACAACTTACAACACAAGCAGGTAGCCCAAAGAGGAGACACCAGACAGTCACTGCAATTAAAAGGGTCTTCTAACTCCCACTTTGATATGGGAACCAGCTTTCTCATTTTAATACCATGAACACATATGGAATACAAACTAGTAATCGTGATTAAATAGAGTAATGACAGATTACAGTATCAATCAAACATCTGAACTTCGACAACTAGCAAAAAATTTTCTTACAGGCTTTGAATGAAGAAATCTAGCTGTACAAGCAAACACATTGTCATCGCAGATGCAGATTTTCTTCTCGATCGGGGGCGGTGCAATACAACTGAGGAAAGAAATATGCAATGATTCCATCATGGAGGAAAAGGTACTCAATTTTGTGGGGATTTATTGGAAAGAATTTGGCAAGGATACTGGTGAGCTCAGGATTCTCGATTGTACAGAGGGAAATAAATGAATGATAATCACATGCAAAAAGATTTTGCTAGACTTGCGCGAGAGCACTGAAGTTCTCAAGGGAGAAGCAGAAGAGAGAGGAATTCGAGCTCAGATCAGAGCATGGTTGGGGAAAGACCGATTCCGAGAATCCAGAGACGTTGGAACAAGTCCAAGAATTAGAGAGGTCTGAGGTGATAGACAAACTGATGTTGGCAAGACAGATGGCAGTGAAGGGATCTTGATCAATTCCTGATAGGACTCCGGCATGGGAGATGTTGGTTCCAATCACATTTTTTATGGTCACCTGCTTGATTGTCGGCAGAGCATCCGGATCATATTGGTCATCAGGATGTGCCCCACATTGACCCGTGAAATGAAATGCTTCATGAACGTTTTCCATTTCCACATCTGAAATGACGATATCCTTAATGAAGCCTCCTCGTCCTTGAGTGGTCTTGAATTTTATGCCAGTGAAAGAATCATGGACATGGAGGTGCTCCACATGTATATCTGAGATACCACCGGACATCTCACTGCCAAAAGCAAGTGCTGAACCAAGAGATGTCTGCAGATGGACATTGTTGATCTGAATATTTGAGGAAGGTCTGCCGAAAGAGATACCATAGTTGTCCCAACCACTCTTGACAGCAATGGCATCATGTCCAACACTGATGCTGCAATCTTCGATGCAGAAACTTGAGCATGAATCTGAGTCAAGCAGAAAATTTAGATGAAGATTTGGAATGATAGTTGTTGCCCCTATTTTTATGTCATTATCATGGACTAGGACCAAGCTTATGCTTATTTGCTTTAGGATACCATAGAATAAAAATAATTGCCGTAAAACAATAAAAGAAACTGTAGGAACATATCTGAATCTTTATAATGGAACACTTCAATCAGATCATTCAAGAAAGTTAGTGTGTAACAAGCAACGATAAAACAGGGAGGAAGTAAAAAAACAAAAAGAAACTACATTTTGACTCTTACCTGGTACTATACCGTTTGTATATGGGGAATCAGATGAAGCCTTTATAACTATATTCTGGACAGTTACATTGCTGCATCACAGAGGGGGAAAAAAAAAAGACATTTGCTGGTTTGTCCAAATTCACAATATTTATTGACAAAAATAAACAAATAGCTTTAGCACGCACCTGGAATAGACTGGATGGATACTCCATGCCGGGGGATTCAAGAAAGTTAAATTTGAAATCACAATGTCACTAGAACTCACAAACTCAAGAAGATGAGGACGGCTGTAGTTCAAGGAGTGGGTACGAAACCACTCCCACCAAACAGAACCCTGCCCGTCAATAATCCCATTATTTCCTGTTCCACAAACCAAACTCAGAATGGTATACAAAGAGATGCTTCGGAACTTGCAATCATAGAAAGAGCACGAGATCGATCTGCCAAAATGTTAAAGAAGCATGCCTGTTATCACTACATCCGTCAAGTTGTATCCGTTTATCAAGCTGCGATGCCTTTCACCCGGAAGGTCTATCCCTTGACCATAAGAGGGCAAAGGCTCTACAGGTGGCCATTGAGATGCATCCTAAAACAAAGAAAAAGAAGGGTTTATTAGTTTTCTAACCGTAGCAAGTGGAAAATTTTCAGCATTAATAAAATAAACTCGGACTTCTCATTTCAATAAATCTAATCTTCTCATGGATGGGTATCAACAGTTTGACACGTCCACAGAAGAAATTGTGTAATTTCTAAAACATTGAATGACAGCTAACTCAATTTGACGTTCACCGATCGGTTTCCAAAATCCAGCCCCATTGTAATTTCTTTTGTGTGATAATAAATAGATATAGTACAGCAGTTCATGATAGACATTAATAAACATGAAGACATATGGGCTTATCTACTATGATCAAGACCTGACTGCCAATTATAACTGCATCTTCATCCAGGAACAAAGTGAGATGACTGGTAAGATTGAAACTTCCTGTCAGCCATCTCCCCTTAGGAACATAGAGCTGAGCACCACCCTTATCGGCAAACGACCGCACATAGAAAACAGCATTTTGAAAGGCAACTGTATTCAAGGTGACTCCATCCCCCGCAGCCCCAAACTCTGTAATGGTGACACTGTGTGGTCTTGGTGTCAAGCCATTCTTGCGCTTACAATACCCATCACCCCTTTCCTCGATTTCGACAGCAACTGCAACCGCTAAAAGTAAAAGCACGACGACCTGCAGAGAACACGATAATTAGCACTTGACATAGCTTCCTGGTGACTGCAGTAACCACATGATTTCCACATTGACCTAAAGGCCAAACACACAATGGAAGCTTGTATTGAAGCCCACATGAAATATATTTCCCTTCGCTTGGAACCTCCAATGCTGATTAGGTGGAATGGGGAAAATTGAAGCTTTTCTGGCAATGAATTTAAGGGAAATCTGTTCCAAAATATCGATCGTACAGACATCTAAGATATCTTATGCTAAGATTACAAAACACAAGAATTTAAACGTTTCCTGATTGACATCATCAGCCCTAACAAATAAAATCGATGGGCATAACAATTGACAAAGGTCATCATAAGGATCACACTACTCCATTTCCTTAAATCAACACCAAAACCTACTCTGAATCAAATGATACATAACTATTAGCCTAAAGTGATACCCTACAATAGCAAACGCGTAAAAGAAATAAAAAAAGGGGAAACATAAACGATCAGAATGGATCTCTAATTAAAACAAGGGGGCCGATGCGCACATCCATATGAATCAATGACCACATCACCAGGGGCAAATGGACAAATGGTCAAACATTATAAATAGAACCGTGTTCAGAAAACACTTTAATTGGGTCGAATCTCCACAACCCAGATCGCACAAGGAAGAACACCCGACAAAAGCATAGCAAACGACACCCAACAGAAAAGAGGGGGACACAAAAAAAAAACACAGAAAAGAGGAACGCGGAAACGAACAAGATCAAATTTTTACACGAATCCGATAATCCCAAGTTCCTAAGAAACAAGAAAGGCAGTTCCTTCGACAAACATCGCAAGGAAATATACAAGCAAAACGTACTTACTAGCCTCTTCATGAGCCCCTCGGAAGAAGGGGCGACGAAAAGCCGAGCGGGGAAGTCCCAGGCGAATAGGACTGGGGGAATACAAGACGTAGGAGGCGGAGAAAGAGGCAGGAGAAGGAGCGAGGAAGAAAGAGAGGAGAGGAGGAAACGAGGAGGAAGAGGAGAAGCACAAAAACCAGACGCTGTCCTGTTTATACTAGGAAAAAAAAAAAAACAATAATAGTAACACAAATACTCCTACATCCACCCGAAAACTCCGAGCCCCAAAACGCCTCCAGGGCGCCGTAAGCGGGTTCGGGGTGGGTGGGGGACGAAGGCCGACGCGGACGAGCGGGTATGCCTCGGGGTCGGTGTTCTCACATTTCCTCCCCCAACCTTCAACCTTTCCTTGGATGCTCGGACAAATACGTCTCAACGGGGAAAAGGAAGGTACAATTTTAGTGAAGCAGCAAAACACGATGGAAATTGAAGGCAGCAAAAAAAAAAAAAAAAAAAAAAGGGAAAACAGCGGGGCGAGGGGACACGGCCGTATGCCACACCGAGCAATAGTCACTACTCCAACACATGATGCATCTGACATATCTAATACGGCATGAGAGGAAAAGAATAATAGCAGGCGAAGAGTAGTAGTAGTTACACGCTGGCCTCCCCCCACCCCCATGCTGACACCTCTGGAATCCATTTGGCACGTATTTTTTCGTTGCTACCCAATTCCATCACAGGGTCTTCGACACAGCAACTTTGGCGTTACCTCCACGGGGCCCACTCCTCTCCTCTCTCTCTCTCTCTCCACCCACATCCGGGATCAGTGGTTGTTTCCTGTACATGAGAACAATATTTCTTATTTTTAGGGTTGGAATTTGACGTGCAAAGTACGAGAAGAAAAAAATCATATATATATATATATATATATATATATATATGAATATGGTTTTATATACACGTGTGAGGGGCCCGCAGCGGGGGAGGGGGGCGAGGAGCGCGATGGCATGGCATTGGGGTTGCGTGTCCCATGTGGGTTGCCAGGGTAGGAGGTGGGGCCCTTCCCTCAATCATGGCCGCCGAAGCCAGCCTGGCCTCGGTCACTCGTCTTCCTCTTCGGATCCACGACGCCCTCGGCGTCGTACCCAACACGGGAATTCGTCACGTAGGACGCGGTGCTGGGTGGGGTCCGCTGGTATCAGACGGTGATTGGGGCGGGGAGGGAGGAGAGGGTGGTTGAGGAGGCGGGATCTTTACTTTTGTCGCTTCTTCCACTGGGGCCCCGAGGACGCAAGGGCGGAGGAGGTGTGCCCCACCGCTCTCCTACGAAGCCCATCCGTCGGTTTTTGAGGAGCTTTGTGATTCGCACCTTACTCCGATTGCGCGGTCACATCGAGCCCTCTTCCTCCACCCCCCCCACACGAGACTTCGACACGTAAGGGACGTGGTGGCCGGCGGGGTCCACCAGCAGGGGCCGGGGATTGGCCAGACGGGCCCGCAACCACTCTATTGATCGTACCCGTCGATTTCGAGGAGCTTTGAGATTCGCACTAGCATCTGATCGAAGGCGCTTCACCCGAGTCCCATCGCGCGGGCGCATCGCTGCAAGAGACTCGTCGGCTGAGCCCTCTTGCTCCGACCCCACGCGAGATTGCGACACGCAAGGGACCGTGGTGACGACGAGGTCATTGGGCCGCGGCCCATTTAGACGCTCAAGCCCTCTTTATGCTTTGAGATTTGCGTCCAAATCTGATGGATGATCCGAGCGGTTCGTGGACTGTGACGGCCCGTGGGCGCCGTGCAGCCGGAGTAACGTTTAGAGTCTTGGATATTAATACAAGGAAAGACTTCAATATATATCCTTGGATACATTAGAAGTTGTCTATTAATTGTCACAGATTTTAATGTATTGAGTGTGTATATCCCTTTTAAAAAATTGAGATCCATTTTTAAAATTCAAGAAAACATTTAATTAGGATTGTTATTATTTTTTAAGTAAACGATCTACGTGAAAAGTATGATATATTAAATATAACACTTATATTTAGAATATAATAATGTGTTTCTAAAGGTAATAATATAGGTCAAATTTTTATCAAACAATAATTTAATAGAATCAAGTTATGAGACATATTCTAAATTGCATTCAACAATCCACTCGATCTAGAGATATAGCAACAACATGGACAATAATACCTCGATCGATGATGATGCCGAAGTGTTGATGGTCCCATCTATATATTTAATGATGGTGCATAGATCGAGGAGTAGTATTTTATATATGTCACCCAAGATTCAGATCATCGACCTTAACAAAATATTAATTAAGTTTATACTTGGAATGAGAAGTCAATGGATAATGTTGGATAGATACGACAAAACCTATATGAAGTAGACACAGAGCAAAACTCATCGTATTCACAATCATCATGTTATGGAGAATCTTACGACCAACAGTAGTACAATGATATTTGGTGATACTTCTCTGAAAAATAATATGGTGATCAATTGTATGATATGGAGCAGTAAATTAGTGGCAAAACTAGAAGTTCTAACATTCTCCATGCTATATACCAATACATCTCATAATTATCCTTGGGTAAGGAGCCACCTCAGACACATATGGTTCCCGATAATTAAAATATTATCATTACCATATTAATGCACCAACGACATATAGTGTATCAGTATATTATGCTACGGGATTAATTTCATGGTTGTGTTCAACAACCATATCAAATTGATATACATGTATATAGAATCAAGGACCCTGATCTATTGCCCGTGGAGTCCCATTTTTTGTTTGATGGTAGAATAAGACAAGATATTTAATCTCATATCGTATCGGTGTACGGAGTTTTTCTCGATATGGTGCGATATAGTATACCAAAAAGTACGCCAGGGCATATCGAGCAATATTGTTGTTGATCGCCTTCCATGATAAAGTTGTGTTAGTCTTTACCAAACCCCAATATCCAAAATCCAAGAGCGACAAGGAAGAATAAGTTGTGTTAGTCTTTACCAAACCCCAATATCCAAAATCCAAGAGCGACAAGGAAGAACGATCTCGTCCATTACCAAACCCATATTATTTACACAAACTGAATTCCCCAAAATTGGCCATCCCTAATTGGTTGTTGTCGGCATGCAAGTATCCCAAGACCCCTTCCTTTGCCATCGATCACGACCTCCCCAACCATAGCGCCCATGATTCCTCCGCCACCTTATTCGACAATGACTACTTCCTCTACGAGAAGTTCACTTCCTCTACTTACGTGAGTGCGTGGATGACAACTTCACCTTTGAGTCATTAATGTACGACGACGACCTGTCCCCTATCATATTTCGCCTGATGGAGCTCTTATTCATGTCACCCACTACATCCAACTCTTTTCTCTAAGATGCTAGATCGAGCGTTGTAACCTCGTCTTCCTTGTCGTCGTACTCCTCTTGTATATTATATCCTGAGCCAAATACCTGATACTGTCCGGTAGCAAACAATCCACGTGCCAATCAATTGGCGGACCGATACGTAATGCTCGTACCGAATGATACTATATGATATTCAAATAACTGGAATAAGGTATATCCAATGATTGATTACTTGGTTCATTTCACTCTTGAAGTTTAAGCTACTTCACAAATAATCTACAAAATATACTTGAAGCGTATGAGTTGAAAAAACTTGACTTGCGTGAAGAGAAATCTATCACAACAATGACATAAGTCAAAATGTGTCTCATGTGCGTGTGTCAAGAAAACTCAACATGCATAAGGAGAAATCTATCATGACATAGTACATGTGCTCATTGGAGAATGAGTTCACTAATTGATATGCTTATGAAATGTTGTATGGTTGATGATACCTAATATTAGACAGTGATTCCATAGTCCTAGTTATGTATTTGGTCCTTTGACTTAAGACACCAAGGATGTCTTGTATGAGTACTTCTTTCTTTGATACCAAACTTACAGGTTTAGAAAGTTCCATATCTGGTACAACTGGTTATCAGGATTGGTAATTAATCTTACGAAGGTAATTGAGCGTCAATAAAAGATCATCCACTCTCGGTATCACGAGAGGAATATCCCATATGTGTTTGCTCAAACAAATCACTAGCCAGGGTCATTCAGAATGAGAGAGAAAGAGTTCTCCGGTAGAATCCGATTAGAGCAAGACAAACTGATTTTGTATGTGACCTGATAGTACCATGTCCAATATACGATCTCTAGGATATTAGTTGGATGAGATATTATAGATACATAGTAATTATGGACAGATAGGTCCGATGGATTTGATCCCCCTGTACCGTTTAGGGACTATGACGTAGTGGCCTAGTACATTCATAGTCGATGAGTCGAATGAATTATTATGGAGATAATAATTCACTATATCAGAAGGAGTTCTGATGAGAGCGACTCACAGCTAGCTCGGTATTGGGCCTAGAGGATCACATACATATGGCGGATGCTTCAGCGACTAGAGGATTGAATGAAGATCCAATTAGCCCCTATTATTATTAAATGAGACCCTATGCTGATAGGCTCTTTGCTTAAGGCCCAATTAGAGGTCTAAGGAGATTATTAGATAGAGATTCAATAATGTAAGGTTATTGTGTAATTGTATGAATATTCATTACAATTGTATGAAGGTTACTAAGGTAGGAGCCATAAGATTTTTGGTGGCTCTCTATAAATAGGAGGGGAGACTCATGGTTGATAGGCTGTAGTTTTGGCCTCCTTCTACTATTTTCTTTCCTCCCTCTGTGCAAGAATTGCGAGATCAGATTGGAGGAGTTTCGTTGTAGAGATCTATCGTGTGGATACTGCTAGAGAGGAGGATGTTTAACCTCCTTCATCCTCTCTATTTTGATCTAGAAATATAGGGATATATGATCTCCCTAGGTAATCAATCTATCACATGACATGGTTTTATTTATTTTACGGCTTTCTCGTGACCTCAATCTTTTGCACGATGATTTGATCTGTGTGGAAAATTGATTTTTATTTTGATTTCTACTGCGCATATGATGCTCCCGTCGAGGTTTCCCAACATGCGAAAGATTGATTTTAAACTGCGTATGATGAGATTGGATCGTGTAGAATCGTTCTACACATTTTTGCTATGTTTTTGCAGCAAACACAGCGAGAAAAGGGGACAGTCGGCCATGGCCAGGCATCTTACAGGGGCAATCGATATTATAACATCTGCAAGGGGGCGGTCGACTACGACCAAGGTATATATATTGATAGATATTATAACATCTATCAATATATGTGTCACCCTCTATGCATCATTATCTGACATCAGACTATAAGCAGATCAATAAGTGAATTTATTCTCCAATGAGTACCTATATTGTATCTCTAGTATCCTCACACAAGTAGCTACGAGACTAGTTGTCTCCATCATATGAATAAATATATAACATATCGGTCCGTCTAGTTATCTCGATGTCGCTCTCAAGTAATATATAATTGAGATTATTTGGTATCTATATTTAAATGTGATTATCATGATCTAATTTTCATTGTATAGACCCAAGGACATCACAATATATGCAACAGGTAATATAAAGTGATAATATATCAATAATAATAATAAATAAATAAATCATGCAGCATGTCACATATGTCATTACTTACGTGATTGTCTTACAGGGGACCTGTAACTAGCTATTAGGAGGTTGGGAGGTGCTACCCATGCCTCCACCTAAGGCGTGGAGGTCGTAGATAAGAAAATGAGGAACTTGCCTCCATACCACCTCCACAGCTTACCTCGGCTCCTCTCATAGCCCATCTCAACGATTAGCAAAAGAAGAAGGGTAAGTCAACAATAAGGCATCGTAGTTTCCCCATTGGGGACTTATTACCTGACATGAGTCCCTTGGGGATGAGTAGAGGAGGAAACCCACCTTCGCAACCCGCCTCTACTCCTCTCGCAGCTAGCCTCAACAATAAGCAAGTGAAGTGGGCCGCGACAAATGAACCACCACCAGTAGTGACCTTCTCCTTGCTTGTGGCCATCATCGCACCATGTAGGTAAAAAAAACTCAACCCTTTCCTCTCCTACGGTCATCATTGTGCTATGGAGGTTGGGAAGCTAGATGTTGTCTTTGCTCGAGGCATGGAGGTTGAGCCCGACCGTTGCCTCCCCTTAAGGTGTGGAGGTCAGCATCACCACAAGGAGTGTTGGGGGCAAGTGATATAGGATGGACGTGATAAAGAAACTCATGCCAAACAAACTGAACATGCTACTGAGTCAATAATGGATCGAAGAGGTATAAAGTTGATGTGCCAGATGAACTAGACATTGCACTTCGAGCCCCTCTCACAAGAGCTCCATAGCATACCTTTGGAGGGGAACAAATGATAAGGAGCGTACAGTTAATAAATTATCATCTGACATGCAATCGTCGCATTGTGTCTGAGATAAAAAGAAAAGACATGGGACACCCGCTACCTGCTTATCTACGTGGACAATGGTGTAAGGCAAACAATTATGGGTTACCCCGTTGTCACTCACATGGATATATGATCAAGGGGTGACTGTCAAAGGTAGTCATAGGCTACCTCCCCATAAAATATTTCAAAGAAAATTTTATATTTTTTTGACTAGGTATAAAGACTCATTTTCAATACGATGAGAGAGAGGGTACACTTACATGTTATTAACTTGAGAGTCAAATAGATCATATCGGAAAACCTCTCGTAACCTCGATCTTCATGTAAAAAATACCTCAAAAGCTCGATATTATCGCTTTGAAGATACATCAAATAACCTTATATATACTGATCCACATCACATGGAACTAACTAATATGTGAATTATATTTTCTCTCGTCAGCAAATCACTTCCATTATTATTCTACATGAGCATTGAGTATGTCGTAGTATAATTGACTGGCATGACATGCATATATCAGAGGATAACTAAAACAATAAAAGAAGATCCACCTTGCTGTCACGTAGTCGGTCGTGATGGAGCCACGTAAGACGGATGAAAGGGTTTCTCGCAGTCCAAACCGGTGGTTCTTGACGTCGGTGATCTCACCCATTCTCACGACCGCACGCAGCCAGAAGGAGATACGCCTCCGAAACCGCGGTCTCCGTAAGAACCGACGTCAGCTACGACTCAGGAACTCATCCAAGACAGGGTACGGGGTGAACCGATCCATTCACGTTCTGCCGTGACTTGATGAGCCCCAGCGATCCACGCGGCCTACGCAATCACCGACGTCACCAGCGACGAGCGGACGATCCCAGACACGGTGTCGGGAGCCTGGACCCAGTCACAGGTAGGTGGGTCCCTCCTGTAAAGCGTCGCGCCCGCCATGATAAGCACGAGCGCCTTCACTTGTCGCACCGTTCGCGGGTTACGTAATCAGCGACGTCGTCTGCGACCAAGGAAGGATCCGAGACAGGAAACAGATGATCCCACCACATCTCGGCGGGTCGCGCCGGATGGATCGCGACGTCCGCCAAGTTTGGACGTTCGCCAGGGGTGGGTTATCCTGGATCCTGTCTGAGTATGTTCGGCTCAACGCCTCTTGACAAACTGCGCTTTGTTTTTGCTCGGCCAAAAAGATGATGTTTCTGTTATTCTTCTGTTCCTCTGCGGACTACGGTGGGCCCGACCACCGTTAAGAATTCCATGCCACCGCTGGAAATTGATTTGAGATTCGTTTTTTTTTTGGAATCCAACGGAGGAGTTGTCTTCGCGAATTGATGAGCTCGTCATCTGCAGCCAAACCTACTCGAGGCAACTTGCTCGCTTGGAGTTGATGAGCTCGTTAAGTAGCAGCGGCGATTGAGTGCGTGGGTCTCGGCTTGTTTCCCTCTTGATCTCCTCCGTCTTCTCACCTGCTGAAGGCTATGACTATTCGTGGTTGTCTTTCTGTGCCAGTTGATTCCGCGATCGATTCTGATTGAAATCCGGAGTTGTCCGACGCTTTCTTGTTTTGCGCGGCTTCAGGTATCAGTAGCGAAAGTTGTCCGATTCTGATCGAATTCCGTATTCTCTGGTAATTGATTTGGTTTTTGGGCTATATTGGAATGCGAGGAAAGAAAGTTGAAACGAGCGAAAAAAAAGGGGGGAAATCCATCTTTAGGTCATTGTCTTCTGTAAGTTGAGGTCTGTGCTTCACTCAGTGCCTCTATCGAAATAAGTAGAATATGCTGTTTGTAGTGGAATTGCAATATGATAATAACGTGTCCCTCAAAGAAGAGAAGTGAAAAGAAACTCGTGTTTTTAATCTTTTATAGTTTAGTAAGCAACTTGTGTTTTGCACGGTTTAGGAGTCCGAGAGAGTTCTTGTACTTACCGTGCATCTATAGGTCACTTCTAGCGAATTCCATGTTCTTATCTACCTATTTGTTATGTCGGTCTTGCTTGTTCTTTGGTAGGTTTTAATTTTGCTATTTTGCACTTTGAACTCGGAATCTCAGCTTTCTTCTGACGTTTCAGAATAATGTAGTTGTATTCTGGTCTCTGTAGTTGCTCCGAGATGGAGTGGTGTGACTGCATCGAGCCGCAGTGGCATGCTGACGAACTCCTAGTAAAGTATCAGTACACATCGGACTTCTTAATAGCCCTTGCCTATTTCTCCATTCCACTTGAGCTCATTTATTTTGTGAAGAAGTCTTCGTTCTTCCCGTACAGATGGGTGTTGATACAGTTTGGCGCCTTCATTGTTCTTTGTGGGTCGACACATATGCTAAATCTCTGGACTTTCACCATGTATTCACGAACAGTTGCAATGTCAACGACTGTTGCAAAAATTTCGACGGCTGTGGTATCATGTGCAACGGCTTTGATGCTTGTTCGCATAATTCCTGAAATGTTAAGTGTGAAGACGAGGGAGTTGTTTCTGAAGAATAAAGCTGAGAAACTTGACAGGGAGATTGGTGTTTTACGAGCCCAAGAAGAAACAGAGCGCTATGTCAGGATGCTTACACATGAAATCAGAAGCACACTTGACAGGCACACAATATTGAAGACTACATTTATTGAACTAGGGAGGACATTGAATTTGGAAGAATGTGCATTTTGGATGCCATCAAGGAACGGGCTTAATCTTCAACTTTCACATACTTTGCACCACCTAATGCCCCTTGGATCTGTCGTGTCCACCGACCTTCCTGTCATCAATCAAGTCCTCAGTAGTAATGGTGCAATAATAATTCCACATACGAGTCCATTAGCAAGGACTCAACCTCTAACTGGAAGATATGTGGCTCCGGATGTTGTTGCTGTCCGAGTACCGCTCTTGCATCTTTCAAATTTCCAAGTAAATTGTTGGCCTGAGCTTTCTGTAAACGGCTATGCTATTATGGTTCTAATGCTTCCTTCACATAGTGCGAGAAAATGGCATGTAAACGAGCTGGAGCTTGTTGAGGCAGTTGCTGACCAGGTAACTATTTTCTTCTAGCATACACTTTCTATTCTTTTTTCTCATCTTCATTTAGATTTTACAAATTATGAAAGTGTTTCTATAGATATCCTATTCTTTGAATGAGCTCCGGGTGATTTTTTTAGAGAAGTGGTGTTTCTAATTTTTGCAATGCAGTTATGAAGGTTGCTAGTTTTGTTTTTTGTTCATGTTGGCATCTGTCATTGTTTGTGTATGTCTAGTGGTATCTGAATTAGCTTTGAGCAAATTTATGCCTTTTTCATATATTTGTGATATGTGCTCTGAAGCGTGATATATGCTCTGAAGCTGAATCAATAATGTTAGCAGATGGTGGTAATTAATTCTATGACATTTCTTAAAATATCTTAAAAAATGTACTTGATATTGAAGCCTAGTTCAGTTACGTTTTAAGCCTAAAAGATATAATGAAACATCTATATTGACCGAGCTTAAAAATCTTGATGTGTTTTTAACGAGAAGTTAATTATCTGTAGCAACTAGTGTTGTTTTTACTAATAATCATGCATAACAATTTTATCCCTTCTCTGGACTATATGAAGCCACTCTATATGGCTTGTTGGCAGTGTCAACTGTCACTGTGAGTTATGGTGACTTGCATGGCTGACTGACATGATCCGTGAGCTAATGTGATGTTCCTGAAATGATCTAGCACCATTCTGGAATATGATTTTATGGCTTCTGATAAATTTTGGTATAACTTGTGTTGTCAAACTCTCTTCCAATCCCTTGGCCTTTATATTGTTGGTGTTTATACTGAGCTGAATTTCCTTATTTCAATTTTGGATTTGGTGACCATCCAGGTAGCAGTTGCACTTTCACATGCTGCTATTTTGGAAGAGTCGATGCGGGCATGTGACTTACTTTTGGAGCAACATGTTGCTCTTGATTCAGCTTGTCAGGAGGCTGAAACAGTGATTAATGCTCGCGATGATTTTGTAACTGTCATGACCCATGAAATGTGGAATTCGATGCATGCAACAATTGCTCTTTCATCTCGGCTTCTGGAAACTGAATTAACTCCTGAGCAACGGTGGATGGTAGAAACCATGTTAAGTTGTGGTAATCTACTAGCAGCAGTTATCAATGTGGTTTTGGATATTGCTAAGCCAGAAGGTGGGAGCTTTGAGTTAGAGATTGCAGCTTTTGAGCTTCATACCATTTTTAGAGAGGTCAGTACATGTGTTTTCCTTCTCTAATTTTATTTCAAAGTTCATGGTTATTTTTCTTTAGTTGATGAAAATTGTCACATTAATTTGCAGGTTACTAATTTGATAAAACCAATAGCTGCTGTAAAGAACCTCTCTGTCTCTCTGACAGTGGCACCAGACTTGCCATCATGTGTCATTGGTGACGAAAAACAGCTTATGCAAACTGTACTAGATGTTGCTGGCAATGCTGTTAAGTTTGCAAAGGAGGGCCATGTATCGATCACAGCATCTGTTGCCAAACCAGATTTTTCAGACCTTCAAATTGCCAGTGATGAGCATTTCTATTTGTGTGTGCAGGTGGGTTGACAAAAAAATTACTAGTTCTCATTAGCATCCTTTGGTGGCTCTAATATGCTGGTACTTTTATTATGCCAAGGAATCAATTGGATTGATATAACAAGATATTGATAAAATCAAGGTTTGTCATACCACAGCGAACCACTTAGTATGGGCGGTATATTGGTATGCCCTCATGTGTGTCGGTATTCTCAGTATAGCTCAATATGATTCAGTATGTTCTGTACCAATAGCTGAGTGGTATACTGGTTTGGACCTGTAAGACAAACCATAGATAAAATGATCACATTTCTCATTAGTTGCAACAATGGATTCCCATAGTGGCTAGCACATTGTTGTGATTTGATAGGTCTCAAGTTTGAGTACGTGTAGGAGCATCTTATACATAGTTTAATGTAATGGGAATAATTTGGTTAAAAAGTACAATGGGTTTTCAGGGTTGCTGCACTTATTGATTAACCAGTTTGTCATTCTCTAAAGTGTTGCAGATCGAGGATACATTGGCTATAATACAACTGAAAGATCAATTTGATGCATGTGGTACAATTGCATTTGTTTCTACTGAAATATCTAGTATAAACCCATTGCTATACGACGTACTCTGGTTTGGTGTCTTAATCTCTATGAAAGAGAGCTCATCCATTTGTACCCAAAACACTATATATATATATATATATATATTTGAAATGATTGACATGGATTTTAAGTTGATAAGTCTGTGATTAGTTTTATCCAATAACAGTTTCTATTGGCACAATTCTTTGTGATTGGTTTGTTCAATGACAATTTCCATTGGCACAATCAGGTTACATGAAGGTATGCAGAAAGGTTTAAGGGCTATGTTCATCACAGAACCTTGGCTTTGTGATCAAGATTAAAATCTGCAACAAATCATGTAGGCCATGTGATCAAGTTATGGAGATGCAAATCTTTCTGGCTCAGAATATTATCAAAGAAGTGTAAATGTCTCTCTTCCTGGAGGCTGCTTTGATCGAAGAAACCAATTTTGTGATGGTTTAAAGCAATGAATGTGTAGCATTTTGGTGTTGAGCGAAGTGGTTTAATCTGCCACCAGATTGATGACCACCATTAACCTTGTATCGGGAGGCCTGCGTTGGCCCCTCCATTTGGCTTATGTAATATTTGCTGATAGTAAGTTGAAATCAGTTGGTGTGGATTAATTAATATTTGTTGTTTCCACTTCATCTATTTTGAGATTGATATGTGGCTTCCTTTCCAGGAGATGTAAGTGGTATTTTTGTCTTCGAGTGACATCTCTGAACATTTCCTTTCTGTTTTCTGGAATCTTTTTGAATCACCGCTATGGTTCTCCTCCGTTTGCATCTTTTTCCCAGTGCTGTTATGCTAGCCGCAAGGAGTCGATGTCAGCTTAAAATGAGAGTGACCTTCTAAGATTAATTATTATCTAAATTCTGAGATAACTTGTAATTAATGCTATGCATAATGATCATTGGCAGATATAGATGGCACATTATCTTGCATCATTCAAAATATTTTTATCTATGTTTTTATTTTGTTGTTTTTGTTGTCAGGTGGTGCTATGTCATGGAGCTCTTGAGATATTTTTTTTTATTTATATAAAATTTTGTGGGCGTGATACACACATTAGATCTCAGAAGAGAAATTGGCACAAGTGAGAATTCAAAACTATTCAATCATTAACTATGTTTTTTCTTCAAAATTATTTTTTTAATTGAAGTATTTAAGAAAAAAGATTAACTGCTCACCAGTATATTATTTGTTAAAATAGAAAAGTATCTTAAGAATATCAAGAAAAAATGGTACGAGATAAAAAAACATCATATTCCCTTCATTATTTTTTAAACCATAAAATATATTCATCAGCTTTATGATCTTAATTTTATTCTTCTACAAAAATGAATAGAGTTTTTGTAAGCCGTCCACGGTAGCAGTATTCACCGCTTTCCCCACCACCACCACTCCCCCCCTCCCTCTCCCTATATAAACCCCCGAACCTCGCGCCCGCCAAAAAGGGAGCTCTTCTTGTCGCCTCCCCATGGCGAGGTACCTCGCCCCGTTTCCAGATCCTGATCAATAACGCCTGCGATCGCCTCGCCATTGCAGGTAGACCCGTGTATTCTGTTCCTAGATCGAGAAACTGAATACGTTCTCCTCTGCCTTTTCCCTTGGCCAGGTGGATCTTCGTCGCGCTCTCGATCGATTCACTTTCATGGAGGGATTAGTACCAAGATCTTCCTCGATCGCCGACTGGTTCGGAGCTCCCTTGACCTTTGCCTGCATCGTAGCATGCATGGCGGATTCTGCCATTGAAGCTCTGTGAGTTTCTTTTCGAACTCTGCCTAGCTTTCTCGATTCTGCAGTCAGTCACAAAGGTTCCACTGGTTAGCGTCTCAGCCCTGCGCATCCTACATTAGTTCATGGGGGGATCGCAATCTCTGTACCCTAACATTGCCGATGCACTATGTTTATGCTACAATTTTTTCATGGTAAGTGTGGATCAATCTGTAGACCGAGAATGTCCGATGATGGAATAGTGAGTCAGGCAGAATCGTTGAAGATAAGCGAGGGGCATATGAAGAGAAAAATTGTTTGATCTTTTGTCTCCACCACCGCTAGTATCATGATGACGAGTCACATTGATTGATGTAACCGAAGGGTTTATGGATCTTGAAATGCATTTTTCAGAGGATTACTTCTGTAAACAGGACTGCTGCTGTGCCTTCGATCCCTCGGTTGCCTTCCCGAGAGGTTGCAGTATCTGCTGTGCCTGGAGACGTCCGCAGGGCGGCGAGGATTATCGAACACCCGTGGAGAGCAGATGGCTAGTAGTAGATCACTACGGTTCCAAGTGAGTGGATTCCAATATTAAGGGCTTATAATGCCTCTCGATACCTCGTTGTCTCCACCTTATCTCCTCTCCTCTCGTCCCTTCCTGGAGATAAAAGCGGGTAACCTTTCTTTTTTCTGACCTTGAATTAGGGTCGACCATTGCCCTTTGCCATAACGTTCTCACAAACCAAAGAATGAAAGAGAACAAGAATAACAATAGGGGGAAATCTCTCTTTTCTTTTCAATGGCACACAAGGAACCAAAGCCGATCGACCATAAGGTCCTCATTTTCATGTATTTTCTTACGATTTTTTTTTTTTTTGGCCCACCATCAGCCTAAAGGAAGAGGAAAACACTTTCTCTTCCTGTGCATGTTTTTTCCTTTCTCTTTTTTTATTTACTTTTTGCTGATTTCTTGCTAGAGTCATTAGAAAATTTCTTTGTTGCAGCTGAAAGACTCGGCGGGGCCTAGTATGGGGCTCGAATTTGAGGAATGGGTGGCATCGGTCCGCAGACGCAGCGGCAAGTGCCTGTCCCAAGGAAACCTTCATGGATTGCCTTTGCGTGATGCTATGCCCCCCAAGACCTCGGCCTTGATTCCATCCCCTCGCTGCGGGTATGCAAAGTAGGATACTATGGATTTTAGCCTTTATTTTCAGCATTTTGTCAATGTCTTATCTTTGCAATTTATTTCTTCCTCCTGATTCTTTACCAGTAGATGCTCAGAAGAGTTGCCTAGCTCTTGAGGATGTACGATAATATCTTACCATCTAAAGTAGGAGGGGAAAAAAAAGAGAACTCTTTATTTTAAGAAATTTCTTGGGGTGGAGGAGGTTCTTTTGACTATATTTCTTATATTGTGAATTGATGGATAATGGTCCTGTGGAAGCTAATCTCATTGCAAATCGACCTGTTTCAATCCTGGTATCTAGAGTTGGAATACATTTGGAATCCAGTACATGCACACAATGGGACTCTTTTTTCTCATTTTTAACTACTTTGGTTTTACCATTTGACGTCACAATTTCATGAAAATTATGTATCTCTAGCTTTCCTGCCTTTTCTTTATAATTTAATAGTCAAATATAGGTTTTCTTCAAAAGTATAGATTAGCCAGTAGTGTTGGTGAATGCTGATGGAACATCAAACCTTCTGTGAAAAAAATTTAAGTTATGAATAAAACTATCATTTTATTTAATAAACATCATGAACATCTAAGGTCTCATGAATAAAGTTGTTATAATCCAGAGACTATATCCACTTTGAGCAAATCCATTTTCATTCTTAATCAAAAAGAGATGGGATCATTTGTAAGCTTCTTCCTTTTTGCAGGACAGAAGTACCAGGTTGGGACAAACATGATGGTAGTGCAGCTAAATCACAGTCTCCGGACCAAGTGCCAGAAGTTAGATTGCAGGATAAGCTTGGAAATGCTGCTACTTTAGATGTTGAAGCAAGTGACATCTCATGGGACACACTATTTTCCCTGCACCACACAAAATACACGAGCATTAATGAACATTCTGAAGATGAGCTGAATAAAGCTTTAGAGGTTTGTTATTGCAACTTTGCAAGACCTTTGGTGTTATTATGAATGAGTCATAAGTTATCAACAGGTGGATGACTGGTATTGAAAAAACTAAAGGGGAAAATTTGAAGAGTTTACTTTGCAAAAGTTATTTTGACTGCTAGGAGGTTATGTACTAGAAAAGTATCCTTGAATATTCAGTTTCTTGGAGATGGTGATATAGCAAGTAGCAAAAGTGATTTAAGAAAATATAGAGTAAAGAATCGGACGTTCATAATTCTAGAAAGAAATCTTGTTAGTATAGGTTTTTTTCTACTAAGTTGTGCGATTGCTATGGCTATTTTTTCATGGACATTGCTTTCGTTACTTTTATGCAAGTGCTTTCATTTATAGTTGTTATCTAGGCACTTTTATTGTTTGCTTCATTGACAGTAACCTCCTTGACATGTGTCTCGCATGTACTTTGCTATCTTTATCAAATGCTACCTAATCTCTAGTAGAAGTTAGCTTGTGAGACCCATCATTTTTAATGGAACAGCTTCTTAAGAAGTTCTTCTGCGCTGGGTGCTTATTATTCAATTAAATATGTCAGATTGCCACTTGCCAATGTTACTTTTAATTCAAATGCAATTTTTATGAGTGATTTTTTTGCTTTAATTTGGCTGGGAATACAGGTAACTGTAAATTCTGGTGGAGTAGTTTTCTTTGCATTGTTTAATACGTTAAACGATGATGATCTTTTGCCAAAAGAAGCAGCAGCAGTCATTAAAATTGCACCCTCGAGGATGGCCACCCAATCAGAACGCCTGGGTTACGAATTCGCAAGATTGCTTGGAGTGAAGACACCTCAAGTGGGCATCTTTTCTTTCTGTCATTTACATCATCTTGTTTACTTGGTTATATCACATTATTTCTTTTCAATCTCTATGTTCAAAAGGCGAGGGTGATCCATAACTCAAGCACGGAATGGCAACTGATTAAGGATGCTACAGAAAAAGCACGAGATATGACTGTTGATACTGGTGATGAAGTGGGTGCAGTTACATGCTCAGAGTTGTTAGAAGCCCTCGAATTAAGTCGATGCCTTCTCCTAATGAAGTAAGCCTATCAAACATCTCTTAGTCCCTTCATAGTAGGATCCAGATAACATTAATTTCTTTTTTGAAATATCTGCTTGTGGCAGTTATTGTCATGGCTCGCCTCTGGTGGAAAATTCGATTGCATTTGATTCAAGAATAGCTGCTGAAAATACTGCTGCAGCACTAGGCAGGATCTTGATGTTGGACCTTGTGCTTAGAAATGAGGATAGACTTCCTTGTCCCCAACTTGGGTGGCGTGGCAACCAAGCCAATCTGTTGTTTTCAATCAAAGTGGCCTCTGCAAACATGGATGCACTTAATGAATCTTACGACTGTCGAAAAAACAAACCACGGATAGTGAAGAGTCTCAGGAAAGAGAGACGAGCATCTTCTGTAAATGGTGGACTAGGTTCTCAAGGCCCCGAGCTTACAGCAGAGGACTCTGATGATTGCATCGAGTATACTGACAGATCCAGTAATAATCATGCGACAGAATATGGAAAAAAATCTAATTTTCATATTGTGGCCATCGACTCCCTGGTTCCTCGCAGACCCCCTGCAGGTAAACGGGCAAGAGATCTAGAAAGCTATCCCAGGGTGGTTGAGCTTATTATCAATAATTATGAATTTTCTTCTAACTTGCTCTATAAGGTGTCTTTTGGGAAGCTGGGGTTCCCTGGACCTGAACACACTGATGCACAAATTGATTCTTGTTCTTTGTGTGAGTTCGATATGGTAGCTGTTGTTCATGCATTCCGTCAAGGATTTCGTGCCGCTCTTAGGGACCTCCAAAGCTTCCATATATTTCTTCTCACACTGTACCAGAAACTAGAGGGTCTCTTTCAAGTGTTACTGACCATCATAAATAAATGCTTTAGCGAGTCTGACAAGGATGAGTCTGGGGCTTCAGAGTCACCATCAAATTCTTCTTGGTGCAGCTTCAATTCCCACTTTCAGGCATGTAAGGAACATGGTGCCCACGAGACACATGCAGATTCTAGTGATTCTCAATCTCGGAGATGTTCGCAAAAATCTTCAGGATTCCGAGAAAGCATTGATATAGTTTATCCTGTTTCACGAGATAATTGGAATGGTAGGTATTCCAAAGGATGTGGAGAAGCTCCCCGGAGTCTGCGCTTGACAATGAAGCTTCGTGATTTTAACAAGTGCACTAAGGTTAGAAGTTCCTTTGCCTTTGGTATAAGATATTTGTTAGTGTTATTTTGAGCATGGAACTATCGTCGAAAGGCATTTAAGTTAATTGGGTTGATGTTTAACGAGAGATTGAAAATACCGGGGGGAGGGTATAAAGTCTGATGAAGTCTGCATCATTTAAAAAGATATTATTGAATGACAAAATCTACTTCTAGGGAACTCCGGAGGTTTCTATTTTATTCAATCTTTTTTGCTGTTAAAAGTTGTGTGTAAAGCATGTCATTTTCTACAGCCTTGTTGTTTGGCTCTTAGATTGCCAGTGTTTTGCTGCTGTCTCCAGTTTCTAACAGACTGTCTGTGATAGGTAGATGCTGAGTTGAGCAAGGAGTTGGAACAATGGCATGAAATGCTAAAATCAGATGTTGTGAGACTGTGCCAAGAAAACAATTTTAATACAGGCTTCTTTGAGGGGAATGATAATAACATTGCCATTGATGCTTATGAGTTGAAGGTAACATAAATTTCATGTCCAGTTCAACTGATAAAATCTAAGGTCTTATTCCTTTTTCAGGTCCGGCTTGAGCATATCCTCGAGAGAGTATCACTTATTTCTGATGCAGCCAGTACAGAGCGGCCTTCTCCTATTACAGAGTATCTTTATATTGGTGGAGCCCTGGCTGCAAAATCCATGTACACACTTCAGCGCCTGGGTATCACTCATATACTGTGCTTGTGTGCAAATGAAATTGGACAATCAGATTCTCAAAATCCCGACATCTTTGAGTACCAAAATTTCTCCGTAAGCAATTTTTTTTTTCCGTGTTCAATGGAATAGTAGTTACTCGGTTTGCTGAAGTAAATATTTGCCACAATCCAAAAGTAGCTATCACATCTGTCATTTTCAGAATTTGCTTGAAAACCATATTATATGATGTCAAAATAGACTGAATCTGATTAATGCAGATTTCCATTTCCAACATGAATTCAGAAAGTTAGACCTGCTATCTATTTATTCAAATGCTACCATGTAGGAACAGACAAGTACTATGAGCATACTTTTTGCCATTTAAGATTCGGAATGCATTGAGAATTTAAGATTGTCTGGCTTTATAAGTATCCCATGAATTTTCTATGTATTATAGGGTCATGGGTATGCTAGTAGTCTGCAGCTTCTCTTGGATCAAGTTGATTTTTCTCCATAACATTTGCCATGGAGTAGAGAGAACACAGAAATAAGAAAAATAGAGTAAATCTTTACTTCATTAAAGTAAAGCTCATTTATCTCGTTACATGCTTTCTGCTACCTTTGGTGATCTAAAGTTCATCTCTTTCTATTCATGCTGAGTTGGAGCACATCAACTCACCAGCATTCACAAACAAACAAACTGAAGGATGAATCTCTAGAGGTTGTTATCCTTCCCCTGTAACTTGAGAAGACTTGAATAAAAGCTTCCTAGAATTTACCCCCCCAGAGATGTTGATGTTGCAAGATTTGATTACTACTAAAAAGCTTCCCGCTAGTCTTTTCTAATTGCATTTCCCACCATGTAAAATCTTTTTCTTTTCTTTTCAACTCTCTAAGTTTTTTTTAAAAAAATAAATCCTTCCATCCTAGATTCATATATGAATGCGGCTGGCAAGCGTTTCTTGGGTGCAGGTATGTGATAATGATGATGAAGATATCAGCAATCTCTTCGAAGAGGCTTCTGACTTCATTGATTATGTTGAGCGTTTGGGAGGTAAAATATTGGTTCATTGTTTTGAAGGAAAAAGTCGCAGTGCCACTGTTGTGCTTGCTTATCTAATGCTAAGAAAGTAAGGAACCAACTCAGGCATTCTTATTTCTCTCTCTCTTCTACTTGAATTAGACATATTCAATAGAGTACATTCTAATAAAATCCATTGCTCCAGGGGCCTCACTCTATTAGAAGCGTGGAACATGCTTAAAAAGGCACATCGTCGAGCCCAGCCAAATGATGGCTTTGCTAAGACTCTTCTGGATCTAGACGAGCAACTGCATGGGAAGGCATCTATGGAATGGCAACAAAGGAAACCTATGATGAAGGTTTGCCCCATCTGTAAGAAGAATGCAGGCCTGAGCAGCAGCTCACTCAAACTCCATCTCCATAAGTATCACAGAATGTTAGCGTCCGGCAGTGTGGATACTGCCATGACCTTGGAGACACAAAAGTCTCTAGAGGCGCATAAGATCAATCGTCATGGCAGTACCAGCCAGACTCGAATGCGATGAATTCTCTCATTGATGCCGACGTCTGTGGACATGCCCGATCCAAAATATGCTTTTGGTCGCAGTTCGACTCTTTCATCTTTATGGCTAATAAGTACCTGTGAAAATGATAATGCGTGCAATAGGACAAGCCAAAAGTTTCTCTGAACATTCCTATTGCGTTTGCTAGATTCTTGTCAGTGATTTGACTGTGTTAATTATGCGAGATTCTGATATGTGAGAGTTGAACACTGTATACCTAGCTCAAAAGTTAAAAAGTATACCATAATTAGTTGTGCTAATTATGCATTTGTTTGTCAGGGCCGACTCCTCAGGCTTGTTTCAATGGGTTTAGCAGAACAAACTTCAAATTTAGAGGAGCAATTTGACAAGATGAAGCAGCTACTGGTTATGCCGGGAGAAACACTAAAAAAAGGTTAGATATCTCAACCTCTACTTCCATTGTTAGCCATTGTTAGCTAGCTATGCAGCTACCAAGTAGTATGAATTAATTGTACAAGTTCAGGTAGAACCAAGATTTACAATTATCATCTGGTATGGGCGATACATACCGGTTCGCCAGATTATCGGTGCATGGACCGTTCGTTACGGAGCAGTACCATAAAAAATCGATCGTCGACGATCGATTAAGGGAGAAATTGATTGTTGACGATCAATTGAGGGTTCTCGCCAGCGGGTCGCCCGTGCGTCGTCGCCACCATTGCCCGCTTTTTCTCCCGTGCCGAGAGAAAGATCGAGACGACGTCGTCCCTTTTCTTTTCTTTTTTTAATATTTAATATATTAGTATTTATATCATATTATATTTTAATATATCGAACGGTACTCATTGTGCGTACCACCCGATACCAGTATCATATCGATACCGAGATAATCTCGATACACTGGTACGGATCGATAAGTCAAACCTTGGGTAGAACGATACATGACATCTCCACCTTTGGCAAAAATGATTTGCTTGCCAAATACCCCATTTGAGGCTAATTGATCTCCTCAAAATTTTCAATGTTAACGAGAGCACCCCTTTTAAAAATAGCAAGTCTTTTACAATGTTCCAACCATGACCACCATCCAAGACAGACTACTTTGGTTCAAAGGAGGCATCAACTGAGGAATGTTAGCAAGCAAGGTGTGTTAATATGAAAAACATGTTTATTTCAACTAGATCATCAAATAGAACAGAATGCAGGAATTTGCCTATGGAACAAAGTTCGGAGACTTATCAACCCATCGAATTCGGCACCCCTGAGCCTGCAACATCTGAATTAGTCCTGGAGAAAGCATATGCCTCAACTGAGCAAGTAGCTTCAGCTTCTTTAACCTTCCACCAGAAGCTCTCAGTGCAAACCCAAACCCCTCAACAGGCACTTGACTCAGATGCACCAGCTTTACATCCTGCAAGCACTTCAAAGAGCCAAGCAGGTAGCACAGGCCCATGCTTGAAACTTTGCAGTATGATAGATTTACCTACAAAAGAAACTGCATCAGGTTCCACATCTTTTTCTCTTATTTTTCACCAGATCAGTTCCAGAGTTTCTTGACATCAAGCAAGAAGAGAAGAATTTCAGATGGCAAGTCACTGACCTGTCTGAGATTTTCAGTATATTGCCCAAGAGCAAATAAACCAGCATCATCTACCAGATGGCAGTGTTTCAAATCCAGTTCAGTAAGGCGCTGGCAACCATATGCAATAGCAGTTATTCCTAAACTCGTAACGTGACGTACACCCCTCAGTTCAAGATCATGCAGGTCCTCCAAACAACTTAGATGCTTCAGTCCTAGATCAGTGATCCGTGTGCAGTAGCAAAGGTTCAGGTTCTTTATTCTCTTGCAGCCTGTGGCTATGGCAGCCAATCCATCATCAGTGACCTCAAAGCAGCTGCGAAGGCCATTGGATTTGTGATTTCGTTCAGATTTGGAAAACCTAAAAGTACACAACAAAGTAAACTTACCGATAAAGGTCAAGGACACGAAGCTTTTTGCAACTGGATGCAATGTGAATAAGACCTTTGTCAGAAATTTTATCACAAAGGCCTAATTTCAAAACCATCAGCTCTGAACACCTGGATAAATACTTCATTGCTGCAAAGCATAGATTTCAAGTGAATGTGATGCAATTTTTAGCACAAAGTTTTGAAAATTCATGAGAATAATGGTCTTACCAGCATTGGTAATGGTACAGTCAGTGAGATTTATTTCTTCAAGATTGGAGCAACAGGTCCCGATACGAGCAAGACCCTTGTCAGTTATTAATTTGCAGTATTCTAATTGGAGGCATGCAAGCTTTTTACATTGATCACCTATAGCCACAAGGGCTTTGTTGGTAAGCAGGTGGCAGCATGTTAGATTGATGGTCATTAGATTGATACAGCCAGCTACAAGCTCGGAGATCCCTTTATCAGTCACCCACTTACATTTACTAAGCCCAATCTCCACCAAATTCCTGCAGTTGAGACCAATTATCTTAAGGCTTGAAGCAGAAAGTCGAAAGCCATCAAGTTTTAGCACAGTCAAGCTATCCCTCAAATCAATCAACTTGGAAAGAAAGAGTGGTGCCAGCTCCTGCATAATTCAACATTACATCAATGGTCTGGAGGAACTAAAAAAAAAAAGGAAAAAGAAGCACGCAGTGGGTGCCGCAATGTCAAAGCCTTACAGGATAACAGTCCCCAATATTAAGGTTTTGCAGGTACTTGTGCCCTTCAAGTACTGAGATTAAGCCACTATAAGTCACATTCTCACACCGAGAAACATCAAAACTCTGCAAATGGCATTGGCATTGCTAGATATATCAGGATTTAACTGTTGTGCATCTCTCTAACAAATGGCATTTGTTGGGAAATTATTTGAAAACGCGAGCCAATATGAGAAGGATTTTCAAATTCTGGTCTATATTCTTTTCCTCTTGTGCCGTAGAATCCCTACAGCTATTTTGACATGCAACTGATGCTATTGTGATGAACAGCGAAGAAAAAGCGAAATGAGGAAAAGATGTACCAAGATTTACCTGCAATGAGTTGCTCCCATTGTTGAGACATTGTAATCCTTCATCATCTATATGGGAGCATCCTACCATGCTAAGACCTTCCAGCTTTCTGAGGGAGGAGACAAATTGAAGTGATCTATTTGTTATCTGAAAAGGAGAAAGAAGTCACAGCAGAGTAAGAGCTCCATTAGATACAAAGATTCCTAAGATCAACAGCAAAAAATTGAGATGTTTAGCGCTCAGGTCAATAATTCTGTCAAGTTCACTGCTTCCTAGTTAATCGTATAATGTCGTCTCAACGGCTGGTACCATTAGAAGCCCAAAAAAATTGGAGGAGAAACAAAAGAGAACAGAATAAATGCGGATCATTGTGTACAATTGCATTCACCACAGTTTCCCAAAGATCCAAGGAGGAAGACAAAGACTTGGGGATTCACCTTGAGATAAGAGATGTCCAAAACCCTAAGATTTTGGCACTTCTTGGCGAGCAGCTCGATCCCAATGTCCGAGATCTCCAGGCACCACTTGATCCCGAGCATCTCCAGCGCGGGGCACCCCACCGCCACCTTGGCGAGCCCAACGTCCGTCAACCCGAGGCACTTGTCCAGCCATAGCTCCCTCAGCCCCGCGGCCGTGGCCAGCGAGGCGGCTTCCCGGTCCCCGACCCCGACGCAGTGCGACAGGTCCACGGCCTCCAGGTGAGGGCATGCCTTCGCGAGCGACGCCAGCCCCCGCCACCCGACCCCGCTGGCGCGGCTGAGGTTGACGGACCTGAGCCGCCAGAGGCCTTCCTCGACGGCGAGGGCAGCGGCCAGAGCGTGGTCGTCGAGAGCCGGGCAGACGGAGAGGTCGAGGCGCTCGAGGCAGGCGGCGTATCGGCGGAGGAGCCCCTGGAGAGCCTCGTGGCGGAGGACGCGGAGTGAGCTGCGGCGGAGCGCCTCCACGTGGAGGAAGCCGCGGCAGACTTGGCGCCACGACTTGTGGTCGCGGGGGTCGGCGACGCGGTCGAGGATCTGGATCAGCAGGTCCACCGGGAGGGTGGCCAGTATGGAGTCGGACGACTGCTGCTGTGCGCTCTCCATCGCCTCCCCTCCCCTCCCCTCCCTTCCCCTCCGTGTCTCTTCCTATTTGGATTGATATTGCGTTAGCTCAGGTGGGGACGAAGAGGAAGGACGGCGGCAGAGGGAGGAGAGGCGTCGGCGAGGTTGTTGGGACTCCGGAGAAGCGGTTCTCTTCCACGTGCAGAGCGCATGATTGGCCGAGAGGAAGACAAAACAAGAAGAAGCGAATGAAGAGTTGTTGGCCTCTCAACCCCCTCCTCTTCTTCTTCTTCTTCGGGAGAGGATAGTGCCGAAGGAAGGGGAAGGGGAAACAGAAGCCTAACCGGGTTACGGCCTGCACCGGGTCAGCGTATCTCCTCTCAAACAACTAAATGACTTTAATACCCACATGGGCGGTGGTGAACAATAGACGAAAGGGACGGCTGACGCGACGCGTAAATGAGGGTGATTTGGGAATCAAAAGTAGGACGGGGACCACATGGCAGTTGGGTATTGGAGAAGGCGGCACCTGGGATCGGTGGTGGCGATGTTACACGTAGCAGTTCCCGTTCGTGCAAGCTGGAACTTTTCCTCCGGACCCAACGCTTAACTCTCTCCGGATGGCGTGGGGTCCACTCATCCAGCGGAGGCAGGCGGGCCCCGCGATCCACTTAGAGAGAAGTTTCCGATGGCCCCCAAACGGTAAACCATGGGACAAGACAAAGAGTGGGACCTCTTCGGGAAAAAAAATTATAGTTTTTATGAAATTTTTTTATGACCATCTCATTCTCAAAATTTCTCACTGCTTTCTTTGATAAACAAATATTTTCCTATCTTCATGGCATCTACCTCCGCTTTTGGCCGCTTTCTTCCATCGTCTTATTGATCATAAAAAATAAGACTGGAAGGTTACTATAAGCCTTCTAGGATGAACAAAACAAAAAATTACAGATATACATAAATATTATATTGAATATTTTATTTATAATTTTATTCATAATAAATGATCGTGTTTGTGATAATAAAATAACATGAAAAATGATCATTAAAAATCAATCATTTGTTGATGAACCCTATTGGGAGAGGATCGTCTCATGCCACTGAGAATCTATGCATCTCACTCGTGTCATCATTATTCACATTACCCTCCATCAAGAATAAGAATGAAAATAATAAACAAATAAACGATAGAAGACTTAAGGATGAAGATTATTAGGGAATGAGATTACGAACGATGAAAGAGGGTAACAAGCAATGAGTGACCCGGCTCATGTGCATGAAGATGATCAAAGATAAAAATTCAAGAATAAAATTATCTTTTATAAAAGAATAAACACACTATAAATTTATTTTGAAACAGAGGTGATGACGCCAACACGAGACGCCGTAGTTTTGGGAACTGGAAGTTTTTAATAAAAATATATCCCATAATAAATATAACAGCAATGACGGCATGACAAACGACGGGATTTGGTCGTCGTAGTTCCGTTTAGGGGTGGCGGCGGCGGGGACGATGACGACGAGGTAACCTGGGGCCCAACGGCGTTGGGGTGGTCCGTACGTATCCGAGGACGGCTGTACGTGCTTCTCTCGTCAAGGTGGCGGGTCCCGTCAACGGGGGCCAGTAACCGTCACCACCTCCCTCCGTTGCAGTCTTCACCCCACACCAACCCATACGTTGTTCTCAAATATCACTCTCTTTCCTTTGGGTTAGAGGTAAAATAGATGAGGGAATGACGATGGGTTGGGTTAAAAGATACAAACCAAACGATGCGTCATTTATTAGTTTAAACTGTTAAATGTAATTGCTCTTTACTAAATTTTAATCTCCAATATTGTTGATTATTTAAAGTTTCACACCTTAATGATGATAAGACCAAGACGAAAACAGAGAAGAACTAAAAGATTAGCCTTACGGATTGATAGAAGTTTGGATGACACATCAATTTGACCCACAACCTAATAAGGACATCTCCCACTTTGTTCACTCCATTAGTTCATCATTTCTCTTGGAGAAATCAAAGATGTTGTTTTTATCATCTTGGGAATAAAAAATTATAATATAATTTTTTTTTGCTCAATTAATTCATCATTCCTCAAATAAAAAGTTGTAGAGAAATTAAACATGTTCTCATGATCATCTCGTAGAAGCAACCATATTCTTATATTAATTTTTTTATAATTATGTTATACGGTTTACCAATACATGGTATATTTCTTTCTTTTGGGCATGGAGTATCTATCATGGGGGAAAAGGAATCGGATCTTTTACTAGATTAGTTCATTATTTCTTGAAAAAAAAAAAGAACTCGAAGGAATCAGAAATCAGAAATGTTCTTTTTAATGTATCAAGAGAGAACAAATCCTAGTACAGAAAGGGTGAGATGCAACGAAGAGGATGGATCTCAATGTATTAGGATTCTCTATACTATGATTTCTTCTCTCCCAACACACCAACATGAACATGTTGGAATTTCCTAAGACTTTTTTCTTTGGGAGGAACAATCAACTAATCGAGTAAAAAAATCTCTATAGTCAGATTCCTTCTCTCCTAAAATACTCCATATCCAGAAAGAAATATATATATGTAAAACATAAAAATTATAATAATTGCAAAGAGGAAACAACAATCTTACAATACTTGTAAATCTCCAAATCCATTTTTTGAGTTGAGTGATGCTTAGGTGCAGATTTTATCAAATAATCATTTTTTTCTCAGCACAGGGAACTGTAATACAAGCCATCTAATCTAACTCATTACTACGCGCTGAACCAGATAAGTTGATGGTAATTCGGACACAGATTAGAACTAAGATAAAACTCCCGTGAATGTCAATTCAGTCATGAACTAAATTTACGAGAAAAAGCCTGATCTTGATATTGTAATCACTCACACAGTCAGATGCCTTTTGTGCATTTGTCCTGCAAGGGTATCTATCTATGATGACCTATCATGAGACCTGGAGAATCAAAGAAACATTGTGGAGGAAGGCTATTAACACAACTGGTTTAACAAATAGATATATAACACGGAAAGCTATGTTTTTTATTTGCTTTGCTTTGTGGATAATGCTATTATTGCAATCATGTAAGAGTATTTCAAACTCACAACACTCTCCTTACCTGCTTTCTAATTTAATGTGTTAAGCCATTCTGACAACAAAGACTCGTTAAATAGCACACACACACACACACACACCAGAGAAACAACAAGAAAGCAGCTGGCAAAGCAAGTTTTGCAATACGGATATATTATATCCTCAAACACAATGTGACATGCTTCTCACTTTTCAAATGCTGGTTGGATTAATATGCACCAACCAGTAGTTACCAGAGCAGTGCTAGATGACAGAACTAGTACCGATCAGTATTCATTACCTTAGTAGTTTTTTTCAGTGATACCGGCCGTACGGATCAGTATAGCACCTAGAACACTGATACCGTACCAGTCTGGTAGTCGCGAGAATTGGTATTGAAACACTATCTATAATCTTGGACTCTATGTTACTAAAGATCTGTTACTAATACAAAAGAAGACTTTATTTATAAGAGACATGTAAAATCTTTAATAAGCTTACTGAGGGCTACCAACATGGCACTTCCAGAAAAATTTTGGTTCACTATGTAAGACTACAATGTAATGCCCTAAGGATGGATATATAGTCCCCGAATAACATGTGCACATCTGTACATATGCGATCAATAAGATGCATTCTGAGTTCTGAATATATGCATCTCATTGCAATAAACTGATCCAAAGAGGTCTGCCGTCACCGTGCCACATTTCAATATTACGCTTCCCCTGAACATTTTTATTCCACATTCTAGAGTGATCCAAGCTCCAGATAACGTAGCTACAAGCAATCGAACCAATTAAATTGACTCCATCTATAATGTTTATTACTCCGCGAATGCACCAGACCCCTGCACTTTTCAAACAGACAAATTGTTTCTTCTAATGTCCATCAAATTATCATTATGAACCCATTTATAAAAACGATTACACAGCTCTTTAGAAGGATGTCCACTTGCTCTTACCCGACCCTACTGCATAGTATGCTTTCAAAACTTGCTCTTGAAGCACACGCATTCTCATTTTGAATACCAAAGACTCACTACATAAGTATCATCGACCAAAATGTAACTTGCACAATTTGACCACAAAAAATGCATGATGACAGTTTTCAACAAGCATGACAAAATTATCTTGTTAAGCATGACAAAGTTACCAATGAGCTAATCACTATACTAAAGAATCGTCTGCATGAGTCAATGATTGTCTTTAATCCATTGAGAAACAAGTTCTAAATGATAGAATGAGAATTGAATGCTTGAGATGATACCAAAAAAAAAAAAAACTCACTACAGATCTAGAACAGATGTTTTCAGTAGCAAACAATTATTTCTGAAATACCCTGACCTTTTGTATTTCTCAAGGTTGAATGTACAGGGATTAGAATTGCCACTGTAGAAAGTTACACACTAGAACGAATTTCTCCTTGTGGGATTCACTAACCATACCGAGATGAGGAAATGCCTATAACTTCATCTATGTCCAAAGTTAGGTTCCTATTCCTCCCTTGTATATTGATAGATTATATACTAATCAACACATCATCAAGCAACGATCGCTTGGTTTATACAATGATCACTCGATCCCATCATCATGTTATCAACTATAACCATGGTTCATAAGATCACACAACAATAATCATGTTTAGCTAATCTGATCAGGCTCACCCAGCAGCCAATCTCAAAAGCATATTTCGTTCAGCCTGGTCCAATGATGAGACAAGCACCTTCAAGAGTATAAACCAGACTTGGTCGTTACTTAATCAAGTTTAATGAAATTTCAACTGGGTTCCAGCCAATGGCCAATTCCTGCTACCTTTGGTTGTTTCGATCACGTTTTACATATATTCTATATAATTTAGAAGGTTCAGCATGCCGGATCTGAGTGACACCCTGTTGATTTTGGTTGATCCCAATCGGTCCTCATCAAATCCAACAAAATTTTGACTAATCCTGCAAACTTAACTATCAACTTGGTCTCAGAGTCGCATTGCAGAAGCCCTAAACAAGTCATTTGTCTCTACAAAAAACCACACCTCCTAATCTATTCAACGGAATGCAAATCAACGATATAAATTGCATAAAAGAGACACAAATTTACCATAAATTTCGTCAGGCAAATCTTGCCAGCATCGGCTACCGACCGCTGATCCTCCTCCTTGACGACGATGTCCACTTCCTCGTCCTCATCAGAAGAGCCCTGGCGAGCCTGATCTCCCTCTCCTAGTACTCTTCATCGTCCTCCACCATCTCCGGCTTGCTCCGGTTCCGAGCGCCGGCCTTCCCGAAAAGAACCTCGTCCCGGATCGGCCCCCTGGGGTCGATCGGAGCCTGGGTTGGAAGGGATAAGGCGGATCTGTTGAAGTCGGCGGAAGGAGGGTCGTCAAAGGATCGAGAGGTTTAGAAGTAGAAGAGGAAGAGGAGGTGGAGAGAGAAAGCCCTAGAGATGGCCCCTTGGGTCTCGTCTCTCGAACTCGCGCCACCACAACCACCACCACAGGGGAAGATATGAGGGTTTCTTCATACGATGTGTTTCCGTTTCAGGTCACGGTTTTAAAACGGCCTTCGCTTTCCCTCCCTCTTCTTCCTCCCGTTGAACCGGTTTGATCAATCATCAATGATCAAACCGGTTCTACCCATCAGTTCGAACTGATTTAAATCAATATCATAATAATATTATGGGATGTATCATATACGACGATATAGGATGCATGCAGCTCTTACTTGATTTATTATATCAAGACAATATAATAATAAGATTATGGAATGTATCAATGGAATAAAATTGATGTATGGTGCATGAACTGCTATAAAAAAAAATTCCAATGCCAATTGTCAAACCAAAATCCATCATTTTGGATGAAGGATTAATAACATTGGTTAATAACGATATGAATTTTTAGTATAGAAATAAACTTTATGTGAAGCAAAATACTGGTAAGGATAAGCTACATGATTAAAACCCATAGTAATCAGACACTTACTAAAAACTAAGAATTCAAAATTTCATCTAACGAGTCACACATAAAAATTGATGGGAGGGTGGTGATGCATCAAATGGATTTATCAATAATTAATCGTCCCAAACTTTATTAAACAATTTTTACACTCGTATATAAAATTCATTTATTAAGTGCCTAGTGATAACGAAACAAATCTGCTTATCAATAATGGAACTACCCAATAAATTTTACACTTAAAAGTACGCAATTAGTACTTGTGTACGAGACTAAAGGTTGAATGTCCAAAATATTTCATCATGTGACATGACTTGTAATTTGTCATTCGAAACTCAACATGTAAAATGCATAAATATCGTTTAGAAAATATTAACTATAACTATTATATACCCAATAACAAAAATAATTATGTAGGTCGCTGGATGCCGTGCAGGAGATCGGACAAACAGGTCTGTGCTGTCCACTGCCCTGCACAAACTTTTCACCACTTAGAAAGATGACACGCCCACTGATTGCAAGGAGAGAGGTGGTCAGATGGGACCAATTACTCCCCACTCTGGAAGAGACCCAATCGCGTCATGCGGCCTTTCAATTCGGTAGGTAAGTGTCCACTACTTTTCCCTGCTTCCTTCTCCAGGAATCAATCATTTCCACCCCCCACCCCCCGCCCTCGCCATAAACACCACACACATCTTCTAATGGCGAAGAGATTCTAATTCTGAGGTCTTCTTAAGCCGGCACAGGAGGAGGACACACTCCTGCAACTTCTCCCAAGGATACAGCAAATCTTGTAAAGCTAGATTATGTCTCGCCAATGGACCGCGAACGAGTCAACCGAGCATAGCAGAGCAGAGGAGATGATGATGATGATTACTGCTGGGAACAGCAGTGGACAGAGGAAGGAAGAAAAGAAGGCACCGCCGTGACCCACCTGCTCGGTTTAACTTTTGCCCACAGTTTGGGGGGTCTAATAATTTAAAGGAATCTTAGTACCTCTGCTTCCTCCTTAACGGAGACAATGCATGTAGTGCCGCTACGCAATCCAAAGCAGAGGAAGAAGGAGGGCTTGTGACTTGGGACCCCTCTCACAGCTGCCCGCTCACACTACGTACAGTTCTGAGACCGATCCCGTGTGTTGGCGAAGCAGGTCGAGATCGAGAGGGTGCAGACAACACACCTTTTACCCCCCCTCTAGCATTTTCCAGAACAGGTGGACGGCATTCGGTAGCCCCGCTGACCCACACCAATCCTTTCTGCTGCTCCTCCAAAAATGATTGCTCTCGTCGTCCCCGCATCCGTAAAAAAACATCGACAGCTAATGACTTGGATGCCATGTACTAATGGAAGTGTATCGTTTTGCTTCCCCCTGATGGTGATGAGCTAGCAAACCTTCCTGCACAACTCTCCCGGTGCGTGCGTGCTAATCACTGACAACAACGCTAATAAGATGACCGAAAAGCTGCTTGTCGACGGGATGAAACTATTAAGCCTTTCGGAAGCTTTTCTTCGGAAATGGAGGCTTCTGATCACAAGTGCTGTGCATGAAACATCGTTTGCGAGCAAATCCTGTTGCCCTGTGCGCTCAGCAGTCCGCAGCTTCGTGGTGTTGGTCTGCTGCCACCTCTTCTGCCTTCGCTGCGAGGTGGTGGCCACCGAGTTCCATTTCGGATGGCAGAAGATGGCCACATTCTCCAATCAAATACTCGGTTGATGTGTCCTCTCACGTCGACTACGAACCACCCGCCATGTCCAAGAATCCAAAAGCTCCCATCCTACTCTTCCCCAATCCCCTTCGTTGCTGCACTCCACCAACCTGTTCCTGCGGTGCACCACACGCTGCCCTTCCCCTTTTAAAGCCCTCGCAGCGCCACCACCACGCAGGTAAGGAGAGCGTATCAGCGGCAGCAGCGACGACAGTGACATGGCTGGTCTAAGCGTTCTCTTGGAAACACAGAACAGCTTGCCAAAGTACACTCACATCATAAGCAAAACCTCCCTCGTTAAGAACTCTTCTCTCTCTTCTCCTTCTCCTTCCTTCGCTACCAGCCCTTTCCTGGAACGCTGCTACCTTTGCCGGAAGAAGCTACAACAAGGCAGTGATATCTACATGTACAGGTGAGTCACAGAACCTTTGGCCTTTCGCTCATTCTCATCCCCGCCCGGTCTGCTCGATCTCCAACGTTTGCTCGGGTGGGCTTTGGCTCTGCAGGGGCGACCGAGCGTTCTGCAGCGTGGAGTGCCGCTGCCGGCAGATATTTATGGACGAGGAGAGCTGGAGGAGCGACCAATGCTCCCTCTCCGCCGCGACTGCCTCGGCGGCCGACGCCGGAGCCCAGTCGGAACGCGGCCGACCGGGGAGGGCGGCCCGAAAAGGACGGGTCGTGGCCGGTGGTTTCGCCTAGTGTCGTACCGGTACTGCTTTGGCCGTGCACCTGGTTTTGGTGTATTGACCAAAATACCCTCGCGTTTCTATTTCCCCCTCCCCCCTTCTCTCTTCCCCTCTTCATTCCATTATTAAGGAAATGGGTTTGCGAGAGCCTCATGTACTCTGTTCCTTCTCGGATTACTTTGTTTAGTTATTACTTCGACAAATAAACATATTATAATATATATATATATATATATATATATATTAGGCTATAAAAAGTAGATGTAGATTCGATTCGATTATATTCATATTATATATATATATATATATATATATATATATATATATATATATATATATATTTGTTTTTAAAGAATAAAAAATAAAAAACATAGATTAATCTCTTCTCTAAAAGATGACATGTATACATGGAGGTTATGTATGATTTGATTACATGTGCAATTTTCTTTCTCTGTTTTCATACTCGATTTCATTTTAGTTCTAAAGAAGATGCCTCAAGAACACAAATGTGTTGGAGATGATGCCTCAATAAGTCAGAGAAGTGCTACAGAGAAAAAATGTGTTGGAGATCCGAATGGTTTCCAGGAACGGACGAGCTTAACGTTTGTGTCGTCTTCCTCGGTTTATGATCGATCACCAGATGTCTGATGCGTCGATGGCCTGCCTGATGGAGACTTCATTGGGTCCCGACTTCATACAAAGCACCAAAAGCTGACTCAGGCGATCATGTGAAAACAATATGTGTTTGGCACGCAAGTCACCGAGTATAGACTATGCATTCAACCCCATTGGAGTCATTTCTCTACGTGATGATTGATGTTTGATTGAACTGCTTGCTTTGATGAGACCAAACTGATTTGATGGTGGGTGAAGAATAAGCCCGATGTGAAGACGTGCAATACAAATAGGTTTTCAAATATTGTGCTTTTTAAATCAAAGGAAGCTGTTCCTAATTTGATGAACAGCAATTCGTGTTGAGGTCTTATAGCATCTGTTGTAGTCCTTGAATTTTTTATATAAAAAAATATTTTAATTTTAATATTAGTAAAATATTTTTTTTGGTCTCCCTCTATTACTCATCACCCCTTACTAATTATCATATATTTTATGATTAAAAAATATATATCTTCCTAGCACATATTCATATTATCTTTAACATTATATTTTTTTATCCAATTTCGTATTTTACAAAAGTATATTTCTATATTTTATACTAATTTGAATGTAAGCCTGTTTAGTTGGTAAATAATTTTAATAATTTTTTTATTTCTTATTTTTAAATAATTTCATTTTACATGTTGAAAAATCCCCCACACAATTGTTCTGATGGGTGTTGATGGCGGGACCCAGACGTCCGCCAACCGTTGAAGCCCACCTGTACCCGTTACACGGGAAGGCCACTCGAGTAGCGGCCGATTTCTTCCCCTAAATAACAGGGCGCTTCCCGAGGACGGAAACAAGAAAGCATAGGGGAATGGGAGGGAAAGACTGCCCCGCACCCTAAACCCTTCTTTGTTGGGAGAGGGTTTCGGAGCCGCGACGGCGGAAAGCTTCGACTTCCCTTGCTCGTCTCCGCTCCTTCTTCCGAACACTTGTCCCTCCTCAGGGTTCTTGGTGGTCGACAGCCATGGCGAGGCTTCTCCGGTCCGCTTCTGTAAAGCGAGCCTTCTTTACCTCAGAGGTTCTCTTCTTGACTAAAACATCTTTTGTTTTCATCCTTGTGCAATGCGTCCACTAGAATTGGTTTCTTTAGACCAAGAAACCCTTGTCGATCGTGATTTGTGGTAGTAATTTTCATTAATATACACACGAAAGAGGAAGGAGGGAAAATGCCCCAAACCCTAAACCCTTCTTTGTCGGAGAGGGTTCTTGAATCCCCAAAAATCTTTTGTTTCCATTCTTGTGCAATGCGTCCACTAAGATCGATTTCATTACACCAAGAAACCCTTGTCGAACGTGATTTGTGGTAGTCATTTTCATTAATAGACACATGGAAGAGGAAGGAGGGAAAATGCCCCAAACCCTAAACCCTTCTTTATCGGAGAGGGTTCTTGAATCCCCAATGGCCGCCATGGCAAGACACGTGTGAGGTTCTCCTTCCCTTGGTCTTGAAGACGAATCAGAGTTCTTGGTAGTCGACGGTCTCGGGTGTGCTTTCTTTAAGTGAGCTGTCTTTGCTTCAGAGGTTCTATTCTCTACCTAAATCATTTGTTTTCTTCGTTATGCAGTGCCATCAGCTTACTAAGATCGATTTCCTTACACCAATAAAACCTCTCTTGAACGTAAAATTGTGTTGTGCAACCCAAATCCTACACCCTTTTCTATAAGAGAAGGTTTTGGAATCCCTAATGATCACCACGGCAACAAACATGTGAGGTTTTCCATCCCTTCGTCACCTCTTCTCCTTTTTCTAAGACATCCCCGTTATAAGACATCCCTCTTCTCACCAGTGCGCTTCTCTTTGCCACATAGGTTCTATTCTCGACTTAAAATCATTTGTTTCAATTGTTCTGCAGTTCCATCAGGTTACAAAGATGGAATTCTTTAAACTAAGAAACCTTTATCGGACGAAAAATCAAGTCCTTAGTGTTTCGTGGTCTATTTCATGCACTTAATCATTTCTATACTGATGATGAAAGGTATAATAAAGTAACGAAAGTAAATAAAGGGTTTTTTGGTTTCCATTTAGCATTTATTTGTTCATGATTTTGCAACCATAACAACCAGGTTTTAGTTTCAATATGATCAATCAAAAGAAGATTTCAGTTGTCACACTTTGGACTATTTTGTTGCTTGCTGTTACATTGCTAATTATTTTGTTGCAAATGTTTCTGCTTGCAGAAATATGGGAAAGAAATCAGGGGAGCTAATCTCCAGTTCTACTTTTCTAGTAAAGGTAACAGAAGTTCATGATTTATGTAAACATGATTATGGTGTTCTTACACTTCTAGCATCTTTCTTTTCGTCCTTTTTATTTCTGTCAATTTGTTATATAGTCAAATGGAAGGCCTGGTATATATGCAAAGAAGCTAAGAACACTTCAATTGCAAAACAATATGGCAAATGATTATCGACAGATTATGCTAGGTTCTACAGTAACTCTTCTTGGTCATTTTAGTTTCTCTGATCTATATTCTGATAATCCTGAGATAAAGCAGGTGTTTTGGTGGATTATTAGGTATATCTTATGGTTGACACCTGTAGTGCACAATCTCAAAATTCCCCTAAGAAGTTCTTTTCTTTTTTATGGTTCAAGACATGCACACATGCTTGGGATTTTCTTCAGCCTTGTCCATGTACTAGGCTATCGATCAGTTGCCACTTTAGTTGATCTGAACCTAAACTGCGAAGTATGTTATTGTAGGAAAAAGTAGATCAAAGCCAGGTGGAAGTGAAACTGCTCAGAAGAACCTGTCGAAGAAAGATCTGGCTTTATTAGGTATATCTTATGATTGACACCTGTACTGCACAATCTCAAAATTCGCCTAAAAAGTTCTGTTCTTTTTTATGGTTTGAGACATGCACACATGCTTTGGATTTTCTTCAGCCTTGTCCATGTACTAGGCTGTTGATCGGCGCCATTTTGATTGATCTGAACCTAAACTGCAAAGTGTGTTATTTTAAGAAAAAGTAAATCGAAGCCAGTTGGAAGTGAAACTGCTGAAAAGAACCCGTCGAAGAAAGATCTGGCTTTATTTGGCATACTTATGATTAACACCTGTACTGCAGAATCTCAAAATTCCCCCAATAAGTTCTGTTCTTTTTTATGGTTCGAGACATGCACACATGCTTGGGATTTTCTTCAGCCTTGTCCATGTACTAGGCTACTGATCAGTGCCATTTGGCTGATCTGAACCTAAACTGCAAAGTGTGTTATTGTAGGAAAAAGTAAATCAAAGTCAGTTGGAAGTGAAACTGCTGAAAAGAACCTGTCGAAGAACGATCTGGCTTTACTAGGTATTTCTTATGATTGACACCTATACTGCACAATCTCAAAATTCCCCTAAGAAATTCTGTTCTTTTTGATGGTTCGAGACATGCCCACATGCTTGGGATTTTCTTCAGCAATGTCCACGAACTATGCTATTGATCAGTGCCATTTTGACTGATCTGAACCTAAACTGCAAAATGTGTTATTGTAGGAAAAAGTAAATCGAAGCCAGTTGAAAGTGAAACTGCTGAAAAGAACCCGTCGAAGAAAGATCTGGCTTTACAGCAAGCCTTGGACCAGATTTTATCTTCGTATGGAAAAGGCTCGATCATGTGGCTTGGCCGTTCTGCTGCTCCTAAAGAAGTTCCTGTTGTGTCTACAGGATCTTTTACATTGGATATGGCATTGGGAATTGGTGGTCTTCCGAAGGTATCCACCTATATTTGTCAAGTCCGCTAAATATTTCTACCATTGGATGAGTTCTTTAACGAATTGATTAGTTCTTAGACTTCTTTACTAGTCACAGTTAAAGTAATGTTTCTGAAACATTTTATTTTATATAGTAATATATATTTTCTTGATGCTAGGTTTAGTTCTGTGCTTATTCTTAGATTAAGTAGCTTATTAATTCTCTCACTTTTTTCGTTTTCCTTTCTGGATTGATCTTAAATTTTCGTAATTATTTGGATGATCGTGAAACATTAAGTAGCTTATTCTTAGATTAAGTAGCTTAAATTTTCGTAATTATTAATTCTGTGCTTATTCTTAGATTAAGTAGCTTAGAAGAACATGTCCACCATATAAGTGAGGACAATTTGTCAATGCAAATAGTGAAACATTAAGCTCATCTATAGTCTTGAATACTTGCATTAATGACTTGACAAATCATCAGTACAATCTTAACAAACTCAGCACGCCATGAATCTTGTTAAAATCACTAGCTAAATTCTGTTACATCTCAACTTCGTCTTGCACAAATGAGTTATCCGAGCAACATCTATGATAAGTTCACACCTAATTGAGAGGCTCCTACGAGGTTGTTGAAGTGGTTTGAACCAAGGTTTTCCGTTTCGTTCTGCACCGCCCGTTATGGGTGGTATGTACCGGTCCAACAGGATATCGGTGCGCGGACCGCCCGCTACCAAGCGGTACTGTCGAAATCGATTGTCGGCGATCAATTTCGATCGTCGGTGGTCGATTGAGGGAGAAAAGAGGGAGATACCTGCTCTTCTCGCATAATCCGTCGCCCATCGGCGATTCTTCGTCGGCGGGCTTCCTTCTCCCCGCGTGGGGAGACGAGGTGAGAAAGGAGAAGGGAACGAGAAGGGAGAACGAGGCGATGCCTCGTCGCCACATTTTTATTTTTTAATATATATTTATATTATATTAATTATATAATATTATATTATAGAATAGAATATTATAATATACCAAGTGGTATGCACTGTGTGTACTGCTCGGTATTGGGTACCGTACTTTCACAGACAAAATATATAAAGAGGGTGCTAATGTAATGCTCATGCATGTTCGTATCTTTCGGGTTATGTTCATACTTTGTACAGCAAATAGCGGGCTAGCAGTAAGCTTGACAGCCCTACTTTGGTTAGCTTTCGTGGCCGGTTTTGGTTTGTAAATGAGAGTTGTGTCATGTGGACATTTGTGGGGACTTCGGTTTGTAATGGACCTTGATCCTTTGTGTACGATCGTTTAGAGTTTGTAAGGTCCATAGGAGGTTTCGGGGAGGCTGCCCTTTGCGGATGGATGCGTAATGGTGCCTCGCGACTTAGGCAAAACCAGCTAAGTTTGTGATAGTATTGTATCGAGATAAACTCGATATGTCGGTACGAACTGGTAAGGCGAACCTTGGTTTGAACAACTTGTTCTCTCTCCAAGTCTTCTAGGCCAGGTGTGGTGTTTGTTATATTTTTCCCTTTCGCTTTCAATCTTGGTGAATCAAATGCTTTTGACCCTTGATGAAGCTTTATACTTGGTATCATGTTGCTAGAGTTCATCAGAGTGACACCCATTATGTGTGAAATTTAGAACATGGAGCATTAGCAATGATTTTGATATTTCTCCTGGGGAAGTCCATTATCTGTTCTCCCATAGAATTACTTTGTATATCTTGTCATGTGTTGGCTGATTCATCATAATTTATGGCATGTAACCTTGTCTGTATAATTATAATTGCAATTATCCTCTAGTGTAACCTTATCTAAGTATTCTTCCCTCTCATCTTTGATGTAGCGGAAACAAATGCTTTTGATCCTTGATGGAGCTTGGAGCTCTCATCATTTTGAATCTATTTTAGGCAGAGATATAAAAGGCCCGGGTTGGCTCTTATAATTCAAAAAACAAAATGATCAATCTGATCTCAGGAATTTGCCAGTCAATAGACATGCACTTTCTTCTTTACTGCCTGAAATTGGTTTTCCTATTTAATGGGATCTGTACCATATGCAATGTGGAAAAAGTAGACACTTGATTATGTGGTTATGCAGACTTTTTCGGTGAATGTGAAGGTTTCTGTTCGTTTATTGAAATATGCTTCCATTATCTTGTAAAAATGACCCCTGAACATGTGATGGGAGACTAGTATTATTTTTTCGGATGTTTAATTCTCATTGTGCTGTTGACGTGTCCTCAATTTTGTCACATTTTTCTTCCTTTTCTTCATAAAAAACCCATTAAGTTGCTTTCATCAAGTAGCCAACAACATTAGCAACAATGTCCCATCGGTCACTTATTGAGTATCGACTACAAAAGATGTTGGATATGTTACTAGTTCTTTTTTATGTAACCATCCACTGGGTTCTGAAATGCTCGCCTTTTGTGTCTGGAAGGGCCGTGTTGTGGAGATATATGGTCCAGAAGCTTCTGGAAAAACTACACTTGCTCTTCATGTTATTGCAGAAGCACAGAAGAATGGAGGTAATGTTTGTTTGGGCTTCGTGCAATCTGACATGCTTTCTTCGAGTAATGTTCTGCATATTGCTGTAACAATCAGTAGTCTTTAATATAAAATTTAGAGAGAAATATGCAGTAGTGTGCATGATCGTCTATCGAAAAGGTTAGTGCATATTGCTGAAACAGTTGAATTTTATGTTGATAATCATGCCTTTGAAAGAATTAATTTTATCACCGCACGACTTTTTGTGGTGCATGGGGCAGGGTAATACATAAAAAACACTCTCTTATAAAGAGTAACTTAAACACCCTTAGGTGATCTTGGTATTTCTAATATCTTAAACATTTCATATATAATCTATTCTACATGCACTAACTTTCTAGATTTGTTTTATTTTACAGGTTATTGTGCTTTCATAGATGCAGAGCATTCTCTGGATCCAGCGTTGGCAAAGGTTATTGGTGTTAACACTGATAATTTTCTTCTTTCACAGCCAGATTGTGGTGAGCAGGCACTTAGTCTCGTCGATACTCTAGTTCGGAGTGGCTCGGTTGATGTGGTGGTTGTAGACAGTGTAAGTCGCAAAGGACTATGAGTTGTTACTTATAAGATCTCTGCTTCCCTTTTTCTATTTCTTGAACTTAGAGTTGGATGTTGCATCATGGTCTAATTGTTATAGTTGGTCAGACATGAAGTCTTGCATTCAACTGATGATCTATGCATGGGATTCTGCAACAACCAATAATTTACATATCTTGTATGAACTGTAAAGTGAAATATCTTCCTGCTAGTTACATTCTCATTGAGCTTGAGTCTGCATACTCAAGATATCGTGCATGCTGAAAGGGTGTACACTGCAACGGTGGACCAATCAAGAAGTATTTTGATAGCTGAAAAGTTTTGATTTTAGGTTTAAAAATTTAAAAAGAGATGTTAAAATATGTTGATAACCTCTTACCCTTGATTTTCTTCTGGAGTTCAGGTGGCTGCCCTTGTACCTAAAACTGAACTTGATGGTGAAATGGGAGATTCCCATGTGGCACTCCAAGCAAGGTTGATGAGCCAAGCTCTTCGCAAGTTGACCCATTCACTTTCCCAGTCACAGACACTCTTGTTATTTATTAATCAGGTAAGTTTAAACATATGCAAGCATGTTTTCAGCTATATTTCCTCAGAGTTTCTCTTATATGTAATTGATATAAAAGCTTTATAAATTTAAGAATTGAACTTGAGCCTCAACGCCGCCAATTCTCTGGAAGCTTTTTATCTTTTTTTTTGTGCCCACCTAGATATAATTTTGTATATGTCATATACAAAAATTGTTTTTCCTACTTCATCATGGCTGCCTTATCTGAAGAATAATTTAAATACAGGCTACGCAGTTGATTCCAGTTTTCGTTCCAGTTTTATTTATCCACAGCTTTCTATGCTGTTAAATTGATGATGGTAATTTGAAATATGGACTTTTGATACTACACTTGATTTTGGCTCCTGCTTCATAAATTTGTTGACAGCCATTAGCAATCAGTTGATGGATGTTATGGTATATGGCATTGGAACTCAGGGGACTTATTTACAGACGTAATGTGTGCTGGACTAGTGCAAGCGACATGAACAAAAATAAAATTTGTTTGATTATACCCACCTAGGCTTTGTTTTTTGGGGTTTAGTTGAGAAAACTGCAAGCTCAATGAAGCGTTGAAATTCATTAATTGGATGACTGATTCATACGGCAACACTGCAATGAAATGAAGCTATGCGCTGGTCTTATTGATTTCACAGTGAGGCTCCGAATTGTCTTTGTAAACATGTAATATGGTATATGCAGGATGCTCATTCTAGTTTTTAAGTCAAATGGTAAGAGTTAGCTCTTTGATGTGTCATAAAATACTTACATTGGTTCCAGTGGATTTCTGATATTTTTCAATTGCCCGACAACCAAAGTTTGGAACCTGAGATGCATTTACTAAAGTCTGGGTGTGTCCTCCCATTTTTTTTTGTAGGTTAGAGCAACTGTGAAGACATTTGGATTTGGTGGGTCAACAGAAGTGACCTCTGGCGGCAATGCCTTAAAGTTCTATTCATCTGTTCGCCTTAACGTCAGAAGATTTGGCTTGGTTAAGAAAGGCGATGAGGTATTATAATTACACAAAATTCAATTGCCATACTGATTGTAGTTTCACTAAACATTTTGTCCAGAACTGGATTTGTCATAAAATTTTCTCAGGTTTCTTTTGTTACTCTCTATTTTCATTATAGCTACTAGGACCCATAATGAATTTAGATTTCATACGAGAGATTAACTGTAGGACAACAGGATATTCTTAATTAATCACAGTAAGTTCTAGAAATGCATATGTGCTTTTGTCCAACAGGATATTCTTAATTAATCAGACATCATGATTGGCATTTTGGCAGACTTTGGGGAGCAATGTCTTCGTGAATATTGTGAAGAATAAACATGCACCTCCATTTAAGACAGCGCAGTTCGAGCTCGAGTTCGGCAAGGGGATCTCCCGTGAGTCAGAGATGGTAGAACTAGGGTGCAAGCACGAGTTTATCACAAAACGTGGTGCTTTCTATGGTTTTGACGGAAAGAGCTTCCGTGGAAAAGATGCCCTTAAACGCTATCTCATGGAGAATGAAGGGCTCCGAGAAGAACTAACGACGAAGCTGAGGGAGAAAATATTGTGCAACAATACTGACACAGGATGACACCCTAGATGGAGCGTCTGCTCTGCTGCAGCAGACGACATTGTGGCCGTTGTATGATGTGTCATTTTTGTACGTGGGTTTGAAGAGGGGAGGGGATGGGCTTCTCCTGCAGACCATGCTCGGTTGGAAATGACACTCAAAGCTGCAGTGCACTAAGAAGCTCTTTTGATTCTTGAAGTTTGGAGGAGATGTCAAATCAGGAGAGCCAAGTCCAAATTTGTAATGTTAATCTTGCTTCGTCTTTTCCAATTTTTGAGATTTATATCTAAAGATTGGGTAGAGAAGAAAGAACCTGAGACATGAATTTTTCACGATTTATCATTTTTGGTAGCAATGATATCTTTCGAATTCGGTAGTTTTCTAAGTAGGCAATGGAAACATGGCACCGTAGCAATTTAGATAGACGGACGGCACTAGTTTTGTGTTATTTTCAAATTTCTAGTTTCTTTTAATCTATTATCTGTGTCGAGGATTAATTTTTATTTGTGGTGGGTTAGATTTGATGAATCGTGTGTTGATATGATAATGGCCCATGACTTTAAATTTGTTTTTTTATATTTTTTTTCTCGACCCGAAAAATTCTCCTCTGGATCTCCCAAGACTTTGTTTGATGCGTCGGCTGGGAACACGTGAACCAAACGGGGGTGGGTACTGATTCCGCGCCGACTCGGTCAACATGGGCAAAACAGATGCACGCCTCCGAAGAAAAACCGCCGCCCCCCACCACGTCTCGCCTTGACCTCGTCGGCAAAGCGAAAGCGTTGGAAACAAACGTTGGGCCCCCCCCAACGTTGGGCAACCGTTTCAAACCCCACCCCGTGTCATGTTCTCTCTCTCTCTCTCTCTCTCTCTCTCTCTCACCCAAACAGCATCCATCGCCTCCCACCCCCCACCCCAAACAGCATCTTTCGTCCTTCCGTACAGAACAGACCTCCCACCCCCCACCCCAAAAATATAAAAAAAATAAGAACTTGCGGGACCCACAACTTGGGAGGAGGTGGAACGATGGATGTCTCCTGCCCCGGCCAAGACATGGGAAACTCTACCGTAAAGACTACATAGTGAGGCCAGCCGACTTCGTCGCACGCGGCTTATGGCGACGCGCAAGAGCCACCACAACTGATATGCCAGTGCGCCTTCCTTCCTTCTTCTCGCCTCCCCGCGCCCCCCTCTCTCTCTCTCTCTCTCTCTCGCTGGCACACGGTCAGTCAAAGCCCCTCCCCTTTTTCCGCAACCTTTGTTATAAATAAACCCCTCTCACCCTCTCTCTTCCACCCCAACCAACCAGAGTGAGGAGATCAAGAAGAGCGAGGAAGAGGGAAAGCCAACCTCCATCCATCGCTTCGTCCCTTCTCCTCGTCTCTCACTCTTCCTGCCTCCTCCTCTTTCTACCATTACCTAGAGAAAAAAAGGAGAGAAAGCTAACATCTAACCACGCCAGATGGCTCGCTCTCTCTCGGGTGCTGCTGCTCTCGCGGCATCTCTCTCCGACAGCATCACCCTCTTCATGAACAGGTAGCAGCACCATCATCTCCCCCCCCCCCCCCCCCATGTCTATCTATCTATATCACATATGGATGAACCGTTGGACCCATACTTACCTCTCTGTTCTGTTCTGTTCTGTTCTGTTCTGTTTTGTCTCCTACAGGCGGGGATACGCTGCAGCAGCGGCGGCTGTTGGAAGGCCAGCGGAAAAGAAAACAGTGGTGCGGAAGGTGGTAGACTCCTCGGCTGCCGCCTCCTCTGCTTCGTCCAGTTCCTGGGTCCCGGATCCGGTGACCGGGTACTACAGGCCCGCCAACGTCCGGGTGCTGGATGCGGCCGAGCTGCGCGAGATGCTTCTCTCCTACAAGCACTGAACCAGCTTTTCTCCATCTCCTTCATCACCTTGTCTTTTCTTTTTTATGTAGTGGGACGGAGAGAGAAAGACGTGAACCTGTGTGTTAATCTCCATGATATGTTTCCTTTGACTTCAAAAAAGATCAATCACAATGAATAACAATTTCTACTCGTGCAATCTCATCCTCCAAATATCGGTGATGAATGGATGGATCCCACCAATGAGAGGAAAGGATTACAGTGGCAGAAACAACTGAAATGATTGACAAAATAAGCTCTCAAAAAAATAATATTATTATTATTATTATGCTCAAGATGAGAAAAGTATTTTAATTGCAGACTTTCTATGCAAGAAAAAGTGCAGAGTTTCTAACGAAATTCAACAGCTGACTTCCTTTTTTTTTTTTTGCGTGTCAAAATTTAATGCTACTATAAGCTCTAAAAATAATAATAATATGCTCAAGATGAGAACATTATTTTACTTGCAGACTTTCCATGCAAGAACAAGTGCAGAGGAGTTTCTAACAAATAAAATTCAACAGCTGACTTCCTTTTTTTAATTTTGCGTGTCAAAATTTAATGCTACTATAACATGTCAATCACTACTCCCAATTCTGTGGTGAGTAGGGTGTGTCTCTCGGGCGAGAGAAACTGAGGCACTGCTCTTATATTTTGGTGGGGGGTTTTAATTCCTACTGCAAATATATTGTAGGTGGAAAAAAGAAGAACTTACCTGAGACCAAGAGCAGAGGAAAAAGAGATGATCGATCATAAACAGTGTTGATTCGTCACCCCCTGCTTCTGCTTTTTGTGATTGTTGGAAAGAGAGAGCAGAGGCCTGACATGAACAATCTGAAAGCAAACACCAAGAGAACTTATTAATTCCCAAATGTAAATTGAGATAAATCAGCTAGTATCTAATGTCTGAAAGCAACTTGCCCATCCATCTATCTAATGGAAAGGTCTCCCATATTATCTGAAGAATGAAGATTAATATTTCATCAATTATATGCACACATTGTCCCAGCAGTCATTCTTTCATTATTATTATTGGTATGATAAGATTAGATGCTCCTGGATTTGCCATCCTTTGGTTCCAGTACAAAACACTCCTTCATAGCAATAAGATAGCTTGAGAAGGTTCAAGAGGCCATTCTTTGAAGTTGTGCACAAGCCAACGACACCTCAGGGAGGCGAAGAGGCCACTCTTTTTAAGACAAGAAACAAACATCACAATTGTTGATGATTGGCAAACCAAGAAGTCAGTTTATTGTATACTCTTCTTCGGCTACAAAGTAAATTTATTACTACATGTTGAATGATCGAATCTGGTACAGATGCATGGAACCCATGGTTGACTGTTTCCATTGATCTATCATGCGCAAAATTTAATTGGTATGCCTGCCACCTAATCGACAGTCTTGTTTTTTGTGTTGTTCATTCATTTATAAAGTGTCCAACCAAAAGTATTATCCATTCCACCGGTGTGTTATCACATCAAATGCCTTTTATCTATGTCATTCCATGTAATAGCCTAAACCTACAAGTGATGCATGATCTGGTTTATACGTTCTTAACTTATGTATATGCAGCAATCCTAAAGAAAGATGGCCATTCTGCAATCATTTAAATCTATATTGAAAAATATAGTTCTATACAACATACACCACTGCAACAAAAAATTCTTACTATATGACAAGTGTTACCCACCCGAAGTGATATGAAGAATATTATTGATCAATTATCATTTGATACGTGTCCTTTGTATGGTGTCTAAATTAGAAAAAGTCAAAAGCTGTCATTCATCGGTCTGACTATATGGACGTGGGTTCGAAATAGACGAGTATGAAATATCTTCATCCTTATGAAAGCTCACTTTTAACATGATTAAGGGATCACTTTTTACCATTGACGATCGCATTCATCTATCTCAGGTTACTAACTTAGGTGTCGGGGGGATCGGGTCAGGAAACATCTTTCGATCTCGGTTTTCGTGCATATGATACCCTAGGAGCTCAATGTTTTTCATCCCGGGGGCATCTCAAACAACTCTATACACACGGGTTTGAACCATATCAGGTTGACCCAAACGTCAACAACATCTTCCGATAACACCAAAGAAGTTCGAGTCTTAGTTCATCGTGATTAGGTCCTAAACAAGTAAGCTTAAGTTTCCTAGTGCATCATGAAGAACGATCTTGATATAAATCATCCATCTCTATTCATAATAACTAACTAGGTACTAAGTCTTGACACCTCAATTTAGTCATACATTAAAAGTGGATTAAGATATTAGGCTAATTCTTAAGTGCTGAATGAAGTCAACGAGCCAGTTATCCATGATTATGATGTCGACCTAATATTAATAGGAGTCAAACTCTTAAGGCAGTGGATGTAGACATCAAATTATTCTTGTAATAACTTAAACATATACATACACACCCCTATAATTAAACTTCATCAGCAAATTATCATTTGATTGTCAGCAAAATCTCTAATTAACATTAACATCCTGCATAAACTTTATTGCTGCACTATAATTACGGAAAAAAAAAAAAATATGTTACACATTTCACGCATTCATATATATTTTTTAACTTGATAAATCATAAATGAGTAGGATAATACATGCATATATGTTATATTAAAGACTATAGCGACAAATATGCTGTTTTCATCTTTGCAAATGATAGATATGTATAAACTCATTTACGATCATTGGATGTGCCAAAGATTAGCCTTTCGTTTGCGTACCTCTTGTGCAGGGGAGGTGAAGGCTCGACCTCTTATATGAATCGCTTGCAGGGAGATGCAGCAAGGCGCCATTTTTCTTGCCCACTGTGACCTAACAAAGATGGATCAGATCAGGTGATAAGCACACAGCAAAAACAAGATGAAGACCATCAACTATCTTTAGGAATCACCGTTTTCCTCAGCGATATCTCCAGCCTCTTCTTGGACGCCGGACCTACCCAGGAAGAGAAGAGATCGTCGAGGGTCGGAGGGAGGAGGGTTACGACTTACGTCTACCACCTGTTCGAGGAGTGGCCTCAAAGAGATCTGGGGGCGGATACTACCTCTGGAAAGCTCGTTCCAAATGCCAATCCAGTGCCTGTTGAAGGATCTGATTCCATTGGTTTAAAGAAACGAGCAAGCTCGATCGATGGCGGTTTGCTCGCACCGTATGCCGATCAATCAAAGGCGATGGTTCTCTCGGTCGGTATCGCCAACCCTGGATTTACCCGTTGCAAAGCGTACATTCCCATTTCGACAGCTCTTGGCAGATCAATCGAGTCCAGAAGGCCCACATAGGTCACCATGATCAGTTCGATGGTTGCGCGAGAAAGAAAAGGAACGAGAGAAAAAGGGCCCGATAAATTTACACAAACAGTAACACCAACAATCCCAGAAGAATGCGGAGATAATAACAACAACAATCCAAGAAGAATGTGGAAATCACAACGACGACGACGACCACGACAACAGTCCAATAAGTGGAAATCACAACGACGATCCAAGAAGAATGTGGAAATCGCAACAACAACAAACGCACGAACAATGCGGAAAACACAACCAAGGATAGGGAACTAATCACCAGATCGGAGATGTCCGTTCTCGAGCGATCCCCGGTCTCGGAAATCGGCGGCATTCGTCGGTGATCCAGCGATGGGAACGGAGGGTGCCGTACGACATGCAGCACGCAAGATCAATAAAATAGGTCCACAATTACATATTAGCCCAGGCAGTTAGTTGTCTTTTATCTCGATCTTTACATTTTTAAATTAGCATCCCTATTATATTAAAAAAGGGTTAAAAAAAAAACTGAACATCCAAATTGATGGTAACGGACGATGGATCGCTAAGGCCCGTGGTTGACTATCGTGGATGAGTAGAACTATGACGAGAGATGAGCGTTGGTCCACGATTGCATCGATATCGACGCAGATGCATAGCTACGAAACGGCCCACTTGGCATCTACGTCAGTTGCATTGGCATCAACGTAAATGCCAAGCGACAAATGTGTTGCCAATGTAGATGCTAAGTAGTGTTGCTTTGCATCTATTAACGACGACATAGTTGTCGAGCGATGTCACTCGATGTCTGCATCGATGATTCTTTCGTCACTCGACAATTACGTCGACGCTAACACGGATATAGAGTGACGAAAGGATCGTTTGACAATTGCATCGGTATCAATAAGCAGCCCTCACCTCTCGCCATCACTTTCATCATCCACAACAATCAATCGCGGCCCCCAGCAACACCGCATTCATCACCACCAATTGTGACATTAAAATTATCTATTTATCCTTTGTTTTTATGTTTTCGTTAGTAAAATTAATGTCATTATGATAAATTGATCGAGATATTTTACCTCCCTAATTATAGGGATGCCAATACTAAAGGTAACTAGGATAATATGTAATTAACCTCCACATAAACGTCACATGAATAGACTAAATAATCCCCTCCAACCTCGCTTCCAATCACGACCCTCCAATCCCCGCATCTCAATCGTTCGATACCTTATCGAGAGACCACTTTAATTATCATGAGTTCGAGACGGGACTCACCAAACGTCCTTTCTCTCTCCATCGAAATTGGTAATATATATATATATATATATATATATATATATGGAGGATTGTAAATTATAACAATAAGAGAAGACTACAGTTCTGCACAAAATTCCTTATTCCTTTATATTTCATTCTATAGCAATCTAAAATGGGACATAAGACTACAATTTGTTCACTAATTTGCAGCCCCCAAAATCTGTGTGGCAACAGTGACACAAACAATTGTGAAAGAAGGGTATTCAACTGCAACTTGCAAATAAATGTAGCAATTAAATGATAGCCTGTCTAGAAAAATTTGGTGGTAACATAGGAAAGAGAAGAAAATATAGATAAGCATGAAACCATCATTTGGTAGACACTAAGAGAAGCTCTTAATGGTTCCTTAAACCTTTTGCAAGCAGCAGTCGACCTCACAAATTTGATTCCTTGGACAGTGATCACTTGGTGTCAGATTAGATCCAGAACATCGGGAAAGAGTCTACCATTTATCTCCTTTCTCCTCATGATCTGCATTTGATTCCTTGTTATTGACTTGTATCACATCTGAACTGCTATTGTTTCTTACAGCATCTCTAACAGGATCATTTAGAAGAGGCCCTCCAAAAAAGATGGACCGTCCAGTGTACACCAATCTCTCTTGTTGTGATACAGGCGGCAACATCAAGGAAGAAGCCTTCGGAGGAGCAGCTCTTCTGTCGTAAGTACTAGTTTCTGCATAAGGATTAACCAAGGAAACCCGAGAGGTTCTAGGTGGCACCTCTGTGCTCACCATTCCGGCAGCAGCTGGCACTGAGACAAACCTACCGGCTTCTTGATCCCAAACCACAGTAGCCCTTCTGTGGTCCCTAACAACTGCAGCAGAAGATTGGAACGTCGTGTTGTTTTGGGTAGTTGGAGGACCCCTTGGAATGAAAAGAGGCGGCTGCCGCTCGGGAACAGGATGTTGTAAAGTAAGTGAGCTGGGAGCAACAGATTCATATATGTGGACTGGACTGCCTAGGCTGCTTGCGGTTTGTGTACCAGTTTCAAAGTCTTCCTTGCTAGCAATACTAGGCAGTTCAGAATTTCTTAGAGGAGACGGTTTCACTTCACTTGTGGATTCTTTACTTGCGCTATAATCAGCGCTCAAGCTGCTCCGCACGCTTGCGTTGCCACTAGAACTACCATCAGTATGACGCACATGATGAGCATCTATGGGCCTAAGGACCGAAGATGATGCCCTGGCCTTCGCTGCTGCTCTTAACGCCTCATCAGAGTCTAATTTGGCAAGCTTCCAAGCACTAATCTTAACAGCTTTTTTGGACTTGTTGGCTCTTTCCACAAACCCAGCTGCATCTGGATCAACAGTTGAAGGCACCATTCCAGGCCCCAAGTGAGAGATGACTTCGTCCTGATGAAAGAAATTAATGGCATGATCACATAAATAGAAATTAGCTGCTCTTACGAAATTCATGAGCAAAACAACAAAATCAGACAAAAAAAAGTAATAATAGCTGGTCTCATGCGTAAACATTTATCGTCTTAGTGGTTCCATCATTCTAGTCCAAAAATAATTGCTTCTCCTCAATTCATATAGCTGTGGCACAAATACTAGGTAAAGCCTCACCTGCTGATCGACAAATATCCTTGGAGGAGTGCACCATACACCTTTATATTGAAGACCAAGAGAACTTCCGATGCTTAAGCTGGTTGTTGCGGAATTCGTAGGGGAGTAAAGAGTATTAGGTTCTTCTTCATCTCCTGATGCTGGAGGTGCCTCACTCATCGCTCTCATTGCAACAACATATTCATAGGTGGTAATTCCCTAGAAAAAGAGGGAAGGAATGAAATTGTTGATGCGTACAATACTTAAATGTAGCTGAACTAAGTTTCAAGACAAACCTTTTTTATCAGTATCATGTGGAAAAAGAAAAGTTCCCCAAGAGGTACACATGCTAAAAATGAAACTGCAATACAGATGGCCTACACAAGCAAGAATTTCCAAAATAAGGGTATTGTTACCATTGCATTTGCTAAGTTACCATATTATGCAGTCAGCAAATGGAATCTGTTTAAGAGTATTGCTTGCAGAACTAACTGAAGCATATCTAAGATAAAAATTATTTGACATTAAGAGAAGGGAATAAAACTTGAGTTTTCTTATATTCTTTACACTCATGCTGCAATAACACAATCGTGATAAAGAAGAACAGGATAGTATAAAGGCAAAATCAGTCATAAAAAAATGATCATTTTCTCAGCAGCGAAACTGATCTAATGTGCTTGAATGTAATCAATGCAAGACTAGCCTGATATGACCAAAGCTAGTAGATAGTGGAAGTCTCAGCAAAATCATGTCAATTAAAATGCGAGAAGTCCATCAACCTCTCAAAAAGAGAAAACATGAGAGTCTCATCTGAAAAAGATACCAAGGAGCAGACTTCTTAAAACACATAGCACCTATCTAGTAGCCAGTGTTGTTTGGGAGTCATAAAAAAAAGCTTTATCTATCATGCATTTTCATTCAAAATATTTCACTAGCAAAAACCGACTGTTAATACTCTTAATTTGACTGATTATGACTGAGAATAACCCATATAATAGCAACTGACATCTTTGATCTTCCAAACTTACTATGATAGCAGCAACTGGACCACGAGAAAAACCATTTCCAAGCTTTTCCTTGATATTGGCTTCTGTTCCCTTCTTATCAACAAAGCAGAGTACAAAAACAGCAATGCCTACTCCAATCTCAATGGCAAGCTGGCAGATTGAATACATAGATGAAAATTAGACCTGAATAATCAGCATGCAGTCATATCACAAGTCAGGAAGGTTACAAAGGGGGAAACAGCATTTTATACCTACCCAGACGAGGCTAGTAGCCATCAGAACTATAAATGTAATGTAGTTTTTCCTCCCCACACAATTATTAAGCCACTGCCAGAAAGTGTGACATATAGGCAACACATTCTGAGTTTCAAGCTGATAATGAAGAAGATACTAACAAAGATATATAAAAAATAATATTACCCGACAATGATGATCAAACCCATCCACACATTTATCACAGCTTCTGCAATGTTTACTAAATTTGTGTACCTGCAAAGTGAAAAGCTCAACATATGATTATGTAAGTAGAGAACTATAACCAATATCACCAAACACAGAGGTGACAGAATAAGAAAGCAAGATGCACTGCAGCATATCCATAAATAAAACAAAATTGACATTGAGATTGGTCATAAATATGAATCTAATAGTTGCCAACCTCCAATAATGATAAAAATTTTTTGTTATTTTTCCACAAGATTTAGCTGTAATAACTAAGTTTAAGATATGAGGAGAAAAGAAAGAACCTATAAAGTTGTCATGAACCAGCAAAAAATATTTTCTGTAACCTATAAGCTGTTAAAGAAAAGCACTATCAACAGCATCGTAAGTAATAATTTTACAGAAAGTAAAGAGATAGGCTAAGGTCCAGGAAATAAAGCACAACAACTTAATATAATATTTTTGATAACGTTATGCACATTATACTAAAAGTATAAAAGCTAATAAAGTGAAGCATTGAAATTCCCCCCTACCATCCATGCTACAGTAAAAACCTATAGTTGCACAAAGAACCCTCCAATGCGGCCCCTTTCATGAATAAAGCTGTTATGCTAGATTATATAACTTGTTAACAGATTGCTGCCGATATTGAAGAACAGAAGAAAAAGAACTAGTATCCGATTTGACGTATGTGTTTGCATATAATCAACTGATAAGAGGCAAAATTGAATTAGATAAAATGAAATAAGTTCCTTCATGTGACAAGATAAGCCTGCATTTAACTTTTAATTTAAAAGCAGAGAATGAATGTGCTGGAAGATTTCTGGAAAATATGTCATCTAGAAGCTATACCTCAGCATTGCACAATGTACAGAACAATGCATCATCCTCATCAGATTGCTGCTCAGTTACTTCATGTTTGCGACAATCTTCTTTAACAAATAATGAACAAATAAATCCAATGAAACTGCAGCAAGCAGTTCTTTTTCGTGGTCCCATCCTGGCATTTGCTTTTGAGTCATCTATGGATAAATCTTGCCAATTAGAATAGACAGCCAAAAACCTGAAAGACTGATAATCAAGCAGAACTTATTCCAATAGCATCATTTGCAACTTTGTAGTTATACCTATGCCTCGCAAACTTGGACCACTCTTTTGCTTGCTGTCAGAGTCATCGTCAAACTTTGACATAATTCCAGGATCAGCAGGGTTAATTCGTGTACAACGCACATAAAGGATAAAAACCGCCAATGCCTGAAACACAAATAGGAATTACGAAAATCCCCAATACTGGAAGTTGACACAAGAAATGTGGTGCGTTAAGATATAAGCTATATTGGGAGAAGGAAGTCTTACCACAGGAGTATAAACAGCAACGGAAGCATATTCGATCACATCTTTACCCAGAAAAGGTGCGAAGAAGGCATAGAACGCAACAACCAGAAGAAAGAAAACTGTTATAGCAACAACCTACGGAAGATGGAAGCAGAAGAAGAAAATGAGTCCTTGAAGGAATGAATGATGCAAAATAAACAAGTCGGTGTAAAGCATAAGAGAATTTACTAGTACATTATAATGGGTTAAAGTCAAGACATAGAAATATCCTGAAATACACAAGAGCATGAAAAGATGCTGTTCTTGCAATGTTATGTCTTTGTTCCCTAATATTCCCATATGCTAGCCAAAAGTAAGGAGCCTCTTTTTGTATTTGTGCTACATATTTTTGTTTTGTGCATGTCGTTTACTTCTCGCCTAACATCATTCTTTTGGTGGTCAAAAGGATTCTTCTCTGATTATTTTACTCTGTTTTTCCGGGAGTCATTTACTGATTAGCAGGAAATGGGAGGATACTATAGAATCCAAGAACCAATCAGATACAGCCAAAGTTCGCAAAGAAGGAAACTGTTGCTCCATGACTAATAATAGGCAACACATTGAGTATCTCAAAGAATTTGTGAAGAAAATGTTGGATCTACCAACAAATAGAAAGAAAAAATGAGAAAGAAAGAAAGAAAAAAAAAAGAAAACTGATGTGATGCAGATAGCCACAAATGAATGCATCAAGGCAATGAAACTTGACACTCAGGATCAAACTTCAAAAATGCAAGAATAAGATTGGCCACATGGATTAAGGGTTTAAGGCACCAAAAGCTAAAATGACGAAGGACCCTAGACATTAAGTTGTAGCAAAAACAGGTAATAGGACAACCAAGAAGGATTTTTGAAAGAACAAAAAACACATCTGAAGCCATATCTCTCCTGGAATCAGAAGGCAAACATTTGAACCCGAAACAGGAAATACTAAGAAGGAAAGAATACCTGGAAGTTGTGTGCAGGAAGCTGCCAACCATGGCGCCTCACCATGATTTGGAGGACACCTTCAGGTCACATAGACGAGATCGAACAGAGAGGAGATCCCACAGAGGATAAAAAAGAAGGTTATTTTCTCCTTCTTGACGACACTGTGGAGCTCTCCTGGGTGGACAGAGAACAGGCAGGAGGCCAAGAACAAGACAAAGGGCCACCCTCTCAGGTCTCCGAATAACATAGAGAGAAGGGTCAGAGTTCGGGTTTGGGCCTCTCGAAATCTTCTTTGATTAGGGGGGGGGGGGGGTTGAACAAAGAGTAATAGATGGTTGCTGGGAAGAAGTTGTCTTCTCTCTCTCTCTCTCTCTCTCTCTCTCTCTCTCTCTCTTAATGAGGTTGAGTGCTGAAGAATCATTCGCGGTACCTCCTCGGTTGCTGTGGTAGTGGGTGGTGATCATCTCCTGCAATCCTATATATTAATGGATGGCTCAAGTTGTCCTTGGAACCTCTCTTGCTTCAAAAACACAAGGGTTGTAGGATGTTGACTTCTTCCTTGAAGGTGAAGAAGCACCAAGAAACCCCAACAACATCACCATGGAATGCCCCCAAAGCTTCTTATTTTGTCGTCGTTTGTTTCCCTCTCCGTCTTATATCACGGTCAACATGTTTCCCTACGGTATCCACCACTTGCCCACCTCTTCCTTCTGCTACCTCAAGATCAGAAGTGTTGTGTGTCTCTTCTGTTAAATCTTAACCACCATGCTTGTTGCTCATCATGGAATTCCAGAACGAGCAAAACTTGGTTGCATTCCTCACATGAACACACTTTGGTTCCCCAAGCATTAAAGTACTCAAAGTTGAGCTGGTATTCCATTAACTTAGTTGGATTAGCACACAACTAACTATACGTAGCCAGCAAATAAAGGCGTTCCCACATGTCTACCTAATAAATGTCGCAACATTCTATTTGTATACCATCTACATATGAGTGGATAATTGCTCCCGTCCACGCCCACACAGAAAGCATTATAACATCAAAGCAGGCCTAAACCGTAACCCATTCATCATCCTTTCCAACACGCATCGAGTATAAAACAAGCAGCCATGTGGCATTTTATAGAGGAGGCAAGTGTTGTGTAAACCAAGTCATAATCTTCGCCTGCTGCTTGTGTCTTCTCTCGGAGTTTGGGTCCTGTTCAAATGCACGTAGTAGAAAGTCAAACCATACATATGTTGATTACACAAAAACCGAACGATGCCTGATTCATGTATCGGCTTCCTAGATAATATAATTATTCATACACGCATTTCACTGTCAATATATATTTACTTTCTTGTAGTTTTCGTAACACAGACTACCTGGCGATCAAGTCAATGCTGCAGTGAATCTGGTAACATAGAACCCCCCCCCCCCCCCCCCCCCCACCCCCCGATGTCGCCGGGAATTGGGCGATGAGATCCACCTTAGCATAACTCAGTTCATCTATAGTTCAAACAATTCTTTGGATGAGCAGACCATATCATCGTACAACCAAATGCACCTACGTAAGAAATTACAAATTCATTTATAATGCTGTTAAATTGAAAATTTCAACATGCGTATCCACATCAAGATACATGTGACCGGCAAACAAGTGTTTCGGTAAAAAAACCCGTATGTGGTGGTCTTAAGAAAAGCTTGCCTTTAAGTATATTTGTGATGCTGAATTGAATATAGTGTCTCAGATATAAGAAGAATCACTCTTTACAGATTTGCACAGGCCAGGCTACACAAATGAACAACGAAACTGATCACCTGCACAACCCAGTTCATCTGGTTGAGTAGTTCCCAAAATATCCATATACATCAAGTGCTAAAGCCTTTGATATCAAAGGTCCATAAAGTTGCTAAATCTGCCCGGCTACACCTGCACGAACTCTAAGCATCTCTGCGCGCTTACTTCTTTCCATCACATCGACCAACCAGTTGATAGCAAATTTAATCCCTGTTCTGTGGAGTGTAAAACAAAGTCAATAGAGTGAAATCAAACATGAGCAGGCACTCTCACATTGACTAAATGCTCTTATTCCCAAAACAATCTAGGATATCAAAGCCTGCGGTTTCGCAAGTACCCTGTACTACTTCCCACATTTTGCCACTTCAACTATGCATATAACCAAGTAGATTTTTCATAGGATTAATACAATGAGATCAACCTTCAAAAAATTTATGGCCCAAAACCCATCAGCAGAGGTTCATCTTGGCATTTGGGTCAAAATTTCTAGTCAACCAGATAAATGAGATAGAGGACAGAACAGTGGTCAAAGAAGGGAAAGGCGACTAAGTTGATGCCTCGGAGGGTGAGGAGAAGGTGGAGAGGGACAAGCAGGTTTGCAGATGAGGGTGGACTGGTGGTACAAAGTGGAACTTGGGGAAAGAAAGTGATGCCTGATCACCATGAGGATGGTGAAGTGGTCATAGAGACAAGAAAGGAGAGGGATAAGGAATAATTGAAGGTGGAGGGGAACAAGGAGAAAGAAGAAAGGGGAAGGATAGTGCAAAGAGGATCATGTTGTGATAAGTGGTAACTACTAAACTCAATGGTTCAAAATTCACATAGCCAAACTATGTCCTAAAAAATTTTCACATGTGAAATTTGGCTTGTTTAGTATTACGCGACTATTGGTCATCCAATCTGAATATGCTGTCAGGCCAACACTTCAGTGAGACAACCTAGTAATCATTTGAAACATTGGTAAATATTTACTGATCAAAACAGCACCACAGAAAATACATTATAATACCAGTTGCATGTGGCCATATTTTTGCTACATAAGAAAATAAGAAGATCAAAGCAAAATCTACTAACCCATTATATGCAGATACAGCTTCAAACATATAAAGCCTTTCATTTAACTCTTTCAGATCTAAATATCTTGCAAGTTCTTCTGCTGAAACAGCTCCAGGAAGATCCTGTTTATATTTAGCAGTCAGCAAAATCCTACTTTCATCAAGTAACAATACTACTTACAGGAGATTAGTATCATTTGCATGGCACACAACAGGAAGAAATCTAAAGCCCTTAATATACTAAACCAGAAATATCACTGCAGGCTGAGAAAGAAATTGAAGCCAATAAAACCTCAAGGAACATGAACAAAATTTTGAAACGGGATTAGTTGTTTCGATCTTGTCCTTTCATAATCAGTTTTATCAAACTCAATACCACAGAAAAAAAAATTTAGTTGCATATTAACATTAAACTTGCGTCAAATTTGTTATTTTCCTAGTCAACTAGAAACACATATTTAGTCAAACTGGCTTCTTAGTTAAACATATACCAAAACCAAATAACACCTTTCTGTTTATTGAATGGAAAAATATAGGCAAACTAAAGGAACCAACAATCCAAATTTACCACATACAAACAGTTTGAAAATAAAAAAAATAAATACTTTATCAATAGCATACCTGTACTTACTCGAAGAAATCAAATTACAAAAGATATCTTCGGATATAAAAAAAATTGAAACACAAGATTGGTACTGAAATTTAAATTCTTGGAACCTGCTTGTTTGCTAGTATCAGAAGTGGTGCACCTTGCAAATCCTCATGTCTAAGTACTTTTTCTGTTCCACAATTTCAAGATTCTAGTTAGAAATTGCTACATCACCAGTCTATAAAATTTGTCACAGCCAATTTTCATGGCTGGAAAAACGAACAAAAATCTACCACATGAAATATCATCAGATATGGATTTACCTAATGCAGATTTAGAATCCTCAAATGATGATGGACAAGCAGCATCTATAACATACACTATAGCATGTGCCTCCTCGTAATATTTCTCCCATATTGTGCGTAGACCAATCTGCCAGAATAAGTAAATACTTTATCTTACAGTTTGATGACCCAAAAGTTTCTGATAATTGACTTTCAGATATAAAATCTAGAACCTCATTTTATGAAACCTGTTCAAGTGTTCTTGTGCCTGTTGATAGAACTAAAAATATTGTACTTAGGCTTCCAATAGCATCACATGATAATTTTTGGTAACTTAAGAACTAAAGCAGCAAACTAACATCCTCGCAAGGTTCATAGACTGGCTTTGAATAGCTCATATAGTAGATTATGAATTTTCTCCAAGATGTCAGGAATAGTAAGAGAGGTATCCTATGGTTTTAAAAAAGGCTGATTCAGTGAATCAAGCTAACAAGTCAATGGAGATAATTCTAGGGAAGCAAGAATAGGTGAATGTTTATTTATCACCAATTGATTAACCAGGTTGTCTCAATGACATCGCTCCAGTTATAAAGTGAATGTTTATTTAATACCAATTGATAAACCAGCTTGCCTCGATGACATTGCTCCAATTATAATTCTTTAGGACCCTGTCATTATTTACCTTGCAGTTTGCCTGAATCATTTGTTCAAACATGACATGCCCTTGGTTCCTCACTTAAATAATACAAATAAAAAGAGACTCTTCACTTCTGTCACGGACAAAAATATAAACAAGGTATCGATGTAATGCTCATATTTGTCTGTGTCCTTCGATTTTTGTTCATACTTTGTACAGCACGTAGCGGGCTTGAAATAGGCTTGGCAGCCCTAGTTTGATTAGCTTTTTGTGACCGATTTTGGCTTGTAAATCCGAGTTGTGTCATGAAGGCACTTATGGGGACGTCGGTCTGTAATAGACTATTATCCTTTATGTACAACCGTTCAGAACTTGTAAAGTCCATAGTTGTAATTTGTATTAGCTATATAAAGTGTTTGCAAAAGTTATTGCTTGTGGATCCCGTGGGAAGTGATTCCTCCAACTTGTTTTCTCTTTTGTAGGTCCTAACGGACCCTAGGAGGTTTCAGGGAGGCTGATCTTTGCGGACGGACTCGCAAGGGTGCTGCACGACTTAGGCAAAACCAGCTAAGTCCGTGACACTTCAGGCCTAAAAATGTCAAGAATCCTGTATAATGAATGGCCTCTAGCAAACTGAGGGATATTAACAATTAATTGCATGTTTCTTATCAAGCACTCAATAAAATAATAGACAAACTAATTTTTCAGCATCACCCTGATGCTAACTTGCTAATAATCAATTTTACACAATTGATGCATTCAATGAAAATTTATGCTCTTAATAACAGAATAGCAGTGACACCATCAGAAAGATGATTTATACTCACAAGAAGTTCAGACGATAGATATATTCTTTACCAGGAGGCAACAGATAAAATCAGAACTCATCACACAATAAATTAATCCATTTTGTCGAGTCCATAGGTCAACTATATCTGGAGTAAAATAGTATTGCTGATTTCCATCATGCAGAGTGAAAGAGAAATGGGGTTTAGAAAAACTTACTAGGTGCAAGAAATATTATTAAAATATGTGATTGAGCTACATCTACAAATCTACTTAAATTAGAATAAATAATTCATTTCCCTAGTCAAATTGCTCATCGAACCAGAATAAATATAATCTATATCACCAACGACATAAGTTCCAAATTTATTAATAAGACATGAAACTTGCCATTAAATTCCATAATAACAAGATTTGCAAGCAAAGAACATACCTGCCCTCCTAGGTCCCAAAAAACAAGTTTTGCATTTGAAGCCTCAACTCGACCAATATTAAGCCCAACTGTTGGAACTATCCGATCAGGAGGGAGCCCTTCCAAATTTGAATATAAGGACTTCAACTTCTCCAGCAAAGTCTAAATTTAGAAACATAGTGTCAACTGAATACTATTCTGTAGAAGGCATGTTAAGGAAACAAATTATTTAATGCCTCAGAAGACAAGAATCCAGCCACCTAATGCATAAATGAAGTTTATAGTTCGCAAGAAGTATAAAAAGCAAAAAATGTCTATTGAATTATGTTCCTTTTCACTAAGCCCGTTCCTACATGCTTGCAATTTATGAAACAAACCCAAATGAAAGCCTGCTCACATATGCTTGCAGTTTATGAAACCACGAAACCAACCCAAATGAAAGCAACAACAAGTATCTAACAATTAGAAGTAACAAATATGTCAATTTCCAATATATAGCCAATTTATGAGAACTGATAAGAGCCAGGGTTTTTCTTTATAGCCAATTTATGAGAATAGAAAGAATAAATATACTTTCATTTCCAATATAAAAAAACTATCCAGTTATTTTCACTGATACCCTCTATAAGTCTTAAGTAGTATTTAGTTAGGGCTGAGATAGAGCGAGTTGAGGTAAAGATACATCAAGGAATGCAACAACAAAAACCACCTAATTTATGACATTTTTATGATCTAGCAGTCCTACATGGATACAGGATCTGTCCTTGTATAAGCACCAAAACTCAAAAATATATACTCTAACATGAAACACCCATACTATGTCAGACATGTTTACAAGTTTCTACAGAGTACGAAGGAAATTAGTCAGAAGATCACTCGTATACATCTTTACTAAGAAGTATCATGGATGTCATTCTCATAAATATTAAAGTTGGTAGAAGAAGAATTACAGTTTTTCCAGCCTTATCAACTCCAAGAATAAGAACATGGAACTGTGTCTTGCTGAATATATACTTCCAGAGTCCATAGAATAATGAAAACATTTCTACTGATTTTCTTTCCACCAGCTATAGTCCGCGTCCGTCTTCAGGAGCAAATGAGATCACATCAATGAAGGCAGATGCTCCACATTTCGTAAATATCCTGCAAAAAGCACATGTGATAAAGATTGTGAATCTCATACTAATTATGCATTTTAACTGTATGTAGGTTCCCACAGTGAATCTCTCTGAGAATGAAGAGAAAGACAATGACATAGGTGTGTGTAATTGATACAGGTATTGTCACGACCCGAGCCTGATGGGCTACCTGATCTATCAACTTCGTTTGGCCTAGACCACTGGCTAAAATACTTAAACTAAAGTTGATAGTAATACACTCATCAGACCCTTACAAGCAAATCTTAATCTTGCCCACTTTCGATGTGGGACTAATCGGGGTGTTTCAATCTCCCCCACTTAAGGGCTTGACATCCTCTTCAAGACTCAACATATCCCAAATCAAATCCTAGCATGTTGCATGTTAGTGGTGGCTCCACGCCGAGATGAGTTCTCTGACTCCATACCACTTTGGTATTAAGGCGGCTCTAATACCAAATGTCACGACCTGAGCCTGATGGGCTAACTGGCCTATCAACTTCGTATGGCCCAAACCACTAGCCAAAATGCTTAGGCTGAAGTTGTTAGTAGTACACTCATCAGACCCTTTATAAGTCAATCTTAATATTACCTACTTCCGATGTGGGACTAATCGAGGTGTTTCAATATCGAAAGCGGGTAAGACTAAGATTGACTTATAAGGGCCTAATACGTGTACTCTACCAACTTCAGCTTAAGCATTTTGGCCAATGGTTTGAGTCAAACGAAGTTGATAGACCAGTTATAGGCCTGGATCGTGACATTTGGTATTAGAGCCGACCTAGTATTTAGGCATAGTGAGGGGGCTCGAGTAGGAAAGGGCTACCGGTGAATGGAGTCAGAAGACTCATCATAGGCGTGGAGCCACCACTGGGCTACGCCTCACATGCTGGGGTTTAATCTGAGCTATATTAGGCCTTGACAAGGGCGTTAAGCCCTTGAGTGGGGAAAAATATAACACCATGATTAGTTTCACATTGAAAATGGTTAAGACCAAGGTTTTCCATACTGGTTCGTACCAGCATACCGAGTTCATCTCGGTACGGTACCTAGTACCAAGCGATACACAATACGTACCACTCGGTATAATATAATATAATATAAATTAAAAAACAAAAGGTGATGTCACCTCGTTCTTCTCCCCACGTGAGGAGAAGAATCGCCCGCAGGCAATTCTTCGCCCGTAGGCGATGGATCGCACGGGGGATTCGGGGAAGAGCAAGCGTGCAGGGAACAAGTTTCTCCCTCTTCTTCTTCTCCCGCTTCTTCGTTCTCCCTCAATCGATCGACAACGGTTGAAATCGATCGCCGACGGTCGAAATCGACCATCGCGTTCAATTTTGGCGGTACCACTCGGTAGTGGGCGGTTCGCGTACTGCCAGGTAAGGCTGACCGCCGACGACCTTATTGCTCGGTAAGGCAAACCTTGGATAAGACTGAGATTGGCTTATAAGGGTCTGATGAGCATACTCCTACCAATCTCAGCTTAAGCAATTTGGCCAGTGGTTTGAGTCGAACGAAACTGATGGGACAATCAACCCATTAGGCCTAGGTTGTGATAAAAATCTACAAGAACATCAACTAAGATCCATAGTTGGCAAATTAATCAAGTAACATATTCTATCATGTCCATGTGTAAACAAAGATTTCTATGACTATGCTTCTATTTGCTTGTTTTTTTATTCATAATCAATAACCACATACGATTAACATAAAACTATCACAATAAAATTTGATATCTCTAGACTTGTTTCTCTATATGTCAAGGTTGACAAATCAAGTAGGAGCGCATTACTATTAACATGATCAAACTTGTCATGACAAAATATCATAGCTCATGTCAATAAACGACCAAATGACCAACCTAGGACATTAAATCAACAAAATAAAAAAGAGTTGATTAAATCATCAACGACCAATCATTTACCTTCTATCACCAAAGAACTATATCCAATACTATCATATTAGACATGAAAGCCATCCAATATTGCATAAGAATGAGTTGAAATATGGCAATCCATAAAGCACAAGAGGAATAAGTCAGATGATCAACATCCTATTATAGTACAGCAAGTTCATGGAATCCTCAGCTAATGCAAAATAAATGTGATTCATTAACCAAGTCAAATTCAAACAAAATTCCAAAATGATATTAATAGACAATAGAAAAGTGAGAGATAACAAGAAAAACCATCAATTGATGGATCTTGCAACTGTGACAAGACAGATCAATGAACAAAAACGATGGCTCCAAACACAGGAAACCTACTTTGACAACAGTGAGCTAGTACTGAAGTAAGAATGCTGGAACGCAGCACAGATTGATGATCCCTGGATTACTCAGAGAAGAAAACAAATTAAGGATTTTGTTTTATAGTTTATGTTCATTTCGTGTTATGGGGATGGTGTGGGTCCTTAAATAGGAATTTCTGAAACCTCATCAGTTGAAGGGCCTAATGTTCCACTGTAATAAGTACTGCATTATCTAGCAGGGAGTGATGTTAGCAATGATATCTAGGCCAATCTGGTGTGTTTAAAGACATGAGATCACCATTATAAAAATGATTTCTTCCAATCTAGGGATATGTTGCTCAAGCCTATTTAGAGAACTGACCATCCTGTTCAACACACAAGTGAGGCAGCATAAGGACTTCAATGAGGGTCTCAAAATTCTCTTCATCACTCTATAGTTGAGTGACCTGCAATTAATTAAATTTACTTTATGGAATTAGTTAAATTCCTCTCTCATATAGTTTCTTATCATTTCTGTTTCTTTTCCAACAAAGAAGACATTCTGATGCAATTCTAGTGACGACTTGGATTATTTCCATTCTTCTTTCTCTAATCAGATTGCAGAATTTTCATTAATTCGTTCATTTCTTGTCATAGGAGGCAAGATCTGGCACCAGAGTAACATAGCTCCTTTAAAACCTGAGTGTCAAGGATTCAGTTCATAAGACAGCCTCTTTTCTTGCAAGGGAAAACTGTGTACATTAACCCCTCACCAGATCTCCTATTGACAAAGAACCTCTTGCAATAGGCTGCCCATTCCTTGTCATAATGAACTTGGTCATGTTAATAATAATGGATCTATAATGGAATTGTGGACATAAATACCTATTTCTGCCCCTAGAATTATTTATAAAAGTGGAATTTAAGTCTTTGGCAGTTCGCACTTACACGCAATGATAAACAAATGGATTTCTATGCAATTCTTAGCATCACCTACTAATATCACTACATACGAGTCTTGAGAATGCTTCCCATAAATACCTAACTGAATGACATTCATTAATTCTAGACGAATCAAACAAGAAAGGGACCGGATCGCACATATCCGATTTTGTCTTACCAAGCACAGGTTAACAATAAGTATGAATAATCTCAGCATATGCCTGCCATAGAATCCGATTCTCGACCTAGGGCGGGCCTTTAAGCTGGCTTGCAGGAAAAATCGATAGGAATCGGCCGATCCGGTCGCTGGATCCAGCACGATCCAGCCGTCGAATGCGAACAACAGTGAAAGAAAAAGGAAACCAACCCGAAGGAAAGCCGCCGCCAACGTCTTCGACCGCTAGCCCGCTTCCTCTCCGCCGACGGTGGGCGTCCGCCTCGTTGTCGCGAGAGGTGAAGGCTGAGGGGAGACAGAGAGAGAGAGAGAGGAGGTGGAGGAAGGGTAGAGGAAAGACACACGAGACATACACGGACCTTTAAAGAAAGGGCGTCTTTGGAATACCCGATTTAGCTGCCCAACAGAGAAGGAATGGTCGGGGCTACACTTGGGCCCCATGGTTCCATCCAATCGTCTCGATTCCCCGCGGTCTAACTAGCGTATCAGACAGACGACTTAAGTCCATCAAATTCTTTTTATATTTGTGTCAAAATTTTATATATATATATATATATATATATATATATATATATATATATATATATATTACGAGAAAGAGCTGTTGATATCTTGGTTTGCCGACGTGGTTATAACCTGTATGTCGAGGGTTATCTTAGGTGCTTTTGAAGTAGAAATGTCGAACTCTTGACGTATCATTTGTATAAAAATCGATGTCGATTAAGGTTTTTTGACTTGATTCATCTTACGCCCAAGTTAGTAACCTGAGGATATGAGTGTGGATGCGAGTAGTAAAAAACATGATCTCATTGTTTTATTGTGTTGAAGATGAATTTTTATACCTGTTATGGATAGAATATTTTATAAATATTTTACGAGGATGTAATTTCTAATTGCTTCTAACAATCTTCCTTTGGCCTCTTATCTATGCATGTCATAAGAAGACAATAATCTATAATTGTCTGCCTTGAATACTTGTCCACGTTGGTAAACGAGTGGCCGGTGACGTAACTCGAGTTAGACCTTGAGCGAGATAACTCGAGTTGTTTATTTCTCCTTTATCATGATGACCTCGATGTCAAGGTGGATTATGATCGCTCCTACTTCTACCTCTTAAGTGAGTCTTCACGCTTACTTCGGACCATTGCCTCAGTAATAATGTATTAATTGACCCTTTGAAGTGTATATGATATAGTCACCAATGACCTCTTTATCATTGATTAGAAAAGGTAAGAGGGCTTGTGCCTCATTATAAAAGTTTGTATTATGAGCGATGGATAAACATCTACCATGTCTCAAATTTCATTTGTGAATTAAGCGATAAAATTTATAAGTCTTCCTTCCTCAGCTTCCTTGAGTCCGAGAAACATTGCTACTGATGGCCTTGTACACATGTTCCCAAAGATGTTAAGTTCAAACTCCCTCATGAGCTAGGCAAAATAACTAATGGAAAACAGCTTTAGGCAAGCGTATCATTCTCTTGTTGGGCCTATTAATGTGATCAAGAAGATCCAACACATCAGGGTATCCGAAGTATCATATAGTGACATTTAGGTGCAGAACGCTAAAATATGCTTTGTTAGGTTGGCACTACCATCGAATGTCTCCAACGACGGGAAGCAAAAGTTTGCTAGAATTGATTCTTCCTGGATTTTCTAGGTGAATGGTGATCGACCTGAGGTGGGATTCACTAACGCTTTTTCTTTTGGTTGTTGGAACTCTTGTCACATCTCCCCTAAATGTTGGTTCATTTGTCGTAATTGGATTCGTAGAGAATCCTCTGTCAAATCCATTGATTAGGTCTCGGATTCAGGTAAGATAGAGTGGAGGTACAATTTGCTAAATTTTACGGTTGGGGACCGAAGTGCCCTCTCGATCGATGATTCGATGAGTCTTGAGCACTCTTAGAATGTCAACATCATGTCGAGTAGGGGGGATCTCGATGGGTGCATGTGTCAATGGCAGTCGAGCCATTGACCACAGTTGAGCTGGTGGTATCACTCATTTGGCTAACTGGGGTAAAAGCGAAGCTGGTGATTATTAACCATAATATTGGAGGTTCAGTCCCTCCTTCTAGCACCAATACTTGTTGAGTGAGATTCAAGAACACCATGATAAGGATGAGTAGATGGCTTGGAGTTGTCCCTAAAGGTGAGAGACATGAGTCGTTGAATAGATGTCAGTATCACATCGACGTTTGTGCCAATGTGGATGTGGTCATATGTAGAAAGGGTGGCTGCTACCTCCATTGTCTGAACGTACTATGAGTCAAGGGCGCTCGAGTGTTCATTGAGAGAGTCAACGAGCAAGCGTTGCTACAATATTAGGTCCTCATTCTAATACTAAAATATCATGAGAATAAGTCATTGACATCCTGGTCAGTCAAACGTGGTTTGGACTCATATGCACAAGGTTGTTCAAGGGCCTCTGACGAGAAAATATCAAGCTCCTAAAGTGCAACCAACATAAAGATCGAGGTTCCACCTACATAAAGATCAAGGTTGGGAGAGGCTTCTCGATTCGATCCCTCCAACACCCAAGTTAGTAACTCGAGGTATATGAGTCTGGACACGAGTGGTCAAAAAAATGATTCTCATTTTAATTATATTGAAGATGAGCTTTTATACGTGGTTGTAAAGGGATATAATATTTTGTAGAATATTATAGGATGAGGTAAACTCTAACCTCATCCAACAGCCTCCCTTGGTCTCTTATCCACATGAACAACATGTGATGGTTGTAAAGGGGGAACAGACAGACCATAATTACATACTTTTAATCATGGTAGATAGATGGAGGGTGTCTTCTCCTTCTTCCTTAGACATCATGTGATGGTTATATATATATATATATATCGATTAATATTATAATATATTATTTTGCTTGTCACTCTATAATAATAATAATAATAATATTATTATTATTATTATTATTATCAAAAGAACTCTTGTATATTATTTATTTGTATTGTTTTGACTGTAAGACAAGAAGAAATGGGGATGGCTAATCAATTTCACAGCATAGTATTGATAGATTTGGGTGCATGGGCTATGGACCAATCGAGCTGAATGATTTGAATTGGGCCAGGCTCGGCCCATTTAAGACATGAATCGACATGTGTTGTATATATACCATATTTAAAAAATACCCATACATGAACAAATACATTAATTATATTCGCTTCATTGCATTTTTGTTATCAGATATCACAATTGTTCTCTCACCAAAACTTGATATAAATGAATAATTTCAAATGTGTACCTTCAAAACTTGAAATGATCTCTGCGTCGCCTCAAACCTTGCAAATTATATATTCAAGATTTTTGAAGGATAAATCCATAATTCTCAGTGAAGATCATGCACTAGTATCATTTCTCCAATTCATAATAAATTTGAGTTGCCTAATTTTGCTACTACACAAGAAGATAAATCGGTGTTGATAGTCAATCCTTGGCTTCACCAATGAATCATGTGGTACCCATCACATCCCTCTTGTGGAAGACAAAATGATTAATATCAATTTTCCTTTCACCAATGAATCATGGCTCCTTAAACCTAAATATAAATTTATTTTTGAACTTTAAATAATAAATATGATTAAGAATATTAATTTTGTTTAATAGAGAAAACAATCGGGTCATCAACTGATTGATTAGACGCATTAAACAAATTAAAAAAAAAAAAAAACTCGGGTCTAGATAGAAGAATGATCATTCGATCTACTATATCAATTGAACCCAGATGCTCACGATATATTTTGGACTCGATTAAGTAGTTAATAGTTTTTCTAAAAAAAATATTATTAATTTTTTGATTACTTCGATTTGAACTTATTATTATTATCAAACCATAATAATATGATGTAATGAAAAAACAAATAAATAGATAAATGAGTAACACAAGTTCAAATAAAACACTACTTAATTCACATTGTCAACAAGAACCAAGTTCATTAGCTTGTTTGACCAAACCCACAATGGAATTGTCATGATCACAGAGTCACCCCACACCCCACTCCTTTGCTTGGCATCATTTGTTCATGGTTGACAATGATCCCCCAATCTAGTGGAGGACACAGGTCTGAAGAATATGAGTACAAGTTGATGAATTGCTTCCTCAAGTGGATTCCTAAGCATTTGGGATTCTCTTCTTTCATGTGGTCAGCATCTTCCTCATCATTACTAAGGCCAGGTCAAGGAATATATATATATATATATATATATATATATATATATATCAACACCAAGTTAGTGAGGCTAAAAATATTCATTACCACTAACCATGTTTTCCATGAGATATCACTAATACAAGGAATGAAGGATGCATTTGGATTAAAATAATAAACCTTTGATCAGGTTCAACAAGCACTGCCACTAATCATTACCACTAACCATGTTTTCCATGAGACCTCACTAATACTAGGAATGAAGGATGCATTTGGATTAAAATAATAAACCTTTGATCAGGTGCTACAGTGACAAGTAGACCTTAAGCATCAATCAAATCAAATCAAATCCATGGGGTGGGTTGGGGACCAAAAAGACAGGTCAGCTGAAGAATTTTGAGGTGTGTCCATTTGTGGTGGAGCAGAGCCCCACCTCTCCATCTTCCCCCTCCACCATCAACTCATTCTAGTGGTCACCACAAGAACAACATAGTAGAAATTTAGGTAGGAGCATATGCTTGAGGCATATCTCAATGATGCTTGCTTGGTGAGTGTTTGTGTGGCTGATCTAATTTGTATTCTTAAAACTCTTCTTGAGATATGGGTGTTAAATATTTTTATCAATCACCTCCTTTCATGTGAGTGGTAGATTAGCTCAAGTTCAATATGTGAATCTTGAATTAATCCAAAATATTCATTGAATATGTGATTTGGATAACTCTTGAAGACCACAATCCTGCAATCTAACACTACAGTCAACTCTTTTGAGTGGATATCCTAACCACTCCCTGAGGCCAAAATGTGCCAATCTTTTCCTCTCTCTCTCTCTCTCTCTCTCTCTCTCTCTCTCTCTCTCCTTTGTTAGAAAATGAAGATTATGCCAACTAAAAATCAGAAAGTCTCCTGTAGATGATGACTTGATGAACCATGTCATGGCCCTTCCCCAGGTGCAAGTGGAACCAGAATGCCCTACCTGCCTAAAAAGCTGAAAGATAAGCTGACACAACAACATGATTCTGCCCAAAGAATCCTTTTGGTGTTCTAACACTGTAATAGAACAATATGCTTATCCAACCTCCCACTGGTGCTGAATGCACCAGTCCAGTGGGTCCTTGCCTTTCACCATTATCTTAGAAAAAGTATATTTGATCCCCCTACATACATGATATTATCATTGTTCATATATACCCCTTTGAATAATCTTCTCTATCTATTATGCTAGTGATGGTCAAACACTAGTTTATGTTAACTTACAAATCTTTTTGTTGTGGCATGCATGATGCATTCTCATAATCTAAAATTTTCCAGTGGTAAACAAGTTCAAAGCATCAGCACATGAGATTCTAGACTTTGTTACTTCTTTAACTTCAAAACTTTCACTTTCAATTTGTCTTGAAAGAAAAAAAAATAAATCTGAATCTTGTATGAGTTCACTCACTAAGAGCATTAAAATGGAGAGAGAGAAAGAGAGCAAAGAAGCCTACTAATCTGTCTCAACAGTATATTTGTTTGCAAGATGATTAGGTACATTACTATGTATTTTTTTTCTAATTGAATGTTTTAAGATAAACAAGTCCAATGTTCAAATTATTATATTAAATAAATTACATACCATGCAGGAATTATGGATACATTTGCTGGCACAAAAGGAAGAAACAAAGAGGAGATGCTTTTTGTGCTATCTATCATATGATGGCAAAAGTGAGAAGGGATAGTAGTCTTGCTAGACTGTCTATGGCACAACTCATCCAACTCATCAGTGTCTTTTGTGGTGCCAATATGAGATTGAGATGTGTTTGGTGAATGATAAGTTTGAGTGCATTTCACTTGTATGCTTACTGCCAACCTCTTCACTGTCACATAAATTGACATGCAATGATGTGTACATCCACTTCACAAATCAACCAAGCCTTTTATCCACATGTCACTAGCACACCACCATCTTACCTTCCTCTTCCAATCCATTAAAGATGCACCTCATCCTCTTTGTCATAACTCCCATGAGCTGCTTGGTTAGAATGCAAAGGTTTACATATACTCTTCCTAATTCACAATAAAAGGTTGAGTGATTGAAGATGTATTACTAGTTAGTTAACATCCTCTTGTCTCTACAATTATTTATCTTTATTCATAACAAAAAAAAAAAAAAAGGTTGATAGAGAATATATCACTGGTTAGTTAACATTCATCACTTAATTAGTACGCGGAGTCCTTAGTGAAAGAAAAAGATCCATATCACTTTCTACCCATTTGCTCGTGTGGACAAGAGTCATTAGAGATTGTCTTTCTTGACAAGACACCAAGAAGATGACATTGTGATGGCTCTAGCTATCCCCCTCCAAGATTAAAGAACAAAAACACGTGTTTCCAATATAATAATAGAGTTTTTTTGAACTTCTTTTGATTACTCATATTCTTATTCATCTCAGGTTATTAATTTGAGCATTGGAGGGATCGAATGAAGAAAAAAAAAATCTTAATTTTCATATAAGAAATATATCGAGAGTATTTCGAACAATCATATGCATATTGATCCAAATTATGTCGTACTAATCAAGATATCAACCAATCTTTTCTCTAACAAAAGCAACAAAAAAAAAAAAAAACAGATTAGTACTCAACAAAGTTATCTCATCCTTTTTGTATTAGTCTATAGTTATGATACTTTTAAAAAAAAACTAAGTTGATTGTTCTAATAGTTATAAAGCTTTGCATCAGTTTACTCTAAATTTTGTACAAGTTTATATATGTCTTATATAGTAAGACTTCTCCAACAAAAGCAAAACAGATTAAAATGCAAAGCATATTGCGTCTCCATATGCATCAGGTTCAAGCATATTGCACTTGACATGGACTTCTCCACTACTCATTACTCCACATGCATCATGTCAAACTCATGATTAAAATCTTGCTTGAACCTGATGCACTTGGCACAGTTGAGCCTTCAAAAGTTGCACAAGAACTTTAACGATAGAGAAGAGGTCCGAGGCAAAGCAGCTTTAATTCTGATGTATCTTCCACAATGTTGATGTGGGTGAGAAAAAGGAGTCAGAGATGGTCATGATGTGATCCCAAGAAAAAAAAGTGCAAAGTGGAGTGCATGTTATTTGTGATATAAATATAATATTTTATGCCAAATGTATCAGAGACATGAATATTTTATTTATTATTGGAGAAAGTTTATGGAATACCAAATCTATCAGAGAATACGTGACCTCAATTGGACTCATGTTATATGTGAAATATAATAGATATTGGAAATGACATCACATAGGGGTAGGTAGATTCGGACTTGACCATAGTTACAAAAGACACTGGTTGTGGAAAATTGAATCGTAACTATCAATTGTGGTTTCGAACATTGCTTTGTCTTCATCACCTACAATAATAATGCCTCCAACCTATCCGATACTATCACCTACTTTGGCAGCGGCATGCTAAGAACAACCTCAAATCTCGAAGACGAACAAACAATCCAAGATGGTTTAGATTGTCTTGAAGTCAAACACTCCATTCATGTCTTCTCCAATGGATTTGATTTATCCTCGATTCTCTTGAATAAAAAAAATGTTTGTAGGCTTCTCGACATCCACTAGATTGTTTACTAACTCTCATTGTCTCTTTGGTTGGAGTTTTAAGCACCATCACACAATGTTTTCACTACCTCAACCGAGTAAGAAATGTTATTTTCTTATTCCTCACCGTCCCAATCATAATCTTTATTGTCCTTATTTACCACTATAGTCATCAAATCGTAATCAAAATATTTTTTTTTTCAAACTAATTTGATTTAGTTTCAGGATGAAATTGTAACCGAATCACCACTTCTCTCTCTCTCTATTTCAGCTCGGTTCAAAATTATAAAATTATCGATTAATTTTAATTTTTTAATTTTTTTGAATCATTAGATTTCGATTCTAATATGACATATTCGAGTATCGCCCCTATGACGACAGTCACCAAATACGAAAGCGCCAACAAGAAACCTCGAGGCTGACATGATAAATCGCATCAACACAACACTTCGAACGTACGAAGAATGATCACTCCTCAAATTAATCAAAACCGTATGAGACGACGATGCGCCACAACAAGGCTACTCCGGAAAGCTCGGAACGGTGCCACGCCGTGTCGACCTGCGAGATGTACGAGTCGATCGCTCGAGGGATTGAAAATCATTAACGAGCCATATACGACCAACCTCCTTTCACAGGTATAAAAAGTTATCCTCCTGACCAGCGCAAAGGGGGACTCTCTCTTCCCAATAACTCATTTCTAACTTAATCTTCAGAGGGATTGGATCGAAAAATTCTCAACTCCAATCTGTGTGCAAGATCCGATGGGCATCTCCTAGCTTCACCACCAAAAGTCTCGGGAACGAACGATCACCTCTGGTTCAGTTTTTCTGTTGACGTCGATAAGCTGCGTGGGCTACCTTACATGTTCCGATTCGGATCAAGTCATACTGAAGACACAGCCACGATATAAAATTACACAACATATTCAACAGGATGTGATTAAATATAAGTAGATTCATAACTTCTAATAATTAAATGCTCATAAAGCGCTTAATTTATGCAAAGTACCATCGATCGTCGTTGAGGTAATTTTCTAAAATTGTTTCTGCACGATTTAACCAACAACACATCTGATCTTTACATGTGACGACGTCCGAAGAACCACGCGACTCGTTAATGTGACAGCCTTGACATGTCCACTTATGCTGATGTCCCCACCACCGAAAGCGACTCCCTCTTCGTCATCAATCGATGCGCATCGTATATCGCAGACGTGGCATTCATCGGATGCGAACACAAGAGGGGTCCCCCCACGACTTGACGCATAAAAGTGCTGCACTCCAGCAGCGAGCCACCGCGGTCGACAGCCGACCCCACCCGTACGGCCGCACAAAACCACGCGACCTGGCGGCGGGACCCACCCACCACGTGATCTCGTCAATCGCAGTGGGACCCTCGGGACTGGATGATCGATCCTCTCATCACCGTGTGGAAGTCGAAGGTTTTCGGTTGCAATTGCCGGGGAAGTGGATCCCGGAGATTTGTTCGCGTACCGAACTTGATGACGTAATAATTGATATAAATTTTAAGCACGCTTTAAAATTAGACGTTCTTTGTCAAAAAAACATATAAATTAATACCGATCAATATTTAGATAAGAGTTTATATATATATATATATATATATATATATATATCCTACTGGGTCAAAATTGATCTGATCTTAAATTATCAGCTCTCTCCACGAGTGATCCCACCTTGAGATAGATAATAATAATATCTCTCTTACGAGAGGAGTTCTTCCAAAACCTGTCTGCATCCAAACAAACAAGTCTCACATCACCTGCGTACCCCACCACCTGTTCGACGTTTTGTCTAAACCACATATCTCTCTCTCTCCTCTGACACACACGTTGATGCGTACGGGTTCGAACCCGGTGACAGGCAGTGGTTCTTTGGGAATTAGGTAACACCATTTCGTTCACATCAAAGATTCTATGTTGGTGCGACGCAGTAATGTAAGTGGCTGAGAGTTCTCATTCACAAGTTCTAACATTTTACAAAATCTTTTTTTTTTCCCCATGGGAGATATTGTTAATTTTTTTTCTAGCTGAATTTTTATTAAAAAAAACTCTTCTGTTTGGATTTTTCTATGATGTACAATTTTTCATATTTTCCGAGTGGTGCACCTATCTTTTCAGGATACATAATAATAACTTTTTGAACGATTTATAAGTTGAACTGATCTAATTTCTTGGTGTTTTAAAATAAGATTATAATGTTTTAAAAAACACTATAAATCTATTTAGAAATACTATATATTAAGGATTTTTTTTCATATAATGTGTTTGAAAATATATTTATATTTTTAATATATATTTGAAGATAGAGATTTGAGTGAAGGTATAATTGTGAAATGCTTTGAATGATTGATAAATAATAAATAAAAAATATATTTTAAATATACATCGATGTAAGTATTTTTTTGATAAAATTATATTTCAAAAGTTCATTAAATATTATGTGATGAATTTTTTTTTTTAATATTTATTCAAAAGTGAATATGTACCTTTTAAATGCTAGTAGCGATAAGTAAAAAAAAGAGGACAAAATGCTAGTTTTTAAGACCAGCCTGTTACTATTTATTTTACTTAAAAATTTATAAAAATTAATTCTATAATTTTTAGATTCAATCCAAAATTAATTCTATAATGCTAAGTTTTGCATCAGAAGACCTAAGTTTATATAAAAGATTTTATGGACGAACTATCATTAAATTAGATATTGGATCAACTTAATAATTTAATAAATCGATTATCATATCAAACCACATTGTGACATAGAAATAGTTAAAAATGATAAAAGTAAAATGGCTGTTTCACTTATCAAATTATCTTATATTTGTTTTTAGATTATTTGAGATAATAACCTTTCATCTGTAGAATATACAAATTTTCATTTCCTCCTAAGTCAATATCAATGGTAGGAAGTAAAATGCTACAAAGGATACACACTATAATTATGCTATTATCAAAAAATTTCTAATGATAAAAATTGAAATCAAATAAAAATAGATTAAATATATACCTTTCTATACTACTCAGAAAGTATTTATCTAATCTATATGTGTATTATCATTGGATCTGAAAGCTATAGTGATATCGATTTGTAAGAAGAATTAGACTCACTTGTCCTCTCTTCCTATTATTCATAGGACTACTATGAGCGATACGATTAAGATAAATTGAAAATAAATTTATAATCTAAGTAGCTTCACTTGATTAAAAAGAGATGAGAAAAAATCTATAATCTCAATAACATCACGTCACATATCCTTATTGAGTTACTAGGAGAGCGTGTCAATTTATAGGCATGAAAAGAATGATATAGGATAATTAATTATGAGAGTCTATTTCATCAAAGTCATTTTCTTACGAATTCTCTTATAATTTTACTTCATTTCTATTGATTGATAATCATAATCAAAATGTAATCATATATATACTATATCTTATCTAATTAGACATGACCACGTAATCTAACATTCTTCCACTTAGTTCATTAAAGTAAGATATTATAAAAATTTAAATTCAAAATAAAATAAAACAAAAACATTATTTAAAAATAAAAGTACATGCATAAGTCGAATATGATAGTAAAAATAAATTATTTTAATTATATAAATAAAAATACTAATTATAATATCCATTAAAACATGTATCATTGTGTCGATTGCTCAAAACCCAATTATAACAGTTCTTCAAACACTTTAGGTGGAACTCAAATTCTTAATTAACATTAAATATTTTTAAACTATTTTCTCTAACTATTAAGTATTTTTTACCATAGTGCATATAACTAATTATCTTCATTAGTTTGGCAATTAAGTTTGACCATACTAAGTCTAATGAAAATTTTTTCTTATTATAAAGCTTGATTAGTGACCTAAAAATCAATTTTTTATTTTAATAATATAATAATATATTATTATTATTCTATAAGTTATCACTTCAACTAATAAATATAAAATTTAAAGTAGACTTCTTGCTATCAGGATAATAAATATAAAATATTTATCCTGATAGCAAGAAGTCTATAGGTAGATTACTATCGGCAAACAAAATATTATCTAACTATAGACCAATATAAATATTGATAAATAATATTTTGTTAAATCTGAAGGATATAATGATATTATGAATTATATCTACCATTATCTAGAAGGCTACTTAAAGTTATAAATGAATTTCTAAGTTTACATACCTGAATCTTTCAGGTCATTATATGTAGATTTTCTCATTTAATCCTTATTCATAAATATTATTTGTATATCTATCTAATGTGATTCAAAATCATAATGAGTCACTAATGTCATAATGATTTTTAAGAAGTATTTATAAAATTAGAGTAAAAATATTATTATGATTAATATATTCTTTATGAGTAAAATCTTTAGTCACAAGTCTCACCTTTATATCATTCGATATTACCTTGTGAGTCATATTTTATTTTTAAAATCTATTTTTAATTAATTTTTTTATACTTATTAGGTAATTCAATGAATTCTCAAACACAATTCTAGTTCGTTGATTTCAACTATTCTGGACCGCATCATAATATGATTAGGATAATAAAAACTATATCACTTAGATTTTTTCGGATAACTAATAAAATATCTAGAAATTATCTTAAACTCTAATTTTTTATATAATTTATATATCATTATCTCTACAAGACAATCCTAAATATGTAAATATCTCAAACTGAGTTTACTACAAATCCAGGAATTGAGTTACTAGGAACCCTATTCAAGATATACTTAACTGTCCTTAGAGCTTCTTCTCACATTGATTCGTGTATAGAAAAATAATTCATCATGCTTATAACCAATTTCATAAGAGTATAATTTTGTATTTCAGTAATCTTGTTCTACTGTAACAAGTCTGATAAAATATACTATATATAAATATTTTATTTTTCTAAGAATCTAGCAAAAGAATAAGAATTATGATCAAGTTCATTATAACTACTCTAAAATTTACCGTCTTTGTTAGATCTGATAATTTTGACTTTGCTATCTGATTGTATCTTGACTTCATTTTATGTACACCTAAAGATGTCAATAGCTTAAGAGTTTACATCTAAAATAGTATCGTGGTACCGATTACATAATTATTCGAAGTATACTCTTCTTTGGGATTATCTAAAATCTCATAATTATATATGTAATTATAAATATTATTTTTTAATATCATTTCAAACTAATTTTTTAATATAATTTTATAAGTTATTGGTTAGACTAATACACTAATATAAATATATAATTCAAATTTTTTTATAAATGATAAATATTTATTATAATTTGCATCCCATAAGCTAATCATCATATGCCATTTTAAACATCCACGAGTCAAATAAAAATATAAGAATATGTATTATAAATAACATTTATTAATTTTTAATATAATTATGTCGAAATAGTTCAATAATTATAAAATAATAACCATAATAATTATTAAATATTAATCAACATCGAGAAAAATCACATGATAACTATAATCATGGTGCAATATAAATCATGTCTTTATGTAAAAAAATATTATTTCATAATTTGAAACATATATATATGAATAACCAAATAAATATATAAAAATAATAATTAAATTTTAATTATCATATGTAAAGTTTTATCAATATGTCATATAAAAAACTATAAATGAAAATCATAATTAATAATTTTTTTTTTTGTATGGAACTCATAAACCAGTCAACCATATTTAATTGGGTAAGTCCAAAATTGGGCTACCTAAATTGGCTTATAGATTTAGGCCAACCAACTATTTAATTAGGCTTGTTAAATTTTTTTTTAATTTAAGTTGATTAAGTTCAATCAATATATTTAATCAAATTAGTCAATTTTATAATTGAGAACATAAGAAAAAATAATTATTTAAAAGGATAAAACTATAATTTTTCTTATGATATATGATTAAAAATATCTATTTTTTTGAAGAGCATACATGTTAGAATGATATAAATTAGAAGGCTAAAACTATAATTTTAAAATAAAATCCTAATTTGTTGCCACTACATTCCACCTCACTCATGCACGCGGGTCTCATTGGCAGTTCATCCATCGATCGTTCATCGCCTACGTGGGACTCTGTTGTAGTCGCCACTATTACCGCAAGTAGTGACACTATTGTGATTGTCTGCACCTAAGGTAGGTCAATTGTCGCAAGGCTATCACCTTCCATGGTGCTTTCGCTATGTATGTAGCCGCTACATACGATTGGATTGACGATCATTATAGGCCACCGCCTGTAGTAATACTATCACCGATAATAAGTTATTAATAATGGTCTATTGATCAAGCATGAAGAACCTCATATCGCTTACAAGTAGGCAATATGATGGGCTAGATATAAAAGCATATTAACAAACAGATTATTAAAGCATCGTAAGTCAAAACTAAATAATACATTTTTATAAGCAAGTGATACTAAAAACAGATCCAAGGTATTAGATTTAAAATTTTGACTCTAATACCAATTATAAGCATAAAACTGTAATTATGCTATTATGTAAAAAAATTAATGTTAGAAATAAAAATCAAATAATAATAGATTAAATAAATGATGCATACTTTTCGATGCTACTCAGGCGCATCGTCGTTAGATCCAAAAACTATAGTGACACCAATCTATAAGGAGAAATAGACTTGTATTTTTTTCTCTTCTTATTCTTCACAAGATAGTTGAGTCATGAACTAGGGATTAAGTATAATCACCAACAATTTTCTCCCTTAAAATAAATTAATCATCATAAATAATATATTATTTTATTTAAATTATTAACTTCTTTGTTTGTATCACAAAGGAAATAATTAAAATTAATTTTCTTAATCATGTGGACACGTTAAGAATTTTGCTAATCAATCAAATTAGTTGATTTATTTCCAAATGTGTGATGTGATTTTTAGAAAGTAAATAATTCAAATTCTATTTTTGTGTGTAAATAATAAGAAATAAATATTATATTTCTATCTTTATGTGTTGAAAGTAAAATAAAAAAAGAAAAAAGAAAAATTAAATTATTACTTACCTTAAGGGGATATCTCATTTTCTATTATATATATGAGACTCATACTCCCTTATTTGTCACTAAGTCTGATAGTGGAAGGACTAAGGAGAGAAATCCTAGAGGAGAGGATTGCAAAAGAGAGGTAAGATCATTTATTTATTTTAATAAATTTTGATATATATTTTAAAGTCTTTGATATTACAATAGTTATGATTTTATGATGCATAATAATATTTTAATTTTAAAATTTTGTGGTTAATAAATAATGATAATTGATTTGTAATGTAAAAATAATTATTTTACTTAATCTTAAATAAATTTTAATATTGATTTAATTATTAATTTTTTATTTTTGGATTAATATAATAGTTTAGTTCATTTAATTAGATATATATATATATATATATATATATATATATATATATATATATATATATATATATATATATATATATATATGTTTTAAGAATTATATATAAATTTTTATGGTTTAATTAATTTTAAATTTAAGATCATGAATTTAAATTATTTAGTTTATGCATTTAAGTTACTCTCTAATAATTTAAAATATTAAAATCAAATTGATTAGGAGGAGTCTAATTAGGGTTTGCCTTGAGTTAAGTTGATTTGTCAGACCAAGGTGACAGCCCTTATAACCAAGTACAACCCACCCCATGTGATAGTGTATGACTTAACTCATATGACCAAGACTCAACCCATGTGATCATGTATGACCCAGTCCATATGACAATGTACAACCCAACCCATATAGTCGAACATGCTCAATCCATTAGATCATGATCCAATCTATATGACTTAGTAGGAGCCAACTTATGCAGCAATACATGACCCAACCCATGTGACGAGACAAGGTCCAATATATATGACTAAGTACAACCTAGGTCAGGCACGACCCAACTCATATATTTAGATATGACCTAACCTATAAGGCAAGCATGACCTAAGCACGACCTAGTTCAGTGGTAAGATTCAGCCGACTCATGAGTGAGGATCAGCCCAACTATATGATTGGCGTTAGACATATTATTGTCTTTCTATCCAATCCATTATACCTCAACCCAATCTTCTACTTAGGATATGCATATGCGACGCACGTGACTCGTCCAAGACTTAAATGGGTTCGTTCAGTTTTGACTGACACTAGCGACATAGTTCAATTTCCTCCTCTTTTATTGGTTTAGACTCGCATATTAACTGAATCAAATAGGTTCGATCGTCAATTTAAGAAAATTTTAGACTAATTTGACTAGTTCAAACCTACGTGATCTAATTAAAATTAATCAAATCTAAATTAGATAAATCTAGGATGATTCCAGATTGATTCTATAATGACTTGAGATTAGTTCTATTAGGTCCTAATTGAATTGAGTTTGGTTTAAACCAATTAGGCTATTCTAATTAGGGTTCTGGTTGATTGAGGAATATTAAGAGACTGATGCCTCATGTATTTATGATAAAATATTTATTTAAAGGTATTATTTAAAAATAATTAATTTTCTACTTTTTTTAGTTTATGATATTGATATGATTGTTACCATATAGTCTACATGACTATACTACTAGTCCATATTATAATTATAATTTGTGAACGAAGATAGGAGCTCATTATACTATAAAGCCAACAATAAATATACTCTAACAAATCATACATCAAATGAGAGTATTTTATTATACTATTTCTTGGATGGATGCATGCATGCATGATGGGATGATTATGATTGACTATGTATCCCTACTAAGGGTAGGTAGGGTAATTTTCTTCGGGGATTAGACAATTATGCGATTCTTCCATCCGTTACTAGGAGATGTATTCACTTCGATATATGAGGGATATAATTCTATCTGCTGTTGAGAGTGTGATATTGGTTTTCTTCATTAGTTATTGGGAGGAATCTATCCAATAAAGAATATCTTTATATTCATTATTGGGATAGTGCATAATCGACGAGTGTGATGTACGTTTTTGTTATTTGATTGCCATGTATATTGTTGAGATATGTTGTAAGTGACTGATAAATTATTTGTTTACTATATAAGAATTATTGTTATTTTTTTGATACATGAGTTTTATAATTTTTGATATGTTATTAGTTTTATATTAAATTATTATTATTTATATATGTTTCATAGATATTAAATTTTTTTTATGAATTTTTGAAGATTCCTACAGACATATGTAATTATTGATGTATTTTAATTCTATATTTATTTTTAGAATAACATAGAATTTTATAGTAAATAGGAGGCTTCTGTGGAATAGAATTTTTCATCACTTATAGTCCTACAAAAAAGATGTGATCTTTTTTCTAGTAAAAATAAAATTTTATTATTCTAAAGATGATAATTTAAATTAAAAAATAGAAAAAAATTCTATAAATTATGAATATTAAAATAATAGTTTCTTTTTTATAATTTGGAACGTGAAATTAAGGGAGATTAAGAATAGATTTATAATTTTAACAATTTCATATAGCTACATGGAGATGAGAAAAGATATATAATCTCTTGATAATATCACTTGATCTATCGGTACTTTGATACAATTAGGAGAGCCCCTCCCATCAATGTCATCTCTTAATTAATCCTACTATAATTAAAATTTTTTCTATTGATCAATAATCATAATCAAAATTTAATTATATTTATAATACATCTTACCTAATTAGATATGATCATATAATCTAATAATATTTTTTTTTCTTTTTAGTCTAAGTGAAAATAAGAATGAAACACACCTCTTAATGTATATATATATATATATATATATATAATTAATGGCAGTCACCAAGAGTTTATAGAAGTGAAAACAGATGATTTATGATATAATTAAGAGCTCTCTCATCAAAATGATCTCTTAATGGTGTTTATTATAATTAATTAATAATTATAATTAGAATTTAATTTTATTTGTAATGTACCTTATACCTTAGATAGATAGAATCAGATAACCTAACAAGCTTGTCCTCGTTTTAGCCTTTGGCAAACGACGTAACACCGAAACGCACCTCTCTCGCTATATATATATATATATTGCCAAGCTCAGTTAATAGCAGGGGAGTTTGTTCCCTGCCTCTTTCACCCTGGCGAGTCCCCACGCCTGCAGCGCTGCCGACCTCCCTTGTTCGGTCCCAAATTCCCCCCAAGTCCCTCGCAAAGAATCCTCTACAGGTGTCTCCGCCTCTCACCTTGATGTTCCCCGGCTTCTCTTGAGATGCTGATGACACTTGGTTGATGGAAACCACCATAAGGCTGGATTTTGGAGCTTTTTTTTTTTTTTCCCAGTCTCTTTGCCCTTGGAAATCGCGCATAACGATTTCTTTCTGCCTTTGTTTTCATCGGATTTGCTGCGGTGAAGTTGAACAGCCTCAAGCTCTGTAGATTATTTCCCCTCGAGGAGGTCTTTTATCTGGGCGTAGGTTTACGGATGATCCTTTTCTGGGAGTTTAAGTTGAACCGAGGAGGACGCTCGCTTTTTTTTATCTCGATTCGTTTCTTTTGTTCGCTTGTGGTATCTCTTCTTAGCTGAGATCGGTGATTGAGATCCTTGGTGATCACAGTTAAGAGAACAGGGACACTGAGGAGTTGTGCTGAAACTAGCGTTGCTCCAATGGCGTCCGGGTCTCTAGATGAGGAGACGAACAGGGGGAGCATGTGGGAACTGGATCAGAATCTTGACCAACCCATGGATGAAGAGGCTGGAAGACTCAGAAATATGTATCGAGAAAAGGTGATTTAATTGCTCTGAAGATCTTATGACAGACTTGTCTGTGGAGAAATCTTTTTTATTGCTTTGCTATTTATTTATTATGTATCATAGATAAAAAAAATTCAATCATCTATCATCATTTTGCATCTTCTTTTCGCCTTGTTGAATATTTCACTTTCGCAAAAAATGTGTACTCTAGGGGAATCTTACCAAAACTTCATTCCGTTTATTTAATTCAGGAACATGATACCCAATAATTAGTCTTAATCTTTTCTCTCTTAAATCATGTTGCAAAATGCATAAAGTTGGTGTATGCAGGTACTGTTGAACTGTGCTGGGTAATTTGACAGCTACCAGTTTATCTTTGTGAGGATTTGGGTTTCTTTTTGCTTTTGCATTCTTTTTAGGAATTTTCAATTTCTGATATCAAATCTTCTGGGAAAAGCTGATCTTGCAGCCCAGAGCATTTTTCCTTTTGTTCTTTTTTTTGTAACAGACACACAGTTACTGACCAGCGCGAACTCTGCATAGCATAGTTCGCAAGGCATGAAGATTATTCTTTTACTTCATTTCCTTGAGCAAGTGCTAATCAAACTAATGTGCTAAATGTTTTTGTATGTGCAGAATTTCTCAGCCATTTTGGTAATGAGACTTGCATTTCAGAGTCTTGGGGTTGTATTCGGAGACTTGGGAACATCACCATTGTATGTATTCTACAATACATTCCCTCATGGCACTAAAGATGCAGAAGATGTAATTGGAGCTCTCTCTTTGATCATATACTCGCTCACACTCATACCACTTCTTAAATATGTGTTTGTCGTTCTGAGAGCAAATGATAATGGTCAAGGTAAGCTTTCACTGAACTTTTTAGTTATGAAGTTGCTAGATCTACTATCACACATGTATTGTTTTCTGTATAACCTTGTTCCAATGCATGTCTTATAAAGAATCATGGTGTTTTTTCAGATATGTGAAAGATAATTGGAAAACCAGTATCAACAAGCCATGCAGATAAAAACTTGAGCATCTGGATTTGAAGGAAATTTGCAAAAATATTATGTAATAAGCGAAAATTCAGGAATGAAATTGGTCTTCCTTTTCCTATTTTTTTGAAATGGTTACGTTATGTACTATATTATGCACAATAATAATGAAATTACAACAGAAACAGCATGAACTGGAGAAATCACAATAAACAATAGTTGAACTAATTGGCACTAACATGGACCAAACTCTCATCTAGGTTGTGCACAAGTCTAGTTAGATTTCCACGAAGGACAAGAGACATGCAATTGTGAATAAGTTGATGCATGAAAAAGAGAAAAAAAAAAAGGATTAAGCTTGTAAATAAGTTTATGTCATCTCATTAATCAACGTGCAACAGATAACCTTCAAGCAGAATCAGAAGATTTGACAATGCCTTATCTAAGAGAATCCTTGGGAACAATATGGTTGTGGCAAAGCGAGTCATGATTTAGTGATCTGATATATGGCTGCAGAAGTTCAAATTTATAATACAAATAAAATCTAGGATAAGATAATATTAAAGGCGAAGTTTGTTCTTTTTAGGTAGTTGAAGATGTGATACCTGTCAACCTATAACTCTTCTTCGTAGATTGAAGTAGCAACAAGATAGATACAGTAGGATGTCTAGGACTGTCAATCCACATTTCACCTCAGAACACTGGTCTGCCAAAGAAAGATTATTCCTATTGTATTCTCATGAGTTGGTAAAAATATTTGATACTAGTAGCAAATCTATAATGTTGGTGCTTTGCCAAGAATATACAGTCTCAAAATTTTCTACAGCACTGCAGGAGTTTTCAGAGATGGAAAAGCTGATTTAATGCTTTGTTGGTGAGGTTGGTCATGCCAATTAAGTAATATTATGTGACAGTTTTGCAGATCATATTTCAGGAGAAAAATACCAATACTAATAAGTATTTGTTTAATGCTTGGGAAGATACTCCTGTCTGTACTGCCATGAATGGTGGGAGTTGGTGCTAGTATGTAATATTGACGGTGAACTGATAGTGTTGGTGCTAACCGAGAATTTAGGCTCTCATCAAGGTGATCTCTGTGGTGAATGTCCATAATTATGTGTTCTTATTGTGTGCGTGCTTGGATTTTACTCCATCTTAGTTTATACTCTCTGCAGTTTCATCAATGTCAAGAAAGATTTCAAATCAAATAAAATGTTGAAGTTGCATCAAGAAGTTTTGATCCACTCTAATCTTTTTGTTCAGAGCAACTTCACAGGAAAAAAAATTGACTTTATGGTTTGTGACTGTTATGCTGAGTGTACAAGATCATAACTGTTTTACACGGCCAAGATTTAAATTGCTGCTGATATTCTTGACACTAATTTTGAAACTATCCTGCCAAATATGATGCTTCACCTTGACATAAAAAAGAATGCTTAGAAGAAAGGAACCTTCAGCATCATTAGAGACTGCAGTGATGCCGTTTATATATTTGGTTCTATGACTGACCCTTATGTATCCGTAACAAATGTAAATTCTTGTTATATGCAGGTGGCACGTTTGCTCTTTATTCCCTACTTTGCCGTCATGCCAAAGTAAACACTATTCCTAACCAACATAGAACTGATGAACAGCTGACAACATATAGTCGTCATACATATGCCGAGAACTCACTGGCTACGAAAGTCAAGAGATGGTTAGAGTCGCATTCCTATAAAAAGAATGCTCTTCTTATTCTTGTCCTGGTTGGCACTTGTATGGCAATTGGTGATGGGATTCTCACTCCTGTCATCTCAGGTGAACCCTTTTTTCCCATATCTTCATCACTTAAGGGACCTTTTTCTATTTTCTTTCTCTAGGGGAACTTTTTACTATATCTTTTGTGTTAAAATCTGTTCTTTCTCTTTCCTATTTGTCTGCAGGATCTTAGTTCCTTTTTTCTGAATAATTTGTTTTTAGTCTCTACCTAATCGCTGAATGTAATATTGTGTCTCATATATTGATGATTGTTGATAGATTGCTCCTCAAATTTAAGTCATGTCCTTTATGAATTTTGCGGTTGTTTATTTGGTGATTCATGATTTTGTATCAAGAGGCTTGCATCTCAAGTGGAATTTCCCCTCACCTCGTTTGTAAAATAATTAACCATCATTGATACAATATTCTTCATTAATTGCTGCATTATGTCACTTTTTTTTGGATGAAACAGTTAACTCAGCTTACGTTGTTTAATGCAAGTATGCAGGATACTCTAACAACAGCAAAACTGTAAAAATCCAAACTCGTGCATTAAATTCCCATGCATTACTCATGTTTGACAAATGCTAATTAGACCTGCCATGATAGATTTTTTTCTTAATCTAGAATTTGATCATTAGAAACAATTCCTGTGATCTTCTAACTTGTACAGTGTTTGTTTTGCAGTTCTTTCTGCATCAGGCGGCATAAAGTTTGACCACCCAAAAATGAGTAATGGTATATCTGCAACCTTGAGACCGTTTTTCTTTTCTTATTTTTTTGTCTGTGTACCTTTATTTGCTTAGATGTTTATGAGTTAACTTGTCACTCTTAGTTTTAGTAAAATCCATCAATTACTATGTTTTACTCTTAGTTTTAGAAAAATCTATTGTTGATCATATGATACAGTCCTGTACAAATTATGTCTAGATTGTTACTTCATTCCCTTTTCTGGAATCAAATGATGAATTTTATAACAAACATAATAGCAGATACCCTTAGGCATCCCTGTCAACTGAAAAAAGAAGATTTACAAACATTCTCTAGAAAAGTTAACTGAAAATACATAACTGCTTTTCGATTTATCTGCATATGTGTTTCTTTCTGTCAGAACACAGATTATGTGTGGATAACCGTTTGTTCTTCCTCGTATCTCAATGTTTCAGATATCGTCGTGATTGTTGCGGTGGTCATATTGGTTGGTTTGTTTAGCATGCAACACTATGGTACTGATAAAGTTGGATGGCTTTTTGCTCCTATCGTGCTCCTCTGGTTTCTGTTGATTGGAGCTATTGGTGCTGTCAACATATGGAAACATGATAGCTCGGTTCTGAAGGCTTTCAATCCAGTTTACATATACCTATACTTTAGACGAAGGAAGCGTGATGGTTGGATCTCACTAGGAGGAATTTTTCTTAGTATAACAGGTTGGCTATTTGTTAGACTCTAGCATGCGACTTGCATTGATTATATACATGAGATGACTTCAGTAGGTTCTGATTTTGTTTTGCAGGAACAGAAGCATTATTCGCTGACCTGTGTCATTTCCCTGTCCTGGCTGTTCAGGTAATAATCAGTAGTATCATCTAATGAATCTGATCGATCCCTCAAAGTTTCTGTTGCACTCATACTATATTTTTTTGCAGATTGCTTTCACCCTGATTGTGTTCCCTTGTCTTCTTTTAGCATACACTGGGCAAGCTGCATATCTTGTTCGGAACACAGAGCATGTGTCTGATGCTTTCTATCGGTCCATTCCAGGTCCTTACTCTTAATGTCCATTTCTTTGTTCTTATCTATTACTATATTGTTATTAATGTAGCGAATTGGTGGTCACATTTCTTTGATTATTCAAGATGGCATATACTGGCCCATGTTTATCGTTGCAACAGCAGCAGCAATTGTTGCTAGTCAAGCCACCATATCTGCAACATTTTCAATAATCAAGCAAGCTCTTGCACTTGGTTGTTTTCCGCGGGTCAAGGTTGTGCACACATCAAGGAAGTTTCTTGGTCAGATATACATTCCGGATATCAATTGGGTCCTTATGATTCTCTGTATAGCAGTTACTGCTGGATTCAAAAATCAAAGTCAGATTGGAAACGCATATGGTAAGCTTGCTCGAACTTTGGTAATGTGTGCTTAATGTGCATCGTGCTGCATGTTCTTGCTTGCCACCTATTTGTATCTTCTTCTCAAAGAAAAAACCAGTCTACTCTGTAGTTATGTTGCCGAAGAATAATGATGCGACCATTGTTTCATAATCAGACAAAATCTTGAAATAGCTGCTGGCACATAAACATACTAGATTCTATAGCTCTCTGTAAATCTCTCAGTCATCCACTATTATATATTTATAGTGCTCACTCTGTAAGCATGTTAATTTTCATGATCGGGATGTAGAATAGATGTGTCATGCTACCATCCAGTATTGATACTGTGATTAAGCGGACGTTGATTGGTACACCATCCTTTTTTCCATCGTCCATTATCACGAAAAATAAGGTTACAAGTATTCGTCAGTGGATTACAATGAAGTAGCACGATTCTATTGTCAACTATCAAAAAACAATGTGGTCATAAGTACTTGCTTGTCAATCAGAAAAAAGGTAGTATGACTATAAATGCTTGTTTGTCAACTAAAAAAAAAAAACAAAAGTATTTATATGATCACAAGCACTGGATTACTGTCTGAACACTCTCTGAAATCTGGAAATTTTTCTTTCATATAAAAACAGGAACTGCAGTCGTGATCGTTATGGTGGTGACGACATTTCTCATGATCCCAATTATGCTGTTGGTCTGGCGGAGCCATTGGATCCTCGTCGCCATCTTTACTGCTCTATCATTGTTGGTGGAGCTTCCATACCTCTCTGCTGTGCTATTCAAGATAGATCAAGGTGGTTGGGTACCTCTTGTCATCGCTGCAGCATTTCTCATCATAATGTATATTTGGCATTACGGCACGGTCAAGCGATACGAGTTCGAGATGCATAGTAAAGTATCTATGGCCTGGATACTTGGCCTTGGCCCCAGCCTGGGCTTAGTCCGTGTCCCTGGAATTGGCTTTGTGTATACCGAGCTGGCCAGCGGCGTGCCACACATCTTCTCCCATTTCATCACTAACCTTCCTGCCATCCACTCGGTCGTCGTATTTGTCTGTGTCAAGTACCTTCCTGTCTACACCGTGCCAGTGGAAGAACGATTCCTCGTGAAGAGGATCGGGCCAAAGATTTTTCATATGTTTCGCTGTGTTGCAAGGTATGGATACAAAGATCTTCATAAGAAAGATGATGACTTCGAGAAGATGCTCTACGACAGCCTCTCTCTGTTTGTTCAGTTGGAGATCATGATGGAAGGATACTCTGATTCAGATGAGTACAGCTTGTCGACACAGCAACAGATGATAGAGAATGGAGACAATAACATGCTCTCCTCCAATGTGGATCACAGTTACTCGTCTTATGACATCCAACCGGCTCTGTCTCAAGGAAGCAATATAGTGAGGTCATCAGGCCAAACAAGTCAAACCATTAGCGACGAACTGGAGTTCTTGAACAGGTGCAAGGAGGCCGGGGTGGTGCACATTCTTGGAAACACGATGGTGAGGGCTCGTAGGGAGTCCGGGATCGTGAAGAGGGTTGCTGTAAATTACATCTATGCTTTCCTTAGGAGGATTTGCAGGGAGAATAGTGTGATCTTTAATGTTCCACATGAGAGCCTATTGAATGTGGGGCAGATATATTATATATAGTTAATTTGTCCAAATATAGGTGTTTTTTGAATGCCGAATAATTAAAGATCAGATCAGTGAAGGTAGTAGGGTTTCTTGTATCTCACAAGCTTTGCCTGATGTTTCCGATCATGATTAAAGATACTGGTAGAACACTTGAAAGCTAGAGCAACTTTCATTTTTCTTTTCTTTTTTCGGTATGTCTATGTGGCATGGGGTGTATAGTGTAATGAAATTATAATGATTCCTTTAGAGAAAGGAACATATTTCAAATAAGAGAAGAAGCAAGGAAGAGGAATTCCACCGCAAACTCCAACTTTGTAGAAGTACGTTAAGCTTTGATCCAATCATGCTACTGTAGAAAGAAGCTTACACTTGCATTGATGGGGATCAAAATTACTATAACTAAAGCCTTCAATATGGAAAAGAATTAAGTAAATTTTTCACCATAATCATTGTATGACTGGCTTGAGTAGCAATTCCATTTGTGGTTCAGGCATGACTGCTGAAATCTAGAGCAAGTTTTATAACTTTTGATTGGAACTCCCAAATTCTTAAGGTAGAGACAGCCACCATGAGCGCAGGCATCATCATCTCCAAAAACTACACATTGTAAAATGAAAGCTTCTTGTCAATTTCAAGCAAGCAACTAGTCAATTAACAATCACAGTAGACAAACACAGATCGCCAGATGTTTGCAATAAAACAGTAACAATTGATATGGTAAAGCACAACATCACCCGAAAAAAACCATCAATCAAGAGAACTACTGAAATAAAACCTCAAAGCAAAGGCCACTAAAGATAATTGCATTTTTAGTTATACAACTTAAGTTAATAATGCTTCTCTTCCCTGTCAGTAGTTGAAAAATGAACAACTTCACAACAGCTTGGCATACCTTTCCTTTCTTTCTTTCTTTTTTTTTTTACATTTTTCCACTGAGGACTAACACTATCAGTAATAGTAACCATCTCTACACCGACATGTTTAAGAGTTGTTTGCTATTCTGTTAGACATGATTGCTCTTAGCTATCCATCTATCTCACACTCAGTCACTTTCAGGCATAGGCTGGTGTAGCTGGGGCTGGGGCTGTGGCTGAGGTTGCTGAGCCGGAGGGAGCTGCCACATATATGCTACTGAGTGAGGCTGTTGAGCAGCATACGCTGCTGATGCAGCCGTTTGATCAACAGGCTTTCCCATGATCACTCCGGCACCTGGCACCTGATTTTGTGCTGACACATAATAATAAGGAACCGAGTCAGCAGAACCACCAACAGTGGGCAAAGCAGCTCTCAGAATCCCAAGACCGTCATCCTTCAACTCATCCCTGGGAACTATATCGACCAAAAAGTCAAATATGTCAGTCCTGGTTACAGCAGCTGAAATGTCATTCTTCTGCAGCGTTCTCCTTTTATTCTCCTCAGTGTGGATCCATGCCCTCAGTGTCAGCTCCAAAATGAACAACTCGCATGCTTTAGCGAAGACTACAGGAGCCTCAGCCGAGATCATACGGACATCCTCATCAGCTTTCATGATCTTCTTTATTCGTGCCAGCGGCAGGCTATGGTTCCTGAAATCACTGGTTTGTTCTATCTCTAATGTCTGGTTAGCCCAGAATGCCTGAAGCTGTTGCTGCTGATGTTGCTGTTGTTGGTGGTGGAACTGCTGGACCTGCTGGTATGCAACATGGTGCTGGCTGGCAAGCTGGGTCTGGTTTGTGGTGAATGCTGAAGTAGGTGGTGTTGGTAAAGTTCCAGCCACTGCTGGAGCTCCAGTTACTATAGAAGCTGGTTGGTAAGTAGGGGCAGCATATCCTATTTGGGCACCAGTGACAGTTCCCATCACAGGCTGCAGCAGTTTGGTTGACTGATCCATGACCAGAACACTCCTCCCAGTCTCTACAGTTCTGGGCCAGCCATGGCTGTAAGATAAGAAAAAATAATCAGAGAAATTCGAATAGAACCATGAAATTACAGTAAAGAGACCAGCTACCAATATGATGCTTGCAGCCAGGAGAAGTCAGCAATACAGCAAAAAAATTAAAGTTTATACACTTAAGTCTTGTAGACAATTCAAGAACGACCTTTATACTACAATACCAAAAGCATTGCCTATAAGGTTCTGTGTGATAGTAAAACATAGTTACAATGTCAACCTGTAATTACGAGCTTCACCTATTTCATCCTGCAGTTTTGCTTATGGACTGGTGGACTTTGTACCTCTCATGATATTCTAGGATAGTACTTAAGTAATACTAGGCCACAATCCTTCCAAAACATTGTTTCTTTAGTCGTGTTATATGTTAGGTAATGTACACCACCAAAAAAATACAATATCGTATTCCAAATGATACACAATACTCCATTTGTCAGATGAAAATTAAACTTGAAAAAGATGTCCATTAATCCATGAGTTTAAACATGAAATTTACCGAATAGGCAATTTTTGCCAGGTCATAACTGCAAGTTTTCTCATCTTAAATTACAACATATGCAATTTTTTTTAAAAGGAATCATATAAACCTACCCAAGAATTTAAATATCAATTTGATACCAATTTTGGCAACCAATTGGACTGATGCAGTAGTATGCTAGGCAGCATACAAACTTGTAATGCCCAATCTTAGTGAATAAAGTTCAAAATATAACTAAATGGTATAACACTCAGACTGGTAAATACTAAATGGTACATGCCGGTTCCAATGGTGTTTAAATACTTGCATTCAGATAGAACCATATTCAAATGCTACAACCTAGCAAATTTGGCAGCGCAACAGATTTGCCACAAACAGACCATCTTCCCAGTGGAAAGGTATATCTATTCATGATGCATGTAGAAAGAACAAAACCAGGCATGTCCAACCATAATCTCAGTTAAGCTTTATCACACTGCCATCTAGCAGTGCAACTAATTAATATGTTGTATCACTATCATAAGTTATCATCACGCATTTTACAAAGCCAGTCATCAATTATTATGCCCATCTTTCTCTCAAAGTGTCTACGTAACATATATGCTTATCTCTGGAAGCTTGTAGCTAAGTTAGTCAAGTAGTAGCCACCTCTTGGGTAGTAACAGAAAAACCTGGATAGGGGGCAGATATTCATGCCACTTTTGCAGCTCGGAACAAAGACAAAGAAAACATAAATATCAGGGAATGGTTCAAGCGTGGACAACAACATTCAATAACAATGTTGTGAAAAAGTTATACCAAGAAAGATAACTATAAATTGAGCATTACCTATCTGAGACTATATAACTTAAACTCTGAAAATGAAAGAAAATAGCAATTAAACTGATAAATTTGGAAATTTGATGGAAACAGAGTAGTGCAATAATGTAAACCCGTGCTCTAATATGACTCTAAGAGAAGAGGGGAGAAGGGGACCATGGGTTGGAAGAAGAGTAAAAGATGGAGGGACACATGCATCACATCAAAAAGATAGCAAGGTCATATAGCCTCAAGAAATGTTCCTTTCATCCAAAAATTCATCTTAATTTTCATAATTAAGGCCTTTTATTTACTCGCGGGAACCTCGCGTATTGGCGGGAGCTTCGTGTATTGGGTATGCCCCTTTCTTTTTAAGGTTTTATTTACTGATTAACCATTTGACTAATGCTAAGATTGAATAAGATAAAATTCTCATTTCATCTTCTCTCAGTTAAATTTTATCCTTATCACTTCTTCAATTGAAAAAAATAATAACATAAGCCTCGTACTAAGTCCAGTATCCTGAAAAATAAAAAGATTAATCTGGACTTCAACAAAATAGTCTTGACTCCACCTAGATTGGACGCATAAGAGATTTTCAGGCACAATCTTACTCCCTCTTATGATTATGTTTAATTTAAGTATGCCAAATGTGATGTAGCAATCTTGAGAGCATACTTCTCAATTGTACAAAGATTTTATCGGGTTCTATTCTATGCACTCTTATGATCATGTTTAATTTAAGTGTGCCAAAGGTGATATAGAATGCTCTTGAGAGCAATCTTTTCAATTGTATAAAGATTTTATCGGGCTCAATTCTGCGATTGCACACACAAGGATGCATATCAGGTCCTGTTCCATATTTTGTATTTTACTAAATAACATCTACCACCTTCCTTTCAAATAGTCAGAATCTAAAGTGAATGAGAAAGCTCATCAAAAGATACACAAGCTCACATTTCTTCCTCACTGACTGCCTTCACAAGTTTCCTAATGGTACAAGATGTATTATATTTATAGAGTCTCAACATGAACAAGATGTTAATATTAAATAGTGATGCAATTTATCTTGTGGATCCAAAAAAAGGACGACCAGAAGGCCTTTATCTATAATTAGCACTCGAGTCGAAAATTATTTAAAGAAGGTCGTTAATTCTGCACAAAGATGCTAAGCAAAGAAAGAAATTTATCTACATTTATGCCTAATAAAATATGGACTAAAAAAAAAAAAGGGATCGAAAGGCACGATGCCGCCGCTCCTTCACAGTTCCAAAGACCAATAGACTACCCTGTTGTAACAATATAAAAAGTATCCTGAAAAAGACGGGCCAGGCTCATGCCGACACGACGCCTGAAGAGGGTTAATATACACAACCTTATCCTTGACAGATGGAGCAACCCATCGAACAAAGGCCGAAAGAATCACACTACAAATTTGGCATTGTTTCTATGTTCGAAAAGTGATGCTCACAGGAAACATCTTGACTCCTAATAACGAAAAGGGCAACAAAAGCTCAACGAGAAGAACAAAAGGAAAGACGTGAACTTGTACTCACGAGATCACAGGACAGAGGACAAATTGGCCAAAAGCCAAAACAAGCACCGGGCGACGCACTCTCAGCCCTACGACTATCGACTTGATGACCAAAAGCACAGAACACGAAGACACAGTAGCTCCCCCACGAAATCGAGGCCGGAGGACGTTGGATCGCGTCCAAGGGCACCACCCAACAACACAAAAATTCGAACAGGCGTAATGGTGCCGAGAAAAACAGCAGAAATTTAAGAGCTTACACATGCGTCGAGTGGAGACGGTGGCGAAGCCGAAGCCGAAGCCGCGAACCCAACAAAAGCCGAATCCTTTTCCTCGTCGGGAACCCTATAGAAGACAGCGAAGCGGCGAGAGAGAACGAGAAGACGAATCTAAAGAAACATTCCAAATCGTACCCCGGACGCGCACTACCCGTCACTTACCGTCAGGTAGTTCGTGGTCCCACATACGTGTTCCAACGAGAGTATCGGGTAATCTTTTGGCTAGACGAGCATTGGTCCCGAGGGGAATCAGATTCCATAGGACGCGTGGCGTATGGGACCAACCCGGAGATGTGAACGTGGCGGAATCCGGTTGGCGAAAAAGGGCGGGGATCTTCTACGTGCAAATTTGTCGATGTGGATTCGATGCGTGGTCCAGTCGAATTGCCGTGGGAATCGACTTGGGATTAATTATTTATTTCTTTTTTTTCTTTCAAAAATGCTTCCATCCGCTTAATTTGTGTTGTTAAGTAAAGATTAATTATTACGGTAATATTTTCCTTTATTCGGAATATTCATCATTTCCCTTTCGAAAAAAAATTAAATTAAAATAAAAATAAAGTTGGATGAAATGTGTTCACTCTATCACCTACGATCCCAATCTGGTGCGATATTGGGCCGTATTTGAATGGGCCTAATTTGAATGTGCCAAAAGGCTTTTAGGCCCAAAATACTAGATTGATCTGTATTAACTTTATCTGCGGTCACCGCGTCACCTTATGACCTTATGAGCTCGGCTTTGTTGGTCTTCTGTTTTCCTCCCGCGGGTCGGCGATTCCCAGAACCCTAATCTCTGATTCCGGATCGTCTCGATTGCTCCCAACACCGGATCGGAGGAGAGGAGAGGAGGATCGGCTGAACCTGGGCGGCTATGGGGAAGAAGAAGAAGAGGCCGTCGAAGATGTGGTGCTACTACTGCGACCGGGAGTTCGACGACGAGAAGATCCTCGTCCAGCACCAGAAGGCCAAGCACTTCAAGTGCCACGTCTGCCACAAGAAGCTCTCCACCGCTGGTGGCATGGCCATCCATGTCCTCCAGGTCCACAAGGAGACCGTCACCAAGTATGTTCCATCCTTTCCATTTCAAGTATCAATCGTCTCCAAATCCCTAAATCTGCGTTACACTGACGGATTTGGGTTTTAGAGTTTCGTCTTTTTGGATGCTGGACCGACCAGCATTTTGCCCCCGATTTGTAGATTTATGAACTACCTTTCTTGACACGTGCCGTGATGAATGATTGTTATGCGGGTTAGAAGGTTGAGATACATAAACTTATAGTTTTGACGGAAGAGTCAATTTTTGAAATTTTGGATTAACATTCAGGTAGTACTTTCAGTTCGAAGTTTGTGCAAGTTTTGGAGCTAATTCGGATGAGAGAATTTCCATTGTTCTCTTTGACTTCTTGCATTGACAACTATGATGCTCAATTAGAATAATATTATTTCTATGGTAGCAATCTCGATAATGTTTTGCATGTTCATTGAACTCAAAGAAAAGGACAATTGTGTAGAAGGTATTCATTCATTGAAATGTGTAATGAACCATTTGAAATAGGGATTCACACCATTGTTTTTTGTCTTGATGTTGTTGGGCGCATTCACAATTAAATCTTGTAATAGCTTGATGCTTTTATTTGTTAATTAAGTCAAAAACATGTTATATGATTTTAAAGTTGCTTATTATTATGCTAAATTCATAAGTTTGGATGCTTTTATTTTTTTAATTTTGAAATGACAAGTTCAGTTTCAACAGAGTTGGCCTTCATTTGGGGCATACATAATTGATCCTGACCGAGAACTGATGATCCTACCCATAGGATATTAGGTCATTTAATTCGGTTCCATAACATAATGTATACTGCGAATCATGACAAGCATGTCTTTTGTTTGTTTCATAGGTGGACTGAGTTTCTTTTTGTTGAGTCAGTTTTTGTTGTATCAGACATTAGTTAAATTCACATCCCTATTATTTTCCTTTTTTGATATTCTAAATTCAATTCTCTCATTCAGGGTTCCTAATGCTAAGCCTGACAGAGAATCGACTGAGATTGAGATTTACGGAATGCAAGGAATCCCTCCTGATATATTAGCAGCTCACTATGGCGAAGGTAAAACTTTATGCATGTGCTTTCTTTCTGGTAAAATTTTAATTTTTTTATGTTTATGCTGTTCATATGTTATGCATTATTTTCAAATGCATTTGCCCTAGTGCATGCCCATGAATTGGAACCTGATCTATACCTGTCTCCCTTTTGTTCATTGGTTCTTGAATTTTTAAAATTTTGAGATTTCAATATATTTGTAATGAAGGTATTCTTTTGATTGCCATTTTCTTCTCAATAAGGATATTTGAATGCTATATATCATCTTTTTTTTTCATTATATCTCATCTTGGACACATTGATACTCTTTTGATAGTGCTTGCTATGGTCCCCAAGTTTTGCACTTAGCTTATTCTTTCTATTTGACCTTGTATTTCAAGAGCTTCTTTACACATGCAAAGAGGACAAGAAGCTAACAGGTCCCTTAATTTAGCAATCTGTTTGTGTTGTTCTTTCTAGGATTAAGAAAAAAGTGATGCTTCCTCTAGAGAAATTATTTTTTATTGTTATTGTGCTGAAATGAACTTCATGGTTGTTCACAGCAGTTTCCCGTTTGTAATTTTTGTTTGTGGCAAGTATTTTTTCTGTAAATCAAGCAATTTATAGAATTTATTTAATTCAATGTATCACAAATCTGATGTAGAGTAAGTTGCTTTGATACCAAGCGATGTATGATTAGTTGAGATTATACATAATAACTGCAAGACTCACTATGGCTAATAATCAACTTCTAGGGCTAAAGATGACATCTTTGCATGCCTAAGATGATAGAATCATTTCATTGGAAAAAGAATGAAGCATGGGATCGTTTGCACATATTATGATAAAAAAAGAGTTATTCAATCATGTGTTTGTTCATATTTGATGTCCCAAAATGTGTTGTGGTTCACTGGTCACATAATATGAGAAAATGAATTATTTATTCATTTATTGCTTGATGTTCTAGTTACAATAACCTTTTCCTTTTTAAGAACCCAAGTACAATAAGAAAAGGTCAAATTACAAAAATAAGGAAGAAAGTATTAGAAATGTGAATTTCATAAATCAAAATATGTCAATGATTTCATCTCTTTTTCGGGAACATAAATTTTCAGATTTATGTTGACAAATATTTTCCTTGTTAAGATTTTTGTGACAGTCATCTTTCTTGTTTAAGTATGGAAGAAGCATCCTTGTAGATATGAAATCTTCTATTAAATCTATTACTTCTGCCATTTCTTGTCCCATATAGTCTTTGTTTAAATCTAATATTTGTCTTCTTGTTTCTTTCACCTGGCCTTCCTTTTTCTTCTTCTTGGGCAATCTTGGTAACTGATGTAGGATAATATAAGATTTCATTTGACAACTTAAAATGTCCTTTAGAGGTCTGACATCATTAAGGATCTGGAATTTGATTACTTTTCTATTTAATCTGTCTAGGATCGATGGTGAGATTATTTCCGTTGGATCTTGTGATCTTTGCAGTCTAAGTAATGTCCAAGTTCCTTCACGATGCCAACGATTTAATTTTCTCTTAAGGTTGATTTTTCAATTTGCACTTAAACATAAAAAAATGTATTTAACTTGACGTGTTTCTTGAACTTGACATGGTTAACTTGACATCATGCTTTTGTACAAGATTCAAGGACCACTAGATGAGATGCAGAAAACAGGGGTTTATATTCCTGTATGTTTTATGCTGATTTAATCTGTGTATCACAATGTACATTTGAATTTGCGTATACCACAAAATGGTGCTGTCTTTCCTTGTCATCGTTCAAGCTTATGTTGGCAGGATATTATTTGACAGAAAATGTGAGCCCCTGTCCAGAAATGGTCCAATACATAATAATGCAATCTTTGTGTTCTGTTCAATATAGCTTTTAAGAGTTTTCCGTGGTATTTACGTGGTGTTGTGCATTATTTGGGATCACCGAGCATTTCAATATAGTTCAACACCAACATACTATGGATATTCTTTATATATGTTTATGTGTGTGTTTGTAAATATTTTCATATTTTGGTGTCCATGTGTTTGATGCAATGTTGATGCTAACTTTACCATTTTTTATAAAATTCTGGCACAGATGAAGAGGCAGCAGCAAAGACAATGAAAGTGGAAATGCCATCCACTGGGCTTGTTGGAGTTGTACCTGGTTCAATGGGCATAAGATTTCCTCCACCACCAACCTATGGCGCAGTTCCGCCAGCGTATGATTTACTTCATTGATTAGATGTTTTATTATCTTGAAGCTTTCACTTCCTATACCGTCTCATATAAATACAACTTCAACCACTGCTGTTGCTGTTCATGTACGACATGTTCTTCTTACAGGTTTTTTTATTTATTTAACCAGATACAATCCTGCACTTCCAGTGCGACCTCCGACATGGCCTGTGCCAGCTGCGCGTCCACAACCTTGGTTCCCACCAAAGTTGACCATTCCAGTTCGTCCTGCACCTGTTGTGGCACCACAACAACCTTTATTTCCTATTCAGAATGTTATGACTCCTTTGAACTCTACTTCTGGTGCTGGACTTCATTCACCACTTCCACCTGGCATATCATCATCCACACCACCTGCAGTGTCCCAACCACTATTTCCAATCAGTAGTCCGGCTGGTGTACCAGCTCAGAGTTCTCCATTTTTGGCGACATCCTCACCTGTGGTCATTTCCTCAAGCTCCCCAATGATGTTGAAAGGTGTAGCTGATGCAAATCCTGTATCAAGTATTGCTGCAAGTGGTTATGTTGCTCTAAACAATTCAGGTGCAAAATTCTGTTTATATTGAAAAGCTTCTTATCTTGTGTGGTCTCCTTAGATTCATGTGATGAACCCATATGTTTGAAGGTTCTTTGGAGATCTGTCGGACTGAAATTGTACTTAGGACTAAGTAAATATTTTGTGCTATTGTTCCTTAGGTGTTGCTTCATATGCAAACTCACACGTGTATGCTTCTGGTCCAAACACTGAGAACCCTTCAATTGGACCTCCTCCTGTGATATCCAACAAACCCCCTGCTTCCCATCCCACCACAAATGAGGTGTACTTGGTTTGGGATGATGAGGCAATGTCAATGGTAACTATTCCTAGTCTAGCATTTATAATTTCTTGGTTGAATGCCATATTCATACTTTACTACTTAATGCTTCATGGTCTTCTCTCTTTTTTTTATGTTCTTTAACATGGGATTGTTGTGCAGGAAGAAAGAAGAATGTCTCTACCAAAGTATCAGGTGCATGATGAAACTAGCCAGGTAAGTTGCTAGTGCCTTCTGTTTATTCATTCTAATGAATTGAGATGAATGTGCAATTTGGTTGCAGATCTGGATAGGTAGGTTGACCTATTCCTTTTAGATCTGGATTCTTTGTACTATACTTAATTGTACTTAATAGTTGATAATTCCATCAGAATCTATACTCCACTAAGTTTTTGGCCCTATTGAGTTTACTACTAGGCCTTCTTTTCTGATCAATTTCTAGTTTCACCCTTCTGGTTGATGGGGAAAGAGTTTCCTTAAATTGCCACCTTTAACATGCTATATATCCAGTCGATTTTCTGGGGCACCAAAGATTCCAAGTAGGTATTTACATTTATTCTTTCTGCTAGTTAGTGGTACAAATCTGACAAGCTTGTGCTGCAAAAGACTCGAGGGTTCTCAACCTAGCACCAGGCCAATGCGAAAATGTGTATGTATTTTGTTCTGATTAAAATTTTAATTTCCTTTATGTGGTATTTATTCTCCCTATTGCTTGTTAATGAGCTTGGGGGCTTGGATGGCACAAGATATATCCCGACAGGCTTTTCTCAATTCGTAGCATTTCTTGTTATCTATTTTTGATCACAGTGTGCGACAAGAGTTGGCACAGGTCAGCTTTCATTCAGAAGCAAGTTTGGTACCTCTAACGTAGTTAGATAATTAGACATGAAGAATGGCAGTAGCATTCTGTATGAGCACTTGCTCGAAGCATCTGTCTGATTAATCTTCTGCCTGCATGTTGAAGCAGATGAACTCCATCAATGCAGCCATAGACAGAAGGATATCTGAAAGCCGGCTCGCAGGTCGTATGGCGTTCTAGTCCTTTTCCTAGTTCTGGAAGTTGAAGTCTCTTTGGCTATCTTGGAAGGACTTGATCCACAAGCAACAACAACCTTCAATGATCCTTCTGAATAAATATGCTCTTCATCAAATGTTGGGTTGTCTGTCAAAAGTATCCATAGAAAATTTAGACCCAGTTTGTCCTTTCATTTGATGATGGATGAATAGGCTCTGAGTTAAAGATTAAAGGTTTTGAAACGGTTCTTTTGTCGAGGTTCTCAGCAGTTCTTCAGAAACTATTACCACTGCTTCATTTTGGTCTTTTATCCTCCTTTTACCTACTGGCATTAATCTTGAAGTTGATTATAATATCCTCTACACCTTCGGTCAAACAATATTGGACCAATACAAATGATGTTCATCTGTTGGTTCTGTAATTTTTTAAGGAACGAGTTATTTATCATTTATCCTCTTCCTTATAATCCGTGATTTTTTTATTTTTGTACTTAAGCAGTGCGATGCAAAATCAAATCTTCTCACAAGTCTTTTATTTACTATTAACCATACAAAAGTTTCACAAATATATATGTATGTATATATATATATATATATATATATATATATATATATATATATATATATATATACACACGCACACATATGTTTTTGGTAAATAAGCGGTGAGATGAAACTTTGATTTTAGGACATTATGATAATGTAAAAATAATAAGATGTGTTAATTTTATAAGATGTGGTCTCATGTCCTCTTGAGGTCTAGATTAATTAGATATATTACTATCATATTAGTATTTTAAATATAAAACATTTATAAATAATATTTTGAATTTTTATTTTGAGATAATTGAGTAAATAATTTTTTTAACATGTCAAAGAGTTAGTGAATAATCAATAATATATAATATTCTTATGGTGTAAATAACAATGTTTTATGTAATATTTCATGGATATGCTACAATGGTGTTCGATATATATCAACATATTAAAATAAAATATTAATTTTTTACCATGCAAAGTTTATCATATCGATCGTTATGTCTTTATGATCTCCTTTCTCTTTTTTTTTCGGAGTGAAATAGGACTAAATTAATTGATGAGAGGGTAATAAACCATTTGGTACGAAAAATCTAAAAGGGTAAAAAAAAAAGAGATCGAAATCTACAAAATTAAACCTCGTTGATCATAGTACTTACTGCCCTTTGTCACCACTTATCGGATTTTACGCAACAATTTTCTGTCTCTTCTTTAATAACGGCCATAATGTAAAAACCCTAATCAACGGTGAAGTGAAACAATAAGAAACCCCGAAACAATAAGAAACCCTCCCCCTTCTCTCTCCGCTTCTCCTCTCTGGTGGTGGTGGTGGTGGCGCGAGTGTGAGTAATGAAAGCCTTGAGAGCCATCTCTCGGGTTCTCTCCTCCTCCTCTTCTCATCTTCCTCCTACTTCTAAGATTCTTAGCTCTCATCTATATCGATCCTGCCTCCCTCGATCCTTTGCCGCCCGCGCCTTACGCCAAACCCCCGCCCCTGCCCCTGCCCCCGCCGACTCCGACGCCGACCTCCCCTCCGCTGACTTCGACAGCTCCTCCTTCTCCATTCCCACCCAGGCTCCGACCGCCCCCAAGAAGCTGATCTGGGACGAGGCCCACCGCGCGAGGGCCGACGAGGTTCTTTACGGGAAGCCGGCCGCTCAGAGCCGGAGCCAGCCGGAGGTGGTGGAGGACGATGAGGAGTTCGAGGAGAGGGAGAGGGCCACCAGGCTCGCCAGGGCTCTTCTTGAGGCGTCGCTGTGTCTGCCCGATGAGGAGGAGGAAGAGGACATGGTGGTCAAGGAGGAGGATCAGCGGTCGCTCTCGGTTGGGATCATTGGTGCGCCCAATGCTGGCAAGTCTTGCCTGACGAACTTTATGGTAAAGTTGTGGCTCTTTTATGCACTCGATCTTAGATTAATTGTGGCCCTCAGCTACGTTCAGCTATTGCTCTTCAGGTGGCTTCTAGCTACTGACGTTGTTGGTGTTGGTCGTAATGGAATCTGAGTTGTGATTACATTCTAGATACGTTCTCGTCTTGAATGATATGGATGACTACTAGCGTGTTGGTTTTTGCACTAATTTCTCATGCCAAAAAACATAATGTCGTCTTGGTTTTTAATTTAATTATCTTATATTGTTTGCTTCTCCGAACAAATAAGAAAGAATAATAGGGGAAAAAAGCACCACGATCTGCTAAGGGTTTCTGTATGATAAAGTGTTTATTGTACTTCTTGAATGAATTTGGGCTGGTTTAGAAAAGGTGCTGTTATATGCTGAAATTTTCTGGATAAATTATTTGTTGTGGTCCTTGAATGTAACTTTTTGCAACATTCTGAAATATTCTAGTGTTGTGATTTATTTGTGTGCTACATTGATGTATGATTTTTTTCAGCAAGCATTTCTGCTCTTCATTGCAGAAATTAATGCTGGTTGGTCATCCAGCAATGACTCTCATGTTAAATACTTTACTAGCACTTTTTACCTATTGTATTTTCCATATCTTTCAAGCATTGTGTTCCTTCACTTCCAAATCATATGCTTTTTCTAGAGCATCTATATGTTGATTTTCCTTATTCTTTAGTTTTTTTAATTGTTCCTCTTCCACAGCTTTTGGCTTGTTCTTGGCATGCTTACATATGTCCCTCCTATTTGCTATGGGATCTATACTCATTGGTTTATCATATCTTCTTAGTAGCATATGAATATTGAAGACTCTAGTCTTATAATTAACCATACTCAGGTAATCGATTTCTTGAATAGCTAAATAAAAGTGGTGAAGCACCTTAAACAACACTTTCAATATGCTACATGCTCCACTAGTTCACTGGTTAACTAGTTCTCTTGCCAGATCATCGACTTTCTATTCTTAATACTATTATTCTCTTCATCTTATGCTTTTCTTATTTGATCCAGGTTGGAACAAAGGTTGCTGCTGTCTCACGGAAGACTAATACAACTACTCGTGAAGTTTTAGGAGTGATGACGAAAGGAAATGCTCAAATAGTATGTATCATCCCTTCTCATTTTCTTTGGTATCAGAAAGCCAATAGAATTTACATATTTTTTTTACTTTCATATTGTTCATTATTTATGATTGTACACATTTTGTTGCTTAACGAAAATCAGTTTATATTAAGAACTAGATGGTAATGGCTCAGTTGGTGTCTTTGCCAATGAATAATTATGCAGTGCTCAGCTCATATTATCAAGTTTGTGCCTTCACAACCCAAACAACTTGGGTTATGGTGGAAATCTGATCTTATGGATAACATAATATGTTGGTGAAGCAAGTACAGATTGATTATATTTTATAACTAAAGGGTTGGTGGAAGCATAGGTTCATGTGGTTTTTGATTCACATATATGATTTGAACAGAGAAGAGTCAACTTGGGATGTTGGAGTTGATACAAGGAATTTGTTTTTGTTAAGCACCAAGACTTTAAAAGATACTTCTTAAATTATCAAATAAAAAATAGCATAAGGAAAAAATAGGGAGAACAACAAATGCATTGTATTAGCCTTTACAAGCAAGAAGTCTTTACCATATTGGCAGCATTTAGTTGTAGGAGAAAAGACCTACTTTTGCATTGATTATGTAATAGTTGCAAAATTTGTGTTTAAATTGACTACCCATGTCTGCATGAGGAAAATCATTCTCGTTTTTGTGTTATGAAGGATTAGTCTGGACATCTCTGTCCTTGTTGATTTATGTTTGCATTCAATAACTTAGGAAGTATCGTTTCTTGTAGCTTTGGATGTTCAAAATGGTGTTTAGGCAGTGTGACAGAATACTTAAAATGAATACAAATGACTTAATTTGGACTTCTATAATGTGACTCTGAGACCAGGTTCATAGTCAGGTTTGGATGCTGATATGGAACACAGGATCAGATCTTTTCTGAAACAATCAATGTCAGCCGAACAACATAGGATATCAACTAGGAATAGTCAAAATTTTGTTGGATTTGATGATGATCATTGGGATTAACCAAAACCAACAGGGTGTCACTCAATCCAGCATTCTGAAACATCTAAATTACCGGGAATGTGTTGTAACATGATCAAGACAACCAGAAAGTAGCAGAAACTAGCCGTTGGTTGGAACTCAGTTGAAATTTACCAGTACTTGGCTGAACTGGCTGGAATTGGATTGAACTTGATTAAGTCTAATCGAGTCAACGACCAAGTTGTTCATCCCCTTGAAGTTGCTCGTCTCATCGTTGGACCTGGTTGAACTCAAATACTTTGAGACTGTCAACTGGATGATCCTGATCAGATAAGCCAAACCTGATTACAATTGTGTGATTCCATGAACTATGGTTATACTTGACAAGGTGATGATGGGATTGAGTGATCATTGTATACACTAAGCAAGCATTGCTTGATAATGTGTTGATCAGTATATAAGCTATCAACAATCAAGGGGGGATTGGGAACTTTGGACAAAGATGAAGTGATAGCCATTTCCTCATCTCAGTAGGATTAGTGGGTCCTGGCAAGGAGAACTTTGTTCGTAGTGCATAATTTGCTACGGTGACAAGATTAATTCTACATTTAACCTTCAGAAACACAAAAGGTTAGGATATTTTAGAAATAATTGTTTGCTACTGAAAATAGCTGTTCTAGATCAAACATTCAATTCTCAGTTTTATCATTTAGAACTAGTTGATCAAGGGATTAAAAGCATAATCGTTAACTTGTGCAGACAATTATTAGTATCGTGATGACCCATTGGCAACTTTGTCGTGCTTAACATGGCAATGAATTCTCATGCTTGTGAAAACTATGTTGCTGTTACAATTTTTCGTCAAATTATGCAAGGGAAACTTTAGTTGATTATATCTGTGTAGTAAGTTTTCAGTATTCATAATGAGAATGCTTTTCTGGTCTGTGAGCTTCAAGAGCTTGATGTAGTATTGAAATCATTCTATGAAGTAGGGTTAATTAAATGTAAGTGAACATCCTTCCAAGTGCTGTGTATTTGTTTTTTTTTTCATATATGGGTTCATAACGGTAATTTGATGGACATGAGAACAAGCAATGTGGCTTTGCAAAAAGTGCAATTGTTTGGTGCGTTCATGGAATGGTAAGCAAAGTCATGGAGTCAATTTAAATGGTTGGATTGCTTGAAGCCAGTGAAGTCTAGGCACGTAGGCGCTCGCCTCGGCACTTAGGCAAGGCAAGGCATGGCCTGAGTGCCTACCTATTAAGCTGGGCGACTGACTTCATTTTAGCACAGCCCAAGCGAGTGCTGGGCAAGTCGGGCTCTTGCCTGGTTTAACTTAGGCTAGGTCGAGCCTGAGTCGAACTCAGTCACACACTGGTTCGATTGAACCAGGAAATATAGAACTATCAACACCTCGCACGAGCTGTGTCCTACGGCATAACTGTCTCTTTCCCACTACATTTCTACACAGCAGTGGACTTCCTCCCATTGGCGAACGACAACAGCAGCAGTGTCTTCCTCCAGTGGTAGCGACAACGGCTTCTTCCCCTCCTTTCTCAATATATATCTCTCTTTCTCCTCCCTCTTCCCTTCTATCTCTGCTCCGTTCACCACAACCCCTCATCTCCCGCTCACCTCGTGCCTCTTCTCTTGTTTTTGCTTCTTCCCTCTTCCCCTCACTCTTCTCTTGTTGTTTCTTTCATCTTCCCCTCCCTATGCAATCCATGTATATGTTTATTATTGCCTTTGCTTCTTATGGCTTCATTGACTATGCTTTGTTGCCATTCCCTGCCATTGCTTATAGGATTGAATCAATGGAAAAAAAGAACTAGGCCAAGTGCGCTAGTGGTAGCGGGTATCAGTGATTTAAATAGGCACTCGGGCGCTCGCCTAAGCACTCGGGCGAGGCGAGGCGAGGCCCAAGCGCCTCGCTCAATCTCCAGGCGGCGTGCTCCAAAGAGGCGCCGCCTGGGCGCTCGCCCGAGCCCAGGCGTCGGGCGCTTCAGGCGAGCGCTCGGGTTAAACCAAGCGACCAAACCAAGCTAAAGCCTAGTTCGGTCGTTCGCGTTAGTTGGTTCGATTTAAATAGGCGCTCGGGCACTCGCCTAAGTGCTCGGGCGAGGTGAGGCAAGGCCCAAGCGCCTCGCTCGATCTCCAAGCGGCGTGCGCTTCGGGTGAGCGCTCGGGTTAAACCAAACGACCGAACCAAGCTAAAGCCTAGTTCGGTCATTTGCGTTAGTTGGTTCAATCGAACCAACTAACGCAACAATATATACTTTGTTCAACCCTAACCCTAATCTTCTCATCTCGATCAAGATTATGCCGTCGACACCGCTGCCTTCGCCATCGTTGTTGCTCTTCGCCACCTCGCTGTCGTTGCTTCTCTTCGCCGTCGTCACTGTAGTCGCTGATCTTCACCGTCGTCACTGCAGTCGCTGCTCTTCGCCGCCGTCGCTGCCACCGCTCATCGTCGTCATTGTCGTTGCCGCTCCTCTCGTTCTCGGTCAGGTCAGCTTGTCGCCTCGTTTCTACTACTCTCCGCTACCAGCTTTCGCTCTCGATCAACCCCTCGACTCGTCTCTACTCATCTCTACTGTTAACTTATTGTTAACGTTGTACTATTACAGTGTGATTTTGAACTTGCACGCAAGGTTATGCTAGTTATGCACCAGCATGTGAAGGCATTTGCTAGTCCATCTAGGCCTCGCACGAAGTGCCATTGATGATGAGCTTGATTCTAGGCCAATACATGTGATAAATAATGTGTTAGCCATCTAGTTCAACACTTAAAAACTATTATTTTGGCTTTCTCATATCGAATTACCACAATAATTTAAAGCATTAATTATATATATATTTTTATTTTAGCGCCTTGCTTCGCTCGGGCAAGCGCCTAGCGCCTTAGGTGTTTTGGGACCCTGGCGCCTAGCGCTTTTTAAATCACTGGCGGGTATTCACTGGGCTATTCATCTAGATTAACCTCTTTACGAAACTAAAAGTGAGATTCAAGGAGTTCATCCAACTCAAACAATCATTGGCATCCTTTCCCTCTTTGATGTGTTATTTTAGTTTTAGTTTATTTTTATTAATCATGATTTATAATTTTTAAATTATAATATTCGGGAGTGCCTCATTTTGCTCGGGCAAGCGGTTAGGCGAGTGCCTAGCACCTTGGGCATTTTGGGACCGTGGCTCTTTTTAGTGCCTAACGCTTCAGCTCGGTACGATACGATACATGCATATCGAGTGGTATGCTCTGGCGTACCGCTCGGTGTATATATATATATATATATATATATATATATATATATATATATATATATATATATATATAATAAAGTTTAAAAAAAGAGCGACGTTGCCTCGTTCCTTCTCCCTGCCCGGGGAGAAGAAACGTCCCCGTGAATTTTCGGCGAGAAGCCCGTGCGCCCCACGAAGCTTCGACGAGGTTGTCGAGGCTTCGCGCCCTCGTGTCATCTCCTCGCGTGAGGAGAAGAAACGTCGTTTTCTTCTCCCCGCGATCGTTGAAGCTTATTCTCCCCGCAAAGCCTCGCCAAGGACAGATCGGGATTGTCGAGGGAGAGCAACGTCGGGTCTCTAGGTTCTTCCTTTTCTTCTCCCTCTTCTTCCTTCTCCCTCAGCTGATACTGCCTGACAATGGGCGACAACAGTCAAAATCATTTGTTACCAGTCGATTTTGGGTGGTAGCGGGGCAGAAACAGCCCTAATCGGCGATATTGCCCCGTAGCGGGCGTTCTGCGTATCGGTCTGCTAGCATATCGGTATATATTGTCGGGTACGGGCGACATTGTGTTTGAGGATATAGTATACCCTTGGGCAAAACTTGCTTTGAAAGCAAGCCTCATCTTGTTGCTTCTTTCACAAGTGCTGTTTAATGAGTCTTTGTTGGAAGAATGGCTTTATTACATTAAATAAGAAAGCATGATTTTTTTAGCTTAGAGGGTTTTGTACAAAGTGTTGCAAGTTTGGAATACTCTTTGTTTTATGTGAACCTTCATTTTATTTATTTGTGATAATAGTATTATTGGTATCGATCCACAAAACAAATATGAACATATTTTACTTATTTTATGTGTTATGTCTATTGTTAAACCAGTTATATTAATAGCCTTCCTCTGCAGTGTTTTTTTGATACACCAGGGCTCATGATAGGCCATCATGGATACCCTTACAGGACAGATGTTAAAGTTCGTGTAGAAAGTGCTTGGAGCTCTATTGAACTATATGATCTGCTGATAATGATGTTTGACGTACATAGGCATCTGACCATGTAAGTGATCATGATATCAATATGAGGCTTTGTCTTGTAATTTTTGTCATCTGCTGTCCAGAACTGAATGGACTTTCACAGGAGTTTTATATTATTCTAATTTCTCCTCTGATTTACCATCAACTTATCTAGTTCAGCATCTACTAATGAGTTTGACGTCTTGTATTACAAATATCTCTGATGAGAGGAATGAACATTTGATAAAATCTTCACCTAAGCATCACTCGACTTAGATTTTTCATAGCAGTCTTTGGCTAGGCAATACAAAAATGGATTCAGAGATTTAGGAGTATTGTAATTGTTCAGTTTTTTATGCTTGGAACAAACATTTTATGTATGTACTAGCATGTTAGATACCTCGGTTTTTATTTTGGGTAAGAAATATTATCTAGAAGTTAGAATACATAAAATGACAAGAGATCTGGTTATGAAAAAACTTGTTTGCTATTTGATCTTATACTCAGGCCTGACACAAGGGTGATTAAGTTGATTAAACATCTGGGAGAAAAGGTTCACTCTAAGCAAAAGCGGGTGTTATGCATGAACAAAGTTGATATGGTAGAAGACAAGAAAGACTTGCTAAAAGTTGCCAAAGAATTTGCAGATCTTCCTGGATACGATAAGTAGGTGAAAATTTGTTGTAAGGTCTAATTAATACTGATCAAATTGCTTGTTTCTTCATTGATATCTCATGTCTTTTAGGTACTTTATGATATCTGGATTGAAAGGTTCAGGAGTCAAAGACCTCATTCAGTATCTGATGGATCAGGTACTTTATGCTGATTATTCCACATGTGGTATTGTGGTAATTCAATACTAATGTTAACCAACAATGAAAACTAGTCATGGCTATCACATTCTTGATCACTATACAAACTAGTGAAGAATTATCTGAAAAATATAATCGACTGTAGGAAGCTTAGTATTAGGGTACCACTAATGGGGACAAAAGAATCTAGTGGTGCCGCAGACTTGTTAACATTTGTGATAAAGATTTGAGAACTCAGGTCTTGTGGCAAACAGTAAGCAAATTATAGTGGGACATGAGGAGTCTTGTTAAAATCTGATTGAATTTCAAGGACATTAAAGGTTCAAACTACATTTTAGAAATTTCACAAGATTTTAAATATTTTAGCAAAATAATATACTGAACTCCTATCAGACTTCAGATGTTATATCCCGGTAGTTGAATATCAGTTGCACATTTCGGCGATTCTTATTGCTTTGATATATGCAGGCAGTTAAAAGACCTTGGGATGAAGACCCCACCACCATGAGTGAAGAAATAATGAAAACTATATCACTGGAGGTTGTGCGGGAAAAGATGCTAGATCATATTCATCAGGTATCATTAAGTGTAATTGTGAAGTTAGCATGTTTTATCGACTTGCCAGAAAGATGCTAAGATACTCTCTTTCAGGAAATTCCTTATGTTATTGAACACCGATTGATGGATTGGAAGGAACTAAGAGATGGTTCCCTTAGGGTGGAGCAACACTTCATCACACCAAAACCGAGCCACCGCCAGATTCTTGTTGGAAAAAATGGCTCTAAAATTGGGTATTGTTTCTGTCACCACCCTCTTTTCCATTACCATTATCTAGATGGAGATTATAGTCAGTTTGTGGGTTTTCTTTTGTCATATTGGTTTACTAAAATCTTTTTTTATGCAAGGAAGAAGTGCTCAATTTCTTGTCTATTGTTCTTGTGTGAACAGGAGAATAGGCATTGAAGCCAATGAAGAGTTGAGATCAATATTTAAGAGAAATGTGCATCTCATCCTCCAAGTTAGGGTAGCTCGAAAAAGGAATGCATGAATATCTCATTGTTTCTATGCATTACACCCGATACGAGTGAGTACACATGATCTGCTTCATTACGTAGCATCCCAATGTCAAAACTCTTCTTCATGAAAAATCTCAGAATTGCTGACAGTAACTTCTTCAGTCTAACACCGTTTTCAATGATACCCCTGGAGGTAAACTGTCAGTGATTTATATGCATGTTGCTTAGTTAAAACTTAAAACTAAGTTAGTTGCCAAGATGTCATAATTTAGTGCATCTTTAAACCTTCCATCTTGTTTCTTCTCTCATACTTTTGCCAGATATTTGTAAAATTAGTTTATTGTTCCCTGATTGCACCATAGAATTGCTTGTATCACAACTTAAACTGCTACAATATCTGAGTACCTGGTTGATGTAATTGTGGTATTTTGAGGCGATGAATCCAGAAGGTTGTTGATGCACACACTACTTGATCAGGGCATCAAGTGATAAAGCAGCTCCCCGCTATTCCAGTCTGCACAGAACTCATCCTCTCTTTGGTTGAAGCGCACCTGCCCTCGAAGTGAACATCCAGTGTGAGGATTTCCAGCAATGCGACCAAACTTGCATGGATTCGAGCTCATAGACTGCTTTCGGATGCCCGTCAAGATTCCCCCAGCTTGATATTCACAGATTGAATTTTGTTTCTAAAGCTTGGCTTCAGTTCCACATCCATGTAAAATGCCCAAATTGATAAGGTTATTATGAAGCATGCTCTTGTTTCCTTCTTTTGCCTTACGGAGTGGAACAATCATATTGTTCTGTTATTCAAGTTGGATATAATGGTGTTTATCTTCTCCTACATGATTGTAATGGAGGCATTTAAACTTACACCATATTGTTTCAGATTGCCACAGGAGGATATCAGCAACGTTCTTAATATGTACTGTGTTCATGCTAAAACAAATTAACAGTGTTTGTCTGTGATCCAAAGTCTTAATCTTGCCGAGGTCGGAGTCCCAAAGAACTCATAGTACGAGATCTGTCACATCGTTTCCATCATCCATCCTTATGTTTCAGAGCTACTTATAAACAGTTCCTTGCGGATCAAAATTACAATAGTTGTCTATAAATCACAAAGATGGAACGATTACTAAGAACAGATGCCACCGGTAACATCATGGAAGCAAAGGTCTGTCTGACACACGAATAGCATCGGTTGTCTTACCAATTATTTCTACTCAAATCTGTAACATACTGTTTTAGTGTCAAGAAAAGAGTGATACAAAGTTCAACTCGATCACAGGGTTTTATGCATAAAACCGTAACCATGCGAACAAGAAAAAATGAAATAGTCTTCGTGTGAAGTTAAGATACAAAAAGAAAGATGACAATTCATTCTCAATCTTGTAATGGGACCAATGTAAGAGAAAAGTGCACACTAGGAAACAGTGTGGGCAACAAGGAAATAGAGGTATCGATGTCCAGGCAAGCATTTGCGACTACATGTGCAGAGACAAGTTTCACCCCCAAGCATCAACTATTCCCTCGACTACAATGCAATTGCGACTACATGTGCAGTGATCACTGATCCAGAAGAATACTCGAAGGCTTATTCATGTTAAAGCATTTCCGAAAGAATAAAATGGAAATGCCAACCAGGTAATATGCTAAGGACTGTTACATGATCATTTTAAAAAACTTCCTTGAGAAGATCAAGGCTGTTATCCAAAGGGTGCACGGATGGGAGCCGTATGAGGTTGATGTGAAAATACACATACCATAAGACAATACAAGGATAGAAACTAGGTCTTATGTCTCCAACTAGTAGTAGTTGATTAGGTTAAAATTCTCTAAACAGCTCAAGTGCCACAAGATCCTTTTAGACTATTTCTCGGACCAAGTCTTTGTATGTCTTCCTATCCCTAGACTAATACTTTGGACATTAGTTGAGCTTTCTCTTACTAATCACAATGAATCAATACCTTTCTTCTTATCCTCAACTAATAGCTAGCTCTGATTTAGTAGGAAACCAAATAATTCAACTCCAAAGAAAAACATGAAATAAGATTGCTGATTCAAGATTATATTTTTTACTATTGTAGTCTGATTTACATGAACAATTCACCATCTAATTAAAAGAGCTATAAGAAAGTAGTTGGAACTTTATTACAATAAAAAAAAATGCTACTAGCCATAATCTATATTTCCTCTCCTATGATCACATAAAGAGGTGATTCTGTCGTTGCAAAATGCAGGCAGAACATTCATCATTGAGAATGCCCCCCTTTTTCTCATTCCTAATATAAATATGAGTTGTGTACATCTTTCACTAGCACATTACCTTGACATAGCTAGTGGCTTACGAGGAGAAAGTGACCGAACCTCTGGCGCAGAGCTCGGGAACAGCACGTTAAGCTTGTGCATCAAAACATCTGCCTTTGATGGTATTTCATTCAACAAGAACTGTTGGACAATTGGCTTCTTGAACCACTCCAGGACTGAATCCCCTGGAGCCCTCAGCACGACCTTGCTCACCTCAAATGGTGACTCCACCGTTTGAAGCATCTGAGCCACAACCATCTTCAGCGTGGGGCCTGTCACCAACTTGATGCGTCGAGGCACCACACCATAGTACAGCATCCTCTTCCTAAACCTATGCAGTGTATGCACCACAGACACCAGAGCTGCCCCCACAGACAAGTTTCGCACATCCAAAGACCATGCAATATGCTGGTCAAAGACAATAGCCTTGGGGAACAACTTATTCTCATAGGCTACCTTCCAAACACATCTGGCTCGGTTCATCTGGCCAAGTAGCACCAAGTAATTCAAAAGTACATTCACGAAGTATCTTGCGGCACTCTCTTCTAATTCATAATCAATTTCCTGAAAGAACTCCCTCACAAATGACAGCACAGGTTTCTTCCTCTGCTCTGGTCCAGTGAAGATCCCACACATGAACTCATGAGCCCTGTGCTTTGTCGAACTCATGACGTCCATTATAGCCCGCTCATTCTTCTCGTCCTGGCACCGAACCAAATGTGCAAGAATTGAAGTGTAGAGTATCAAATCCACTTTTGCAGCTGATCCCACATAGGTCTCAAGTAATGGCTGTGCAGAATCATAAAGCCCAGCCTTCATGCAAGATTCAAAAAGCTGCCTTATAATGAAGTTGTTGGTCCTGATTCCAGCTGAACCCATGAATCGCAGCCACCTCAAAGCCAGCTCTGTCGACCCACCCTTGATGTATATCATCAGCACATCACTGGCATTCACATCCACAGCAAACCCAACAGCTTTCATCTCAAGCAGAACCTTTGCAGCTAAGTCCAAAAGTTTCTTATTAGCAAGAACACTCAACAGGGATGTAAAGGTACTCAATCCAGGCCGAAGACCAGCATTGGTCATCGAATTGTAGAGCCTCATTGCAGGGTCCACCTGTCTAGCAGCAGTGTGCACCTCGATGAGGCAAGCATAAGTGGATGGTGTTGGGAGGAACCCTGACCTCTCCATATCAGCAAAGATGGAGGCAGCCGTCTCAAGCCGCCCCGATCTGGCATGGGACTCGACCATCATCGTATACAAACCAAAATTTGGACGAAAGCCAGCACCTTTCAACTCATCCCAAAGCTTTAAGCCAGCATCGAGCTTCCCGGCCCTCACCAAAGACTCGATCATGGATACATACATTGTGACCGACGGTCTATATCCGACTGACTGCAGCTCCTGGTACAGCCCCACCGCTGCATCTAGCCGCCCGGCCTTCCCCATGGAATCCACCAGGGCAGCGTATATCGGTAGCCCTGGCCTGCCGGAGCCTTCCTTTGCCTTCATCTCTTGGAAGAGACGAAGGGCAGCATCGAGCCGACCAGACTTGGCAAGGGCAGGAACCATCAGATCATATGTGGAGGCATCGAGCGAGCAACCGCTACTCTCCATGGACTCGTAGATCTCGAAGGCCTTATAGGGCAAGCCTTTGCATAGGAAGAGGGTGATAAGAGAATTATAGGTCTGGGTGTTGAATTCCTTGAACCCGGCGTCTCGTAGTTTCTTGAAACAGGAAAAGGAGATCTCCAGCTTCGAAGCCTGGCATAGATATTGGACCACGAGATTGAGGGAAGAGGAGAAAGATGTCGAGGAGGGCTCGGCATCGTCAAAGGTGGCAGCTTTGAGGATGTCATCGAAGAGGGACTGGATGGCATCGAAGTCTGCGGCAGCGAAGAGACGATCGAGGAGGAGGGCATAGGTGGAGTCGGACGGGGCGAACCAGGGTTGGCGGCGGGCCCAGCGGAAGAGGGAGAGGGCCGGCTGAGGGTCAGCGGCCGGGAGGGCGGCGAGTGCGACGGAGAGGAGGGAAGGGTCTGGGGGGAAAGGGAGGCGGTCGAGGTGGGCGTCAAGGTCGGGGCCCCAGCGCCAGCGGCGAGCGAGCTCGACTAGCTTAGAGGCAGCGGCGGAACGGGGGATGGGGCGGAGAAGGCCGCCATCAAGGACATGGGCGTCTCGGCCGGGCTCGGCGGGGCGGAGGCCGCGGCCGGAGCAGATGACGTCGCCCGACTCGTCCAGGTAGACGATATCGTCCGTCCATTCGGCGGGCTCCGACGACGGAAGTGGGGCTTGGGATTGGGAAGAGGAAGGGGAGGAGAGGCAGCGAAGTGTAGGGTTTAGGGTTTCAGGGCGGCGGCGAAAGAGAGGGAGAGGCTGAGATAGGCGGAGGCCGCGGAGACGGAGAAGCATTATGAGCTTGATCGAGCGACGGGAGACGGAGCAACAGCGGCCGGAATTAACCTCGCGTCAGTAGGGTTTAGTGGAGCACATCACCCTCTGATGGAGCCCACCAATGTCGTGGGACCCGCGCTCTCTCTTATCCCTTCGATGCTACAATACATCGAAAGCTTAGGCAGCACCGAAGCAGTGGCAAAGAGCTGCCACTGCACACCGTGGTCAGCAAGTGAGTTCGGTTCCAACTCAGTAATGCTTCGCATGCAGCTCCTCCCCGCTCGCTTCATAAAACCCAGAGCCATCCCCTCTCGTCCTGCATCCTCCGCACTCCCCTCCTCCTCTTCCTCGCCCGCCGGCGCTACCACCACCTTAGAAGATGTCGCCGCCGACCACGAAGGTCATCCCTTTCTCTCTTTCTCTGGCTACTATTTCCGCTTCTTGATCTCGCTTTCTTTTGAACTCCAGCTGTTTGATGATTTGCTCGACTAAAATCACTTCCTTTCATAACTTGAATATGTCGTCCTACTTAATGTGAAGAATTCGAACACGTGTCCTGTTCGATGTTATGTGCCAGTGGGACTGAGGTGGTCTTTCTCACCACCTCATCGTCAGCTCTGTTTGCACCTTAAGCTGCGGATGGCCGATACAAGGTGGAAGTTCTGCAGTAGGAAACCTGGTGCTTATTGGTAATTGCTTACGAAGCTGTGTGATTTATCAGGTTTGGCGAAAGTTGTCCTAAAGAAAGGGAAGACACAAGTCTTTAAGAATGGAAATCCCATGGTTTACAGTGGCGCAGTTGACAGAATCATCGGTAGGCCTCCTCCTAAGACAGGCGATGCTGTTCTGGTGACAGATGGATCAGAGAGGCCAATAGGGTGGGGTATGTACAATTCTGTGTCGATGTTCTGTGTCAGACTAATGCAATTAGAAGAAGAGGCGACAAGGTAACTATGCTGCCCACACAGATGATGCGTGCTTCGTCAGCAGGGAGGCCTCTGCACTCCAACCTCCAGTTAGCTTAATGTACCAGCATTTTGTTTTCTTGATGAACTCACAGGGATCCAAGCTATGTACTGAACATGGAGAAGCTGCTTGAAGCAAGACTTGATGCTGCTGTAGATCTACGTCGGAGCATGGGACTTCCTTCGGATGACACGAATATATATCGTCTAGTGAACAGTGAGGGGGATAGGTAGGAAAGCCATATTGTAGCTTCTAAAGTTTTCCATCAATGCAGCAGAGTATAGCATGCTTTCAGCTCTGTCTTTCATCTAATGTTATTTTTAACCAATAAAAGTATTAGAACTATATAAGTTGCAACATGGGATACATTGACTTAATTTGTATTTTATATATTCAGAATCTTGATTTCCATGCTTCTTTATTTATTTTTTCAAGTTATATTTATCTATTTTTTTCATAATGATGCTTTAAGTGTTTGTGGAGGGCTGTCCAACTTGGCTTTTTCATGATCACTAGATAGATGAATGCAGGTTGTCAGGTTTAATTGTGGACGTTTTTGGCGATGTTGCAGTAATAGCCTCATCTGCTGCATGGATTGAGAAATATAAACAGGAAATTGAGTTCCTTGTTGGCAGAGTCAGAAATGTAAACCATATAAAGTGGAGACCTTCAACTGATATTCTGAAAGAAGAAGGACTCGAAATATCAGATCAAGGAGACCCTGGCTCTTCTTCATGCCCTGGAAGAGTAAAGGTATAACATCAAGCTCTCAATTTGCTGTTTGTTTCTGAGGGCCCAGTTTCAATAAATTTTGTCATAATTTCTGAAAATGATGTATGGACAGTGATGAAATTGTAAACAAATGTATTTCTTGTTTTTTAAATATCATTCTTTGGCAATATATATAGTTTTGTTACAGAATGATAGTTTCATTTGTGCTGCTTTTACTTTTCTAACCGCTGCTTTCTCAAACTGTTTCATTGTTCTGGAGGAATATAGCTAACCCTTCCTTTAGGGGATGATGCTCTGTCCTCAGACCAAGCAGCATTACTTCAATATTCTCAATCATTTACTTGTAGTGAGTTACCACAAATTTCCAGACATAATGATTGCAGGAGACATTTTTGGTGTACCATCTCATATGTTTAGCTCTTGCATTGTCACTCTCGTTAACGAAGGAAAAACTATCTGGTTTATGATTCGTAAATTTGCCCTGTATATAAAGTCTTGTCAATGTTCCAATTCTAAGTGTAAAATTTGATTTCAAAGAGATTTACAGTGTCATCATATTTTTTAGGATCATTCTACTTTACATTATCCTGTGCAGTTATCTAAAAGTAGACATTTATAAGAATCTGCACATATGTGATTGAGCACATTATCTGAAATATGCTACTTGAATAACTTTGTTAGTCATGATGTTTCTCATTAATGTTTCTCGTGTTAAGTATATTTGTCTTGACTTTTCTCCCAGTATAGCCTATTACTTGTCATTGACCTTAATTTTGTTAGTTTAACACTTCAAACACATGTTTACATTAAAGATGTGCAACTTGTGCATTGCAGGTGATGGAGAATGGCATATGTTACTTAATCTCACTAGAGGGACAGAAAACAGGGTTCTATGCAGATCAGCGTGAAAGCCGTCACCTGATTTCATCAATTTCAAGAGATCGGAGAGTCCTTGATGTTTGCTGTTATAGTGGTGGTTTCGCATTGAATGCAGCATCTGGTGGTGCAAAGGATGTCATTGGTAAAATACTGTAAGCCCATAAACTTAATTGTTCATACATATTGTTTGAATCATACATATTGTTTGAAAGATGCGAAGAGTACTTGTACCATCTTAATTCTAGATGGATAAATTGACCTATATGAGTTTTGTATCAATTAGTAGTTATTTGTTTGTATGTAATGCCACATGTTACTGCTAAAAGTGCTTCTTAAAAAAAAAGTTTAACTATATTAATCTTCTCATTTTCAGGAATTGATTCATCATCGCCTGCCTTGGAACTTGCAAAAGAGAATATCCAACTCAACAAATTGGATCCAGGAAGAATCTCATTTTTAAGAGAAGATGCAACGGAGTTCATGAAAGGTGCTGCTGCCAGAAATGAATCATGGGATGTGGTAATTTTGGACCCTCCAAAATTAGCACCTCGAAGAAAGGTAACCTGAAATATGTTGCTTGTTGTTAATTTGCATGCAAGGGGGTAATTTCTGATAGTTCTAACTATGTGTACATCTGACCTGAACTTAGAAGTGCCTAGAAATAAGTTATCTAGCCATGGTACTTCATTGCAATTTAATCTTTCCATCTTACCAACATAGTGAAGAAGTGAAGTTAACTTTAATTCACAAAACACACCTTCAGGTTTAAGTTTTGTTTGACTTCATCAAAAATCTAGTAAAATTCTTGAGAAAATGAGTGACAGACTATAACATCCCTTTGCAGTGAGATGGAGTAAATTCCCTTATCAGATACTATATAATTGATGGGACAGTAGCTCATGTAACCAGCAAGCCTCCTATACAACCTATGTGCATGCATAGCCAGTGTGTTAAATTAGAAGGAGCATTGGCTCATCTAGTCTGCATTTATGTGCATATTCATCTGATTCAAAATTCTTGCCAGCAAAGCCTGCTTAAGTGACTTATATTTCGAATTAAATTACTTGAATTTTAGAACTTACTTTCTTTTCTCTCAGATATATGTCTTATATAGTTCCTAACAAAGTGTGTCAGCCCTACCAGTATAACATATTTGACTGACATTTTCTTGACATGTAATATATATGACGATCGGATTTCTTATATTTCTTTTATCACTCCTGTCTCTCCCTTTTTTTTTTTTTTTTCTAAAAGTTGAGTTCCTTGTAGGTGCTACAAAGTGCATCTGGTATGTACAGAAATCTGAACTCATTGGCCATGCAAATCACAAAGAGAGGTGGTCTACTAATGACATGTTCATGTTCTGGAGCTATGACGCAGAGTGGATTGTTCCTCAGTGTTCTTCAGGCAAGTTACATCTTCAAGTATCATACTTTTTCACATTACAAACATGATGGAAACATTCACCATTCACATGAGAGTCGATACTAGTTGTGAATTTTGGTGCTTCATGATCAGGTTTGTTACTAATAAGCTTTTCGATGTCAAGTTCCATTTACTTTAAACCGTCTGGTAAAAACAACAGTCAAAAGCTACTTTGTTCGAGTAAGCGATAACTATGGCATAGAGTGTCTTAGATAAGAAGTGAACCGATGATGATGTATAATTTGTTTGCACAACTAGAATTTGATTCATCCATGCAATCGATGAATCTTTTGTTCTGTTCAGGGTGCTGCATCCATGGCAGGGAGAAGAATCACAGTCTTGCGTCAAGCTGGCGTCGCATGCGACCATCCAATCGACCCCTCCTACCTGGAGGGTGCCTACCTCACCAACTTCTTGCTCCGCGTCCTCTGAGAAGACGGTAGAACGTCGATACGACGGTGGCCGGTGACGGTTCTTCGTGGACGTGTTCTTCATGCCTCAACTTCTCCACCATGGTAGACGGAGGACATCGTACCTCTTGCAGGACACCGATGCATCACCATTTGCAGCACAACAAGATCATTTATGGAGTGAAGGAAAAACTAGTCACAGACTGTGGATTAACTCTTCTGATCATTATATCAATCATCATCATCGTCCTTATTTGTTTGCTGTAGTAACATGTATGGTCAAATTAAATTTCGAGCAAATCCATTTTTCTTTGTTGGCAAGGATGGCAAGCTAAATTTCGAGCAAATTAAAAGCAAGCACAGTTTGAATAGGCTCATTTATGCAAATAAAAAATATATATAGTTTCTAATTTTTTTATATTCATAAAATTGTAAATATTGTAATCTAATTATACTCATAAAAATACGAATAGTATAAATTATTCTGATGAGATCATCGATTCATTAATTTTAAGTCAAATCAATGATAATATTCCAAACTAATTTATTTAAATTCACTCTTAAGTCATGTCAACGAAACCAACGGCAAGGAGCAGCCCCGGCTTAAATGTATCCGTTCGTATTCTTCGATTTGGCCTCCCCACCCACCACCACCACCACATCGAGCGCTACTTTATCCTTCCCCAACTTCTGTGCCGCCCATCGATGGAAGCGCCCGCCCTCCTCCTCTCCCCTCCCGCCGCGAATCCGAACCACCCACCGTGTTCTTTCTCCCCTCATCGCGTGCTTTGGCCGCCTCGCCATAACCTCCGCCCCCTCGGCTGCAGCCTCTCCACCTCCAGCGGCCGCGCCACGAGGAGGCCGCCGCTCGGCTCCCCGAGGGTCGTGTCCGAGATGATGGCATCTACCGGCGTCGAGAGCTACACGACCCTGTTGGAGTACGTTGGGAAAGGAGGCGCCGATGTCGGGGACGACCTGGTGGTGCTGTTGAGCCACCTCCAGTACGCCTGCAAGCGGATCGCCGCCTTGGTAGCGTCGCCCTTCAATGCCGAGCTCTGCCGCGGCGGCGGAGGAGGTGTCCCGTCGTCATCGTCTTCTTCCGAGAGGGACGCGCCCAAGCCGCTCGACATCGTTTCGGTACCTCCCATTCCTCCTCGATTTCTATCAATTCGATTTGGTTTCCAAGATTCAATTTTTAGTTTTCAAGAAACTTGATCTTTCAATCTCCTAAAACATGTTTTGGGAAACAAGTTTTATTTTGGATCAGATTGCCAAGAGAATAGCTTTAGACTTACGCAATGCTCACTGTCTTCAGAAACAAAGCATCTTTGAAGATTAAAACAATTGATGTTTCTTGTAACAAACAATGTTCAATTTTGTGAAGCAATTGGATGTTTCCTCCAAGATCGAAGCTTAGACAAGTGTAGCTGGGATGTGCAAGATTGAAGCCTGTATACAGTTTCCTGAGGGGACTGTGATGTCTTTCTCCTGTACAAGTTTTTCTGTGCCACTTCTCTTTAGATTTCAGAATTCACAGAACATGTAGTTAGTGGATGAAACATAAGTTATATATCACAGAATCTATTTTATTATCATAGCATATTTGAATGAGCAAAGAACTATTACCCCTTGGACAAGAAGGTAACTAAATCAACTGATGAAAACTTTGTTTTTAGCATCCATACTTTTCTAGGGCTGAGATCATTATTTTGTGACTCTGTTCTTCTCTTTACCATGACAAGTTGACAAATTTCCTTCGTTGTCTTGGTCTCACCATCTAATGTTGTTTATCTTGAGTCCTCTCTTGAATTCCAGAAGAGTCACATGAGAAGTGCTAGCGGATGGGTGTATAAAGGTTTGTACTAGATAAATGTGGGGAATGTGTGCATTCTACAGATGGTTAACAAATTTGCATTATTTTCTACATGACTACCCCTATGAAGTGATAGGTTTGTGATCTTATTTATATGGTAACTAGTTATTAATATACTTCATTATTTTGATATTGTTGTTAATTTTGACAAATAATGGTGTGCAATTCATTTATAGATGGAACTTTTAGGCTGTGTTAGGGTTTGGGGTTCATGGGTTGAAGCATCCCAACTTAAAATCAAGTGACAAATGAAACTGGATAATTCCTTATTATGTTTAGTTTATGACCTAATTAACTACATGGAATATCTTGGTTAAGTCTATATTTGAAAGAAGGATACTGAAAATTTGCACCTCTTAGTGGGTTATTTTAGCAGTGGCTATCTGGCTATCTGGTAGAAATAGTTTTGGCCAAATGAGTTTTATTTAAAGGTTAAAGGTAGGCGACAAGGAAGGAAATTGATGGGCATTTAGTATTACAAGAATAGGGTCAATTACAATGCCATTTAATTGAAGTTTAAGTATTTAGAATTAGAATAATTCCTCAGGCTAGTAATGAATAAGATGAATTAAGGGCTCTACAAAAGTTTGCAAGTCTTTCTAAACTCATGTTGACAAGCTAAGAAAACCCTAGTCTTTTAAAAATGCTTTGCTTGCTAGGTAGGTTTGTTATTACAAACATAATTTGCAGTTAACCTTGTTTAGAACAACACAAATAATAGAGAATTCAAATATGCTTCCTTGGCTTCCCAGATTTGAACTATCAGCTATATCTAAATGACTGGTTCATTCTTTTCCAACATCTTACAAGATATTATCATGCTGTATCTTTTTCCATAAACAAATTAGTCGATTATGTTAAGTATCAGACTGAAGTTATCTTGCCTTAACAGCTTGCTTTCTTCTTTTGCAGAATGACATAATATTGGCCTCGCTTAGAAAATCTGGAAAAGTTGCAGTTATGGCATCGGAGGAAGATGATGTTCCAGTTTGGATAACTGATCACGGCCCGTTTGTCATCGTTGTTGATCCTTTAGATGGTTCTCGCAATATCGATGTGTCCATCCCAACTGGAACCATATTTGGAGTATACAATAGACTTGCTGAGTTAGACCATCTTCCCGTAGAGGAGAAGGCACAGCTGAATTCTCTGCAGAGTGGAAAACGGCTTGTAGCTGCTGGTTATGTCTTGTACTCATCCGCCACAATCTTTTGCATCGGCTTTGGTTCTGGCACACATGCTTTCACGTTGGATCACTCAACTGGAGAGTTTGTTCTTACGCATCCATCAATTCAAGTTCCTCATCGGGGTAAGATTCTTTCTGTTTAATAGCTTAGAAAACTTTAGCCAAAGAGTAAATATGCTCAACCTTGTTTGCTTTGTTACTTACTATTATTTGTGTTGGGATTTGTGAGAGGAAAACCCAAAACTTTTTCATCTTGACCTTCCACTCTTTCCATCTTTCTCTTTTTTCAGTTCAAGTTATAGATTTGACTAGGATTAATATGGTTTAATGATTTGAAGCATTTATTGTTTTCATGACTGGCTTAATGCCTAAAAGCCAATCGTAAAGATGGAAAACAAGTTTCATTTTTCACATCCACTCTCTTCCATTTTTGCTGATTGAGACCCAAAGAAAAGCAGTCAATTTCTTCCTGGATGTGCAAATTAAGAATCCAGATCATATCTTGGGGTTGTGTTTGTTTTCTCTCTATTTCATATCTCTGTACAAAGGGCAAGATAGCTTCGGCACTTCAGGGTTTTTTTTTATTCTCCACACTCTGTTAACATCAACAAAAAAATTGTTAGTTTCTTTTGATAAAAAATTTGCTAGTTTTATTCTTTGACTCTAACAGTTCGGTATGTTAATGCCAGGGCAGATATACTCTGTGAATGATGCACGTTACTTCGACTGGCCTGATGGGTTAAGGAGATACATCGACACGGTTCGACAAGGGAAGGGGCAGTTCCCCAAGAAGTACTCGGCTCGCTATATCTGCTCACTGGTTGCTGATTTCCATCGCACACTCATATACGGTGGTGTGGTGATGAACCCAAGAGATCATCTTCGCCTGGTTTACGAAGCCAACCCTCTTAGTTTCCTCGTCGAACATGCTGGTGGTAGAGGCTCCGATGGCAAAATCAGGATCCTATCGATTCAGCCAGTTGAGCTGCATCAAAGGCTTCCACTCTTCCTGGGGAGCATAGAGGATATGCATGAGTTAGAAAGCTATGACAGCATTCAACAGAAGATTAATCCCGGGTATGATGTCTGATGCTGATAGCTCATCGATATCGGTTTGTGTTTTCGGTATATTCCACTGAAGGTCTTTTGTAAATGTTGTATATATGTGAATTTGCAGTATGCAAATGAGTGCCTCCTTGACTTTCTAAGTTTTGCAGAACCTAACTCTATTTGCAATTCCTGCATTCTTTTATAGTTGTCTCCTATTATCTCATGATTGAAATATAATTGAATATTTTACCCAAAAAATCTCCTAGTATTGACTTTTTAACCAATGGCACCCTCGATATGATGCATCCCTTTTTTTCCACTTGTATGTAAATATTTTTAATTATTCACTATAACATGATCACATATGTTATTCAAAAAAATAATATGATATTAATTGGTATATTTTAAAAAATATAAAAAAATCAATACAAATTATATAAGAATCATGGCATGTTAATTCTGTGAAATTTTGAGTTAATTATTATATTTCATCAAAGAACGTATTCAAAAGGTTTGTTAATTTTGATAATTAATATTATTAATTCTCATAAAATTAAAAAAATATCAATCATCTTAAAATCGCATCCTATGAATGTTAGTCAGTTTATTATAAATTAATAAATTATACTTGAAATTGAACTAAGTTGTATTTGATCATAGCACTTATTAAAAAAACTTCGATTTTGATAATTAATTAAAATAAAATTTTATAAAGATTAATCAAATCAATACAAATCATCTTAAAATCATGGATAGATGGTTCGATGGAAGTTTGAGCTGATTCACCGAGTTACTAAGTTATACTCGATCAAATAATATATTAAAAAGTTAATTTTAATAATTAAAATCTATAAAAAAAAATTTCTAATCATCTTAAAATCTAATGGTTTCACAGAAGCTTAGGTTGGTTTAGTAGAAGTCGATAAAAATTACACTCGATCCTAGCAAAAAATACTATAATTTTAATAAGTAATTATTATATTAAAAAAAATAAAAAATATTAATCATCTAAAAATCATGTTATAATTATTATAATTTTTTTATTGATTGAGTGAAAATTATCCAATTACATTTGAAATTAAACTAAGTTATAATTTATATTGGATTTGGTTAATAAATTTTTTTATCATCTAAAAAAAGGCTCTTACATAAAAACTAATACTTTTTCAAGTAAAAAAAATACCCAAATATAAATCTAATTCATCGCTCCAGTTTATATACATGTCTTTACGTATCTTCTTCCCCCACGCGATTGGGGCGTGAGCATGCAAGCACCTAAGAGAGAAGGACAGCTGTGGCCATGGAGCTTCGGCATGGATGCAACGTGTCGCCGAACGCCTCGTCGTCTTCCCGTCACCACCACCCCACCCATCTCACACGAGAGTTTGATTCTGCTATAAAGCGAACGAGTTTTGGGTTGCAAGAGCAGTTCTCCTTTACGTGGGAAGCTTTGTTGAAGACGATTCAGGCGCAAGAAATCATATGGCAGCCATGTTCGTAGGAGGACGCTCCGGAATGTGCAGCAACATGTTGAAAGGCATCCCCAACCCTTCCCTTCCTGCCCGCCCCACATCCCTTAAACCCACCAGCTTCTGCTTCCAATCCGCCCGCAGATCCTCTCAGGTATATTTCGATCCTTCTTCCTGTAATGTCTATACAGACTAAGCTCGTATGAGATGTATCTTTGCAGGTTTATAAGAGAGCGGGGGATTACGGCGATGTGGTGGATAGGAATGCTAACAAAGCGAAGGAGTACGTGGAGAAGGTCGGGGCGATAGGAGACAGGACCAAGGAAGAGGTGAGCTCGATGACCGAGGCGGCAAAGGAGAAGGCGAAAGAGAAGACCGACTCGGTGACAGCGAGGGTGGAGGAGTCCGCAGATGCTGCACGCGAGAACGCGAAGGAAGGCGTGACCAAAGCCAAGGACGAGACCAAGTCTATTGTAGAGAAGGCGAAGGACAAGACAGAGGAGGCGGCGGAGGCGGTGGGGGAGAAGGCGAAGCAGACGATGCAGTACGCATGGGAGGCGGCGAAGGAGACCACGCAGAAGATCAAGGAGACCGTGGTGGGGAAAGGCGTGTGAGAAGGCATGAGAGAGAGAGAGGAGTCTTTTCATTTCAAATTATGACCATAATAAAATCTCATCAGCTTCGTTCATTATTGTCGGAGAAGAGTTTGTGTCTTTTCACTTCAAATTATGACCATAGTAAAATATCATCAGCTTCTTAGAAAATTATTAGTTGTTCTTATTAGAGATATGTTTATTCTTAAATAAAACTATATGTATTATTGTCACTATGGATTCTATGATTTTTTTATTATATTATTTCATTATTTACTAAAAAAGGGAGAGGTGGAACAACATGAATCGACCTAGTGTGTTTGGCCTCCCAATCGAAATCTTTATCTCCAAATGTTAACTTCGATGTTAGAGATGTTTTATCGGGGGCACACGCCACCCTTCCCCCAGACGAAGGTCTTCTTGTAGGTCTCAAACTCCTCCAGTTGGACCCCCGACCCGAGGAGTCGCAACTTCACGAAGTTCAGTTCCCTGCCAACCTTCCCCAACTGATGGATGATCCAGACAATCATTCTCATGGATGTCATAGCAATAAACCACTCCATGAGTGCCACATGAGGCACCACCCTTAGAAGGACTACCCTTAACCCCGTAGAAACCCAACGACGATGTCCCTCGAGCACCTCCTCGTGCCCTTCGGGAATGCGACGGGGCGACAAACACCTACTGTTAGCACCTTAATTTGTAACATACCCAATTCGGACAACCTCTCCTCCAACTCAATAGACACTATCGGGAAATCTTCAATCAACATCTCATGCATAGGGGAAAACAAAAACAAAACTCAGATTCTAGAAGTTAAGTATTTAGCTGTTGTGCAATGATTGATATGTAAAAAAACTCGCAAAATCCGAAAACTACACGAATTATGAGAGATGTGATACATAGGGAGATCGTATATCTCTAAAATTTTTTAGATCCGACAAAGAAGACGAAGGAGCACTCGCATACTCCTCTTTAGCGGTAATCTACACGGTAGACGTGGTAACAAGGCACCTCAGCTATGGGATCATCCTCTCCACACTCTAAAGCTGAGAAGGAGGAGAAAATTTCTGAGGAGAAATAAGAGACTTTTCTAGCTCTCTCTCTAGCTCTCCTTTTGTTCTAGCCTATAAACAAAGGAGTGCCTTCTATTTATAGAGGTGAATGAGCATATTCTTGAATGAATTATGTTCACATTGGGAATTGGATCACTATCCAATTCTCCAATTCTATTAGATCTCATTCATAAGATCCAAACTAGGAACTCCGTGAATATCTCATATATGTACCTTTACCCATTGCAATATATATCATATGTATGTGACCCTCTAGGCCTGATATCGAGCTAACCATGAGTCGCTCCCATTTGAACTCCTTCTAATATAGTAAATTATTATCTTCATAATAATTCACTTGACTCATCGACTATGAACATACTAGGCTACTATACTATAGTCCTCCAGACAGTACAAGAGGATCAAATCCATCGACATATTTATCCACAGTTACCATGTATCTATAGTCCCTCATCTAACTAATATCTCATAGACTGTATATTGGACATGGATACTGTGAGGCCACATACGAAATCCTACTGAGTCTCGCTCTAATCAGATTCTCCCGGAGAATTCCTTCTCTCTCAATCTAAACTACGCTGGCCAGAGATTTTGTCTGCGAGCACACATGAGATATTTCTCTTATGATACCAAAAGTGGATGATCTTTTGTTGACACTCAATTGCCTTCGTATGGTTGGCGACCAATCCTGATAACCGATTGTACTAAATATAAAATTATTTCTCTCTCAATCTAATGTAGTCCTCATAAAGAAAGCTAATGAAAGTTTGTATATGTGCGTTGATTACACCGATCTCAACTGAGTCTGCCCGAAGGATTGCTACCTCCTCCCGATGATCGATCAATTCGTGGATGCCACCTCGGGTTACGAATTTCTTTCTTTTATGGATGTCTTTTCGGGTTATAACCATATCCAAATAGCACCACGAGATCGAGAGAACACGACGTTTATCACACACCAAGGCACCTACTACTATAAGGCGATGTCGTTCGGGTTAAAGAACGTGGGGGCTACATATCAAAGAATGATCAACCGAATATTCAGGAATCAAGTCGGGTAGGACATTGAAGTTTACGTAGATGACATGATCGTCAAGAGCAAATTCGCCCGAGCTCACCTCTCAGATCTCACCGAGACATTCCAAACCCTCAATAAATTCAGGATGAGGCTTAACCCCGCCAAGTGTGTGTTCGGGGTGGCCTCGGGCAATGCTTCATCGTCCATCAGCGCGGAATTGACGTAAATCCTGAGAAGATCAAAGCGATCACAAAAATGCAGTCACCTCGGACAATCAAAGAAGTTCAATGACTCATCGTGAGACTGGCCACTGAGCCGATTCATCTCCCGAGCCAAGGACAGGTGCTTGCCCATCCTCCAAGCGTTGAAGCAAGCGAATGACTTTAATTGGACTCATGACTATGAGGAAGCATTTCAAAACCTCAAGGCTCACCTTGCCCGACTACCTCAACTAGCCTCGGTCATTCTATGAGAGTTGCTCGAGCTGTACCTTACCATATCGGAGCACATGGTTAGCTTGGTCCTAGTTAAGCTCGACAAGAAAGAACAGAGGCTACTCTAGTCACATCTTAAGCGGTCTCGAGGATCGTTACCCCCCGATCGAGAAACTGACATTCGCCCTAGTCCTCGCGGCAAGGAAGCTACGACTATACTTCCAAACCCACACAATTAGGATAATTACTAATCAACCTCTGCGTCAAGTCTTTTCGAGTTTAATGCTGCAGGTCGGTGGAGCTTAGCGAATTTGACCTACAATATATCTCAAGAACAACAACCAAAGCATAAGCGCTGGCCGACTTTATCTCAGAATTAACCACGCCTGAGTCCGCCACCCAGTCGAAGCCGACCTGGACCTTCACATCGACAGGTCAGCCAACACAGTGAGAGGAAGGGTGGGACTCATCCTGAAGGGCCGCTATGGACAGGCATATAAGCATGCCCTTCAGCTCGAGTTTAAAGCCATCAACAGTGAGGCTGAATATGAGGCACTCTTATTCGTTTTGCGCTTAGCAATCGAGTTCTAGGTCGAGCATATTGATGTTTTCACTTACTATCAAATGGTCGTCGACAAAGTCAATGAGAATTGTGAAGCTTGAGAACCCACCATGATCAAATACCTAACTGAGGTGCATCGCCTCACTAGCACTTTCAGACACTTCGCCATCTCACGAATCTCATGTCCCAAGCGGACGCACTAGTGAAACTCGCATCAACACGAGCACCGAAAGGATGCTCGCTAGAAATCGCCAGGCTCCACAAACCAACCATTTCCACACCTAAAGTAGCTACGACCGAGGGTGGTAGTGATTGGATAGAGGAGATACTCCACTCTAAAAGAGACACAACGTTACCAACCAACAACAATACGACAAATAGACTCAAAAGTAAAATGCAATTTGTATTAATCCAAAAGGGGTTACGTAGATGGTCAAGCGACCAACCACATCCAAAACTGTCACCCGACAAATAAAAGTACAATGAAGGGATCTAGTCCTCGGGAGGGGTGTTGTCATCAAAAGGCTAGCTCACCTCCATCCTCACATTGGCATCCTTGGGCCGCTCGGTGAAGGGGTCCTCTTTGACAAGTGAGTTTGGGTATTTCACATGGAAATGTTTCAGTGCTACCCAGTACCCGAACTCATAGATCACTTGACCCATCTTCTCCAACTCAGATTGGAAACCTCGAGACTTCTTATAGTCAACTATGGCTTTGTCACCCTCTGCCTTCAACTCGGACTGCAACATTTCAGCCCCCTTTGTCAGCGATAAAACCTCATCCTCGAGCCGATGCCGAGAATCTCGAAGGTCCCTCAGCTCAACACGGTTAGAGTCGGCTACCAGCTCGAGGTCCTTGCGGTACTACTCGGACTTCCCGAGTGCAACCTTGAGCCAATCCACCTCGGCACTCAACTCGGTGGCCCACTTCTTTGTGGTTGCCACAGCTTCTAGGCTGACATCGGCCTTCAGTTCTTTGTTCTTGGCTTGAAGCTACGAGTTCCTCTCCAATAGGAGGTGCACCATCCACCCCACGTCGTGAACGCGGTCGATTAAAGTGCCGGCAAAATGAAGGTCCTGCAAAGGATATGAAGACAAGTTTGGAACATAGGAAGATATGGGAAACCGAGGCGGGATATCTTGAAAAACGCATACCCAAATGACTGACTTGGCGTCCTGATCCATCAACTCCTTGGAGGAGGATTCATACAGCCATTTAGCGAGGGATGGATTAAGCACCCTCCACACATACTCTGCAGCAATCAATCCCTCGGTCCAGACCCGAGTCGAGTTGGTAAGGTTCGACCAACGTGACTTTAGCGGGCCCTTGGCGTCGAGTCATGGCAAGTCATATATTTGTGGGATGAAATAGTGATCCTTCCTCGACTGATCGTCCACTTCGCATTGGTCTCTCACGGTGGGGGGACAGTCGAGGGATTCTGCAGTCTCCGCTGGCTCAGTCCCCTTGTCGCGGTGGGCTCTCTCTGATGTCCCTTTGGGGGTGGCCCTCTTGGGGGCTTGGAGACCGTCACATTCATCTTCTTCTTTGGCGGTTCGTTCCCTCCTCTAGGACGCTTCTCACCCCCATGTACGAGATGCTCCCCGGCTGCCTCAACATGGACTTCGATGGGAGGCGGCGGTGTAGGTCGGCTCGCAGCATGACCCGTCGACTTCTTTACCTTCATGAGATTAAACATGTATGTAAAACAAGAACATGATGTTAGTCTGTCTAACTAAGATTAGACAAGTCAATAGACCAACAAAGTGAGACATACCCCGAGGGGTAGGACTAAGTCCCGCTTTGACCAACCATGCATCAGTCATGTCCTTGATGACCCGAGAAGAAGAGAGGATCCCCAGAGAATGCCGACTAATTCGGACTCGTCGTTCGAAAGACTGAGGGCAACATGGCTCACCGGTCAAGCAGTCCACTTGAGCCTGAAGCCCCACCTCCAACCATGGGAAATGAAGAAAAATCGGGCTTTCCAACCCTTATCGCTGGAGGGAGCCCCACTCACCCAAAATCCGCTTCAAGCGGTCAAGTAATAGCCAACCTATCCCCGACACAGGCGGAAGTAAGTCATAAACAAGTCTTAGGTCGGTACAATGCCCAACCCATGACATTCCCTGAGGAACGCCACCATATAGTGCCATGAGTTAGGCGCCATCTGCGAGGGCGAGATTCACCACCCGTCGAGGCAAGCCTCAGGATGAAGCGACAACTGGAACCCCGCCTCGAGAGCATCAGTCGACAGTCCAAAGCCGTCCGAGAAGGCGTTATAAGGGTGCTGCCTGAGCAAAGGAACCTGAAGTTCATATTCCGTAGGATGCATAAGCACTCCCGCACCTCAGCCAACCGATGGATCGTCATGATCGAGTCACTATTGTAACACGACTGCATGACCATCAAGGCCTTCAGGACCTTGGAGTCAATCGGGGAATACCCGACGACGAACTAACTACCTCCATACTAGGAATACCCGAGGGGCGACCCATTACTTAAGCCTTAGACTCAACGTCTCAGTGGCACCCGAGGGCCCCTCCACAGACTGGTCGATGAACTGGAAGTAGAAAAAATGAGAAGTCATCCCGACCCGCTCGAGAAATGACTGGGGGAAGGCAAAAGAAAAGATCAAAGATGATGACCGAGGACAAGACCCGAGAGTGGAGAACCGAAGGGAAAGATGCAAAAACAAGAACTCACCTCATCCCCAACGTGACGCTTCGCCCACCCAAAGCGTGTGATAGCTCTTTGCCGATGCCTCAGATACCATGCCCCCATTAATGGTAAAAAAAGAAAGTGGAGAAATGACACACATGTCATGCGCCCATCGCAAGCCACGTGGCCATAAAATCCTGATGTCAAACAGCGAATCGTAACATACGTCGAGGCAATCCTGGCATTAGAAGGAAGATCTTACTCAACACTCAAGGCAAATTGATGTGACGGTTGGGCACAACGCGCTAGCGGCTTGGAGAGCCTAAGGCACCTCTCGGTCAGCTCTGAACATGGGGCGCACCTCTAATGGGCTTCTAGTCCTGACTAGCTCCAACAAGCTTGTCTCGACCAACTTCAACGAGCTTTCAGTCCAAACCAGTTTCAACGAGCTTCCAGTCTTGACCAGTTCCAACGGGCTTCTAGTCCCAACCAGCTCTAAGGAGCTTTCAGTCCTGACCAGTTCCGATGGGCTTTCAGTCTCGACCAGCTTCAATGGGCTTCCAGTCTCGACCAGCTCTAGTGGGCTTCCAGTCCCGACCAACTCCAATGGGCTTCCAGTCCCAACTGGCTCCAATGGGCTTTCAGACCCGACCACTTCTAACGAGCTTTCAGTCCCGATCATTTCAAATGGGTCTCTAGCCCCGATCGATCGTAGTGAGCTCCTGGCCCCGAGGGGCTTCCTCAAATCCAGCTCTCCAGCTCCCAAGTGATGTCTAAACTAGTGAGATCACGCCAGTCGCAATACAATATGCATATGCCGATCTTAACTTCGGTGCCACAACAAAGCCCTCCCCGTATCCCTTCCTCGAGAAACTCCTTAGAGTGCTTCTTCAGGAGGGGGGTGCAGGAGCGGGAGAGAATATTGGGTAAATATTGGGCTCGTTGGCCCGACCTGACCACGCCAAGCCGAGGGCCACGTCTGCAACCACGTCATCCCGACCAATCAACCTCGACACGTCAGCTCGAGGATTACATGGACGACCCAGACATGTTAGCCCGAGGACTACGTGGGCAACCCGATAGCCCAGACACGCCAGGTCACTCTGGGCATTGTACTTACGATCATCGACTTCACCAATCGAGACCTTGGAAATCGTGAAAGCACTGCCTTTCGCATGCCCGTACCAATGGTCTGACCGAAGGTGTTGCACCCATTAAGCACCACAGTATGGCCTCTCTTTGCTTAGCATGTATAAATACCCCCCACTATAGCTTACAGAGGGGATCCTTTTTCTGACTCTCGACCTCTTATCCTCAAATCGCTTAGGACCTCTAGAGTCCTGATCGAAATCTCCACCTCCAAACGCTAACTTAGTCGTCAGAAGGGCCTAGTCAAGCACCCCCCTGATGAAGACCTTCTTGCAGGTCCTATACCTCTCTTAAAATCGATATGACCGGCCCCCCTACCTAAGGAGCCACGACTTCATGAAGTTTAACCCCCCGCAAAGCTTCCTCCAGTCTCCGGATCTTGTCAAGTCGATCCTACGCACACGGGCTGAACTGTACCGTGCTGACTCCTCATCCACAACACAAATTCCAATGACAAATATAAAAAATAATATATAATTAATCTCATCATATGCATCAATAAAATTACATAACTTAAACAAATATGCTCATTCAAACCGGTCTATAAAATCTCTTGCTATATTCCAATATGATTTGTGTTATTTTAAATTCATAAATAAATAAATAAATAAATAAAAATATATATATTGAGCACATTATAATATTATTAGGTCAATCCATTTAAAATTTTTACGATTACTTTAAGATGACTTTTAAAAAATTAATTAAGTTGAAAATGATTTGAATTGAGCTAATTCAACTTTTTGCGATCTAAATAGTCACACGATACAAAGAACCGAGAATGGATGGAGCTGGGAACACCTTATTTAAAATCATCAAGAACTCCTGTACTTTTAGCAATCATTGACCTTAGGCATTCTTATATTCTAAAGTACTCGTGTGAAAAAATAAAATCCTTATTTAAATATTAATTTCTTTTTCAAAGTATTGAAATATAGCATTTGCCTGATATTAGGTACCACCACATACTCCTTGTGTTACATCATCACTCTATGTTTCTAATATAAATTAATCTGAATAAAAAAATAGATACTAAAATTGAAAATGATTTACATTTTAAAATATTTTGATGCTGAATATTAATGTAAATTAGATTCTCAACTAAACGAAATCATATTATAATTTATGGGTTTTACATGGATATATATATATATATATAATCTGTGTGTGTGTCGATGGAGGACGCATTGATCCCTCTTAATATATGTTTCAGTTTCTCCTTAGGCGCTTTGTTATCGAAGACGGTGGAGGGCTTTATTAGGGTTTTTGAGCTCTCTCGCCTTGGTCTCTCTCCCCCACCGAAACCGCTGATTCGTGGTCTGTAGTCGTCGGGTTCTAAAGCGCAGGTTCTTTGGAATGGAGATGGACGATGCTCCAAGCAATTTCGACCCCGAAGATCTCAGCAGGAGGGAGCAGTATCGTCGCTACAGGTGAACACCCCAACCATTCCTTTGATACACATCTTATCATTTGCTTTCCTCGTTCCCCGACCGTCCCGTTAGGGTTCGATATCTTCTTCTCCCTATTTGAACAAATTACACTCCGCATCTATCAAGAAGTACCTTGAAATTGTGATGTTTCGGCGCGGTCTCAACACTAATCCGCGATTTCCATTCTCATGGCTTCATATGTCGAGACGTGTGTTGGCGACAGTCATTGCAAGACCACAACTGAAAAAATTGAGACCTGCTTCTGGTATCTGATCTTTGGTGATATTGATTTGAGGTTGGCTTCGGGTCCAGCATTCGGTATTTGTAGTCATCGTGAGGTTTCTTTAAATTATACGGTGAAGGAGAGGTTTGCATAGTGCTTAGAATGTAAGGTGACACTAGATGCTTTTGCATTTGTTTGTTTATTATGTTTATGCCATTAGCCAACAAGGGATATTAGATGTGCATTTGATGAAAAATCAGTCATAGGAAGTGTTCCATGTCCATGTTTCACATGAAATACATAAAGTGGAACACTTAATTACTCTTGCCACCTAACAAAATATAAAACTTGTAATGTCATCTACATGTCTTCTGGTTGTCTAGTGCTTGTATGGCATGAGGAACAACAGAAACGTTGCTATGTTCACGTGACTCAAGCATCATGCTGGCAAAATTTAGATGCTAGTATGTTACAAAGGAAGACATAGATGTGTTGAGTGTTATCGAGCTAAACCAACTGGTGTGTTGTTATATGATTATTCCAATTAGAACTTCTGGATCCCACTTATTGATATGGGGTACAACTTTTGTTGTTTAAGTATGGCATAATCTTATGATTTTATTGTTTCACTTACATTATGCTATCTAGTTCATATGACAACCAGAACATGACTGCATGTTTATCTTGTAAAGGAAAAGGCAATCAACCTCAAACATTTCGCCACTCGTAGGACATTCAGTGTCGAAGTTTTCTGAGGCAAGATTGTTATATGAAGGAAACAATATTCAACGACGGCCTAACACTGCACTTCTCCTTGAAGAGATCAAACAGGAAGTAGACAATTTCGATACTGATGCTTCATGGAAAAGACGAGCATCAATTGATAGTCATGCAGTGTCAGAATTGAAGTTTGGTGATTCATTGCGCCAAGGAGTAAGCCATGCGCTTAAATTTGGCAAACATGAAGATGAGGCATTACTAGAAGCTGGAGAGTCAACTTTTACATTATTTGCCTCTCTCTTAGACTCTGCACTTCAAGGTTAGTATGGTGATATGGACAATTGTCTATCCCTCATGTTGGTGGCAATCCTATGTTCAGATTTTTCAATGCAGACCAAATCAGGTCCTATTGCTCTAATTTAAAGAATAGAAACAATGTAGTTATTGATACACTGATACAATGGAGTATATTTAATTCTTGCTGTTGTTGGTGTTTAGTAACAGTGACAAACCTGTCAATTGTGTTGAATTGACTTACTTAAAATGTGGACCAATCTCCTAATAAGTAGCTTTTTTGTTTTGTATTTGGAGAATGTAAATTTCATAATTCAGAAATTATGTTGGTAGTGCTGGTGTATGCTGGTTCATGCTGATCATGGTGCTACTATGCTAGCTAGTTAAGGTTTGGTGTCTAGGTGCAAACTTGGAAGACCTTGCCTATCAGGATAATAATTGCAATAATTTTCTTTCTCTGGAATTATATCATTCGTTATATGCTGCATTAGACAAAATAAAAGATAAAAAATGGGAACAAAAAATAGAGTAGATAGAAGAGGGGGTTTCCTTGCATTGTGGAAACAGGGTGATAAGTTTTCCTTTTAGTTCACATCTCAGATATGTTTTTGGAATTTGAAGTTCCTTTTGGTGGCTACTGATTATAATGGATCTCTTTTTCTTCACAGAACACTCAGATTTTGTGATGATTGTTGTTACAAGTAAACCTGACTCTACCAGTGTATATATGTTTTAACATTGTCATGTGCATCACAGGGTTGATGCCCTTTGCTGATCTCATTTTGCGTTTTGAGAAGGCATGTCGGAGTGTCTCTGAGTCAATCAGGTCTGTGCCAAATTCAGACTCTGCTTTTATATATTTGTTAGTCCGTGTGTTAATGAACACTATGGTGGGTTGCATTTTATCTCAAAAAATCTAAATATTGTTGTTCATGCATCTTGTGATATAACCCTAAAAAGAGTTTGGTGGTGGGTAAAGATTCAATTAGTTGACACGAAACAATAGGGACATTATGACTTTTTACTGTCTCAGTACATTCCTTGTTACATGTTGATTAATTTGATTTCTTTGATTAATTCAACTTGTGTTATCCCCCTTGATCTTTATTTTATAGGAGTAATTGTCGATATAATATTGCACATATTTAGTGTTTTCTAGAAATTTTAATAAATAATTTGGTTGCCTTTGAAAATACTATAAGCAAATGTAATTTGGAAAATAAAATTTGACTCTGGTTTTTGGTGATAGATATAATTTCAGTTCAGCATCTTGGAGGAGTTTTGGTTTCAACAAATTTGGTATCTAAAGTGATGTTAGCCATCTTGGATTTAGTTCAGAAACACAAAAATGTCGAAGATTACTGTGATATTATGCTTATTGCTAAGATTCAGTCTCATGAAATTGGTGAAATGTCTCTGGACTTGATCGGTGCTGTTGTATTATGTATGATAGGGTGGAACCTAAGTTGATGTGGTAAACATGGAAAGCATGGAAATTATTTTACAATACACTTAGCATACCAGGTGGGTGCAAACCATTGCAACTAGGTATTGGGATGTCGAGTACCACCCAGTTTGTAGACATTATGCTGTAGACCAATTATTGTATTCATTAACTGGTTTGGATCAGCTTAAACTTTTGATATCCTACCATATTTCTTGCGTGTTCTATTCTATCCTATTTCTTCCCTTTCTACCTTTGTCTGGTTGGCTTCTACCTTTGGATGTGGCCTGCCACTGGTGCCTTTTCCCTTGGCACCCCCTCTCACACTATTGATGGGCAATCGTTGAGGATTTGACAGTGAGTTGGGAGGGAAGACGAAAAAGAGGAGAAAAATTGGGGTACTAGAGGTATATATGATTTACCATTCTTTTCCTTTCTTATTATTATTAGTCTATTACTGTTATTCTATTCACTATTATGTTCTTTTGCTTTATCACTATACTTGGTTGTTGCATTATGCAGAATATAAAACTAACTCTAAAGCTAATTTGTGAAAAAAATCCCCATTGATGATTTAGATATTGATGTATAGTAAATGCAATACAATTTAGATTCATTTTATATTATATCGACTAGTGGTTTCATTGTCTGGCTTTCTTTAGTAAGATGCATTTGTTGCCTTGTGACATGCACTGAGGGTTACAAGTCCCTGCCGCCTCAATGTGCCTTGGGTCTCCAACTCTATTGAAGCTTAACACTTTGTGTAGACAGAATTTAATCACTTCCAAAACATTTAAATCAAGAAATGAATAAATTGGAAAGTTGCATAGTCAAAACTATTAAGATATCATTCTTCGTAGTGATAAAATCAATGATGAACTAACAAGAATTTTCTTTAATGATATTTCAATTCACTCTATGAAACAGTTTGGTAAATGTACATCTTAAGAAGAGTGAGCAGGAGTTTTTTTTTTGGGTAAATTAATTCCTCATAGTTCTGTCACATAGATGTATTTTTTGACTGTTGGCTCAATTTGCTGTTAATGCAGGTATGGTAGTACTGGGAGGCATCGGGTGGTAGAGGACAGAATCATGCAGCAAAAGGCTCGTCTTTTGCTTGATGAGGCAGCTTCTTGGTCACTTCTTTGGTATCTCTTTGGAAAAGGAAATTACTCTATGACCATAAAAATCATCTGAGCTTTTAACCTGTATTTTAGCTGGGTTTCTTATCATATGACATCTGGATGTTCAGTATAATCTATGACATGTTTGCAGTCTTTTTCTGTTAAAGACTAATATTTCGGGATATAGGAATTCCTTCCTTGATTTAAATCTTTGTAGAAGTGAAAATATGCATATTGTTCGATAATTTCTTGAAATTTTTTTTGCTTCTACAGTTTATGTTCTTCAAAAAGTGATGCCATTGTATTACATTCAATGGAATCTTGTAGTGAAGTTGTTTCCTAGTGTATTTGTTTTTCTTTTTTTAAAGAAAGTCAACCTTCAATTAAAAGCCTGGGACAGCATCAGTCCCCAAAAAAATACATAATTCTCCTCCAAGACTGGAGAAGAACAAAAAAGCCTTGCCTGATTAGCAAGGGTATGAGCAGTAGTGTTGTTTGTCCTACTAACATGCTCAAAACACAAAATATTGACAGACAGCTAATTTGAAGATATCAGAGCAGATATTACGGAGCTGCCAAGAATAGGCCTATCTCTATATTACATATCAACACAGCCTCTAAAGAGTTAGATTTGACAGTGAAGTTGGAAAAATTCGGCTGAGCAGCCAAGTTTAATATGTCGCAAATGGCCCATAGTTCTGCTTGGAGAGGACTAGGAGCTTGATGTGTGCTGCTTACCTCATATAAGTTGACACCATTGTGATCTACAAAACAGAAAGCATTCCTGCATTAGAATTTGTGTTAGTGAAGGAGCCATCACAAAAGAGCAGTAAGGGAGAGAGTGTGTGTTTGGATTCTGTTCCTGAAAGGGGAGAAGAAAAGAGTTGTCCTCAGGGGGCTAGGGTTGGTTTTGACGATCATTGCATTTGAGGGTTGAGGAAACTTTAAACCAGACAGTAAGAGGCTGGGAATGACGGTTGCTGAACTTGGTTTCATTTCTGTCGTTCCAAATGATCCAAAGAGAGGTAGCAATAACAAAAGTAATGTCGACTGAAAACTGCCTTCCTCTTTGTTCTCCTTCCCTTCGCCAGTCCCCATTAGCCCATTCATGCATGAAAGAAAAGCTGAAACCCAGTTTTGACTGTAAGAGATCCCAGTAGGATTTAGCAAGGTGACGAGTGAAAAAAATGTGTTTAGCAGAATCAATCCCCCCCATGATAGACACAACATTGATCCACATAGCAGTGAATCATGTTTGAAAGCCACAAAGGGGTAGGCAGTCTACCCCAATGGAGTTTTCACAAAAAGATTTTGATTCTAGGAAGAACATTCAGCCCCTATACAGCCTTCTAGCCAACCCAATTCTTCCCATGGTCAAGATGCTTGTCCCTCAAGAACTGTTAGATGCTCTATGATGTCGCTAACCCTTGCAGGTGAGGACACCAAACCCAGCTGTCATCATCATCGGACTTGGAGGTTAGGTGTATACCTGATATCTTACCAACTAGATGTGGATGAAAATTTTTGTTGAGTAGCTGCATATTCCATCTTCTTTGGATTATCAAGTCATTAACACAGTACATTTCATTGGCATTGTCACAGTTGATGAAGGTTGGTCATTTGCTTGAAGGAATACAGGATTTCCAAGGGTCTTCCCAAAGTCTAATCTTTAAACACAAACCAACTATTATCCTGAGCCCCTCTTTAATATCATTGATGGTACAGGTTATACCTTTCCAGATTGGGGAAGCTCATATTACCACCTAAATCCCCCTTCAACAGTATAGCCCAGAGAGAGTTGGACCTATTCAGAATCAGGAGAATGCGCCTAGCATGTCCCTTACACCTAAGCCTCTAAAGTCTTAGGGGCAGTGATATGATTCCAGCTAAGCAGTCCGAGTTTTCTATGGGTGGAGGTGTGAGAAGAAAGATTTGCTGTGCTTAGATATGTTGTTGGCAAATTTGTTGGTGGTCTAGCAACTCGCAATAGAATGTAGAGGAATGGAGTTAAGGAGAGAATTTATCAGGATAACTTTACCAGCTTGTGACAGGAAGTGTTTCTGCCACCTGTTAATCTTGCTAAGGGACTTGTCTATAATTTGTGTTTGGATATTGATGGGGACGCAATTGTGAGCTAGAAAACTACCCAAGTAAGGAATAGGTCAGGTTCTTTCCGTGAACTCTAGGGTGCTGCAAACCCTGTGCTTGATTTCAGCAGGGCAGTGCTTCAGGAAGAAAATAGCAGATTTCCATTGGTTGATATTAAGCCTTGTCAGAGTGGAGTATAATCTCAAGACCTTGGAGAGATGCTTGCTCGAGTTAGGGGTCGTTCTAAAGGTGATAAGAACATCATCTGCAAAGGCAGATGCAAAATTTTAATGTTTTTGACAGGGAATGGTTTGATTTTGTTCTGATTTACATTCAAATCCAAAAGGGAAGAGACAAGCGTTGGACAATAACAAAAAGGCAGGGGGACATAGGATCTACCTACCGAAACCCTCAGTGACTTTTCAACCATCTAGAGCTGAAATTGTTGATGTTGCATTTGAATTTAGGGGAAGCAACACAGGCCATGACCAATCAATTAGCCTTTGAGGGAAGTTCATTATGCCAACAGTCCTTGCCGAAGGAGACCAAGATAGGGAATCAAAGGCTTTTGTTAGTATATCTTAATAATAATGAGAGGTTTTTTGCTGTGTGAATTGTACATTGAGTGGGTGAGCTCTTGGGCAATGATAATATTGTCATGGATACATCTTCTCGGGATAAAAGCATACTCTTCTTGGTTGATGAGGCTATCAAGAAGGCTATGGGGTGGAAGACATTGATGCGAAGGGGACTCCTTCTGAGGGATGAAAACTAGAATAGTTTCCCCCCAATTGTCCAGAAGGACAAAAGTCTTGTGGAATTCCTTAGAGGCTAAGAATATGGAGGGCTTGAGAAGGTCCCAGAAGTGGATGAAAAAGTCTACCATGTTATTATGAACTTGGTTGAAATTGTCGAAGTCATGTGTCACCCTTGTATTATCTGTCCGCAAAAGCTCATCATAGTTGCAACCTTGCTTAGGTTTTGTAGGATTTGTAAAAGAGCAAATTGATTAATTCAGAAAATGATGGCGGACAAGCCTTGACGTCTCGCAAAGAGGTTCGCTTTACAAGCAATTCAAAAAACACTTGGTGTGCAAGAGAGAAAAGAGAGGAATTAGAAAACAAGGACTTTAGAAAACAAACAAACGATTGCAAGTCCACAAATAGTAGAGTGTTGCGTGCGTTGGCAAGTCCCTATAGTCTTTATGTGCAAACTTGTGAATCAAATCATACTACACCTTACCCCCATCTAACCCTATTCCACCCCGATGGTTCTAGGGTACTGAGATAGCTGACATGTCACATCTCACCGTAGCTTGTAGAAAATAGGCCATGACACGCGAAAAAACAGGCTATTTTGGGATTCTTTTGACCATTCTAGTGAGCGGTTGCTTTTGTAGCTTGCAAATGCTTTTACTCATAATTTTTAAGCAAAAACATACAAAAATAAGGCAAAACACACTAACAAACATATGTACAAGCAAACAAAAGTGATGAATAGTCCGTTGACAAAGGTATTATGGGTGCACAACAATTGTCCGTGATAGTGTAGCCATCTAGGCCCGGGCTTTTTCCCTGGCCCATCGACTTGAGGGCAGGAAGGATTTCTGAGTTAGAGAAATCAAAGGTAAGGCTGGACCACTTATTCGTACTAACTTGAGGGAGAGAGGGGCAATTAGATCAGTGCGCACTACTCCATGGTCATCCACCCAAAGGTTGGAGTACCAATTGGCAAAGCAATGACAGAAGTTATTAGGGTCCTGCAAACATTTCCGATGTTAAGCTTTAAGAGACTAACAGTATTGAGGCGTTTTCTATGTCTGACCAAGTTATGAAAATACTTGGTATTCTTATCACCTTCCTCAACCCATTGGACCTTGGTTCTCGACCACGACTTGATACAGATTTGTCTATTCAAGGCCATATGTTTGTTATATAACCCATTGTCTATTCAGGCATAATTCTTAAGTTCTCCTTGGACTCAATGTTCTTAATCTGCTTGGAAATAGAGTGAAGATTCTTTTCGAGATTGCCCAACATGAGTTCTGTCCCCAATGGACTAGAGGCAGAACTTAGACTCTGGAGGTTGCGGTGAAGCAAGACCAAGCATTAGGACAGATGACCTCAGTTGGCCAGGAGTTTTGGAAGACATGATTGAGGCTATCGTATTCAAGCTAGTGAGGCTCAAAGCAGAAAGGCTTTTTGGTCCTTATCCTAACCGAATCAGTGAAGATCTTAATAAGGGCGAGTTGTCAGATGCTATCCAAGGCAAATGGAAAACAAATGCTACACTAGATGCTATCGTATTTTAGTGTATATGTTAATATGAATTTTTTGTAGAGAGAATAAAATTTTCTCTCGCTCTAAATATTGTTAACAAAGTTATACTAGATTTCGAAAACACACTGATTGTGGAAGTTCTTTGCTGAGAGATCCTTCTAAAAGACTTGGGTCTGAACAAATAAATCTAGTTATCTGTTTGAACCAGTCTTGCTCTGCTTTCATCTCGGGTATCAGATAAAACCTAAATATTTTAATTTTATAACATATTCATCTACAGCAAGATTTTTTCTTTGAATTCTCATCTCATCAATTTAGATTTTGTTAATAATCATATCTTTCCTGCATAACCTTTCATAAAACTTAACCACTTTAGGCAGTCCTGACTATCCTGGAATATCTTTCTTCTTTCATTTGTCTCTGTGTTCCATGGCTCAGCTCAGCTCAGCTTATGCAGAGTCGACAGGCAGAAATATAGGTCCATTGCAATTTGTTCTATATCATGTGTGATATCATGTTCAGTTTCCGTTTGCATATTTTAACTGCCAATATATAAGCTCAAATATTTATGAGATAGAACATTTTGATTGGAGGCTAAATTGATTGAGAAGAATTAATTGGGATATTTGACAGTTCGCAAATGGTTGCACACTACAATGGAATGCAGGTTCATGGTAGGGATTATGGTGGTGGTGAGTTCATCTAGATAAAATAATGTTGGGGTCAAAAAATTGATTAGAAATTAGGAAGGAATATTGAGGTATGATAAGGAGATAGCAATGAATGATGTGGGCAAGAGTGAGTACATGGGCAGAGGAGAAGACGATGGACAAAAGTGAATTGAGGGGTTTAATAAAGCAGAAAGCACTATGATTAGGAAAAAGTAAGACTGTTTAAATAATGTTAACTTCTTGCACTTTTTTGTCTCTTTTTTGGCATAACTAGTTGGACATGCTTGCCTCCTCCTACTGGATTCTTCCATGCTTGTGTTGTACATGGACTTCTGGGATATATTATTCCATATCACTGGATGTTGCATGTTTATGTAGTTTATTTATTTTTTACTAAGTTCACAACATCAATGAAATAATGATCAGATTGTTTTTCATATGGACTTTATTCTTCTGCTTTTAGATATGCAGTTCTGTTTACTAGAAATATTATATACCATGGGACATAATAGTTCCTGAAGTTTTAGTTTTTCCATATTTGAATTGGTTTCACCATACTGCAGGAAATGAAGAGCTTCCTGGAAACCTCCTTGTGGTAATTATGATGAAAACTCTATTCTCATTATTCTTTTTTAGACTTAATGTAGTATTTTGACTCTTTTTGCTTGAACTCTGCAATGTTTGTTATTCTTTGCAGACACCAACAACATCACATCAGGAAGCCTGCCGTTTTGTAATGATGGATCATACGGCACAACTATGCCTTCGAATTGTCCTTTGGCTAGAAGGTCTTGCCTCAGAATCTCTTGATTTAGCAAAGAAGGTGTGCTATTTATGTGCATTCATGTGAAGGTTTAGGGCTATTTTATGCTGAGTGAGATAGGATTTTTTGATGGTAAATACCACTGCTAACTGTGAGGAATTGAACTTGAATATTCAATCTTTGGAGAAGTGATGGTATTTAAATGGCTGAGTTAGCATTGAGATAAAGTTACTGTATATACTATCAAGGTTTGATATACCGGTCCATACCGGTGTACCGAGATTATCTCGGTATGGTATGGTACATGGTACCGGGCAGTACACACAGTATACACCGCCTGGTATATTAAAATATATTATAATATAATATAATATTAAATATACTATTAAATATTAATATTAAAAAAAAGAAAAAAACTGGTGACATCGCGTCGACCTTTCTCCCGAACGGGGAGACGTTCCGTCTCCTTGCGCGGGAGAAGAATCGTCCGCGGGCGAGGACGGCATGGTGAAAGGTGGTCTTCTTCTTTCTTCTTCTCCTCTTCTTCATTCTTCTTTTCCTCTTCTTCTTCTTCTTCCCTTTTTCTCCCTCAATCGACTGCCGATGGTCGATTTCTCCCTCAATTGACCGCTGACGGCCAAAATCGACTGCCAACGGTCGATTTTGGTGGTACCACCCCGTAGCGGGTGGTCTGCGTACCAGTAACTTGGCGGATTGGTACATATCGCCCGTATCGGGTGGTATAGATCAAAATTGCAAACCTTGTATGCTATATAGTATTTATTAGTTATCAGGACAGTCCTATATAATCAAATGACATGGTAGGACTTTGACTCTATGGTTCCACCTTAATTACGTAGCTTTTACTCTCTTTTAATCAAAATGTAAAATGTGCAGGTTTAACATAATCATTGGTTGGTTTTCCACAACTGGTTTTGGAGATCTTTGATCAAGGGCTGTGAACTCAATTTGTACCAACATTTGGCTGGGTGTTGGACCAGTACAGTGTGTGGGTGCAGACCAAAAATTCTCTGTGTTCATATATGTGGCTGTTGGATTTAAGTGGGAATGAAAAAGAAACACAGAGGGGGATAAAAAAAATGTACTTGGTCCTATTGTTCTTTTCACGTGTAGTCTTATAATTAAACGTATTCCTCTTCATTTTTAACTTTCTTGCTAATTGCAGAGGAAAGAATGACCACCACTCAGACCTTTCAATGATTCAATGTTTTGAATCTCCAAAACTTCAATTTGTGTGTGTCTTAAATAGTGGATCTTAACTTCAAGAATAAAAAAAAGAACCATAATAAGGGCGTTCCTAGACAGGTACTTTTGGTTGGTACCCTCAGTATGCCACAATTACTTAATTTCTTGTTACAAATAGTAAATCAATTGAAGCCATACATTTTGGTGGTGGTGTTTTTTCATCACAACCTTGAGTTCATCTTTTAACTTTTTTGTTCATCTGCTGTTAATACTGTAATAAAGGACCATGTACTGCCTAAAATCCACCTAGTCTTAAAACTGAAATAAGGGATCATATACTGCCTAAAAGTTGGTTTTCCTTTTGTCTTTGTTGATGGTTGAAGCCTTAAAGGCTAATATGTTTCCAAGCACTATATTGACATCATAAGTTTGTTATTATGTCTAACCAGTCTTTACTGGCTTGCTAGAGCACTATTTTGTAGATGAGAAGGTTTCCTGTTGATTCCCTATTTTTTCAACACCTTCCATGCACTGGGTAAAGCTGAGTAAGGGCCCATGGGTTCTTGATAGCTGCTTTTGTTTTTAACATACCGCAACGTAACCGCCAAACATTTGAAGCAAACATTATATATCTATAACTATGTTGGTTTAATCTTTATTATCGAGTTATTTTTTTCTTTCAGGTGAGAGGGTCTCATGTTGGCTCCTATTTTCCAAGCTCTGGTGTTTGGCATCATACTCAGAGGTATTTAAAGAAAATGAGTGGTGATCCGACAATAGTTCAGCACATGGATTTTGATGCCTCAACACGTGAAGTAGCTCAACCAATTTTGGATGACAAAGTACTTTAAACTTCATCTCATATTTAGCTTATGTGATCAATGTTTTATATTTTTACTATTAAGATGCTCTGTTATCAATATACTGCAGCTGATGCAATTATTTTTTTGGTAATTTTCTCATTTTGCTGGACTTAAATTGGCTTGCAAATGCCTGTGCAACATATTTGATCTCCTGTATAAGTTAACTGTCCATATTGTTTGATTTGTGCTACATTATATTTCTGTCATTGTCTTGTTATTAATTTAGTTTCTCTATTCTGATGTTTAAAATGGAATTACTTGCACGCATCCACTGTTAGAAAAGACATTATTTGAGTAGAATTTTTGTCTGAGCCCTTTCATGTTTCTTGTTTTGTTGTTTAAACTGGAATTACCTGTATATATTTGTACTGTTACAATAGCCATTCAAAAACTTGTTATTTGATTATGATTTTTGTGTGAGTTCATACTTCCATCCCTCATGTTTTATTAAAGTTTTGTTTTTTGCAGTTACATATGCATTTTCATCTGTATTGATAGAATTGACTCAGAGCTCAATTTACACTGTTGAAGATGCTATTTACACTGTTACCAACATTGTTTGGAAGGCTGAGGGTGGGAAGAATTTTGCTGAACCCAAGAATGCTTTGCCATTTGCAGTAATTAGCTGAAAGAAAACCATCAATATAGCTATCTAGAGAACTTAGATCTTATACACCACTATTTTCCTATAGCTGTGGTATATGGTTTAGTTCTCTCTGATGCTATATTGTTGTCCCACTACCTCTCTGTTCCTTTTTTTTGTTGTGGCTAAAATTTATTGCTGTGTTAGCTTTACTGTAGTTCAGGTACTAATGACGGTGGAGTACATCCATAGATTTGAACTAATGATAAGGAATGTAGTCAGGGATTTAGCTGATCCTAGTTTCAACTTGATCAGAAGATCAAGGACTTTTCACTTTTAACTTGCATGTCTTACTCTCTAGAGGCTGATTTGGGCTGTATATGAATATTTCTAAAAAATGAGCTTGTTTGTAGCCTAGGGATGGCAAGTACAGATGCTATGTGCTTATAATGGGAATGGAAAATTTTAGAGCGAATAAATGTAATGTCCTCCAAAATCCCACATAAATTTTGAAAATTCATGTCATGTAGACCTTAACAAGGACATCAAAGATATGATTATACATGATTCGTATTATTCTTTGTAAGGAAAGATTACTTTTTGGTTGATATTGCAACTTTCATGCCTTCTTCTATCCGTCATAAATGATTACATTAATGCTTGCTGGTGATGTGAACAGAAGCAAGATGAATTATTACTGGAAGATATCTGGACTTTACTTCGAGCAGGGAGATTGGAAGAGGCATGCGAATTATGTCGTTCTGCAGGGCAGGTTGGCAATGGACACTATATTTGTGAAACTTTACCCAACCATTCGCTTAAAAGTTATTTATTTCATTTACTTTGACTCTTCAGCCTTGGAGAGCTGCAAGTCTTTGCCCCTTTGGAGGGTTTGATCATTTCCCTTCTGTTGAAGCCATGCACAAAAATGGTAAGACGAGAACTTTGCAAGCCTTTGAATTGGAAAGTGGCATAGGTCACCAATGGCGTCTTTGGAGGTGGGCATCATATTGTGCCTCGGAGGTATGACTTCTTATTGGGTTCCTTTTTTTTTTGCTGTATTTTTTGAGTTCATCTTCTTCCAATCCTGATTCAGTCTTGCAAGATAAGGAAAAAAATGGTATTCTTTTGATTTATTTTTATTCTACTATTGCCTATTTATGTTGTTTAAACCCAGCTTTTAACCTTTATGGAGATCTTCTCAGAGAGCTGGACTGGAAGGGCATTGTTCAATGTGTTTCACTTTTTGTTGAGATATATAGTATGATGTATTATGTAATATATAACATAATAATATAAATATTTTAAATAATCTTCTACTTCATATTTTGTTGAATATTTAACTTTCTAGAAAGGCATATGAAATCAAGGTGTAAAGGATTAAACTTTGTGAAAGAAATATTTAATGTAAGAAGTTCTTACATTAAATATAGTGAAGAATAATTCAAAAGAGGGTGAGCTTCGTGTAGTAAAGTTGTTTCTCTGTGATCCAAGTGATTAGAGTTAGAGTCTAGAAACAATTTCTTGCTTGTACAGATGACACTGTTACACTTTCTGAAACCCCATATTGTCAGGGAACTCCTGCAATGGTCTACCCCTATACAATGGAGATACAAATATTAAAATTTATTTTTATGTATTTATCACAAAATAATTAGTAATTATATTATACAAATACAACTTTATAACTAGCAGTTATATACAAGTCATGCAGAAGGTGCAAAACTTATTCACCTGTAAGTTTGATGATAGCAATGAACACCATTGTACTCCAATGCTTCTTTAACCAATGTGCATCAACTGTAAGGTGATGCAAAGACAAATAAAGAATAATTTCTTTAAAGACAATGCCCATGAAATTTCATATCAATTATGGATACCATTATATTTCCTTTTTTTCTGACATATCTATTCTCTTGAAAGGTTAAAAACATTGCAACAATGATGACTGTTATAGAGAATAGCATACATAATAGTAGCAGCATGTTATCTGTTTTACACTTATAATAGTTGGTATCTCTTTTGTCTTTTCATTTTAGCTTTTGTCGTCTTCTTCTCCTTCCACATTTCTTTTCTTTTTTTCTTTTGATCCTGTCAGTTCACAAACAGTTGGCCCTCTCTGGTTGAATTTCATCAATTCTAGTCCATTTGGACTAGCTTCTCTTTGTAAAGCTGAAAAACAGCCAAATTAAAATCATAGACATACCATTGGATGTTTATGCATATCAATCGGTGCGTGGCAAGTTGGCACTAGATGGTCTGAATGAATACATTTTGATATTACTTTTCAATTAAACTGGATTTTATCATTAGAAGCAAGATACGTAAGGGTATATTTCTAGTAAATGGAGGGTCTGAAATTGGATGAAACAAAAAAATAAGATTTTTGGTGAGTGATGGCCTTTCACCTATTGTTGATTTCATCTGAGGTCTTCCATCTCGATTCATATGGATATTTGCCAGTTACATTGCAATCTGGAAGGAACATGGCATATGAAGTGACATCCTTTTTGGGTATATCAAAGGAAAACCTTGTTTGTGCTGTTTATCTACAGGTTGGGTCAAACTAAAATAGACCTGATTAAAATCCTAAAGGACAATGCTTGCCTATGAAGCTTGATAAAGAATTATTTTAGGGTTTTAGAAGGGTGCCAATACTATTTTGATCCTTCACTGGTTGCAACTAACGAGGTGCAACTAGCAGAGTGGTCCTAGAATGAGGAAAATATCTTCAAGAAGAGGCAAGTTATATTTATTTTTTTTCACTTTGTATCTGATTATATTTCTTCTCTCTCATTCCCCTGGTCATAAATTTTAGTATTCTGTCGCATCAAAGTTGATTTGATGCTTTTGCCATATACATCATATTCGAATCTTATGCTTGTTTTGAGATAACAATCAACTGATTAAATATGAATTGAACTCCAAATGTCTCACAAAAATTTAACATATTTTAGATGATAAACTTGAACCCAATATAACTATAATATGGATTCAACTTGGACCCAACATAATCAGTTGATTTAATTTCAACCCAATTGGACTTAAAATGAACTTAATCTCAGGTCTGGACTTCACCAAAAACAAATAGACAAAAAAGGAAAAGAAGGAAGAAATTGTATACTTTAATGGGAACATTAAACAGTGGATATTTTACAAAAGTCCATTCTTAGGCATCACTTGAAATATAGATATGAAACCATTAATTATTAAAAATATTAAATGATGAAATATTATATAGATAAACAATATATATTACATTGTTGAGCAAGATATATAAGTTAAGTTTGGGTCTGCATTCTGATATCTGTAGACTTCGATTGGAACTTAAATTTTTGAATGGGTCTGGTCTTCGATTGATACCTATCCCATCTTTTGGATTGATACACACCAGATGAGACCTTGTGTCCAGATCGGATAAGGTTGTGTTTGATTTCAGGCCACGTCCATTTGTGGGTCTTAGTGCTATCACTACACGGGCATCTTGTGCCTCAGCTCCTCATGACACAGGCAGCTTATGCATCATCTCCCTGTTACACAGGCAGCTTGTGCCTTGTCTCCTCAAGTTTATGCATCTGCTGTTCTGCTCTTCTTGTCTATCATCTCGTGCTTCAAGAAGAAATGCCCGAATATTATTTATCTAGGTTGTATTATTGACTCAGAACTGTTATTTCTGTCACCCTTGTTTTATATTGTGTTTGGTTTATGCTGACAGATTGATGCATAAAATTGCCTAATATTTTCAAGCTTAATTGCTATTCACTTACATTTGATTGAAATTCATGTTCAGAAAATTGCAGAACAGGACGGTGGAAGGTATGAGATGGCTGTCTATGCTTCGCAGTCTAGTAACTTGAGACGTTTGCTACCTATCTGTACTGACTGGGAGGTAGTATTCTGTCAGTGTGCAAGGTTTTCATGATTTGTCACTCGTATTGCATATTGTCAATATTTAATTGTTACATATATATTTGTTCACTTATTACTTCCTGGTCACTATTACATGCATCTCATTTCATAAGGGTGTTCACTAGAACTAGTAAAAAAACAGACATTCGATCCATACTTAATTTCCTGTTGGTGGTTTAGTCAGCCTGTTGGGCGATGGCAAAATCCTGGCTTGATGTCCAAGTGGACTCTGTATTAGCCCAGTTTCAACAAGCTAGACCGGAAGGCAAACAATTTGGCGAAGATATAAATGGGTCTTCCATGCAAGGATTATCTTCTACAACAAGTTCAGAAAACTGGCCATGTCATGTGCTTGATCAGCAACCAAGGGATCTTCCATCACTTCTTCAAAAACTTCATTCAAGGTTTGAAATGTGACAATGCTCATCATTGCATCCCAGCTTCTTCCTAATTCGTGTAAATTTGTTACTACTGCAGTGAATTTGTACATGAAGCTGTTTCCAGAGCTTGTGAAGAACAGCATCGACAAATTGAGGTAAGGGATTCAGATTCATTTACATTTTAAATCAAGAAAAAATATTTTGGCGTTTGCTTGTAAAATATTTTATAAAGGATATTTGAGTTTGTATTTGAGTTACTGTACTAGAAAATATGATGTAAAACAGAAAAGGATCCAGCTTTTATCTTGCTTCTGCAACTATGGTTGGTTTATGGTGCAAAAGAGGGGCCTTGTTACATTTTTCATGCTTACTTTACTATTGATTGGGAAAACATGTTCAATTATGCATACTTATGGTACTTTTACATTGATCTAACGTGATCTCCATGTATAATTATGCATATTTAGTAATGCATGCTTAATTTGATACCTTGATTGCAATTATCCATCTTTATTTTTAACTCATAATTTCTTAGTATCAGATGCTCTTGCCTTCTTAGCACTATCGAAAGCAGCTGATCACATCATCTGTTGCAAGGTGGTAATTGTACCTTATCCTACTGAAATGGTATACTAGTGTACCTATTGCATCAGTCTATGATGTTAAGCAGTTTTTAGAATCTTTTACTGGTGTTCTTTAGTGTTTTTGGTACTGCTATCTTGAACCCCAATATAATGGTAGTAGTAAGAAAAAGTACACATGGATAAGAGGTTCTTGGAGGAAAGGAAGACAGTGACATCTTGCTTATAGACAATATTATGTGATGGTTCTCTGACCTTCTGGTGTTATTGCACCAGAGAAAGCCAAATGACTGGAGGGAGTTGGTGTTAGCAGCTCACATTGTTGGAAAATAAATAGAACTCATTGTTTCTGTTGTGTTATTTTTTCAATTTATGCTGTCTCTCTAAAACATGTGTCTGTAGATGAATCTCATGCTGGGAGATATGGCACATCTTCTAGAGCTACTTTGGGCATGGATATCACCTTCAGAAGATGATCAACATATCCTTCGGTATTGACATTTAAAATTTTGATGCTTCCATTATTTTTTTCTTTACTATGTTAGAGACTTCAAGTGTGCTTTCTGGTAGAATTCTATTCTTAATTGGATATTGTCCACTTAGGCCTCATGGTGATCCTGAAATGTTACGCTTTGGAGCACATGTGGTTCTTGTTCTTCGGAATTTGCTTGATGATGATATGAAGGATGCTTTCAAGGAGAAGCTTACAACTGTTGGTGATCTCATACTTCACATGTAAGCCATGTTTATGCTTTCCTTCTTTATATGATAGTGCAGTTTTTAGGTGTCCTGCTACAGTATGGCTATCTTTGTGGATTTATTTCATCAGCTGAGGAGACAAATAATTAAGTCTCTCATAATGAATTCAGTAGTTAGTCATATTTTTGAGAGGCTTGGTCATGTCAAGTCTTAAGCTACTTCGGCAGTGGGGGTGTAACTTTATATTCAAAAGTTTAATATCATTTTCAGCTCTAGTTACCAACCTAATTTCACCTAGGTTAGGACAACCTCAGTCTACCTAATTTAAATGGGTAGGTCAGCTACATGTCAAATTAAGATATACAACTTTCGTTTATTAGTTATCATTATTATTATAGGAATCATTATTATTAGCCTCTGCTTTGGTCTGTGATGGAGAACTGGGCTTGGTAGGTGAGAGCCACATGTTTATGGAGTCTGACATTGTTATGGAGCTGAGTTGACGTTGTTCTATGCCTTGCCTTTTTCTTAAGAATACATAATGCTCATACAAGACGATTACAGGACTTGAACCCTTGACCTCTTAATACACACATTATGCCTTAACCATCACAATATCTTCTTGGAGATAATGATATTCTCTCACAGATGTCATAAATGGAGAGTAGTACTACCACAGAAGTAATAGTATTCTCTTTTGCTTTTTTAAGTGTGGAGTTAAAATTGCATTAGAGATGTTTTTGCTTGATATTTTGGCACCCAGGACCAGCTGATCATTGTATGATGCTGTTTCAATATTTAAAAGGTCGACCTCTATGTGTATCACAAGACATACAAAATAGAGAGAGAGAGAGAGAAAGAGAGAGTTGAGGTTCAATTAATCACTATATGACTCACTGCTTGATTACTTTAAAAGCTAGGCCTATCATCTTATCTAAAGACATCTGAGAAAGGGAGAGGGTGGTGTAGTACGGCATCAACAGCTTCAAAACCTAGGCCTTATCACTTCAAAGTAGCTCACTCAAGTCAAAACTGATCAGTGGACATGATCCTGCCTGATCACTTTAAAAGGAATGCTTGGTTGCACGTGGAGAGACATTTGAAACAGAGGGTGGAAAACTACTGCTGGAGCAGCAATTATAAAGCTAGACCTGTTAATAAGCATATTGATAATGAGACACCCAGGTCCAGCAGCATGATCTTTATGTTGTCAGTGACATTACCAGGTAGTATGCCTAGCATGGTGAATGGAATTGTTTGGTCCACATTCGGTTGATCGTGTAAATATTGATCAATTTTGACTAATATGGTTGAAGTTTAAAGCAAGGTTTGCAATTTCGACCCATACTGCCCCGTACGAGCTGTACATACCGGTCCGTCAAGTTGCGGTTGATTTTGGCCGTCAGCGGTCGATTGAGGGAGAAATCGACCGTCGGCGGTTGATTGAGCGAAAAAAAGGGAAGAAAAAGAAGAAGAGGAAAAGAAGAAAAAAAGAAAAGAGAAGAAAAAAGAATACTTAGTGCCCGTGCGTTGTCGCCGCCCGCTGGTTACTAGCACCCGCGCGCTGTCACCGCCCGCGGGTTGCCAGCACCCACGCGCTGTCGTCACCCGCGGGTCGCGGGCGCTTTTTCTCCTGCGCGAGGAGAAAGATCGAGGCGACGTCGCCCCTTTTCTCTTTTTTTCATATTTTAATATATTAATATTATATTATAAAAATTTATATTATATTTTAATATACCGGGCGGTATACACTGTGCATACCGTCTGGTACTGGTACGGACCGGTAAGTCAAGCCTTGGTTGAAAGTAAAATTTTTGGTTCAAGGATTGTAAGACTGCAGTTTGTGGATGATGACTTCAGTTTATGGTTGAGGGTTACTTAGGCAAGGCTTGAACAAGCATGTAACTTGTATGGTTAGCATGTGCGCTTTAGATTAAAAGAAAATTTAGGAAGACAATAATAGGGTTGTTCATATTTTATGGATTACAATGTTTGGACAATTATATAGCATGTGCCAAAAAAAAAGTTGAGATAAATGCGTGAGATTACACCACAAGAAAGAAGTAAAAACATTTACATTTGTGATCAACGGCGAATAAACTGAGAATATATCATTTAAGATGATACAGACATCGACATTTCCTATTTTTGGTGACCTCAGTGCATAGTTTTTTTTGTCATTGGACTATATATAGACAATATAGTAAACACAAATGGTTTACATGCCTAAACTCTTGCAATCATCAACTTGTGACAGGTATGCAATGTATTTATTTTCTAAGCAACATGAGGAGCTTGTTGGAGTTTATGCCTCTCAGCTTGCCCGTCACCTTTGTGTTGATCTCTTCGTCGAAATGATGGAGCTCAGACTAAACAGCAGGTAATGTTTATCTTTCATTACCTAATAGTTATATATTTGTTATGATCAGGATTGTCATTTTTGAAGTTAGCTAAAGATTATGCTTTGATACATAGAGTTTGTGGATAGATCTCATGATCCTTTTTGTAATATAACACATTCATTTGTTGGATAATAATGCCAGTGTTGCAGCATGTTACTGAACCTGAAATTTCTTGGTTGTATATATGTTGTTTAGTCCATATGTGATGTCTTCTAATTTGCTATGTTACATATATTTGATATGGGCTATTAGTGTAAAGAGTGTTCTTTTTTTTCAAATAATGAGAATGATGCGTTATTAGGGTCAAAGGTGAGTGCTGATTCTTGAGTCTGTAAAGTTGGAAATGAGTGTGTTGTCCATAAAAGAGGGCAGTGAAGTGCTCAAGGCTCTTGTGACTGCAGAGTTTAGGGAGATTATATATGTGACCTTGGATGCGTGGAGAGTCTTTCTGCTGTTCAAAGTTTAGGCGACAAGTTGACAACACCGCTTCACTAGGACTCAGCTTTTGTTATCTGTTGAAAATGTAACTATTGTTTTACACTCCTACAAGACATTCTAATTACATGTCTGGACAGACTTGAAGAAAGAGGATAATGCATTGGTCTATATAAAACACATTCACATAGCTGTACTCACGGATTAAATTTTTGGCAGCCTATGAAGCCATGCTAGTGATGTAACCATGGTTTGCCTTATCTATCTGTACTAGAGTATCGATCAGTTATTGGTATGGTATGTACCGAGCTATATCGAGTTATACTGAGCATACTGGCACATGGTACATGAGGGCATATCAATGTATCGCCTGCATCAGTCTCCTGTTAGACTGATACATTCTGTATCCACCATGTAATTTGTTGAACATGTGCTTATTTAGATTCTAGTATGACATCAAGAAGTTTTGCATTGTTCTTAAGGTCATTTGTTATCTTTTCTTGTACTGTGTTTTCTAAGATACAATTGCTGACAAGTTTTCTTCCTTTCTGATGGTAGTATGCATGTTAAATACAAGCTTTTCCTTTTGGGTATGGAGTATTTACCTTTCTCTTCAGAAGATGACTCTAAGGCATGTTTTGAAGACATCCTAGAAAGGTTAGTCTACCAAAATAACGTGTTGTGTACAAAGAAGTTATTTTCTGTTAGAGAAACAAGCATAGCAACAAAATTTTTCATGCACAAATAACCTAGCAGGGTACTCCGGAGATCACGGGAAACAAAACCTAGCAACCCAGTTGGAAAATTGGCTGATGTTGCGGAAGAGCATCGTTTGCAATCTCTTCAGAAAGCTATGGTTATTCAGTGGCTCTGTTTCACACCACCTTCTACTATAAGGGATGTTGAGGTTATCAGTGCAAAGCTTCTTATGAGGGCATTGATGCATAGGTAATTTATTTATGATAACTAACTGCTAGCTTATACTTAATTTTGTGCAATATAACTGATGACATGCTTCTTGAAAAAACATGTCTGATTTTGACTTTGATTCTTTCTGTTTCAGCAACACACTATTCAGGGAGTTTGCTCTGATATCTATGTGGAGAGTTACTAAAATGCCAATTGGAGCTCATATGTTGCTCAGTTTCTTGGTGGAACCACTAAAACAGCCTAATTTTGATGAAGATGATGCCAGTGAGGATCTGCATGAGTTTGAAGATTGGGTCAGCTTGTTTTGCTCTTTTCTTCTTAAAATTACCTTGTCAGTGTTTAGTGCAATAATGGGATGCCAATAAGATTCAGTTTTACTTCATTTGCTTTGTTGTTTCATGATGATCAGCGCGAGTATTATGCATGCGATGCAACATATCGTAACTGGCTCAAGTTTGAGCTTGAGAATGCAACTATTGCACCTGCTGAACTTTCTTCAGAAGAAAGGGATAGAGCTGCTGCCACAGCTTTAGAAACACTAGATTCTTCTCTGTCACTATTGCTGAGTAAGTTCATTTTTAAAGTTGAGTATGCTGGCTGGCTATTTGTATGATGTTTGTTTCTCTTCATGAAATGGATAGCTGCCTTTCTTTATCTTAGTATAAACCTGTCATCGTGATTTCCAGTTCTATTTTCTGTAATCTAATTGAAAGTTTTGAACTACTTTGTACTAGTCCACAAACAGGAAACTTTCCTTTGGAAAAGAAAAGAAAATTTGTGGAATATTGATCCTATTTAGTTCTAATTTTTTTCTTCTAGCCTACCCTGCATGTCTCCAATGTGGCTAATAAGGACAATGAGATTATAAGATCTTCTCTGGGTAGAAATGATTCTGCCCAGCTAGGCTGTTGTTTGGTGAGCTAGTCTTTGTTTCTAATGCAAGGATCAGGGTGAGATGAGAGTAATCAACATAATATTGTCCACTTCAGCAAATGACGGTGGCTTTTGGAACTTTTCTTATTGTTCAATCTGGCTAGACCTTTTGAGTTATGAATATTTTTAAAGGATTCTTTGTGTAACTCAAGCAAGATGGAACAAGTTCGCCGCTGCGGAGGAATTCTAACATTTAAGCAGGGATTGTGCGTATAATTATTATTCCGGATAAAACTATCATATTCCAAAGGTTTAAAAATGATGAAGGATCTATTTACTTATCATATTCTTGCACAAATACAGGCAAGTTAACCACATGAACAAGCTGCTTATCACGCAAGGGCTTATGCTGGTTCACTGTGAGTTATTATGGCTTACCATAGTGTCACTCTGTTCTCTATTATGGCTTCCGTTAACCCTTGAGAAGATATGAGTTATTATCTCCTTTCTTTTCTTCTCCTTCTATCATCTCTGCCTCGTGCAATGACTCAAGTGGGCATATGACAAATGTGATGGTGATAACAAGGAAAATGACCGCTGGGAGCTGCATCACTGTCGGTTCTTTTTCACTCCCATCCTATGGTCATGGCTTATGACAGTCCCAGCTCCTTTCACTCTACTTCATGGTTGACAGATCAACTCGAATTCGGTATTATGAACCAGTTCCATCATGTCCAGCTGATTCTTACTGACACAAAGGTGAAAAATATGCTCAAAACTGATTGACCTTGCCAATACTGCTACAGATTGGTTTCCATATTGAAATATGCTGAGAAAGGTGAACCATAGTCTCCTCTTCTCCAAACTACCTAGAGACTTCTTCATTTGCTTCCCTTCAGTGTTGACATTTCAGACATTTGTGGAGAAGGTAGCCATGAGCCTCGGTGAAAACATGAAAGGGCATGATGATATCTGAGAACCTGAATGTTAAGATTTTAGTCAAGTTCATAAAAGCTCAGTCCTCTAAAGCCTGTTAATTTACAGCCTAGTTCTATTTAAACTGCTACCCCTCTTTCCTTGTATCATTCTGTTGTTGGCAGAAGTTGTTACCAAAATGGTAAGAACTTCTATAACTTGGTGTAATGTTCAGATTTCAGTGGCTTAAAGAAGAGAAAATTTGAAACTTTCAAGTTTAGGAATCAGATCCAAACACAAAATGGACATGTTTGGTCCTAAGATGATTCTGTGATATGAGGTGCTGTTACAGCAGAAATGGCAGTAGACCTGCAGCCAAATGAGAATGAAGAAGTAAGAATGCAAAGTACAGGAAGAAAACTGCACATGCTTTACAGTCTCATAATGTTCTGTTGGAAAGTTGAAGAGTAGGGAAACATTCTAGTGGAGGTCAAACACATACTAGAAAAAATAATTGGCATCTGTTCCAAGTAGTTCTTATGTGGTATTGAACTTTCAAACATTAATGACAATATTATACATCTGGAATCAACTGGCCTTTTTCGCCAAGTTAATTTCACTTATATACCTATTTCTATTTATTAAGCTAATTATTTCAGGCTGTTCTCAAACCAATTTATATATGTGATGCAAATCTGACTTTAACTTTTGCTTTACTCCTGATTTAGGAGAAGGAAACCCATGGCTGAATGTTTCTCATGATAGAACATATGATCCAACAGAGGATATGCATATTGAATTGCATGCAACTGCAATGCTGTGTCTGCCTTCTGGTGAGTGCATGCTCCCAGATGCGACCTCTTGTACTACATTGACCAGTGCACTTTACTCCTCCGTCAGTGAAGATGATGTGTTAAAACGCCAATTGAGGGTATGTTTACATTTCTATTTTCTCATTCCTTGGGGCATTTGCCTATACAATAATGCACTTCCTTCTGACAGCTTTCACAATGCCACTTGAGATTTTTTATAATAATTCAACTCCCTGTTGATTTTTTTGGTGGAGTCAGTTGTTTACTGATTATTATTTTATTTCCTCAAAGAATCTTCAGGTGTTTCCTCAAAGAATCTTAACAAAGAATTTAATGTTACTAGTATTTTTTTATGGTACATTTTCTGACAAGAAGCCAAAAGATACTCAAAACTTGAGTTGAGCTTAGCAGTTCCGACCAGATTAATACAACTTGTTAACCTTTTGTATTTTTTGATGTTAGAACCCTTTGGTTGATTGATCTCACAGTTGGCATGTCCTGACTATTCAAGAAATTATATGGGTTAAATTGACCTAATCTAAGAAGGAATATTTGTAGTTTGATTGCCAAAATTTTTGTTGTTTAAATATAAATTTGTTTAACTAGGATGTATTCAAAGAGCAACTAAATGATTAGTAGTCTTTTGTACATATTCTGCTCAATTCTTCGGTAAGTAGGAAATCTATAAAGAATGGAATTAGGTGCACAACCAACATATGTAATCAAGTAACTTACTTTTTTCCTTACCATAAAGAATGGGATTAGGTGCACAACCAACATATGTAATCAAGTAAAAACTTCCCTTTACTATAAACAAACTGCATTGCTTCTTTACTCACTTATTACTACTTATTCCTTCCAAAGCTAACGTTAACATTTGCTATAAGAATAAAATATGAGCCTGCCTTTTTGAAGTGTAGTGTGGTCCAAGTCACTTTATGCTTTATGTGGTCCATCCAATCACTGTCGGTTAAGTATTTAGTAAGCCGGAAAGAATCGAGTGCCGTGTACCTACTATGTAAATAAGGAAGAACACAGTTTCCTGCTGGCTTTCAAGAATATGCACCAAGTTCTATGGAATGCACCCAGTTAGGGCAAGCAGTTTCTCCTTTTCCTTTAATGGCATATTTCCCAATCCTTGGATTTCTAGGTCTCAAGTTTAGTTCAATCTTTGATGTTTGCATGATCATTAACTTGTTGCTTGTTTTGTCGCACAAATGCTATGGGCTGCATGACCTTTTACATGAGCTATCAGGAAATAGATTTTTTCATGCTTGTTCAGTTTTGTGACATTCGAGTCTTCAGGTCAATGTTGCCGTTTCCTCGAGTAACAACTATTGCATTGAAGTAGCACTTCACTGCTTGGCAGTGGATGGTGATGGGCTTGGACTTCATGAAGCTAATGATGGAGGTCTTCTTGCTACTGTCATAGCTGCAGGTTTTAAAGGTATTGGATTACAAGCTTTTTATGCAGTTCTTATTTCGTGTGAGATTGATGTTGATCTTTATAATAGGTGAGCTTAATCGGGGTACAAATTTTTTAAGTAGTTCTTATTTTGTGTGAGATTGATGCTGATCCTATATAACAGGTGAGCTTAATCGGTTTCAACCTGGAATTACAATGGAAATATCCCGGCTTGATGCTTGGTACTCATCTGAAGATGGTTCCTTCAGAAGCCCTGCTAATTACATAGTGAAAGGGCTTTGCCGTAGATGTTGCCTGCCAGAGCTCATTCTTCGATGTATGCAGGTTAGTTTAGAATATTCACCTGATCTCTCTGTTTTTTTTTTTCGTAGCCTTTTTGTTACTAAAATAGATTTCTTGGATGGGTGGCTTATTTTGGTACCATCTTTCGTGTTCCATAGGTGTCAGTTTCTCTTGCTGAAACACACGATTTAAAAGATCACCATAATGAATTAATTGAATTAGTTGCCTCTGAAGAAAATGGGATTCTGCATTTGTTTAGTCAACACCAATTACAGGTATTCCTTCAACATTTTTCACTGATGTGCAAATACCATTGCTATGTCTGCACCCTGTAAATTGTTTAAAAGCTTCCTCTACTGTGTTTGTCATCTTCCGTATGGATAACAAAATGAAAAAAAAATAACTAGATTGAAATGAATGTGTTTTCAGGAATTTTTATTGTTTGAAAGGGAATTTTCACTATACAGAATGGAGATTGAAGAAGAGTCTGTCGTTGACACCTGATAGGTAGCCCATGGTCCTTGTAGGTAATGCTCGATTTCGTTAGGCACATTAGTATCTTGTTGCTTTTGTATGTCATCTATAACATTTAATTGGTTTCTTGTCTGTACATGGGAATCATGGGAATTTCCCGAATGATCGATTATATATTTTGATTATGTCACATGTAAGCTGGTAATTTTTCCGCCAGGAGAATGTCTAATAATGTTTTTGTTGCTGGAAATGGACAATCAATATTCGTGAATGGAACTGGAAGCTTATTTTGGACAACGTGCTGTATGTTGTGATTGTTTGACATTGTGCATACATATTCATCTTAAGCTATTACTTACATTTCGATTTTGTCAGTGGCAAGCAATCAATTATAAAATATGTCCATTTCAACAGTACGTTGGGAACACAGCACAAAGATCACCCTAGTGTTACATCACATAGAGAGCAGTTCTTGTTTGCCATGATTTGGATCCTAGATTCAGGCTTGGTGAATGATGGAGATTCATATAGGAAATCTTGAGGATTATGTATGAAATTAAATCAACTGTTCTTGGTGCTGCACCTAAACTACAAGAAGCAAGGTGGCCTGTTCGTGTGTCTTATCTTGTATGTAGTGGCAGGAAACATGCTTCTTGCCTGTTGGAATTTTGTTCTTTGAATCCCCTGTTAATTGCTTCTGATGCTCCAAATATCTTACACTTATATCTTGTGTCTGTCATATGTTTTGTTGAAATGTAATATTTGCATTCTGGCAGTGGTTCTAAGTTTCTAGCCTCGGTTTCCAACCCCCACCCACCACCCCTCCCTCTCTTTGTTTTTGGAACATTTTGATAAATGTAGTATGAAGTTCTTTTCTTCCCTTCAAAAAAATGTAGGCAACGAAATAAAAGCCTTGGTTAAGAAGTGCAGTGGATTCATTTCTGAAAAAAAAAAAAGCAATGCATATATATATATATATATATATATATATATATATATATATATATATATATAAACAATGCATATATCCCTTCCTGTTGTATTTTTGGAATATTTCTGTTGTAACCTTTTACAGCTGGTGATTTGGATTTTTGGGGTTATCTTAGAGAAGGGTTTTACTGGATTTAAGGGCTACTCTCCCAAGTTTCTTCTGCTTTAGATTTGTTTCCCGAGTAGAACGATGTGACGAGGCCAAAAAAAGAAAAAGATGGGTTTGAACTTTTAAGTGGGTTTTGAGCGATGAATATGTTTGTGTTGATTTCTTGGACTGTGCTCGTCATTTAAATCCCTGAGAATTTATATAATAAATACGCGCAAAAATGTATCATAATTTTCTCACGTGATTTCCACGTGCTCGGAATCTAGTACTAAATATCCAAAGAGCAGCAAAGGATAAGAGGACGCGACTCATCACGCCTCCCTCCCTCCTTCCTCCTAGCTTCGATTACTGGTCGCCTTCTCCATCTCCGTTCTCCTCCTCATTCGAAATGGCGGCTATGAACGCAGTCTTCGCCTCCCCTTCTTGTTCCTCCCCTCTCTCCTTCCCCCGCTCGTCCTCCTGCTACTGCAGATCGATCTTCGCCTCCAACAGACCGCATCGCTCCGGCCGCCAGTCGCTCAACAAAGACCATTCCGATCGGCGGAAAAACGACGTGGTAGACTTCACAGTTGAAAAATATTAGACCTTTATGCCCATTCTGCTGTTTGTGTGTCTCGTGGGTTAGTGTACTGGTAAAATGATCCGATCTTTGCTTGGATGTCACTTGGTGGGTTTCCAGGTGGAAGGGGTTTCCCAGAAGAGGTTTACGGGAAGAGGGAAGGACGATAGAACGTACCTTCCACCAGACGGTAGTCGGGGAGATGCTGGGCTGTCGCAGTCGCAGTCGACGGTGTTCAAGTCTATTGGAACACAGAAGAGGGACGAATTTGATCTCAAGGAACCGCAGGCATGGAAAATTTGTTCCTTTTTGTTCCTTTTGCAACGCAAGTTGAATTACCTACATCGTACATTGCTGCTACGGGTTTGCGGATTTTACTGCTTCCTCGATTCATAGAATCATATTTGTTTATGACTGCCAATAAGCATTCTGACGATGGTCAGTGATGGAGTATACTATTTCTTGATTGTGCTTCAGGTCGATGAAATAGGAAAATTTGAAGATTCAGCTTTTCTTAATGCCGTTGTGAAGGTAATCTCTACTTTTGGTTTTTCTTGTAGTGATCAAAGTGGTGGTATGAACATGATGTCTGATGTTTTTTTCTTTCTTCTTTTGACACTTTTCACAACTACAAGAGTAGGTATCTGTGAGATGTTTAGAGCAATGTATCTGCTTCTTGAAGTCCATAAAACTGCCTCTTAAGTCTTTGGACTCTTTGTTACCACACTTTGTCCGAAGGTCAAATTGGCATCTGGACAACCCATACTCCATGCCTGTTGATAGGTAGGACAGTGCCAACCATCATAACTGCTTAATATCCTTCCCGAGCAGCTTCCGTTCCAAAATTAATTGTGATACATTATCTTTAGGTGTATCAATTCAAGATCCATTTCTTCCTCTTTGGATTATAGGTTACAATCTTGTCTTGGACCAGAGATATTTGCTTCAGGTCATTTACATAAGGACTCACTGCTAAGTATAGTGTCTGATGATACACTAAATGATTATTTTAATTAAAATACATAATGTTTGAGCCACTAGGGGTCTTGAAGAGTGCATGACTCTTTTTCTCCTTCTCAAGATAAGAAAATGATATCTAAAATTGGGTAGCTTTGATCTATTAGTGTCATTCTGTTATATTGTAATATTGCATGTCTGTCATAAAGTTTCATTTATGCTTGCTACGTTAATTTGATTCAGGTTTACTGCACACATACCGCACCAGATTATTCACTTCCTTGGCAGAAACAAAGGCAATATACAAGTACTGGAAGGCATGTTTCCACTTTCACCATTATAACTTGTAGCTTATTTCTCAAAGCATCTGACTAACAAGACAAACTGACTGATTATTCACCTGATTGTTAAAAGTGTTTTTCATTGCACACTTTTTTCTTCCCCCTCCACATTTTATAGGTCAACAATGCTATGTTGACAACACCAATTACAGTTTCCTCATTACATTTCAGTATTCATTAATCTTTGTAACAATATCAGCAGATTGTAGAAGAATAGTTACAGTATATTTCATGAAGAATTGGATTCTTACGTCCTTTAGTTGCAAGCTTCGTGCTTATTCTATTTCTGAAGGAAATTTAATCTACATTCACCTATATGTGTTTAATGGTGATATACTTATGTGAATTCTAGAGAGCCTTTTTTTATTTGACTGAGGAAAGATTACTTGCTTCCCTTTTTCCGATTATTTTAGGTGAAATTGTAGAGGATTTATTTCTTAGTAGGATTTCAAATTGTTCAAATGGATGATAATATGAAATTTTATAGATGGAAAAGGTGAAATGAATTTGATAATTTATTTACTTTTCTACTCCTTTCCCCTCTTTCTTGAGTTTCAATTGGTCAGTTTCTAATGAAGCTTGGTCAAAATGCCTCAAAACATGTCTATGTTCCCAAACAGCAAATAAATGCTAAACCTTAACCTTTTATTATTTCTCGATTAGACTTTCTCATCTTGGTCTGCATATATTTATTTGAAGTCAAGGAACTCATAGCTTATGATTTCTTAGTTTTTGCAGTGCTTTGAAAATGGTGGTGGGAAAGAATTTATAGCTAATTTTATCCATATTTTACAGTGCTTTCATGATTGGTGATGGTAAGCTTCTGACAAATGCTCATTGTGTCGAGCATGGAACTCAGGTTAATCAATGTGTTCAATTCTCAAAATTCAAGTTCAATTTGATTGATGCTCCCATAATAGATTTTCCACAAAGTTGGTGGATATCCTTGTTTGCCAGCAAACTCTTATTGCTAATGGTTTTATTATTGTTGTCACTTTTACTGTTCTTGATGTTAGATATTCTATTACTTTAGTTTGTCGTGTATTCTCTTGAAGCCAGTTGTTGGTTTGATATTAGCAAAAGAGTTGTACTTGCATAAGGTATGAATTAATGTGGTCATTTCTTGGCATGTACTTTGTGAGTTACCCTGAGATCATGCATGAGTGCCTGTCATATTGAAGTCCTTAGTTTTCAAACTACTATAGATTCCACTAAAATGACACTGTGGAAGCTTGTTTCAACATTACTAAATCAGTGTAAAGACTCGGGCTTCTTGCAGATCATGCTCTTCTTTAGTTATTCCATGAAAGTGAAATTCCCACTTTTCATCAATATCATACACTATATTGGTTTGAAAATTTGAATATGCTGATGGAAGCTAAACAAACCATTTGATGTTTGTAGTTCTCTTGAAATTACAGAAATGAAAGGAAGTTGGTCATTAGGTTGCCTGGAACAGCATGTCTCAATCGTATATCTTCTTCGAAGGGATTTAATCTTGCTAGGTTTTAGTTTAATCATTGAAGACACGAGCTGTGAAAGGTTCCTGCATTGCTTAACGGTTCATAATTAAATGGATACTCACATGATTCAGAAACAAACCCACCACTCTACCCCCATGATTCTTTTGTTGTAGTTGGTTATAGGTTGAATATGAGTGAGGTCATTTCCTTTCACCACCACCGCATCTTTATCACAATACATAATTACTTTGAGACTCATGTTTTCTGCATGTTCCTTTTTAATGCATTTTCATAAGGATATCATATTTTATACAAGTTGACATTCTTGTTGTATCTTTCCCAATCTCATCTATTTTTTCGCAGTTGTAATCTAACAATTTTGATAACAACAGGTTAAAGTGAAGAGAAGGGGAGATGATACTAAGTTTGTTGCTAAGGTACCTTTTCTTGTACCTAGAACCTTGTGAGATGGCATCAGTCATGCACTACATGAGCTAGTCATGTTCTTAAAATCAACATGGTTGGTGGCATGATTTGCAACTATAATGGCTTGTTTTGTTCTTAATCATTGGCCTGGTTGTACATTGATCTATATGCAAATCATAATAAAGAATTTAGGTTTGAGGTCCATGATTGGGCCAACCAGGGTTAGTATGTTACTTTACATTCTGTGCTGTGCTCATACAGGCATGTTCAGAAGTCTTGTGCCTAGGCATGTCATATTTGTGTGCTGGTGCAGGCCATGAGTTGGATGCCATATATATTGGCATGAATAGTGGCACAAAGCATGGAAGGTGACTGTTATATCAGCACCTTAGTAGCATACTTGATGTTGTACAGCTGGCACTCCAATTGTGATCATGATCTCTTAATGATTGTATATTTCACAAAGCTCACCTCGTTGTTGCCTGTTACATTATCAAATAAAGCTTCCTTCTTAGTAGATGCTTTTGCAAATAAGTGTGTACTTGGTAACTGTGACATAACTGGCTACTCCGTATGCAGATTTTCCTTCTAAAATAGTTAAAGAGTTCTTAAGGTTTTCTGAACCTTTTTTTCTCTAGATCTTGGCTAACGGAACTCCTCAGTGACCTGATTTACAGGTCTTAGCTAGGGGTATAGAATGTGACATAGCATTACTCTCAGTTGAGAGTGAAGATTTCTGGAAAGGTGCTGAACCACTTCGTTTTGGTCGTTTGCCATGCCTGCAGGTACTTGAAAATTAAGTTCTTCTGCAACACCTTATCATATACATGCTGCAAATAAGTTCTATTATGAATTTTGAGGGCATTATATGCAGCATCTTCCTAAGTTCTATATGTGATGATGTTTTTCTTCTTAAGGCATTGTTTGAAGTAGGCATGCTCCTTTTATAAATTGTTGTCAAACTCTTCTTATGATATGAGATAACAAATGTTGTTATTTCTGTAACTCTCCAAATTTATATACATAGATGACATGAAAAATTTAAGATGATTGTTTTTGTAAACCAATGGATATTCTCATCTTAAATTAATTATTGGATGTATATAAAAGTACATAATTAACTATTCCTTCTCACCGCATATGAACTTAATTTGTCATTAAAAAAATGATTTTCTAGTGGGGTTCAAAGATATTAGCTAGGGTTTAATCTAAAGTGAACTAAGTTAATACAATTTTGTATCCCAACTCGAATTGCTGGATGATCTTTGTTCTTAAGACATGAAATCCAGTCAAAGAAGTTTTCTTATATCTTTATGTCTTGCTATGCTAATTTCTGTGTCTAATCATTATGCTTTGTTTCAAAAGTAAATATTTGATTCTAGTATACTCTGTCCTCTGAGCTTCTTTTGTTTGGTTGTTCTTCTTGATTCTATCAACAAAACAATTTGTGATTTCAGGATTCGGTCACTGTTGTAGGATATCCGCTTGGTGGAGATACGATCTCTGTGACAAAGGGTGTGGTATCACGAATTGAGGTTCGATTTAATTCCTTCCATTATGTTGCTGATATTGCCTGTCGTTGTTCATTTTATTAGTCAGTCACAATAATGCATGTTTGTTTGACTCGTGATTTTATCAAAGTTAAGTAGTCTAATATTAGGTGCCAAAGAAATTGATGTTACCTTAATATTCATTTAAGTAGATTAAATTTATTTTTTGAGAAATCAGCAACAAGATAGATGAATGTTCTGCTCACTTTTATAGTGGTATCATTTGGTGGTGTCATACTATTGGATTTTCAAGATTAAGAATATTAACTTAATTGCTGTTACATTTTAAATCATCTTTTGATTACTTGAGTTGCAAATTTATCCTTTGATGAGGTGGCTTTGGCATGTATCCATTTGAAAATTTAGTATCGTGGTACATTTCCATTTTAGATGCTCCCAATAATGTGTTACATAATTACATTTAGGCATATTACCGGGGTTTCAAATAACGGTCCGGCTGATACCTATAATCGGTATTTATTGATTTGACCAAGGACCTGTACTTAACCATACCCAGTCGGCATTTAAATTTTTATTTTTTTCCCAATGATACTAGGTGATACTGATTGATATACCTCTGTTAGTCTGACCAGTTGCCAAAACTAGTATTTGTAAACCCTTTAGGATTATTATTTAATTTAGGCCATGAGATTAAAATATTCAGAAGATGCCCTATCCAAAAGAAAAGAAACAATATCTGCCAAGTTCTTTTTTTTTCATTACCTTCTTCTGTATTTTTCTCTTAAAATATTCTATTCGCCTATCACATTTTCTTTTTGTTTTTTCCGTAGTATTTGTTCTTGGTTCTTGTTTTGTTATAAGGTAGTCAGTAGAGTTGTAGACCAATGCTAGATGAATACAAGATTAGCTGCTGAAGATTGTCTTTATTTATTTGTGCAGGAGCATCTGTCAGCTTAGTTTCACCCTCTGAAGATTAAATAAAATAATTACCTCTATTTTAAGACCCCAAGTGATTGGGATGAACATATGATTATCCATATGAATTGATTTAATTTATGGAATTTGGTCATTGATTCTAGTTATCAAATTCAGTGTACCTAGGTGAAGAATTATAGTTTGAAGCATAATCTAGTTCATGATTAGGTTATCACTGTCTATGTTGACTAGTATTCACAATGAGACATGCTGGTATTTTGGCTGTCTTGAGGCTCGATATGCTCTATCAGAAAATAAAAGAAGTAATCAACTAGGTCAAATATAATATGTGAAAATAATCAATGACCAATTCAACGTGGTTGATGAACTCCAGTGTGTCATCTCCAGTAGATGAAGTCACTGGTCCTTTTGTCTTTCACTAGTGAAGTTTTTGGCATTTTTGACTCAGGTTAAGCAAACAATTTCTCTTACTCCCAGAGGAAATCAGGTCTTAGGGCAGCTAACTTTTAGTAGACATAAATCATATCAGACAAGCATCCAAAAGAACTTTATTGAGTGTAACACACTCGGCCTATTTATTTTCTTCCAGATCTTCACCTGATTCAGTTGATAAATGAACAGATACTACTTGATTTGACCTAATTTAAAAGTAAAATTAAGTGATATATAACTGGTTCTGCTTGAAGTGGGGTTATATTGTCCCTGAGACCATCCATCCTGTTTTTCTTCCAGTGTCCTGTTTGAACCACTTGATACGGGGATGTACATCTATACTTGGAAGTTTGGCTCATTGCGTTAGTGTCTTGTCACCTTGGAGTCAAATTGTGCCATTACAGCAAACAAGAGTGTCACTAATACTTTACAGAATTTAAAGTTTTTCAGGGACAAGCAAGTGCATGAATCTAGAAATAACTTTCTGAAACTTTGTTATTTCATTTTGTAACATATAATAAACAACTATTGGTTTTATGTTGAATAATGCTAAAAGCTTTGTAAAATTTGATGCAAATGAAGGTGATATGATATTCGAAAAGCTATATGCTTTTAATCTTTTTTAGACATTTAATGTGAATTCTTCCATCATTGAGGTTGACTGTGACTTCATCTGTCTGAATGCACCTTTTTCTTAAACATACATAATTGTGATTTTTGTTAATGCTTTTGGCTCCCTGATGACCAATAATGATAATTCCTCCAATCGGAGGCTGGTGCCCAAACACATAAGAGAGCCTAATGGTTGACTTAAGATGAAGCAAAGAACATTTGGTCATTCTTTATCTATGTTCTGAAATATGAAACAGATTACTGTTTTATCTTTGTTTTTCTTAGGGCCAGTACTGGACATAGAAGGCACCGTGTGAAAATTTTGTTTCATATTATGTCATGATTTTCTAATGTCCTGAATCCATATTGTTAGCATAGTTTGTACTTTGTAGTGTCTGATAATATAATTATACTAATAGAGAGGAATTTGTGCATGCTAATGTTATTCTGGGTGAAAAAAAAATAATAACAATGTTAGCTTTAAATCTTAACAGTGTATTAAGCATCTTATCAAATCAGAAGTTCTTGGTAACATTCATTATTGTTTTTCTTTTATGTATATCTCAGGTTACTTCGTATGCTCATGGATCATCTGATCTGCTTGGCATTCAAATTGATGCTGCAATAAATCCTGGTTGGTAACTTAAAAGCATAATTTCTGCACTAGGAAGACTGTATTTAAATTCTTCTGTAATTGTCTTTTATCATACCTCTTCTTTAGGCAAGGGACTCTGTTTTCTTCCTTAATGTTGTCTAAAAGCATATAATTTCTTTTTCAGGAAACAGTGGTGGTCCTGCATTTAATGACCATGGAGAATGTATCGGAGTGGCATTTCAGGTGCTCTTCTGCTAAATCATATATTTTATCTTTTCTACTTTTTTCACTTCAGTTTTGTTTCTTCCTTCAATCTTTCTATAATCAATTTTGACATCAAAATATAATTTTCTCTTCATGGAACTAAATTTGTATATTGCTCTTTCACCTTTCATGTCATCATATCTTCTTGCATTTCTTACTATTTACTTCATTTAGGTTTTCAGATCAGAAGATGCTGAAAATATTGGATATGTTATTCCCACAACAGTTGTTTCTCATTTTCTGAATGATTATGAGAGAAGTGGGAAGTATACTGGTAAGATAACACTCGACTGTCAGATATCATTTGTGAGACAGTGATGTATTGCCTTCACGATCAACTGTTTTGTATAGATATTGCAGTTTAAACTTTCTCAGATATTACTTGTGACTTGTGAGAACTTTTATCTGAATGATGCTTTCTCTTTTTGACATAGTTGCCCTTGCCAATGTAAGCTGTTTTTTCTCTTTTTCATATCATCCTCTTTTCCCTTTCTTTTGGTGTTTGCCTCTTTAATGAATGCTAGTGGTGTCAGAAAACAACCATTATATATTTTTTCATATGTTGGTTAAGTTTTGAATCTATATCTCCATCATTTGGCAACAATGTGGTCCAATAATGCTTTCCTGTGATTCAAAACGTTTATGGGAAAGTATGTGTATGAAAACTTTTATCCATGTTTAGTTTTAAGATTGCTATCTGGTTTAAAGACTGCAATTTACACATTGTCAGCATTGGTAATACACATTCTATATGAAGTGCATGTGTGCACACTCAACACCACAGATAATAATGTCTATATACATATTGGATCATGTCAAAAGGTGATCTTGTGCTTTTATGTGGTATAACATAGGATTTCCTTGTCTTGGGGTCTTACTTCAGAAATTGGAGAATCCAGCACTCAGGACTTGCCTAAAAGTATCGTCGAATGAGGTATTATTTGTTGGACTAGTAAAAAACTTTGCCTGCTAACTTTCATTGTTTGAGTAATATTTAGAATTTTAGTGGTACACAACATGGGCTGCTCTTTAGTGTTGTTATGTATTTTGTATTATTACATGTCTATCAAGCTTCTATACTTTGTGAGACATGATAACATGCTTATCTGACATTTTCTCTGCTGATAATAGGGATGCACTTGATGCATTGTCACCCAGATTAGTCTATCCAGGTCCAGAAACATGTGTCAACATGTACATGTCATATCCGATTTGCTTGGATATGTACTGGATGCAACAATCCATTTGATTACATGTCTGTTTAGTTCCTAAATCTTTCAGACAAGAATAGACTTGGTTCAATCCCTTTGAGGAGGTGAGAGAACTCTTGCAATGAAGTAGCAAAGAAAGAATGACGATGCAAACCCCTTTATAGGAACTGCACCCAGGCTTCAATACTTACACATGTCCACACTTCTTTGCGAAGATCAAACACAGAAGCGTTTGGGAAAGAACTGCCTAGAAAAGACGTATGAATTGCTGGCAACCATAGAGGATTTACAATCTCTATCTTCCTCATTATTGGTTTTCTTTCTTTATTCAAGACTGCAACCTTTGTATCTTCCTCCTTACAAACTCATATCCACACTATAGAGGATGTTCTTAATTCTCATACCTTTGCTGTGTGTTATGGTTATTTTATTCTTCATCTCTATACATGTACATATATATACATATATCATTGTTATTCAAGTGCATACATTGTAATTTTGCTAGTTCAATTTTTTTCTTCAAAGTTTCAGCTCAACTTAGTGCTGCTAAAATCGAACATTTTTTGGATTCTTGATTAGAAATGTGATAACTAATATGATTTCTTTTTTGGTCCCTGGACATTTCAAAAAAACATTTATATAACTGATCATCAGCTTACTTTTCTTTAGTTTTAGTTTTCATTCTAATGTCTTTTATTGAGTAGTTTCATCATTTCATGTGTTCATTTTGCTTAATGTATCTTGAAATGTATACATGTGGGCAGAAATGACATGTGCCACACAATATACTTTGTCTTGTTATATGTAAAATTAAATGTAAAAGTAATAGGATTTTCTTTTATCATTTGATTTCCACTTGAAGTCCATGAAAAGCCTTTCCTCTTCTGTCGGCTTTTATCCATAAAAGGCAACTGGATTGTCTTTTATCATAGGTATATGTTGGCATTGGTTTCATCATATATTTTAAATTATTTAGCATAATACATTATAGTGGTATCTTTAAAAACAAGTACTAGCAATCAAGGTTCGTCATACCGCACCATACCATTCGATATGGGCGGTACATACTAGTCCGATAGGAGATCAGTACGGACGATACATGCCAGTTTATTAGTACATCCCGCCAAGGTTTTCCTTACAGAGCGGTAAGGCTCGTACCACCCGGTACGTACCGATCCGGCAACTGACCGGTACGCGGACCGGCCGCTACCGGGCGGAATCGACCGTCGGCGGTCGATTAAGGGAGAAATCGACCGTCGGCGGTCGATTGAGGAAGAAAAAGGGAAGAAGAGAAAAAGAAGAAAGAAGAAGAGGAGAAGAAGAAATACCTCGCCCGCGCGCCCTCGTTGCTAGCGGGTCGCCCGCACGCCCTCGCCGCCCGCGGGTCGCTCGCGAGCCCTCGACGCCCGTGGGTCGCCCATGAGCCCTCGCCGTCCGCGGGCGACTGTTCTCCTCGCGCGGGGAGATGGAACGTCTCCCACGCGGGTTCCGTCTCCCCGCGCAGGGAGAGAGATTGAGGCAAGGGGAGAGAAATTGAGGCGACGTCGCCGAGTTATTTGATTTTTTAAATATATTTAATATTATATAATATAATATTATATTATAAAATATAATATTATATTATAAAATATTTATTATACCCGGGCTGTATGCACTGTGCATACCGCCTGGTACCAGTACCGACAAAATGTTGGTACACCGGTATGTAAAACCTTGTATCCCGCCATACCATTTGTTGGCATAGTGGTAGTTCCGTATCGATGGCTGGTCTATATACTGGTATGGACCAGTAAGATGAACCATGCTACCAATGACAACAAGCCACAGTGTCCACTATATAGCTTTTGCTATTTGGATAAATTGGGATATAGTTTTTTTCGTGAAGTTCTATTTAGAGCACTATCACTAGTCATACTAAGGATAATAAAATCTCTTTTTGATGCATCTAAGAAAGTTTTCTTAGTAAAGTTTTCTAAAATCTCCCTCTACCTCTAATTATGCCACCAATCTTAATCAACTTACCTGTCCTTTTTATGCATTTATAGATCTCTTTGAGACACGTTCATACAATCTTAAACAAATTTCTCTCATTTTCTGTATATTAAAATTGTTCGTGAATATAAACACTTAATATTTTATTTTTGTATTAATTTCATGTCCATCTCAACATCCTTATCTCAGCCATGTTACTGTTTTTTACATATTTTCTCACTGCCCAAAATTCTGATTCATAAAGCATGATTGATCGTAATATTATCTTATTTAGTTTTCATTTTAGTTTAAGCGCATGATGACCGCATAAAACTTCTGATGACCCTCTTCAATTTAATTATCATTCTTTAATATTAGGTCTGCATCTCCCATTCCTGCTGAATACTAAACCTAAGATCTCTGGAGCTTCAACGTTTTCATAGATATTTTCTGATAAGCTTCTAGAACGTAGTAATGCCCTATGATGTAGCTACTTAATTATGCATAAACTTAGAACTAGCCATGAGCACTCATAAATACACTTGAACATGTTTATTCCAACTACTTTCATTTGTATCAAGGAATGTGTTTCCATTCAGTCCTAAAAGGGAATCTTAGAAGTAAGAAGAAAGTATATAGGACCAAGTACTTGGTTTCAGACTGATCTTTTTACTATCCATTCAGGTGTTCTCTGTGAAGTTTTGTATTCCCTTGTGGTGGAAGTGAAACTTTTGTTAGGGGACTAAATTATGCAACTCTTTTTCTGCTTGAATGATGCTCAGTTCTTTACTATAAATTATCCGAGCCTTCTCTGTTTATGTTTTATGTTTGTCTTTCTTACATTTCTTGTATCTTGAAGGGTGTTTTGGTCCGGAGAGTTGAACCCACTTCTCCAGCTAATGATGTTCTCAAGGAGGTATGCTATGTTAGAAAATGGTACCTTTCATCCCAGTTGTTATGCAATGCCTGCACTGATCATGATGCAATGGCTGTGTGTCTCCAGGGAGACGTGATTGTAAGCTTTGATGGTGTTCAAGTGGGATCAGAAGGAACTGTCCCATTCCGATCCACAGAGCGGATTGCCTTTCGCTATTTAATAAGTCAAAAGTAAAGATTTAATTTCTTTTATAATTGTAGATATAAATGACCAATAATATCGCAGTAGGTTCTTCTGTTCTTTTATCTTCCATGCTTTACCGGTTTGGCTTGTCCATACACCTGACAATTAGAACACTGGTCAAATATGCCTATCTAATTTTGGACATACTGTTCTCCTACAGTTTTGACATTACTTCTTAACTTTTTTTTCCCAAGGAATCTGTGATTCTGTGGTCACTTATGTTACTCAAGGAGTATACCTGCCAGGCACGATGTAATAATGACTCCAAAATAAATTGATGTTTTGGTTATCAGGTTTTCTGGTGATGTTGCAGAACTTGGGATCATCCGTGATGGAACCTACATGAAAGTTCAGACTGTCTTGCAACCTCGGGTTCACTTAGTAAGTAATTAGAGTTTTGCATTCAAAAGCCTATGGCCAACACTTATTTAACATAACTTTTCTTGCAAAGGTGCCATACCACATTGAAGGAGGACAACCTTCGTATTTGATAATTGCAGGCCTTGTATTCACTCCTCTCTCAGAGCCTCTGATAGAGTAAGTTACCTGTAGTGAAAATTCTCTGTTTTATTAATTTTCGTTGGTTTTGTTGGATGCTGATATTGATCAACATATCTGATTCATGTGACAGAGAGGAGTGTGAAGACTCAATCGGGGTAAGTTTATGAAGTTGGCTGTTGCTTTTGTACCCTGTTTAGTCCTTCATGTGAACTAATTATATATATTTATCTTTTGTCAGCTTAAATTACTAGCAAAGGCCCGTTATTCTTTAGCAAGGTTCAAAGGTGAAGAAATTGTAATATTATCACAGGTTAGTTAATGCTCTTCTTGATGTTCTTTGCTAAAAATGTGAAGCTCGTTGACATCGGAAAAAATAATCAGATGAAATCTGGAGGATGTGAAAGAACAGTTTGTTGTTTAGGTACAAAAGTTTGATTTTTCAGAATAAGTCCTATAGCACGCATAACTTGAAGCAGACTTTAAAAACAAGTGGACCAATTTTTCTGCTGACCTTCTTGTCATGTCGAACTCAACTTGCTTTATGAGCTTCCTTGTAGATGGAATCTAAGTGCTAGATATGTAGGACTTCCAACATATGGCTATTTTCATAATCTAGCTGGCAGCATATTGAATGCATGCATCCTAAAATCTGAGTTGGAAAAACTATTCGAAATTTTTGATCCTTAAGAATGTCGCTTTTTTCCATTCAGACTTTAACTTTATCGTTCCTTCTGCTCACTAGCTGTTATTGTGTGCTTTAAATAAGGATACTGGTTTGCAGCTTTAAGCACATGCATTCTTTATATCAAAATGATACCCGTCATCCACATGTATGTTCCCTCATTCATTCTTTTTTTTTTGTTTTCCTTTTATGTTATAGGTTTTAGCTAATGAAGTGAACATCGGATATGAGGATATGGGCAACCAACAGGTAAATGCCCTGCTGCAATTGCATGTCTGATTAATTATCATATTAATTTATGGAAGCCTGAATATGCTAATTACTCTTTATAGGTGATGAAATTCAATGGAACTCCAATAAAGAACATCCGACATCTGGCTCATCTTGTTGACAGTGAGTTTTCTTTTTCCCTGTGAGTACATTCGACAACTTAATGCAATGTCCTGCTGCCTCCTCCGTTAACATAGTGTACTATATGTAGCTTGCAAAGATAAGTACTTGATATTTGAATTTGAAGACAATTTCCTTGCTGTTTTGGAACGAGAGGCTGCTGCTGCCGCCTCACCATTTGTTCTAAAAGACTACGGAATTCCATGTGAAAGGTCGTCTGATTTACTTGAGCCATTTATCGACTTGGAGGAAGACAAACAAACACTGAATCAAGATATCGGTGACAGCCCTGTGTCAAATTTTGAGATTGGATTTGATGGTCTCCTATGGGCATGAAATGAAATGATTCTGCAATTTCCAGGAAATCCCTACTGGCCGCTCAGCGATTGATAACAATGAGCAGGAGAAATTGCCCGGTGCCGACAACATCGCATGCTAATTGTTAGAGATCCTCCTGATGGTGGAATTTGTGCCACCCATTTGTTATTACCAAGAACTTCTGGAACACAAGGGCTTGAAGAATTTGTTGCAGCTTGCCCTAGGAAGGTGTCTAAGGTTGCTGCAACTGGCAATTTTCTTGTCGATTTTTCATGCATCTCGATTAGAGAACATTTACTATTTTATTTATCTCTTGCTACTGATGATTCAATGAGAAAATTTGATGTTGTTGGTCCACTTTGTGCATTAAAACTACTATTTGGCCAAATATGATCAAACCTTATGACAAGGAGATTACAGCATAATCCACTTTTGAGTATGTGGAGGATGAATAGGATGTTGTGCTTCCCATGTGTTTGTTCACCACAGGATGCCATGGGAACCAAACCCTTTTTTTTTTTTTGCGTCAAGATTCGTGCATAGCCGCCTAGCGGCCTGATGGTTGTCTCTTCTTGATCTAAGGAGGTGATGAAAATTTTATAAGGGACTTGCAATGGGTGGGGTTGGATGATTGCCACGTAATCGGAGGTTCTTTCTTGGCCTTCGAAATAATTTTTTTTATTATATTAAAATTATGTACATGACTTTTGTATATGATGTTCACTTGTGGACTTGAATTAAAGACATATAAACAATACACTAACTAATGCGATGTCTCTGTTAAATACTTTGTTTGTGTTTTATTTTATTTTCTATGGACTGTCTCTACTTTTCAAGTTTTTAAGATACCTCTCTTTTATTTTATTTTTCCTGTTCTCTCTTTGTAGATGATTTTTTATATGAATCAAATTAATAAAAATAAAATAAGATGAAAAAAGTATAACAGATTCCATTATAAATTATTAAAATCATAAATATTTTTTTAGAACTTATAGAAAACCTATAACTCAAGTTCTTGTTTTAAACATAATATTTATGTATATATAAATCTTAAAAATCAATATTTTTGACTGCGTGAGTATTCTTATGTTTAAAAAATTTAAGCTTTAACCGATTACATTGTTTTCAAAAAAAGAGTGTTAATTACACCAATCTTAAGTTTTTTAATTCACAAATCTAACCTTAAGACATCAGAACGTGACCTTAAATTTTTTGATTGGTGATGATAAGGCTCCAAGGTTATCTCTTTTTTTTTTAGAGACTTTTAGGTAGTTTCCTCAAAGTTTTTAGTTTATTTTATGATTATATTAATATTTTGAAATGTTGGATGTTGATATATTGTATTTTAATTTTTGAATAATCTCATGTTAAAATTTAGAATTTATAAATTAAATTTATATGATTAATATTTTTAGTGTTGTTTAATTAAATAATTCATTTGAGCTGGTTTGATGAACTAACCATCAACAAAAATAATGAAAAGATAGAAGAAAAAAAAGGTAAAAATGCTTACCACAATTAGATACAAAGGGATGTTGTTGGGCATACACGTGTATGGTTTGCTTTAGAAGAATCATCTTACGTGGCAATCATCCAAGCCACTCAACCGTATTCCAAATCAGACGAAATCGCGGTTCCCGTTTCAGGATCTGCGTTTCGCACTCGATTAATTGCCAGCCTCTCTCCCTCAATTAGTTTCCTTCTCAACCGATCGTCGATGCTCCCTAAGAATCCATATCTCCCTCACCTCTCCCCTCCCCGAAAGCTTTGTTTCTTGCACCATTCGCGATCCGTTTTCCGCCCCTTTCTTCGTCGATCGTAAGTTTTACTTCTCGTCGTCTTCTGATATCCAACGACGAATTGGAGGAGTGCCGAAGGAGGCTCGGTTCTCGCGCGACTTTTGGCGCTTAGGGTTTTGAGTCCTTCGAAGGTCATGGGACGGTGGCTGTTGGTCAAGGCCTTGGTTTTGATCGGATTATTCGTCGTTTCAGGAGGAAGAGGTAATCATGCTTCATATACCGATCCTGAATTCTTATCCCCGATATTTGGATATCTTCGAAAGCGAAATGTTCTTGCAAGAACCATGGCGGAATTTACATCTCTGCATGGGTTCATTTGCTTTGTGGCAAGAAAAATTTTGTTTTGTGCCTGAAAAGAAGCAGATTGTGAAACATGCGAATCTTGATGAATGATGAATGCTTTTTTGTTTAGGGTTCCTACGTACTTGACCCTTTTTATGTCTGGTGTACAGTAATTAAGATGAAGCATGGGGTTGAAGGCCCTGCCTACAATCAAACCATCGCCAAGATTCTCGTCGAATATGCCTCTGCTGTGAGTCTGACCTCATCCTCCACTGGTTGACCATTCATTTATCGTTATTGTGGCTGAGGATCTTGATACAAGAGGAACTTGTATTTCTTTTGAGAATGGCTTCATATCAAACTTTTTCTTTCTTCATCAGATTAAGCACTTTTATTCCCTTTACAATATCAAAGTTGGTCTTCAGAAGAATAGCTTTCTATATGTTTGGTTGGAGAAGTACATTACTTGTCCATCTCTCTGCATGTTGTAGGTCTATATGACAGATTTAACAGAACTTTTTACATGGACTTGCTCAAGATGTAATGGTCTGACAAAGGTATGAAAGTTTTCAGGGATTCAAATCAATGTATCTGTGAATATTAAGGATGGTTTTTTTTTTCCAACCATTTAACCGGAATGGATCCTCTGATCCTGGATGCCTTTGTCTTGTTTCAGGGATTCGAGATGATAGAGCTTATTGTTGATGTCCAGAACTGTTTACAGGTCCGGCTCTTTTTTTCCTCTCTATTTTGACCAGTTCTCCATGATTGTCAGCTTAATGCATCTCCTTAAGTCCCAAGACTTATGTGTTTGAACTATTTATGCAGGCATTTGTTGGAGTTTCTCCTGATCTGAATTCCATTATTATTGCTTTCAGAGGCACACAAGAACACAGGTGAAGCAAGAAAAAAACCTTTTACTATATGTATATGACAGCAATAACGAAAATATGTGAGCAGAAACTCTTGGACCTGGAACTGGCAGTATTGATGCAGCTTAAGGGCAATTGTAATATTAATTGCCTTTAACTAAAGAATGCATCTGTCAAACTATACATATGGTAGCCAAGCAAATAAACTGTACCAACTTTTCTAACAACTAAGATGCCTAGATTTAGCTCCAACGAAACTTGGTACCCAGATATGGAGGCAGGTCATAAAATCAAGAAACTAGAATTAATTATTGAGACCCTTACTATTTCCATCCCTATGTACTTTTTGTTTAGGTGAATGTTCTGATTTCTAGAATATACATTTTGATTGATTTTTAGCTGACAATTTAGTTATCATTTTTCATGCCTTTTTTTGTCATGTACCTAATTGATATGCATTGCATGTCTCTGGTGGACACATGTTACAATCAAGCTCTTACCTTGGATATTGAATTTGAATTTCAAATCGTAATTGCCATAAACTGGTAACTATTTAACATGTACATAGCCACATGCATCTTGGTTTACAAACTAGTAACATAAGCTAATTAATCATAGGATTGCATCGGCTATGTACTGTAATTAGGACTTAGAATGAGTTGCTGCATTCCAAATCAGAAGCTTGCGTCATGGTGATTAATTCAGAACAAGAATTCCTTGCCATCATCTTGTCTTGCCTGCACTTCACACTTCCAAACCTTGTTGTATATTGAAGATATAGTTTGGTATTAACAAGAAATTTACGCATAATACTTTGTCTCATCATAACAAATTAATTATCTTTACAATTTTTAGTGAAATATTGGAATTGATTAGCTCGTCTGTAATACCTATCATAGCATGCATAATATAGATGTTCTCTATTATGGTTCCCAACTTGTTTTTTGACGTTAATGTATTTCTTATTTAAGGAAAAATTTTAACATTTTGATTTTGCAATAAATCTTTTATCTTCTGGATGGTCAGCCTTATTTTTGTTTTAAGACAATGGTCATTGGGTGGTTATTAGTTTCCTTTTCATGTTACATAATTTCATACAGTTGCCACTTGGTTTTCATTTTTCCCACTTTCTGTCTGTTTTATGGGTCTCTGTATGTGAATGCCAGTTTACTAGTAATTCCAATTTTTTTTTACTATTACTAATTCATGGCAAACATTTTTATATTTTATTTATTGTGTGATAATTTTTTGATTTGTCTCTATATCTGATAGCAAAAAGTAGATGTCTACTTAGTTTTCTGAAATATCTGCATATCTGACTATGAATGGACCAATTGTCTTGCTATATCTTGACAGCATACGTAATTGGATAGAAGACCTATTCTGGAAGCAGCTGGATCTTAACTACCCTGGCATGCCAGATGCAATGGTCTGTAAAGTTTCTTACTTCTTAGAAAGAATTTATTGGCAGATTGAACATATTTTAACTTAATAATATGCTTTATTTACATTGTTATAGGTGCACCATGGGTTTTATTCTGCTTACCATAACACTACTCTCCGTCATGGGATCCTAAATGCTGTTCAAAGGGCTAGGGAGACATACGGAAACATCCACATTTTTGTTACAGGGCATTCAATGGGAGGGGCTCTAGCTTCCTTTTGTGCGCTTGATCTTGCTGTAATGGGCATCAACATTTTTGTATTTAATTTGTTTATGTTGATCAACACTTCTGTGCTGATTTTTTTTCTTCACTTATCATCGAGACTGAATTTCTGATTGACCTAAATACTAAAAGTACACATTATCTGCCAACACCTTTATGTGCTTTTTTATATTTAGGTACATAGGAGTCTTATCTGCCAAGGATTAGAAAAAAGTAAGACTATAATATACTAACTTGAGGAGTAATCATCTGGGTTATAGTTAGAAGGGTTGGTTGCTACTCATGGTGGGTCAGCATGGTTTCATCCTGTTGCATAAAAATATTCTAAATATACATTCAACTGTATCACAATATTCTCTTTTGTAATATGTAGATCTTTTTAGAAGTTTTATTTCATGTAATCTGAAACACATTAGCTTTGTAAAAGTACACGGATCCTTAACATTGTCTATGTAAAGTACTGGATCCTTAATTGTTGATTTATCGCCTTTTTGCTTAGAGGGTGAACATTGGCACTATGGTAAAGTCTGTCCAGCTCATGCTGTAGTCTGTCTTTTTAATTGAGATTGTATTAACAAAAATAACACTGTAGATTATTAGTTGATTTTTTTTTCCTTGAAAGGCCTGTAAACAATATTCATGCCATCTATGATTATTTCTTTTCCTCTACACTTGCAGTTAAATTTGGACCTATTTTATGATCTTATTTCATGTATGTGACTTGGAATATTGGCTATTGTTAGATTATATGTAATTCATTTATGACACTGTCATTACTTCTTGGAATGATGTATAAGGAACATAATTTTGTTATAGATGTCATGCAATTGTGATGTATTCATCATTTTTAGAATTTATAAGGAACATAATTTCGTTGTTTCCTTGTAGGTTAATCATGGAATAGAAGACATTCAGCTCGTGACATTTGGACAGCCTCGTATAGGCAATGCTGTTTTTTCCAATTATTTCATCCGACATGTACCACATACAGTTCGTGTGACTCATGCGAATGACATTGTGCCACACTTACCGCCATATTATTCCCGTTTTCAACGAAAGACATACCATCACTTTGCAAGAGAGGTAACAACTGTCGTTAAACGTGCTTGTAGAGCTTGTAAACTGTAGCTGGAACATGATTTTATACTTCAACCTGAAGAAAACACAGATAGCTACGTATTACATGGATCATAGGTATTGTTGTGCAACTTACCAGGTTCAGGTTGGGTCAAAGATCAATTCATCCAGCATGTGCGGAGCCTTTTTTGTGCAGTTTGGTTCCTTTGGGCTAAACAAATTCAGGCTTTTGGCTTAATGCCTTGATCAGAAATACTAAATTGATTCTGGGGCTTATGTACTATTTCCTTGAAAGTCTTTTCCATGGAAATAGTAATTAGCCTTGTGTTTAACTGGGTCTAAAGCCAGCTATAGAACTGTGGTCTATCGCCAAATATTATTAGACCAGTGGATAGACTAATTAAAGCCTCGTTAAGTTGATTATAGAATTCTCTATTTGGATCGGTTCCAAGTGGACCCCTCTCTGATCCAATTCTAAATCATTTACGACCTTAATCAGGATAATCACTTGTTAAAAAAACTCTAGTTAAATGTGATTCTTTGTTACGTTGCTAAAAAGGCAGCTTGTTACATTCCAAAAAGAATTTCAGGTTTGGCTCCGAGACATTGAAGTAGAAAGCCTTGTATACTCGGTTGAGAAGATCTGTGACGGATCCGGAGAGGACCCTTCTTGTAGCAGGTATATTTGAATTCTTCTACCAATTTTGATTTAATTTAAAAAAGACTTCCGTTGCCTCTATGTTCCAATGCTTACAATTTTTTTCTTCCTTGACAGATCTGTTTCCGGGAACAGCATATTGGACCATCTCAAATATTACGACATCAAGTTACAGGCTGATTCTTTGGGATCTTGTAAAATCATTATGAATAATAGCACCACACAGTACCATATAGACCACAGTGGTAATATTATGCTATCAAAGGATGGTCTTTTTCCATCATTTGTTGAACTTAATTCTCTTGTACTACAAACGCAAAGCAGCAGTTCTGTGTAGTGATCCCTTTTAATTCGAGGATGAAATGCTTGTATCTATCGAATGTGGTGTAATTTCTTCCTTTTCCTTTCCTATTTGATTCAAGAATGTATATATATGCACATGTCCTAAATACTAATTGCTCTTGATTGAATAAATCATTTGATCGTATATGCTTACCAGTTGTGTGCGGCGACTAGGCCATGTTTTTTTTTCCTTTTCATGCCATTGTGTACTCTCCTTTATTTGATTGTCTGAAAGCTTTGCTTCGAGTAATGTAGGTTCGACCGAGAGGTTTGTTTCCGCAGCATTTTCTTAGCTTACAAGTGTCATGTTACTCATATCTGCTTCCTTTGAGACATGTAAGCTTTATAATGAATGCCCATTGTTGATTGTTTGTTCCGCAAGGATTCTGATGTAATTTTGGACATAACCTTGTAATGGTGGTTTGCATTTTTTTGGAACAAACCTAACATGATTTTGATGCTTTGTGTTCTTAGCTAGTTTTCCGCAAGGATTCTGCAAGAAGGTTTCATGTCTTTGTTTCACCCATCACCTACCTTCATCACACTATCAATGGAGTCTTGATCATGCCAATTAAAAAAAAAAAAAAAACATTCTAATCATCAGAAAGTATTTTTTAGATGAAACAGACTAAGAGTCATGTGTTTGATGAACTTACCACCCTACACAAAGCAGTACTCCATGGCTGGACTTCAAATGTATTATTAGACCATCATCCAAGCAAGGGCGCCATGTCTAGATCAGGTGGCATCCATGGGTTTAATTGTGCCAACCACATATTCCCAATTCATTGGGAGAGACAATGAGAGTCTTTGTCATGGCAATGGGGGGAGACACGGACACAGCGAGTGCATGGAATTGGATACAAGCTTCTGCAACCTTTTGTCTTAATTAGAGCCTGGAATTGGTCATGTTGCATAAGGATATATACCTTCACACACAATAGAAAGAAAATATCCAAAACATACCTACCATGTTGAAGTGGATTCTCTTCAGGGGGCCACATTTGTCTCTTCAAGCAAGCTCTCAGAGGTCACCACCAGTTTCAATCAGCATCAGAACAGGAAGAAGGGCCACCTAGAAGAAAAGACATGCCCAAGCCTAAACCTATATAATAAACAAGAAGAAGTAGAAGAAAAAGACACACAGCAGGGCCCTCAAAGCTAATTTGTGCATTCCAGAAACAAAGAAGAGGTATTTGAGAAATAAAGCTAACTTGATCAAGTAAGTGTATGATATTATTGTAAGTGGCAAGAATGCACATTACCAATTTCTTCTCCTAGCATAAATATCCAAATATTAACCTCAATGCACTGCAAATAGTTCTTTAAAGCACTTAAACCATTATTTTCCGAGAATTGATTGATCGAATTTAAGAGTAAGCATCTGGATGCATCTCATATATCTGAATTGTGAATCAGCTGCTTGTTGGAGACTCCAAATCTGATTTCTGTCTTGCTGATATTGAACCTGAAATCAGAAAACCTAGCATGAGGCAAATCTCATCTGTGTGAAGAAGAAGAAGATTGCATAAGAATACCATGAAACTCATTCTGCTTTTCTCCCCGATTTGGTGGCATGAAGGCAAGTGATATGAGCTGAATGTAACCCCAGGTTTACAGTCATATCTCCTTGTCTTCTGCCTCACTTGCATGTTATTCGCCGACTGCTAGTACAACAATCAGATGAAGAAAACGGTTATGTTGCAGCATCAAAAATATCGTTGCTGATGTGGTGATCTGCAGATGAAGTAAAATGAATACAAGCAACATTTGGTGGTTCGGTTCCCACTTGGGACCTTTTGATCCTGCCAAAAGAGTAGAGAAAGGATAAGCCTGTGAGGCAATGTGGAACATGTCCTTCGATGATATATATGGTGCAGCCTTAAGGATCTGCAGTCCCCACTAGCAATTGGAATCAACTCTTCCTTCTCAGAGGATGACGTCTCCACCGAAATGCACCTGATTCTCCATGTCTCACTGCAGCAGCAGCGTACTGCTTGTTTCTTTCATATGGATGTGGTATCATGATTCTTTTTTCATGGACCAGCAATCAATGGATAATTTTGTACAGTGCAAAGAAGTTTGACCCAAAGAGATGCCACAGGAGAGACTCAGTGGTATGTTCTAATCTACATCCATAATTTGCAAGTCTTCTCTTGTCTATCCACCATGATATGTAGCAGGAATCTAACAGAAGCAGATAAAGGTTGATCATGAGCTGGATACCTATCTGACAAATCAGATTAAAATTAATATCGATGCTCTTGGACTTTCTGAGGCAATTTACAGTTTCACTGCGGAACGACAGAAGAATCTGTGTTCAGTTTGTTCTCCACTTTGTCCATCAACATTGTGAGCCTATTCAAGCCATACTCCCTGCAAACTGCTAAACTTCAGGCTCTTGCAATGACAGCTCAGTACACGTTTGAGTGTCTCGAAACTTCTCGGTTGTTCTCAGACCTCACAAATGAGAATCTGATGGAAGAAGTCAGCATCTCATGCTGACCTACACATCCAAGAGCGGACTCGGACTTTATAAAAATGCAGAGAACTTCTAGCATCAAAAAATTGGCAGCACGACAGCCTCCCAGATATTCCATAGTGCATCTGTGACCACAGCCAGGAAGAAATCTGACATTATCCAAATCACAGAATAGTAGCAAGTGGAATACACAACTCAAGTGAGTGACAACGAGGGTCACCGTCCATGCCATGATAAGAGAGTGCTCCGGGCATGCAGACCATATCCAAAGGAACATATGCTCCCTTTTGGCTGCAATCCTTGTGGTGTTGTGAAACAATGATCTTTTTGGCTCTATATAAGCAAGCAACATAGGAGGAGAGGAAGGCCAATAGATACCAGGTCTTAAGCATTTAGTTTGGCTCTTCAGCATCCACATCCCTTGATCAAGAACTTGAGATCCACATATCAGTTGCATTTTCTAGGTGAGATAAAATGGACAAGGTGATGAAGTTGGCATCACAACGAGCAGTGGTAGTCTTCAGCTTGAGCTCATGCTGCATGTGCCATACTGTTACGAGCCTCTTCCATGACCTTGGTGTCAATGCCACCATCCATGAGCTCGACAAGGACCCAAGGGGGAGAGAGATGGAGAGGGCTCTTACCAAGCTTGTGGGGCGTAATCCACCGGTGCCAGTAGTATTCATTGGCGGCAAGCTGGTTGGATCTACGGACAGGATCATGTCACTGCACCTTGGTGGTAAACTGGTCCCTCTTCTTCGCGAGGCAGGTGCTCTTTGGGTATAGATAGTGAGTGTTGCACTCTGATAAGAATCAACTATATATGAGAAGTAGACAAAAAGATTTGTCTGATACAAAACGCGACGTGTGAAAATAAACTAGAAAGTATGATGTTGTGTACAAACTCATTTCAGATCATACACCATGTACCTTTGACACTATAATGAATCCTGGTTAAGAGTTCTCTTATTCGGAGAGTGGTTCTTCTTTCTGCTGCATTGTGTTTGTGAGCCTGTAAGTCTTGAGTTGTAAATAACTAAGTTGCCATAAGACCCAATAAAGGGAAATGGTGGATCCTTTAAAGCAAAAACTGATGCCCATTTGACTTCATGAATTCTGCAATCTAACAACACAGAATCAAGTACACATTAGTATATTTCTTAAATATTACTATTTGCAACCCCTCTTTACTATTTACAATCCCATTTTTTAATATTTTTAAACTATCCCTTGCAAATGGACTTGAATACCCTCTTTTCCTCCTCCTCCTCCTCTTCTCCTTTATCCTCCTCCTCTTCTTTTTCTTCCCTCCTCTCCTCAGAGGACGGTGTCGAGGGGGGTTGGGCATCAAGGAATTAAAAAAAAAAAAGAAGAAAAAAAGGGGTGAAATCTGTAATACTGGGACTGTAAATAGCAAAATAATATTTCATTATCTTTTAAGGGGGATGGCAATGGTAAAAAGGGACTATGAACATAAGCTTCTATTTTTTACTCTAGGCAACCTTTTATTACTTTCAAATGACTAGAGAGAAAAAACAGTTATCTAACAGAATAAATTAAAGAAAGGAAAATCATAGACCTGTTTTGAAAAACTAAATTTATGAGACAAAAGGCAGGTCACGAGTTTATTGGTCTTGAACAAATTCATTCTCCATATCCTCTCCACTGAGTTGGGAGAGAGAAAAGACTTACCTGAATTTCACTTGCATACCACAGTTGAGAATATGCAATGCCAACTCTAGCAAGAACTGTATCAACAGATCACAACAAATGAAGGTTGGTGGAATGCAATGTCGGATTGCGGCATCAGACTAGATAACGGAGTGATGGTGACAAATGGATAGGTTTTATTCCCTTGTCCTGCATGAGCTTGCATATTTTGAAGATACCCATCAGCCAGGGATAAGAGGAAAGAAAAGTTGGGAAGGGGGATTTGGACGTACAGGCTCAGGGAAAACATCCATACCTGAAAACAACATTTTTTGGAATCAGCTTCTGGGGGCTTCTTTCTAACAGGATGATGATTCTGATAACTTCTGATTTGACTCTACTGTCCTGACTTGAAGAGAATACTGCATCTGCAGCTGTCCTTTAGATTTTGCTGATAACTATATTGTTTGTATGGACAACAATATAGCAAGTCAATCCCTTCTGCATCATCATCCCATCTGTTCAAGGAGATAGTAGCAGACGCAAGAATTTTTTCCATTTAAATTTCCACAGAAAAGGGTGTGTTTGGGGTGACTGCGAAACCCTGCAGCAATTGCTGCTTACATGGTTCATACTGTCCGTACCATTTTACTCTCCTAAGAGTTAAAGAAAACATAAAATGTAATTGCCTTGTGCTCACTAATAGTCCTTGTTAACTCTTTAAAAGCTGCCAGATTTGAGGAAGAACTTCATTGACTGTAGCAACTTGTTTTGTCCAATATTGTCCTATATCATCCTGGTATTGGCAGTGATCAAGATCAGCAACCACCTCTCAGAATCAGCAGCTATTGACCAAGACTGTGTCCTGAAAGATCAATAGTTTGAGGTTAGCTTGAGCCAATCTTGATACAAATCACCTTAGTTGGATTAGGGTCAGCCACATATTCAAGTTTACTGCTAACGTATAGAGAACTTAGCAGGTCAGATGATCATTCATATTCCATGTTCAATTTGTGCTGGAGTAACAGATAAATGTATTAGAGCATAAAGTTCCTGCATAGAAAACCTCAAATATTTTCCTTTACTCGCAAATAAAATCCCATAAGAAGAATACCATTGCTACACTTTACATTTCAGAAAAAAAAAATTCAAGAAAAAGGACATGTATAAACAGTTTGATAAAATATATGATCAAGGCAGCAGGACCTACATACATCATCAGCAACCAGAAGTCTCAAATTAAAATGTTACAATTCCGTTATTCTAGAGAAAATTGAATGATTCATCCCACTTAGCAAGAAAAATGTCTGAGCCAAGTCATGTTTGTCTCTGACCAAATAGCAATTAGAGTCACTGAAGAAACTAGAAAGAAATTGCATGAAGGTGGCTGTCCAGTCTCATCACCTCAAAAGGATTTAATTTCGATCAAAATTGTTATTCTATCAAAACCACAGTATTATTTTATATAGGATAGAGATGGTACAACCTAAAAGATAATAATCGAAATGAGATAGCAATACCATTTCCCGACATTGAACGAATGGTCCAGGGCATCAAAATAGAACCTTTCGAGAAAGCAGTTGTTCGTGCAAGCATTCGGCTCTAGTTTCTCGAGAATTCAAACCCTACTTCTTCCTTAATATCCGCGAGGTCGATGGACAATTTCTCCGCGACCCGACACTCGTCCGTCCTTCGGACATCGATTATTGTAACCTTGTTGCGCAAGTCTTTCCACCAGCTCTATCTACTCCGGGCAGCGGTGAGCAAGCTCCACCACCTTGGCGGCGAGCGTCGATCGGGTGGAAGGCGGAGGAGAGGCGAGCAAGCGGGAGGTGAGACAGAGAAAGGTGGGATCTTGACGAGGGCGAGCAGCAGAGAGGGCGTAAGGTCCGATGTGTTACGGTGCTCTTACCCCCTGCCACGAGGAGGTCGAAATGCCTCAAAAAAAATTAATTTCATGGAAGTCGTCCAATTCTACGGAGGCTTATTCTCATTCGCGGTGACCGTACTCTGACGGTTAACAGCGGTACATAGACCTTCGAGTCATCTCACCTCGAGCCGCTTGTTCGATCATCAAATGCTTTAAGAAAAATTAAACGATCATAAAATCATTCACTGGCGGTGATCAGACTCAATGGGACCGTTGCGATACCGGAACTGCTCGTTTCTCGTTTTAGTATCAAATCGGGTGTTTGCCTAGTAGATGAGTTCCACCTTCGTGTCTATTGAGCAAGTACTGTTCGTTCAGGCCCGTGTGCGCTAGCTCACCCGCGATCGTCTCGGTACGGAGTTGAAGCTCGGTCGGATGGGTGGAACCTCGGGGTTCAGCTCGGAAAATCGGTTGCTGGAATGGTAGAGCTCGGGTCGGCCGCTGACTCCTGCAAGAAGGTCGTCGGGTCAGGTAGGTTCCCGACGTGACCCCTCCGACGGTCAAGTTAGTTCAGTGGTTGGTTTGGCGATCCCCTTCCCCGTAGAGGTGCAGGAGCTTTTATAATGAGTATTGTAGGCTATTCGTACCTGATAACCTTACTACCTTTATGGCCTACCATGTCGTCGTACCCTTCCACCACGCCTATCGTCCTTGCAGTGAGGCGTGCGTCTGCAGGTAGGGGGTGTCGACCTTACCCGTGTCAGGTCGGTTGTACGTCCACTGACGCCCCCCATACTTGCCTCCGACCGGCTGCCCGCGTCGGGTTGGCCACGTCGACGGGCCAATTGTCCGAGGGCATGATGACGTGGTGGCCAGGTCAACATATGTCATATCATTCTTCCCCCCCCTCCCCGGGAAGACCTTCTCGAGGTGCCCGACTAGGGTGCTGGAGATGAGGTCCTGTGCTCATCTGCTGGCCTGAAGTGGCGTTGGACTAATCCTGAGTAGGGGCTCAGGGACTGATCGGGTCGAGAGGGGCTCTGAAATTGATTGAAGCGGGAGCTGATGCGGCCGAGTATGAGCTCGGGAATTGATCCGATCGAGCGGGGCTCGGGGACTTGAACGGAGCGGGATCTGATCCGACTGAGTGGGAGCTTGGGAATCTGAATGGTGCAGGAGCTCGGGAATTTGAATGGTGTAGGAGCTGATCAGACCAACAAGAGCTCGGGAATTTGAATGGTGCAGGAGCTCGAGAATTTGAATGGTGCAGGAGCTTATCCGACCGAGCAGGAGCTCGGGAATTTGAATAGTGCAGGAGTTGATTCGACCAAGCAGGAGCTCGGGAATTTGGGATTTTGCCGAGGGGGTGGACTCGGGCGCGAATCCTGGGATTTGGTCGAGAGGGTTAACTCGGGCACAAATCCTGGGGACTTGGCCGAGAGGGTGAACTCGAGCACAAATCCTGGGGATTTGACCGAGAGGGTGAACTCGGGCACAAATCCTAGGGACTTGGCCGAGAGGGTGAACTCGGGTACAAATCCTACGGATTTGGCCAAGAGGGTGAACTCGGGCACAAATCATGGGGACTTGGCCGAGAGGGTGAACTCGGGCACAAATCCTGGGGACTTGACCGAGAGGGTGGACTCTGGAGCCCTCGCCCTTATCTTATGAACCCTTTTATTTATTTATTATTATTATTATTATGTTTTATATTATTTTATTATATATATATATTATTTGTTTTGGTCCTCAGCTTAGGGTTTCAGTCGGAGTAATGGCGCATTTAATGCGCTGGGTAGCTTTTGGGGTGGCGGCGCTCCGTCTTGCCTCGGGAAGCTGAAACGACACCCCTGGGTGCTATAAGTTCGATGTGGCCAGACTGAGACCTCACTTGTTCATTTGGCCCCTTTCCTGCTTCTACCTCGGACCTTCCTAGCCACCCATCGTCCCTTCAGTCGGTAGTTCTTTTTTGAACAGGTCGGGATGACCTCCTCGGACTCCTCGAGTAGTGTCAGGGTCGTTTCTTCCCCGAGGTCGGGGGAGACGAGTCGGTGTGATCCCGAGGTCGGTTCCTCAGGAGTGTCTTTTGGGCCCCCGTCGCCAGTCGACGCGAGGGTTCTGAGGGATCTAGAGGTCATGAAGTCGGATTATGACCTAGATACGACAGTGACCAAGGGGTCACTTGCCGTGATTAGGGAGCAGTATAGTATCCCGGTCGAATACGGGTTGCATGTTTCGCAGTCCGGGCAGCGCCCCTATAGTTTGGACGCTCCCAGCATGTGCATCTCAGTGGATGCTCTGGAGGCCGGTCTCCGGTTTCCCCTGCATCCACTCATCGAAGAATGCCTGAGGGTGGTGGAGGATCTCTCCCAGCCAGGTAGCGCCCAACTCGTGGCGCTACCTTGTCATCTTTTTGGGCGAGTGCTGCGGGACCGGGATTATCCCAACTCGGGACTTGTTCATGACTTGCTTTCGCCTTTGCAAGAGTCGGGGTGGTTACTACGTCACCGCCCGGGTCGGTTTTCGAGTCAGCGGGGCACCTTCCAACAACAAAGGTTGGAAGTCCCGCTACCTTTATGTTAGTGGTCCAGTTTGGGGGTTTAGACTCGACTGGTTGGCACACTCGATCGGCAACGCCTCCCCATTCTTATCCGAGGAGGAAACTGTCATGGTCGACAAACTAAAGGGAATTCTTTCCTCTTCACGCGCGATCAAGGAGATGGTCGAGCTTTGGCTAGTCGAGGCGGGTCTCAGCTCGGCTTCTAGGGGTACTATTATTTTATTCTATTTTAGCCTTTCTAGCTGCCCACTAACCTGTCGGTCGGGATGCAGATCAGATGGATCTCGGGGAGCTACGCAGATGCCCAAGGTGACTACTGACAAAGTCCCTCCGACTCGCCCCACTGCTCGGGAGGTCGGTGCTTCTCCTGCGAGGGAAGCCCCGAAGGCTTCGTTGAAGAGGCCGGTTGTCGCGCCGACCGAGCAGGTCGAGGATGCAGCGAGGCGCCATAAGAAGGTCAAAGTGCTGACGAGGAGGCACAAGTCCCGTCTCGGCGAGGGGGAGTCTCACTCCCAGTCCAAAGGCAAGGAGCCGGCGGCACCGTCGAAGGAGCCCAAGGCGCTCGCCGAGTCCGAGGAGGGGGGCGCTTCACCGGCCCACCAACGTCCGAGGTCGATGAAAGATCTCTTCAAAACAAAGGTGCATAAGGGCAACGCGGGTTATTATGCTTTGCTAATGTCCGATCTGGGGCATCAAGACCCCGAGAAGGAGATGAAGGCTAGATGGAAGGGGCTGAAGAACTCGACGAAAGTTTGGAATAACTCGTCGGCAGCGAAGGAGTTCGAGAGGGGACTTCTCCACCCCCAACTGGCGTGGGAGCTCTTCACGATCCCCTCGGAAGTCCTGATGGCCCGAGCCGCCAAGGAGATGGTCCTGGTAAGCTTCTCGACCTGTGCCTTGGTAACTCAGGTTCTCCCTTTGCCGAGCTTCTAACAGTTGTTTTTTTTTTCCATGCAAAGCAAAACTTCTAAATGGCGCTCTTCGACCGAGTCCATGATGCGGGTCGACTGATCACGTTCATGGACTACCAGATCAAGCAGCTACTAGAAGAGCTTGACGCTATGAAATCAAACGGGGGTCCGGAGGCGGTCGCCAAGGCTGAGGAGCGCGCATCCGAGCTGCAAGAGGAGCTCGAGAAGACCAAGCGGGAGAGAGGCGAGGAGCTCTTAAGGCGCGAAGTCACGAAGAAAGAATTGCACGAGGTCCGGAGTCACCTAGGCGATGCCTAACGATTGCTGAAGGAGGCGCAAGTCAGGGCTCGGAAGATGGACAACGAGCTATTGTAGGCCGTGAAGGCCCTGGAGAGCGCCCGAGCCGAGCTGCCCAAGCAATCGGTCGTCCATTATAAGGAGTCGCTCGGCTTCAAAGAAGGTTTGAAGAGGATGGGCCGGGTGACTTATGAGTACGGGTATCGGGTGGCGTTAGCCAACTTCCACGTCCGACACCCATACGCTGAACTTGAAGAAGACCCCTTCACCATCCATCCTGAGGACGATATGGTGCCGATGGAGAGGCACCAGACATTTGATGACTCAGTCCAGCCCGAGCCCTGACTTGTAATTTTCTGTTTCACATTGTAATCCGGGTCGGGAAGAGCCTCATTTTGTTCCCGACGTCTATTGTACTTGCTTTTATCAATACAAATCGGGACGTTTTGCTGGTACATTACGCGTAGAATTTTCACAAGTTTATGATGTGCCAAGTTCTCGACAGCACTCGCCCTTCCATTGTTGCCAACGTATAAGTCCCGTCTCGGATAACTTCGACGACCCGGTAAGGGCCCTCCTAGTTCGGGGCCAGCTTCCCGTAGGACCGAGCCGGGTCACTGACCTCGATTTTCCGAAGCACCAGGTCACTCATCTTGACGTGCCGAGGACGCACTCGATGATTGTATAGTTTGGTGACGGCCCTTCTATGGGCTAGTGCTCAGAGATGGGCGTCGGCTCGCTTCTCTTCTAGTAGGTCGAGGTTCTCGCGGAGCTATTGGTGGGATGCCTCCTCACCGTGGGTATGGACTCGGAGGGTGGGAAAAACCACCTCGGGAGGCAGCACAGCCTCGATCCCGAAGGCCAGGCTATAGGGGGACTCCCCAGTCGGGGTTTTTGGAGTCGTCCGAGACACCCAGAGAATGCTCGGGAGTTCGTCAACCCAGGAGGTCGTTGCACCGGAGATCCTTTTCTTCAGCCCTTCCAAGATGGCTCGGTTCGTTACCTCGGCAAGTCCATTGGCTTAGGAGTGAGCAACTGAGCTAAACTTCAGCTGGATGCGATAGCTTTGGCAAAACGCATTGAACTTCGCATTGTTGAACTGTGTGTCGTTGTCTGTGGTGATGACTCTAGGCAGGCCGAATCTGGTTATGATCCTCTTCCACATGAATTCTTTAACTTGTCTTTCGGTAATGGAGGCCAATGGCTCAGCCTCGAGCCATTTGGTGAAATAGTCGACTCCGACTATTAGGAACCTTCGTTGTCCCGAGGCTGGGGGAAAGGGCCAAGGAGGTCCATTCCCCACTGGGCGAAGGACCAAGCTCAGTCGGCAGTTGTGATCGGCATCATCGGTTGATGTTGGAACGGGCGTGCTTCTAGCACGGCTCGTAGCTCCGAACATAAGTCTGGGAATTCTTACGTAGGGTGGGCTAGTAGTAGCCTTGCCTGAGGACCTTGTGTGCCAGGGTACGAGCGCCGACATGGTCCCCACATATTCCCACATGGATCTCGGCTAAGGTGGTGCGCGCTTCGATCGACCTTAAACACCGAAGCAGGGGTCGGCTGAAACCTCATCGATAGAGGCGGCCATCGATGACACGATACAACAACTCCGTCCTCCTGATTCTTCGGGCAGCAGCCTTGTCTTCGGGGAGGGTTCCTAGCACCCCCGAGGATTTTGTTGATCTAGCTTCCATCCTCGTTATCGACAACTAGCACCCCCGAGTTGACGGAGTTCTTCCTGACTGTGTGTCGGTTACGCGGGAGGAGGCTAGCCTCGCTAAGGCGTCCGCCTGTGTGTTCTCGGCGTGAGGTACTTTGGTGATGGTGCACATCCGAAACTGACCCGTCATCCGTCGCGCCTCGGTTAGATACTTGATCATTGCTGTTTCTCGGGTCTCGAACTCCCCATTGACTTGGCCTGCGACGAGCTGGGAGTCAGTGAATATTTCAATGTCTTCCGCACCCAACTCGGCTGCGACCTTTAGACCGAACAGGAGCACTTCATATTCTGCTTCGTTGTTCGTGGCTTTAAACCCTAACCGAAGCGCATGTTCGTAGATGCGGCCGGAAGGGTCCTTAAGCACCAAGCCGACGCCTCCTCTTTCCGCGTTGGCGGAGCCGTCAATGTATAGCATCCATCCGTGGTTCGGGTTCGGCGGGGTCTCAGGGGGCGTGAGTTCCAAGAGGAAGTCCGCAAGCACTTGGCCTTTGATCGCCTTTCTTGGCTCGTACTCGATGTCGAACTCTCCCAACTCTACCAACCACTTGAGCATCTGATCTGCAACGTCGAACTTTGAGAGGACCTGGCGTAAGGGTTGGTTGGTTATCACCTTAATAGGATGTGTTTGGAAGTACAGCTTCAGTTTCCTGGATGCCAGGATCAGAGCCAAGGCTAGCCTCTCTATGGGGGGATAGCGGAGCTCAGGTCCCGCCAGAACATGGCTGATGTAGTAGATCAGCTTTTGCCCTGCTTTATCGAGCGTCACCAAGACCGACTGACCGCCAGGTCGTTTGCCGCGAGATACAAGCTGAGAGGCTCCCCTTCCCTCACCGATGCTAGCTGTGGTAGGTGTTCGATGTGGCTCTTTAGTTGGCGGAATGCTTCTTCGCATTCGAGAGTCCAAAGTCCACCTGAAGTCCTTTGCCGACTTTAGCGCTCGGAAGAATGTAGAGCTCTTGTCCCCGACTCGAGAGATAAAGCGGCTCAGGGCCGCTAATCTACCTGTAAGTTGTTGGACCTCTTTTATTGTTCTAGGGGGGTGCATTTCCTCTATCGCCTTTATCTTGTCGGAATTGGCGTCTATCCCCCGCTGATGCACTATAAAGCCGAGGAACTTCCCGGATGTAATGCCAAAGGTGCATTTTGTCGGGTTGAGACGCATCTGGTATCTTCTTAGCGTTCGGAACGTTTCCGCTAGATCGGAGAGGTGGGTCTCGGTCCTCCGGCTTTTGACTATCATGTCGTCCACATAAATCTCCATGTTCCTTCCGACCTGGTCCTTGAACATGCGATTTACCAACCGCTGGTAGGTTGCACCAGTATTTTTCAGCCCGAACGATATCATCTTATAACAGTAGGTGCCGTTATGAGTGATAAAGGTTGTGTTTTGTTTATCTCTCGGGGCCATCCGGATTTGGTTGTACCCCAAGAATGCATCCATGAAGGAGAGGAGTTGATGTCCCAACATGGCATCTACCAGTTGGTCGATGCGGGGAAGTGGATAGCAGTCCTTCGGGCAAGCCCGATTGAGATCGGTATAATCAACGCATATCCGCCATTTTCCATTAGCTTTCTTGACAAGTACAACGTTGGATAGCCAGGTTGGGTGCTTTACTTCCTCGACAAGCTTTGCGTTCAACAAACGAGCGACCCCATCGTCTATGGCCTTTTGCCGGTCTGGGGCAAATTTGCGTGGGCGTTGCTTCACGGGTCGGGCGTCGGGGGAGATGTTCAGGTGATGCTGGGCGATCACTGGGTCGACCCCTGGCATATCATTCGGGGACCATGCGAAGACATCCTCATTTTTTCGCAGGAACTCTATTAGCTGAACTTGTTGGCTCTCCGTGAGTTCCGACCCGACCTTCACCAGCTTATCCGGGCGGCTCGGGTCGAGGGGCAATTCCAAAACTTTTTTCGTCGGGTGAGGGTCCCGGGCGCTATCCTCTAGGTCTCGAGGTACCGTAGCGGCCGACTGAGTCCTCGGCTTCTTGGACAACGTCGTCGTTGTTAAGTAGCACTGTCTGGATTCTCTTGGATCGCTCCTAACCTCGCCGACCCCTGATCGTGGTTGCCCCCAAGGGAGAGACGGAATCCACGGCGAACCATGTCAAAGTAGATGTTAGAGCGACGAGATCTCGGTCGGTTAACCCCAATTTTTGAAAGGCGTCGAAATACAAAATGTCGGTCGAACTTCCCGTGTCGATCATAACTCTCTTGACATAAGCGTTAGCCATGCGGACTGAGATTACTAACGCATCATCATGGCATAGACGCTCCTCGCCTCCCGACTTGAACATAACGTCAAGGCATTCGTCATGCAGTGGCCTCTTCCCGACCTCAGATCGCGCATAAGCTTTTCGTGCCGAGGAGCTGTTACCACCCGAGGTTGGCCCACCGAAGATGACGTCGATTTGCTTCTCGACCGGGCCTTTGAGTCGGGGGTGACGAGTCTCGGGGGGGGGGGGGGGGGGGGGGGGGGGGGGAGTCGGTCGTCAGGGACGGAGGATTGTTCACGGACATATCGACGCAGGTGGTCGACGCAGGTGGTCGCGCCGGATAAGGTCTTCAATTTGGTACTGCAGGTCGCGACATTCCTCAGTGTCATGTCCGTATTCCCTGTGAAAGTGACAGTACCTTCTTTTGTCACGTCGCTCGGGGTGTGACTTTATTGGGCTTGGGGCCTTCAAGAGCCCCCTTTCCCGGATCTGAAAGAAGATCTCTGTTCGAGTTGAATTGAGAGGAATTGGGGGGGTCTGGCTGGCAACATGCCCGACATGTCTTCCCTCCTCTTTGGCGGTGGCACGGGGTGTCCACGGGACTGCTTCCCCCGGGGGCGCTTTGTCTCTTCCCGCTTGCTAGCTACCAGCGTCTCGGCTGCCATGTACTGATGCGCCCGTTGCAGCATCTTGGGCAGGGTTGCAGGTGGTCGATCAGCGACCAGAAAAACCTTGACGGCCTCAGCCCCGTCAAGAATGCTTGGATGGCTAGGGACGGATGAAGGTTAGGAATTCCCTGTACCTGCAATGTGAACCTCCCCACGAACTAGGAGAGGGGTTCGTCGCTCCCTTGGGCCATCCCCAGGAGGGAGGCAGTGGTCGGTTTTGGGCGTGCACTCGCCAAATAGTTTAGCTCAAACTCTTTTTCCAATAAATCAAACGAAGGGATAGACGCAGGTTTGAGACGAGAATACCAGATTCTGGCCGGCCCTCTAAGGGTGGTCGGGAAAGCCCGACACATCAGCGCGTCCGAGGTATCGTAAAGGGCCATTTGGGCACCGAATGCGGCAATATGCTCCGCTGGGTCGCCGCTGCCATCATAGGGCTCAAGGGCCGGGAGCCTGAAGGTGGCCGAGAGCGACTTGGCCTGTATCTCGGGAGTAAACGGGGAACCGCCTTTAGAGCTTTCCCCAACCTCCCCTCTTGATTTGAGGATTTCCTTCTGGACTTCGTCGAGCCGCTAATGGACTCGACGAACTTGCCCTTTTAGAGAATCAGTGGTGTCGGTCGATAAGGTGTCGAAGTCGGGCTCGGTCTGTATCGGATTGTAGGAGCGACTTTGTGATCGGGCTGGCGTCGGGGTCGGGGAAGCTGCGCGGGCTTCAGCGACCTGAGGTTGTGGCGGCTCTACCTCAGGCGGGACCCCGCGGTTCGGGGCTACTAGCGACTCCGTTTACGGTGGTACCGCTGGGGGAGCTGTTTGGTGAGCAGTTGAATGCACGAGCTGGGGCAGGTACGAGACTATGATCTGCACCATACCGCTAGTGCTTGGACTTGGTTGGTGAGGCCGAGGAAAGCCTCGGTCGTGATTACGAACGGCGCGGGGTTGGATGCGGGTGAAGGGAACCCCGGGTCGGTCATCATTCTCCAAAAGCGGTTGGGGGTCGGCACGACTACCGTGGCCTCGTCGGTCGGGTGAGGGTGACTAGGTTCTGGGTGGTGCTCCGCGCCCGAGTTCCCAGATGGGCGTTCTTGCGACATGAGCCCTCCTTCTAACGCCAAAAATGTTAATGTCAAATCTGGTGCTTGCCTAGTAGATGAGTTCTGCCTCCGTGTCTGTTGAGCAAGCACTGCTGGTTCAGGCCCGTGTGCGCTAGCTCACCCGCGGTCGTCTCGGTGCGGAGTTGAAGCTCGGTCGGATGGGTGGAACCTTGGGGTTCAGCTCGGGAAGTCGACTGCTGGAATGGTGGAGCACAGGTCAGGCTGAAGTATTCCAGCTCGGGTCGGCCGCTGACTCCTGCAAGAAGGTCGAGTCGGGTAGTTCCCGACGTGACCCCTCCGACGGTCAAGTTAGTTCAGTGGTTGGTTTGGCGATCCCCCTGCCCCGTAAAGGTGCAGGAGCTTTTATAGTGAGTGTTATAGGCTATTCGTACCTGGTAACCTTACTGCCCTTATGGCCTACCATGCCGTCATACCCTTCCACCATGCCTGCCGTCCTTGCGGTGAGGGGTGCGTCTGCAGGTAGGGGGTGTCGACCTTACCTGTGTCAGGTCGGCTGTACATCCACTGACGCCCCCATACTTGCCTCCGACCAGTTGCCCGCGTCGTGTTGGCCACATCAGCAGGTCAGCTGTCTGAGGGCACGATGACGTGACGATCAGGTCAACTTATGGACCGAAACTAGGGACTTTGATGGGCCGTATTCGCTTTGTTCTCTCCAACTTAAAAAGCGAGCCCTTTTCTCCTCCTTAGCAAGCTTGATCCACCATTCGGTCCAACTCTTGCACAAATGATCAATTACAAGTCTTTATTATTATGACATCTTTTTATCTAATTGATAATAATAATAATAATATATTTTCGCCTGTAATTTGTCGCGTACAATGCGCGTGCTGGTGAATCTTCTCCATCAATGGTTCCTAAAATTAGTCGCCTTCCAATTCTGTACGCACGGTTTGCACCCACTCGATCACTCCGCAAAACGACGTGAGTCCACATGCGCACGAGTACGGGTGGTCCCCACGGGACGCACGCGGAGGCAATTTGGGGATGAGAGCTATGGGGCTCTAAAGATTTAACATTATCCAAAGAGGCTGTTATCTCTGCACCTAAATAAAGCGATCTGCGTATCGGAAATAACGCTACGCCTACCGCCAAATTATTCCCGATATAAATGACACCCACCACCCATGTGTCTCTCATCAACCTATTCTGTCTTCCAAGAGGTCGAATTCTTAGAATCTGGGAAGAGGAGGAGGAGGAGGAGCTACATCGATCGGTCATGGCGGCGTATAGGACGATGGAGGTGACGCTGATCTCCGCCACTAATCTCAATGACGTCAATATCTTCTCCAAGATGGACGTGTACGCCGTCGTTTCCATCGCTGGCGAGCCTCGATCCTCGCAGCGCACCCCGACAGACAAGGATTGCGGCAAGAACCCCTCCTGGAACGTCACCCTCCGCTTCTCCCTCCCAGCCGATCCTGACGCCGCCGGCCGCCTAGTCCTCCACGTCCTCCTCCGCTCCAAGCGCGCCCTCGGCGACCGCGACGTCGGTGAGGTCGACGTCCCCCTCAAGGAGCTCCAGCCCCCTTCCTCGTCGTCGGCTCCGCAGTTCGTGAGTTATCAGGTCCGTAAACCCTCCTCCGGCAAGCCCAAGGGCGTCCTCAATCTCTCCTTCAGGTTCCTCGATTCTCCGGCCGCCGACCACGCGGCCGCGGCGCCGACCGTCGCGTACCCGACTGCAGGCTTTCCCGCCCCGGGAGCTGAATCCAAGCCCACCGATCCCGTCACGGCGTACCCTCCCCCGGGAAATGACTCAAAAGTCGGGCAACCCGTCACGGCCTACCCCTACCCGGGGACCAGCGACTCCACGCATCCTCCGCCTAAGGACTCGAAGACCGGGGAGCCCGTCACCGCCTACCCACCACCGGGCCCATCTGGTCCCTACCCGCCACCGGGAGGCTACCCTCCCCACCCGCCGCAGCAGTATGGATACGCGCCTCCTCCGGCCGGATACGGGTACCCACCGCCGCAGTACGGCTACGCGCCTCCTCCGGCGGGTTACGGGTACCCACCCCCGCCGGCCGGGTACGGGTACGGCGCGGCACCCCCGGCGAATCCGCCGAAGAAGAACAAGTTCGGGGCAGGGCTGGGCGCGGGGCTCCTGGGCGGCGCCCTAGGCGGCCTCTTGATCGGGGATATGGTGTCGGACGCGGCGGCGTACGACTCGGGATACGATGCGGGCTTTGACGACGCCGGTGGTTTCGACTTATAAGCCGTCCACCCTTGGCGTCGATAGATATGGCATCGCGTTAGTTTGAAGTGTCGTCGTTAATAAAGGGGCGTGGTGGTGGATCGGTCCATCTTTCTCTTTTGTATAATACTTGTTTGCTACTATTCCCGGCCTCGATCGATTTGATTGATTCATTGGGCTTGTTTTTGGATTGGTCATGAGCTCTTACTCAAACAAAGGGCATAATTTGAGATATGATTTGATCAATTTTGATATATTTGAGACATGGGATCGTAGAAACTAATCAATTTGTTCGAATTCTTTCAACACTAAAATAGTAGGAAAGAGTTGGCTTTCGTTTGTCCAGCCAAGTTATAAGATCATACATTTGGAAGGGGAAGCTTATGTTTACATGCCCAAACTGCTCATGTGGACATTGCGAAGCAAATAGACATGTAAACAAGAGCCCTCTCCTTAAGATGCCATGATTGATTTCTGTTTCCCCTTCAAATAATCCCAAGAACATGAGATGCATTGAAGCAGGTCTTATTTGTCAGAGAGGTTTTTGGTATGTATACCTCCTTCCCCCAAGTCGTCTTCAGAAGGATTGAGGTCATCTCATGAATGAACTAGGAAATATCCATCACTTCTTATCCGGAAGCTTTTCTATCAACTCCGGGATTACCTCAAACAGATCTGCGACCAGTCCATAATCTGCGACCTGCAAAGAATCACAAGCATGAAATAAGAAACTCATGTGGACCTGCAGAAGAGAGTCATTTTCCAAACAAGAAAAGTGATAAGTTTGTTTCCCCTTTACAAATTGATATTTGCCAAACAACCATTTGTTCATTTTCATCATTATCAAACTTCAGATAATTACTGGACAAAATTTAAACCAGCCTAACAATTTTTCTCCTTTTTTTGCTCCTCAACATAACCATGGTTGCTTGGTTCTTAGGCTATTTCAGCACCAGCTTAAGAAAAAGGAAGAATTTGTCCATTTAATTGACTGCTAAGATACAGGAGGGGTTTATGAAACTTGGTATGATTAAAAAAATAACAATAAAAATAAAAAATGATATAAAGCGATAAGTACCAACTGGTATTTATTATCTTGTGAAAGACAAAGGATGACAAGTGCGACAAATTTCTAGAACCTTACTAGATTAAACTCGGCAACAGGTTTGTGAGCATTCTAAAGCACATCAAGTAAAGAGAGTAAAAGAACAAACCTGCACTTTGGAAACAGCAAAACTCCCTAATTCTTTACATTCTATGCAGCAATCACATCCTTAATATGTCATCCATAAACATGAACCAATATGTACGTCATACATTCTAAAGGGACAGAACAAGAAGAGATGACCTGGCTTAGGTCATCTAGGCAAAAGCATATAATTAATTAATATAACTTCCTTGAAACAACTTAGTGGTACTATTCAGTTCACAAATGTCTAGGAGGAGTATGTAAACTCCCAAAAAAAAAAATTGTGAAGGATAACTTAGAACTTAGGACATCTGATCCAACAGATTAATTAATACACAAGACATTGCTGATGAATTGGATCAGAAAGCAAAGAAATATTTGATATCCAAGGTATAGAAATCTAAGACAGGAAAAGATTTTGGGACATAAAGCATATAAATAGGGGTAGCATTTTATATCAATACAAATTTAGACCACTATCATGACAAAACCAAACACGGTGGACGCTGGAAACTAGTGAGAGTTAAGCATAAGTTCCAGCAATTAAATTAGAACTAAAGCTGTTTGTGAGTGACAATATACATAAAATAAATCTTTGGACCAAATCTGGCCGTATCACAGAGTTAGAACACCATGAATTATGTTGAACTAATTCAAAAAAATAGGCAAGCTTTTTGAGGCTTTGTCAGAAAAGCTACTCACTCAATAACGCCTCAAAAAGCTTGCTCATTTGCAACACTATATCACCAATAAATTCTAAGAATATTCAGTATAATATATAGGTAACAACCATGCCTCTTAATCTAAATGAAACGCTTAATAAAGACCATCACCTGAAAAATGGGTGCATCTGCATCTTTATTTACAGCTACAATGACCTTTGAATCTCTCATTCCAGCCAAGTGTTGGATGGCACCAGAAACCCCAAAAGCCATATACAGCTCTGGAGCAACAATTTTTCCAGTCTGACCAACCTGAGAGAAAATTGATATATGAGAAGGCCAGTTCTTACCGCTATCCCCACTCATCCATACAAAAATGATTAAGACTGAAAAAACAAACATAGAAACACCCGATGACTAAGCAATGACTTCTGGTAAGGTAGAGTACCAATAAACTATTAGCAGTCTTGTGTACTAAACAAAAGAGGAACCATCTTTACAGACTGTTGGCCACTATATGTTAGCAAAGAAAAAATGGAACTACAAGAACATCTATATTCTAATCTAAACACAAAGGCACAAGCAGTGAGCATTAGATGAAGGAAATAGGACAAAAATAAAAAATGTAACTGCTTCGCAGTATCATATTAATATGACCAAGTATTCAAGTGTTACCTGGAGGTCATTTGGCACAAATCCTGCATCCACAGCAGCCCGAGTGGCACCGACTATATAAAATAATATAATGATAATGATGAGTATTACAAATTTAAATAAAAAAGTAAAATCCCTAAAATCACATCTGCCTTCTTAAATTGCTGAAGCACTCAAAGGGACTTTAACACAGCATGTTTAATATTAATGTAGGCTGCAAATATTTATTTAGGCAACTCGGCACTTTTATGGAATATATGTTTGATAATGGAAACAGATGTGAAGTACACTATTAGGTTGGAAACAGATGCAAAGTGCAACAGATGCCTACATTTAACAATTTGCAATGAGATGCAAGTAAATAAATATGTTTGCAAATAACCCACTGAAGAGCTATTCTAATTTGTACTTTCATAGAAGAAACCATAAAAGCAACAGGAACAAGAATTGACTTCTTAAAGAAGCCAAAACTTCCCTTTATAAGTTTTAGGTTTTCCGAGGGTAATCTAATCCAATGTAATACATAGCAAGGTAGCTTAATTTGAACAAAAGGACTTGAACTCCTGTTCAAACAATGTTACTAAATTTGTATTAGTTCTATGAATGGGTAGGGATATTCTTGGGTTTCCATATTGATGATGGGACAACCACATCAAAATTCTTTCTAATCACTCATAAAATCAAACTTTACACATAAGAGATGACACTAATCAATATAAACTACAAAGTGTAAAAACTATTCAGTAGTGCAATTATTAATTGTGATCTGATTATGATTAAAGCCATCATGAAAGCAAGAAGAAGGGTTATGCCATATACCCCATGATAAGCAAAACAAATTTCAAACATGCTTTAAAAATTTTAATTATGTACAACATGTATACATCATGAGATGCATGCTGATGATGCTAGAACTGAATATGTATACTCTTTTCAGTCATCTTATATGCAAGATAAGGCTCACTGTCTACCTGCTGCACCAAGCTTCTCGGCAAGCTTCTCCAATAATTTAAAGTTCTCAGCGCTTTTTAACCCTCGCCCTCCAGTGACAACAATACGTGCATTTCCTAGATCTGGTCGCTCTGATTCCTGAGATACAAGCTTCAGCCACCTAGATTTGGGTATGGAACCTGCACATGGAAAAAACAAAAGGAAAAGAAAATGTTCAGTCCAACACTTAGCAAAGTTCCATCAGTTAAATATATGAGACAAAGAGGGTGGCCCATTGACAAGACTCCCACCAATACATGTGGTCTTATCCCTACAAGAGATATTGTTTTTATAACTCGAGTCACCCAGGTTGCAATGGCGCAATCTTACTAATGAGGCCAACACTCACCGGTAATAAAAAGCTCCACATACTGTATTCAGATAATGTATGTAAGAAATAAAAGGTAAGGGCTACAGTAACCTTCATCAAAGGATGAGAGATCAACTTGGGAGATTGGTGCTTCATCAGACTTTGTCTCAGTTGAGCAAGAAGGTAGGGTGAATGATGTGGACCGAATGGTCATCATACAAGGGCCCTTACCAGCATAACGAATGGTGCAAAGAGCATTACCTGCATATATTGGCCTACAAACACATTTAGATATCCTTGAGATCCGATACTAATAAAAGGGTACAGAGTCAAAAAAAGCAAGATAAGCTTCTAGGAAACATTAAGGTAAACCTACAATGCATACGCCTATGTTTTTTTCTAGGCATACTAATCTGTCACGGAAAAAACTGTAAATAAGGTGTTCGTTGTAATGCTCGTGTATGTTTGTGTCTTTCGATTTTGTTCATGCTTTGCACAACATGTAGAGGGCTTACAGTAGGTTTGGCAGCTCCAGTTTGGTTAACTTTTATGGTTGTTTCAGGCTTGTAAATGCAAATTGTGTATAAACGTCGCGCTAAGGAAAAACTACCCAGAAACAAACCATCCAGGCAATCATTTTGGGGGTTTTCTAGCTCCACAGAGTGGTGCAGAGTGTCAGCCAGCACAACACCTAGGAGCTACCTAGGTGGCACATGGCTAGATGGGCCTTTAAAGTAAAGTTTAGAGCTAGTTCACTGTCTTGTTCCACAGTAGTGTCATGTGGGCACTTTAGGGGATGTGGGGACTTTTGACCGCGGCGGACCACCTTGGAGCCTTTGTTTAGAGCTTACAAAGTCTATGTTTGTAATTTGCATTGCCTATCATATGTTTACCGAAATGGTTGCTTGCAGATCCCGAGTTAAACATTTTTTCTAACTCATCTTCTCTTTTGTAGGTCCTTAGAGACCATACGATGTTTCAGGGAGGCTGACCCTTTGCGAACGAACACGCAAGGAGGACACATGATTTAGGCAAAACCATCTAGTCTGTGACAGATGGTATCAGAGTGGGATAAGCACACTTAGAAACACTTGCATGCAAATGTGGGGAACCTAACGGGGCTGCATTGATGGCAGCCAGCACGTGCAACCGTTTGGGAGAAACAGGCATTGAGATGTAGGGAAAGGAGTCACTTAGAGGAGCGAGCATCCGACATTGGCATTTAGAGGAATAGTCGATCCCTCACACGGGAGGTACCACGATGACAAGCAAGCTGGGAAGAATGTGTACCGCATAAAGATTGGGATGGATGGCGACTAAAAGAATTATGCAAAGCTCACAAAGGTGAGGAGAATTATTAACTCGAAGAATTCGATACTCATGCAAGGACTTGTATATGAACGATGGACTATCCATGGTCATCCCAAGGCGATCAAAACTCGACGCCATGGAGCATTGAAACTTTCTCTTCGGTATGGAAAGGATACGTTCATAGAACTTAAGTGTATAGTGAGTTTTGCATGTTACTAGGCCTTGAGGGGTGTAACATGAGCTATATTGGTAAAGAGTTGTAATCTATCAAATGTGCTCGCAGGGACAAAACAATGCATAGTTTGTTCAGCAACACGAAGTAGTCAAAAGGGATGGTGATCTTTGAAACTTCCAAAGGGAAGGATGCGAAGAGAGAAGTTGCTCCAGTGGGATATATATCCAAGAGGGATAAATCTTTGTTCTCTAAAGGGAGAATCATGTACAACGAACTATATATGTTCAGGAGGGGGTACCTTAAGACAATAACTCTATAAAGCTCAACGGACTGAGCTAGCGGTGAGTCATCACATGATCTCGCAAGAGGTACTGTGTTGGTGGACGCATTGTAAGATCAAATAAGGGAGTGCGAAGACAACAGCAAACGAAGGCACACTTCGAGTCGATGTGGAGATCAGACTCAATAAAGGGCTGACCCATGGAATGATCAGCAAGGGCCACCATCAACTTAATGTAAACTGAGGAGCTAAGGAACTTGGAAGGAACTTAGTGAAGTGCCCAAGTCGCATAAATCAAGTCGACATATAAGACAGAATATAGAGCAGAGGCAAGAAACTTTCCTTAGACAGAGGTCGAGGACATGAACTCTTGCAAAGGTAAAAGCGAGATCATGTTGTTCTATAAGTCCCTCATTCTGATGGAGCGAACTCAACCTGCATGGTGCCAAAGTCGAAGGGAGCTTCGAGGCACATGCTTTATCTCTGTGAAGCAATTGACAAAGGAACTAAAGCGACTCAACTTCCGAGGGAGAAGTGGAGTCAGAAGGCTTTGGCCCGGGGCAAGAGGACGTGAAGGCAAATACTCTTGAAAAATACGCCACAGTGCCGCCATTTGAGTTGCCACGAAGTGGTGCACAACGGAGATCGTACTGGGTAGAGGCCCAGGATCTAGGTAATGGCACACTAATTTCAACAAAGTCAGTGGACTTTGACAGCTGCTAAGCGATGGACTATGCTGGAGTTGTGCTTCGTCCGGGTGTGACCCAAGAGCGAGTGGACAAAGGTCGATTGTCAAAGGAACGAACACAATCGGAGGTCACGAATGCCCTGCAATATGCTAGCAGAGGCCACACATGGAGAGATCGCAATCAAGTTCATCCCACAAAGATCATAATGCAATAGAGAGGTCACCAGACGGTGACATGGTGCAACGGATCATAGTGGAACAATTCGATACAATGCGACACACAGGAGAAGTTCTACAAGGGACTAGATCATACGGATGTATGATCGGGAGCTATTAGGAGCTCTACTTCAGTGAACAATACAATATCAAAAAGGGCTATGGATTAAAGGAGTGAATGTCATGTTAGCGCAGAGGCGGGTCTTTCGTGTGTGCACCAAATTTTGCATCATATGAAAGCTTCGGTCATCAACATATGAGGACTGTGTAGCATCGAGGGGGAATTTTGAATGCAAGTACCAGGGAGTCCCCATGGGAGGGGGAGGGTGTTAATCATACAGAGGTATGATATAAATGGTTGGAGTGTTGGACTACTCCAGAGCTCATATTCGCTTAAGGGAGCCCGGTAAGTCAGAGGACAAAGTGAGTAAATGAACGTTGCTACCAAGCAAAGAATAATAGAATTAGCGTGAGCCGTACAACATGATGGAGGAGGCCATGCATGAGAGTTGCAACCTATCTTTCCATCGTCCAAGGGGAACTGCTCGGAGAACACAAAGGTATTGAAGCAAGTCGTCAAAAGAGGCAAGAAAGCGACGATGAGTCCAGAGGGACTCAGCTACCCAAAACCAAGTGACAATCAGAATAGATGTGGACTAAGAGGAATGTCACAGAGGCGGATCAACGGATCGTGAAGAAAGGGATGCAGATACGAAAAGACGAATAGTAGCACGGCAGTACCATGGTACCGTAGAGGCGAGACTTATGTGGAATCATCGATTCCTTACTCTCATGGAGGGAAAGCACTTGGTAGTGAAAGGGGTCGAGGAGGTAAAGAATGCAGAGGCAAACTCCAAGTACCGAGACAATGCTAAAGGGCATAGGTCAGGGAACTTCGTAAGACTAGTGTCAACGGGCTTCTCACCAAAATAACAAAAAGTGGAGGACTTCAGGTCGAAGCAGGAGTGCTCGACTAAGGAATGAAATAGACAGTACAAGGTGTTGTACCTTTTTCTACTCAGAGGAGTAGGCAATAGAGATAGTGGAGAAGATGGTACAATACTAGACGTGACTAAAACTATTGAAAACTTGCACCAAGTTAAGGTGAACTTTTGCTCTTTTTGGGCAAAATTTCTTGTATTCTAGAAGTTCGATGGTAGTAGAAGGTGAATCGTAGTAGCTAACTCAATGTAAGGAGTGCAAACACATCAAGTACTTCGGAAATGTAAACAAAGAATAAACAAAGGCTAATAACCAGCTCGATACATGGAGTACAATCCTCAAGGAGGCGAGCAAAGTCGAGTAACCTTTGACTTCTAAACTCTTAAGAGAATGGGTGAAACCAAATACCCTAGTTCTCTTATTTATCCAGTAAAGGAGCTCTGCACAGGTTCAGAGACCCTTCATAGAAACATAATGGAAGACAATAATTGTCAAATCCTCAACAATGGTGATCATACTACCAGGAGTAGATTGTCTATTTCATTTCCTAACAGAGTGCTAATCGAAAGCAGAAATGATGTGAACCTACTGGAAGGCGATAAATAAGTGGAAGAGGAATCGATGGATAAATTTTATAGAGGAAAGTCCCTAAATACTTCAAAGTTTGCAAGACGATGCTTGTTAAAATTCCAACAAGCATCCACTCAGTTCAACCGCCATGAGACGTTTGAGATATTAGTCGATAACAAGGAAGATATTTTCCTTTATCTGAAGAATCCACAGAACCAACAAGGATCAACACAACCTGGTCAACCCCACACCAGAGTCAGAGTTATTGGCGAGTTGAAGCAATGTGACGGATCAAAGTTCGACTACTCAATAACAGCGACGAAGTGCAACTAAGAGCCAAGAAGCGCATTGCCACTGGAGCAGCAGATTCAAGATTCAACAAAGGTGAGGAGATGTAGCATCCGCAAAGGCTTCAACGAGGGCGTCGATAGAATAAGTAGGGGAGAATGTCACGAACAAAGCTGCAAACAATGTGTTTGATGTAATGCTCGTGTATGTCCGTATCTTTCAGTTTTGTTCATGCTTTGCACAACATGTAGAGGGCTTGCAGTAGGTTTGGTAACCCTAGTTTGGTTGGCTTTTATGATCATTTTAGGCTTATAAATACAAGTTGTGTACAATCATCACGTAGAGGTAAATTTGCCCAGAAACAGGCCATCCAGGCAGCCATTCTGGGTTTTTTTAGCTCCGCAAAGTGTGCGAAGTGTCAACCAGCACAACACCCAGGAGATACCCGGGTGGCATATGGCTGGATAGGCTTTTGGGGTAGTGTCTAGAGCTGGTCCGCAACCTTATTCCGCTATAGTGTTATATGGGCACTTGTTGAGACTTTTGGCCAAGGCGGACCACCTTGGACTCTTTATCGGGTGACCATTTAGAGCTTGCGAAATCTATGTTTGTAATTTGCAATGTCTATCATGTGTTTGCTGAAATGATTACTTGTGGCACCCGAGTTAAACTTTTCTTTAACCCGTCTTCTCTTTTGTAGGTCCTTAAGGGACCAATAAGAGGTTTCGGGGAGGCTAACCCTTTGCGAACGGACAAGCAAAAGTGTTGCACAACTTAGGCAAAACCAATTAAGTCTGTGACAGATCGCGATGATATTACCGATCCGATCATAGAAAAGTACACATACCATTGTTTTTGTACGATTTTGGTTCATACCAAGCCTATCATCCTGTATCATTACCTTACAAGTGTACCACCCAGCCTTAGCTGTTAGAACCAAGTATAACGATGTCATTTTTTATTTCTTGACAATTATGAGAAGTTCTATTTTTTTTTTTGTTTTTTCATTCTCTTCTCTCACATGCTCTCTCTCTCTCTCACTTTCTTCCTCTCTTTCATACACACTCTCTCTCCACTCCTCCCTGCCACACCAGTATTGCCTCTTCCATCTTGACAATCATAATACCACCAGTATTCCTCCTATTTGGCCTTCTCCTTTTGCACCATCTCCTCCTCTATCACCACCTCTTGCTCTTCTACCTTTTTCTTACATGTCCAGATGGTACTAATCCATCCAAATTACCACAACCATACTAGTACCATATAAGTCCAATGCAAGCCAGTATTGGAGTCAGACCAAGAATTTTAAACATGGCTCAGTTCAACCTTTAACTATCACATAACCTAACTCAATCTATTTCAATATAGAAAAATGTCAAAATACCTTATAAACAAGTGTGGCTCGGATATTTCAACTACATCTGTAACAGGTGAAACATCAAGAAGTGCTGCGGCACGTGGTAGCACATTCTTGCCAAATGAATTTGAAGTGGTAATTATATGTGAATAATTACCCTGATGCTGAACCAAATTAACAAGTTCAGCCCAAGTTTCAGCCAAAGGATGCACTAATATGTCTGCATCAGCAACAAGAACCTGTAGAAGAATTGGCAAATATATCAATTATTATTAATACAGAAAATGTTCATATAATCAAGACTGAAACATGAAAATTGTAGCATCCTTCACTGAGAGAACAAAGCCAATTAAAGAAGATTACAGGGTCAGAGAATCTAAAACTCTTAAACCCATTCTTTCGGAAAACCTAAAATCAGAGAAACATTTTACTTCTTAAACTTCATGAATAATACTTAACATATGTGCTTCTTATTGTAATTTTCAATTATTTAAATAGTAATATTCTAGAAATAAGCTATAAAGACTTTAAAACTATGGATCAGAATAATAATGTCAGTGCATGATCAGTTATTACCGATGACATGAAATCAAAGATACAAGTATTGATTAGTATTCATTGCTATTCAATATTACCAAGAAAGCTTCTTCCATGGGCAACCTCACTGTTAGTGATCCTTAAAGATGTATTCTCTGCCTCGCAGAAGATTTCCTATTCCGTTAATTAATAATTATTTAGGACAATCTCCATCTAGTGCCCAACTATCAGTTCATCTCTAATTTAATGGCAGAACAAAATCATAATCCACTAGTGGCAACAACTGAAACAACTAATTCCATGTTGTATTATATGATTGGCATGAATACAATTCAACGACACTTGGAGGGTCCATAAAGCAATGCAATATCGGCAATATGGAACCTTGACCTTGTATATATTGCTTTTTAGAAAACTAAAATGTTTGTGCATTAAAGTTATCCTTTTGCTGACATTTATTTTTAGCATTTAACATTTTCTTAACACCGAGGCCCAAAGAAAAAATATACATATTATTAACAGGCAAAGCATAAAAACCATGTTGAATCAGAAATGTTCTATATTACTGAAAATGACACCTGTGACACTGAAGGATGACATGATGCAGCATGGGATGCAGCTTTGTGGAGGGCCAGACCAGACCCACCCAAGAGAACTGTGACTGATTTTTCTTTGTTAACAGCTGAAGCAGCGGCTACCGCACTCAAAGATGATTGTTTTACCATTCCACCTTCATGTTCAGCTAAAACCAATGTGCTTACCTTAGAAAAACCAAAGGAGTATCATCAAAACAACAAGAACATCTCATGCATTAAGCAAGCAATCAAGGTACTCATGAGCCATGATCACATAGAATATGATGGAACCAAAAAAGAAAATGAAAATGACTGATTGACTATAGTGTAACAATGATAAGCCAAGTAATGACTAATCTGTAAATACAAACATGAAGAACAAGGGCTGTGATTTATCGACATAATTCATGCAACCAGAATACTGCTTAGGGAAATGCAAATGGCTTCGGCATATAGAAGCAGCAATATTTGTTTTGACAAGTCACAAAAGATGGAAAAAAAGGAACTTCACATCTCTGTTAAATGGGGCAGAGATTGGATTTGCAGTTACAGGACAGCACTATTCTTAATAAATGCTAGTCAAACAAACAACAGTAGGATGATCTAAAAATAAATAAAAATAACTCAGCATCAAGTGGTCGACACATCTGCATCGTGTGATCGACACCTCACTTGAAAGGCTGACACCTCATTGCCACGTGGCTGGCATGACTTCACCCTTCGGATGTTATGAGTCTTATGACCACACTCATGACTGCACCATATCCTCCAAATTTGACATAGCACGATTACACCCAACACCGGAAGAGACATGTCACCGTTCCCGGTATTAAACCACATCTTTGAGCGCAAGGATCCAAAACCTCACTATAAAAATGCCCCTTAGGTATGTTCTCCGAGAGATTCATTCTCTAATGCATTCGGCTCTTAAAGACTTGCCATTCAACCAATACCACCGACTTGAAAGCTAACTTAACCTTCAGAAGGGCTTTGTTGAGCGTGCATCGATGCAATTTTTCAGGGTTTGATGCATCTTGAATCAAGCAGACTTTGAAGTTCATGGCACTATGCTAACACAGACATGAAAAAGGAGCATCCTAATTAGACAACTTAACATTAAGATAAAGAGCATTAATTTTCATAACAAGCATTATGGTAAAATTGACCTTTCCCAACCTAGGTGTCAAAAGTCACATCAATAAAAGCAGCTTATCAAGGGATAAGGTTGCCGGCATTGGCACCCTTTAACCCAATATAGGGGAGTTTCATGCACCAGGTAGCCATTTATGAAGACATTGAATTATCTACAGCAATATCTCACACTACAAATAAATTGAAACTGAGTCATAAACGAAGAAAGAAACTGTGAAGGTCATATATACAGCAGAGATATTGATGTAAAATTAAGTGAAAACCATAAAGAGAAAAAAAAGATTTCAGGCACAAAATCTACAATAGAAAGCAGTAGTTCAATATATTTAGGGTCAGGCACATTAATACTTTTCCACCACTGAGTTATATTGAGAGAAATATCACTAGTAAAAATTAAGGATCATTAGATCCCCTTTATTGTTTCTAATAAAGTTTCCTTGGGTCTTATTCTACCACCTCCATACTAACAATCTGAATTAACTTACCTCACGGTTCAAATGTAACTCTTAATCAGTGCAATCTTCTCATATAACATCAAAATATAACAAATCAGAGGTCTGTTCTACCAGGAGTACTTTTAGTCGCTTAAATTATATTTAGGGTTTCAAAATATGATTCAATCTAATAATAACTCACTAATGGTACCGTCCAGCAAAAGCAATCGTGTTTAAACTGAACATGTAATTTTTCTCAGCAATCCAAAGTCATGCTCCAGAGCGTATTCCTTACTATCTCAAGAAAATCCTCATCTCACCACTCCATACATTGCGAAAGACCTTCTTGAATTCCTATTATTTAACAATATGATGCAATTTAACTATAAACCTCGATGCATGACCACATAACTAGGATCAATTTGTATTATAGAATCAAAAGAAAAGAGAGAAGCAGCCGAATCGTTGCACTTGAAAACCCTAAATCAATCGAAGCAAGTGTCAGTGATCCGGACCAACACTTGTGGAGACGGAAACAGAAAGGCAAGAACCTGGATAAGGAATCATCAGGGCTAAACGAATTCCAGATGACATAGGAACCCAAAAGAGGCGACTTACGAATCGGGAGAGCGAGCCGCGGATGGGAGGAGATGGAGATGAAGATGGAGACGGCGAGAGGGCGTAGAATGGGCGGCTATTCCTGAGGAGACACCTCTTGAGCATCGCAACGGCCGCCATCGTCGTCTTCTCGTCGATCGCCGACGCAGAGGCGCGGCCTTCGCCGCGGATTAATACAAAGCAAGTTTGTAATTGATGGGCATGCCGCGTGTTGCTGACGCGGACATCTTAATTATATATGCATATAAAAAATAATACCGCTCTAAATGTATAGATCTGTTAACGCTCCTCCAAAAGAGAGAGTTTTGCTAGTCAATTTTCTTGCAACTTTTAAATGAGAATAATTTGAAGATGTAGAAAGACTCATAAGTCAATTTTCCGAACTCATTTCGATTTTTGTCTAATAAATTTTTTTATGAATGAGAACGGAGATGATAGCAAATTGATTTTTTTTTTCCCAAAAAATATATGATTATTGTTTATATATAGCCAATATCTTAGAGGATAATGCGTAAAATCGATAACAAAAAATTTTATAACGGAAGATATGATCTTTAATCAATCTCAATGATAATAAAAAGTTCATATTATCGACTCTAAATAATCAAAACTTGTTTATGATTGTCGATATTATTATTATTATTATTATTATTATTGAACCAAATTAACACGACTTTATATTAAATCTATTTATTAAAAAAAGTTCACATGTTCAATGCATCAGAGTTACAAGGTTAGAACACTCAAATTAAACTTCATCCTCGCCATTAACCTAAGTTCCAAAAAGGAAATGCCTTAATGAGTCGAGAGAAGTTAACAAGAAGCAAATGTATTCTTCCAAGCTGGTGCCTAGAATTCTTTGGCGATCCATGTATAGAAAACACTTATAACAAGAAAAGTGCTAATTACAAGATTGTTCTCTTCGAGGATAATAAACATCACCAGGATGGGCATTGGGCAATGCCAAAAGCAAACAGAGTTGCAGAAGCAAGATTATAGAACACAAACCATGGAAATAAAACAGTTCATGCATATATGGAGGCAATCAAGGGACAAAATCTCAGACACCCAACAAATCATCTCTCATTTGATACCTTAAAGAAAATGATGCATTGGTATAAAAGATCAAAGATTTCTCGGTATGACAAAATTACAGCAAAAGCATTGGCAGATGCACCTGCGGCAGCTAAGCGCTTTCGTGCCTCCTCAATAATGGTGAGCTTAATACCCTTTGCCCTTGGGAAGGGACACCCAGGGCTTCATGCCCTTGCCGATGGTGAAGACGTTGACCATGCAGGTTGCAAACTCATGCCCGGTTGCATCCTGGATATGGATGGACTCGAAGCTCCCCTTGGGCTTTTCCCTGTTCTTGATAACGCCGACACGACCGGTGTTTCTGCCGCCAGTCACCATGACAACATTTCTGACATCAAACTTGATGAAGTCAACAATTTTGTTGGTCTCCAAGCCAACTCGATAGTGTCATTTGCCTCGATAAGACAGTCAGGGTATCTGATGGGATGGCCGTGGAATGCCCTTCTGCCAAAATTGGACACAGCAGACCTTGAGAGCTTGAACTGCAAGGAAACAAAAATGAAATAGTTAACAAGATACATCATATAAGTATGTCTCCCTACGAGTTTCATTAACAATATACAATTTTTGTAATATGTGACCCTTGCAGATACTCCTAAGGGTTGTTTCGACATGTCAGTCCAGAAACTGTAACAACATTATCTAAAAAGGCAACAAGAAACCAAGATATCCCAACCAATTGGTGTCAGCCATATGTAATCATTCTCCCTGTCGAGGGCAATGTCAGCATTAGCTATGAACCCTAAATTAATAAATTATAAAAGGAAAATATTATTCCTAAGAGAGATAAAAGAACTTAGTCTTAATGTATTGAGAAGGAACCCACAACCACACATAATTGGAGATTAGACAAATATGAAACTTTATCCAGTAAATAAACAGACAATGATTTATCCATAAAACCACTAGCTTTAATTGACTGAAAAATATCATCAGAAAAATACACACAGTTGGATAAGATACCTTTCCTTCTTCATCCTTTATCGAATGGAGACGGAAGCGCCCTTTGGTATGGTAAAGGAGCCGGAAGCTCATTTGTCTTTGGAATTGAAACAACGTCTGAGGATTTAAAGTATATGTGTGAAAAATTGTAATATTCATAAAATCACAACGAGAATTAAGATGCACATCATGCTGAGAATTTGCGGATATGACATAAATGATTTGATCAAATTCGACGAATACAGTATACATTATACAGGGCTCAATTTTCATACCCATAAATCCAGATGGATGGGTCTTGTCAGTTCTGACTTTTCCATCAACCATCACATGGCGTTGCATCAAGATTGCAATCACTTCACGGTATGTAAGAGCATATTTCAATTTGTTTCTCAATATAAGAATCAAAGGCAAGCATTCCCTCTCTTTATGAGGGCCAGATGATGGCTTGGGGGCCTAAGTACAAAATATTATTTAACAAAATTGGGAAAACATTGGAACAAGATATTTTTAACTTACAAAGGCGCCACCAAGTTTGTCTAACATCCAGTGCTTTGGAGCATTGAGTCTCTTCAAATGTTTCTTCAATCCCCTAGCCTAAATCAAAACCAATAATATAAGTAGAAGTTAAAAGAGCAACAATATTTACCTTTGAAAGCACCCAAAAGTGTAGCAAGTTAACCTTCAGAGAGAAGGAGAGAAAATATAATTTACCCTTTTTAGAAACCTAAAGTGAGTATCACAGTTCTTCACCACGGAAAAGGTCGCAAAAATAGAAAAAAAAAATCATGATCTGGCTACTTATATATTCCATTAACTTGTGGTGACAGAAAAAAGAAGAGAGAGGACAAGACCAAGTGCAGAGGTTAAGTCCAAGGTGCTTTGTTCTTCAATCAGAGAAAAAGCAAAAGACACACAAGATAGCATCGCATGAGTGTATTGTCACGGACAACACTGTAAAAAGGGTGTTCGATGTAATGCTCGTATATATCCATGTCTTTCGGTTTTGTTCATGTTTTGCACAACATATAGAGGACTTGCAATAGGCTTAGAAACCTCATTTTGGTTTTCTTTCGTGGTCGTTTCAAACTTGTAAACGCAGGTTGTGTGTAGTCATCGTGTAGAGGCAAAATAGCATAGAAACAAGCCATCCAAGCCATTTTAGGGGCTTTCTAGCTCCACAGAGTAGTGTAGAGTGTTAACCAGTACAACACCTAGAAGCTACCCGGGTGGCATATGGCTGGATAGGCCTTTGGGGTAGTGTCCAGAGCTAGTTCGCTGCCTTGTTCCGTAGCAGTGTCATGTGAGCACTTGTGTAGACTTTTGCTCACGGCAGACCACCTTGGACCCTTTGTCACACGACCATTCAGAGCCTACAAAGTCTATGTTTGCAATTTGCATTGTCGATCAATTGTTTGTTGAAATGACTACCTGTAGATCCCGAGTTAAACGCTTTCTCTAACCTGACTTCTTTTTTGTAGGTCCTTAAGGGATCATAAGAGATTTCAAAGAGGCTAACCCTTTGCGAACGGACACGTAAGTTAGGCAAGACCAAATAAGTCCGTGACAAGATGCCCTCCTTTCTACTAAAACAAGATCACAATGGCATATAATCATCATTTGGAACGCCAAAAATAAAGATGCCGACCAACAAAGCCTACAAAATCTGCATATGCAGGTGAAGAAATTACCGTCTGATGATACTCAAGACACACAAGGCATGCATACATATAATGTGCTACATTTAATTATAAAGCAAGAATCCTTAGCTTAGAATGGTCTTCTGCAATCATGTTTTTAACATTTCATTGTACCAATAGCAGTTAAAGTAATATCCATATGTTTAGCCATGCAAATTAAATACACTTTTATGTCATATAATCATGCCAACTATCTTCAGTGATTGTTGGTACACGATCTTCTTTTTTACTTCCCAAGACTTGCAACATATCCAACAACAACTCAGCAAAGTCACCATCCAAAACCTTGATTTCTAAGCCTTATCAATGGTACAATGGATAGATTTCGCAACCTCGACCACCAAACACCAACCATCCATCATCCATAACCTTGAATAGCTCTGAAAAATGCATTTAGGGCCTACGAATAAAGGATATAAAGCAGACTAATAACACAACAGCTCGCTTGATCACTGGTCAGATGAAGACCAAAGAAGAAAAAAAAAACAAAAGAAGTACTTAAAGAAGATCTTTACCGCATAACCTAATCACTAGATTCACGCTGGCATTCTCAAAAACACACTGAAGCAAAGAACAAAGAGTAGAAAGGAACACGGTAACCAGCAAGTTTACTGCTACAGATTAAAGAACCTAAAAGAGATTCCTTCAAAACCAGCTCATCCAATAATAACCAAAGAAAACACTTAAAAATCGGATCTTTCCCAAATCTAGAGAACACAAAGCGAAAATAATTCACGATCCACCGGCCATCGACCAAGACTAGCGCTTAGAGCCCATGGGAAACTCCTAGAGTCAGAAAGAAAAGTGCGAGATCAGACGTAGAGAAATGAAGACTTCGAAATGCAGCGAACCATTTTCCTCGCTGGTCTCCCGCTTCTTCTTCCTCTTCTACGAAGTCGGAAGCGCCGAAAAGACCTATAAGATCTCGAAGGAGAAACGATGGAGAAGGAACACAAGCCCTTAAGGATGGACGAGGCCGTCCCTTAAAAAGTTTTCACGCAATTACCATACTACCCTCTAATAGGATCAGCTCCGGTTCGGTTCCGGTCCGATTTAATTGAACCAGCATTGAATGCGAGTCAGCTCGAAACCACATCTCTTGACGGGAGTATAACTCTCTTCAAATAACATAAATTAAATGGATCAAATACCTATATTAAATATTTTTGTAGCATCGCATCGTTTAAAGTCCATACACCATCTAAGCACACGCTCAATCAATAATAAAAAAAAAACAAAGTAAAATACACAACTAAATAATGGTGTAAATCAGTTAAAAAAAAACCCCTAATTAGATAACATGATCCAAGATTAGCTCGTGAAGATAACAATAAAGTGTTATTATTGAGTATACATTAATGAGCTAATCATTTTAATTTAGACAAAATTGGTTAAATCCGTGATAAATATTATATTTCATTCTTTTCCTTTTTCTATTCCATTTTATTTATTTAATTATGATGCAGGAGTTGCAACCACATGTCAAGCTAATGGACTTCAGAAAAGTAAGGCCACATTTGTATTATTATCCAACTAATATTACCTCTTTAACTTTGAGCAATTTGATTGCTTTACCAGCAGTCTGAGTCACGCCTTGTCACATAATTGTTGCTGGCAGTCACATGGGTTCCATGATAACCACAATAAATCCTTCCACGAGACTTGTCAAGGACTCACGACATTTGTTCATGATCCTGAGAAAGAGAGAGAGAGAGAGAGAGACCCAATTATATATGCATCAAAAATTATTTTGTCCTTTTTTTTTTAAATGTGAATGTTGCATTCTTTATTTTTTTCGAAGAAACAATTAAAGTAAGTGCAAAGTAGACTGAGAACAAAAAGAAAATATCAACTTAGGATTCATGGACTGAGTTAGTAGAAAAATCTTCATTTCCAAAAAAATTGCGGGAGAATTGAACTCAACTGTTTTTTTTTCCAGTAGTCAATAATAATTATTTCTAAAATACCAAAAGAATAGAAAATAAATAATTGCAAGGAAAGAAAAAGTCTTTTTTAGTTGAGAGGGGATAAAAGTGCGAGTAGGGCGAGAAGAAAGGGGAAGAGAGTTGTTCTTTGTTTCTTTGCTCATAGAGTAGGGAGAGGAGAGGGAAAAAGACAAACGGATGGCGGGCCTCAAGGCATTCATCTGCTTCACCGTCGCGCTCCTCCTCTTCCTCGCCGGCAACGCTCTCGCAACAGCCGGTGCCGCCGCAGCCGGAGGTGAGAGCGGGAGCCAGCTGCCACTGGGATGGATCCCATACCTCTCCGGCTGCCGCGGGACCGTGGCGGAGTGCGTCGCCGGCGACGAGTTCGACCTCGGATCGGAGGTGACCCGCCGCATCCTCGCTACCTCCCGCTACATCAGCTACAACGCCCTCCGCCGCGACACCGTCCCCTGCTCCCGCCGCGGCGCCTCCTACTACAACTGCCGCCCCGGTGCCCAGGCCAACCCCTACTCCCGTAGCTGCTCCGCCATCACCAGATGCCGGGGTTAATAGATGAACTCTGTAATCTCCTTCTCCATGTTCTTTTCATTGATTGCTGTTGTTGCTGCTGTCATCTTATTGATGGCATAGACATTGTTTTTTTTTTTGTGTGTGATTTGTGCTAAAAGAAGAAGAACTATGTGATCATTTTGGCTTTCATCTGGTTCTAAAAGACTTCAGTATGCTTTCTTCTCTCTCTCAAAGAAAAGATCCTTTTGGACAAATAGATCGACTTGTAAGTAATTGATTCTTATGTTTTAACCTGGTATATATATTGTTCGATTAATAATATGATCATTTTTCTATCATCAACTATTTTTCTTTGTCCTTAAATGAGTCTTTGATGTGGCCTCTAGAGAAGAAAGCTATTCTTTGTGGCAAAAAAATTGGAAGATTTCTTGGCTTATAATGTTGGTAATTATCATCACTGGAACATCCAATTAAACTAGAAATGAAATCATTCTATATTACCAAAGAAAAGTTATGGTTTGAAGGTTTACATGATTTGATTTCCCAACATAGAGTTGGAACATTTTGATCTGAAATTTCAGTACCAAAAAGGAGAATAGGGGTTGTGTGCTCTAACAATCCTTTACAGGTGAGGACTGTAGGCAATAATATTGTCACAGTGAGAAGGACTGTATTCAGAGAATAAATAAACTAACACCAGCATTTACTGCTAAATTGCCTTTGCCAAGTGCATTTTATGTAAGAGAACCGTTGCTACAAGCCCAAATTTAAGCTGCTAACAGAGAGAAAGAACAAATTGCAAAGCCCTAGCGAAGAACAGTGACTAAAACTGATCATGTTCAAAATACAATCCATTCATCTTTTGTATGGTTGAAAAGCCATCTATGCGTACCATAAAACATACCTCTCATTGCAAAACTGGGCTCTATTTGGATCAGTTCTTCGAGTCATAGAGGCCCTTCTCTTCTTTGTTTCTGGAAGAATCACCAGCTTCATCAGTCACTGAAATCGGCAACCAAAAAATAAAGGGAAGTAAAATTATCATCATTTGCTGTATATTTAGAAGAAAGACACCAAAAATAAACAACTGGAGTTCCTACGCTTTCATGTTTTCATCTGGTGATCTGCAGAGCTTCCTCAGAGTCACAGAAGTCCTTCTCTGTTGATGTATTTCTTCTCCTTCCCACAACTGAAACCCCTGCTTCCGGTTTATCTCATGCTTCCAGACATACCGTGCTTCCCCTGACATAAGAACCAATGATCCTGGGCTCAAGAACACGGGGACCCTCATCAGGGAACCTTCTTCTCCTTGTCCTTCATCATTACCTTCCTCTTGTTTGGACCGTGTGAAATGCATCACACATGCAGATTCTAATGAGATTATCGCGATTCCATCATCAAACCGCATGAGGTCCACATGTGCACAAATTCCCTGCTCATGAAAAAGATAGAATTTTGATCACTGTGATAATTGAAGCTTGTATCTACTTGGATCTCAATTTACGGCAAGAATTCTATTATAACACAGCAAGCAAATGTGATGGTGATGAACCAACAATTAAAATTGCATAGGAACCAATGCTCTCACCTCACCTGGGTTGTAGACATTGACAATTAGTTGATCAAAAAGGGGTTCCCTCCAAAGCAAATCCAGCGGCAATGGCCAACAAGCTTCTTCGTGATGATTTCCAAGAGTTGATTCCTTGCCTTCTCCAGGAGAAGTATCACTATACCGCACTGCCTCACGAACTAATCTGGAAAGTTCAACTGCCCATCCTGGAAGATCCCCAAATCTCATAGCCTACAAATAAGCACAAGACACGATCAATATTATGGATGGAAACAACAGAAATTGTACATAGAATTTTATAAAGAAATAAAGCTATCAAGATACTCTCTAACTCTGTTGGGAGTTATTCAAATACTGCAGGCCTATCATTATTCACAAGAAACATGAAGAATCACTATCAGCAGAATCAGTTTAGAGTAAATCATCACAAGAAAGACCGGCAAACTAACAGAAAATTATTGTACATCCTGAAGAATAATATAAATGCTAATTTACAACTTAGTGATAATAGGCTAGTGTCATTCTAGAGAAGGAAAAGAATGTAAAGGGAGTTCAAAAACCAGTGACTATTCCTAAAGGCAGGCCAAGGGAACCACTAAATTAAGTTTTCAAAAGAAAAATAGGTGATCATATCAGAAGATCCATTATATCTACAGTCATTCATATCCAGGAAATTGTGCTTAAATCAGCTATTTATAGACAAGTTCCTAAACTCCTGTTCAATGTGCAAGGGCACATTCAGCTCACCAATTCACAAAATTATTAAAAAAAAATGTTATTGTTGTAAAAGGACTTAATTTGTGTCAAGACTCTGCTTCCTTGTAGACTAGGGCTTATTGTACTGCTCAAAGAATTTTTCAGGCTTATATCTTCAGTTGGAGTCATCGCTCAAACATCAAAACAACCTTTTTAATTGCGAGTATAAAACTAGACACTGCATAAGTTGGAGCCTTGTGCACTGTTCAACCCTTGTTTATCACAAGATTCAACCGGACATCAAGTCCAAAGATCTATAATCAAGGCATTCTTTTGAAAGCACAAACCTCATCCTTTGTGGCCTTTAATTAACCAATATGGCGTAAACAACTGTACATACTCCAATAACATTAAAAACAGATGCAAGCATCATTTAGGTAATAGAAAAACAAAATGAAGCAGAGAATCATGACAATAACAGCCAGCAAATAGAATCAGCAGCAGCAAGAAAAGAAGGGGCCTTAGGAGGGGATGAAGTCAGTATGAGCATCTAAATATAGTACAAGAGAAGCAGTTAATACATGCTCCTAAAAGTGCCTCCTTTTCCTTTTCTTGTTCCTCTAACTTGTACACCAAGAATCCTCAAATTCATTATAGACACACTCCACTCACTACCTGTCATGTTTAGCAAACTACACTGGCAGGTCTGTGTTTAAGAAAACAGCAAGAAACAACAATCTAATAGTTTCTACCACATGCATGCACTCAGCGTGACATGCAAATGCACACACCCAAACACAAGTGCAAGCATACACACACAACCAAGAGAAGAAGAACAGCCAAAAAAAAGCAGCCAAGATTCAGAAACCACAGCATAAATGAGAAATCTAAACAGAGTAACAATCATGGAAAAAGAAAGATCAACTCTACACAAACAAGAAAAGGATAGGAAAGACAGCAACCTTGGTTCAAGAATCATAGCTTAGAGTGGTTGTCATGGAGATCTGTCAACTAGTGCAATAGAATTCAGCTATCATCAGTGAGATGCTAATAGCAACAACAACAACAAATAGGCGGGGAAGCCTTTGCATTCACTCCTGTGGTTTAGCTATCATCCATACATTGTGCAACAACTAGCTTATAGGAGCATGATAAGTAGATTTCTGAAGTGGCAAAAGTAGGGATATTTAATGATGAGTATAAAATGGAAGAACCAAAATGTTGATCAATCAATGTGTGGTTTGGTCTTAGGACCTTTAATGCTGACAAAATTCGATAGCAATGATCGACATGAATTGAAAACCATGATTAAGTTTACACAAATTAAAATCATATTTCACCAGTTAACTTCGATTACAACTCCTGTCAGGTACTTATAAGTAGAACACAACTGTCAAATAAGGAATCAAAGGTAAACTTACCTGATTATGACAACCTTCATCGAACCACCCCTCTGCAAATACAAATCAACAAAGCAAGCAAAATAGAAGTTGAAGTACAGAAGAAAACCACGAAAAAATAGGAAAAGAAATATAAATGAGATGGCTACTACCTCGTCGGATCGCGGATAGCAGCGAGGACTGCTGAGCCGAGCAGAGGAAGCCTCGGCAGAGCCACAAACCCTTGACTCCGTCGACCATCTCCCAACTAAGGGGGACTCCATCTCCCTGCTTCTTCAGAAGCAAAGGGTCCGAAGCAATCGATCAATGACAAATCCGAGGAAAAAAAGATGAAAAGGGGGAGGAAGAAAATGAGGGGTGCGCCAGGCGAACCAACAAGCAGTGGAGGAGGGAGGAGGATCGGGACGAGGAGGAGGAGAAGGAGAATTCGAATTCGTCGTCGTTGTCTCCGCCGCTATCCGAGGATTCTCCGAAGGCTTCTTCCAGCGCGCGTCTCTGGATCTCCCGGGCGTCGATGTCGTCGTCATCCATCTCTTCATCGATGGTTGATTGGGCACGGATCATATAGCCGCACGTATCAGGAATAGCCCAAAGCCCATTGGCCGAATCAGGACCGTCGATCAAGTGAAGGTCCACAGAGATTGGCGCCACATCGAGCCCCCAACTCAATTTTGAGACCCGACTAACCAAATCCGTTAATGGCATGGTAACTTGAATGTGACGTTCATATTTATTCCCTTAGTTTAGATAAAATTTTCATTTATATTCGCTATTATTCGAAAGATTGAGTTCTGCTAGAAATTGATTTCAATTTAAATTTAATACTTGAAAGATAGATGTGTCTCAAAAAAATATAATGAAGAATAAGTTTTCTTCCTTTTTCTTTTTTTATCTCAGCCAATAAGTTTTTTTCAAAAGGAATATTACGAAATCGATTAAAAAATGTTACTTACAAAAAGAAGATTTCTCAAAGAAATAAAAACATTATTATCACAAGCAATACTATGATATTTCAAGCTGTTATCATCAAATTCCACCAGAACAATAATTGATCCCCTGCAATAAATATCATTTGGATTGGACAAAAAGTGCTACTCCAAATAACATTTCCAAAGTTAAATTTTAGCTACAATATTGTCAAGAAATTTCATCCATAGAACAATTGGAGAGTGGGTGTTATCATACACTTGACAGAAACAGAAACCACAATCCAAAACCAGAAAGGAAACTTGCAGAATAGACCTTTTGAAGTCAAGAAAGTTTGGGTTACAGGCAGTTAATTGACACCACCAAATTAAAATTTATTCGAATACATTAGCCAAACTGAGTAAAAGCATCTGTGCTGACATCCAGCAACTAACTAGATTGCCACTAAAAGATAAAGGTGAGGGACTTCCATTTTGGGTTCAGGCATCATCAAGAGCAAGAACTCCCGGCAGAGACTTGCCCTCCAGTAGCTCCAAGCTTGCACCACCTCCGGTTGAAATATGGCTCATCTTATCGGCAAGTCCGACCTTCTCAACCGCTGCCACGGAATCTCCTCCTCCGATGATGGTCGTGACCCCTGCCCAGCTCAAATCAGCCAACTTCTTTGCAATTGCCTGCGTTAATGAGACAGAATCATGTACTCCACACACAAATAAGATGATGTTTAAGCATCAGCCTGCACTTGCTTTTCTGCAATAATTTACCTCGGTTCCCACTGCAAATTTTTCGAACTCGAAGACACCCATGGGTCCATTCCAGATGATGGTCTTGGTGCTTTCCAAAGTTCCGCTAAATGTCTTAATGGAATCAGGACCGATGTCGAGACCCATCCAGCCATCAGGGATTCCGGATGCTGGCACAATCTGCAGAAAGCACTTTGCTAAATCAAAATGCCCAATAATTATATGTAAATCTCTCTGGATTATGTTTAATATTTATATTCATGGTTGTCTCAAACTAATCCTAAAAACAAGAAAAATAGAAGCAGACGACACTATATGTTGTATATACAATTTGACAATTGAAGTTACACAAGTCACCTAGAATATCCAATAATTATATGAACAAACCTTGCTATCTGCATCTGCAGCAAACTTGTCAGCTACGACCACATCAGTAGGCAACAAGAGAGACACCCCTTTGGTCTTTGCTTTCTCGAGAAGTGATGTAGCAAGGCCAAGCTTGTCTTCCTCGACCAATGAAGAACCAACAGAGAACCCCTGTGCTTTGTAGAATGTGAACATCATCCCTCCACCAAGGATGAGAATATCTACCTTCTCCAGCAATGACTCTATCACCCCAATCTTGCTTGAAACCTTAGAGCCACCAACAATGGCTGCAAAAGGTTTTTTGGGATTGACTACAGCTCCAACAAGATAATCGAGCTCCTGAGACACAAAATAATAGTAATAGTAAGTCTTCGCATTAGTGAAAATTTGATACAGAACAAAGACATTCTGAAAGCAGATAGAAAGAATATTTTACTTTCGTAGAGTGAAGTAGTGTTAGTATTCACTACAAACAACAGCATAAACAAGTTAAAGGTAGACACAACAATTGGGTGAAAATGTTCAAGCTATATGTATCAACTAAATGAATAACTTTAAACTAAAACGTTCACAACACCTTTTTGTAAGAAAGGGGAAAAAATTGACTGATATGTTCCATAAATAATGTTTGCATTTTAATTTCACATTGCAGGTTTCCTGACACACTGAGATGAGTACCTTCTGCATGAGAAAGCCAGCAACAGATGGCTTTAAAAATTTGGTAACACCCTCTGTGGAAGCATGAGCTCTATGTGCAGTGCCAAAGGCATCATTGACATAAAGGTCAGCCAATGATGCTAGCTTCTTTGCAAACTCTGGATCATTTTTCTCTTCCTCCTTGTAGAACCTTACATTCTCAAGAAGCACAACACCTCCATTTGGTAGTGCAGCAATCGACTTCTCTACTTCCTCTCCAATAGAGTCATTTGCCATCTCAACCTATGCAAGTAAGTTGAGGAATTAGATCTGAAGAGACAGACCAGAGTTTAGATAGCCCAAATGTTTAGTGGAAGAAACAGTACATACATTAACGCCAAGAAGCTCAGATAGCCTAGGGACGACAGGTTTCAAGCTGTACTTTGGGGTAACACCTTTGGGCCGACCCTGCAAATTTAGAGCACACAATCAGTTGGCTGTTAATTGCCACAATCACTAAGCAAATGGATAAAAGTTGAGATATTGACTTGTATATGTAGCGTAAGTATCATGAAACCTACGACAATAAATCACAAAACGGTCACAATATGCTTGCCAAAAAGTTTTGGACATAGCATTCTAGTGTATACTGCATGCTGAAGAGAAATCAAAAGCAATCTCAAGAACTGAAGAACCATGAATTTTGAATCATTTTAATAATGAATCAATTATTTATATTTTATACTCCTGAAACCATAAGATCACAGAAAAACTTAAAAAAGGGGTGACAAACTCAAGAAAAAATTATTAAAAGACTAATGTAAACATTTTGAGCTTCTTTCCCACGAAGGAGAAAACGAGAAGACACAGAATAATGCACATATGTTTCTTGCAGCATGAAATATGTTATCTCTGCCTTAGTCATGATCTACGGAAACAGTCAACGAAATAAACTAAAATTCATCAACTGCCATTCTATAGTTCGCCTACTCCTATAAGTACCGTTCTATAATGATAAAAAAAAAAAAGTTCCCAAAACAATCGAATAAGTTTGATAAGGAAGATAAATTTGTTAGAATCATAGATAGACCAGAAACAAAGGAGATCAATCAATATGCTGAAGCAACAAATAAAGAAGATATGGAGCTACGGGATCACCAAATGGCTAGCAAGGATGATCCTGGCACCGCGCTCCATCAAGTACTTGATCGTCGGGACGGTGGCGCGGATCCGAGTGTCATCCGTGACCTTCAGGTTCTCGTCCAAGGGAACGTTGAGATCCACCCTCACGAAAACCCTCTTCCCCTTGACATCGGCGTCCTTCAGGTCACCAACACTCCTCTTCGTCGCCATTCTTCCACCAAATTAACCTCCGACCCACACACCAAGGTGAAATCGCACGAGAAACAGCAGATCGAGCTGGATCCGATCTGATACAAAGACTAACAGTCACCGACGAAGTGGGAGATCGAAACGGAGGATTTGAGACCGATGAGAGGCGGAGGCTCGAGAGAAGCGATAAAAAAGGAGTGGCTTTTATAGAGGCGGAAGGGAGCGTAGGTTAACTGGCTAACGCTATTGCGCGCCGGCACGGTGGGGTTCGAGGGGCAGCATCCGGCGGACCGCCGTGGATTTGGTCTTCTTACGGTGGGCCGCAGATTGAACGGCTCAGATTGGAGCGATGGAGCATCGGACGGTCTGCATGCCTTCGTTTCCATCGACCGCAGAAAGACCAATTGAAGACTCAAGCACGTGACATGAATTCATACACACACCTGCCCGTGCTATTTAGATCCAAAGAATTCCAAAAAATTTCATAATCTACCAAAAAATAAAAATAGTAAGATCTATCAATATACTTATCAAGTTTAGAAGGATGATTTCAAGATATAAATATAAAAGTATTGTAACATCATCAACTGCAAGAAGTACCTTGTTTTTACAATCTGAGGAAGATGGAAAGAACATGTGTAAGTTCTACTGGTTCATTGTCTACAGGAAGAAGCTTATCAGACTCCATCTCTATCTGAACCCGGAAGCAAAGACATTGTTAGTTTTCATTCTGCTGAATCAAAGCTATAGTAAGACCAAGAGAAAAAACAAGGCTACAGTTGCTAAATCATTTCCAATGAGAACTTACAGCAGCTGCAGCAATTTACATTGTGTGGAAATCAACTACCTGCCCAAGAATGCATTTAGAGTTGCTATGAGCCTCTGGATTTCCGCACTGCCGGTATAATCTTTTAACCCAAAATAATCTTTTCATATTGCAGAGCATTTTTAACAATCATCATCCATTGTGATCCTCATGTAATCAGCAAGCCAGGCAGCTAGAATTTCCAGTTTGGCAGTATTGAGTCCTGGCTGATGGAATTGCAGGGTTTAGGTCATCCAAGGAGCCAAAGGAAAAGCAGGTAATCTTCCTTCTTTTATCCACTATGGCACCTTGAGTCATTAGGATATTGATTCTGCACTTTGGAATAGTCATTACTCATTAGGATATCTGTATCAGGCAACACTCTTCACCCAAAAAAATCTTTCATATTTCAGAGTTTTTTTTTTTTTTTTTTTTGTCAAACCATCATCTATTGTCATCCCCAATTAATCAATAAGCCAGGCAGCTAAAATTTCCAGTTTGGCATCATTGTGTCCTGGCTGATGGAATTGCAAGGTTTAGATCATTTCAAAGAAAAAGCAATTAATCTTCCTTCTTTTCTCCACTTTGACAGCTTGAGTCATTACGACATTGATCCTGCGGTTTGGAAAAGCACATTTTGAAACTCTGCATGGATCCACCAGGTCAGATTTGGCAAGATCTTCAAAACTCATTTGTAATTGCAGTGTCATCAATGTACCATTTCTTGGCAAGAAGCTTCTCCAGAACAACTGAATCATGAAACCCATAACTTTTAGACAATTGAAGATGCTGGTGCAACAAGTGCCCAAAAACTCATCATACAGTTCGAGTTTCAGCGACAGTTCTTTTTCTAGGAATACTGTATATTTCATTGCATGTTAAGAAAATAAGTTTGACCATTGCAATTGTTCGGGCAACTAGAATACCTAACTGTTGTTAAGAAGGCTGATGTTTAGTTGTTCCAGCAACATATAGTAATTCCCGAGCTATTTTCTAGTACTACTAGAAACAACTATAAACGCATTATCAGATCCGAATAATAAGTACAAATAAGGTCGCAAGCAGCATCTGATTAGTACATGGATTATAGCATATGTTTCGTATCAGTCTAGAATTTTTACATTTTCATACTATTCATGTAAGGAATACTAAAAGCTTCTTACTGGTGAACAGTGAAGCGGATCATGGCCAAATATACCTTCGTGGTCAGAGAGACTTTAATTATCACACATAAATCATGTATTCTTTACTTTATCAAAGTCAATATGGATGTGCATAAATCGACTTGATGTCAATCATATTAAACATAAATGAATCATAACTTGCTTCTCACATAGATCAAAACATAGCAAAATAACCTTCATATGTTCTGTGCATAGTGTATCTAGCTGTTCTTCAAACCATTTCAATTTGCGGTTTTACCTTTTCCATTGTTTTTATTGTCTTTCCAAGTCCATACATAGGTTTTCAGCTACTGATCATCTGTCATGGTAAATCGGCACTTCAAATTATTATCCTCCAAGTCATGGAATTGCATGTCTTCCTCACAAGTGGAGTTTCTTTCCACAGTGCTGCCTTTTTAACCCCTTGAAGGCACAGAAAACAAATTGATCATTCGAACCGTAAGTCTGATATCACCATAGAATGATAATTAACAGTATACAGAAAACGGCTGGTGACATCTACATAATTGGTTCTCATATTAATCTAGAAGTTAATAAAGAGAATCATATGGATCTTGAGTTTTCCTGTATGCATTTTACAACTGATGCAAGACATCAGACAAGCTTGAAGCCTCTTTTTTTTTCTGTAAATTAGGAAAAATAGACTGCATGTTGTTAAAGACACTATGGTCCAATAATTGTAACATGTATTTGTTTTGCTAAACAGGAAGCAGCATACTTTTTCTAAAGATGGTATAACTGAGCAACTCACCCACCAATATCAGTTAACAATGGAGGCAAAAACTACTGTTTTTTACTGGTACTCCCATCCATAAAATAAGGAATAGATTCAGGAAATCAACTGAGATCACCAGATTTTGACTGTTGGCTGGTCATCCCAGTAAACACATTCAATTTGCAGAAAACCTGAAGTTAGAGAACTTTCCAAGGATCGCTATATATGCTAAAAATGTTCATTGATTTCATTTTAAACATAACAGCAGACCAGGATGGTAGTTGAGATACATGTTCAGAGTCAACACTGTCATTTGTTCTATGCCAATGTAAAAGACAGTATGACATCCTGTATAAGTTTGCATACTACCTAATCCATATCTACTACTGTATTCCAGATTCCTGCTAGATACAGCTGACTCTGAATCTCACCAATTGAATGAAAATTCGAAGTTATCAATTACGATCAATATCAAATTCAATTTATTTCGTTTTGTTAACTATCCACATTTGGATTACATAGATATGATTCATGCAGCAAATAGAATATCACCCTACATCAAGAAATCGATTAAGGGCAGCCAGTTTGCATGAAGATCCTCCCAATTCGGGGTAGATAACTACAAATCTATGGAATACCAACTGAAATCCGGAAGATAGACAAGAAGACAACTCCAAACCTCATTTTCGGCCCCCCCCCCTTTCTTTCGAACTTTCTCCGTGAAGATATATTTTGGGGTAAAAATTCAACCTTTCCTCAACTAAAACTGTCAGATATTGTGAGTTAAAGATGAGAAAAAGGAAGTCTTTGATGAACGGAAGAAGATGGAGGGGAGACTCGAAGAGGTGGTGAGAGCCATGTCGCCAAACTTTGAAGGTGTGGAGTTGGAGAGAGAGAGAGAGAGAGGTGGCGTTTTCTTGATGAGTTAATCTCGTCCGTCCGTTTACCCGTACGAATTCAACGGCGCTGATTCGCTGAACCTGTTTATTTTTCTTTAATCTTTTATTAAGCCAATTTCTGTTCCTTTTTAAGACAACATATTTACCCATAAGTTTTTTTTTGTGTGTGTGTATATATATATATGTTCCTTCAAATATTAAGATTATTTACATCCACACAAAAACCATCAACAACCACTGCTTATGGTTAATTTTAGCTAGTTTGAATTATAAATATATGAAATAAAAAGTTAAAATGTTATAAATTATTTTAACATCATACCTATCAAATAAAATAAATTTTAAAAATAGGGTCAATTATGGGTTCAACCAACATTAAAAGGACAATTAATAATCAACTGATAAAATTTAACTACATCAGTATAAATTTTAGATTTTATAGGGATGCATAAATCTGTGAAAATATATATGTAGAAAGATAAATGTAAAAACTATTCTGCCTCTTCTTTTTATTTATTTTCTCTCTTGAAACTGCATATTAAATTATGTTTTAAATCTACTATGAGTGACAATTACAATCCACCACAAAATCACATTTGCTTTTACAAATATATACTTTCATGGTTTGAAATAAAGGAAAAATCTCCATTTAATCTATCCACTGTCGAATTTTAATAGTTGTCATATATATATAGTCCTTTTTTGGGGCCCCAACTTAGTTTTGGAAAAGCTTACCCCCTCATGAATGATGACAGGAAAGCTCTCTCTCTCTCTCTCTCTCTCTCTCTCTCTATATATATATATATATATATATAATTGTTTTGGGCGCCAATTTAGCTTTGGGAAAGCTTACCCTCATGAATGATGACAGGAAAAGCTTTCTAATATGAGCTCCATGAGATGACAAGAAGACAAAGCTTGTTTGTTGGGCAAAACCACTCATACTTCATGGACTAATAACACACCCCTCTTCAGCTGCTAGTCACAGTTGTGGCTGTCACTGAGAGGTGTTTTGGTCCACTCACACCAGTAGATGGCTGGCTGTGCATGACAGAACAAATAACTATGTTGTTCTCAGTAGCTGATATGATTGGATTAAAACCATAATAGTGTTAATACATGAGCTTTGGATGATCCAAATACTCACTACTGTTCTCCTTTCTTTCTTTAATCTTTCCACCACCACCCTCTTTTATGTTTGATCTGATAGCATTGGGTTGGAACAGTGATTGACACCTCATTTCAAGTTCCACTCAGCATGTGAGTTTTGGATGATCCAAATATTTTTCAAATAAAAAATCATTCAGAAATGGACTTTAAACAGTTATCCTCAATATAGTTCTCAGTAGCTGAATTAGAGGTTTTAATCTTTCTCTTTATGTTTGGTCTGATATCATTGGATTAAGGCCATGATGGACACTTCAGTTCTTGTTCACCAATGAGGTATGGTTGGAACAGTTCTACTCATTGTTGTTGTCAGTAGCTGAATGAAAGACCCTACATTTTTCTTTTTATCTTTACACCCACATCCTCCTCTCAGTGTTATGTCTGATGTCATTGGATTAAGACAGTGATGGATGATCCAAATCAGATTCATTTTCCTCAATACTGTGAATAAAAAGGTACTGCTTTCCTTTCCATTTCTTACACCCTCCTCCTCTTTATGTTTTGATCTGATATCACAGGAATCAGAACAATGATGAAAAGCTCATTTCTTGTTCAGATATGAGTTTTGGATCATTGATTCACTCAGTGATGATCGTGGAACAAATTTAGTCGATATTATTGTTCATGTATCAGCAGCCATGGATCAATCCCAACATCCTCTAAATCAATTTCATTCAGTAAAATTGATGAACATGAAACAGCAGATTGGGTCGGCATAATTCATCGCAGCTGCCAATCAATGAATCTAAGTTACATAAATATATTATAGCTAATAAAGCCAATTCATTTGTCGCCAGCAAACACCGGTCAGTGAAGAAGGCTTGCAGAAAGAAATGGAGGTCAGAAACGGAACAAAGAAGAGGAGAAGAAAAGAAAAGAGGAGCTCGTACTTTTCTGTAAAGAAGAAAAGCCATTCAATCTGTCACCAGCTAACTACTACTGGTCAAATGAGGGGCGGCAGAGGTTGAGGTCAGGAGAAGGAAAAAAAAGAAAAAGAAAGGAGCGCATGCTTTTTCTTGCAAGGAAGAGAACAAAAGCCAAATCGCAAGGCTCATCAGCGGAGCAAAAAGAGACAGCCGCCATCAATGGCTTCTTGTCAAGCAGGTGGCGAGGTCGGCTTGGTCGGTGGAGCTCGGGCCCCCACCCCCTCCTCCCTCCTGTCTTCTCTGTCAAGAAGTCACTCCACCACCACCACCACCTCCCCCACACCCCCTCCGCTCGCCGAAGCTGCCCACCTTTGACGCCAAATCCAATATAAATATGTGATAATATAATACATAAATGAAGGATGTGTTGTTGTCGGAAAACATCAGCCGTCCAAGTCCATTAAAATTGTTGGATTCTATGTCGGAATTCTTATATTTGTCATACCCTTTGACGACAACTCATCCGATTTGGTATTTGTAGTATTGAATATGGTGGAGAAAAATAATTTGTCTTAAAAAAAAAAAACGGGGGTTTTATGAGATGGCAAACCATTTTTATCATGAATATTTTTAAAATACCAAAATTACCCTTCAAATCGATGATTCTTTTTATTGAACGGATGACCTGATTTATTTAAACCCAACTGATTTAAGGGTTGTTTTAGTCTTGGCAAGACCATGGTTAGAGTCTAATGGATTTGAGTTAAATCCTAAGAATCAGATTGAGTTGGGTTTGAATTAAAAGGCAAATAGGGTTATGGCGAACGAGCATAACCCTAATGTAATCGACGACCAACGAGTATAACCCTAATGTCTTCAATGACTATGAGCTTCTTTGTTCTTTTCTGGTATTTATGAACAATGATAGCATCTTTCCCTTTCTTTCTAATGATGATGAACTCTTCTTCTCTCTAGAATGACGACGATAAACTCTTCTGCTCCTCTCTGGTTATTATGAATAACGATAATACCCTCCCTCTCTAGTGACAACAAACTTATATGCTCCTCTGCAATAACCTCTGTTCCTCTTTGGTATTTGTGAACGGTGACAACATCCTTCTTTCTTTTGGCATTGATTTCTATGTAGTGGTTATGTTGATAACATCACCGAGTGACGATGACCTCATCTTCTCTTCGGCTATTAATATGTCTTCGTCGACCATAACATCCTCCCCTCTTTTGCAATAAACTTTTTTCTTTTTATTTCAAGAAAAAGAGAGAATTTTTTTGAAACTAATTTATCTTGTTGATCCATCAATATATGCCCTAATTTTATTACCATTGTGAGAGTCCTCAAAGGCTTTGAATGTTTACATAATCCATAAATGAGATATATATATTTTTTTAAAAACATCAATCAATCAAGTCTATTCAAAAATATTATATTTTATGTTAGAATTCTTATATTTGTCATGGCATTTGACAACTCTCCTAGTTTTTCTTCACAAATTTGATAGAAAAAAAAATAATTTACATAAATATCCTAATAATAAGGTTTTAGGAGATACATCCCTATTTTGATTCTTATCACATGCACATCTTTTATTTACAATAAAAAAAATATCTTCAAAATTAAGGACCCTTTTTATTGAATCCGATGACTTGATTTAAACTCAGTCGATCCAAGGGTGGGTTATGTTCGGTTTAATGGATTTGGATTGGATTCTATGAAGCATATTAGGTCAGGTTTGAATCAAAAGATAAAAGAGGGTTATACAAAAGTTACCTCGAACGAGTATAACCTTAGTGTAATCAACGACTAGTGATTCTTTCCTCTTCTCTAGTGACGAATAATGGCAACATCCTTCCCTCTCTAACGACAACAAACTTTTTGCTCCTCTTTGGTATTTGCGAATGACCATGACATCCTCCCCTCTCCGACGATAGCAAACTCCACTACTCCTCTTTGATTAATTCTTATTTTAGTTATCTAGAAGAAGTAACATTTCTAGATTTTTGTATTGATAACTTTTCTAAAATTTTATTTTAGCATTTATATAATTATCTCATAGGGTTTATAAGTTTTATCTTAATTGATGAAATTAGACAAACCCATCGTTGAAGGTTTGTTGGTAAGAAGCCAAATGACATCCATTTGCTATCGTTTTAGATGATTAGGACTCATGCTATCCCTACTTCTTGTTAACTATAGCGATCACAAAGGAGATGATGGTGGAGATCGCAACGTTACCAACCACCACCTATAAGAAGGTTACTAACAACATCCTTCTTTGGCATTACTGTTGTAATCACCAATTATTTTTTTCTCACTTAACATAAATCAAATTATCATAAATAATATGTTACTTTATTTAAATTATTAACTTATAGTTTGTGTAATATGGTTAAAGAAATAATTAAAATTGATTTTCTTGATCATGTGAATAAGTATAAAAAAAATTATCAATCAATTAAATCATTAATTAATTAATTTCCTAATGAGTAATGTGCTTTTTAGAATAGTTCCAATTTTATTTTTGTCTGCTTACCATAAGACATATATATTACAATTCTATCTTTGTATGTAAAAGTAAAATAAAAATAAATATAAATTATTAGTTATCTTTTGGAGAGAGAGCTCATCTTCTTCTCATATATAAAGAGTCTCCCCTTCTCTCATTCCTCAAGAAGATAATTTTTCAAGAAGAGGATATCCCAAGAGAGGTAAGATCTTTTGTTTTTTGTTATCAAATATTTGATATTACAATTATTATAATTTTTATGATGAATAATAAAATTTAATGATCATTGAATTATGATATTAGAATGATTAGTTAGTTTAATAATAATTTAAATTCATTTAATTAGATATATTTATGTTTGAAGGAAGGGAATCCAACATATAGATATAGGCCCTATTTTCCAAAAAAATTAAGATTTTAATGCGTCCATCTGCGATCAATTCCGTATATTCATCAATTGGAAGAGTATATGTATCCATGACATTATTAATTTTATGTCTACAATTTTTGTGGTTTGCCATCTCATCTCAATTTGGCTAATTTTTCAGTTTTCCTCCCCCTTTGACAATTTTAATTTAATTTTTATTCCCTCTTCAAAGCCATCACTTATGTAGCAATGGAAGAAAAAAATATATAATGGTGTATATTCATGTTGCAAATTAACATATATACACATACACATGATATGTTTGTAAGTATATAATCTATACCTAAAAATAATTAAAGAGTAATATTTTTAGAAGAAGAATAAATTTTATGTCGATTGGAAGAACCACAACTCTATAATCAACCTTAGAATCCAAGTCAAAATTAGCATCGCATGGCGACTGTGTGGTCAAACCTTGTTGGGGCCATTTTAGTCCTAACGTGTAATTAACCGTAGTTTTACGTAAGAGCATTTTCGTAATTTTAAGGACATTGTTCCAAGCGGTAACAACACCGGTCTATTGGAAGGTGCGGTGACGGGACTACGCGGGCCCCTCGGGGAGCACCCCTTGTTGCCGTTCTCGTACAAAAAGATTCCCCCACGCTTCCCCCACCTCTCTGTCTCCCTCTGTAATCTTCGCTCGAGCAAAGGAAAGCCGAGGGCGAGATCGGCGCCAACACTCGGATCGTCAGATCACTCGATCTCATCAAGGCAAGTCTCCGGAGCTATCTCGTTCTTGATCCAGCGTCGAGTTCATGCTTTACTCTTTGGTCTTCGAACATCTTGATGCCTAGTTTCGTCTTCTGCTAAGATCTTTGATAATGGAAGGTCAAATTTTTTGGGAGATGCAGGCTCTCAATCGGATCGATCGTTTTCTGTAGAAAGTTCTGCTTCTGTTATATAAATCGTAGTAAAGATCGGATCTTTTTTTTTTTCTTTGGCCGCTTCGTTCGATCGAAGGTGACCCTTGTTGGTTGGTTTTCAAGATGTTTCATTGATCACTACTGTGCTCCATAGAATTTAGCTACCTTTGGAAACTAGATATATCATTTTCTTGGTGGAAACTTTCACTGTTTTTGATCTTTTTATTCCTGAAATGCTTCAAACATTTGTATTGCTCCTTTGTGTTTGATTCTTTCTCTAGAAACAACACAGGCAGCATGCAAACAATTAAGCAACCAAAGTACTTAGTTGATCGTAGTCCGATCTCCGCATCTCTGCATCCTTCTCGCTGATGAAGCCTTTGGAGTCACTGATAAAACTTAGTTGGTAGCAGATGTGATTTGCATAATATATAGGACCCCTGCAGCCTAATTGGTTTAGATGGCCCAGCTGGCACACTGGAATTCCAGTTTGACCAGTTCCAGTGGATGGTAAACGGAATCTGATGATCCTGGTTGTTTTCTCTATGGGTCAAAATTGGTCATGAATGAAACTGATGGTGGGTAATTAAGACACCATCTTTCTTATTGAGCAATGCTAAGGTAATATTTCCAATTCATGCAGTCCGACTAATTTCCGCATGTTCTACAGTTTCATTTTCTTTGGTTAAAAGTACTCCTTTTGTCTGGTACAATCTCTGTCATTCATTTATGCATGCATAAACAGCTTTTTGATCTTTTTTGTCAGGTGTGAAGGAGTTGTACTTGCTGGGATAGGGAAGATCAAATGGCTGAAGATTTGCAAGCAAGTTCGGACAAGATTGAAGTGAAGCTGTCTGAAATGGTCAATACATCAGTAATCATTTCCTTCCTTCTTATGAGCGCTTCTATTTGTGTTAACTATAAAGGATGCAAAAGAGTATATCTTGCTGCAATAACGTAAGCTAGACTTTTTTAATCAGAAAAGTCTTAGATAGTATTAGAATTTAAAACTGTCTGCTTTTGTACAATTTCATAATTGGGTAACTGCATGTCTGAATCATCTCTTGATTCTCTTCCTTGTAAAGGAGACACCCTGCCTCCTTTTGATTTATTGGAAAAAGGAAAACCTAAGCATTTGTTTTTTTTTGAGCCATCACTAGTCTGCATACACCATACATCAATGATGGTGGGCTTTTGCCTGATATAGTGGTCATGTATGAGCTCCATTAGAGCTGTGGATTCTAGAAGGCATATTTACAGATGAAATTTCAGGTCACCCTGATCCTATATTAATGAAGCTTTAAATTTATGTATGTATGTATATATGCATATACAAATTGTATATATCAGTATATGTACAGGTTATGTCCGTTAGTTTATTGGGTTGCATTTGCCTGGGTGAATGTGGAGGTCGTATCAACGATGTTGGCCTTGATTAAATGAGCATGAAACTTTATAAAATTGCATGTGCAATATAAATATTAGCTCGTAGGCTTTGATCTTCTGAGAATTGAAATTAAGTAACAAGAAGCTATTGCAAGATCCATCCACATCATGAGTGTTTCCGCAACTTCGTTACTTTCTTTTGCTTCTCTTTTAAGCAGTTAGTTCAGAAGGCCTTCAGTAACATTTAAATGGAGAAAATCTTACTTATTGTATGCTGGAGCCAAAGGAAACATTCATTTTAAATTTTAAACCAAACAAGAATTTGGACAAATAGTGATTTCCACAATTTTGGACATGCCATGTATCGATGTAATTCCCAATGTCTGCAAAACCTCAAGGTTCAAGTCACATGCCTATTTTCTAGCAAAGTCATATCAATTTTACGGACTGGGAACTCTGAACTTCACTGCCACTGAGCTCAACAAAGTAAAAGTATCTAAAAAATAACCTACTTGTTGTTTTGCTAAAAGAAAAATATACTTGTTTTTTCTGAGGATATTTTAATCGCAGGTAGGTGGAAATGAAAAAGAAAGACTGACGAATGGTGATTCAGACCTACTGAGAAAAGAAGGAAATAAAGAAGAGGAGGAGTCTGCATCTGATGGGGACTTCATAAAGGTAGAGAAGGAAATATTAATTGATGCAAAAGAAAGCTCCCACCAGATCAATCCGATAGTGGAAGTGGAGGAAACCTTGCTTACCGTCAATCAAGAATCTGGCAATTCAGAAGCAAATGCCAATTTTACTAAAATGAAAGAGAAGATCGAAGATCTGGAGCTTCAACTTGAAACTGTGCTCGGAAAACTAAATAGTTCAGAAGCTGAAAAAGCCTCCCTAAAATCCAAGTTCGATCTTGCAAATGACAAGTTAGAAAAAATGAGCAAGCGTTGTGAGGAACTGGAACTTGGAGAGAAATTGATGAAAACTCAGGCTTTAGAGGATGAACAGAGGTACAATTTACAGCTTGAATCCCTTCAGGAAGCACTAAAAGCTACAGATATGAAGCATAAGGAGCTTACGGATGTCAGGGAATCTTTCACTGGGTTGTCCGCAGATCTGGAGATCTCAAGGGAAAGGATAAAAGCACTTGAAGAAGAGTTACTATCCTCAGCTTGTGAGTTGCATAAACTCGAAGAACTGAGTAAACATAATAGTACACAGGCAGAGTTAGAATCAAGGAAAGTATTGGATCTAGAGAAGATGTTGGAACTGGCACATATGACTGCAAAGGAGATGGAAGATCAAATAAGTAATTTACAAAAGGAGTTGAAGGAACTCTACGAGAAGTATGCAGGAAAAGAACATATTGAAGAAGCACTTCAAAGTACCTCATTAGAACTTTCAAAATTTCAGGAGAGGTTAGAAATCTCAAAATCAGACATAGCTAAACTGGAGCAGAACCTGTCTTCTAAAGATTCTCTCATACATAAACTGACTGAAGAATTAAATCTGCAAAAAAATTCTGAAGAGCAGTTAAGGGCAGATGTAACTGCACTAGAAAATGTACTTTCTGCTTCAAAAGAAGATCTCCAAACAAAGCTTGTCAATTTGGAGGAATTGGAACTGAATCTTCAGGAGCAGGTAAAAGAAAGAGAAAAGGTTGAAGCTTGCTTCAAGGACCAAGAAGTGCAGATATCAAGTTTAAGAAATGATTTGTTGAACTTGACATTTGAAAAGGAAACTATAGAGAGTACTGTGACAGATCTTAAAACAAAGTTGTTAGAGACTGAGGAACTTTCTAGCCAATTGGAGGCCAAGCTAAATATGGCTGATCAGAATTTCAAGAAAACAGACTCACTTCTATCACAAGCATTGTCGCATAAGGAGGAGCTTGAGCAAAAGCTGGAATCGCTTGAACAGCTCCATCATGAATCCAGAACGGCCACAGAGGCTGCTACCGAAAGAAACCTTGAGCTAGAAGGTTTGCTCCAGGCAGCAAATGCAGATGAAGAGGCTATCAGATCACAGCTGAAGGAGACTGAAATAAGATTGGCATTCGCTGAGAAGAGCAATATGGAGCTCGAGCAACATATGAATTCTGCAGAGACGAAATACCTTGATGCGCATAATGAGAAGAACAAACTTAATGAGAAAATATCACAGCTCACTGCTTTGTTAAAAGAAGTAGAGGAAGAAAATGCATTGTCAAGAAGCCGCTTTGAGGGCTATGAAGATAGGATTGGCCAATTGGAATCAAATTTGAGCAAGTCATTTTCGAGGAACTCAGAACTTGAACTGGAGATTAATGGTCTTGTCAAAAAGTGTGGGGAACATGAGGAACATGCTACTGCAACGCATGACCGCAATCTTGAGCTGGAAGATTTGTTTCATTCATCTCACTCCAGAGCTGAAGATTCTGAAAAGAGAGTGGGAGAATTGGAACTGTCGTTGGAAGCTGCTAATCGTCGGACACAGGAACTTGAGCAACTACTCAGCATCACAGAGGCAAAACATAGAGATGTTGAGGCTGAATCCAAGCAATACAGCAGTAAGGTTGCGGAGCTTGTTACAGAACTTGTAGCATATCAGACACGAACAGAAAGTCTTGAAGCTGTGCTGCAAGCTGCAAATGAGAAGGAGAGGGAGTTGACAGATAACCTAAATATAGTTACGGAAGAAAGAAAAACAATTGAAGACCTGTCTAGTAGTTATGAGAAAAAACTCTATGAATCTGAGAATCAAATTCAGATGTTGCAAAATGAGCTGAAACATTTAAGAGAGAGAGTGGAAAGTGTTCAGGAAGAACTTGAGGCTTCAAAGGTTCAAGAAAAAGAACTACTTGAGAAGTTTAGATATGCTGGGGAACAGTTGGAACATCATGGGAAGACTGTAGAGGAAGTTACTGCAAGAAACCTAGAGTTGAATTCATTAAATGAATCTTTAGCCAAAGATTCAGAGTTAAAGCTCCAACAAGCAGCAGCGAGCTTTAAGCAAAAGGAGTCTGAAGCTGAAGAATTGCATGAGAAGTTAAAATATCTTGAAGAACAATTGGCATTTTATAAAGAACAGGCAGTTGAAGCTACTGAACATGTTGCCTCACTTAAGGCAGAGTTAGATGCAAATGCAACTAAACTGGTTTCTCTTGGGAACAATATTGAGGAGCTTAAGCAAAATGTTATGGAAGCTAATCTAAGAGGTGAACAGATGCTTTCTGAAAATGAGTTGCTGGCTATGACAAACTCAAAGCTCAAGGACGAACTGGAAGCTCATCAGCAAAAAGTCAATGAGCTAAATGAGTTGTTGAAATCCATACATGCCGAGAAGGAGGTTACTGTTGAGCAACTTGCCTCTCATGCAAGCACCATAGCACAATTAACTGATGAACATTCAAGAGGCCTGGAACTTCAATTTGCAACTGAATCTCGTCTTAAAGAAAACGAAGACCAGCTGCTTGAAGCTATTGAGAAATACAAGCAGAAAGATTTGGAAGCCAGGGACCTGAATGAGAAGCTACTTGCACTTGAAACTCAGTTGAGAAATTATGAAGAACAAGCTAGTGAGTCAGCTGTTGTTGCAGCAAATCAGAAGGGTGAACTGGAAGAGGCTCTCATCAAGTTACAACATCTGGAAGGACTTACGGAGCAGTTGAAAGGCATGATTGATGAATTCCAAACCGAGAATAAAGGTTTAGCTAGTCAAAACATGAGTCTCTCTGAGGAGCTAGCAACGTATGATGGTAAACTGAATGAGTTGCAAGTAGCATTCAATACAGTCGTTACAGAGAAAGAGGACATATCCATACAGCTACATGCTTCTAAGAAAGAATTGGAGGATCTCCGGCAACTTCATCACTCTGATAAGGAGGAACTCCAATCACAGGTTGGTAATTACATACAGTTATATCCATGTAAAATCAAGTACTTAAATTTCTATGACATAAATAATCTGCAATTTAGGAGCATGATTTCTTGTATTTCACATTTGTGAACAAGGCATCTTGGGAAATGGATTTTGTTATCTAAGAAGTATCATTGCAGATAACCTCTGTCACAAAAGAGTACAACTTGCTCAGTGAAATGCACCAAAACGAAAGGAAAGAACTTGAGGTGACTAAAATCCAATTCAAAGAAAAGCTAAGTGAACAGGAAGCAAGGGAAAATTCTCTCAACTCTCTTGTAGAAAATCTTAAAGCAGACCTGGCTGAGAAATCTCTTATGCAAGAACGGATTCAAGAGCTTGAACAAAATCTGTTAGCAGCTGAGAAAGCTTATGGCCAAGAGGTACATTCCTAAACTTTTTAACCCTTCAAAAGATGTTGGTTTGCAGCAATAGAAAGTTTAGTTATTGATACTTGAAGCTTGCATGATTTGCTGATTCTCTCAGATTGAGAGCATGACATCAGCGGCTGCTGAGAAGGATGCTGTGTTATCTGCTAAAGTAAACGAGCATACAAGCATACTCCAAGAAAAAGGTGCTTTAGATCAGCAATTAAGGGAAATTCTTAAGGAACTAGATTTGGCACAAAGAACCATAATAGAACAGGTAAACCTGCACTTGTAATATCAGCTTCATTGACTGTTTATATTAATCATCTTGCAGTCATTACATGTATTATTTAATTTGGCAAACTTTGCTGACTTCTGGAAGTTTAATTTTGTAGTATAGTTCTAGTGATACAATATATTTATGTTGTGGATCTCACTGATCTCTGGCTTCCGTTTTATATCTATTTAGCTAAGAATTCTGTGCTGTAGCAATTTGAGTCATCAACTATGCTATTCCGAAGTGCAAGTAATTTCACTTGATGAAAAGCATAAGATTTGAACAAATAGTATTGTAGTATTAAAACTTGGACTTTTTAAGTGCCTAACTTGTACAGGGACACGATCTTTTGGCTCTCCTAAGGTGATTTTGTTTATAAGAAAACATACGAGTATGATCCACGAGAACCAAAAATAAGGGGAGAGAAGCAAAAATTTTACGACCCAAACTATTAAGATCACACAGTGAATAAAACATTAAAACTAATGGATATTCTGATAGCATATTGCTAAACAATAATAAATTGTTATAGTACTAATGACCAAACAGTTTCCTGTCTGTATGTTGAAGCTGAGGTATGTTTCTTAGTTTGAAGATTGTCTTGTAACTAGAAGAAAAACTTGAAGGTAGAGATTTCCCATATGTGGAAAACTAAATGCCCAACAAATCAAATTCAAGATGGTGATCACCGCAATTCACAGGCTTGAAAGAGAGAGTGAATCAAATAGGTGTTTATGGATTAGGAAGGGAGGGTGGCAAGTAGAATCAAATTGGTCCTAACATTGAAATTCCTGTCTGAAGACCATATGAAACTGGCAATCTTGATCAATTTTTATTAGGTTCAGGCTTGTTTTAGGTAGTCCCAGCCTTCAAATTGGTAGAAATCAATTGGGATGATGCTTGTCTGCACAGGCAACTTGGCTGCTGACAGTAACATGCAAAACATAAAGGTGCATGTTGTCAGAGACAAATATGGGGACTAAATTCTAATCCTTCTTGTAGGTCATATTATTCAATCAGAACTATATTTAGTCCATCTATATTAAGAAGACATATATTCTTTTATTCATAACATTTAGCATATATATATATATATATATTGCAAACATTAAACAAGACAAGGTTTTCTTGTTGTATTATTGGTTGGAAGTTGGAACATAATGATTCCAAGATATATGCTACATTGTTTGTTTTGTGTTATCAAGTTTCTTTTGATATATATCAATCATCAGTTTCATATAGACTTTTGATTGCAATTAGTGATTTCTGCTGTCTAAGTGATAACATTTTACAGAAAGAATTGGACAGCAAAAAGGAGCTGGAAAGGCAAGCTTCCATGAAGCAGTCACTTGATGCATTGGAGTCTAAGAATCAGCATGCCACACTTTTTGAAAAGCAAATTGAGGAACTTAAGCAGAGGCTACAAGAAGCTGAAAGCCAGTACAAGGAGAAGGTTGGCACATATATGTTGGTTCATATATACCTTCAGATTTGTATATGAATATGTTTGAGAAAAATGAAGCAACCTAGATACTCACTTATAGAACATAAATATTCATAAAGTGTCATCCACATTCTGTTAGGAACTTTATGAGGCAATCAATCTATAAAAATCTGCAACAAACAGTGCACATATCTTGAGGATTGCATTTTTGTATGACTTCTTTGGAACTCGCAGGTTATTGAAGAAAGCAAAAAGCTTACACTTGTTGAGGTGGAACTTAATGAATTGAGACTTAAACAGACGCAGACTGCTGAAATGGAAAAGAAGATTGCAGAGCTTGAGGACACATTGCAGTTGGCTCGCACAACAAGTGCAGAAGAGGTAAGATCAACTAAATCATTTTGGTAGGTCAAGTTTCTTTCTCTTTATGGCATTATTTTGGAAACACTTCTATCCCTGCAGGTAAAGAATGAAACCTCACAGTCAGAGGTGCAGGATGCGACTGAGGTGAAATCAAGAGACCTTGGATTGGACACCTCAACACTGTCAAAGAGAAAGAGCAAGAAACGAAGTGACAAGGTGCACCGGGATACAGAGACTTCCACTGTAAATCCAAACGCATCTGTTGTCCCAGAGCATTCAGGAGCCATGGCCTTCAAGTTCGTCCTGGGAGTGGCCTTGGTATCAATGTTCATTGGTGTTATTCTTGGGAAGCGATATTAGCGTTGGCCAAAGACTTCCACTGTCTTCAGTGTGAAACCACCGCATTTCTTTTCTCAAATGTTCGAGTTGGTAAGGGAATGTGATTTACAAAATCATTTCCTGGGCTTTGATTTTCTTGTCGCAAGTTTTATCTTTACCTTGTGAGACTCAAAGCTTTAAGGAGTCTATATTTTCATCTTGGGATAGGAATTTGTTTTGTTTTACTTCTACCCTTCAGCATGCAACTTGCTTTGCTGTATTTGAGCTTGTAGATGTTCGCCTGTAACTAAGAAATAATGCCTTGTGCTATTTGTTAATATTCTGAAAAGAGACAGGCTTTTGCTTATCTGCTCAGAAACTTTTTGAGGTTGCTACTATTGTTCAGCAGAGCTTACTGACAACTCACTTCTTTACTCTCCATATATTTTGAAGTTTGCTAATACTTGTTTCTTCATTGCCACAATTTGACAGAATTTATTGTCTGCTTTGGAACAATTTGGATTCAATTTTTCTCTCAAAAGAAGGAAAAAAAAAAAAAAAAGGGTTCCACAAGGAAGCAAATTAACATAGTGTTGCATCATGTATTTATCTGGGACCTTGAGTTCATATTTGAGTAGGAATTAATTCCATGGTTGGAGATGTGTTGGTTCTCCAGTTTTAAAAGTGTTACATCTTAATCACAACCCACAAATGTAGACCCTTTGGGTTGAATAAAAAAAGTTTATGTACTGGAGCAAAATCTTGCTTTAGAACTGGAGGTTTAAGTCCACAGTATCAAACATCCCTTGTTCCCCCTGCAAACTCATGATAGCAATGTTTCAAACTACAACCCAAGCTGTGGATTTCAATCTTCCTCCCAGACAGAATAAAAAAGAGGATCCACAAGGAAGAAGTTTGATGCTCTGTTTTCATACAAAAAGATCAGTTGCCATGCTTCAAAAAAAGTGTTTCATCCAAGGAATAGGAACTGATTCAATGGGCAGAGATGTGATGGTTCTCTGGATTACATAATTTTCATAACTTTAGAACACAATCACAAACCACAAATGCAGACCTTTTTATCGGATCAAACTCATGTGTTTTAGCAAATATAGTATTTAGAACTGCAACTCATCATAGCCACAATGTTTCAAAGTACAACCCAAATATTTAATTCATATCATAAGAGCACCACCATACACTGAAAGGTATATGCTGAAATCACAGACTGGATCATCAGTTGTGTGTGCTTTCCTTTTTAGGCTTAATAGAGACACCTGCAAAGATCATACCACCCTTCCACCAATGGCTCTCAGTTTCAGAAATGCCAAACTCAACCTCTCCTTTTTTCATGTCTTCAGGTAACTTGAACTCCCCACCATGGATCTGAAGCCACTCATGGCTTCTTTTCCTGTATGACTCCATGATCTCACTTCTCTTCTCCCTGTGCCCATCTGGGGTGACCAGCTCAAATTTGACAGGGGTTTTGTTCCACCCAAAAGCATCAATATTGAACTTGATGTGGTACACAATCTCACAAACTTTGATACCAGAGAGTTCCTTCTCATACTTTGCCAGGTTCAGAGTCCCTTTCACTTCAAGCCAATTCACTTGAATGAGCTCTGCAGCAGCACTGTCAAATGAATGTGCTACACCAGTTAGTTTAGTGACTTAATAAATTATTCTTATGTAAGTGAATCTTAACTATTACCATAGGTTGTCTTTGGAAAATTCCTTGGGTTGCACATCCCTGGGAAGCTCATCCCACCTCCAGAATCTTCCATCATTGCCCCAAGCTATGTTCATGGCTTTTGCTGGGATGTGAATTATGTGCTCAGTAACCCATTCTTGCTGTTCCACAAAGGTACAAAAAGAAGTCACTCATCATGAGAATTCATAGTTTCTAACATCTCATGAACATTATTCCTGCATGGCAACAACAACTATAGAGTTGTTGGAAAAAGACAAAGTTCTTCATGCATGTAGCTCATCTACAAAAACTTTCAACCTAAAAAACCTGTAACATGGTTTTTTTTTCTTTCAAAAAAAAAAAAAACACACACACACACACACTATGAGAATTTGCTTTGAGCATAATTCCAAGGGGCTAACCTTTTGATGCCTCACCTGACAACATCAATCATTAAGAGGCATGAACGAGAATAAGAAAGATAAACAAGTCTGCTGATATGTATTGATATCAGTCTAATTTTATCGACCACTATGAGAAGTTTCTTTCAGGAGAACAACAATTAGATCGAGATGCAAGTACTACAGTTTCGAACTTGTTGTGTTTCTTCTTCCTCACTTACAGTATGATCATCAGCAACCCAGTGAGAGGTGTGGCAATCTACAGCATGTCCCTGAAGACTCATCTTGGCCGTCGCCTCCTTCGCTTCCTCTCCCCTCCCCCCCCTCTCCTTTATATGACAAGAGAAAGAAAAGAAAGAATCTTCTCTTTATCAAAGACGACGGACACAGACAGCTTTATGCCGTCCGTTTCTTCCTTCACAAGCCATTCTCGATCAGGCGGTGCCATGGAAGCTCTCCATCAAAAAATGCATTATAAATAAAAATATAAACTAATGTATGCTGAATTTAAAAAAATTCTTTGTTATGCAAAAAATGATTAAATCCCGACAGAGTGTATCTTTTTTCTTTCTTTTTTTCATACAAAAGATCTAACTGAGAATCCGGAGTCGTTTGTTCGTTGTAAGAAACATTAAATTCTTGAGATATATGATATATTTATAGATCATTCATTTCTAAACATTTAAGAAAGTTTTTTTTTTTTCTTCCAATCTGACATGCTAGCTGAAATCAAAGCATCAAATATTATCTATCATCTTATCTGAAAAGATCATACATAGAGTTTTATCTCTTACCTGCACATTCTAAAGATTCTGCACTACCAACAAAAGCAAAAGGATATATTGATACCAACAATTCATAACTGGTAAAAGGATAACTCAGAATCTTCATCGAGTCATGTCCAAGTAACACCACCACAACCTACTGGAACTTTTTTGTCAGCAGGTTCTCTTGGAAATGGGACCATAATTTTTATTTATTTTGTCTTCATGGTCAGCTTTCCTATGGATTTGCCTGTTACAAACCTCTATAATATTGTAAAACTTTCATATCAAGGATTCTATGTTTATATAGAATCGAAATATCTCGATGTTACTATACAAGTAATTAATCCTTTTCATGTCTCTCTTCGACTTCCCGTAAGATCATCCTTATTAATAGAGTCGTACTCTTAAATCTGTGTCATAGAATCTAAAAAGCTTTAACTATTTATAGAGGCGAGAGGAGGTCGGGTCTAGAAATAGAAATATATATTGGATATTTTCTTCCATCGATATCAATATATATATATATATATATATATATATATATATATATATATATATATATCGATATTTAAATCTTTGATCAGAATCTAATCATTATTAATTAGGTTATGAACAATATATATGGTTAAATTCTCCCACTCGTCTTGTAAACCAAAGAGATGTAAAACAAATATTCAAAATTATAATAATAAAATAAAATTTATTTTTAAAATAATTTTGCTTGATTGGATTCTAAGTTTTGAAAAATGATTTATACGTGCATGATTTTAGAAAAAATATGCCAATAGATCTAACAAATACCATAATACTAGGCATAATGATTGGATATCATTTGTGTCCTACTTCCTTACAACATAATATTTTTTTGATAATTTATGTTATTATGTACAATCATAATATACACATACATAAATGAAAAAATAAGATCTTCAAAATAGTAATTATTATTTACACTAAGCAATGATGTCAATTATAATAACCACATATGTTATTTATACATTTTAGGCTATAAAATCTTGGATTAATAATCATTAAAGTGATGCTCAGGTTTTCAATTGACACATATGTTTCTAGACTTTTTACTCTAATAAATAATTATTTTATCTTAATATACTTAGAACGACTTAATAATGTGTCATTTTAGAGAAGAAAATTACTATGATGTTATCATAAAAGATATTCAAGCGGTTTGACAATTGAGTCGACCATATTATTAAGTTCTAAGATAAAATTGAGTCATAAAACCTCATTAGTAACCTTAAAACATATCATGAATTAAGCTTTTATTATCGATAATGCTATAATAGATTAATTAGCAATCTTTCAAAAAAAATTATCTCATTGGCTAGTAAAAATATATACCATAAAGTGGACTTCCTACCATCGAGACAATTCGCAAAATTAGTATTCAAATATCCCATCATTTCTAATTGATCAAACCTTCTATAAGTGAGCATATGATCATTCATCCCTTACAAATATCTCAAAACTTTATTTATAGTTTTTCAATACTCCATTCTCAGGTTACTCTAATATATTTCCATAACTAATATACAATAGACTTTCATTTGATTTCTTTCTATGTCATTTTTAAGACACTAGCTTAGACTAAAATTTTCACCTTTAGTCATAGGTATAGTATTCGATAAGCAAAGGTGCATATTGAATCTCTCCAAAATTTGATTAATATACTTTTTTTTAAGAGAGTCCTAACAATTCTTAAGATCTATCTCTAATGATCTCTATGTCAATAATATAAACTGTCTTATTCATATCAACTATCTAAAAATTCTTGATTACATTCAATAAATCAGGATCACTTGTATATACGTGACCAAAATAGTCAACTGACTCTCATTGACCTTTAGATATGCATTTACTAATAATATTCTTATTAAATATGAAAAAAATGAAATCATGAAACTTTATATATCATTATTTAGAAACTTATTTAAGGTCATAAATAGATTTATTAAACTTGTAACGATCTTTTTTTTTTTCTTTTTTATGAACCCTTGTGGTTATTCTCATTTAGAAATGTCATTTTCATATCAATCTGATGTGATTCAAAATTAAAATAAGCTACAAAGTCATGATAATTTTTAAGTAAAAATCTTTATAAATATATAAAAAATTTAATCATAAAAATCTTTTTTTTAGAAATTAAAAAATTTTCTAAAAAAAATCTTATAATCAATATCTTTTTTAGAAATTAAAAAAATTCTCATTATAATCAATATCTTTTTTTTTGAGTAAAAATCTTTAATCATAAGATATAGCTTTATATTGTTTGATATTACTTTTCGAGTCAAGCTTAGTGTTAAAGACTCGTTTAATATTGATTCTGGTATAATTATTAAATAATCCAATGAATTCTCATACATCATTCTTATCCATTAATTTTATCTCTTCTTTAGTGGTATCATATTATATTTTTAGAATCACTATTTTTCAGAAAACATCAAATGACCTTTTTTCTTATTCTTATATCATAATCTGATATATATATATATATATATATATAATGACATATCTCATTTCTCTTTTAGATCTTCTCAAACGTATCGGTTCTGATTATTCTAAAAGTTCATCAATAATAATATTTTTATTATGTGAAAGTTTATAAATGTCGTCATATTATATGCTTTTCTCAATTTGTTCTGTAATTTGAGAAGTAACAACTTCTAGATATGAAAATATAATAGAGTATCAACTTGTATCTTATTAACATTAAATCTTCATAATTTTTTGCTCCTATTGGTTTTATCATTTTTTAGGAATATTATATTATCAGAGCTATGGTTAGAAAAAAAAAATGTACCCTTCAGGTTTTTTTAAATAATCAATAAAATATCTAGAAATAATTTTTAGATCTAACTTAATTTCATATGGGTTAAAGACTTATGGCTGTTGGATAATCTCAAATATATAAATATCTTAAACTGGATTTTTTTTATGAATTCATAATTAATGGAATCGATATAATTAATTTACTATGGATCATATTTAACATATACATAATATGTTTTAGAGCTTCGCTGCACATTGAGTCATAAACACTCATCATGCTAATTACACCTATTAGGATACAGTTACCTCTTTCAGTAACATAATTTTGTTATGACACTCCCCATAATGAATATTATATCCCCATAATGAATATTATAATTTTGTTATGACTCTCCATCGTTGACCAACCACTATGCTTGTTATAGCAATTGCAGGGAAGAGAGGAAGTGAAGTCGACTCTAGTCAACACTAAGTCAACTTTTGGTCAATAGTGATAATTTTAGATTTTTTTTATTACTTTCTGTTTTTGTTGTATTTGGATAATTTTTTGAAGTTTTTTTTTTCAGGAGAGAGGATCATCATGTTGTGATTCCCTATATCTCTGTATGATTAAAAATTTTATTAAGATTTCTTTTCTCCTTGTGGATATAGGAATGACATCAGTATAATAATCCGAACCATATTAATTTTTTTATAATTTTTCGTCTGAATTTTTTTTTGTCTATATCTCATGCCTCGATCAATATCAAATAATATGCTTCCTATATGGATCACAAACAGTGTTAGCAAACCAAAATTTATAGCTTGTTTCCATGATCACATAGCATATATACATATATATATATATATATATATATATTGATAATTGAAGAATATCTCTATAAAATAATTTTAAATATTGCAGATATATATACATATATAAATTGAATTATATATATAGAGGACAATTTCTCAAAAATAAAAATAAAAATACAGATTCATGTACGTGGCATTGATCAGACGGCCAAGAACTGCCCCACGTTTCCATCCTCAAGTCCATCCTATTCAATTTGACAGTAAAACGTCAACATTTGTTATCTCGCGGAAGAAATCGATCGCGAGAGAGAGAGAGAGAGAGAGAGAGAGAGAGGGCGATCGGATGGAGCTCGAAGTGAGGGCGGTTGGGGGGATGGAGAGCTGCTTCGTCTCCCTCCCCCTCTTTCTCATCCAAACCCTCGAGAAGACGAGGGGAGGGTTCCTGCCCCCGGTCCTCGCCCTGGAGCTGCGATCCCGCTCCGGAGGAGGTTGCTGGAACCTGGCCTGGTCCGGCTCCGCTTCCAGATCCGCCGCGATCGAGGTCACCCCCCCCAACATTCAATCTTCTATTCTTCTTTCGATTGCCACCCTAATTGAATTTAGCCTCCAATCGTCGTCACGTCTCGCTTTTCTTGGATATATGTATATTTAATACAAACCAAATATTTTTTGTTTTATAGTTTGTTGTACGAAGGGTAATTTTATAGGTTACCTTTCTGGGGGATTTGAAGAACAATTCCCGTTATTTCCACCATTTTGCACTGGTTTTTCGTGTTAGGTTTCTTGAACGTGTTTGTGTGTTTACCTTCAAAAGTGCAATCCATTTGTTAATATGTTAAGAATATAAAGTTTTTAGAGGACACGAGAGCGAAATATTTGAGCTGAAAATTTATCCCGGCCATAATAACAAATAAGTTTCACGTGTTGGGTTTGAGCATGTCGACCACCTGTGAAGAAAAGTGTTGAAAATATAAAATCATAGGCCATGTCTAATCCAATAACTCACGCTTTTAGATGGAATTACATTGATTACAAATTTAAGATGGTACCAGTGCAGAAGACTCTGTGTTCTAATTTTATACAGGCTGTGCATTAGAAAGAGATATATCGCTGATCAATTCAAACGCCAAAAGTTTGGCTTGACCCGGTCTGCCATCCGTTTGTGGCAGGAGTTTAAGAATATAAATAAGATCATATCTTGTTTCTTGCTTAAATTTCTTTAGACAAACAAAATGACTTTTGATAAAAAAAAAATTAAAATAATCGTACATTGGTTTCTTGAAATTGTGGTTTTTCTAAGCATCTGGGTTAAATATTTCTTTCTCATTTTCTTATTGACATGCTCCTTTAGTCAGTGTGTTTCTTTTGATTTCATATATGAAGGATTATTTTGGAAGTTTGTATTTATTCTCTTTTTGAATCATGAACAACTTCTAGGGTTATTTTTATTGGCAAGTGAACAACTCCTTGCCACTTCATCTACTTGGGTATTTATAGTTGGGTTTCTTGAAAAAATATGGCAATACTCCATTGATTCAGTGTTCATATGTTTGCTTCCAGAATATGATATTTCTTGTCATTGTACATGAGTTCCTTTCCATTTTGTTGTTTCTTGTACATGTGTTAAGTATTCTCCTTCTTTCATGTTTATTCCTGGAAGTTAGTGAAGCAGTTCATCTACTTTCTTAAATAAATTCTTTCTAATCTGGCATGCTTTCCTGGTTTTTGTTCATCAGTCTTTCTGACTGTTACATGATTACTTAATTTATTTGGATATGACACTGATGTGGATAATTGTTGATTTGAACTAAATAGGCATCATGAACATACATATGTATGTATGCATCAGTCCAGATGCTATTTTATTGCAGGGCACATTGATTTTTGAAGGATCCAAACATGACAAATGTTGGCAGCTCTGTCTTCAACATTTAAGATGTAATTAAAATCATTGATAAATACATCAAGGACCATAATTAATAGAGGCGAGGGACTTCTGAAAATTATTGCGAATGACAACATAAATACTAGCATAAACCACAAATATATGCTAAGGGCTTGAATCTTTATGCTGGCCAACGACATGTACACACTGTGAACGGTTAGAGATCACCTAGGCTGAAGTCGGTATTGTATTCCAAGTGATCATGATATCTCTTGAAGCCCCTGTTGAGGGTAATACTGTTTTTGACATTCATTAAGGAATGAATGGAAAATCCAGCTATATTTGTAGCCTCCTTTAAAGGAATTCACTTGTTCTCCTTCTCACAATGATCATTGCTACAAATCTTGTTGGGCATCAAGATCATTGCACTTGCCACTATGGTTGTTCGCAAGATTTGCACTTTCTTTAGGAAATGTGGTGTCCTCAATCGTCTTTGATAATCTGCACCACTTATTTCATCATATTCATCCAATGTTGTCACATAGACGAGTTAAACATTGCATTGCTACGATGTCATTCATCATCTCGGCATCTCCATGGTCGTCTCAATGCTGCATCATGTTGCACGTACAAAAGATCTACTATAAGCCCTTTTATGTGCTTTGGGATTGTTGTTCTTGTTCACATAGGAATCGTAGCAAGTGGAACCGATGGTGTTGTAGCTTTCAAAACATATGAATTGAGGCTATTGAACTTGACATCTTATTAGACCATCGGACTGGCATCTCTTATCTGAAGAACTTCAACGTAAGCCACCGCTTGTGCCTTGAGCAATTGATGATTCTTCGATAACATGGTGGCCATCTTCACCATGTTGCTCATACTACACAGACTCCTACCACCAATTCTTTATGTATATTTCATTCATCTTAGTGTCATTAAGAGGTACTCAGGTGAAGCTGAGGCTTGAGTGCCTTAATCAACTAGGGTGGGTGATTGGGTGCTAGTTGGCCCATGCGCTCGCTAGGTCGATGTAGGCGTATCACTGGATCGATCTAGGTGTATTGAGCCTTGTCTGGTTTGCTAAAGCTGATCCCAAGTTTGATTTAACGGATCATATTCGAATTTGAGCATAATCTAACTAAGCCCATTTGATTTGGCTCAATCAACTAACACCACTTAACCTCCCCCAAGTTCAAGTCTTTGCTGTCCTCTCAGTTTCCTCCGTCACCTATCATCTGTTTGGCATTGGTAATCGGCTGTACTCTCAGCCATGCTATCAAAGACATTGCAGTATACTTCTTCCTATTTTTGTCTTAATTATTGTCTAACTTTTATTTAAAATGTTTTCTTTATCCTCAAATTAATTTAAAATGTATTTTATCCAATTTTACATCCTAATCATTCGTTAGATACACACACTGCCAGCCTGTAATATTCTATTTATGATTATGTTGGGTTGTTTGACTTTGATTGATCACTATAATTGTCAATTATTCTTTTAGTTTGTAGTTAATTACAAATCATCATGTGTTAACTAATGGTATCTGAAGTCGGCCAGTGTTTCCTAAACCCAGCCTATATTGAATGGAGAGACCATTTGAACTATTGTGAACCTGCAAAGAAAACAAAAGAGACACGAACAATATAATTATTATTCATCCAATTAGGAGATTGTGCATTCACTGTAATAAAAATTCAATTACTAAAGAATATATGAGAGTTACTAAATCTTAACTAAAGATATTTATAAATTTCTTAAGTATATTTATGTATCCTTGAATAATATGATTCTATAAGGATCTTATCAACTTATGAGCCGAGTTTGTGACCTGCATCATGTCCTAGGTAGAAAAACAAGTTTGACAACCTTGCGCTTAAACTTCAACTTGACATGGTTTCAGTAATGCACACAATTTCCATGGTGAAGCTTAGTCATTCTTCTCCTTCTTAAAGCTTACTTGTTAGTTTCTGCTTTTTCTAATACTTGTATATGATTTACAAGATTAAGCTTTCCAGGTTGATCAGCTACTGGCAGAATGTATTTCTCTACAAGATCATGCTAAAGTACAGGTTAAGGCCATTGCTAATTTACCGAAAGCTGAATTTGTCAATATAGAGCCAAGCAGTGAGGACGACTGGGAGATTTTGGAGCTTAATTCAGACGTTGCTGAAGAGACTCTCTTGAAACAGGTATATTTAATTTTGTTACGTGGTGGCTACATATGTATCTCAAAATATGCTAACTACTTTTTTATTCATAGTAATGACATAGTGCATATTTATCTTCAGTTATTTCAATTTAGAGCAGTGTAATTGCTTCAATAAATTAGCTTCACATCCTTGGGATCTTTCTCTGTTGAGATTGGATATTTCAGGGCTTTCTGAAAAACAGTTTTTGTCATTACTATAACAGTAAAACACTAAAATTTATATTTCACTGTGTTTCTAATGAGTCAAATCTTTTTTTTCTTCTTAATATTGAATTAATCTTGCAGAAGATTATTGATTCTTCTTTAGGCTTAAGTTCCTCGACTGCTAGCTTTCTATTTTCTTCCCTCCCGGAAGCTGAGTTTCATAGGTTTCATTGTTTTTCCCTCATTTACAAATAACTTGACTTCAGGTTAATCAAATAAAGTGCTTTGCTACTTAAGGGCAACCATAGTTTCAAGCTACATGGCCTCAGGGCTTCATCTGCAGACCAAAAAGTTCTCCTGCTCATGACCCCATTACTTCTTTGTTTTGCAATGAGAAGTATACTTCTTTGTAGGTTCTTTTGTTAATCAATGATCCATGGTTTGCCTCATTGATTTGTAATGGTGTACCGACCAACCATTGGTATAGTATGTACCAAGCCATACCGATGTACTGACATACGGTATGGTGGGGCATACCACCAATTTACCGATATGTACCACCCATACCGATCCCCTATTGGACTGGTATGTACTGCATATATCTAGCGATACTCTATGCTATGGTGAATCTTGCAATGATCATGCATTAGGTGAAGGTGAAGCAATTAACACCTTGTAATGCTGAGCAAGGTTTGCAATTTCAACCTATACCGCCCAGTACGGGCAGTACATACCGGTCCGTCAGACTACCAGTACGCGGACCGCCCGCTACCGGGCGGTACTGCTAAAAATCGATCGTTGGCGGTCGATTTCGGTCGTTAGTCGATTGAGGGAGAAAAAGGGAAGAAGAAGAAGAAGAAGAGGAGAAAAGAAAGAAGTACCTCCTTTCCCCGTGTCGTTTTCGCTCGCGTGTCGTCGCGGCTCTCGCGCCGTCACCACCCATGGGTCGCCTGCGCGCCGTTGCAGCCCTTGCCCGCGGGCAATTTTTCTCCCGTGCAAAGAGACAGAATGTCTCCCCGCGTGGGGAAAAGGATTGAGGCGACGTCGCCTTGGAGACATTGCCCCTTTTTTTTTTAATAATATATTAATATTTTTAATATTATATTATAAAAATATTATAAAAATATTATAATATATTTTAATGTACCGAGCAGTATGCACTGTGCATACCACCCGGTACTGGTATCGTACCAGTACCGAGATAGTCTCGGTACATCGGTACGGACTGGTATGTCAAACCTTGATGCTGAGTACTCTTTAATGTTTGGTCATTACAACCTGTTTGGTTTCCAAGCATTCTTTGAAGGCTGCAACTTCTACGTAGACAACACTAAACCATAGGGCAAAAATCATTATCTTATGCAAACTTTGAAGATCAGTTTGTTGCTGGATAATGGAGAAACCAAAACCAGGAGCTTTCATAGGGAAGAAGCAAACTAAGTCATGACTTTGTTTTGTTAGTTATCAACTATGCATTAGGTGAAGCACTTTGCATCTGGTACTGTTATACATTACTTGATGCATAGTTATCACAACCAAGGTTCTCCGTTTCGTTCTGCACCGCCCAGTATGGGCGGGACATACTGGTCCGACAATATACCGGTACGTGAACCGCCCGCTACCGAGTGGTACTGCCGAAATCGACCGTCGGCGGTCGATTTCAATCGTCGGTGGTCGATTTCGGCCGTCGGAGATGGTCGATGAAGGGAGAAAGAAGAAGAGGGAGAAGAAGAAAAGGGAGAAAAGAGGGAGATACCAGCTGCTCTTCTTCGGTTCCCCGCGATCCGTCGCCCGCGGGCGGTTGTTCGTCGGCAGGCTTCCTTCTCCCCGCGCCGGGAGACGAGGCGAGAAAGGAGAATGGAAAGAAGAGAAGGAACAAAGTCGCCTCGTCTCCCTGAGCGGGGAGAAGGGAGAACGAGGCGATGCCTCATCTTCCAACATGGGAACGAATCGACGCCTCGTCTCCCCGCGCGGGGAGAAGGGAGAACGAGGCGACGCCTCGTTTCCCCGTTTTTGTTTTTTAATATATATTATATTTATTATATTATATTGATCGGTATGCTCTGTGTGTATCTCTCGGTACCGGGTATCGTACCATACCAAGATAAACTTGGTATGCCGGTACGGACCGATATGGCGAACCTTGATCAGAATGACCAGTATGAGGCTTAAGCAATCACACAAGGTCATTACTCCTACATAGACAACATAATTAAAAAATTGGAAAGAAAAAAAATTATAATATGCAACATCTAAGGATTAGCTCAGTGATTTAAAAAGCGCTAGGCTCCAAGGTCCCAAAATGCTCGGGGTGCTAGGCGCCCGCCTAGACACTCGCCCGAGCGAAGCGAGGTGCTAAAATATAAAAAATATATAATAAAATTAATAAATATAATTATTTAAATAAAAAATAATATTAAATTAAGAAAATCTAGAAATATAATATTAAATAAATAAATATTAGTATTATTAAAATTTAAATAAAAATAATATATTATTAATCTAATAAATTAAAAATATTACTATCAGTATAATTTAACAGTATACTATAAACAACTACTGTTAATAGTACATTAACTGCATACTGTTAATATACAATATACTACTGTTAACTTATTGTTAACAGTATACCGTTAACAATAAGTTAACAATATACTGTTAACAGTAGATAGGCGAGGTGGCTAACTTCGAGAAAGCTGCTTATTGAGAATATCGAAAGCAACAACGGCGAGCAGCGACAGTGGCAGCGGTGAGTAGCGATAGCGACAAGTAGCAACGACGATGGAGAGCAGCGGCAGCGGCAGTGGAGAGTGGCGGGCAGCGATAGCGGCAAGCGGCAAACGGCAAGCGACGAGTGGCGACAACAGAGTCGATGACATAATCGTGATTCGCGAGTGGGATTAGGGTTGAGGAAGCAATTATTGATGCGTTAGTTGGTTCGATTGAACCAACTAACGCAAATTTGACTGAACCAGGCTAAAAGCCTGGTTTAACCCAGGCGCTCGCCCGAAGCGCCCAGCGCCTGGGCTTGGGCGAGCGCCTAGGCGGCGCCTCTTTGAAGCACGCCGCCCGGAGATCGAGCGAGGCGCTCGGGCCTCGCCTCGCCTTGCCCGAGCACTTAGGCGAGCGCCCGAGCGCCTTTTGCAATCGTTGGATTAGCGTGTTGTTGGATAATGGAGAAGCTGAAACTAAGTGTCTGTTTAGTGAAGAGAACCCAATCATGACTTCTATCACCCAGAAGGAGAATTATTCCTTGAAAAGTGATGATCACGATCTGCTTTTAGCATAGATTAGAATGGCATTGATCAAGTGAGATTAACTTTAAAATCATTTTATGGCATCCAGATTACTGGGCAAATAGCATGGTAGGTGATTCTAAGTATCAGCTTTTTCTAAATTCAACTATAAGATTTTTCTGATAAACTTTTTCTTCTTCAAAATTGTTATTTTTGGGTCCTACCTGACTGATCACTTGCCATTTTTGCACCAGCAGACATCCCCCATGTACCATCTCATGTATGTGTCCATGTGCTTTTCCAGTTTGAATATGCTGTCACGGCAAGTTCCATTGCCACGTCTGTCATGAAAAGGTATATACCAGCTAGTTTGTGCAGCATGGTGTTGCACTTTAATCGTTGGTCTTTTATACTTGTTGCACTACTAAATACCAGGACTTAGTGACAGAATACTATGCCTTTTCAGGCCTAGGGAGGATACATTTAAGCAGCCTTTATGGTTGTCAAACAGATAATTTATTAGTTTACTATATCTTAGATATTCACTTCCACCATGGATCCATGCACAAAGATACTGTCCTTTTCATGCTTTGTTCCCTTTCATTTAGAGAAATGATGTATATGCCGGTTTCACATCTGGCAAGAGTGTTACTAATTTATTTTGTTCTGCACTTCCTGTTCATCTCGCATACACTTTTGTTACTAATGCAGGTTGGTATCGTCTATGAGGGGATGAAATTTCCTTTGTGGTTGCATGGACATGTTGTGGTGGAATTTCTTGTGACCTCTACATCTCCTAAGAAATCGGTAGGTAAGAAAATGACAATCATGAGCTCTACATCCATGTCATTTGTTGCTTACGATCTAGATACTTCTTTTTTAGTGATTAATTGACCATTCACTGAAAAAATGTAAACGTTATTCCCTGCAACTGTTGACACTAGAAAACTCTGTTGTGTATGCATGAGTTGGCTGCATTATTAGTCTTATCTTTCATACTAAGCTTCATGGCATTCTTATAAAACGAGCATCAGAGGATAATATTATGCTGCTAAATAGCATCAGAAAGTCCTGTTCATTAATACCTGCAGTTATTTCTGAAGATTCTATTTCCAGGGATTATTGTGTTCATCCTTCTTGTTGGTGTTCCTGCACGTCAAAGAACTTTTCCCATTTTCATGTAACATGTGGGTGCACCAATCTAGGCCCTTAAGTAACAATTACTGTCATAAGAATCTTCAGCTCCTTTTGTCCTTCGGTTGGTCATGCCTTCATGTGGTACACTAGGATTAATTGTTAAGAAAAATTAGTGGTTCCTGTTTGTTCCAGTGCACTCCAGCTTCTCAACATGTATTTTCGTTTACTCTCTTCAAGCTAGTAGAAACATATTTATCGGCTTACAGTTTGTTATTTTAGGAAAGCCATCTGAACTTTGTGATTGGTTGAAGTTTACTTTATGATCATATTAGATATTAATTCTTGCTGCTTTAATGTGCCATTAAGGAAGTGCCAACCACCAATCAATTTTATTTGCAAATATGGTATTGTTGGTGATGCCAAGTATTATTGATGCTTAGGAAAAATTTGGCCACTGTTTAAATAGAAAAATATCCACATCATTAATGATATAAACATTTTTGAAGTGTCTGTTGCTTACTGGAACAATAATTTGGGATTTCAGTCATTCTTTTTATGTTTTTGTTTTTCTTAAAGGAAACAATCAACGCGGGAATCTATAACCATTCTTAACAAAGATGATAGCTTGTAGACAGCTGAAAAATGTAAATGAATACGAAAACAGATCTGATTATTAATCAGTCATAAGTACCTTAGTCTAGGTGAGGCTTTCTTGGTGGAAAACCATGTAACAGACGAGCACTCATATGAGCTTCTTGTGCGGCAACTGTAACATTCTTGCACAAGGATGCTATTTCTCTTCGGAAATAGCCTACTCTTGTCTGTTATACAATAATGATATCTCTCACTGTTCAGTATTTCTCTCCCAAAGTTTTTGTCGTATGTTACTTGTATTTTTTTATTTAACATTCCCAGTTAATTAATCTTTATCTACTCTTTGTTGATGTCTTTTTCCTGACAATCTGACATGATGTAAGATATCTTGGAAGTTGTCCCTTTTAAACTTCCAAAAGTGCCCTCCTCTATCGATTTCTTGCTAACAAGATGAGTGGCATTCATTTACTTCAATGCTACTAATTTTCAATAGTTTCTTGAGCCATCTCTAGCAATGATTTTAATATCGTTCCCTACTTACCGGCCCACCAACAAATGGATACGCGGACCGCTCGCTACCAAGTGGTATCAGTCTTTTGGCCCGTATCAGGCGATACAGGGCTGTATTAGGCAATAACAGGCCGTTGCGATGTTGACTTCTCCGTTTCTGGTCCCGACCTCCCTCACTGACCTCGTCGTCAAGAACCGCGGCCGCTTAAAGAAGCCCTCACAGAAGAAGCTGCTGCCTCACTCCGACCTTGACTCTTCCGCTTTTGGTCCTGTCGCAACCGCCCTCGTAGCGTCATTGTCGGACGATGGAACTCGACCCGTGGCCGCCTTTGTAAATTGCCTTCGTCATCGCTCATTTCTACAAAGGATGCCGAACTTGAAGAGTTTTATACCCTCTTTTAGGTGTCTTGCTTGATACGCCCTAATGTATAGCTCGGTACCTTGTATCGTACCATACCGAGCAAAGCTTGGTAGACTGATACAATACAAAATTAAAAACCTTGATCTCTAGCAAGGATTGACTTATTGGTTCGAGCTGATGTGCTAGTTGGCCGATGGCATGACACGTGCCACTTCGTACCGGTGTACCAACACGGTATGCCGGTGTGTCCCAATGTTTTGACGAGGAAGGAAAAGAGGTCGAAGAGGAAGGTCTGGTGGAGGAACAGAGGAGGAAGGAAGAAGAAGAAGAAAAAAAAGGAGGAGAAGTGCAGCGATACCTGGGAAGCAACGACAGCAACAACAACGTTGAAGGGAAGCAGTAGCATCACAACAGGGAAGAGACAGTGTCGCTGCAGCATCGCAGCGGCGAAGCGGCAAAGAGGTAGTGTCACTGCAGCATTGCAAATGGTGAAATGACAAAGAGGCAATGCCGTTGCAGCATCGCAACGGTGAAGTGACGAAGAGGCAGCGCTGTTGCAGCATCGCTAGGGTGAATCAGCGAAGAGGCAGCGCCGCTGCAGCATCACAGCATCGAAGAGACAGTGTCGTGGCTTCATACGCAAGAAGAGCTCTAATATGCTGTTTTCTAAAATGCTGAAATGGACTGGGGCCCATCACTTTTTGATTTTTTTTATTATTTTAATGCAGACCGCCTGAAACATAGTGGTCTGCATATCGGTCCACGCCTGGACCGGTATGTACCGCCCAAACCATACCGTTTTGCGTGGTACAGCAATGCCTGATCTCTAGTATTAAGTTTCAGGATATGATAACTTGTAAATATTTGCTTATGCTTCTCTCTTGCTTTTCTAATGATTAGATAAGTATAATTTTGCTTTGGTGCTTTTTAGTTCAACTTGTACCAGGAACTGAAGTTGCTGTTGCACCAAAGAAGCACAAAAATGTAGTTGCACACAAGGGTGCTGAAAAGCAAAATTCAACAAAAGAAGAGCTAAGGATGAAGGCACTATTACGTGTACAGGCAACAAACAGGGAATATGTACATAAAATTGAGTTCAAAGATGTTGAGCTTCGGGTGTTTCTCACTTCTGTGGCTTTTATACATCCAGAAACAGCTAAGAAGTTTTCATTTGAGAATCTTCAAGTAGCAACAGTCATGCCTAAATTACTGCATAAGGAGATCATGCAGAATGGAACTGGTATTATTAATGCTAAACGAGGAAATAATGGGTTTCTCACAGCTAGTAAGGTGAAACCAAGACATACTGTTGTTCATATTGTGTACTCTGACTCAGTAGCAAAAGGCCATGTGATACTTCCTCAATCTCTTCGTTATTTCATAGGATCAGGTGTACATTCATGTAAGTTCACAAAACTATATTGTTTTGGTGTTGATGTTTTAACAGTTTGATTCTTATTTTCCTTTTGTTTTGTTGTTTGAGACAATGTTAGTAGAAGATGACACTAGTGGTAGTTTAACTTTTATCTTGAGTTGCCATTTTTTTGGAAATGGAGCCTGGGATCATCTTTATGATGTTCCCATGTTAGTTCGATAAGGTGATTTCTGAAGCTTAGAATCCTTCGATAGTTTAATCATAGCTATTTTAACTTTGATTTTACTTGGTTAGTTCTAAAATTTATATGTTCTGCAATGAGAATTGTGATATTTACTTGCTGGTTGTTGGTTGGGACTCGGGAGAGATTTACTTGGTTAGTTCTAAAATTTATATGTTATTCTACACGAGTTGTGATATTACTTTGCTGGTTGTTGGTTAGGTTTGAGAATGATGTTAGTTATGTATTTTGTGTAGCAGTTTATGTTGCTCGTCCGGTTGTTCTGATTATTTGATCTATGGTAGTTCCTTAGATACAAATAATAAAAAGGAACACCCGTTATTCTGTATAAGGATGTCCATATCCCATAATTCACGAAAAATGATTTTGGACATAATGCACCTTGAGAGATTGATGTATGGTTTTATAACAGGTTGAGCTAGGCTTCTAGTTACTATTGTTTCTTATAGATAATAAAGGAAAATCAGTTGCTCTTAAATCCCTTTCAATATTAACATCAATTCAGGATGTCAGCCTGAGGCTGATGAGGAAAGAAGAGGTCATTATATGAAAGGAGAGCGGTAGAGGTCACTCAGGTCATGACTATTTATCCTAATATTAATGATGTGATAAATGATTTTAAGGTTGTGGCTATGAAATTCTTTTGTTTCTGATTATGTTTGTCCTTATTTTTCAATTGATCTGTGATATTTGATCTTCTAATTATGTTGAATTTTTATTGGCAAATCTTTTTTATCTAGATTTATTGTTTGATATCAAGAAATTGTTTACAACAATAAGACATTTTTTGGCCATGTGGTTCATTGCCTACTTTATGTAAGTTATTGGATCAGTAGGCTGTAGGACTGGTTTTAGATATATCGCGATTGAGCCCAAATAAGAGAAAGTTGCCAATGAATGGGCCATGAGATGCATCATGACATAAAGGAGAATTATGATCTAGATCATTAGATGGGTCTACTACCAGAAATTCAGGTTTTAAGTATTTTTGGCTCACATGGTTTCAAGCCTCCAAAATTATTGAGTCAGTAGATCTATCAGGTTGGGTTGTGACAATGCATGTTTCGATAACTTTCATAAATTATGTTTCTTTTCTCATTCTTTTCTATTAAAAGTTATATTTGTATGTTTTCAACAATATGTTTGAAGAGTTTAAGGCAAAAGATGACTTGCTGTCCAAATTTGTTTTTCTTATTAATAAATGTTGCTGCATACTGAGAAGGCTACCCTTTCATTTTCAGGGGTTTATATAAAGAATTATTTGAGAAGTTCAAAGAAGGATATCCTTTCATTGAAAATTTCTCCTTGTCGGTTTAAATCATTTGGAAATGGTATTCCCGAGAGCCACAAATTTCTTAGGCAGGAAGGCATGCCTTCCAATGCAGATATTTTCCACAATGGAGATATGGCAGACTGGTCACGTCATGAAGGTCCTTTCTCTTTTTTGTCTCATGAAGCTCTTCTACGCGGAGATGATGACGATGTTACTTTTCGTACAAAATTGGAGAAAAATCTGCTTATCAAATTATGGGTTATTGGACAAATAAGTGCACTTGCATCTCAAAGTGATCAACTGAAGGTTAACTCTGTAGTTTTAACAAATGAAACATTGCTTCACTTTGAAATAGTTGATCATAATAAAAAGAAAGAAAATATTCCTTCCCAAGGTACATTGGAGAGGGGAAATGGGGGGGCAGAATATAGAGTTGAGCTTCTGTATCTACTTGGAATTAATTCTAATGAGTCATCAAAGGTTGATCTGCATGATAGCTTTGAGTTTGATGTCAGCAACATGGGCAAAAACAGTGATGATTTGCATGACTTGGAGCTGGCACTTGGAAAATTGGAGTTGGGGGACCCTGTATCTCTTGACTCGATTTCAGAAAATGATTTCAAGAGGAACTTTAATATAACCTTATCTTCTTTAAGCTGGTTGGAGACATCTATTTTGGATGTTATTAATAGTAAGTATTTTCAATTGTGCTGGTGATCTTGATGAAATACTATGGAGTTTTTGTGTAATAAGAGTGTCTTCAGATAACAGTTTCTTTATGTTTCATGATTTCTTTCAGGGCTGCTCATCCTTCTATCTCCAAATTCTGGCAAATTGTTTTATGCATATGATCTTCCATCTCCCGGGCATGTGCTTATTTATGGACCTCCTGTAAGAAAGTTTATCTGATGCTTCACTATTTTTGGATAAAATTTTGTTTGTCTCTCATGTTTGCTGACAAATATATATTAAACCCCTTCCTTTTCTTCAAGTCATTTGTGTCATGTTAAATACAACTGATTGTTTCTGACTATGCATACTTATGTGATGCTTGGCATGTTTGTGTTTTATTGAAACCCACATGGAAACTGTGGTTAGATAAGGTCGTCCATTGTTGGACTTTCTCGATTCAGGAGAACTATTCAATAGATCACTAAACCTCAGTTTGATGTACTTGACTGTGATTGCGAGAGTTAATTTTTGTTCCGTTGTTGGATGCCTTCTAGTTTTAGGTCTTATAGAAATTTTGAAACGATATATGTTGATGTAAGACAAGATTTTTCTCTACTGGGTCCTAATAGTTATTGAATAACATGATAATGATATTTGGGACTGTAGTCTGGAGCTGTGATGAAAAATCTCATTGGTTATGGAAGATGAACCTTAAAACACTTAGCAAGCAAGACCAATCTCAATGCAGGTTCACTAAAGTGCAAATTCATGATGCACTGAAATGTTTGTCAAAGTGCAAAATCACAAATTATTTTTTGATATTCTTTTAAAATGATAGTTACAGCTAAATTTGGAGTGGAGGTTCATATGTTGTGCACTTTAGAAAGTAACATATTTTGTGCAACAGATTTATGGTGTATTTATGCTTGGATAATATTTTTAGTTCTTTATCTATTATTTGAATGAACTCAGGGGTCAGGAAAAACTACATTAATGAAGTCTGTTGCTAGGCATTTTGAAGAGCATGAAGAAATTTTAGCTCACATGTAAGTAAATCAACTTGTTTCAGGTGTGCTTATTCTTTAATGATGCTTTATTTGCTTGGTGGAACTGAAACTAAGCTTAAAGTATCATTTAAACAATTGAAGAAATGCATGGGAAAAATTCTCTTTTTACTTATAGCCTGATTAATACCGTGACATGCAGAGTTTATATAAGCTGTTCAAAACTTGCTCTTGAAAAGAGCCAAACAGTCCGGCAAGCAATTTCAGGCTACATATCTGAAGCTCTTGGTTCTTCACCTTCCATCATCATTTTTGATGATCTAGACAACGTAATTTTGTTTTCTTCTGATGATGAAGGATATCAACCATCCAGTTCGGCTACTGCTCTAGTGAATTTATTCATCAATATTCTGGACGAGTATGGGGTATGCTTTGGTCACTGATTATTTGTTTTCTCTGGACAGTTTGATGTGCCAATTTAATTGAAGTAGCTGTAACCTAAAAACTTAAATGTTACTATGCTACTTTCCATGTTGCACTGACTTTTTTTTGCCGGTCTATGCCAAATAGGAGAAGAGTCAGAACTCTTGCGGATATGGACCTGTTGCTTTTGTAGCTTCTGTGCAGTCTCTTCAGAATTTACCCCAATCTTTGTGCTCTTCAGGTTCTTTTACTACAGTCATGTACTGAAAGTTACGAAATTTAAGGTTTTGTGTTCATCTGTTTGCACAAAAAAGAAAGGTCTATGCTGAAGCTGGTTCATCTGTTGCATCAAAACACTGAATACTTTAGATATTTTTTCTCAGGGAGGTTTGACTTCCATGTCCAGCTTGCTTCTCCTGCTGTCTCAGAACGTGGAGCAATACTGAAGCACGAAATCGAAAAACGCGCTTTACTATGTTCTGAGGATGTGGTCTCTGAAATTGCTACCAAATGTGATGGATATGATGCTTATGACTTGGTATTACTTTCTTTTTCTTTAGTTGTGGTGTTTGTGACATAACTGTTGATTATGATGTTAGTCTTGATGAACATATGACAGCTTGTTCTCAATTTAAGAGTTGGTAATGTTGACTTTGTATTGAAGAACATATTTCTTTAAATCCACTTTTGTGCATTTGTACTTAATATTTTGGTTGTTATAGCCAACTATACATAGTTAATATGCTGCTGTGTTGGTTGAGACAGTAGCTCTTACCATGTTTGTATTGGAGAGTGGGGCTATGTTGCTAGTCATTTGATTTTTTCTATAATCTTGTGAAGCCCTTTCTTTACTAGTTCCTCCTTTTGTTGTGTATTCCTTGAGTTTCATAGATAATATTGAGTTTGATGTATCCATCAAATATGTCTCAGCAAGGTTTGCAATTTCGGTCCATATCGACATACCGAGCCTTGCTTGGTACGGTACATACCGATGGTATACCAGGGTGTATCGAGCAGAATGCCTAAAATAGCTAAAAACACTAATATGTATTGTATTACTGTTTTCAGTTTTTTTAGCTAATGTAGTTATTTGAGCTAAAATAGCTAAAAGGTCGGTAAGGGTTGATTTGCTCGGTACAGGTCGATAACAGTTGAAATCGGTCGGTACCGCCCGGTAGCAGGCGGTTCGCGTGCTGAGAGAGAGGGCTGGTACGTATTTCCCACACCGGGTGGTACACATTGAAATTAAAAACCATGTGTCTCAGTGCGTTTTTGTCCTTTGTGACTCATAGATGCATCACATATATCTCGTTTTAGTGAATTTCAATGTGGACAGGGCTTATCATTGCACCATTTCCATGAGTTTGTTTCACTATCTCTGTTCATCGTTAATGGATGCTAATTGCCATCTAGGTTGTCAAGATCCATAATGCTGTTTGTCGCTGATACTTCAAGACTACATGCTGTATTTGGAGTGCTGAGTGTTGCTAATGCATTAATATATGTGCAGGAAATCTTGGTTGATAGGGCTGTTCATGCTGCTGTCAGTCGTTTTTTGCCCTCCAGTATTACCAATAGAGATACTCAACCTATTTTACTGAAAGAGGACTTTTCAGTTGCAATGCATGAGTTTATTCCAGTTGCTATGCGTGGTCTCACAAAAGCTGCTTCTGAAGGTGGGCGCAGTGGCTGGGATGATGTTGGTGGACTCGCTGATATCCGAAATGCTATTCAAGAGGTCTTTGTGGTCTCCACTTTCTTTTCTTTTGTGTTTTTTTGTGAGATTAGACTATAGGCTTGAGTTGTGGATTGGGAGTTGGGAGCATAATTTTCATGGTTCATTTTTTGTGCTTAATTCAAGGATTGACATACCGATCCATACCGGTGTGCCGATATTTTATCAGTATCGGTATGGTACCGGTATCGGGCGGTACATACAGTGCGTATCGTCCGGTATATTAAATATATTATAATTTTTTATAATATAATATTATATAATATAATATTAAAATATATTAAAAAGATAAAAAGGGGCGACGCCGCCTCGAATTCTCTCCCGCGGGCGGCGACGGCGCTAGGGCAGCGCAGGCGGCGACGGCTCGCGGGCGACCCTCGGGCGGAGTCGCCGCTAGGGCGGCGCGAGGTACTTCTTCTCCTCCTCTTCTTCTTCTTCTTCTTCTTTCCTTTTTCTTCCTCAATCGACCGCTGACGGTCGATTTCTCCTTAAATCGACCGCAGACGGCGGAAATCGACCATCGACGACGGAAATCGACCTTCGACGGCCGATCCTAGTGCTACCGCCCGGTAGCGGCCGGTCCGCGTACCGGTCAGCTGCCGGACCGGTATGTACCGGGCGGTACGGGTCTTACTGCTCGGTAAGGAAAACCTTGGCTTAATTCCTTTTGGTCCATATACATTATTTTCTTAAGTTTGGTTCTTTCAGTGATTTTGTCTCTTGCATGAAGCATTTATTGTGGTTGTCTTGTTCATATATGTTCTTGTGCCTCGCAGGTGATTTTAGATAATAGTAGAACGGAAGTCTGTATTTGCATACTGTTTAATTCAGTTTCCTTGTAATTGCAGATGATTGAATTACCTTCAAAGTTTCCTGGTATTTTTGCTCAATCACCATTAAGGTTGAGATCAAATGTTCTCTTGTACGGGCCTCCTGGTTGTGGAAAGACTCATATTGTTGGAGCTGCTGCAGCAGCTTGTTCCTTAAGGTTCATATCTGTTAAGGGGCCTGAATTACTGAATAAGTATATTGGCGCTTCTGAGCAAGCTGTAAGGCACTAGTAGTCACTTTAAGTTCCTATGTGACAAAATCTTGTATGCAATGACTATATTGATTACCAGCAATTATGAATACCTATCATTTGCAATATGATGCATCTATCTACATATATATTCGGCATTACATCTCCAGATTCTTCTTTGACTTGCTTCGTTAGTCTTCAATTCTTTCCATCTTAATGTGTCTCACTTTATTTTTCTCATGTTCAATGTTTTGTAGTCTTTATTGATCTTCAAGACAACTGTATATGATAAACAAGATTTTAAATGTTTCCTATACTGTTCAGGTCCGAGATCTATTCTCAAAGGCAGCAGCTGCTGCTCCTTGCCTTTTATTTTTTGACGAATTTGACTCTATTGCTCCAAAGAGGGGGCATGATAATACTGGAGTGACAGATCGTGTTGTCAATCAGGTTAATTGTTGGCTCATCAGCTGGCTATCAAAACCAATTCTTGGTTCTGTTTCCATATTTCAAGTAATATGCAGTTATTGTCTACTGATTGTCGGCATTATTAACTATTGTGTTTGTTTCATTATGTGCAGCTGCTAACTGAATTAGATGGTGTGGAAACCTTAACAGGGGTGTTTGTGTTTGCTGCTACCAGGTGAGTACTCAGTGAAGTAATATGTTTATTTTAAATTATCAAATTTCCTGTTATAATTGACAATTAATAAGCTATACTTTTCTAGTCATATTTCTTCTATGAGGCAATGCTTATTTTCTCAATCACCAAATTTTTAGACATAATTGACAATCCAGAATTTATTTCTGTGGTCACCAAAGTAAATCTTCAGAAAGAACATAATAAAGTAAGACTGGTGGGAAAGCACAAAATTGCTTTTGCATGCGATTTATCATTTATCCAAGTATATTAATGAGGTTGTATCAGCTCAGTGGGGTGCCATGCCTTAGAACCAAGGTTTTCCTTACCGAGCGGTAAGGCCCATACCGCCCGATACATACCGGTCCGGCAGCTGACCGGTACGCGGACCGGCCGCTACCGGGCGGTACCACTAAGATCAGCCGTCGGCGGTCGATTTCGGCCGTCGACGGTCAATTTCCGTCGTCGATGGTCGATTTAAGGAGAAATCGACCATCGGTGGTCGATTGAGTAAGAAAAAGGAAAGAAGAAGAAGAGGAAAAGAAGAAGAAGAAGAAGAAGAGGAGGAGAATACCTCGGCCGCTAGGTGCGACTCCGCCCGGGGGTCGCTCGCGAGCCATCGCCGCCCGCGCTGCCCTAGTGCCGTCGCAGCCCACGGGTTTTTTTCTCCCCGCGCGGGGAGATGGAACGTCTCCCCACGCGGGAGAGAGTTCGAGGCGACGTCGCCCCTTTTTATTTTTTTAATATTTTTTAATATAATATAATATAATATTATATTATAAAAAAATATTATAATATATTTAATATACCGGGCGATACTCACTGTGTGTACCGCCCAGTACCGGTACCATACCAGTACCGATAAAATATTGGCACACTGGTACGGACCGTTATGTCAATCCTTGCTTAGAACTATGATGGCAAACTCACGATCACACATCTTGCTTTGAAGTGGGATAAGTATCTTTTTTCCAAGTGCTATCATCTTAGTAATTAATGCAATTTGGTGCATTGTGAAATTAAGATACTGCTTTAATATTCTTTCTGGATATGAGCATGTTGTCTCTGATTACTGATGCTGTTTTGCACCTGGTATGACCTACTTTACTGTTGTGGTTTTAGTTTTGGCATACTTCTTTGTATTAGATGCTGCATTTTTTTTTATATTGGATTTGTTGGTGCACTTATATGCCACTTTCTCTATATGCTTCTATCAGTCATTTTTAAAAGATTTGCTCCATTTCCAGAGATAAGAATTTGGTACCAAGTATTTAATTAAGTCATTTAGTGATGATAATTTTCAGTGCAATTCACTGAAAATGCAATATCATGATGCTAGGTTCTCTCAGAAGAGCCTTTCCTGAGTGATAGATGACAGGAAAATAGTGGGCCAATCTTATCAAACTGTCTTCTAATCTTAAGTTCAGTGGATTATCTTATCATTTACTCTGTCTTTTAGTTTCTCAAGTCCACTGGGTCTGCCTTTTTCTACTTGCAGCATTGACTGCTTTTTTGAGTTCATCATTCTGCTTGTATGTTTTGCTAGTTCTGTAATCCATTACATATTTCATCATTCAACAGTCGGCCTGATCTACTCGATGCTGCACTACTACGACCTGGAAGGCTTGATCGTCTTCTTTACTGTGATTTTCCAACTTGGCATGAGCGGCTGGATATTCTTAAGGTTCTGTCTAGAAAGGTTAGCATTCCATCCATTGGTTATCTGTTGGCTCTTATTTGGTTATCTGTTTCTGTCTTGTAAGTGGATACATTAATTTTTCATAGCTAGAATGTTTGGGGATCATGAACTGTAGCTATCTTTAGGCATGAAGCACTGACGACAATGCCTCACAAATCAATTAATGTGATTGATTTTTAGTAAGTTCTATTTGAAAAGGGAGGTTTCGAAAGAATGAGAATGTAACCTTTGTCACTTTTTTTTTAATCACATTAAAAAGGAATATGGACTTAAATGTGGCCTACAGTTGAACTCCTTTATGGATTACCTCGACTCTAAGGAAACTCTACAAATGCAAGCTTCTCGCTTTGATATAGAAGAGGGGGGAGGCTGTCTTTGATATAAAATGCATGTTCCTGAACAGGAATGACATACAGAATCACAAGTAATTTAGCATCAAATGTGGAAACATCAATATTGCCTGTGGTGGTGCAAATGCTTCATCTCCTATATGCATGTCACTGTCAGCAGAATATTTATCATGCCCTGACATCAGTATCTTATGAGTTTTATAGCAAAGTAATTCAATAAAAATGGGCATGCTGACCTCCAGTGGTTCCTCCTGACTTGTTGAAATTTGATTTATCCAAAGAGTTTTATCCTACTTCAGCATGATCAGTTTGTATAAGAAGGGACTAATTTACCGTGTAATAAAAATGTGTTCTGCTATTAACAGTTCAGGAGCTTATTTACCATGTCACAGAAATGTGTTTTTTTCTATTAACAGTTTTACATCTAAAAAATAGAGTCTGATTTGTCCATCTATTGCAGCCATTTGTTCCTCTTAAATGTCCTTTGGAGAGCTTTCCAAAAATAATTTTTGATTGAGGATCTATTAAAGGTTCTCTTATTGAATTTCCACCCAGGATCTTAGCTGAATCTGATGCATAGATGCATCACTTATTAGACCTCTCTACAGAGAAATTCAAATCCTGCTGTCATGTGCATTTATATGGTGTACAAGAAATATCAGGAATCATGTCTTTGAAGTTGAATATAACCAGGATCATCCAGGACTAAATATTGCAATCAAAGTGACTGACTAGGATAGGGTTACAATTGCCAGTAAAGAGTTCTGTACTAATGGTAATGGTAGCTAGATTAGGATCATGTGTGAACCTTCCCTTATATTGTCAACCTTCTATATATGTTTTATTTTTTTTTCATTTTCCTTATAAATTAGCTTCCAGCGGGCATATGTTTCAGCAACACCACCAATTCCTTTTCAGATGATATTTGACTGATATAAGGTCAATAAATTTTCTATTGTGCTTCCCAGAAAAAAAAACATGGCTGAGTAGGTTCTAACCAAATTAGTCCCAAGGCCACCAAAATTACTTCATCTTAGTAGTAGCATTAAAGTCAATTGAATATTGTTGCCTCAGTTAAATGGGCAATAAAAAGAGCTGTTGTGGACCTTGCAGGACAATATGACCTTATTAAATAAGGAGTTATAGTATCCATCCCGAAACTTTCATTTGAAGAAAAATGATCTCTTTTAGAGAGAGAAAATAATTTTGATCAATCTCTCTGCCTTTCTTGATATTAACCATTTTTTGAGGGTTGAATTTCTCGATATGTCTCTTTAAGTTGGCATTGAAATGTTTTGTGTTGCTCAGATACTGGGTAACATGCAACAGGCCTCATAGTGTTTGTCCAATTTTCTTGCTGTTATTGCTGGTTATTACTGATAGGAAATGCTCATGGTCTCTGCTAGTGTCTCACTGTCCATGATAGGTGTTCATCATGAATAATCTAAAGAAACATTATGTTATTGGACCTTAGAACCAATAAATAAGTTCTCCATATTTTTCTGTGCCTATGAAGGTAACAACTAGAGATTCAGCTTGAAGTGGAAATGACACATTTTTTATAAGAAGATGCATTTACTAAGAACTTTTTCCCTTCCAACAGTGTTTTTTTTCAGGCCCACATATGCCAGTATACATTTAATTCTTGCACCCAAGGGTGAAGTGTAGTCGGTTTTAAAGGATCAAGCTCCATAAGGGAAACTTTGGCCAATAAGTTGACTACAGATGAGTTGAAGTTTTGGTGTATACTAGAAATGATGATGGAATGAACAAACACTTACCAATGTTCTTAAGTTATCTGTGGTTCAAATCACAATTACATCATTATACCAATCATTAGTTTTTTTTTTCCCGATCTTGGAACACTATTTGTTTGGCCATAAAACAATCAATCACTATGTAGTATGCCATAGCAGCAACAGGTCAAGGGTCATTGGACAAATACAGTAGTTGGGTAAAGGATAGAAAATGTACATCTTTGGCTACCTAGTTGTGTTGACAAACATTTATACAGATGTCTTATTTTACCATTTTTTTTTTTTGAAACAACAGAATATTAATGATTTCTGCTTGTTTCTGAATTATGGATAATTCTGCTTTATTTCGTTGCATGGAAATATTGACTGATTCATCTTGAATGGGTCTAGCTTCCTTTGGCAAGCAACGTCAATCTGGAAAGAATAGCATCAATCACTGAAGGCTTTACTGGTGCGGACCTCCAAGCGCTTCTGTCAGAAGCACAGCTTGCATCAGTTCATGAGCTTCTGGATGGTGGAAACAGTGACAACCCGGCCAAAACCCCTGTCATCAGCAATCAGCTTCTGATGTCTGTTGCTTCAAAGGCTAGGCCTTCTGTTTCAGAGGATGAGAAGCGCCGGCTTCTCAGGATTTACAGTCAGTTCCTGGCATCAAAGAAGTCTGTTTCTGCACAGGTTCCTTTATAACTTTAATCTGGAGTAGATGCAATTCATGCACAAAGAAATTCAGACTGCTTTAACCTTTAAAGGCACTTAAGAGATACATTTAGTAATGTAATCAAACACATTATTTATTTGTAACACTTCTGCACTGATATGTCTTTGTAGCTGCACATTTAAATGAAGTGCCAATCAGATTTGTTGTTTAATAACATAAAATCTCCATCTTATGGATTCTGTTATCTTGTTTTAAAAGTAGTGAATTTTCCATTGGCTTCTAATACATATATCTAGACTTAAAATCAATTGGTTGATCACTTGGTTCACAATTAGTATTGGTAATTGTGGCTAGTTCTGACAAATGGAATTTAGATTTTTGTTCTCTTTAACAAATAAGTAATGTATTATAAACCGTCCAGTTTTATCAGATGTACCAGTATCATTTTTCTTTCGTTTTTTTTTCTTTTTTTTTTGGTTAACAACAGTCCTGTGTTGTACACCTGCCCTAAATCATTGTCATTTACATGAAAGTGCAATTCTATATGACTTATTAGTTCTTTTCTCTTGCAGTCAAGGGATTCAAAGGGTAAAAAGGCAACTCTCGCTTGATAACATCAGATGTAAAACATGCAACTTTACCACTTACAATAGTGTGAAGAGATTGTCCAGAGGTAGCGTCATTTTCTTGTGGAACTTGATCCATTCAAGATGCTGCTCCCAACATGATTATAATGTTCTTTTCTGTGTCTTAATATCAGCGGTAGATGACAGGCTACATGAAAGGAAGTAGGCATCCTTTGAAGGAGGCACCACCGTCTTAATGGGTGTAGCATTTGTGGAAAGTACCCAACACAATGCAGAATTCTTGTCATCAAGTGCATGTGCTTCGAATGATCGGCATGCCCTTAATCTTTCTTCATAAATAAATATAAATAAAATTATGTACCATTAGGTCTTTAATGAAGAATGCAAGGTATAAGTATCTGGATTTTCCTTCCTGCATTCATTTATAAGAGCAACTTTTATTAATCTTTTTCTTTGTCATCATCTTTTTTTAATCATGTTTTACTTTTTTTTGTCTTCTTTTTTATTTTTTTTAACCACGTTTTACTTTTATTCAAGGTTTTTCTTTTCTGTCTTTATTTTTTTTTTAATCATGTTTTACTACCAATAATGTGGGTTCCTCTTGGATGATTTGGAATCGGTCTGTCCGCTGAATCCTAAGGCCAGGAACTGGTGTTATACCTTCTACCAACAGTTTCCTATTCTGGGATTCTTTTGTTCATTTACCTAGTTATTGTATATTGCTTGTACCAATACGTAGACGTGGGTGATTATAGATAAAATTATTGACTTGTAAACTTTGTTAATCTAACGATTGTCTCCATAAGTTCGCCTGTACCAATATTGTTTTATTTTCTTGACTCACTTACTCCTTGTATGCATTAATGGAACTACTGCAGCAAATAAGAATTCTTTGGTGTCTGCTACATGAAATATCTTGGTGACATTGAGCTTGATATACATGAATTCTTCAGCACCACTGGAGGTGTTGAGAAAGCTGATTCAGGGAACTCGACTTTGTTGGACATGTTGTGGGAAGCTCACAGATGGGAGAAATAGAATCTCTGAGCTGCCTTGAGTTTAGCTGAACCCATTCTTTCAAATCAGGCATTGTCGGGATAAAGGAAGCGGATGATGCATTCTGCATGAATAGGTAGGGGATGGTTTTTTTGTGAAACAGATGCCATGATTATTGACATCCAAAAGGAGGCCAAAGGTGGCTGGCTATCTTTGGTGAAAAAGTACTTTTGATCTGGTGTCGAAGGATCTGTTATTATTCCTCAGATATAAAAGAAAAAAAAAGGTTTGTATGATAATTTATTTTAGTGGTCTAATGCGAAGCCCATTGATGTGCACCTTACTAAAATAATCATGATATGTATCACGTTTAGTAATATCTCTAACCAAGTTCAGCATTATTTTATTTGAGAAAAATATATAAACGTATAAAGTACTTGTTATATAAAAATAATCATAACAAAGGGTTTTGAAGCAAATTCTAGAGTTTTAACTAACAAGTTATATAATTCTGACATATATATATATATATAGTCCCTAAAAAAAATTGTTATGGGGCCTCACTTTCAAAAATTCATGCAGGGTAAAAGGTTTCTTGGCTCCATTACATCGATCATTGCCTCCATTAGTCACATCTCCCTTTGTATTTCCTCCACCCTTCCCTTATTATGTTTGCGATAGTTAAAAGGGCAGAAGAAGATCATCAAAAATTGAGTGCTGGCTAATGATCCCCTCTACTCTCCACTCATTATATTTGCGACGATTGAAGAGGGTGGAAGATGATTGTCTAGAATCCACCCGTTGATGAGCCTCATTAGGTGAGGGCCATAGTCCCCATTGGCTAATGATCATCATTAGTCGAGGATTACGCGTCTTGTCCTCATCATCCACTCTCATAGTCCCCTTCGCTAAAAGATGATGATGGGACCATAAAAACAATGGGCGAAGAGTAGACCTATACGCTAAGGTTGCTAAGGTAAACAAGGACGACAAACAACCAAAAGCCTATGTGAGGAGTTGTAGGCGACCAATAATAGAGGCGTAGGATTAGAATTATCTTTTATGAAAGAAAAGGTGTTCTGCAAAGATCTTTGAAAATTAGAGAGTTCTAAGAAATTTTTTTAAACCTAGATAATTTTTTTTTAGAATTTACCTATATATATATATATATACATGAAAATAGATAAAGAAAATTAGCAAAGATAGAGGAAGATAATAAATTATTTGAAACTATAAATAGAGATCTAAATACTCTTTAATTTAATTAATAATATTATTTAATACAAATTTTAATTATAATATAAATTTCATATAGCTGATCAAAAATAATCGAGACACACTTGTTATTATTGTTGAAGAAAAATAATTCTTGAAAGTGATAATATATATATATATATATATATATATATATATATATATATATATATATATATAATGAAAAAAATTTAGTTTTTTTCATAGAGAATCCTCGTTTTAAAAAATTGATGTAGAGAAAAGATTATTTTGCCCCTGGCTACAGTGCATCGATCATTGCCTCTACTACCTTTGGCCCCGTCTACTCCTCTCTCTCTTCTTTCATATATTTCCGACCAAAATTTAAAATATAAATACATTTATGCTATATTATCGACAAAGACAAATATGACTTCTTCAAGTAGTCGTCATCATCACCATCTCGGCTTGGCGAGTTGAGGTCCAACTTGGGCCTCTTCTTGTGCTCGCTTATGACCGGCACGTGCACGGCACACCTGGGGCACCTGGGGTCCACCGACGATACGAGCACGTAGAGGAGGCACACCGGGCACCCGGCGACCGTCATCGCCGCCGCCCGCCCCCGCCCGCCCATCGGCCACTCGGGGCCGTCCTCGTCCGGCGCCCGCCGCTTGAACACCGACGAGGACGAGGAGGTGGTGGTGGTGGCGGTAGTGGTGGTCGACGAGGAGCGCGGGGAAGGGGAGCTGTCGGATCGGCGGGTCGCGCGCTCGAGGGCGGACTTCACCTTCTCCAGGGTGCAGACACTCTGGTACGCCGAGGGCGCGGGCGCCTCCGCCTCCAGCTGCGGGACGAGGGTTGCGGTGGATCGTGGAGGTTGCGCAAGGTTGAGATCGTGGAGACAGGAGGGAACCGGATCAGGGTCGCGCTTCTCCAGGTACGTCCTTCCATGCTGCAATTGATCGACAATTAGGGAATTAGAGGGATAAGAGAGAATGATAAATATGGAAAATAATAGGTTTATTCTGTGAATTCTTATGGGAAGAGCTGTTCTTTTCATTCGGGAAATTCTGTATCAGCCGGTGCTTGATTTGATTACACTCGAGGGATTTACAGAAGAAATGATGGAAGTTTCAGCAGAATTCAAACGAAAGAATCGATTTCCAGCAGGACTACGACGAAAACTTGGGGATTAGATCGGTAGAAAAGGATCAATTAACATAAAAATTCAATCTTTTTTGCGTGTTTCGCAAATTCAAATTCTAAGGAACAACCAACTGGGAAGAGACAAGAAGAAGATCCACGAGCTTCAAGAACGTACCAATAGATCAAACCGCCTTTCCCAATCCATCGGAACACGGAGCTCAAGACCCACCTCCGCAGATCCGAGCACTGCTCCGCCACCACCGAGCAAATCCCTTGTGACAAGCTCCCTCTTCCCCTCTCCTTCCTCCTCATAACCCCTCAGCATCCTTGACAACGAGCTCACCTCCGCTGCCATTAATCTCATCTCCCCCCGATAACAAACAAAAGAAGAGAAGGGAGATTATTGTTTCAGAGGAGTTCACATAACAATACAGAAAGAAGCCGCCTTTGTACATTTATATACTGCTTTCAGATGACCGCAAGTATGGGAAACATTAATGGTGTCTATAAATGAAAATTTCTAAGGGTGGATCATTAGATAACCCACACAGATACAGTTATTTAATAATTGACTATTGATACATAGCAGAGTTTGTCAATGGTTAATGAATCCTAGGAAGGGGGAGGAAGAAAACTCCAGGAGTGTGATGTAGTCTAGTACCTTCCAACTGTGTGAATCCTGAGAATAGAAGAAACCTTTTATGTGCAAATCTTGTGCATGTAATGGTTTCACTTTTTTTATGTCCATCTTTTGGTATGGCTTCATGTACTATATCTCTTATTGATCAGTGCTGAATCTATCTGCAACTGTGTCTAGGAAGGATGCAGGTACAATTGGATGTTTTACTTGTATGTCCAATGGAATAGCATTTGTCAGTTACTGATAGTAGTACATTATAGTGGTATTTAAGGTGCCATGTAGCTAAGGAATCTGAATAGTAGTTTAACTTTTAAAATATAGACACCAATAACATGGTACTGTTGTGGAAAATTATAAAGTTGTACCGTATAAGGTCTGCATTGGTAACTAAAATTTAACAGCAAAAGATCTCCACAAAATATAGCAAACAGTTCCTGTAAACTGGTAAAATTTGTCTAATGAAAATATCCTAATATTCTCAGTCATATAAAAATCTCATTTGTCCAATGGCTATCAAGAACCTATGATGGATAGAAGACTCTCTAAAGTTTATGAAATATCATAAGGGATATTCCAGACGTATTGGCAGAATAACTTAATATATCATGATTGTAATGGTGTAATGAGCATCATTATGACTTCTATTGATACAAAGATGATACTGATCCATGTTTGGTACCATCTGGAGCATGCTGGTAGTTAGGTCATGAAGGTGGTACATATTTAGGTATGGTGGTTGGATTTAATAGGATGCTAATACATGTCGTCACAGGCAGTGATCAACATCTGATTACCAGGAACTGAAAAAGTATTAAAATTTTGTTTAAATTAGATAGTGATGTTAGAAGGGATCTGTACATAGCCACTGTGATGAAAATGAGGATAATGCAGAAGACACCTTTTCTTAATGCAAACGGAATTTCTATTCCAATGAAGACAAGGCGTGAATTTACTCGACAGTCATATAAGGTGGACTGCTTTGGGAAAACAGAAACTCTTGCTGTGCCAAGAAAAAGATTGGTCATGCAACTGATCTCGGCAAATTTAAGATAAACCGGATGCATGTCAAAAAATCTCCCAAGAAACTGGAGAGTTCTTACAAAGCATCAGCTCTAAAAATAATCTAGGTACATTTCAGACATGCAAATTAAGCTGCCGAACTATGTAACCTGCAAGTTTTATGATGATCTAACTACACGTTTAAATTGTTTGAGAACCTGGTTTGCATCGCACAAAAGAAGGATAAGAAAATTGGACAGTAAGCTTTTCTCAATGTATTCATCTATCATGGAGATAATTAATCTATTACTTACAAACTTTTTCTCTAAAGCAAAGGTTTCTTTCACAATAATGCTAAGGTTTTTTTTGTTGATCTTATTGCTGGTATGCCAGTTGTATTCCAAATAGTGTGATGAATTGTCATTATTTTTACTTTTTGTACCAATCCTTAATTTTGAAAACAAATATTTCTATTTTCTATAGAATGATTTAACTATTTTAACTTTTGATGTTCAGGTTCCATAATTAACAAGCTTGTTGTTTGTAAATTCTAATTTGTTTTGGTTAGTCCGTCAATTTTGATAACAGTAAACCTAATGCTGTGTAACTCTGAAAAATCACACATAGGTATGACTAGGTATATCTGTGTTCGCCTAGGTTAGTTCTAGATTTCTGTATGTTGTTTCTCGTATCATTTCTTCAGCTTTGACAGTGGCACAACCTTTGGATAAAAGGTACAAGATGATTCACTAAAAGGACTCTTACGATTCTTCTGATCATTGATCACAAAGTTTATAATGATCATCGTTCCCAGCAGGTCTGTCAGAAATTTTTTATCTGTCAAATGTTTCTGTTCCACGTCATCTTTGCAGTAGCTCTATCACTGAAAAGGCTCTTGTGATCATTGTCCAAGTCATTGGGTTTTGTGACCATCTTTTGCTGTCTCTCTTGCAGTAATGATTTACCAGATACTTATTCGTTGGGCATGGCATTTCAACTTGTTGAATTTGTTGCTGAACTAAATTTCATATCACAATGATTTAGTAAAAGATTCCCGTGATTCTTCTGAGCTGGTCCTGAGTATTGGAACTCATCTCACAATGATCTTGTGCTGTCTCTGACAGAATTGTCTACCAGTTACAGATTCCCAATGTGCCAAACTTGTTGAGTTTTTTTGGCTCAATAATGCTGCATCACGCTTTTGTAGTAATAGTATATATTATTCATGCGTGCAACATTTGCATGGCATCATGCACTATTTAAACCCATTAGGAGGGCCATTGAAATGTGATAAAGCAATAGAGCTATCTGATCAAATTGATTGCAATTGTTATTTTGTATATGTGTAGCGTGGAATTATAAAATGTAAAAAGATAAAAGTCAAGTATTTGTCATATTCCAAGGAAAGAGCTATAAGCATTTAAGATGGGTCACAAATCTGTGAAGAGACCCAACCGACCCATCAATTCTCTTAACTTCAGTGGGTCCGAGTCTCATCAAAGCTTCCTCAGTATTTAAACAAACATAAATGCCATCACCTCACTTCTTTCTCTAGTCATATTGTGCATTGATGAAGGGAAGACAGTTGAAACTTTATAATGGTCATTTATGAGGTACTGACCTAAGCTTCATCAGTTCACCATATGGAGGCAGCAACCACTGGATTCTGTGTGCCTTTCAGTGTAGTGCTCAGTGGTCTCAATTGGAGATATGATGTTGCCTGTGCAAGACTTGCACTTTTTGGGTGCCCTTGCACAATGAGGTGGGGAGGTGGTTGGCTCACCTGTCTAAAATAGATTGAGTTATGCAATGCAGTTAAGGTGTAATTAATGCTGACGGATTGATTTAGTTAGGTCATAAAGAGCTATAATAAAGGTGGGGTGGCTTTTGGATTTATGTCCATTTAATCACATGGAAATGAATTTGCGTGGATGGTTGGATTTTAACTTGAATCATTATGTTGGTTAGAGTCTTAAATGATGCTTATATTTTATACAGGGTGGATGCCTAAATACTGGATCTGATTCCAATCCTTTAAGATAATACATCTTTTTGTTTCTATTTCTTTCAAAAAAAAAATTTACATGAAAAGTATTTCTTAATCCTTGAGATAAATTATTTATTTTAATGCATACTAGATCAAAGAATTGGGTAGTTGCAGTAATAATATGCAAAAGATGTGTTGGTTCCAAATATTTTTTTGGGTTGGGGGGTGAGAGGGAAATGGTTGGTAAAAAAGCCAAATTATTTTGTGTGCTTTTCTTCTTTTATTTTTATTATTTTGAAGCATGGCACAATATCAAGGGTATCCAGTCTGAAACTTTGGATAGTTAATCTGAAGCTAGATTTAAAAAGCTTCAATGGTAAGTACTGTGCTCATAATGCGTTTGACTAATCATATGTTTTTATAACTTATTCTCTGTTAATAACTTTCTTGTTGAATTTCGCCTTACTTATTTCTTATTGTTCTACAAGTACATCAATTATTACAGTTATTACTGTGTTGCTATTATATCCTTTATCACAGTGAAAGTCTTTTAGTACAGGATAGCTGAGTTTATGAAACTTCATTTCTTAAAGACTAAGGAACAATTATGAAGATAGATTGCGGTGAAGAACCAGACCTTACATTCAATGGATGGTAAGATTTTGTTTTTCCAAGTTGTATTAATAATTTAGTTGTCCATGCATATTTCCTATAGTTCTTTAAATTATCGAAAGTTCCTCTCACTCCTAATTTTTGAAATGCTATCGACAAACTTTATGTAAAATTATATTATATTTTCATACATTTTTTGGGGTACTATTTGTAGATGGGATGAATGGAATTTCATGATGTCAAAAAAGTAAGCACTTGACCGAGACTCGCTCATATGAGACACTAGTTAAATTAGTGTAAAGTTATAGAAGCAAATAGGTCACGTAATGTTTGAAGGAAATTATATTATATATCATATTCTTGTTAAGCACCTTAGGTAACCATCCAACCTGTAGGTTGAGTTGCTTGGTCAAAAATATTATATATCATATTTTTGACAGAGCAAAGGCCAGGACAAGCTTAAAATTCACCATGTTAAAGGTGTGGGGATGGCCAATATGCTATCTTGAGTCATTCTTATCATTTAATGCCGTTGCATGCTAGGAATATCATAATGAAAGTCAGAATTCAATTAAAGAAGTCAAGTATTAAAAAGAAAGAATTTTGTAGTACTAGAAGATACTGGGATCAATACATGCATGCATTTAATAGGCTTGATAATTGGGTAAAAGACCATAAATCATTTAATATTTGTTGTAATGTAGACATGACTTTGTAGCACATGGCATTAAGTGGCAGACTTACTACCCTGTTGAAACTCTTAAGTTGGGGAATATACATATACTCCTGTCCGGTCATTAATTAGACTTGGCAACTTGTTGAGCAGTAACACAGAGAAGAAATGCCAATTTATATGAAATTAATCATTATCATCACTACCATGAAAGAACAATATACTAAAAACTGTTGATTTATGTGGTATTGGCTGCTGAATTTGCCTTGTTCTGTCCAAACTGAAGAAGCATTCAGGCTAGTTTTGGATAATGCTTCTATAGTGTACGAATGATAGTTTTTAGTGTAAATTGTATTAATTATGCATACTTCTCCTTTTAACTTATTGCAACTTATATGATGTCCTGTTACAATATGTGCTAGCTAACTTATGCATGTACTGATATATACATACATACATACGTATGTATATATATATATATATATATATATATACACACATATATGTATATGTATGTATGTATATATATGTGTGTGTGTACATATATGTGTATATGCATATATGTATATATATACATATTTACATATACATATATATATATATATATATATATATATATATATACTTTTAATGTTTCTTCTAAATGCTTATTGCTTATATTGGAAGTTGCATTTTGAAATATTTATCAGTTTATCTCTATAATTAAATGAGTTTCTTGTTCTGGAAATAATTAGTGCTTGAGATGCAGAATTGAGCAGGAATCTTGTCTGCAGGCATTATGTGTTTGATATCTGATGCTGTGTCTTCAGCCTTGATATTTTCTTCCCATCTTTTATCCTCTGCTTTCAACCAAAGAGGGATCAGTCATTCAAGTCTTCACATATTATTCCTTTTGTGCTGAGACATCTTTCTGCAGGTTGACTTGTAATTCTTTCATCATTTATGTACCACGGAACTTCAAACTTCTGAGGGATCAAAAAAGAAGTTGCACCTATCTATGTTCATGTATGTACACAAGTGCATGCTACTTTTTGGAGCAATGTCAGCTAGATAAGTGCCATTCAACATGTCAGCAACGGGGAGGCCTTTGTGAAGTAGTTGGATTAGAAGCAATTGGTCGTTAAGCTAGTGCAAGGAGAGAAATCGGGAGTATGCAAGTAAACATCTTGGTTTCTAATAGAGCACAGGGAAAAAGGAAAAAGAGGAAAAAAAATAGAGCTCTGCTGTTAGAGGTGGGATAGAGAAGATGGATACATAGATTTACAGGACTCTGGAATCTGGTGATAACGACCTCTTGTGGTGTTCTGTTCGAGCCAGGTTTAGATTCTGATATTTGAGGCAGCAGAGATGGAAGAATGGAAAGAACAGTTCAACATGGATAGGGCATACATATGTAACATATCAAATCATTTGGGCGATTTCAAGCTGGAAGAAGCGATATAAAGATCAAATTGGGAGGCTTCGGCTGGAGATAACTGTGAGTGAAATCCAAGTATGGTACCAAACTTCTTATTCCAAGAAAAGATGAATCTGACTGCACTCCTCAATTGGGTGTCCAGGCAAGGTCAGGTGAGGCCTGAGCACCTGAATTTGAGTTTAAGCAGGTGTCTTCTATGGGGTGCCGGTCCTGGCATGTGCCTGAGCCCAAGTGCTGGGCAGCTCACGCGAGCATCTGAACAGGCTGGACTGTTTTTGGGCCAGAGTAACTAACCACTGTGCTTGGGTGATGGTCCACAACCCTTTTCAAGAACTTCCAACAGCAGTGCCATGGCCACCAAACTGAACAATACCAAATTTCAGGTTTCTTTCATTTTCTTCTCTTCTGGACTTGGCTCTATGTTGAGGCTGAGATGCCAATCTGCGATGTGCATGGCATTGATGGCACCGGTAGGTAGGTACAATGGCAGCTCTGACCTCCAGCTCGAGTGGATCAATGTGTACAACAACACATCCAGTGGCGGTTGCTACAACCCACGTGCAATGCTCATGGATCTCAAGCCCGGCACCATTGACACCATTAGATCTGGGTTGTTCGGCCAGATCTTCAGGCTAGACAGCTTCGTCTTTCGGCAGTCTGGCACAGGGAACAACTGGGCCACGGGCCACTACGCTGAGGATGCAGAGCTCATTGATTCAATGCTTGATGTGGTGAGGAAGGAGAACCACAACTGCCTCACAAGTTTGGCGGCTTCAGGCTTCATTTTAGAGGTTCCTTCATTTTTGTGGAAAGATTTGCTTTCGTATTGGCTAATGTGTGTTGCTGGTCTATGTAAGGAATAATCGGTCTTGTAGTAGCAGAAGTCTGTTTCTAGCAAATGTTGCTTTCATATGGATTTAAGGTTTTCTGTTGCTTGCTGGTGATTTCTGGGACTAGGTTTCTATTTCATGTTAAAGAAATGTAGGGATTGTGGTATTCTTTATCCCTTTGTGAATGTTGTTGCTCACTCTGCATTGAGATTGATAGTATTGTTAGGGATTTATGTTTATTTACTGTTGATGTGCTTCTTGGCATTGGATCATGTTTGAGATTTTGAAGAAGGATAGCTTTTTTTCAAATTACTGTTGGAATTTGTTTCTTGTATTTTGCATCAAAGGAAAATAACATGCACATCTTTTCTTGTCTCTCAAGTTTCAACCCTCTGCTTACTTCTAACTTGGCTACTAAGTTCTCTATATTTGTACTTTTCTTTGTGCATATCTGTATGGATGTGAATTGGTTATCTTCCATTGCCTGGTTCCATCAGAAGCTACCCAAAGCTGGAGATGATTTTGGCTTGAGGATGGTTGTAATGAGAACTAATTGAAAGCTAAAACATGGGTCATTTCACTGTCCAACTGTTGCCGGATTCGGAAAGATCACTGCCATCTGAAAGATTTAACTGATAAATGTTTACCTCCCCATGTTGTTTATGCTCACAAACTTTTTAATTTTTAGTGTTTGTAGATGCATGTGGTTGCATTGAAGTACTCTGTGTTTGAGAATTACATTCAACATTAGCACACAGTAGTTCTTCTCTGTCATATTTTAAAGATTCTACATGACTTAGTACAGTTCATTATTTCAGATATGGTCCACAACCTCACCTCGAAATGAATTATCGAGCCTAGGTCAGATTTGTTATCCAACTCTTCAGAAAGAGCATCATGGTTGCTAATTCTTAGATGTTGTTCTGCAGGGTTCCAAGTCTGTCATTCTTTAGGAGGAACTGGTTCTAGCATGGGCACCCTTCTTGTCTCTAAGATCAGAGAGGAATACCCAGATCGCGTGATGCTGTTGTTCTCTGTTTTTTCATCACCGAAGGTTTCTGATTCAGTTGTTGAGCTATATAATGCCACTCTCTCAGTACATCAGCTTGATCAGAATTTTGATGAATGTATGGTCCTGGACAATGAAGGCACTCTATGCCATTTATTTCTGGATGCTGAAGCTTCCGAACCCTACTTGTAAGTAATGACTGCATTTCTATAAATATTATTTTATTGTTCAATGAAATTGCATCCTTCACCATTATTCATTGTACAAAACATAACATATTGCCTTTTCTTCTTTTACTTTCAGATTCAATCACCTTTCTTTTTTTCCTCTGGTTAAGCATATCGTTCCTTGTCTTAAACCTTAATACAAAAATACTTTTTGTTAACATTAGTAATTAACTGACTGTTCTTCAAATTCCTGTGTGCCTTGACACAATTCTTTATTCCTGTTCTTTTAAGAATTCTACCAAATAGTTCTCCATTAATACTTTCTTATGCTGTCTTACTATTTATATAGTATATGTCCTCATTCATTTCACCATATCATGCATCTATGATCAGTCCATTAGATTAATCTGATAAGAAAAAAGGCTATCATTTGTTAACCTTTAGCTTCAAGTCATGTCTCTTTTTTCTGTTAGGAGAACATGTACAATGGTCCAGACTGAGTAATATAAAATGACAGTGTTGAAATTCTAAATTCTCTGTGACCCCAAAGAATCACTATTATCAATTGTTTAATTTGGGTCTGTCCATACAGCTTATTGTGTTATCTTGTTTATTTATTGTTTCTTTTTTATGGTTAGTTAGTGATCTAAATCATCTCATCTCTGCTATAACGAGTGTTGTCACATGCTGCCTCCAGTTGTCTGGTTATCTTGCTTATGATCTCGGAAGCTTGCTGTAAACCTGATTTCTTTCCCTGGATACATTTCTTCATCATAGGTTTTTCACCCTTGACGTCGAGGAGCCCCCAGCAATACAAGACCCTCACTGTTCCTGAGTTGAACCAACAAATGTGGGATGATGCCAAGAACATGTGTGCTGCTGATCCCTGATATGGTTGGTACCTAACTGCGTCGGCCATGTTCCATGGGAAGATGAACACAAAGGAGGTCGACGAGGATGTGACATTCCACCCAAGGGACTGAAGAAGGCGTCCACATTTATTGGCAACTCGACTTCCATCCAGGAGGCGTTCAGGAGGGTCAACCAGCAGTGCACGGCCTGTTCAGGAGGAATGCTTTCTTGCATTGGCATACAGGTGAGGACATGGACGAGATGGGGGAGGCATTCAGGAGGGTCAACCAGCAGTTCACGGCCTGTTCAGGAGGAAGGCTTTCTTGCATTGGCACACAGGTGAGGACATGGACATGGACATGGACGAGATGGGGTTCACTGAAGGATCTGATAGCCAAGTAACAGCAGGAACAGGATGCAACAGCTGATGTCGAAGATTACGAGAAGAATAGGGAGAGGAAGGGGAGGCAGCTCGAGTTGCTTCTGTCGAAAGAAATTGTGCTCTTATCTTGATTTCAGCCGCCATGGGAGGACTTTGGTTATGCTTCTGTGATGGAGGACATGTTTTTATGTCTCTTTAAGCTTTTGAATTATGTCTGTATTCATGCAAAGTTTGTGTCGAACATAACCCTCAAATTTGAGTTGTTGAGTGTCATGCCATCTTCTGCGGATTCTGTCCTTTAATCAGGCATTGTGGTTTTGTCATCCATGACTGTGATTTAATAGATTTTGGAGAACCAATGCCTCACTGATATTTAGAGAGCTATGCCCAAAGCCTGAAACTTGTATCAGATCAGTTATTGAATGCTAGCAAAGTTCTTATTCTTTATCTCTTCTCTGTGATGGTAGCTCACATGGTAAAAAGATTTAAGTTTCTACAGCAATAAATTTTGCTTTGTTGTTGTTGTTGTTGTTGAGATCTGAATAAGAGAGCATTTATGCAGAATTTTTCACCTCAATTTGTTATGCCAGTCATTCAACATAGAAGTGCAACTCTCACAGAAAGTTGTCACTCTATGAAGTTTTAGGAGTGGGTAGGTCAATGCCAGATTGACTTCATGGTTGGATCAATGAATTGTATCAGTAGATGCTGGAATCATTCCTCTCTCCTTGTAGTCTATATTTCTAAGAGCTATTATATCTAAGAAGGCAAAACACAAAAGAGAGAGCAATATTAGCTACCTCAAAAATAAAGCTGCTGAACCTTGATCAACCTAACTTGATCCTAATTTTTGATATTTTGGTAGTGCAAATAAATCCCAAGCTTAAAGTTATCAACTCACAGCCAGTAGATTTAGCTAGATTTATCAAGAGCACAAAGTCTCAATTTATCCCATCAAGTGTGAAGAACATTTCACAAGATTTAATAGGCACCAAATGTCATTGGTGACTATTAAGATGAGTTATGGCTACAATCCTGGAGTTGATTGGGCTTATGAGATTGTTAAGTTAGACATGTCTGAGTGGATAAAAGACTCCATAATCTGCTTTAAATGGACTGGACTTTTGATTCTGCCAGATCACACTGCTGCCAGTAGAGGTCTCCATGAACACCTCCAATGTCAGATGCATTGTTCCTGTTCTAGTCGAGATTAGCCATGGTTTTGAGCTATGCTTGGATCTCAGTAACTGAGGTAATGACATGAACTCAGTGGTCAAGGCTTCCATTCTCTTGGCACCACCATCTCAGTCTTCAAACTGAACCCCCCATACTTCCCATCTTGCTGTGCAGATCCAAGATTTGTCCTTTCCATTTCATTCGACTCCAACTATATATACTCAGATGTTAATCGACTTTGCTCCTCATGACTGCTAAATCTTGTGCTGATGGTATTTGAGGGGTTATGCCACTGTTGTTAGATGCAGATCTGCTAGTGGACAACAACTTGGGAGTCGGGAGCTTTAGAGCCTCCTCTTCAAACTCCAACGTTGAATGGCCATGTAATGCCAACAAGCACAAAGTTATATCAACTCTCAAAGCCAGTAGGTTTTAGCAGACTGTTGATAGCATTGGCATGGCTCATGCAAGCCTGCCTTTGTTCGTTCCCTTTGATCAATCCACATCGCCTTTTTGCTGAATATTTTAGGGACGCAATGATGTGGACGAGTCAAACACCAGTAGATATCTTAGGGGTTCATCTCTGCGCAGCTCCCTTCTCCAAGACACGAGATTTGACTGCCGCCATGTTCATGAACAGCAGAACATGCTGTGGCTGCTCCCTCCGCCCGGCCTGCCTCCTTTTGCATCTCAGTGGCGACGCATGGCATGGGAGCATAGATCCCCGAGCCCCGCCTTTGCAAGATCCATCTTCCATACATGTAAAAGAGAGTAAGGGTGAGATAAATCACGTAACGATGAATGCTTTTAAGATACGGTGTCAATCTAAGAAGATGTCATTGTTTTTTTCCTCTATATTTTGACATTTGTAGGGATTAGCATATCAGCCAATCTCATGCTTCGTCGAGGATGAGTCTGCAAGTGAAAGGCTCTCCTTCTGTGCCGCCCATGTCCATTAGAGCTGCAAGCTTTGCTGAGTCATTCATCGTTCATGTGGCATTCGTCGTTTCTTGGAGACACGTCGGGCCATCAGTCTTGTAGAGAAGTATCTCCATTGACGGCCCTTCTGTTCTCAGGTCAGACATGAGACGCACCAGCAACGGTGATGTGACACTCTATATCAATCGACTGCTGCTATCCCTTGCATCTTGCAGATGATACAATTAGATAGATAGATAGATAGATAGAGAGAGAGAGAGAGAGAGAGAGAGAGCATATTGCGAGTGTTCTTCAGGATCAACAGTTGGTTTGCTGCGGCAAACTCTAAGAGAAGTCTTAGGTCAATGTTTGCACCAGCAGAGATCACCGAGGACGACGACGACGGAGGCGCATTGCAGGCAACAGAAAGCTAAAAAATACTTCCGATTACTGGCGATCTGGAAACAGAAACAGAAAGCAAAGCCCGAAGACGTCATCGGAATCATGTCGGCCACCCGATTTCTAGGATCCGCTGTCTGGCTGACTCAGGAAACGAGAAGCTTTGTGGCTTAAAGTAGTTTTACGCGCCGAAACCAACGGTGGCTCCCCGAGGGGAAAAGAGTGTTCCCTGTCCGTCCGAGACAGGGGATCCATCCGGATGGAGTTTGGCGTGGGACGGCCCACCATGCACTCGGGCGTGCAGTGTCGCTCTCCCCACCGCCTCGACGCATCACATCACCGGCCATTAATAAAAGCACTGCTCTCGATGCTCAGGTTATATAGTATTCTTCTTGGAGGAAGACCGAGAGAGAGAGAGAGATGATGAACACCCCAAAAGGATGGAATTAATCTACTTTTTATTTATCGTGATAAGGAGGGTTGTAATTTGTTTAAATGGGAGTAGGAGATAGCTTCGGCACCCTACTCTTGTCTGTCCTCATTAGATCCCACCATGCTACGAGTATGAACAAGGTAGGCTGTTGTCTCATTAAGACAAGATAGCTAATCTCTGGTCCCTCTGTGAAGGTCAATTTTGGCTTCTTGACGTGTTCCACACAAGCTAGGGTTGGCTGCAGTACTCATAGGGTGAACTGTCCTAAGATCTCCAGTTTGAAATATGGAGTTGGTAGGCATGCTTTTGTTGTTGTTGTTGTTGGTGTGAAATCTGCATCAAATCAGGGAGTGAGAGGGGGGTAGTATATATCAAGTTAGATGCATAATTGAGCAGTGAAGATTAGGTGCTTGTTGTTGGCTGTATTCACAAGTGTAGGTGAAGATTGCATGGAAGAATCAGGAGGAACAACACTCAATCATAAAAGAGCATTCATTAGTCTTCATGTTTCTTAATAGTTGCTTGTGATATATGATGTCTCCACATGTTGCATCATCATCATGATCTCCATGTACACTGTTTCTACTCTCCTCTCCCCTTCCCAACTGGTGGCTGTCATCTTCAGTAGGTGAGGCTTTCTTCAAAGATTACTTCCTTCTTTGAACTAAGAGCTAAGCTTCTTTTGTTCAAACACCATTCTTCTGCATACCACAAGAAGGCATCGTATATAGCAATCTATTTTTAGAGAAGCAGGCATTTAAGATGGTAGCAAAGATACATTGAGAATGATACCCTCCTAACGGAAGCAGCAGAGACCGCGAAGTCCCATAAGAACAGTCTGCGTGGGGAATGGTTTAGGTTAAGAAGTCTGCTTGTTGGATGCTTGCTGTGTAAGGATTAGATGAAATAACTGCAACTGTCAGCTTCTCCAATGTACTGTTCTGGTACAGATTCTTTGACCTCAGACATGTTTCATGATACTTATCATTGAAGCCTTCGCTGCCATCGCAATTGCCATGTTTACTTTGAACAGTCCGAGAAGTTGCAGGACAGATGATGATGGTGGTGACGGTGTTCGGGCGAGAGCAATGCTTTTGTGTCCCTAAAGGTCTTCCCCAAACGCCCTGCCTTGCTTATCTGTGATGATCTCTCACCAATTCTGTAGCAGTGGAGCCTACAGGTTCGACCTCACCTGCGAGTGATGAGTTCCGGCATGTCAGGACTCTGAGAGAGCTTGGGAAGTGTAGCAGTACTGTCGCATCAATGCCGGAGCAAATAGCAGCCATGGAAGAAGACTCCATGACTGTGTCATGAATGAATACTTTCATGTCAGCAAAACACGAATCTTTCTTTGCTAATGTTGACTAAATCCTTCAGAGACAGATGCAAAAGAACAACAAAGTTATATATATATGTGGAGTTCAAAGCATTCGTTCTGGTTTGCTTGATGTTGTTGCAGGTGTTTCCATGTCCTGTGGATGAGAAGATGGAGATGCTGCACCACCTCACAGAACTACAGGTTAATATAAATGATGCTGCAGGTTAGATAAGAAGTTTGAGTTTTTTTTTTATTTTATTAGGATTGAAATATTTGAGCTATGGTTTTGAGTTGAAGTTTAACTAAAGATTAAATTTATAACCTGCCGAATAATATGACTGACCAACAATATTTTTTTATGTTATTTAGTTAATAATTACATTTTAAAATTATTGGTATTTTAGGTTTTTTTTTCATCCTTTTTTTGTTATTATTTCCTAAAAATATTTTTTGTATATAAAATAAAGAGAGACAAACTAAGAGAATAATCTCATATTATTAAGGATTGAAGAAGTCGGATTATATATATCGATTTTGGCTTATAACATCACAAGTTTAAGTTTCTAAGTTGAATTGATGTGCAATTTGATATATCATCACAATTAATATTCTTGAAAACTTATTCTGACTTAGCAGGAAAAAAATCTTAATTGTTCCCATTTCAGTAAAATCCCATGCAAACAGATATAAGAAACTTTTATGTTCACTCTCTATAGACAGAGCTTTCTTAGATGACAAGTGTTATAAATCTGAAGTATATGTGATAATTAGATTGTCAATGTGTGGAAATTGTCAGATGAAACAAAGCACTTAAAAAAAAAAAAAAAGGGCACAAAGTATTATTCTAATGTGTAAAATATAGATGTGATTTATTTAGGTCCATGTGTACTGGAGAGGAATATGATATTGGCAAAAGGACTGGTGTTTCTAATGATGCTAAGAATGAATAGAAAAGATGAAGACAAATGTGACATCCATTTTTCTATTGATAGAATTACTATGAATCTCTTCCTTTCACTTAATATATTTTGTTTGCACAGTACTTTCTGTTCAAGCAACAGTTCTTGTCAAGCTGACCCCATTTTGGAGCAAACAAGGATAAGAAGAAGATAGAGAACGCATGAGAGAGATCACTGATGAGTGTGATTGGATGTAGCAATCCACAAGTTGAAGATAACAAGAGATAAAGATGTGAAGTAATGGAAGAGAGAGCATTCATTCTATGGGTGGAAGAACAGTGTTCAGAATAAGGTCATTAATCCCTGAGAATAATCTGTCCAAGGATGAAACATCTATCTGTAGAAACATACCAACAGAAGATGAATGCAGTATGCATGCATTGGGTTTATGAGTGAGAGCATGTTGTAAAACTCATTTTTACCTCCTCATCACCTACTGTTCCAAGGTCATCTCAACATGATAGCTGGGTGGAACTATGAAACTATTAGCAAACAGTCGCGAGAAATAGGGTGTTGTCTCCTTTGGCCATGGCTGATGGAAGAGAGAAGCTAATTCTTGGAGCTAAGATGGATGGATCCCTCTATAGCTCAAAGAAGGAGATAGATGCTCATCACTTGTGATCAAGCAATGGCTCATGCAAATTATTCTAGCATTTAAAAACCAAAGTTTCAAGCCACTGCAAACCTATTTAGGTTTAGAACAAACCCTAATTAATTACCTTGCAAATACATAGCCATCAGATGAAGATTGTAGATTATACAGCGCAAGATCCAGCTAAGTGTTTGATATCATGAAGAGATCCACCACGCTAACCTTCATAGAAGCACTAAATTCCACCGGGAGGACTGTGTGGTGTTCAGTTGAGCACTGAGAGTGGCATTATGCCGCCAGGATGGGCTTCTGCGGCAGCCGCTGTCAACTGTCTGCCGGAATCCATGGCAGGCATCATCAGGTGATCATGAAGGTGGCGTGTGTATCCGCCGTCAACCAAATTCAGATCGGCCGCCCGACGGCCGTAGGCCATGGCAGGAGCAGCAGCTGCCGCCATGGCAAGGGGTGACTGCGGGCTGTGGTCCTGCGGTGGTTGAGGCGGCCGCTTCCTCTTCTTCTTCTTCTCGTAGGCGATCCCCCTCGCTTTGGCCTGGCTGTCTCTTACCTCCCTGAGATAAAGGCGGACGGCGCGTGCGGCGAAGGGGTTGGTCTCCGGCTGGCCGCCGTTCTCCTCGAAGGCGGCGCGGAGGCGGCCGACGAGCGCGTCGAGGCTGCCCCAGGCTTGCTTGAGGGGGCACGGGCACGGCGCCGGGGGCTGCGGGTGGCCGAAGAAGGGGCACCCGGCGGCGTGCACCTTGGTCTTGCCGAACTGGTCCAGGTAGCGGAGGAACTCCAGCACGTGGGCGCCGCTGCACCGGGAGAGCTCCAGCGGCGGGCGGTGGTTCCGCAGGTACTGCCTGAACGTGTTCCAGTCCCGCCGTTTCTGCGACTCGTACCGGCTCGGCCTGCCCCCGCCGCCGCCTTTTGGAGCACCTGAATTGCCCGAGCTATCGGAGTTAACCGACGACATGCTTCCGTAGCTGAAACCAGCTTTCTTGATCTTCCAGAATCGATCAGTAACCAGAAAACAAAAAAACACGAGGATATATCTACACCAAGTTCTCTAGGGGTTCCCTTTCTTGATCTGCTGATCCAAGTCCCTTTCCTCTCTCGATACTGCAATCTAGCTGGAGAAAGAGTAGACCACTGGCTGAGCCCAAACAGACGACGACCAAAGCAGACGATGGAAGTGCAGGTACTTCTCTATTTTTTTTCAGTGCACTGTTCTAAGAGACGATTAGTTCCTGAGCTGTGTGTGATGATGACGAGAAAGAAAGGACTATCCTGGGACTTACTTGAATTCCATGCCCATCACCCAAAGTGAAGAGAGACGAAGAAGAAGAAGAAGACACGATCCAGGAGCTCAGATCTGAGAACTCGGAGAACCTGAAGCTTTATGGCATGCTGGGCAGAATAGCTTGTTCCGAAGTGAGTAGGCTTCAATTAAGGAGATCAGCTGAAACATGTACCCTAGCCTTGAGAAAGAGACACAACCATGTCGAGTCTCTCGCACTCACAGGTAATTTCTTCAAGGTAAAGATAAGCTCAGAGAAGAGGACAAAGAGAGTAAAGTGTGGAAGCTGCTGGATGAGAGAGAGAGAGAGAGAGAGAGAGAGAGAGGAGACAAGAGGTGGGTCCTGAAACGTAGACAACCACCTCGTGGACATGGTGGTGGCCTTGGGACGATGCACCTCACACTGCACACAACGTCAGCTCAGGAGGAGTGGGGGTGGTGGTGGTTCTTCTCCCACCTGCACCTCCTCCTCCTCCTCCTCCTCCTCGTCCCAATCACCTGAACTCCCTCCTCTCTCCTCGGCCATGCATCGACGGCATCAATGCACATTCCACGGATCACTTATTCTGCTAAACACGAGTTCAAGAACACCACCATGTCTACCTTTCTCGGAGGCCGAAGACCTTAATCGAGCCGTAAGCAGCAATCCTGGCAGCAGTACAGTGCAGTGTCACAATGACAAGACCAATCACTTTCCCCTGCAAAGCTCAGCTCAGCTCCACCCAACACCTCCTGCCAGCCTTTGTGCGCTTGTACTTCCACAACCAGTTTCTGCTTCGCAAACTCCGCTCATCCACGCGAATAAGCTCGCGGATGACTTTTTTTCTTCACCCTTCCTTCTCCTTCATGCAAAATTGTTTCAGATGCAGCTCCGTAGCATCTGAACTACTAGCGTTCATTGAGGAAACCCACATCTTGAATGGAGCAACACAAACACAATCGCTGTATTCTTTGTCATCCCAAAGAGGTCTCTTAATGTTTGATATAATGCTTTATTTTATGGGGAAGATGATTCTTAGCTTGCTCGGTTCATACATCAATTCAGAGAAGACGACAGTTGATCAGTTCATGCAAATACTTCCTTTATTTTTTATTATTTTTTTAATGAGTTCTGTCATAGATTTTGGTTAATAAAGATATGTTATATTAAGAATTTTTAATATTTTTATATCTATTTAATATTTTGGCATTGCATTCCATATGAGATGTTAAAGTTAGACATTTAAGGAGCTCAACTTCCTTATAATACATACATACATACATACATACATACATACATACATACATAAAAGTTATTAAAAACAACAATATATGAATATTGAAATTATAGTGATTTTAAAATTAAAAAAAATAATCAAAGGCAGTAAAATGAAGAACACAAATTACAAGAGCAAATTTATGGAATATAACAAAATATTTCTTCATCACAATAAAAAATAAGCATTGAATATTATTTTTCCCATCTCACACACACTCTTTAAATCAACCTTAAAAATAATTATTTAGTATTTTCCTTCCCCTCATCTCCCCCCTCTCTCTTAATTGTGCACACAGTAATAATATCTCCTCCTTATTTCTTGACCTTATGGGGTTCATTAGCATAGTTTCTTGGAATTCTGATCTTTAAAAGTGGAGGCCATCAAAGATTGCATCTTTTGTGGCCAGCAGATTTCCGGCATCACCGAATTCTGGAGGCGGGACGGAATCCAGGGTTCTTGATCTCTTTTCCTTGCTTTGTTTGTGATGAACCCGAGCGCGAGGGTTTAAGCTGATGGCGGTGGCCGATGGGAAGGGTGGGGCCTCGGAGGACAGAGGCTCCGGTAATAACGGGGTTGGAGGCTCCAGCTTCGCTTTGCAGGTGAGATTCGTCTTCTCTTTCTCCGGTTTTCTTGGGGATTTTGGTCTTGTGGGTCGGCTTGATGGAAAAGATTGGTTCTTGTTGGTGTCACACTGTTGGATTGGGTTGAGGAGAGGTGGGCTTGTGATTCTTGTGGAGTGATTGACTGGGTCTTTTGCGTTAGGCCTGCAGGAGAGCACAAAGTGGGCGATAGCTTTTGAGTTGGTTCTAATGCCAAGAAGATGAACTTGCCACACGTAATTTTTCTTCCCTATGCTCTTCTCGTTTTTATTTTCTTGGTGGTGTATACGCTATGCTCGGCAATGCACTGTTGATTAGAGACTCGGGTTTGCTGTCTTTATTTAGCATATGAATCTTGCCTCGCCTTGTAACTTTATCGTCTTTATAGGGTCTTACCCTATGCAGATAAAGCTCAATTTGATGCATGGATGGATATATGCATTTCTCAGAGACAGTCTCTTTGATGAATTTGAGTTGGGGGGGCGCTAGAAGATGGCAGTGGTAGCGTTGATCTCGAGTTCGACGAGGAGGAAGATCAAATTTTCACCCTGGTGAATAGAGTGAAAGTAAGTTTACTCAGTAGGAGACTCAAGCATCATGCTTACTAGTTTATCTTAATTTGGTTGTATCAATTAGTGGAGCCATCTTCATACTATTGTTTATTATTATGGCTTACTCCATGGTATCTGGCAGCTCTGTTCCTTCTGTTTTGGCATTTATTTCAGTTGACTCTTTGATACCAATCTGATTTCCTCTGTAGATCAGTATGTTTTGAGAATGATAGTTCATGTGCTCATATTATTACGTTTGATGTGTACCTTACAAGTATCCTATCGATTGTCTTTATCATGTCAAGTATAAAAAGACAAAGCTAATAAATTTGTATCATGGAAATAAAATTCATAGTATAAATTGGAAGACTAACATACAAATTGATTATATTTGTCTTTTTTCTTAGAATTTTGATTATTTAAAAATGGTGTCATCTTGTGAATTTTTTAGTTATTATCAAAACTGTATTAGCTAGGTGAGATTATAAAGATAAATATGAATATATTTTTCATACCCATCTGTGGCTTATATATTTAAGTCTCAAATGTCCATGTTTTCATGCTACAACAAGATATTTTGTTAATTATGCTTTTCTGCCTATCAGTCACACAAGGAGTGCAGGAGTAATTGGCGAGGGATGATCTTTTCCTAGGGCAAGTGAGTTGTATTATTTCATTTATTAACTTTCTAATTTGTATTATCAAGCTCTACTTAGTGAATAAAATGTCAATGAAGCATGCTTTTAGTCAATGCTGGTATATGTATTTTTCTCTTTTATGCATTTTGAGTAATTGCATTTATTTCTTGTACATTTTATTGCAAAGTGGTAACCTTTTTTTTTTATACAAATTGAGTAGAGAGCAGTACTTTATCATGGATCTAGTTCTGGTTTTTTATTTCCAACTTGTCTTGTATATGATTGAGGTTTTACATTCCATGTGCCAAAGTTTCAAATCTGGTTCTGGTACACACACCGGATTGTATGCCTCAATTAACTAATAAGGAAATAGAGAAAATATTTGATATGTTGGTAAGGTAGCTCATAGTATACCAGTGTATTAGTATGGATTTGGATTAATATCAACAGTTGGTTTATTATTAAATTGAAAGCACACCGTATTCTATGTATATCGTCAGCCTTGCAACGATGCATATACAACAGTGGTGCATATTTGCTGTCTGTAGAGGGCTTTAGCTTTGAAAGGGCTTCACCATGACAGTTCTCCTTTACATTATATTCAGCTAGTCCATGTTCTTGAATCTCGGGAAGTTCGTCGAAAAATCTGCTTAAGACGGTGGGAGTATCATCTAAATTACATGATCAAGTGATCTTTCCTATCTTATCAAATGTTTGCATCTTATACTCTGCTTTCTTCTGCATCAAGCTACTCCTTGACTACTTTCTGCAGGATATCCTTAGTATGGTAACTCTTTTATTAAAATTGATTTTCTATGTTCATAGATTCTTCTGACAATCTGGTCATATTGACCTCTTTGACTAAAACATTTCCTTTCAAGGTTCATCCGCTGCAGACCGCACACAGAAACCAGAGTTTTTGAACCAGCAAGATCAGCATATGGATGCTGAAAATGTCCAAGATGAGAAAATGTGCTGGTCACAACCACATCCTCAGTCAGGTCATTTTTCAGATTCCAGACATACTTACAGAACCTCCTCCTATCCTGAACAGCAACAAGAAGACAAACCTGATGAACAAATTCATATATCAAACTCTTCTCGGACTTCATTCCCTCCACATGGTGCACCACCACTGTTTTCCCCAAATCACTCACACCATGGTGGCAGCCAGAAGATCGAAAAGAAGTGGCCAAGGTTCCATTCAAAATACATGAAGACTAAAGAACTTGGGTACATTTTGCAGCAATGACCCTTAGATGATTACTGTCACAAAGCTTGCCTAGCAAAGAGATCTGCTGGATCAAATCTAAAGCACCATTTCTGCCCAAATGTCACTAAGGATCTATCACAGTCCAAGGATGAATCACCTGCACATCTACAGGTGGTTGCTCTTGGGAGACCTTCCGTCTCCTCCATTCATAGTCCCCAGCCTCTTCTTGAAGTTGAACCACAATCATCATCAGTGGGTGACATCCTTGACCAGAAATCTTACTTGAAGACTCTAGAGCAAGAACCTATGTTGGTTACTAGAATCACCATCGAGCATGGCTATTGCCTTCTACTTGATGTAGATGACATTGATCGCCTACTGCAATTCAGCCAGCCACATGATGGATGGTGGCTCCCATCTTAGGTGGAAGAGGGAAATCTTCCTACAAGAGCTTCTTGCCACATCGCTTCCGCTAGCTGATCTACTTGGTCCAAGTAAATCTGACCACTCTGCACCAGCCCCAATGACCATGTTTCTTCTTGTACTCTCTCTTCCAATGGGCCGGAAACTTCTTTCCTGCTACCATCAGCTGCTCATGCCTGGCAGTGAGCTCACCCATGTCGGCTGCATGGCTTTTTTTTTGCCACCTGAGATTTCTATTTGGTGTGCTGCCATTGGAATACAGTGCAGCTGAAAGTACAATGAATCTTGTAAAGAGTATTTCTTCATGCATACATGGCATGGATCTCAATGCTCTCAGTGCTTGCTTAGCTGCTGTTGTTTATTCTTCAGCACAGCCACCTGTTAGTCCACTTGGAAGTTCTGCTGGTGATGGTGCCTCCGTCATCATAAAATCTGTCCTTGATAGGGCAACCGAGCTTCTAACTGACCATGATACTGCTATAAGTTGCAGCATACCCAGCCGCAACATGTGGCAAGCATCGTCTGATTCCTTTTTTGGACTCCTCATGAAGTGCCGTCTTAGTACATATGACAGGATAATGCAGTCCTTGAAAATGCAGGCTCCAAATGCTGCTGTTATTGGGTCAGAAGTCACCCAAGATATAATTAGGGATATGCCTGTGGACTCCTCATAATAATGAACATCAGCGTAAGCAGTTACTTGATTTTGTTCAGAGAACAATCTTCTCAATGAGTTTCAGGTTGGAGTATTGACTTTTCACATGTATGATGAAAAGTAAGCTTTTTGTGATCCTCCTATAACACCACTGCCAACGTCACACATACATGCTGCTTCCTTAGCAAGACAAGCTGTTGGCAGGTGGACAGCGGTAAAACCTCGATAAGGTTTGAACAGATGTACTTGTCATGTTATACTTTTTATCAGCTCAACTACCACTCTTCTTTCCCTATACTGCTCTTGAACATTGTTGGATTTGATTGGAAGTTAGTTTTCTTCCAGGGGAGCTTATTCGGGTGCTCCATATTTGTAACTCCAGATCGATAGGGATAGGAACTGTACAGATTATGTTGCTTTAAGCATTTCTTTTCTGCTCTCTTTCGAGGATCTGGTGGTCATCTACCACATGTAGCTTTCTCTGTTTTTAGTTCATGTCTTGTTGGTTGCTGTCGGGAGTTTGGTTTAACTACTTCGATCAGCCTTCAGCAACAACTGTTTCTTTTGCGGTGCAGCTTTTAGGAGTTGAAATCCTCTTTGGATTTGATCCATAGTTGTAATGTGACCACAAAATGTTGCAAATTTTCTTTTATGCTTGATGCTTGAGGATTCTTTAACTTTTGTTCTCCTGTGAATTCTGAGTCATTCTCAAATGGTCTTTTAGTTACAGAGAAACTTCTATTCTGCATGGCTATAACTTTTAGAAGTTACACAAACTTTTGGTAAAGGGGCTTTACCTTGAAAATATGATGACAGGTATGCAATTGGTATCATGGTTGGTAGTATTACACTGTCCTTTATCGTTCCAAATGGTTGTCTTCTGCATCCAAAAGTTGCTACAGCTAAGCTGACAAGTTCAGCATGAAAAGCACTTGGCATCAATGGAACTACTTTCCATACTTTTCCCAGCTTTTCATTCACACAAAAAAAAAAAAAAAAATACCTATACTTTGTCTATGTTTTTGTTATGGCTGATGCCTCATCTGTATGTTGACATGTGAGCCAAATTCTACCTAAACCATTCCTATATGTTATATAGTTTTTCCAATGTGTTGAGAGAGATTTTGCATACCTACCTGCATGTTGACATCTGAGCTAAAGTCTACTTAAACTATTCCTTTCTATTGATTAGGGTATGTTTGAGAACATATTTGAAACTATTAACCACTAGTTTGGGCAGTGTGTTGACTCTTAGTCTGCAGCGAGATTTTGGCAGCTCTACCTTTCTGCAGGGTGTTGACTCTCGGTATGCATAGAGATTTTGTCAGCTCTACCTGCATGTTGATATTTGAGCCAAAGTCTATTTAGCATTTCTTTTCTGTTAACTAGTTAGTTCTCCAAGGTGTTGACTCTTTCTTTGTTTGCACATGTGAGCCAAAAAAATCTACTTGAGCATTATGTTGTCACATTTCAGTTTCTCCAATGTGTTGTTGTCTCTTAATTTGTAGAGACAATCTGCTGACTTTTCAGCATGTTGACTTTTGTTATCATAATCTATTTTTAGCCTTCCTTTCCCTCAACTATTCATCATTAGCTGTCAGATTCTTGGATCGATTTTGCTGAACCAATGCCTATATATGTGTGTTAATGAATTATTTTAAAAATAATCTTTAAATATTTTATATAGATATATAAAATAACTATTTATATATATGTGTGTTAATGAATTGCTCTCTCGTACAATCTCCTATATATATATATATATATTAAATATAATTAAAAAAAAACTAATATTTGGAGGGATATTAAATGTAAATATTAAAAGACAATGTTGCCTAAAGATGAATGCATATCCAATCAAATTGAAATTGGCAAAACGATTCCTGCATTTGAACGCGAGTGCAGCTGTCACGGGAAGAACATAAGGGAATGCGAGAAGGATGCAAAGCCGATCTCCCCCCATTTCTCTGAGCCACTTCCTCTTCGTCCCTCTCTCTCTCTCTTATTTAAACTCTTCGGAGGTCCACCCTGACTCGTCTCACTCTCTTTCTCTCTCTCATGCCTTCGTTTCTCTTCTTTTCCTTTCTTCAGGGGTCTCTCCTCCATCTCCCTCTCATGTGACTCTCGCTTCGCCGGGTACCCTTCACCTAGTTTTGATTCTTCCTTGCTGGTTTTGTGTCGTTTCGGTTGGGATTTGTGGCTTTATGCTGTTCCGTTTCGTCGTGGGATGTGGCCTTGCGGCTTATTTTGCCTTCCTAATACGGTTTATTTCTTCTGCTGGGTCTTCTGGGGAATTCATTCTGGTTATGTTGCTTGCATAGATATGTTAAAGGTCGGAATTTGATTCCTCTTTTTGGTCTCGTATACATTTGTGGCTGGTGGCTCTTGATTGAGATTTGGGTTTTGCATTGTTTTGTTGTGTTGCGGGTTCTATCTTTTGGCCTTTCAAGGATTTAATGCTACTTGTGTTGGTGGCGTAGGAATATTAAATGTCTCAATTTGATATTTTTTTTTCTTCCGCTGGTATTGTCTATTTTTGTGGCTATTATTGGTTTTTGATCGACATTTTGGGTTTTGCGTTCTCAAGATATATCCTTCTTCGTAATCTTGCCTGTCTGTCTGTAGGATCGCATCACTCCTCTCCTTGGTGCTGTTGTAATGTCGCGTGTCTTTGTTCTGTTTTGATGGAAGATTCATTTTCTGTTCTTGTTTTCTTTGACATTTCAGTTTCCTAATTACTTTTCTTTTTCTTGTGTATAGCTAAGATGGGTTCTTTCTTGTTTGTTGACCTTATATCATCGAACTTCTTTTGACATGAACCTTTCCCGAGCTTATTCTTTTAAGTTGACAATTTAGCATTTTTCTCATGTTATCCTATTTCTAAATCCTGGTGCAACTGACAGATTGGTTTTCTTTATGGTAATAGCTTTGAGTTGAACGGCAGACTAGCATGCAGAAATTGTTTTTTTTTTCCTTTCTTTTGATATATTGAATCTCGGGCTTACATTTATGAGAAATTTTCTTTTTCATTTCTTGCCAAGCTGAAACTTGATTTGTCGTCTGCTTTGCTGCAGCTCTTTCTTTCTCTTGTTGGCAACTGTAAATTTGCTTCTTACGAGAGAAAGGGTCCTTATCAAGCTAAATTTTAGCAACCTTTTCATTGTCACATTTTCCTACCAATTAATTGGAAACAGGTACTGATAGGCTTTTCCTTATTCATTTTGTATTATCGGGTACTCAATATAAAATATTTGTGTTTTTGCTTAGATTATTGATGTAATTATCATTGGTTTATTTTTTGTCACTGAAATCATATAAATTTTAATCTGTGAAATGCTCCAAAATATTCCTTCCTTTAGATCATTCTTTTAATTCCATAATTTTTTTTCCAATCTGTAGTCCCTCTAAAGATCTAATTGATTTGATTTTGCAGTAATGGACTATTCAGATTCAAGACACAAACCTCATATCATTGGGAAAGTTTTTGTTGTGGTTTTTCTGATAGTCCTGTGCATACTGATAATGAAGAAATCCCCAGATCCCAGTGGCGCTAGTTTGGTAGGTTACTACTCTTCAACAAATTTCACAAGTCTAAGTTTCTATAATTAGTGATCGTTTTGGATTTGGGGGAAAAGCTATAACTCAATTATAGTCCATGGCATTCTGGAGGCTTGGATATCTTAAGATACTATTAATGTCAATATCGTGTATGCGTCAAACAAACATTAGTTTTGGATGAATAGTTTACTTTTATCTATCTACACATTTTTTATATCATAGTATAGTAATTGTGTAGAAAATTCATTTACAAAAATGTTCAACATAATCAAATACTGGTAATATCTAATAAACTTGGACTTTTAACTTACTTTGACTCTGAGTTTCTCTTTAATTTCTATACATTAAATATGTTATGAATAATTGTTATTAGCTTACATTATATAATGATAATTAGTTATATGTAATACAACAATGACAACAGGCTATAAATGATAAGTACTTTTAGTATAAAGAAGCGTGATTCGGTAGATATGTAATTACTGGTTATTTTATCCATGCCATGTCGTTAATGCTTCTTTTAAATTAGCCATGTTTGCTTGTCCATATCATGTTGATTTTGTGATCTGTACATATTAATGCTTCATAGATTCGAGTAGTACATGCAAATAAAAATACTAGCCTTGCTCTAGAAACCATACTTCCATTTAAAAGTATTCAGAATTTGAATATTGACCACTATTCTAAAGAAACACAGATTCGAAACATTCCTTTATATTTTCCCTTGAGATCGTGATACCAGCTCATCACTAATATTTCTATGATAAAGTTCAGACATGGACTTACTTTGAAGTTCTTAGTTTAAACACCTGATTTTAACTGTTTGATTCTTCTCTTTAAATTGCCTATAATTTCTTTAATTTATTCTTTTCCTACAGTTATCTCTTCATGTACCTGGGATGACTCACGTCTTAGTAACAGGAGGTGCTGGCTATATTGGCTCACATGCTGTACTTCGACTGTTGAAGGACTCATATAGAATTACCGTAGTGGTAAATCAATTTTACATAAGAAACATAATGGAGCAATGTATGGGTCTCTGTATGAAGGGGTTCGAGTATGTTCTAGTAATAGCTACTCTTTCTGTCATGGTATTTTGTAGGATAACCTTTCAAGGGGAAATATTGGAGCCATTAAAGTTCTCCAGGCACTCTTTCCTCAGCCTGGGAGACTTCAATTTATTTATGCTGATTTAGGCAATGCAAGAGCTGTATCCTGACCATCTGAATTTTCAGCAAGCTACAATTTATTTTCTCTATAGATCTTTGCTTAAAATGGGTTTTTAAGTTCCTTCTTTGACACGATATATTAGGTTAACAAGATATTTGCAGAAAATATGTTTGATGCTGTTATGCACTTCGCAGCTGTTGCCTACGTGGGAGAAAGCATGCTTGAACCTCTTAGGTATTCTATTGAATTTTTTTTGCAATAATCTCATATAGGTAGAAAAAGGTATTGTGAATTCTATTATCTTTGTATTGTAGAGTGGGTTTTATTAACTTTATTATTGTAGTAAATTCATTGCTGTATTTGTCTATCACCTGCATTTGGCTTTGATACCTTATATATATATATATATGTATGTATGTATGTGTGTGTGTGTGTGTGTGTGTGTGCGTGCGTGTATCAAGATCTACAATACCATATCATACCGCTCGGTGTGTACCGGTCTGATAAAGGACCGATATGCTCAGTACAGCTCATTATGTACCGTAGTGATAGCTGATCGATATGTCGGTACGGTATGAGTATGAGATTGCAAAACCTTATATATATATATATATATATATATATATATATATATATATATATATATATATATATATGTGTGTGTGTGTGTGTGTGTGTGTGTGTGTGTGTATATATATATATATATATATTGCAAGATAAGACTCATTAAGTGCAATATCTTCTGTATCTATTAGATCAATGTGCAACTTATGGATTTATAAATCTTTGCTCTTTTGATACTTTAAATGTCCTTGAGACTTATCTTAATGTCTTGTTTTCTTGTTGTAATTGTTTGATTTGAGGGATTTCCTTAATTTTGTTTTGTTTCAATATTTGACTATGATTGGTCTGTTATTAACCTTACATCTTAAAAATATAGAAATTATGTAATGATAATGAAAATGCACATGGTAATCCCATTTCCACGGATTGCCATTTTGTGTACCTAACCTGCATGGACCGTCATTTCACTTACCAAACTTGTATTGATCATTGGTTGGACCGCTACATATCAGTAGTTTGGACTGAAACGTATCAGTTGTTACTGGTGTACCAACACATGGTACACCAATACGTATTGGTGATTCAAATATGAAGAAGAAAGAGAAGAGTAATGTGTGGTGGAGGAAGAAGAAAGAGGAGAAATGAAAAGGACAGAAGAGGAAGGAAGAAGAGAAAGAAGCATACCCGTCGGCAATGCATGATGGGCGGCAGACATCGACGAGCAACTGCACGAGGTGAAATGGGAAGGCCTCACGTTTGGAGCGAAGAAGGCTCACGAATGGAAGCCCTCAAGTTTTTGGACCGGAACACCGAAGACAAGGGTGGTCCGCGTTCTGGTTCACACCCGGACTGGTACATACCACTCACTTTATATTGATCCTAGTGAAACGTCAAACTTTAGATAATCCCATCATTTTATTCTGCATATCTATGTATAGACATGTCTATGTCTGAGATAGAAGTGATCCACCCATACCACATAGTATTCCACGTATGATCTGTTGCATAGTTAGGAGCTATGAATCTGATATCTTTTGCAGATGGTCAAGGATCTTTCTAGTGTTAATGTATACAATCACAGAAGTCTTTATATAGTGCCATTTCAGATGTGAAATGGTCCCATGTCACATTGAGGTTTGATCAATAAAAGTTTGAGAGCTGCTGTGTTGTTAAAATTCATGATTGCGGTGGTATAATCTCATTATTTGAATGCTTGCTTTTATCTTGCCACTCTAGTTTTTAAATGGAACCAGAGTTTCATTGGGGCCAGATGGCTTGTTTCTTATGGAAGGCTACTTTTCATGTGGTGATCATGCATTGGTAATGTCTGTAAAATTCTTGATGTTTCATTGTTTTTTTTAAATTGTTTTATATTCATGTGGCATTTGGAACTAATTTTGTTTTCTCCTTGTTAGTGTCACTTTAGCGATGTTTCAGTCATATGTTTAGTGTTTGTTGTTATCACCATCTATTACTTGTATCACTTTATTTCTTTGAGAAGTTATGACTGACCCAATATGCGAACTTGTAAAACTGGTAAAACTTTAATATCTTGGTTTTATAGTTTTTATTGAATTTTCACTTTCTTCTGTAACAGGTATTATCACAATATAACAGCAAACACTTTGGTAGTTCTTGAGGCTATGGCAACGCATGGCGTTAAAACTCTTATCTACTCAAGTACATGTGCTACTTATGGAGAACCAGAAAAAAAGGCCATTACAGAAGAAACTCCACAGGTTAGCAGAGCATACATTTTTATTGTTCCATTTCATAATTACATCATTAGATGCATAATTCATAATTAGATAAGTAGTGACAAATTGTACATTCTCACATTTTTGTGTCCTTTGTTCTTTACAATAAAAGAATAATATTAAAACAAGAGAGAGAGAGAGAGAGAGAGAGAGAGAGAGAGAGAGAGACTACCCCCTATTTCTCACCAACCACGGTCTCTCTAAATTATTTTCACCATTATTCCGTTGTAGTTTGATTAATCCACATGAACTGTTTGGTCTATGTTCTCATCATGTTCAGTCTTACCAATTCTTGTAATCTGTAGTTGGCCTTCTTCATGATCATCATCATACATTCATTGAACCACTAATGTTCTATTGATATCTTACACCAATTGCAACTCTGTGGGTAACTTGTTTATTTATTTCTATTGTTCATGCATTATCTGAGTATAATTGAATGAACATATATAGATATATATTGTTCATCATTGTTTATTTCTATTGTTCATGCATGTAGTTTATTTATTTCTATTTACCTCTTTTAACTATATATATATATATATATATATATATATATATATATATATATATATATATATATTAGTGCATGTCTCATAAATGATTCTTTCTTATTTTATCATCTATTGGAGCTACATTTCATCTCAGCAATACAATATCGTTTTTGTATATGTTGTGCCCTGTGATCGGCGCTACTTAAATAAGGTTTATAACCGCAGGTTCCTATCAACCCTTACGGAAAGGCCAAGAAAATGGCAGAGGACATCATTCTGGATTTCTCAAAGAACTCAGATATGGCTGTTATGATTCTGAGGTCTGTTGCTAATAAATACTAACAATTTAAACTGCTAAATCTGACAGAATAAGATTGATGCCTTTTCCTTCAGATATTTTAATGTCATTGGGTCGGATCCAGAAGGAAGGTTAGGTGAAGCTCCCAGGCCTGAACTACGAGAGCATGGACGTATATCTGGTGCATGCTTTGATGCAGCATTAGGTATCATACCAGGGCTGAAGGTACATTCTCATTCAGAAATGTCATTATGCTAGATGGTAAATCTCCAATGCAAAAAGAGGTAAATTCATCTTTTGTTTGTCATCTATAGGTCAAGGGAACAGACTATCCAACTAGAGATGGAACTTGCATAAGAGACTACATTGATGTCACGGATCTCGTCGATGCTCATGTCAAAGCCCTCAAGAAGGCAAAGCCTAGAAGAGTTGGTATCTACAATGTCGGTACCGGGAAGGGTAATTCTACTTCTCTCATGCAGGGACGGCGTGCATGCTGCTTCTCTGTGTCTTCTGAACCTATGTCTGTGCTATCTCAGGTATAACAGTGAAAGAGTTTGTTGCGGCCTGCAAGAAAGCAACGGGCGCAGACATTAAGGTTGAGTACCTCAGCCGCAGACCAGGGGATTATGCCGAGGTTTACAGTGACCCTTCAAAGATCAACCGTGAGCTCAATTGGACGGCACATTACACCGATCTTGAAAAGAGCCTTGCGATTGCATGGAGATGGCAGAAATCACATCGGAATGGTTATGGGTCACCCTGACCAATCCTCCAAGATGTGGGCTCGAAAGAGTGGAAGGCCTTAACGCCGCTGTTGCTTAGTTCTATTCAGACACACGAAGTTGTCACTCGAAGACATTTAACTGTAGGACCAGTGTGCCGTTTTGTTTTTTTCCTTTTCCTTTTTTTTGGTGTGACGGAATGCTGAAAGTATCTGATAAGCTCAGATAGCCATAAATTTACACAATCCATCTTTCTTTGGATCAATGTGGTGGTTTTATAGTATTAGTGTTATATTAATGTAAAGGATTTTTTTCATGGGATCTCATCTCTTAGGAAATAATAGGCTGAATGGAAAGTATAAATTGAGTGTCTTGAGCTATATTATGTAATCGATCTCTTCCGCTGCCTCATGAGCCATAAAACTCACGGGAACATGAAAACCTGGAACGATTTTTCTCTTCGATTTGTTCGTACCTCAGTCAGTACACAAAATTATCTAAAAATATATGCTACATAAAACATCAAGACATTGGAGATGGTAAACATGATTGGAGCAAGACAATATTGGATTTTTCCGATGTAAAGACACTAGATGAATTTAGTGAAAGAAATGAGGTAGAACATTAAACCCATTGAGGATGCCACACTGGTTAAGCTATTATAGAACATGCAGATCCCAAGCACAACCAGTAATGATTCAGAAGAAGAAGAAGAAGAAGAAGAAGAAGATATGGTGAGAAAATACAAGGATGAATTGCATCGGCTCCCACAAGCCCATAATTAATAAATAACACATTTAATACGTTCATATTTTAATAGTTTTGAGGATAACAAATGCAAATTAATATGATATCAATTGGTAGGTAAAATCAAATTGGAATTGGCAATAACAAACCTTTGGAGACATCGTGAGCAACAAAGTCATAAGTAAGAATTGTTGAACAAAATGAAAAATATTGACAAAAAGCATCACAAATTTGATTGGAATTGGGGTTTGAATACACCACAAGACAACATCTTCTTCTAACCAAGAAGAAAAAATATATATATATAGATCTCGCCCCTCCTCTTTTCCCGGTGCGGGGACGGCGACGGCGACGGCGGCGACGAGTTCCGAGGTCGTAAGCACCACTTTAAGGTTTACGAAATTGCCAGTGGGAAAAACTCACTCACCCTCATTCCTACCGGCCATGCAGCGCGGAGTACACAACCGGGGCCAGTGGCGGGGCCCGGAAAAATATGTGACGCGGGGGACGGCTACTCAGAGAACTGTAATGACTAAAAAGGGCTCGAATCACTCTATTGATTCGCTGGCAATACAGGCACTCCACGTATGGCTATTTAGGTCATTTTAATTCCGGTCGTGACGTTGCCTGCACGCATTTCCAATTAGTACGACCTTCGTGTCAGGCACTGCCAGCCCGTTGAAGTTACCAAACCACCCCTGTTTCGGTGTTATCAAAATTATTGGCATTCATGTTGTTGTCGTTGTTGTTTTATGTTTCCAAAACATGAACTGAGCGACCGAGGTGGTTCAAAGCTCGTATCGCCATGAAAACGTTTTCGTCAAAGAACAAGGATGGTAAAGTCAATTCATAATCCCCACGGGGGGTATGTTGTGCGGGTCCCACACCGCGTAAGACATCAGCGACACTGGTTAAGTCTGCTCCCGTTGGACTCTAAATGCCCGGAATCCGACCTGCTCTGGGACCGCCCCACTCCGCTTCTCGGAAGCCGCCTCCGCTGTCCTCCAGATCGCTGCGGCAAATCTCCCGATCGAGGGTTCTTCCTGCGTCGAGTTACTTGGTGCCGTTTCTGAAGCTTGATTTTAGATTCATTTTCATATGGAGGACTCGACATCTCCGCCGGATCTTGCTGCCAACGCGTCGCCGCAAGGGGGCCGAGATCAGAGGGTAATTCCTGTCGTAAAACGACTTCTTTTTGTTGGGTTTCTGACGGGATTTGATGATTCTCTGACGGGGATTTGTGGATGCGTTCGTTTATGTTGTGGCTCAAAAGAGGCGCTTTATATGTTTGACGTTGGACAAAAGCTGATCTTTTTTATGTGTGTCATTTGTGGTTTGGGTTCATGGAGTGATGAGTCTCTTCGTCCCTATCATGTTCAATACTGTGGGTGGCCGATGGTAAGAGTTATGTTCGCCTAAACTGACAAAGTGAACTCGATTGGGTTAATCAGTGGCGACGCATTTGGGGGCATGGTGAGAATCTGGAGATGTGCGATGCGGCTATGGACGAATAATTTCGGAAGGATTCCAACAATGGCTACCACGATTTAACTGTTAACGAGACAAGTGATTGAGGAATTAAATGGTTTTCTGCTTTTCTACTTGTTATTGGTTGACCCTTTTTTTTTTTGTGTGTGTTTCGTTGCTGTACTAGGATCTTGTTAATACTGGTTTTCTTCATGATGAAGTTGTTGGCTAAATGTTGCAGTTTGGCCATTTATTGGGTTTTATTTTATAGTATTTTCTAACATTTTTAGCATTAGTCATATGAAATGTAAATGATTTCAAGGTCCTAAATGTGGCTTTGCAGTCATCTGACCATAATGCAAACATCAGAGAAGAGATTTCGTCAGCTCCTAACTCTCGGCGACCAAACCTTACCTCCTTGCAAATACCCGAAAGAACCTTGGAAAATCCATTGCCTTCTGCAAGGTCATATACTTTGTCCAGTCCTGGCTCTGTAAGAGCAGGCTTACCACCAAGGCCTAGTTCAACAAGGACAAAATCATCCATCAGAAGTTTCTTTCCGCAACGGAGTCTAAAGACAAAAAGCTCAGCTCCAGAGGGTGACAGAACTGTTCTTCTAATTCCTGGAACACCGTCCTCAGAAGGACAACAAGGCAAACCATCAACGTCGAGGCAGTTTTCCTTGACCAAGGTCTTTTCCTCTTTTTCAACCAAAGGAACACACTCTTTGCCTGTGACACCAGTTGCGAGCTCAGATTCATCTTCCACACAGGAAAGGCATGTGGTTGATCTATCTAATCCGGAAGTAAGTCTTCTTTGTTCACTGTTCTGCATGAACAACTTTCTAGTGTCATTCACTCATGCTGTTTCTTTTAGCTAGTTAATTGTCTTGGTATTATATTCTACACATTATTTATCTTATTCTTCTTTTATGAAGTAGGTTAACTAGTTGCTTTCTCTTGGTAGTTGACAATATGCATTTGGTATTTTATCCATGCAAATGTTAGTTGAATGGTCTGTATCCCTCCAAGTGCTTGCCTAATTATTGGCAGCATTTGCCAAGCAATCTGGTCTTGATTCTTTCAGCATTCTTCTAATAAAAGTAAAACTACCTTTTTAACTGTTATCTTTTTTGTACGAGGTCAGTATAACTGTGTCAGAGGAACTTGCTTATCTGACTCTCTTGTATAAGCAATTTGTATTCAACTGAAGGCTATGGAGTTTATATTTTCATTACTCTGTATTCTTACATATAATCAAGTAATCTGAGACTGTTCACTGTGCATTTTGGATTCCAACAGGAAAAAAAATTGCAGACACAAATCAGACGCTCCTTTTCAGTACCTGGGAACGCCAAGAACAGAAGTTTACAGAGATTGGATTCAACAGGATTTGTCCGAGTTATTATAGCAACCCCTCGTCCAGTTGTTGTCAACAACACCTCTGAAAGTGATGCTATAGAGACTGTTAATGGTACTCCTTTTAAGTTTTTATTCTACGAACTGAGTTGCTTATTCAAATTCATGCTCAAAAACTTTTTCTGGTTATCAGTTTTTGTTTTTCGTAGTATCTTCAAGAAGCTCCCTATCTGGATACGATAATCAAATTCACTGATCTGGAGGAGTTACTGAAAAATCTAATTCACATTAATCAAATATATAGCTGCATTGTTTAATATCTAATCCAAATTGTGAATATACTCATTACTATACAAATGATGGAACTACTACTTATGCTGTATTTGTCTTTGCAGTATCTGAAGATGAAGGTGAAGATATTCCAGAAGAAGAGGCAGTGTGCCGGATATGTTTTGTTGAACTCACTGAAGGAGAAACACTTAAAATGGAGTGTAGCTGCAAAGGAGAACTTGCACTTGCACACCAAGAATGTGCTGTAAAATGGTTTAGTATCAAGGGTAACAAGACATGTGATGTGTGCAAGCAAGAAGTGCAAAACTTACCTGTAACATTGTTGAGGCTACAGAATCCACAGACAGTTAATAGGCACCCATCAAATGCAATTCGGAGACAAGAAGTTACTTCCTACAGGTATACTTCGATAATCCTTTATAACTTATTGACTTCCCTCAATGCCATTCAATTTGGAGCAAATCTGTATGAACATTAGATATATATATATATACACACTTTTTTTTTCTACCTTCCTTTTCTTGATATATGAAATACATCTTAGAAGAATGCCAGCCAGTCTTCATTGATTACCTGACTTTCAAATTTTGTTATATTGACTTCATTTTCTTTTATCTTGGCATGAAAATTATCATGGATCCAGCAACTGATTTCTTGATTTTGCTCAACCATGTACTTTCTGAACCCAACACTTGCATCTGTGCTTTGCAATTGCTTTATAACTGTATCTCCTATCAAGTTTGAATCTTTCTTCTGTCAAAACCTCATTGTGAGTCTTTGAACTTAAAACATCTTCACATTTAGGATAATATTCAGTTGTATTAGTTAATGAATATAATTATAGACTATTTTAAATCATAAGGTTGCTGTCATGTCGTTCTTGTCAGAGTTACATGGACTAGGCATGGTAGTGCTAATTTTGTTGAATCTCCACATAGGAAATGCTATAAACATGCAAACTAGTAGTCATCTTGGTTTCTTCTTAGCTATTTGGATTTCTAGGATGGAATCAAGCCTATTTTAACTGACTTCTAGCTGTAATCTCTTAGATTAAGCTGTGAATGGGAGTTGGAAAATTTCATATGGATTGTAGCAATGATTTCTATTTTATAATGCATTGAACCTTGGGATGACACCTTTCTCATGTTGCCTATGCAAACAAGTAATATTTCTGTGGCATTTGCTGTCACATGAAATTCATCAAATATGCAATTTTATCTGTCCATGCTATCATAATGGGTGTCAAATAAGAACCTGGCATTTTAGTTCCAATTTGTGATGGAGAGCCAAAGATGATGGCCACAAAGTTGTACCAAACTTGATGACTATCTCTCATGAATGGTAAAGAAGATATTGCTCACACAATACCAGTATTTGACATGATGTGAGATGAAGCACTAGCTAGCATACCTATCTTATGTGCGATTTTTGTATGAAAATAATACCAAAACCACTTGAGACCTGCATTTAATAACATTAAAAGAATGCAATTCTATAATGCACATAAGTCAATTTAACTTATTAGATGTTGCTTTTTTAAGCTATAATTCATCTTTCTTCACCATCTGACAGGGTATGGCAGGATCTCCCTGTGCTTGTCATGGTTAGCATGCTTGCCTATTTCTGCTTCTTGGAGCAACTTTTAGTAAGACTTAGTCCTGTAAAGCACTATTTCAATTTAGTTTTATGAACTTGCTTTTACCATATGATTCAAACCAACACATTTAAATCAAACAGGTTACTGACATGGCCTCGCGCGCTCTTGCTGTATCTTTGCCTTTTTCTTGTGTTCTGGGTCTCCTCTCTTCCATGATAGCTTCAATAATGGGTAACATATCATTCTTCATGTTCATATGGGTTTTGTCATTTATCTTTCCTTTTATGTTTCACCTGTTATTTATATTTCTTCTATTAGCTTTTCTGTCTACAGTATTTGGATTTTATTGTATCATCACCAATGCATTACACTCTAGTTTTCGTGGATTTAGCTCTATGTCAAAACATTATTTATAGTTATTATTCACAGTTACCAAGAGCTACATTTGGGCTTATGCATCTTTCCAGTTTGCAATCATAATCCTCTTTGCTCATATCTTCTATAATGTGGTAAGATTACTTTCTCAGATGAATTTGGCAGCCAAGATATTTGGTTTCACTTTTAACAACCAAAGGTCAAAATTGGTTCTTCTTGTTAATTATGCAGCTAAGAGTAAGCCCTGTTATTTCAGTCTTACTTTCCTCATTCACTGGGTTTGGGATTGCAATCAGTATGAAAACTTTGATTGTTGAGTTTCTAAGATGGAGGCATAGGCGAAATATACAATTGGCACACCAACAAAATGATAGCAGGCAGCGGCAAGAATCTAGAAACCTTTCTGAAGCTGAAAATGATAGGCAGCAAGAATCAGAGAGCCAAATCCAGAATCCTAATCCTTTGTAGCATGGATGAAATCGTTTGTCAAGCTTTTGAGGTACTTACGTGTTGACTGGATACAACAAAAGCTTTAATTTTGTTTGTCTTATTTAGATATTGATGATGTGTGACATGGATAAGACATTGAGATCTTTGACCATATTCCATCGCTCCCTTCCTGAAATGTTCTTTGCTAAATGTGTACCTAAACCAAGGTTCGCAGTCTCGTACCATACCAGCGTATCGATCAGCTATCGATATGGTACGTACTGAGCTGTACCGAGCTATACCAAATGTACCGACACATGGTACACTTAGGTACCAAGCTGCACGGAACATACCGGTCCGTACTGAGCGGTATGATACGGTATTGCAAACCTTGACCTAAACAACATCTTAATTTCCACTCTTTATTCAAACTTCCTTAATAATTATGGCTCATAACTACTAAATTTAGAAATACATTCACCATAATGTAAAATTTATCAACCTTGATGCAAGCTAAATTGGTCATGGCAGCTTCAGCAGATGTTGGTCTTAAATGCCTGGTTAATTTTGAAGCACGATTACATACTTTCCTACATGCTAAATTCGCTTGTCTTTGACATGGAAAAAATCTGTAATATATTTTACAATGATATGTGCAGTGAGGCCGATGGTCCAAGAACTTGGTGTCTTCCACTGATACTACTATGCTAAGATGAGTAGACCAAGCAAGGAGGAGCTATGGGTCTAAGTACTGTTTTTGTGTCTTCCTCCCCCTACTTCTCCGGTATGGATGAAAATATTGCTTCACCAACATGGTTAAAGATGCATGTAATAGGAGTTATATGGAGTAGATGTTCATTTGTCTACTCATGGAGATGAAACATGGGATTGCTGTGTGGAATATGATAGATTGCACATAACACATACTTCTTTGTAGGGAATATTGTTCTCTATTGTATTGGGTTAATCGCTCGGACTGGTCAAGCCAATCGTCCTGTTGATGTTCCAGCTTTCCTACATCTACCTTTACCAACTATACTGAAAAGTCAGGCTGCAAACAGGGAAAAGATGAGACCAGTCAGAAGCAGAAATGATAGACTTAAGGCTGGATCCGATCAGGAAAATGTCATGGGTCCAAGCAGGAAGCTGCCTCGGGCCAGGTCAGCAAATTATCAACCCGAACATCAAAATCATTGAGGTTTTTGTAGAGTCTATCTGATTATTTCCCCACTTCTTCCTCCGTCGTTTTTCTCTTTTCTTGTGACACTTAATACTACAAAACTGGACTTTGTTGCCACAAAAAGGTTGGAACTAAAACTTACTGATGGAATACCAGACATTCTAAACCGTCAGGTGTTTGAATAGGTGAAAGATTATTCATGTGCATGATAATATTAGCAGGGGATGGCATGCATATAGCATAACTGACTGAAGCTATCTTGTGCATATTGAAATTTGAGCTTGTGCAAGCATTTGAATATCTCAGAGATTGCATTCAGTGACTGTAAATTCTAAGAACATGGTTTTAGAGAATTTCTATGTTTTAATTCCTTTTCTGTATTCCTCTTAATGAAGTTTTAATCATGAATTAAACTTCTGGGTGTTGCTTTTACCGAATTCTTGTTCTGGTCCATGTTGATGTTGATGACCTTAAAACATCTGCTATTCGTTTGTGCTGCCAAAAAAAAAAAAAAAAAAGTTCATCTGATTCTTTGATGATTTTTATGTACCAAGAGAACCTAAAAGCCAAGGATATTTGGCTTGGGTTTGCACATGTTTGATGTTTGAACTCTTTTTCCACTGCACCTGATTTATGTTAATGTTTTAAATTATTCACTTTTACTATGATCTAGAATTGCTATGTGTAGTATCTGAATCTTCTGTTTATATTAATTTTGATGGCTTATCTGATTCTTTGATGGTTTTTGCCGACCCAACAGAACCTGAAACCAAAGGATGGCACAAGAACTTTACGTTTGAATCCTTTTGTTACTGCACGTTTTGCATCTCTATTTGAACGAGCTATTTACTTTATCTTTTATCTTTACACTTTAAAAAATTATGTTAACATCCTTATTTTTATGAAATTAAAATATCTAATATTTTACTAATAGAACTATAAAAATAAAAGGGTAAAAAGATAATTTTAAAATTTTAATTGGTAGTGGAGGATGACGTGTGATGGACAACAACATCGCTAGGGGTCGCAGGTAACTATTGTAAATGATGAGGAGAGGACGACGACGACGAGGGATGAGAACCACTCTATATGCGTGGGTACGTACTTTGTATCTGCATCAACGCAGATGTAGAGAGGCATTGCTTTGCATTTGCGTCACCATCGATGTGATTGCTGAGCAACCCTTACCTCTCGTTGTTGATTTTTTCATCCATAACAATCACCCGTAGCCCCGAACGACGTCATCATCTGCCACTACCGATGTAGTTCGCTACCATCAACGTTGTAAATTGTTTTCATCTGCCACCACTAGTTTGAACATTAATTGTTTTCATATTTTTATTGGTAAAACTAATGTTATTAAGATAAATGAACTTAGATATAATCACGAATGCAAATATAATTTTTTAAAATATCAAGACCATGATACTAAGGGTAGTTAATTACATGGATAATCCATAATTAACCGTCATTTGAACAGTCATTAATGTTTTGCCTACATTCTTAACATCGTCTCCTTCAGAAGGTATTATAATATTTATACTCAAGATTACATTAGTCAGGTTTGAGTTCGTTTCAGGGTCTCTTCGAGTATAAGATTCAGCTCTCTATCTATCTATCTATCTATCTATCTATCTATCCATATATAAATAATCTTCTATGACATTAACTGAGTTAATACGATTTCGTAGTGTATGGACAATGAAAGAAAGACCTTCTACAGAACAAGTAGAAGAAGGATCATTCCTGGAAAGGTAAGCTTTGAGAAGTGGTGATGGATTAAACAAAGACTTCCACAATTTTTGACGAGGATATATCCATCACACTTCGCATGCAGAGGGTGTTTACCTCAGATTCATATATGTTGCACAAGATCAAAACATTTGAATGCAAAGTAGAGAGGTGGCTTCAGTTGCTCCATGTACACCAACATGTTTGGGCAAGGACAGTTGAACATTAGTCTCGTTCATCATTGTTGTCAACTTGTAATCACTGGAGAAGTATCCCAATAAAACTCCAACCCAGTTATTAGAAGTTTCCCTCACCACAAAGTATATAACAAATCCAAAAGAAACTATATGCAAAGGGTTCTCCATCCATCACTCCTATTTTGTTCTTATACAATGCATACACACACACACATATATATATATATATATATATATAGAGAGAGAGAGAGAGAGAGAGAGAGAGACCACGAGACATGGCAGCACCATCACAGGTAGAAGGAGGCTGACCTTGTCATCTTAACCATGAACGACGACAACTTGTCCCTCAGTGCTCCGGCAGCAGCACTTACACACAGCAAAACCACTTGCTCTGAGTCCATGGTTACAAAGAAGTTAGTGAGATTAGTTTTGATTCGGCACACAAGTTCTTCAAGGATAATAACATTGGCTAATTTCAATTAGGATAGAGTAAGAATATGAAAGCTTGATACTACAAGAATTTTGTGATAGAATAGTACAGATTAGATCATCTTAAATGGAAAAATGAGGTAGAAACTTACACTTTTTCTTGGATATTGGTAGGTGACTTCTGGTTTCAGACCACCTACATCATTTCTTCTTGGTGAAGCTGGAGCAGCAGAGCTACTACTTGTCTTCTTCTCGTCTCGAGCTTTGTTGAATATGACAGTGAATCCTTCAGCCGAGGCAGGATTGTTGACATCCCACTCCCCAAACTTGGGTAGTGGCCGACCCTTCTCCTGCTGCATTCACAAGGAAGACTGCATGTAAAACCTACTGACACCATGGCAGAATGAAATAGGAACAGCAAAACACAAAAGAAGGCAAGCAGTAGCTATGAAGAACATACAACAACAACAAACCGTAATGTCACCACTATATGGATATAAAAGATAATATTCTTCGTTAAAGCAAAAGCATTGAAATTCTTATTTGTAGTTGTATTAAGACTTTTTAAGTCCGACTCTTCTCATACTATTAATACTATTTGTCTATTTATATCTAATCAGAGCTATATCTAATCTTCTACGATTTCTTTATCTTTTCTAGTAACTACAAACATCCACCATGACCATGAAGATCATACAATAGCTAATTAATTCTTTAACAAGCAGATTAAACAGATTCAAGCAAAGATGATCGAAGGATCCAACACTTGTTTCTGACTTATTCCGGCAACAGACATCTTCAACTAGCATGGCAGAATACCTCACAATCAATGCATTACGTTCATCTTTACCGAGCATTTGTATGGTATTAGTAATGAAAACATTAGCAGGCACTCTACATCATCATCCTCTTGTAGAAACAAGTCTTATAAACCCAGAAATTGCTCAAAAAATGGTGAAAAGAATTGGGGACAACATTTAGAAGCCAAAGAGGATCCACTGTGTATCTTCTCTTACAACACACATCACAGGGACAACAAAAAATGCTTGCATAGAAGAAATGATTCCCTGAGATTTCACTGACATCTTATTTAAGTGCTCTTCAGTACCTTGGCTTCTCAAGGTAACTTCATAACTTCCTAATCGTTCCATCCTCAATTAAATTTATGCATATGTGCTAGGAAAGCATGAGCAGTATACAATTAAGGCATAAATGTTAAGTCAACACATAAATGGGTAGCTTGGTAAAGGCTCAAACTACAAGCTGCGGAAACTTTATTGTAGATTGAGCAGCAGAACTGTCACACCTACAGAAAAATTACAGATGGAAAGAGAAAACAAATGTAGAAGGCTTCGAGCTTTTGCAACTACACAATGTGTCAATTAACTACTTGACCCATAAAAAAAGGAACAAAATTATATCTACATCAAATTGAATCAACGCAAATATTCTTCTTAGTCTGAAATTATGAAAAATATGTATCCTATGCAAACATGTCATGCAACAACAACTATGACTAGTCCTTGTTTTTAACTATTTTAGATCAGCTACATGAATCCTTCTTCCCACCACTAAGCTCCCTAGAAATACCGTGAAATGTTATTCAATGACCGAAAAAGAAATTGATTTAGCCCATCGTAATGGTGCATTCGAAAATGTTCAAATCAGCTTAGCTAATAGATTTCTAATTTTAACCTCGATTACCATCATCCTTAACAGAGCATTTTGATGAGACTGAACATCCATCTCAACATCATGTACTGTGGTGATATGAGAAGCTAATGACCACTATGTTGCAACCAAATAGAAGGAATACATGCAAACAATGAGTCAAAAATGCAGAAATTCCAAAAAGAACTTGCATGGGTTGAATCTTATAAGGGCAATTAGAAGCTCAAATCGATATCCACATGAATCTTAACTAATATTACCAGCTTTAACACATTCATGAAAACATCAAACTTTTACAAGAAGGAATAAACACATCACAACACTATTTTCTTCTGCAACATTCTGTGGTCCAAATCAAGATGATATAGCCTGCCCAAATCAAAGGATTCCTGAATTTTAAGACGTTCGAACTTTACGGACCACATCTTCGATCCAATTCCAAGAAATAAGAAATCTCGCACCATTTTTAATCTTCAGGTATTATAATTTGCCCTAATATTTACTGTAGTGGAAAAATATAGGCATACAATTTCATCAATTTCAGAACAGTGGCAGCCTACGGTTCACCAAAACAGCATCAGATCACGATGGGAAAAGAAGAAATCACTCGATTTCGACAAGAAAGGAGGAAATTTTATTTAACCGAACGCAACGAGACACACAAACACAAAATTTGGCCAAAAGAATCCCATAATAATGCGACAGAAAGAGAGATGCACTTACCGACGACATGATCGAGGAACAGAGACGAAGAGAGTATTTGGCGTTGAATAGAAGAGAGAGAGAGAGAGAGAGAGAGAGAGAGAGAGAGAGAGAGAGAGAGAGAGGAGATGGGAGGAGAGGAGAGAGAGAGAGAGAGGGGGCGAGAGCAAGTCTCGGGGGAAGAAGACGCAGCAAGCAAAAGCAGTTTTCTCGATCTAAATATAAACAACCCTCTTTGGAAATTGTCTGATAACCCTTTGAATCCTTATTTCTTCATTTCCTTCAAAGAAAAGATAGAATATTAAATTTTACAGTGACATTTGGCTAAAATAAAAAAATTAATCTATAAATAACTATCCAAATATAAATCTTGATATGTATCAATATTAAAATTGATCACACATCACCAAATCAAATCGACCCACTTTTCGAAAGTTTACATGAAAAAATTCATATCATGAATCATACTCGAAAGATTATTATTTATAAAATGATGAAAAAAAATATTTTTAAAAATTTTAAAAAAATATTCTCTCCTTCAGCTTATGTTAACATGACAAGTATGATCCGAAATATTGGTGATTTTTTTTTTTTCTACAATGGTAGGTAATGAATTCAGAATCTTTTAATATACTGTCAAAATTAATACCAATTAAGCTATCTGACACATTTATATTGGTGAGAATTCATATCTAATTCCTGGTTGATTCAATTTCTAGTGCAGCTAATAAAGTAAATATCCTTTCAAAAAGGATGATGCCAATGAACTAGATAAGATTAATGGTGCATCAAATCTCTTACTAAATATGAAATTATATTATTAGCAGGTTGAGGGGGGGACAAAAAAAAAAAAAAAAAAACCTGTTCCTTTTCCTCTCTAAAATTTTATGCAAAGAAAGAAAGCATTTTACCTCATCAAACACCAGTCCATGGTCAGATCTCACAAATTGTGGATCAAATAGAACTAATTCATCCATGCATCTATCATATATCTTCTCATTACTGACTCTTGACTGATACATGCATCAGTATTGAAACCAAGTTTTCATCACACTCATATAGCCTATAGGATGTTCCAAAATATTAATGTCATTGAAGCCACAAGTCAATGACAGGGCACAGACCATGAAGGATTGACTCCTATTGGCTTTCATCTCCCTTTCTGAACAAGGTTGAGAGTTCTGCTGCCTTGTATCAGAAAAAAGCATGCTCATGAAAGTATAAGATCCTTGAAGAGTCTTTACATGCCTGTGGACAATTGTTTCTTGCCATTTGTAAGCTTTAGTTGGCCCTTATCGAACCTTTTAACAGTGTCGAGTTCTTGTTAATGCTCGAGCACACACCGTCTTCAAAGCTCACCCTCATCCACTGTCCTCGGCGGTTAGCAGTTCATCAGCTGGCATACATAGCTCTTCCCTCTGGCACTCTTCTGTAAGCAGCCATGGATGTGCCTGATTACCTTCGGATAAAAAAGAACGGAACATTTCAATGTTGTGTATAAAAGACAGTGTTGAAGGAAATAGATTTCGACGCTCACCTTCGTCAATGGCATGATGTTTGTTTCTGTTGCTGTTGACATTAGGAACATGAGTTCATCAAATACTAAATTTGTAATTGTATGACTAGTGCTGATTATAAGCCTGGCGGTGGAACTGTGGAACCGCAACAATCAGACTGCAATTTACATCCTATAAGATTCTTCTAGCATTTAGTTTGAACTTTGAAAAAACCAGTAGAAAAAGCCAGAATAAAATTATTGTTTAATTTCCTTCTTCTCAAATATCAATATTAAAGATTCAACAAAAAGATGTCATTATTGTTTTCATTTTGAATTCGAACAGAATGTATAAACTCTGCACGACCTGAGATTAACAGCCTAATAAGGATGAATAATGAAGAAAGATTCTCTCCCCAACTTCAACAGTCACATCACTCCGTGAATAACCTAAAACGGAAACGTAATCATATTTCTAACGATTACTGAACTTTGTTAACAAAGAATTGACTTACCCGAGAAGTAAATTCTTTACTCAAAAACAGTGGTCTAAATTTAATTCTGAAGCAAGCATGCACTCATGGATACTATTCGCCTTAATCCGTAAACTTAACAGTGGCTTAACTCCATAGAATTAAATCACTTTAAGGAGATTACCTTAAGAAAAAAATTTGAGTTGGTAAGTGAGAATTATAGTTTTAGGGAAAATGTTTCAAGTCGGTAAATTCTCATAGAGAGTTTGATTTCATCTTCTTCCAGAACATAAGTTGACAATCTCAACAAATAAGAAATATTGTCAACTTTATCATGACCGGCAAGCACAATAAGAAACAACCAATGCATTTTTTTTTTTTTTTTGTCTCTATTACTCAGTATAAATCTGCTGCACCGATACCATCACTTTGGAAAAGATTTCATAAAGGCATGAGGATCACAAGATATTATTTCCAATCAATAATTTGGTTCAGGAATGAACATTTCACCACAATTACATCACCATCAATGTCTTTTATGTAACTTAATGAAGAGATTGTTGGTTCTAATAAACAAGTTGATCTATAATATAAATTTAACTTCATTATTAGTTAAATAGCATCCTTAATCACAAACAGCTTCTTCTTATCAAAGTTAGACACCCAACTTCATAGCCAGTATGAAGTTCATATTTGATTGTTTGTTCTAATAAACAAGTTGATCTATAATATAAATTTAACTTCATTATTAGTTAAACAGCATCCTAAATCACAAACAGCTTCTTCTCGTCGAAGTTAGATACGCAACTTCATAGCCAGTATGAAGTTCATATTTGAGGAATATCAAATATTACTATCATTTTGTTCGAAGAACATCAAATATTACTGTCTTTTGGCTCAAAGAATATCAAATATTACGATCATTTGCATTGCAGAATCCATTACATTTCAAACTCGATGCTGAAGCATAACAATTTTTAGATAGCACAAACACAATAACCACCAAACAGACACAAACATACAAAAGATTTGATTCTTTTTTTTTTCACCAGAGTTATTAATTTAAACAACAGAGTTAATGACATCAAATTCAATAAAGATCCCCTCACAAAAGAAATAGCAGAGTTTAATCACCAATCAAGATGCTTTATGGCATTTTGTTCATCAAAATCAAAAGTGAGAGACTAATCAACAAGAAGCAGAGAAAATATACCTGCCTTTGTCCACGAAATCCATCAGATTTCCACCCCAGATTCAAGCAGTCCATCTCAAACAATCCCTTAAACAGTAGGACTTCAACCCTAATCGCCTCTAAAACCTCATGGACTCTCTGCTCCATGGCCATCTCAATCCAAGAAACAACAAGCTCCAGGGTGATAGTCCAGATCACTTCCTCGATCGATAGCAAGCACGCTCAGCAGATCGACATGTCGAAGAAGAAACCTAAACCAGCCCAAACTGGACATACAGCACTAGACATCGAGAGCCAAATGAAGAATAAACAAAACACACTCAAGAAACCACACTAAGTTACACATTTTAGGAATGCCCCAAAGGGAACAGGGAGAAAGGATGAAGGGGACGAAGAAGCCCCAATCGATCCACCACAAACGAACCGGTAATCCACTCAAGATCCCAACTTTATCCAAACCTTAGCGTTTCCCAACCTAAATAGCCCAAGAAAAAGATGCTCTCCAAGAATCATCTGCAAGAACGGATATCCAGTTTGCTATTAGGAGATGAAATCCAGCAGCAAGAAGGATTGATATATGTATATGATCCAAGAATATAACATATTAATCACTCGCACGAGAAGGCAGGAAAGATCGCCGTGTGCTGGCCAATGGTCAGGGACGAGATGGTTGACTCTTGTAGTATTCGACGGCCATGCTGCAGATAATTACGGTTTCGCCATCGTCGGGAGGGATGGATGATCACACACAACCGTGTTTGACTTTTTGAGAAGTTGGGGATAATTACAGCTCTGCCACAAATATATATATATATATATATATATATATATATATATATATATATATATATATATATATATATATATATATATATATATATATATATATATATATATACACACACACATAGTAAAAGATTGGTTTGTGGGGAGGGTTTATGATTGGTTTCAACATTGCTGCACAATTTTTTGTTCTTTGGGACTTCTCTCTATTAGAAAAAGATGTATACATGTCTTGTCTAATGTGTGATTATTTTGATCATATAATATATAAGACAAATCCATCTTATCACAGGGATGAATCAGATGAGTTGTTCATGTGGATTGATGTTTTGATATGTATCGTCTCATGGTTGCAGCATTGCTCCACAGTTTTCTTGTTTAACCCTTCTCTCGTTATGAACACAACAATATGTATTCATGTCTGATTTGTGATGAACAAATTGATCTTATTACAAAGATAAAAGGTTCTACCATGAGTTGGAACCCCTTGAAGTTTATCCCTATTTAGATATAGGGCTAATTACATATTAGTCTTTTATAACATTTTAATCTTTATATTTTTCAAAAATTATATTGGGATCCCCTTACTCACAAAAGTAAAACATTAAGATCTCTATACAACATGAAAAAAATTAATTTTATCGAAGTTAAATATTTTACTTTCACAAGTATGGAGATCTCAATATATTTAATTATAAAAAAAAATACCTATATGTGGTTTCTTCTTGATTGCTGCACAACTTTATTGTTCAGAGTACAATGAACCATCATCACCATTTCTTTATTATTCCAACTGTAGTTTTCTTTTTCTTTGATGTTTGATTTTAATTGAGTAAAAAAAAACATGCAAAGAACCATCACCATTAAACAATCTTGAGCTCAAGCTTACCTTCGTTTATATCATTATGATCATCAAATACCAACTTAAAAGACCAAAAATGGCTGACTCCATGCCAACCACCCACAAAGCCTGCAGGAGATTTCTTCAGAAGGGATTGAGAGAAGAGAACAGTTTCAAACAGAGAGTATTAGCTTTGGAAAGGTGGAATGCTGCTGCTACTGATGTCTGTTGGGTGAACAGTTTGACCAAGTGATTAATACTGTCACATAACATGAAGCTGGAAAAAGCAATCGATCTGAGGCCACTGGGACCAACACAGATTGGAAAGGGATGGGAGAATGATGATGCATACTTGATGGAAGGAAGAAGGTGCCAAGGGGAAGAGATTGTCCATATCTTCTTTTTTTTTCTTTTTTATGTGGGAGTTAATGGAGGCCACATTCTCCCCACTTTTAGGTCCAGTGCTAATGTGTCACCTCAACCAACCTAACACTCATCAGCAAAAGCAGCATGGTTGCAATCAAAATATGGGAGAGAGATGTTTGTGCAAATAACATGGGGAGAGAAAGAGAGAGAGAGAGAGAGAGAGAGTAGGCTTTACCAGTGTGACCTGAAGAACTGGCAATCTTCCCTGCTACAATGAATGCAATTCCTGCTTGGACAAGAATCAACTTATATGGGGTCTCTCTCTCTCTCTCTCTCTCTCTCTCTCTAAACTATTATGGTTGTAGCCTTCCACATATGAAATGATCTATCTCAAACTTGAACCTGGTTTTGAACTCTGGATAAGAAAGAGGTCAGACATAGAGAATTAATGCAAATGTAGCCAATATGGACTCCAAAGGAGTTACTGCTATGTCACAATACTCTGATATATCAGAAAGTAGAAGAATGAAACAGCCTACATTAACAATAACCAGTCTTCTGAATAAAAAGTGTAGGCAAATGCATCAAGGTTATGAGAACATACGATATGATACAGTTATTAGACATAGACCAGATCAAGTAGTCATACTTGGTGCTTAATTCCAACTCTCAAGTGCAGCAAAATGTAGGGCTGGGAAAAGAGAAGATTGCCTCTTCAGTATTTGAATGACCCCCTGGCACTAAGATTTGTTGAATCCTGCCGACTAACATGGTCATCACATCCATTACTTTGAAGCCTCTTGACGGGGGCTGAATTCACGAAATCTATGCCCTGGTTGCCCATCTGCAGCACTTCTTCAGGTGAAAGTATCTTTATGCACGACACATTGTTTACAAACTCCCTAGAATGAACAATGAAAAGAAATGCTGATTAAGCATAAATGAATTGCCAAAACAAATTCGTCAAAGAAGATGGGAAGAATTGTAGCTAATGAAAATAAATGGGGAATCTATTATAGAGGCAAAGCGGTGTCCCATTGCCAAGGCAAAACAGATTAAAGCATCAGTGGTTGGCCAAGAAAAATCAGATGAGAAAAGTCTACTACAACCATTGCTAAGGAATGCAATTTTCGAAAAGCTACCTGAGAGAGTATTATACATTCATGACATTAAGAGAAGAACTTACTGCCAAGGATCATCGCCAACAAGAAGGACATCATTCTCCCGGTCGACAAAAACAAGCTGCCAGCCTGATCTCAAAGGGTCCTCCAATTGGCCTTCCAGGCCAAAAAGACACCCAAGCTCACTGCGTAACTCATGGTAGCTGCTAAACTTGGTCATGTCCAGTGTCCTCCCAAATGAATCTGATTTATATACCTGTGATCATTTGACAGCACAATGAGTAATAACTACAACAACATGCAAAGCTTGCATTCATGAGGAAACCTATACTCAAGACAATGCTTCCAATGTTTTGCTTTTTCTGAAACGAAATACCAATAAAAGAACTGCAAGTTAAACTAAAATAAATAAGTAAATATCCACCTTAACAAACAATCCACTCTGCGGATTTGCTTGATCAACATTCTCATGGGACCTCAAAAATCTTGATTCATCCAAACCATTGCAACCACTCAATGCTCGATTGACAGCGAAATTATTTCCGGAGGAACTCAGTAAATTGCATGTGGCATACAAGTTTGTTGAACAAGTCTCAGTGACACCAGTGTTGAGGCTTGGAATGCCATTCTGCACTAGAATTGATGAGTCAACATTGACACCAAACAAGTGCTGGTTTTGGGTATCCATGTTACCATCTCGACTTGCTGAGCATTCTTTTCCAGGAAAAGGTGGTAACATAACAGAATACAGGGAAATATTAGGTTGTGTTGCACCTAATTGTTCTACATGCGAAAGCACACTTTGAGCTCCCAAAGGGAGCCCTGACTCAACTGCAACTCGCTTGGATGACCAGGGACTGGAAGTAACTGGTTGACCATATTTTGGCAAACTAAGTTGTGATGTTTCTTCTGAAGAAATTTGCCGGAAAATACCATGAAGAGGAGAGGCATTGGATGCTGAAACAGAGTTACCATTGGAATCTGGGAAGTCCTTCAGCTGGGAAGATGGGGAAATCATGTGCAATGTGGTTGATTGGGATTGAGAACTAGAGCTAAGCTGTAAAAGATTTGAAGCAACATAAGGTACTTCTTGATAACCAGACCATATCTTCTGCTGCTGAATTTGTTGACAATGTGGTGTCTGCAGATGCAGATCCTGCTGCTGCTGCTGCTGCTGCTGTGGAACATGCTGTTGCCCTTGTTGAGCAAATGAATGGCCCCATTGCAAATGATGCTGAAGAAGTTGTGACTGATTCTGGCTCTGGACCTGATTGTCTTGTGTGGCTTGAAGGAAGGATTGCTGAGACTGAGCTTGCTCACGCTGTAGAATCGGAGTGGATATATTAGCTGAGTTCTGAGGTTGCTGGAATTGAAGCATTGCAGGAGAGACCTGCTTTGTAGGATCTATGGTCCTCATTTCCTGAAGCACTCCTGTAGTCATTGCCTGATACATGTCAGGTTGTAGACCAAGCATTAAAGCATCAAGTCTTGGCTGCATCCAAGGTGTAACACCAATACCCCGGAAATTTAATGACTGAATTGCTGGGTTTCCACCATCTCTAAGCCGCATCAGAGGTGAATTGAGACTGATATCATCATTTCCACCTACATAAATTGGAAAGTACACCAAGTTGAATGATAGTATAGTCAGAACATGTTTTAAGCATATTACCATGGAAGATCATCAGGCTTTCCAAGAGCAAAATGCTTGCTGGTGACTAATGTTCTGATTGCTCAAGTTTCCTTAACAAGTACCATGAAAGAAGGGCAATCCAGTGGGCCATGGGCGCTTAGGACCAAGAGGAAAGGAAGATGGATACATTGGAAAGGTTGTTAGAGGCTCAATCTCCCAAAGTGATACCCTAGGCTGCTTCTCTCCAGCTGTTGACTCATCCCAGCCAACCTGCACCAGCAGTAATACCAAAATAATGATGACCAATTGAAAATAATTTTATTCCTATAAATCAATTTGGCAGAATTGATGAGACTGCCTCGTAGATTTTTAAAAGTACAATTCTTTCAAGGAAGTATTCCCTACTGAAATTAGAAAGATGGTTATTTGCATTATCTTTACCTTTAGGGAACGCCAATGTGAGTTTGGCCATCGGGCAGGGTCAAGATCGCTAATCCCTGTAATTGTGCCCATGTATCTGAAAATTTAGAGTACAAATGTCATGACATGATTTTATAGAATGTCAAAAGAGGTTGTACAAATTAAAACACATTATTTAAGCAGTAACCATAAAAAGGAAAATTAGAAAACGGGAACAAAACTTGACAGTATATAATACCAAAGAATCAGAATGACTAAAGAATAGGGGCAAGAAAGGTGCTCACCGTCGAACACTTGACTCTTCAGTTTCAAACAACATCCGGAAACGCAAACCCACAGAAACCCGGGTGTGATATACTGCCTTAACATACTTAGCCAGTGGAATCACAAATTCAGAAGGACTTGCCCTGAAAAAATATACTATTGGAAAATTCTGTGGACAACGTTAGAAAAACGACATTTTGCAGAATGCCCCACATTTACCTTGGGTTATAGAAAATGGTGAATCGGCTATTTGTAGCAGCAGCATGAGCAGCTGCAGCAAGAAGGCCAATGTGCATGCTATCACTAGACAGTACAGATGAAGGCATAAACATTTGAGGTCGATTGGCATGCCGAATACCCAAAAGCAATTGATTGTTTTCATTCCTAAGGAAGCAAAATTTTTGTTGGTAACAATTAAACAGAAATGCACAAAAACTTCAAATAAAACAAATTTGATGATGATACTAAACAAAAAAAAAAAGCTCAAAAATTGCAATTAAAACAAGTTTGATTATGATACCAGATAAAAAGAACAGAATCCCCTGCAACAAGTCTCTTTGCACTCACAAAAATACTCCATCCTGTAGTCAGAAGATGCCTCTTTGGCTGACCTGCATTATGAACAGCAACTTTTAATTAGAACATTATGTTCAGAAACTAGCAATCACTGACATAGGCAACTTAGCAATGACATTTGGTTGGGACATCCTCAGTAATCAAGCACAGAGTCAACACATGATAAAGAACACCACAACAAATATGTAAGATTAGACGGGAAGCTATTGTTTTAATCTAAAAGCACACAAGAAGAAATTCCATGACAGATCAAGCAATGAAAAATTAAAGAAATGCGCAGGTCCAGGATCTTATATAAAAAAAAGAGAAAAAAATTTCATCTTCAAATTAGATAAGGTAAGAAAAGTACCAGCAACTTCCATTTGCTTAATCAACAAGATTTTAACAACAATATCATATTACAAAAGACACATTACACATAATACTAACAAAAAGATAACATAGCATGTACACACCACGAAAAATGTGACGGAACTTCCATTCATTGCCATGAAGGTCTCTTGCAACTAACTCCTGAACTGGAGGCTGCTGCGAGAAGTCCTTCAGAAATCCACAGGCAAGAGCAGGATATTGTCAGACATTTATAGAACTCCAAATTAAACCCAGTCAACATAATAAAAAAAAAGTACCTACCAAAGGAGGAAAAACTTTTTCTGCAGATCGACGAGGAACAGAGAATCCACCATGAGTACTGGTGTCACTTGCAGTCAACGTCTTACAGAAGTAATTTGTTGGTTGTTTGCTGGAGGTACCCAAATCATTAGGGAAATAGGGGTCTTTTTGCTCTTGCTGCATATTAGATCAAATAGAAGAATGAAAATGAAAGATATTGCAATTGTGATTAAGTAAGGCAAAGGCACAATGATATAGTTCATTACTGGGCTCAGTGGTTGCAATGTCATCTGAGCATAAACTTCATCAGTCTCCACATCTGCCTGTAGAAGATGTTCATTTGTTCATTTTTTCAGTTTATCTAATGCATTTATATAGTTGACAGCAAAACAGGAAGGTACATAATCATCATAGGCAAACTTACATGCATAGTAACATTATGCAGCTGACAGATCAGCTGGGGAGGTAAGCTTGGGTAGTTGGGGATTTGAGAGTCAATTTCTTTATTGGTTGATACAGCTACCTGAGGACAAATCTGAAATTGTTAAAGAAATGCCTGACAGAATGTATAACTGGTTGCTAGGGCACCATGATTTAAGAATAATAATCCACCAAAAATTACAAGAAGGTGATGTCAGCATTGTTGGAGATCCTTGTATTGCTTAAATGTATAAAAGCTGATTTAAAGTAGACTAAAACAACTGACCTGCTCACTGTGACCCTGTGGGAAATATACCACCCGACTTCCAACAGCTGGTAATGAAACTAGAGGTCCCGCACATGCATGCCATAACTCGGAGTTCAGGCACCGTGTTTCTTCTGTATAAGAGGGCACATAATAAAAAGCCAAGAATCAGAATCAACACAGAAGCAGATGATGAGAATATAGATAAAGTAATAATAGTATGAAGATAACAACTAGAAATAACAACAATAATGATATCCCAGGGGATTATTCAGAAAAGAGATATGCACAATTATTTTACTACATCTTATCCATATATATATATATATATATATATATATGGATTTTTGAGCTGCAAGAATAACATAGAACAATAGAACTAGTGATCTGATAACACAATTTTCATGCTAAACATGAAAGAAGTGGATAAAGAGCTACCTTCTTGTGACTGATTGGAGATATTTGAAGATATGAGCCTCATCTTTGGTAGTTGAGGCGAAGCTTATTGCAGGAGGAAGCACACACTCATACTATCAAGGTTGCTCCTTTCTGTCAGCAAACAACTGAAAACCTTGAGCACAGGCACTTCAGGCAACAAAAGCTCGAATCTTTTTGACCCAAGGATATGGTTGTACCTTGCCTCTTTCCACGAGAGCGCAAGCTCCACTATTTACTTACAACCAAAGTTGCTCCTTTTTGTCAGCAAACTGAAATCTTTGAGCACAAGCACTTCATGCAACAAAACTAAGATCTTAGTTTTACCTTTGCCTGTCTCCACTAGAAAACATGCTCCAACTTTTTACCCCTTTACTCGTAAATTAGGAAGACTTCAATCTATGAAAGCTACTTATCAGACATATAAAAAGACTAACAGGCTTGGCCTAATCCATATGGAATACCTTTGCAAGAAACGGCCACTTTCAATTCCTAAGCTTCGATCTGCATTTGCTAGGTTTACAGACAGCAAATTTTAACATCAAAAGAAAATATTGGACTTAGCACCAGAATCGCAGATCCGAGAGATTTCAGTTTCTCAAGCTTATTCAATTTGTCACGAAGACACCTACTGTAACCCTTCACCTCAACCACTACATATTCCTCCGCCTGATGCTCAAACTTAAACCCAAAAAGCTGACTTCAGAAGGGAGAAAGAAAGAACCAAGACAGCAGCTACCTCAACCCAACCCACCGAGCTGAAACCCCATAAAAAGATGAACTCTTTTAACCTCACTCAAAGCCCAAGCTTCAGTGACCTCATACAACAGCTGAAATCACGACAACAACAACCATCCCACGCATTCTGATAAGAAAACCCAAACGGGCAGCAGCCGGATCTCCCCTCCAAACCAACCACCAAAAGGAGCCGCCTTTCCCGGGAGAACCACGACCTCAAAGCCCTACCTCGGCATCGACCGAGAACCTGAACAAAGAGCTCCGCAAAGCCTAGCCTGAGCTCCCCGGCCGCGGGCGTTCCCCCTGGAACACCATGCACCCGAGATCTCCTCGGCCAAAGCACTGCGGGACCGAGATTGGCACCACACAGTGGCCCTTCGGAGCCAGGAGCAGTTCGTGGCCACAGATCTTTCTCTTGGTTTGATCGAACGCTCTAAAAGTATGGACTTCGATAGGGGGTGCTTCGTATCGGCCTCCAAGAAAGCAGAGAACACTGATCTCTCTCTCTCTCTCGCTCTCGATGTGGCTCTTTGAATATGAAGCAGTCCAAAAAATCTCATAGTGTTTTACATTAATATGATATAATATATTAGATATTTGTTATCACATATATTTAATCTATTAATTTAATAAATTTGAACTACTGATATAAAATATTTAGATCAAAATTGTAGCTCATCACATTCTTTTCTATCAATAGTAGTGGTTTCATATGTGCTGCCGTTCTAATATCACATGTCACATAAACGTGTGACATATTAGGGTGACTCACTCTCATGTCTACGTAGCGGAATCATGTGATCGATATAACGTTAGTCATCTAACGAACATGTCAACTTCCACGATCGACACGATAGAGTCATGTGATCGACACAACAAAGTGGCTTGGCCAATATAATGGCGCCACTTGGTCAACACGTCGACTCCCACAATCAACATGATGGAGCCATGTGATCGACACAACATGGTTGCATGTTCCGCCCCCCGTTAGCGCTTGCCAAGTAGACGCGGTCTGCCTCCGTGTTTGTTGAGTAAGCACTGTTGGTTCAGGCCCCTGTGCGCTAGTTCGCCCGCGGTTGTCTCGACGCAGAGTTGGAGCTCGGTCGGATGGGTAGAACCTAGGGATCCGGCACGGGTGGTCGGCTGCTAGAGTGGTGGAGCTCGGGTCGGGCGGAAGTGCCCCAGCTCGGACTAGCCGCCATTTCCTGCAGGAAGGTCAGGTCGGGTCGGTTCCCGACGTGACCCCTTCGATGGTCAAGTCAGTTTAGTGGTTGATTTCGCGATCCCCTTGCTCCGTAGAGGCGCAGGGGCCTTTATAGCGAGAGTAACGGGGTCTTCGTACCTGAGTCTCTTATTTTCTTTATTGCTTACCATACCGCTGCACCTCACCATGCCGTCCGTGGTCCTTGCGGCGAGGACTGCGCTTGTGGGTAAGGGGTGTCGACCTTGCCCACCTTACATGTGTCAGGTCGGCCGTATAACCGATGATCCCTCCATGCCTGCGTCAGGCCAGCTTCCCCGTGTCGGGTCGGCCACGTTGGCGGGCCAGTTGTCCGGGGGCGCGAGGACGTGGCGGCCAAGTCAATATTTATCATATCATCCCCCCCCCCCCCCCCCCCCCCCGAGAAGACCTTCTCGAGGTTCCCGATTAGGGTGCTGAGGATGAAGTCTTGTGTTGAGCCGTCAGTTTGCGGTGACGTTAGACTAGTCCTGAAAGCCGGCTGATCTGACCGGCCGGGAGTTGATCCGACCGAGCAGGGCTCGGGAAAGGGATTGGCCGAGTTTCGTATCTGGGAGTTGCCTCGACCGAGCTGGAGCTCGGGAACATATTGGACCGAGCGGGGCTCGGGAATGATCCGACCGAGCAGGAGCTCGGGAACTAATCCAAGCAAGAGCTTATTCGACCGAGCAGGAGCTCGGGAAAGGGACTGGCCGGGTTTCGTATCCGGGAGTTGATCCGACCGAGCCGGGGCTCAGGAACTGACTGGACCGAGCGGGGCTCGGGAATGATCCGACCGAGCAGGAGCTCGGGAACTAATCCAAGCAAGAGCTTATTCGACCGAGCAAGGGCTAGGGAGCTGATACGAGCAAGGGTTAGCCAGACCAAGCAAAAGCTCGGGAATTGATCTTGGGACTTGGCCGAGAGGGTGAACTTGGGCACAAATCCTGGGGATTTGGCCAAGAAGGTGAACTCGGGCACGAATCCTGAGGGTTTGGCCGAGAAGGTGAACTCGGGCACGAATCCTAAGGGTTTGGCCGAGAAGGTGAACTCGGGCACAAATCCTGAAGATTTGGTCGAGACGGTGAACTCGAGCATGAATCCTGAGGATTTGGCCGAGAAGGTGAACTCGGGCACGAATCCTGGGGATTTGGCCGAGAAGGTGAACTCGGGGCACGAATCCTGTAGATTTGGCCGAGACGGCGAACTCGGGCATGAATCCTAGGGATTTGGCCGAGAGGGTGAACTCGGGCATGAATCCTGGGGATTTGGCCAAGAGGGTGAACTCGGGCACAAATCCTGAGGATTTGGCCAAGAAGGTGAACTTAGGCACGAATCTTGAGGATTTTATCGAGAAGGTGAACTCGGGCACGAATCCTGAGGATTTATCCAATTATTACATATGACCCCCCTTTTTTTCGGTGCCTTCAGCATAGGGTTTCAGTCGATGCAGTGATGCACTTAATGCGTTGGGTGGCCTTTTGGGGCGGCGGCACTTTGTTTTGCCTCGGGAAGCTGAAACGACACCCTTGGATGCTATAAATTTCATACGGTCAAGCTGAGACCTCACTTGTTCATTCGGCCCCTCTTTTGCTTCTCCCTCGGACCCCCTTAGCCACCCAGCGTCCCTTCAGTCAGTGTTTTTTGAATAGGTTAGAATGACCTCCTCGGACTCTTCGAGTAGCGTTAGGGTCATCTCTTCCCCGGGGTGATCCTGAGGTCGGTTCCTCGGGAGCATCTTCGGGGCCCCCGTCGTCAGTCGACGCGAGGGTCCTAAGGGATCTGGAGGTCATGAAGGCGGATCATGACCTAGATACGGCAGTGACCGAGGGGTCACTTGCTGTGATTAGGGGGCGATACAGCATCCCAATCAAATTCGGGTCGCATGTTCCGTAGCCCGGGCAGCGCCCCTATGGTTCGGATGCTCCCGACATGTGCATCTCGGTGGATGCTCTGGAGGCCGATCTCCGGTTTCCTTTGCATCCGCTCATAGAAGAGTGCCTAAGGTGGTGGAGGATCTCCCCCAGCCAGGTAGCGCCCAACTTGTGGCGCTACCTCGTCGACTTTCTAGGCGAGTGCCGAGGAGCCGGGATTACCCCGACCCGGGACTTGTTTATGGCGTGTTTTCGCCTCTGTAAGAGTCGGGGCGGCTACTATCTCACCGCCCGAGTCGGTTTCTGAGTCAGCGGGGCGCCTTCCAACAACAAAGGTTGGAAATCCCGCTACCTTTTTGTGAATGGTCCGGTCTGGGGGTTCAGGCTTGACTGGTCGGCACATCCGATTGACAATGCCTCCCCGTACTTATCCGAGGAGGAATTCATCCTGGTCAGTAGACTGAAGGGAATCCTTTCCTCTTCATGTGTGATCAAGGAGATGACCGAACTTTGGCTGGTCGAGGCGGGTCTCAGCCTGGCCTCTAGGGGTATTATCATGTTTGCCCTAATTCAGCTTTCCAGGTCGTTTTCTATCCTGTGAGTCGGGATGCAGATCAGATGGACCTTAGCGACCTGTGCGGGATGCCCAAGATGTCCAGCGGTAAGGCCCCCTCCAAAGACCTCATCGAAGAGGCCGATCGATGCGCCGACTGGGCAGGCCGATGACCCGGCTCGACGACACAAAAAGGTGAAGGTGCTGACGAGGAGGCACAAGTCTCGACACGACGAGGGGGAATCTCGCTCCCACTCCAAGGACAAGAAGCCAGCAGCACCGTCGGAGGAGCCCGACACGCCCGTCGAGTCCGATGAGGGGGGCGCTTCGCAGGTTCATCACCGCCCGAGGTCGATGAAGGACCTCTTCAAGATGAAAGTTCACAAGGATGACGCAAGATATTATACCCTGCAAATGTCCGCTCTGGGGCATCAAGACCCCGACAAGGAAATGAAGGCCAGATGGAGAGGTTTGAAGAACTCGACGAAAGTCTGGAATGACTCATCGACCGCAGAGGAGTTCGAGAGGGGACTTGTCCACCCTCAGCTGGCGCGGGAGCTATACACGCTCCCTTCGGAGGTCTTGCTAGCCCGAGCTGCCAAGGAAATGGTTTTGGTAAGCTCCCGACCTTTGTCTCGGTATCGTAAGTTTTCCTTTTGCCGAGCTCTTATCAATTATTGATCTGTGCAGAGCCAACACTTCCAGATGGCGCTCTTCGATCGAGTTCACGATGCGGGCCGGCTAATCACGTTCATGGATTACCGGATCTCTCAGCTTCAGCAGGAACTCGACACCCTGAAGTTTGGCGGGGGTCCGGAGGCAGTCGCCAAGGCCGAGGAGCGTGCATCCGAGTTAGGACAGGAGCTCGAGAAGACTAAGCGGGAGCGAGACAAAGCGCTCTTGTCGCTCGAGGCATCCGAGAAAGACTTGAGCGAGGTCCGGAGCAACCTGGCTGAGGTCCAGCGGTTGCTTAAGGAGGCGCGAGTCAGGGCTCGGAAGATGGACGACGAGCTACTACAGGCCGTGAAGGCTCTGGAGAACGCCCGAACCGAACTGCCCAGGCAAGCGATCATCAAATACAAGGAGTCAACCGACTTTAAGGAGGGGCTGAAAAGGATGGGCCAAGTCACCTACGAATACGAGTATCGGGTGGCGGGTGTGATGTTCACGTGGTGCTGGACGATCTCTGGGTTGACCCCTGACATATCATTTGGAGACCATGCGAAGACATCTTCATTCTTTCGCAGGAACTCGACCAGTTGAATTTGTTGGCCCTCTATGAGTTTCGACCCGACCTTCGCCAGCCTGTCCGGGCGGCTTGGGTCGAGGGGCACCTCCAGAACTTGTTCTGCTGGGTGGGGATCCCGAGTGCTATCCTCAGGGTTTTGGGGAACCACAACGGCTGATTGGGTCTTCGGCTTCTTCGATAATGTTGTTGTCGCTAAATAACATTGCCTAGATTCTCTTGGGTCGCTCCTGACCTCGCCAACCCCTACTCGGGTCGGGAACTTTAGAAGCCGGTGATAGGTCGAAACGATCACCTTGAGCCGGTTGAGGGTCGAGCGACCGATAATGGCGTTGTACGCTGATGGGAGCTTTACCACCATGAACGACACCATAAGAGTCTTTGACCTCGGCTCTCCTCCGAACGTAACAGGAATCGCGGTCACCCCCACGGGAGAGACGAAGTCCCTGGTGAACCCTGTCAAGGTAGACGTTAGAGTGACGAGATCTTTATCGGTCAACCCCAATTTCTGAAAGGCATCAAAATATAAGATGTCGGTCGAACTTCCCGTGTCAATCATAACTCTATTAACGTAGGCGTTACCCATGCGGATTGAGATCACCAACGCATCATCATGGCATGGGAACTCCTCACCTCCCGACTTGAACGTGATGTTGAGGTCTTCGTCATGTGCCGGCTTCTTCCCGACCTCAAATCGTGCATAGGCCTTGCGCGTCGAGGAGTTGTCACCGCCTGAGGCTGGCCCTCCGAAGATGACGTCGATTTGCTTCTCGACTGGACCTTTGGGTCGGGGCGACGAGTTCCGAGGGGGTCGGCTATCGGGGAGTGAGGATTGGTCGCGGACATACCGACGCAGGTGTCCGCGCCGGATCAGGTCTTCAATTTGATATTGCAGGTCACAACATTCCTCAATGTCATGGCCGTACTCCCTGTGAAAATGATAATACCTCCTTTTGTTGCGCCTCTCGGAGTGCGACTTCATTGGGTTTGAAGCCTTCAAGAGGCCCTTCTCCCGAATTTGAAAGAAGATTTATGTCCGAGTCGAATTGAGGGGGATCGGGCGGGGGGGGGGGGGGTCTTGACAGCAACATGCCCGACATGTCCTCCCTTCTTTTCGACGGCGGCGGGGGGTGTACTCGGGGCTGCTCCACCCGGGGGCGCTTCGTCTCGTCCCGCTTGCCCACCACCAACGTCTCGGAGACCATGTATTGATGCTCCTGTTGCAGTATCTCGGGTAGCATTGCCGGCGGTCGCTCGATCATTGACCAGAAGAACCTCGACGGTCTCAGTTCTGTTAAGAATGTCTGGATGGCTAGGGATGAATGGAGGTCTGTAATTCCTTGGACCTGTGAGGTGAACCGTCCCACAAACTGGGAGAGGGGCTCGTCGCTCTCTTGGACCAACCCCAAGAGGGAGGTAGTGGTCGGTTTGGGGCGTACACTCGTCAGGAAGTTTAATTCAAACTCTTTTGCCAACAGATCAAACGAAGATATAGAAGCAGGTTTGAGACGAGAATACCAGGTCCTAGTCGGTCCTCTCAGGGTGGTCGGGAAAGCCCGACACATCAGCGCGTCAGACGTATTGTACAGGGCCATTTGGGTGTGGAATGCAGCGATGTGCTCTGTCGGGTTGCTGCTGCCATCGTAAGGCTCGAGGGTCGGGAGTCTGAAGGTGGCATTGAGAGGCTTGCCTTGTATCTCGGGAGTGAATGAAGAACTGCCTTTAGAGCTTTCTCCAATCTCCCCTCTTGATTTAAGGACCTCCTTTTGGACCTCGTCAAGCCTCTGATGGACTTGGCGGGCTTGTTCTCTCAGGGAATCGGTGGTGTCGGACGATAGGCTATCGAAGTCGGGCCCGGTTTGAACCGGATCATAAGAGCGACTTTGCGACGGAACTGGCGCCGGAGTCGGGGAGGCTGCGCGAGCTTCCACGACTTGGCGCTGTGGTGGTTTCGTTTCAAGCAGGGCCCCCCGGTTCGGGGCTACTGGCAACTCCGTTTGCGGGAGTGCCGTCGGGGGAGCCGGTTGGTGAGTTACGGGACTATGGTTTGCACCATACCTGCGAGTGCTTGGACCTGGCTAGTGAGGCCGAGGAAAGCCTCGACTGTGACAACGAATGGAGTAGGGTTGGATGCGGGTGAGGAAAACTCTGGGTCAGTCATCATTCTCCAAAAATGATTTGGGGTCAGCGTTGCTGCGGTGACCTCCTCGGTTGGCTGAGGGTGGTTAGGTTCCGGGTGATGCTCCGCACCCGAGTTCCCAAACGGGCGTTCTTGCGACATGGGCCCTCTTTCTAGCGCCAAAAATGTTAGTGGGAAATCTGGCGCTTGCCCAGTAGACGCGGTCTGCTTCCGTGTCTGCTGAGTAAGCACTGCCTGGTTCAGGCCCGTGTGCGCTAGCTCGCCCGCGGTTGCCTCGGTGCAGAGTTGGAGCTCGGTCGGATGGGTAGAACCTAGGGATCCGGCGCGGGTGGTCGGCTGCTAGAGTGGTGGAGCTCGGGTCGGGCGGAAGTGCCCCAGCTCGGACTAGCCGCCGTTTCCTGCAAGAAGGTCAGGTCGGTTCCCGACGTGACCCTTCCGATGGTCAAGTCAGTTTAGTGGTTGATTTTGCGACCCCCCTGCTCTGTAGAGGCGCAGGAGCCTTTATAGCGAGAGTAACGGAGTCTCTGTACCTGAGTCTCTTATCTTCTTTATTACTTATCATACCGTTGCACCTTACCATATGCCCTCCGTAGTCCTTGCGACGAGGCGCACATAGTCGTCGGTTTGACTTTGGCCAGCAAATGTAACAGCTCCGAACATCTACTATAAACAAGGAATCTAAAGTTACGTCTTAGAATCATATAACAGATACATTAGAATTGTTTGATTTGTCAACTAACCTAATCATTGAAGTCGGAAGAACTCGACACAATCGAGCAAATTATACAAACGATTCTCAATGGAGTCCGACTTAAAATCAGCTCGGAAAAGAAACCAGATTGGCTTCGAATTGATTTCCAATTCCGACAACCAAAAACTACTAACATGACTAAAAAATAATTAATAATATTATACTCTCTTTTTATTTATATATATATTTTAATATGAAATCAAATAGGAGTGTCAAATTCTTCCTCATATCTGTTGTTTCAAAGGGAGATTTAAGATTTTGTATTTTCCTAAATCAAATACAATTCCATGTTCAAAGAAGGGGAGTGTCCAATCTACTGCTCCATGGCTGGCAACAATGAGCATGTGGGGGATGATATGGTTTAGGAGATTAGAACAGTAGCAGCATTAAGAAGATGATGTAGTTTGAACTGATTGAGCTGTGACTGAGAACACAACTCTCTTTGGGTAGCTTTTTGTGATGGGAAAAAGTGTTTCTTTCGTGATTCCTGTTGTTCTTGATGCTCGACATAAATCTCCATCACTCATGAACTCTCTCTCCCATGTCTGATCTAACCTAATTCACTTTTCAAGCAAAACACACACTGTCATTTGTTCACTGAGCTCTTGGGAAGTCTGCCCGAGATGGATTATGAGCTTTTTCTGATGTGACCGATCTCAAGATCATATAAAACTTAGTGTCGAGTGTATGCCTAACGAGGCTGTCTCAAGATCGGTAAAAGGTGAGAAAAATTAAATATCTCATATAGTGAGAGAAAGAGAGTATTCATATTGTATCGAAAAGAAAAGGTCCCCTTCGCCCAAACTAAATATGGTTGGAGAAGGTGTAGGTGACTCTGGTGATTCAGGCCATTAACGAGATCTTTAGGTATTTAAGGATCGTATGATTTGTGTGAAACATTTCTCATGTAGAAGAATAAAATTAATTTATCACCATTATCTAATAATAATAATAAAAAAAATACATTGTTGCTTGTTTCATCAAGATACCTAATCATCTGGTATTTGTCAGCATCAACCAAGTCAAGCCAAAAAGAAAGAAAAGAAAACTTCTTTGATGGCAGCTTTTAATAGGTGCTGATCATTAGGAAAGATAGGAAATGAAGCAGTCTGATATGTCAAATGCTTAACCTTCTTCATCTGAAAACAGCAAAAGCAATGGGAATCTTGAAACTTGCAAAGGCTCATTGGCTACCTGAACTCTTTCTCAAGTGAATGATTTCTTGTGGTGCATGATCTCAATACCCTAACATGCATACACTGCACCCAATGCTTTGCTCTAAAAAGGTCTGAGAGCTTTAGGAGTAAATGATTTCTTGTGATGGAGATTTGGAAAAAGGCTGAACATAGTATGGTGACTTGGTGACCATGCTTTAAAATAACTAGACAAGCAATGTGATATATGGTTGCAAATGGAAAGGGGTATCAACAAAAAAGAAATAAGCCAAGGCCATGTGTTGTGAAGAGTGATGAGGAGAGATGTTCACTTTTGCCTACTTGCAAGCTTATCAAACTTGAAATGAGTTGCTAAGATAGAGAGTCTAATGCATATCCAAACCAGCATAGAGTTCATCACTGTTTATGTGAAGCCCTACCTCCAAAATGATGATGTTATTAATTACAAAGGAGTATGCAATCTTACAGTGTAGCAGTGGCAAACAGTAGCATCTGTAGTCCAAAGTTAATTGGTTGATGAGGGAGATATGAAACTGACTGCAGTCTGAATACTTGGGAAGAGCTTCTTTTGCCTTGGGTTGCTTTGATGCAAGTCATCAGAAGAAGAAGAAGAAGAGGTGCTGTTTCTGATAGAGCAAAATCCGACCTGGCTGCCAAGTCATCACACCTTCGGACAGCTAAGCCACTGACGCGGCCAAACCGACGTGACCGGTCAACCGGATGTACGAAGGGTACCAGGTGCCGTACCATCGACCTGGCACAGGTAAGGTCGACAACCCCTACCTGCAGGCGCACGCTTCCCCACCAGTACGGAGGCAAGGCGTGAGGCGCGGCAACATGGTGAGTCATGAATGCGGTAAGGTCGTCAGGTACGAACAACCCACAGCACCCACTATAAAAGCTCCTGCACCTCCACAGGGCAGTGGGATCGCAAAAAGACCACAAAACTGACTTGATCGTCGGAGGGGTCACGTCGGGAACCTACCCGACCCGACCTCCTTGCAGGAACCAGCGGTCGACCCCGGCAGGACGACCTCTTCTCCACCAAGGCTCCGCCACTCCAGCATCAGAACTCCCGAACCGACCCCTGAATCACCGCTCATCCGAACCAGCTCCGCCCCGTGCCGAAGAAATTGCGAAGCGGGCGAACCAGCGCACACGGGCCTGGACCAGCAAAGGCTTGCTCGACACATTTAAAGGCGAAACGCGTCCACCTGGCAAGCCCCAAAAAAGACACTATCATTTTGGCGCTAGAAGGAGGGCCCATGTCGCCGGAACGCTCACTCGCTGACTCGGCACCAGAGCGCCGAACGGAACCCGATCACCCTCGGTCGACCGAGGAGATCCCGGCTGCTATGCCGACTCCCAATCGCTTTTGGAGAATGATGACTGACCCCGGGTTCCCGTCACCCGCATCCAATCCTGCACTCCCCATGGTCACCGCCGAGGCCTTCCTCGGCCTCACCAGTCAAGTCCAGGCGCTCGCGGGCATGGTGCAGACCATAATCCCGTATCTACCGCAACTGGTGCAGTCGGCAGCACACCAGTCAGCGCCTCCGCGGGCGGAGTCTCCGACGGCCCCAAGTCGGGGAATCCCACCCGCCGCCGAGGCGCCACCGCCACGTATCACCGAGGCCCCTCCACCTCGGATCCCGGCTTCGCCGACGTCAGTACCAAGCCGATCACAAAGCCGCTCTTGCAACCCGACGCCGACTGAACCTGATCTCGACGTCCTATCAACTGATTCCACCGACTCCTTGAGGGAACAGGTTCGTCGAGTCCATCGACGACTCGACGAGGTTCAGAGAGAAGTCCTCAGGTCGAAAGACGAAGCAGGGGAGGGCCCAAAAGGGGGCTCCCCCTTTACCCCTGAGATACACTCAAAGCCCCTGCCGCCCACATTCAGGCTACCTGCCCTCGAACCCTATGACGGCAGCGGAGACCCAAGGGAGCATATTGCTACGTTCTGCGCCCAGATGGCCCTGTATGACACTTCAGAGGCACTGATGTGTCGAGCCTTCCCGACCACCCTCCGAGGATCGGCCAGAAACTGGTATGCCCGGCTAAAACCCGCCTCAGTACCATCATTTGATGTATTGGCAAGAGAATTCGAGTCCAATTTCTTGGCAAGCGCGCGCCCAAGGCCCACCACAGCCTCACTCCTCGGGATGGCCCAAGGGAGCGATGAGCCCCTCTCCCAATTCGTGAGAAGATTCACCTCACAAGTACAGGGCATTCCGGACCTCCATCCGTCGCTGGCCATCCAGGTGTTTCTGACGGGACTGAGGCCCTCTAGGTTCTTCTGGTCGCTGATCGAGCGGCCACCAACAACTCTGCCCGAGATGTTGCAGCGGGCACATCAGTACGTGGCGGCCGAGACTCTCATAGCCGGCAAGCGGGACGAGGCGAAACGCCCACGGGGCGAGCAGTCTCGGGGGCATCCAACCCCGCCTCTCAGGAAAAGAGAGGAGAGGTCGGGCCTGTTACCAGCCAGACCTCCTCCAATCCCCCTCAATTCGACCCGAACCGAGATCTTCCTCCAAATACGAGAGAAGGGACTCTTGAAAACACCAAGCCCAATGAAGTCGCATCCTGAGCGGCGTGACAAGAGGAGATACTGCCGGTTCCATCGGGAGTATGGTCACGACACCGAGGAATGTCGCGACCTCCAGTACCAGATCGAAGACCTCATCAAGCGCGGTCATTTGCGGCGGTACGTCCGAGAACAGCCACCTCTCTCGGACGGCCGGCCACCCCGAGATCCGTCCCCCCGACCACAGGGCCCGGTCGAAAAACAGATCGACGTCATCTTCGGCGGCCCAGCCTCAGGCGGCAACAGCTCGTCGGCACGCAAAGCTTATGCGCGATCCAAGGTCGGGAAAAGGCCGATGCAACATGAAGAGCTCGACGTCGCGTTCAGATCGCAGGACGAGGAGCATGCATCTCACGACGACGCGCTAGTGATCTCAGTCCGCATGGCAAATGCCTACGTCAAGCGGGTTATGATCGACACGGGAAGTTCGGCCGACATTTTATATTTCAATGCCTTCCAACAGTTGGGACTGACCGACCTGGACCTCACCCCCCTGACATCTACCTTGACAGGGTTCACTGGGGACTCCATTTCCCCCATGGGGACGACTACGATCCCTGTCACGCTCGGAGGAGAGCCGAGGTCAAAGACCCTGATAGTACCATTCATGGTGGTTAGGCTCCCGTCCGCCTACAACGCCATCATCGGGCGCCCGACCCTAAATCGGCTCAGGGCGGTCGTCTCAACGTACCACCGGGTCCTGAAGTTTCCAACTCGAGCCGGGGTCGGCGAGGTCAGGAGCGACCCGAAGGAATCCAGACAATGCTATCTGGCGGCGACAACGCTGTGCAAGAAGCCAAGAACCGGACCAATCAATGCCACGACTCCGGATCCAGTGAAAGACGCCCGGGATGCCCACTCCGCGGAGAGAATTCTCGAGCTACCACTGGACCCAAGTCACATGGGCAAACTAGTAAAGGTCGGGGCGGAGTTAACGGAGGATCAGCAAATCCAGCTGATAGATTTCCTGAGGAAGAACGACGACGTCTTCGCATGGACCCCGAACGACATGCCAGGGGTCGACCCGGAGGTTGCCCAGCACTACCTAAACATCTCCCCCGACGCCCGACCAGTAAAACAACGCCCGCGAAAGTTCGCCCCGGATCGCCAGAAGGCCATAGAAGACGAGGTCACCCGCCTGTTGGACGCACAGCTCGTCGAGGAAGTAAAGTACCCGACCTGGCTGTCCAATGTTGTACTTGTTAAAAAGGCGAATGGAAATTGGCGGATGTGTGTTGATTACACTGATCTCAATCGGGCTTGCCCGAAGGACTGCTACCCGCTCCCTCGCATTGACCAACTTGTGGACGCCACGTCCGGGCATCAGCTGTTCTCTTTTATGGACGCCTTCTCGGGATACAACCAGATCCAAATGGCCCCGAGAGACAAAAGAAACACGGCATTTATCACGCACAATGGCACATATTGCTACAAGGTGATGCCGTTCGGATTGAAGAACGCCGGCGCGACCTATCAGCGCCTCGTCAACCGAATGTTCAAGGACCAAGTCGGCAGGAACATGAAAATATATGTCGACGACATGATAGTCAAAAGCCGACATGCCGAGACCCATCTCCCCGACCTGGAGGAAACATTTCGCACTTTGAGAAAATACAGGATGCGCCTCAACCCAATAAAGTGTACTTTCGGCATCACTGCCGGGAAGTTCCTCGGCTTCATAGTGCACCAGCGAGGAATCGATGCCAACCCTGACAAAATAAAGGCCATACAGGAGATGCAGTCACCCAAGACTGTAAAGGAGGTACAGCGACTAGCGGGAAGGATAGCGGCCCTGAGCCGCTTCATTTCTCGGGCCGGAGATAAGAGCTCGGTCTTTCTTCGCGCATTGAAGTCGGCAAAAGACTTCAAATGGACTCCCGAGTGCGAGGAAGCCTTCCGCCAGCTAAAAAGTCATCTCGGGAACCTGCCGCAGCTGGCCTCGGTGAAGGATAACGAGCCGCTCGGCCTGTACCTCGCCGCGACCGACCTGGCTGTTAGCTCGGTCCTGGTAACACTGGACAAAACCGGGGAAAGGCCGGTCTACTACACCAGCCACGTCTTGGCAGGACCTGAGCTTCGATACCCCCTTATAGAAAGGGTAGCCTTGGCGCTTATTCTGGCCTCCAGAAAACTGAGGCCATATTTCCAGACACACCCCATTAAGGTGATAACCGACCAACCCCTGCGACAGATCCTCTCCAAATTCGATGTTGCAGGTCGGATGCTGAAGTGGTCGGTAGAGTTGGGGGAGTTCGATATCGAATATGAGCCAAGAAAGGCAATTAAAGGCCAAGTGCTCGCGGACTTCCTGTCGGAGCTCATCCAGCCATCAGTCCCCCAAAGCCCGACCCCCGGGTGGACCTTACACATCGACGGGTCAGCAAATTCGGAGAGAGGGGGGGTCGGCCTGGTGTTCAAAGACCCCTCCGGTCACACTTACGAACATGCCTTGCGACTGGGGTTCAGAGCCACAAACAACGAAGCCGAGTATGAAGCGCTCCTGTTCAGCCTCAAGGTCGCAGCCGACCTAGGGGCAGAAGATATAGAGGTGTTCACCGACTCCCAACTTGTCGCTGGCCAAGTTAATGGCACGTTCGAAACGCGGGAAGCGGCAATGATCAAATACCTCGCCGAGGTACGGCTGGCAGCGGCGCGATTTCAAAGGTTCGTCATCACCAAGGTGCCCCGCAACGAGAATACGCAGGCAGATGCCTTGGCCAAATTGGCCTCCTCCCGCGCAACCGACACACCAACCGGGCCAACGGTTAGGACCGTCGGGCCATCCATTGGCCCGACCCTCATGACCGTCGACCAAGAAGATGGAGGCTGGACCAACGAAATCCTCCGCTTCAAACAAACGGGAGTCTTACCTGAGGATAAGGCGGCCGCCCGAAGAGTCAGAAGGGCAGAGTCATGGTACTGCATCATTGATGGCCGCCTCTACCGACGAGGTTTCAGCCGACCTCTGCTTCGTTGTCTGAACCCGACCAAAGCACAGGCCACCTTAGCCGAGATCCATGAAGGTATATGTGGAGACCATGTCGGCGCTCGCACCCTGGCGCACATGGTCTTAAGGCAAGGATTCTATTGGCCTACACTACGAAAGGATGCTCAAGCATATGTTCGAAATTGCGAGCCATGCCAAAAGCACGCCCGATTCCAACATAGACCAATGGTGCCGCTCTCGACCGCCGACTGCGCCTGGCCCTTCGCCCAATGGGGAATGGACCTCCTCGGTCCCTTCCCCCCAGCCTCGGGACAGAGAAGGTTCCTGATAGTCGGCGTCGATTATTTCACCAAGTGGCTCGAAGCCGAGCCGCTGGCTTCCATCACCGAGAAGCAAGTCGAGGGGTTCGTGTGGAAGAACATAATAACCAGGTTCGGCCTCCCTAAGGCGATCATCACCGACAACGGCACGCAATTCAACAACGCCAAGTTCAAGGCGTTCTGCCAGAGCTATCGCATCCAACTGAAGTTCAGCTCGGTGGCTCATCCCCAGGCTAACGGTCTGGCCGAAGTAACAAACCGAGCCATCCTCGAAGGGTTAAAGAAGAGGGTCTCCAACGCCACGACTTCCTGGGTGGATGAAATCCCAAGTGTCCTATGGGCGTTGAGAACGACCCCTAAGACCCCGACGGGCGAATCACCTTATAGCTTGGCATTCGGGTCTGAGGCCGTGCTGCCTCCCGAGGTGGTCTTCCCAACACTTCGCACTCAAAGTCAAAATCGGGAGGAGTCTGATCAGCAACTCCGTAAAAATCTCGACCTATTGGAGGAAAAGCGGGCCGATGCTCATCTCCGAGCGCTGGCCTACCGGAGGGCTGTCGCGAGAACCTACAACCAACAAGTGCGCCCAAAGCGTGTCGGCCCGGGCGACTTGGTGCTCCGCAAGACCGAGGTCAGTGATCCGACTAGATCCCGCGGCAAGCTGGCCCCGAACTGGGAGGGTCCCTACCGAGTTATAGACACTATCCGAGACGGGACTTATACACTGGCAACCATGGAAGGTCGAGTACTACCAAGAACCTGGCATATCACGAACCTGCGAAAGTTCTACGTGTAACCATGTGTCGCAACTCAATTGGAATGCAATGGTGGCACCAAAATGACCCGACTTGTATTAACCCTTGGAAAAAGTACAAAGGAGGTCGGGGCCGACCCGGGTTACAAGCTTAAAAAAAAAAAAAAGAGAACAAAGTTGGTCAGGGCCGATCTAAGGGCTACCTGACCCGAGTTACAAGTTCCTAGAAGAAACAAAACTAAGACTCGGGAGGCACCGAGTCGTCAAAATCTTGCCGACGCTCCATTGGTACCGAGTCGTCCTCGGGGTAAATCGTGAACGGATCTTCTTCGACGTCGGCGTCGGGGTGGCGGGCACGAAAACGAGCTCGCGCCACCCGATATCCGTATTCGTAGGTGACCCGTCCCATCCGCTTTAAACCTTCTTTAAAACCGAGGGACTCCTTGTATTCAGCGACGGCAATTTTGGGCAGCTCAGCTCGAGCTTGCTCCAAGTCCTTCACCGATTGGAGCAGCTCGTCGTCTATCCTCCTGGCCCGCACCCGGGCCTCCTTCAGCAGGTGATGGGAGTCACCCAGATGACCCCTCAGCTCTTTTTCCGAGGCCTCATGCCTGAGGAGCTCCTCTGCTTTTTCAGCCTTGAGCTTTTCGAGCTCCTCCTGCAGCCTCGACGCCCGCTCCTCGGCCTCAGCAACTGCCTCGGGTCCGCCCTTCGACTTCAGGACGTTGAGCTCCTCCTGTTGCTGCTTGACCCGGTGGTCCATGAAAGTGATCAGTCGACCAGCATCATGGACCCGGTCGACCAACGCCATTTGAAGGTGCTGGCTCTGCACAAAAGGACTTTGTAAAAAAAAAAAAAAAAAAAGGGAAAGTGAGGGAGAATGGGAAGGAAATTCATAAGTCGGCCGGCTTACCAGGACGAGCTCTTTAGTAGCTCGGGCCATCAAAACCTCCGACGGGAGCGTGTACAGCTCCCGTGCCAATTGGGGATGGAGAATCCCCCTTTCGTATTCCTCGGCGGCGGACGAAGTGTGCCACACCTTCGTCGAGTTCCTGAGTCCCGCCCACCGAGCCTGCAGCTCCTTCTCGGGGTCTTGGAGCCCCAGGTCAGACATCATCAGGGCATAGTAGCCCTGGTCTCCCTTGCAGACCTTCATCCTGAAGAGGTCCTTCATGGACCTCGGGCGCTCATGGACCGGGGAAGCGGCCCCCTCCTCAGGCTCGGCAGGCGCTTCCGGTCTCGCAGGCGACGCGGCGGGCTCTTTTCCCTTGGAGCGATGTCGGGAGCCTCCTTCGCCCGCCGGGGACTTGTGCTTCCTCGACAGCACCTTTGTCCTCTTAACGGGTTCCCCCGTCGCATCAGCACGTCCAGTCGGAGGGGGAACCGGTCTCTTCGCCGACACCCTTGGAGCCTCCCGAGCTGGGGAGGCGCGGGCCTCATGAGCGGAGGGGCGGCTCGGCGGGACCCGTCCCCCAGCTACCCTCGGCATCCCACGGAGATCTCCGAGGTCCATCCGATCTGCGTCACAACTTACAGGTCAGTAAAAGATTAGCAAGGCTTGAACAAAAAAAAAAAGCTAGTACCCTTAGAGGCCGGACTCAAACCCGCCTCAACGAGCCAAAGCTCGGTCATTTCCTTAATCGCACAAGAAGAGGATAGAATCCCCTTCAGTCGACCGACCAGGACGGCCTCCTCCTCGGACAAATAAGGGGGGGCATTGCCAATCGGATGAGCCGACCAGCTAAACCCGAATCCCCAACCCAGACCACTGACATAAAGGTAGCGGGACTTCCAGCCTTTGTTGCTGGAAGGCGCCCCGGCAACCCTAAAACCCACACGAGCGGTGAGGTAGTAACCTCCCCGACTCTTGCACAGGCGAAAGCACGCCATGAACAAGTCCCGGGTCGGGATAATCCCCGCTCCTCGGCACTCACCTAAAAAAACCACTAGGTAACGCCACGAGTTGGGCGCTACCTGACTCGGAGAGACTCTCCACCGCTTCAGGCACTCCTCGATCAGAGGGTGCAAAGGAAACCGAAGGCCGGCTTCCAAGGCATCTACCGAGATGCACATGCCGGGGACGTCCAAACTGTAAGGACGCTGCCCCGGCTCCGGAACATACAACCCGTATTCAGCCGGGATGCTGTACCGTGCCCTGATTGCGGCAAGTGACCCCTCGGTCACTGCCGAGTCGAGGTCATGATGTGACATCATGACCTCCAAGTCCCTCTGAACCCGCGCGTCGACAGGCGACGGGGGCCCAGAAGACGCTCCCGAGGAACTAGCCCTAGGACCACTACGACTCGACTCCCCCGACTCCGAGGGAGAAGCGACTCTGACACTAGTGGAGGAGCCCGACGAGGTCATCTCGACCTGTTTAGAAGGGGGCTGCCGAGCTGAGAAAGCGAGGACTACTAGGGTGGTCCGAGGCAGAGGCAGCGAGAAAGCAAAAGGATCAAGTGAGGTCTCTGCGCACCCCCCCAACCAATTTATAGCGCCAGGCGTGCCGTTTCAGATTCCCGAGGTAAGAGAAAACGCCGCCGCGCCGAGGCAACACTCAGCGCATTGAATGCGCCATGATTGCGACCGAAACCCTAGGAGATATATATATATATATATATATATATATATATATATATATATTTATGCGCTCCAAAAAAAAAAAAAAAAAAAAAAAAAAAACTCTCGGCCAGATCTCCGGATTTGCGCCCGAGTTCACCCTCTCGGCCAAATCTCCGGATTTGCGCCCGAGTTCACCCTCTCGGCCAAATCTCCGGATTTGCGCCCGAGTTCACCCTCTCGGCCAGATCTCCGGATTTGATTTGCGCCCGAGTTCACCCTCTCGGCCAAATCTCCGGATTGGCGCCCGAGTTCACCCTCTCGGCCAAATCTCCGGATTGGCGCCCGAGTTCACCCTCTCGGCCAAATCTCCGGATTTGCGCCCGAGTTCACCCTCTCGGCCAAATCTCCGGATTTGCGCCCGAGTTCACCCTCTCGGCCAAATCTCCGGATTTGCGCCCGAGTTCACCCTCTCGGCCAAATCTCCGGATTTGCGCCCGAGTTCACCCTCTCGGCCAAATCTCCGGATTTGCGCCCGAGTTCACCCTCTCGGCCAAATCTCTGGATTGGCGCCCGAGTTCACCCTCTCGGCCAAATCTCCGGATTTGCGCCCGAGTTCACCCTCTCGGCCAAATCTCCGGATTTGCGCCCGAGTTCACCATCTCGGCCAAATCTCCGGATTTGCGCCCGAGTTCACCCTCTCGGCCAAATCTCCGGATTTGCGCCCGAGTTCACCCTCTCGGCCAAATCTCCGGATTTGCGCCCGAGTTCACCCTCTCGGCCAAATCTCCGGATTGGCGCCCGAGTTCACCCTCTCGGCCAAATCTCCGGATTTGCGCCCGAGTTCACCCTCTCGGCCAAATCGCCGGATTTGTGCCCGAGGTCATTTCCTCGGCCAAACCTCCAGACATTCCCGAGCTCAGGCTCGGTCGGATTTGGCTTCCTGCACTACATTCCCGAGCATAGGCTCGGTCGGATCTACTCTTGCTGTACCACGTTCCCGAGCTCAGGCTCGGTCGGATTTGGCTTTCTGCGCCACATCCCCGAGCTTAGGCTCGGTCGGATCTACTCTTGCTGCGCTGTACTCCCGAGCTCAGGCTCGGTCGGATCCAGCTTCCTGCACTACATTCCCGAGCATAGGCTCGGTCGGATCTACTCTTGCTGTACCACATTCCCGAGCTCAGGCTCGGTCGGATTTGGCTTCCTGCACTACATTCCCGAGCCTAGGCTCGGTCGGATCTACTCTTGCTGTACTACACTCCCGAGTTCGCGCGCGGGCGGATGAGGCCTCCCGCGCCATATTCCCGAGCTCGCGCTCGGTCGGATCCACTCACGCAACGCTACATTCCCGAGCTCATGCTCGGTCGGATCAATTCGGGCCCACGCTCAAGACCTCATCTTCGGCACCCCATACAGGCGCCTCGAGAGGGTCTGCCTGGGGGGGGGAAGAATGATAGGGCAAAATCCGACCTGGCTGCCAAGTCATCACACCTTCGGACAGCTAAGCCACTGACGCGGCCAAACCGACGTGACCGGTCAACCGGATGTACGAAGGGTACCAGGTGCCGTACCATCGACCTGGCACAGGTAAGGTCGACAACCCCTACCTGCAGGCGCACGCTTCCCCACCAGTACGGAGGCAAGGCGTGAGGCGCGGCAACATGGTGAGTCATGAATGCGGTAAGGTCGTCAGGTACGAACAACCCACAGCACCCACTATAAAAGCTCCTGCACCTCCACAGGGCAGTGGGATCGCAAAAAGACCACAAAACTGACTTGATCGTCGGAGGGGTCACGTCGGGAACCTACCCGACCCGACCTCCTTGCAGGAACCAGCGGTCGACCCCGGCAGGACGACCTCTTCTCCACCAAGGCTCCGCCACTCCAGCATCAGAACTCCCGAACCGACCCCTGAATCACCGCTCATCCGAACCAGCTCCGCCCCATGCCGAAGAAATTGCGAAGCGGGCGAACCAGCGCACACGGGCCTGGACCAGCAAAGGCTTGCTCGACACATTTAAAGGCGAAACGCGTCCACCTGGCAAGCCCCAAAAAAGACACTATCAGTTTCAAAACTTGTTGATCTGGGGTGGGGTTCTTGAGAGAGAATTTTGCTACAGCACATATCTGATTGAGATAGGGAGTAGAAAACTATATAAATGTTGATTGATATGATGTATCAAAGATATGACTCTCTTCTGATCCAGAGAACTGAAGTCAAAGTAAAACTCCTGTCTGTCTATCTCAATCAGGAAACCTGTTTCTGGGAGCTTAAACTTCAGCTTGGCTATGGGGACATGAATGAAACATAAATGGACACATCTTTCAGGAAGTGGTAAGCATGTGGAAGCAAACAATGATTTGGCCATTTCTTTGTTGGAACATGGTGTGAACCCCAATGGGGCCATGGTTTCACCTCAACCTCTTTATGGACTAAATCCTAGAGAGAGAGAGAGAGAGAGAGAGAGAGAGAGAGAGAGAGAGAGAGAGAGAGAGAGAGAGAGAGAGAGAGAGAGAGGGAAATCCTAAGAAATTGGAAAGAAAAAGAAAAATGATAGGAATTGGATGTATATCCATGGAAAGAACTGCAAGAAACTTACAGTGATGGTATCAGCACTTGGGAACTTCAATCCACCCTATTTTTGAGTTCCATCTGAACATTGGAAAAGAGCATACATATGTTATGGTAGACACTGGTCAACCCTTTCTATGCATATCCAGATTCATATTTGGAAAAACTATATTAGAATCTTAAGCTGAAATGTTTGGCTCTGTTCATCCCATGCCCTCCATTTATTTCCTCATGCTAAGAAAACAAATGGAGAATGTAGAATTGTGTCATATAGCTGAAGAGACATGCTCAGAATGAACAGAGAACAACAACAGCTCATCTACCATACTGGAGAGAGACTCATTATTGGCTTGACAAAGATTAGTTTAGGAAGTCATGGATGATTTGGGAAGAGATCAAGGCTGATGGGGGATGATCTCAAGCCACCTGCTCCATATGCCAAGCATGGCTGATCATAATTGATAAGATGACCACAAGGTGCTCAGAGAGGGAATGGTTATCATCAAGAAACATGGACTAAGATACCTCCATGTCTTGAAGCAAGATAACTTGTGTTATCAGAACTCAAATTACATGGTGGGAATAAGCATTACTTCTTTCTCTTCTCTTCCTTGATTTCATATATATATATATGAGGAGACAGAACAGTCTTGCTTGTTTCATCTTCCTATTTATTTCATTTCATGATGATGATGAATGAAATCTTGCTCTGTGGTCATTGCATGACCATACTTCAAGATTACAACTTGTCAGGCTGCTTTGGTGGTAGGTTGGTTAGTCTTTGGCACATTTCACATAATCTTGTAGGTTCTGTCGACCAATTTTGTTGGGCTAAATCTCAAGAATCCAAAGTAGACTGAGGTCAAAACCCTACAACACAAATCTTGAATCCTTTACCACGCACAACAAAGTCAAATTCTTATGGTTCTTCTTCTGAGAGAGAGAGAGAGAGAGAGAGAGAGAGAGAGAGAGAGAGAGAGATGGATAGCATAAGAATCATTTGGTGAACCCATGCATGCACGTAAAAGGCAGTGGCATATCAATCTCAGCAGCTTCAGGGAGGAAACCTAAAGCTTTGTTGGTGAGATGTGGTGGCCTTGCGTGCTTTGCTTCTCGATCTGATCGTTTTCTTGGACAAATGTTGCTTGCAATCAATGCACACAAAGATGAACTCGAAGAAGCACAGGAGGTAGGAGGCCATATATAATCACTAGCTACAACCCTAACGACACGCACGCCATACGTAGAAGAATCCGCAGCACGATCTTTGTCAGTGATCCGACTGTTGTTCGCCGTCTCCACCTCCGATCGTCTGCGGGGGAAATGGACTGACGTTTAGGATCTCGTCGCAGTTGACGTACACCACCTTGAAGACATCAAACTGGGAGTCCTGAGAGAGGTGGCTGAAGTAGGGGAGAATGGTGTTGCGGTAGTCGGAGCGGAGCAGCCAGGAGTAGCAGGCATGGAGGGACTTCCACACCATCAGCGCCGCCACCACCGGCTGGTCATTGCACCGGAGGAGGACGCCGGCGGACAACCCATCGGTCTTCGCGAAGAACGACCTGTGAAGGGCCAGGCAAGCGTAGGAGAGATCGGCCACGTCGCGAGGCGTCGACGCCATGGCGGTCAGGAAGATGGTGTCGCCGGAGGAGAACTTGGCGACCGAGCTGCCGTCTTTGGACTCCCCAAAGAAAGCCTCAAAGAAGCCATGATGAAGGAGAACACCCATAGTTGATAACTCTTCTAGCACTGATAGCTACAACAACAGATCTTTTTGAGCTCAATTATTGTTTATGACTGTGATAATCTTAATCATGACAATTAGAGACGATTTATTAATATATATATATATATTTATTTATTTTTTCTGGAGATAAAGAAATGATAGTTTATGACTCACCAGAGCATCATTCAACATCTTCCTGTTATCAGGGGACCTTCTTAACCATGCACCATACCATAAAATCTGCAAGACAAATCATTTTCTTAGGCTTCACTTTCACAATAAACTTGAATAAGGTATTAAAGCTATAACAAGCAGTGGCAGGAAGAAGAAGAAGAAGAAGGTTGGCTCTAAAACCATATTCTTTTCAACACAAAGAAAGAATTGTGGGTAATACTTTATAAGGAACTTAAAAAAGCTGTCAAAACTTTGTCAAGGGGTAGCTACAGGAGGAGTTGAAGGTTGATACTAATACCATATTGCTATGTTTAAGCTATTAAAAATTATAACAATGAGTGGCAACAGAAGGAAATTTTTTAGGATTATACTGTACAAGGAACTTGAAAGCTATTAAAATTATAACAAGTAGAAACTGCAGAAGAAGAAGAAGAAGAAGAAGAAGAAGAAGAAGAAGAAGAAGAAGATTTTGAGGCTTGTACTCCACAAGGAACTCCAAAAGCTATTAAATCTATTACTAGAAATGGCAGCAGAAGTAAATTTGAGGCTTATAATCTTCAAGGAACTTAGACGAAGAAGAATAATTTGAAGCTTGTACAAGAAACTTGATAGCTATTAAAACTATAACAAGAAGAAGAAGAAGAAGAAGAAGAAGGAATTTGAGGCTTATACTTTGCAAGGAACTTGATAGCTATTAAAACTATAACAAGCAGTAGCAACAGACGAATTCGAGGGTTATACCCTATATGGAACTCGAAAGCTATTAAAACTATAACCAGTAGCAAAAGAAGAAGAAGAAGATTGAGGATTATACTCCGGGGGAACTTGAAAGCCACTAAAAACTATATCAAGGAGGGGGCGAAGAAGAAGAAGAAGGGTGGTTGCAATACCATATTGCCATGTATGCTTCTCAACACTGAACTATAGACGCAACCGAGATCCTCGGCATGGAAGGAGAAGTACTTCATGGCATCGACGAGCTCGTCGGCGAAGACACCCGTGGGACGGAATGCGAAGAAGCTGACGTCCAGCTTCTTGTTGTCGAAGGGCACAAAGCAAGGCATCCCAAGTGCGCAACGACTGTAACCGGGAGATCACAGACCAGAGAAGCTAACAGCAAGGAGGAGGACGAATTGAATGTTCTACTGCTGAAGCACACGAGAGGATGGAAAGAGTCCGAACAAAAGTATTGGAATTCAGCTTCCACATAAATAAATATAGCCTTCGGGTCTTCTTTGGCGGCCGAGTGAGACATCAATCTGGAATCTTGGAGGAAGGCTTGGTCAAATGGAACACATGAGATTTTTTGACCATATACAAAAGTCAAATGTGTCCCTCAGGTAACCGGTGCCTGTCCAATTTTGGTTTGAACTCGTAAATTATTAATATTATTTTTTTCTAGTAATCTTAAACTTAGCAAAAGTGATTCAAACCTTCACAAGTATCCATGGAATGGAATGTGGTCAACTAACTGGATAAGTTTATACTACTTCATAAGCTTTGCCAAGTCATCTGATGGCAGGGGAATGGGAAAGGAGAGAAAGAATCAAAGAGGAGGAGGGAGGGGGCAACTTGTATCATTCGTCAATTGGATGAAGGTGTAGAAGAACCTCTTGGGGAGGGATCTTTTTATCCAATTCCATCAAATGTATAAACCATCATGACAGTCATAGGTAGCAAATTGACTTCCATAATCTAAGTAAATAGCAACTAAGAACAGTGATTCCAAACACCTTGGCAACTACATGCGTGTATAATTCATTGGTGTGGGTGGGTGTTGAGAAGGAGCATTTTATTCCGGGCAATGCCAATGGCATCAGAATCCATCTACAAGCAGTTAACTATCTTGCAACCAAATTGAAAGATAAAAAAACGAGTCTTGAACTAAGTTAGAACATGAATAATATCCACAAATGTGACACAAGCAAGGTTTTATCTCTCACTTCCATCACTCAACAACGGATCCAAGCAACAGTTACAAGGAATAAAGAAGTTAAACAGTCATCTACATGTCACAAAAGGGAGAGAGAGAGAGTATGCAAGTTTAGGAGGTCACAAAAGGTAAATAAAAAAGGAAAAACAAATAAAATGATCCATCTACATGTCAAAGCATTAATATGACACAAATGGGAAAACATTTTGAGTGAACATGTTTATCGAGAGAATCCAGCCTCTCACTAAATTATACCTAAACGAGGCAAATTGTAAAAGAATGTAGTGGGAAAAAGTTGTTCAATTATTTAAAAACAACTTTCGCTTTCTTTTTCATCTACATGAGACACATTTTTTTTTTTACTTTGTTCTCGTGATAACCCTGTGTGTAAGATCCACTAGGGCTCGCCTTGAAACCAAAACATCCTCATCGTCACTTTCAGGAAGAGCTTCAATAGCTTCCGCAGCATAGTTTGCATGCTCTGCTGCTAGTTCTCTTGTCCTCTCAATTCCTTGACTTTTTCCGAGGTATTCAAGGGCCTACAGGTAAAAGGACTAAGGTTCATCTATGACATGTTTAAGTACACATGCTGCATGAAAAAAATAAAAAATAAAAAAATTAACCATGCCAAAATTATAAACAACTAAAATAAACATCAGTTTCCAGAACCCCTTTCATTTTCCTCATCTAGATCATAAAAGTTGCAGCAATTCAAATGGTACCAAAATAATAGCTACATCGGATAGGTCCCTACATCATTTATTCTGCTCAAACTTCTAGCTTAACACTTGATATAAATCTCTTACATCCTCCAAATGATAATAACTTAACAAGACCGTGCATCAATTAATTACGAGTTGTAGCCACTTAACTTCAGCCACGATAGCACTATAATGCAGGACTATCATATAGTTGGAGACAAACATGAAGACTGGATCAGAATCTAAACAAGCCAATATTGTCACACTGCACACTGATGTTCCTGGCCTGGTTATATTATAGCCAGAATCTAATTATACACCTCTTATGCAAAATGTAAGACCACTGATAAATGCATGAACTTCACATAACTAGCGCACCATGCGAGTATTCTTATCTCTGCATGAGATGCATATGCCATCAATTGAAAAAAAATAAACCACACAGAATCTATACTTTCCTAACAGAATTTGTGTGAGATATTAAAGTTACCTATTGATAAAAAGATAATTAGTCATGGAAAACTTACAATATCAACATTTTCAGGATCATCAAAACCCCGATCAACAACTTCATGCAATTCAGGGAACTCCTCCATTGCAAAGAGTATCGGAGCTGTCACAATTCCCTGTATGATAGAACATATCTCAACAGAAGTAAAATAATTATAACATATATAGCAGCACAAACATGGATTTATGATTAACCATTTCCTCTTTATGGAGTCTGTTAATTTTGCTATTTGAAAATGAGAAGCTCAAAGGATGATGTCCAGACAACACACCATGCAAAATTAAAGACCTTTTTTTGTTGTGGATTTGTGTGTGTGAGGTGTCCATGAGCAAGTCCAACATTCGTCCTATAAAAATGCTACACAAGGTGCAAGTTACTGCTTCCCACAAGTCCTATGTGATCTATTCATGGACATTAGTCATTTTAAGTCTAGTTCAAGGCCGTTACAGATAATAGAGGAGCTCCTTGAAAATGCCTCTTTGAGGATCTTCAACAGTAGTTAAACTCACTATTATAAGAATCTAGGTTGCTAGGTCACCAGTGATAAACATATTAAATAACCAGTCAGTTTTATTCTGATGAACTTGTGTTGACTTGCACTTAGAAGATGTAGCAATTCAGGCAACTAATAGAAAAAGGACATTTTTTCTGCCACTACCACAGGTTGACAAAGCACAATGTATGACAAGAACAATAACATTTTGAATATGCACAGATGCATAAGAGCCCAAGCATGAGATGCAACACGTGGATTTAGATGCCTATCAACAGGTGATTGCTCATGCTAGTACCGCCTCCCAAGCATGGCAGAGCATCTTGATGTGTGCCAATGGCTACGAAGTCATGCTCATTTTACACCATTGTGACCACAGAAGTGCCATGGCAGGTAAATTAGTATGTTACTGCTGCAAGGGAAACTAGTAGCTTACTGCGTGGGCATATTATATGGCACATGATCAACATAGGGTCTGAATGTGGAACCTCATCCACTGCTAAAACTTTGTCACAAATCATGAGAGGCCATACATATAAAGATGATATACAAGAAAAAGAAAAAAGGGACACCTTTATCAATGATCACAGATCAAGTCGAACCACAAGTTACGAATGACATGATTGTCCACATGGCTGCTACTAGGATAAAAGGAGCTAATTTAGGATAAATCTAGTAGTGATAAACTAATGTTTTTAACTACTGCCAAGATAAAGTCACATATTCCAGGTACTAAAACAAGAAATTGGTTGTTGATTAAATAATACTACACAAAAGGTTTTGATAGTTAGAAAATTATGTTCTAATGTGATAATGTGGTTCCCTAATAAAAGTTACATGTTGAATCTAACATTAAAGTATGAAAGATTAGAAGAGAACAACCGTAGAATATTCTCTCCTTGTGAACAACACTCAAGAGAGAAAATGCCAAATCATATGAGAAAAGGTTGGCATATACCACAAACACATACATCAGAGCTGGAAGTCTACGTTGATCACAAAGAATACTATTCAAGTGAGATTTCTTTTTCAATCATTTCAAAAGTCAACCAGCAACAAAGAAGATGCATAAGATAAAAGATGAGGAAATAGGAAGAAATATACATGCCGAATATCGGATAAGGAGCCCTTCCCAAGTGAAGCTGATGTGCCAGTGAAATCAAGAACATCATCAACTAGCTGAAATGCTAAACCCTGACAGGGAATACAGTATCCAATCATCTCAACAAATAATATCACATGAATATGGTGTTTAAAACAGCTAGAAGAAAAGAAACTGTAGCAAACCAAATTTCTGCCATAGTCATATGCAAGCTTTGAAACTTCTGCGGTATGCCCTGCTAGAAGAGCAATAGCTTTGCAACTGCTTGAAATCAATGAAGCAGTCTTGTAATATGTCTTCTGTAGATAATAGTCCATGCTGCATCAAAAAACAAAAAAATGGTTTAAGCAAAGGGCCAAAACATACCACATTTGTATCAACTAACAAATCAGATAAAACAAATTTTATTCCAATTCATCAGTGTGAGAGTATCCTTCAATGGAATTTGGAGAAACAAATCTTGTGAAATTAAGAGACCAAAAACTACTAGAAAGTTTTAAAAAAATACACCTGCGACGTTGCTCGGATTTAGTTGTCATCTGCATTGTTTCACCAGTGACTAAATGTTCTACAGTTGTTGCTAACAAACTTACAACCTGAAAAAGACAATCAAGATATTTACAAGTGTCAAAAAATTAGCATAGAAGGCAGATAAACATGTAAAACACAGACCTTCCATACGGTTGATTGACTTTTTATCAGTAAACTTCGACACTATTCTAGGGATAGTGAAATTAAAATTAAGAATTCATCTTATATTTATACAAGTTATCTTCTTCACATTTTTAATTAAAATAATAGAATCAATTTCTTCTTAGATGACATAATCAGCTAAAAAGTAAATTATTTGAAATTTATCATGGTCAAATTCTATAACTATATCCTTGAAATCTCTAAATACAAAGTATTTATGTTTAAACATATCATTCAAGATGGATTTGTCATTTCATTTTCAATATTTTAAGTCATGGACATATTCATGCATAGAGGTCAGGCATTTGATCCACAGATACGTTATCAACAAGCAAAAAGCTCCTTGCATGCTATATCTGACCTTTCAGAAAATACAGTTATGAGTGCATCAAGCATTGGGCTATTCTATCTATGCTACCACAATATTTTTTGATCAATCTACAGTTACAATTAATGAAATGAAAGAAAAAATAGTACCACAACATCATTCTACAGTTGCACAAAATAACTGCAACTTACAGCAACACCATACAATTACATAAAAAAAGATTAATTAACAAGGTATTTCAACAGCAAACATTTATGTACCTCTGTGTTCTTAAGCGATGCAAGGGCAACACATGCTCTTGAAAGTAGAAAGTCCCCTGCAAGCACAGCAAGCTGCATAGTAAAAATTATTAAATAGCTTATGCATGCAGACAAGTGGTATTATAAAACTGGGGTAGCACATATTTTGAAAAAAAAAATCAAATACTTTTATTTTGAAAAAATGGCAGCCTAATACATAAGGTCCTAAGGTGGGGTCTGAGAAGGATCAATGTGCACAGCCGTACCCCTGCAAACAGAAAGGGTTTTTTACATGATTTGAACCTTTCGTAGTTAAAGTCTTATTGTGGCACCAAGGCTCACCCTCAACCTTGGTTACAAAAGTACTGAATCAAAATTAAAACTCAAAAACACTTATCCACAAGTGATTATTTCTCAGCATAATAAGCACACAAAGTATGTCCAGAGTGTACCTTGTTCCCCATGACAAAATTCAATGAACCAATCCCACGCCGAGTATTAGCATCATCTAGAACATCATCATGAAGAAGGCTTGCCACCTGAGGAAAAAATAGGTAATGAGGAGCTTGGCATAGCCAACAAGGATTGAAATATGATAGAAATTGAAATCAAGCAAAATGAGGTGGACATCAGGTTTAGATGACCAACATGAATCATTTCAGTTATTTCAGCAATGCACTGCTGTCTTGCACGTAAATCCTTCAAGAAGTTGTTATAGGCACCACTAGCAACTGCTTCAGGTATGGGCATATTCAAAGCTGAAGCCATCAACAACAGGACCTGCAGAAAGGCAGTTAAATTATGTGCACAAACAAGAGCAAATAATGAGTTTATATGGCTATAGTTGTTTATCCAAGTAGCTTGAAATACAATTCCTATGTTACCATAAGTACTTTGACAAGTTACACTATTACAAACATATGTAGCATGATCAAGCAAATGATTGAGATCCAACAAACAAGAAACTCCTCAAAGAATCAACAGTAATTAATTTCTAATTCGTACAGTAGGGCGAAATCTTTTCCCTTCGACTCCCACTTTGAAGAAGTATTCAGCAGCCGATGATAACTTCGGAACCTGCAAGAAACTAACTTGAAGATTAATATATCATAAGTACATAAAGGAACTACAATCCTCCCGATGCCCATGGAAGTACCTTTACTTTATATCATAAACATAGAGAGAAGATTTAAGTTCAATATAATATTAAACCACACACCTCAGCAACCACCATAGAGCGCAATCTATCTGCAAGCATTGACAGTTCATCGGCGACTAAGGCGAAAGGGTCCAATGGTTCCTAACAACATATCCAGTGAAGTATCAATTTAGTAACTTTTGAATCAGAAAATAAACAAAGACAAAAATTTTCACGCTTGATAAAATAGAAAAGGCCTCATAATTTCCTTAAACAAATCTATTACCTTTGGATGTGGACTCTCAACTTTATACAAAAGTTGGATACGACTTCTACTAGAAGGATATTTTTCTTGAAGAAAGATTTCACTTAACCAAAGACAACAAACTAGGTTATGGATGAAAAACTTCAAAGTCAGCAATCAATACTGGAAGCCTTGGCAAGAAGTAATTGAAGGGTAAACCTAAGTGTGCAAATTTTGATATAATTAATTCAAGAAGGTACTATCATAGATTGAAAAGAAGCATCAAATTAGTTTCTTACATCAAATAAGAGCAGATGCCATATTTTACTGAATCAGTTATAACATTGTTTACGCAAAATATATACTACCTCTCTTGAACTATTGTCTTGGTGAATCTGATATCTGTTATCATGGAAGCCACAAGCACCCCAGAAATAAGATTCTCTGCAACCCAACACCTACTAATCCACAGAACAAAATGTATAAAATATAGAATCATATAGCATATCTCAAGTTGCTGCCACATGGACAGCATACATGCAGAAAACAGTAACAGATTTTGTCCATGGCAGAACATAAATGATCAAATATACTCTACCCAGAGTTGTAGTAAGTTAACTTAGAGAAACATATCTCAACCTTCATCAGCAGCAATGAAAGTTGAAGCAAGAAATTTAGTACGTAATAACTAGTCTGGGTCACTGCAAAAAAACCAACTATATGAAATACATAAATGACATTTCCAAATACGAACATACAGTTTGGGAGATATTAGCAGCCATCGTTCTTAAAACAAGGAACTGCAATGGTCGCAGGAGTTCACTCATACCAGCAAGCATGAGCAACAGCATCACTACGAAGAACGATGTTACCAAAAATATCTTAATAAAGATTTCTCATATAAGTGAATTGTGTTTCTTACACAATTTAGAAGTATGCTTGAGTGACAAGCCAATATAAGAAAAATTGTAAGTTTTTTTGTTGCAAGGTTCTATATACTGTCTGTACAATTGGCAAGGTCAATTTACCAGTCTGATAATCAATCGGGATGTGGACTGGCTGATTTCACCTGATAGAGTCCAGCATGGGTTGTACCAACTGGTTAGCTCGCTGTATCAGGCTTACAAAATGATAAAAAGACCAGCACAGAGTAGTAGTTTACGATCAATACTATTACCAACTAGTTACAAAATTCAGTCTAACATTTAAGTTGTTAAACATTATGACAGCTGTCAGATCTTTTTCTTCTCAAGTAAAAAAGTCCAGATACCAAAAAAATTCCCAACTAGTTTGTGTTTGAATATTCACAATAATGCCTCCACACTCTCCTAAACTATGATTCTCATGTCCCTATTGCTTTTTTCTTGCCCTTCACGCTTGGTCAAAAGAAAGTTTTTCTTTTTAATCATTAGTTAAAGTATTAACAAGCATGACTCTAAAGTCTGCTGTTTACTCCTTACCAGTTACCAACTGCAGTTTGTTGTCAGGAAGAGCTTTGACTTGTTGATGTAAAGAGTGCAGGAACGAAATAAGAAAATGACAAATTAATACAAACCAACCCAACCTCTATGTGTCTATAGAAACAATAATTTACACCAATAAAGATCGGTAACTACCTCCAGATCTCTGAATCTTCTTAAATTTAAGGAACAACAGTCTCCCGGTGAAGGCCAATATTCCTAATCAAGATTTCGGATCCAACTAAGCACAGGTATCAAGCAACTAGCTATTGTTAACCACACGAAAGAACTCGGAGAACAACATACAGTCAAAAGCAAAACGCCAAATTTATACCATATGCCAACTACAACCATATCAATAGTCAAGAAGGTAAACAGCGAAATGAATGCATAGAGAATCTGATAAGGGAATTATTACGAATAACGCAATATAGAATCATAGGAAACCAACCTTGTACCAACACCAATAAAACCCACAAAAAGAATCAACCCAAAACAGCTAGCAAGAGAGAGATCGCACCTTGGGGATCTTGGCAGGGTTCCGGGTCAAGGGAGCCCCAGAGCAAGCAGCGGAATGCAGGCCATAAGCCCTGGTCCTCGACCGGCTCACCAAACTCCTCAGAGCCCATCTCAAGAACATCCTCGGCGGCTGAAGGCAACCACACCACAACCAACCCGAAAGCACAAGGCGCCAATAGACTGAGGGATCGGATCAAGGGGGGCTTCTTTTCTCCCACGGTTCCGTTCTCCGATCAGGGAGAGAAGCCCTCGTCGTGGAGAAACCCTAGTTCTCCAATTCCTCCTCACTTGGGGGAGTCTTCAATTGAGCATAAGCCGTCACCGCCGCCCTTTTATACCCAAACGCCCCTCTTGTTCGTCTTATACGTGCAACTACCACCCCCGCAACGTTTCACGGTCGATGTGGACCCTCGCGATACCTTTTTTTTATATATATTGTTCAATGTTTATTCTATTATTCTTCAATTTTCTTCTTTTACATTTAGTTCAAAGCAGAGAGATCCACTGTTGATGGACGGTAGTATTCTTTATGTTTATGTTTGTGATTCACAATCATGATTTATTCTATGTCTCAACTATCGATAAAGACGATTTAAATCTCTTCTTCTTCATTTATCTTTCCTATAAAAAAAAAAAAAAAACTCCGTTCTTACAGTTAAATAGACACATTACCTAAAAAACTCTGTTCTTACAGCTATATAGACATATTACTATTTCTTCTCCAAACACAAAGCAAAGCAATAACATTTCTTTTCGGGAACACATACATCAGCTGGATTCTTTCCAAAGGAAACCTCAGGTTAAATGAATTCAGCTAACAAAATGAACTATCCAACTTGAGCATGACAACCTAATCAATATCTAAAACACAATAGCATCATTCATCTTCAGTGTTCATGCTGCCAAGTTTTGAAGAGACATTGAATACTTTGAACTGTCAAGGATTTAGTTTATCCTTGGCTATATGCATCCAACAACAATCCAAGACCAAGAGAGTGTACACTAGTGGTTCACGATTTGACTGTGCAATCATCGGCAAGTGTAATGAACGGCAGAACATCGCGATCGAATCATTACAGCTTTTACAAACACATTAACCATCAACATTTTATACCTTGGTCTTTTAACTTTAACATCAACACTTATGATAAGGTTTTACAGCAAGCAAAATTATCATGAGTTCTATAAACCCTCCTTGTATACGGTGGGCACGTACGGTACAAATACTTATTGATATTGTATCACAGTGAAGCACATAACACATGCCACATGCTTGAAAAATTACAAGGGAAAACAATAATTTTCCTTGTGTCACTTTTCAGGCAATCAATGGAATGGTTAGAGAACTACATGTTTTACCACTAGGGTTCTAGGTAATGGTTGACCTACATCCGGGAGATCAGCAAGGGGACTGAGATTGATGCAGCTTCTTCACCCATAGCTGGGTGGAACATCTCCAGTGTGTCCAGGTCCCCGTATTTTTCTAGGACACGCATTCGGCACTCTTCAGCTGCCATCAACCCTGTGGAGAAGGCACCGTGTACCGTGCCGGTATACTTGATGCTTGTAGCTTCCCCGGCAAAGAAGAGGTTGTCCACCGGGATACGCAGCCTCTCGAAATATTCGCGAGGTTTCCCAACCGCATCGTAGGTATAAGAGCCGAGTGAATTTTCATCTGTCCCCCAGTGTGACACAAGATATTGAATCTGAAATCGCAGCAAAGGAAACTGATCAGCAGACGTGTTCTCCATGTTTTTAACAAATGGAGGAAGCCATATATTGCAGATTGTCAATAATCTCAACCAAAAAAAGATACTAACATGAAATTTTTTTTTAAGCACCAACTAAGGAGCTGGATAATCATAAACAAGTGGCGAAGTTGATGCAATATGCAGTAACAAATGTGTGAATTTTAAACAAAATCAATAGTGTAATAAGTGATTAATTCAAAATGTTACAACAATTTCCTTGGCATGCCACATAGTAGTCAATTTACAAGATAAGATGATGGAAAAAAAAAAACAACAGAAAATGCAGTTCGAAAACAATGCATACCGGTTCAGATGCATCTGGGAGGATCCCTTTTAGCTGACTAAAGGCAAATTCAGCAGCAGCCTTGTCAGACATTTTCTCAATATCATCAGCGAGGCGACCTGCAGGCATGTAAACAAGGACAGGATGGCCAGTCGCTTTGTGAAGATTAAGGAAATAGCTGCAACCATATGAAGTAGGTGACACTACTCCAAGAAATTCCACATTTGGCCAGAAAACCTTGTTGAAGTGCAAAACGATTTTGTTCTCTGTCCCGATTCCAATACCATCTATTGCTTCTTCTTTCCATTCTGGAAGTCTTGGTTCAAATTTGATGGATTTGGCCTTGAGAACCCCCAAGGGTACAGTGATGATAGCAGCATCAGCAAAAAATGTTTTACCACTGCTGACAGTGACCTCTACTCCCTTCTTACCCCGCACTATCTTTGTAACCCTGGAAGAAAGGATTTGGAGAACATTTTAATTTATCATATAACTTTATAACCATAAAACACAGGCGTCTAGTGCAAACAAACACATATAGACAGAACATACTGGTGGTGGAGACGAATGTCGAGACCTTTTGCAAGTGTGTTAATGACAGGTCGGTAGCCACGAACCATAAGTCCATGACCGCCAGGGAGCAAAACTTCCTGCAGTTAGTGAAGCATGGAAACCCATAAAAATATAACTGATAAATGAAGCTGGATAACATATTAAAATAACGGACGAGCTTGCAAATGGTCATTGATTACTCAAATTAAGAACACTGTGAATTCTATGAATGAAGCCTCTGAAACTATTACTTTGAGAATGAATTTACGTGATAAACAATCATTTATTTGTTAAACTAGCTGCCGCCACAAGAACTATCGTTTGATTAATTAAGTCATGTTGCAACAGCATAGATCAATGTTTTCACCTTATCCCAGTTCTTTACCGAGATGTTGTTAGCATCTGTAGCAAACCAACCTTCCATTCTGCACAGGTACCACTGCAGCACATTGTTTGCAAGGCCTTCTTGCCTGCAAAGAAGCAATTTCAGATATAAAAGAAAATGGGTAGAAATAAAACACAGATTTAAATGAAAAAAATAATACCATTTTCAACAAACCTTAGATCTGGATGTCTCTCCAGAACAAGTGTAATAGCTTGGGCTATAGACATGTCTTCATTTGTTTCATGCCTGAGTTTATCAGTCTGAAAAAACTAACGCTCTTATAGATCACCGGCAAAATCAATACTGTAGTTATGAGCAGGTATAGGGTAGTATGTTAACTTGCCTCTTCTAAAATACTTTCAAACACCTCACCAACTTTTTGGACTAGTTCTTGTGGGACTTGCCTTCCATCAGCATCAAAAAGTGCATAGCTGCAAAAGAAAACAAGAGATTCAAAAAATCATCACAGCTGTTTGACCAGCCTATATTCAAATCAACAAATTCACCGTATTTCATTTGGTTTTTTATCTTGGTGCTTGGTGGTAATTTACTATCTAATTAAACTGGATCAATTATCAAATTCCAAAATATAAAGAAATCATGATTAGCATTACCTCTCTAGGTCATGATCAAACAAAACAGAATTATCACCAGAGGTTCGATAAATTGGTAGGCCAAGTCTTCCTATCCACGGGGCCAAAGGATTTTCTTTGCAGACGCCATGCAACCTGACGTTTTCAAAGTAGTGTAAACACATATATAGACATGGTCATTGGTCATGGAGATAAATCAGAAGTGGTGATATGTTTCAAGAGATAGCTTTACCAAGCTGCCCCCATGTCAACGGGAAAACCAAATGAGTAATCAGTGTAAACTCGACCACCAATCCTATCCCGTGATTCTAATAGCACAACCTGAGGGGAAAAGAAAGAAGGCATCCATTTGATATTTAATTAAGCGAGCAACTTTATCATACTAACTTCTAGACTATAACTGATATGTGCAGTTTAAAATACCTAAATGGACTGTTCAAGAGAAGCCCACTTACCTTGAAGGATGCATTCTTCAGTGCATAAGCAGCTGCAATCCCTGCAAACCCACCACCGATGACGATGGCAGAAGGAGAACGAGGCCGTTGTTCCTTAGCATTTAAACAATAAGAGGCTGCAAGGACAATAAAAAATTGATTCAGTTTCCATTTAGGTATTGGATAGCTATGGTGCCGATGAACTAAGTGCACACCTAAAAATTTGTCAAATAGATGAGATTTTTGCATGTAAGCATGCATGAAAACTCTCATAACACACACCACAAGCCTAGCGAAAAGACATGTGCATGATAAAAATTTATGCTTCATTTGCAACAAAAGTTGAAAGCATTATCAACAAAAACTGATAAGATCTGTCATCTGTCAGCTAGTCATAACTAAAAATATATCAGGGCATGAAGACAGTGAATTCAAGGAGATCTGGACTGCTTTTGTTCCTTAATGATAGCTCTGAGAGAATGATCCGACATAAAATGGAGAACGATCATAGAAGTCTAACCTGAATACTCAAACGGGATAAGCATAATTAAATCTGTGTCCCATGACTGGAAAGACTTCACCCGTAGAATCAAGTTAGACAGACACTTGGGTTGGTTTAGTCTTTAGATTGCTAACCTAAAATTATGTTTCAGAATATTATGAGAAACTAAAAATACTGCATGAATAGGTCTAACTGTGCTAAAAAACCCCACACATATTTCCAAGTATATCACATGCTGCAATGCTTGTGATATTTAGCAATATATGAGAAAAGCAAAATAACCACAAAAGCAGCGTGCCATTTAAGACAAAAGCACTTGGGGGGAAAAAAAGGTAATACCTTCAAAGCAACTATCAAATAAGATATATTGGAGATCACTGTGCCATTTTGTAACACTTGCTTACATGTTCTATCACTATTTAGCTAAACAACCAAAAATAAGCACGAATCATTGGAAAATGTGAAAACTTCATAGTGCACCGAAATATGCTTCATTACAAAAACGCCAAAAAATGACCACAGGCCCATATAGGACACATTCAACATGGGCTCCATGGCCACTAGACAAGTACACATGTTATTGTTTTAGTGCATGCATGTACCACAGTAAACAGTAGCAAAAAAAAAGAAAAAAAAAAGCACCACCACGGACAGACATGTACCGAAACCGACACAAATGCACGCCAATCTCTGCCCGATTCATGTGCTAGTTCAGAAATTTTCAGTTTTTTTTTCTCAATCATAGACCATAAACCAATTAATTGACCATAGACTTTACAGGAACGGGTCCTTAGAAAATCGATCAATTGCATCATCAATCTATTTACAGGGGAGGAAACGAAAAAAAAAAATCACTTTTTTGAACGCAAATCCCATGACCATCGTCCCAAAATGCCCCAAAACAAAGAGAAGTACAATTTCTAACCACAAGATCGCAAATTTAAGCATAAAGCAGCAACAAAATAAAATAAAAAAAATCCAACCAAAAGGAAGAGAATTTGCAAGCAGAAGAGCCTAGATATCTGCACACAAGGAGTCACCTTTCTTGACACCGTTGATATCACAGCGGTTCTCCATGATTCCAAGACCGGCGATCGCAGCTCCAGCGAGTCCTCGAGTCCAGAATCGAGGGGGACGATTGAGGGGAATAATGGAGAATAAATATCAGGAGGCAAGTGGCGAAGTGATTCGAGTTAGAATTCAACCCCAGGTTCACGAACCAGTTCATGCGTAATCGCGAAAGAACAAATGGTCGCCTCAGAATCAGAGCGATCCCAATCCAAAACCCAGAAAAAAGCACTAATCGCCGCAAGTAGACGGGTCAGCTGAGAGATCCGAGCGATCCCATGTGCTTCGGGCGGTGGCCGATTGGGTTTCCGAGGAGATCGGAAGGGAAATGGGGGGGGGGGAGAGAGAGAGAGCAGTCGGGAGACGAAAGGGTCGATGTCTCTGTTCACTCACGCTACCTTTTTCCTCTGCTCGACGGCTTCCATTTATAGCTTACACACATCACGGATGCGTCCGCTCACCGCCCGCTTAGCTTACCGCCACCGAATTCACAGTTACTCTCTCCTAAATCTCTACCGTGTATTAATTTTTATTAATTTAAACATTTTCTTCGCATTTTTTATATTTATCATAATTGTTATTTAAATTATTAGTTAATTTGCTATAACCAAAGAAATCTCCATCATTTTCGTGAACGTGATATTTATTATAGACGGTGACATATAGAAAAGGACAGGTGTCACACGGGGGCTTCCACGGTGAGTGAGGATGAGGAATCTGAGCCGTTGGATCGTAGAATTGATTGATCAAGCGATTAATGGTGAAGTTTGGACAAAATAAACTAATTTATGTTCTTTCTGCTATTTTTATGTTTGATTATATTTTTTTTTTCCTAATTTTAACCTATCATTTGGAGAGGGGTAATGTCAAAATTGGACCTTTCAAAAAAATAAAACCATAAAAAAAATATATCACAATTAAATTCACATATCTGACATAGAATTATCATTCTTCAGCCTAAATATAATAATTTGAATATAGAGAACAAACCATTGGAATGATTAAACCATGAGCAATATAGTTAGTAGCTAATGAAGGTTAACAGCTACCACAGTGCATTAATTTTTAAATTATGTGATGATGCACCAGAGCAGTTAAACCCCTAAACATAATATTAGTAGACCTGTTAAAATCATTCACAATGTTCAGAATTAAATATGTATATTATATAAAATTTAAATTGGGAGAGTAAATTAAGAAAATAAAAACTAAATTTTTTTCACTTTATGGAACTAAAATGGCAATGGAGAATTTGAAGCACCTGATTGATTCTCTGATGTCATGATTTGTATGAATATGCTGGAGAAAAGAGTGTGACCTAATAATTTCCCATGCAAAGCCTGATGCTTTTTTATTTTTGTGGCCACATACTTGGATTGGATGTACTGTTACACATGCACATCACAACCTATCAATAAGTTAGGTCACACCCTCTCTCTCTCTCTTTCTCTCTGTGTGTGCTGTCATTTAAAGGAAGAGAAATTTATTCAGGAACCAGAATGGTGAATGAAGCACCAAGCAACATAATGATGGATGGACTCTTTCCAGGGTATCTCCTCTTTATTTAATCAATTTAGACAACATGGATAATAGAGGAGCTGATCCTTCTTCACTCTGAATACCATGCAAAGAAAGAAAAGGCTTCAATAACACTGTGTACATGTGTTGTGGTGGTCTCATGGATGATAGGAGCATCTCTCTAAAAGAAAAAAAAAAAAATAATCATTGTTTTATGCATTTAAAGGTTAACTATAAATTTAGATTCCAAGTGGTTGTTTTGCAGGAATCATTTTAGTGACTCCATTCTGTGGTAAGGGGGAGCCTCTGAATACTATTTATTCTTCAAGTGTCACTTTGAAGTCAAGGGAGCAGGAAAAGATGCGCATTCAGAGTTGAGTAAAACTAATTTCAAGCAACTGAGTGAGTGCTAAGAAAGCCTCCCTATACTAATTAATTTCAAGGGTCACTTTGAAGTTAAGCAGCAGGAAAAAAGCATCATAAACACATTGTGAAAGCTCTAAGCTACTTAAACAAGCCCTATTTGTGTCTAAAAGCTGAAGAGGTTAGATTCAGGAATCTTCTCATGACTGTTCTTCCACTGCTGGCCAAAATGCACTTTATCAAATGCAAGCCAAGTTTTTACTTTTTTATATATCAACCGGTGGAGCACTTCCATCAGGATAAAAGAAGAGGTTCATGAAAGTGAATTCAGATATTGTGATTTTTTTTTTTTTTTCCTTTTTGCTAGTGCTTTGATTGCTGAGATCACTTCTTGGTACTTCCATTGACCCATTTATGGCATATTAAAAACAGTGATAAGTATTTCCAACAATTGGTTGCAGCAAAACCAGCATATTTGGATCCTTCAGAATGAATAATGCTGAAGAACAAAGATGGTGGATAAATGTCCTCAACCATCAGCCAGCATGTCAGCAATCTGTGTTTCTTTTTCTATCAATTGGACCTGAAATAGGTGCTCCATACCAAACTTGGCTTATAGGAAGTACTAGTTGTTGTTCTCTGCTACCACACCATTCTTGCAAGTTGAGGTAGAGATCTCTAATGTGACTTCTTCCCATGACTCATTAGATTCACTGGGACTATGATGCCCACTTTTGCTTAATAAAAAGAACTCCATATTTTTGCTGGTGCAGCTTTTGTGCACTCTTATGTTTGATTCATCCATCCATCGATGTTTAATAAAAAGAACTCCATATTTATGCTTAATATAAAAAAACATCTTATAATGGTACTAATCATCCATCCATCGATGTTTGATTCATTTAATGTGACAGTGTGGATGTAGTCCACACTGAGAAGAAGTGGTCCTGCCCAAAAATGAATGATTGAGATGTTAGATTAGGCGCCATAAACACTTAGGAATTGAATGAATACAGTTAGAAAATTCTGAAATTGTTCAAAGTCAGAAAGTAATCTGTGGAATATGTATTCATCTTGGGATATATGAGGGTTGAGTTTTTACTGGTGGAAGGTGTGTTAAGATAACAAATTGCAAAGACTGTCATTGTGCCCCACCAACTACAGAAGATCCTTTTGGTCCAAAAAGAAAGATGCAGAATGCAAAAATGACATGTTTTTGTTGTGGAAAGATGCAGCAATTGGGCTGTGCAGGTGCATATTTGGACCACAAGTTTTGCATCGTATGAAGTTATCAAGCAAGACAAAACACCCATATCTTAGAGGTTCCAAATCACTTCAAAACAATGCAATTCCCTTTGTCTCTGTAATTGTGGAAGCTGCCTACTGCCTTGATGGTGATACAAAAACATCAGGATATGAGAATCAAAGGCCATTTAATGGTGCCAAAGGAAGAAATTTTGGCATCATTGCATGCTTTTTTTCTAATTGAACTTTCCAGCATTAACAGGAGATGTTCATCTACAAACCATGTGGCAAGATTTCAAGTTTTGGTCCCAAGACCCATACCTGGTCTGGCTGGGACTGGTATGGATGCACATAACATATTGACACATGATATACTAGTATATCATCTACATAATCCAAAGAGGACAAGGAAAGAGGAGGTTGTTTGTTGACAGTCAACAGCAATTGAGAATCTATCTAATTTTTACAAATCAAAATAATAAAAATATATAATTCTGGACTGAACCTAATGAAATTGTCCAATCCAAGTAATAACTTCCGAGAAAGCGATAGATACTTACCACCAATCTGATCAAATTTGTACACCTTAAGGTCTTTGTGGTGTTCATCCTTTATATGCTTATTGGACAGTGCCAAGATGCACACTTGTGGTGCATATAGCATATAGCATGTGAAATGCACAATCTGTGTATTTGAGTCTATGACACACACACACACACACACACATATATATATATATATATATATATATATATATATATATATATATATATATATATATATATATATATATATATATATCCAAGTGTCAAAGAGAAATGTTTTGTCCTGCAATTTGGTGTCCTTCACAAATTGACACCTAATTCAAATCCCCTCTTGTGGAATATGCACCCCTCCTCCCTGTCCTTTATCCTGCATCACCATCATCAACATCTTTTCAACAATTAAAGATCCCATGATTTAGACCCCTCATGTTCGATGTGTCATGCTACTTCATCACAAATTTGATGGACAAAAGTGTAGCATCAAACAGGAACATCTCACCAAAATGTCCAACACTAGAGAGGTTGCTGATGCCTGATGGCTTATAAAGTGTGGTGGTGCAGATTTGATTCACATGCACTGATATCTAAATTTGTCCACAACCGACATGTCTCATCAAATCCAATGTATCTTGACCCACCTCTCCTTTTCTTTCCCTAGAGAAAAAAAAAAAATCAGCATATATTACTTTCTAACACAAATCAAACCATGCTCATTCCATGAACAGGGTGCCTTTCCTGTGTACATGAGTAATTCTATAGACCGTAAATAGATACAGAAAAGCCAATACATGAGGGATGATAACATTCTTTGAGATACCATGAAGGGATTCTTCTTGTTGAAACTGATCTGATGTGAATTAAAGCTAGATGATCCAGTCCCAAGTGGCATCTGCACTTCTGCAATTATTTGGGTCCAAAAAATCACGTAAAAAGTAAATACATAGAAAGGAGTACTCAGAAGACATGACAAGCCTCTAGGCATTGCTATATTTCGATAAAATGTCAATTTAAGTTACAGGTCACAATTGATGTGGGATTATTATCTGCATATAAATTGAAATGCCGACTTAAGCAGCAGTAAAGAATTGGTTGATTCCCATACTAGCCTGGTGGGATTTTGCAAAGTCACTATATGTTCAGAGGAGGAATTGGTAGAGAACAAGAGAAGCTTTTGTCCATTCCTATGAGACAGATGGAGCACATGGAGTGGGTCATGAGAAGACATACAGCATGTGATCAGTTTGGAGCATCTTGCAGCACCAGTCTCTCATGTTATTGTCTTTTTCTGATGAAATATTGGAGTAATTATTCCATCATCATTAAAGAAGCAAAGGAGTTATAAGATGGCACCCATCAGTAGAACAGCCTGTTGGAGCCCATAACCTACATACAACCACTCCACTCCTATCAACCACATCCCCCACCCGTATGGAAGATTAACAATCCAGACTGTTTCTGATGCACATTCAAAATAAGCAGAACTCCAATTAGGAGTTCCATGAATACCTAAAATTTCTGCACTGATTCTATAGTTCAGCTGATCTACTGCAATACAGTAGTATTGCAAGTTCCCAACTGATGAGATCCAGAGGAGTTTAACCATTCTGAGAACTCCCCCTTTCTGAAACACAATATGCTGCTGCCAAAAATCAACGTAGTTCACTTTTCCATGTAAATTCATAATCCTGAAGAACTCCCCTTCTGAGAAGCCTACTGTCTCCCATGTTAAACTTGTGATTCGAAACATCATAACACTCCAATGCATAGTTCCACAGCTCCATCGACATTAGATGATACAGAGAATTTATCATCTCAGATCACCAAAGAAGAACAAAAAGAAAAGATACAAACACTTAATTAAAAAATATCTAGGAGATCTGAGAAGTATCCAGAAAAGAAAACAACTTATTTAAGCTTCAATTTTTATGGAGGGAATCTCATATCTTAGCAATGAAGTCAACTGAATCTACACAAGGATTCTTTAATAGAGTTTTCTGGAATCATTAATAAACTAAGACGTTATGGTTATGCCAACGAAGATGGAAACATGGTTGAACAGATTGCAACAGCTTGTCAATCAAGTTTGAAGGCATAGCTGCTGCAATTGAATTAGACATATGTAACCTTAAATAATATAAATTGATAGGATGACTTTAAGCACATGAACAAAGAGTTGAAAGAGTCCTGGTTCAACCAATAGGATTACCCTATCAACCGAAACTTAATTTCGAAAGGAAAAAAGTTCCAAAGACGGAAAGAAAATAAAAGTTCTCATTGCAGAAAATAACAGGGAGAAGTAACTACACACTGAAGCAAAAGAAGCAGACATAAATAAAATAATAAACCCATGCCATGATATGCATAAGCTGCAAAATTCCATATCATTCTCAAAGTGGTTGTTTGGTTTGTAGAATCAAAGAAAAAAATTGTGCAAGTTTACTAGAGAAGATGATACAAAATTATTTTATTCTTCTACAAGCAAAGAACAAAATAAAGAAAATACATGATGTTTGAATAGTAGAACAATATTTTAATGTCATATTATTCCAAAGACTCAAAATGCATCAAACGAAGAGACATGTTAAACTTGACTCTAAGAATTGCATAAATAACAACTTGATATGAGCCTAGAATGGACACTGACTCGTATCTTTAAAAATACAGAACTAGCAAAAACAAGGAATGATAGACTGCGACTGTACAAAGATTTTAAAAGTAGCGCACAAAAATTCTCTCCCCATACCATCAAGTTTTACTTCCGTGCCGAATGGTAGAGCTCCATATAGTCTAACGCAGGCCGATTCCAAGACCAGTCTTGCTCCATCACACGCTTGCATAGTGAGTTGAACCATTCCCGTGCATCAAACCAAGCAGAGATTGCTCTGGAAGATCCAATTGTCAGACGTATAAATTTGCTTGTTTGATATAAATGATTAGGTTGTTTTCTTCTCAAATGACAGTGGAGATATTTACTGATAGCATGCATTCGCTCGATAGCAGCCAACATATGGGATGTAGTTTTTCTTAGAGATGACTTGAGAATTGATATTTAGAAAATAGAACCATTAACAAAAGAAAGACACCAAATTATAAAATGCCAAACAACTTTGACTTGGTGAACCAAATCAAGGGCTCTAAAGTCTAAACATATGCCCTTAGCCTCCTACTAAATATAAACATAAAATATGGTGTTATGATTAGGGATGCAACATTAAAAAGTTAACAAGCGAAATTCTTGATTTAAAGTGGGAGTTCCATTTATCTATCAAATCACTCAATGCTGGTAGGTTCTTGAAAGTAACATATCTAATTAAAAATTACAGTAAGGAAAATGCAAGAGTTTTGCTGACATCCTGAAGCCCGTAATCAAACAAAATCAAGCAAATTTTACCTGTGCACTAGCAAAGGAGTATCTCCTAAATATGCATTTCGGTGTTCTGTTAAGAATACAATAAATCGAGTAAAAGACAGCCAATCGATGAAACTTATGATACGTGCCTGTTGAGAGCATAATCCACGCCAGAAGGATCAGCTCCCTCGAAGCTAAACCCATTTGGTTCAAGACCTTGCGCACGAGCTCTTTCTTTATCATTGTCAACGTCAAAGACTGTGTCATAAAGCCCTACATAATGCAAAAGGAAATTCCCTTATTTCCAGTAACCCAAAAAATGACCAAATGTGATTCAGTATATAGAACAAAAAGTGGCAAATGCATGATCAGTCTGGATGGATCTATTTACATGGCCGTGTTAACATATAGAACAGCTTATTGGGATGCTGAAAATAATGATTGAGACCAAGCAATAAAGGTTTATGGCCAGACTGGAACTATGGGTAATAGTTTCCATGCATGTGAGTGCAATTGGATATATTACTATCTTGGTCATTTGCCTGAAACCCGAAACATTCCGCAGATGCAAATTCAATGATTGTGACCTGCAACTGATATCAACTTATATTGCATATAGTAGCACAAGATGACCTTGAGGGTCAAAGGCCCCAGTAATATTATCCTCATATCATATTTTCTTCATATTGAGTTTGTAAAGTTCAAAAGTGAATTAATTGACTATTCATTGAAATAGCTTCTTTGATTGCAAAGGAAAGCTGTGGACAATGATTCTCCTCATATCCCATATTGATGGAGTCTCTTGCACTAGGCTAACCATTAATTGATTATGATTTGGTTGTATGAAACTGCTGCTTGAGCATGAACTAATAAATTTACTGAAAGCACAATAACAAAATTATTAAAGCACTCACCTCCAGTTTTACGAACAACCGGAATGGAGCCGTATCTCATAGCTATAAGTTGGGTCAAGCCACATGGTTCAAAAAGTGATGGAACAAGAATGAAGTCTGCACCAGCATAAATCTAACAAAAAAGGATAAACATTAGAATATCTCATCGACTTGAAGTATAATGACAGGGCACATAACAAAGTGCAGTAAATGATGTCTAACCAGATGAGAAAGAGGTTCATCATAGGTCAAGCAAAAACGGACACGGCCAGCATGGGAAGAGTGCAACTGATCTGCCAAGTGAGCAAAATCATTCTGTATACGAGAATCAGGAGCTGAACCAAGCAGAACGACCTACAACAAATTTCCTGTGAATTATGAAATGCTATGACTAGAGTAACGAATAACGAATATATATATATATATATATATATATAAGTGTATATTGTATTCATACCATTAAACCTATTAGGAGTTAAATATCGACATGGAATTAATATTAGACAGTAACAAAACAAGGATATGCAAAGAAAAACCTGCCCATTTCGCTCAAGTGTTTGCCCAACAGCATGTTTGATGAGGTGAATTCCCTTCTGAACCGTCAGGCGGGTAATTATCCCTACCAAAGGATGATCAGATTTTCTCAATCCAAGTCTTTGCTGCAATGCCTCTTTAGCAGCCTTCTTACCCTCAACAACATTCTCTGGTGTGTAAGGCACCTAAAAAGCATGAAACAAATTAAAAAAAGATTTCAGGAAAATTTTGTTTCAGTTAGATCAAGCTCTATTTAAACCAATTTATAAAGGACAATCCCTACAGAACAATTTAATTATAAGCAATATAGGTCCATAAGGCGGTCGGCCAACCACCTGAGCGTAACCTTGGGATGTCCAAATTAGCATTTGAACAGTCCTTTCCTCAGGATGTTCAGTCAGATTGACAAATAGCAATTAAGAAGCTTCAAAACTAAAATGCCGGAAGTACTAGATTAATGAGAGCTTTCAATTTAGGTTATGGATGTGTACAAGGTCGTCAACATTATGATCAACTTTGGATTGCATGCCAAGTAGCTCCAAGGCTGACGGGCAATATCACACTAAGATAAACTGGTTTATTTTCACTTGTGGAAGACTTGTTATGTCATTCCTTATAGACCAAACCTCTTCAGAGAACAAGAAATTTCTTCTCAGACCATTTATAGTTATTTCTGTATCAGAACAATTTTTGAAGAACTGGTATGTGAAGTTCATAAGATCTTAATAATTCAGCTAAGCAAGATCTGTATCTAGCATCCCTAGAGGATAGATTCTCAGACCCAGATATTGAAGAAGCAGAGATAACTAACTACAGTAGCAGTGATAATAAATAAATTATGGCACTCTGCAACATTATTTAAATACTAGTGATATCAGGGGATGAACAATACCAATCAGATTCAACATATCAACATCTTTTTGTCTTTTTTTTTTCTTATTGATGTACCAAAGTGTACTATTCCATTTAAATCAGTACATAACAAAGGGATCAGATTTCTGTGTGGATCGCAGTGCCCATATATAAAACCTTGTTCTACACTTTGTACCATGTAATGATAAGCCTTTGTTATGACTCAAAATATATTAATAGCAGGCTTCATGAATAAGAAAGTCGCCTAGTTATCTAGCTACATGCCTTAATTGTCAGGAATAAAATAATGATGAGTTTGAGTTAAAATAGTCAGGATTTAAATAATTCAGATTAGACAACAATTTACCCTAAGCAACATGGGACAATTCTCTGAGTCAATTTCTTTTCACTTCGCACACATGAATATTTTCAATATTATTTTATAATAATAGATAAAATTTCTAGTCTCTTCTTTACTTTGTCTTTTAACTTCCATTTGCCAAAGAAGGAATTTTTTAAATTAATATCCATATGTAAAAAGTAATTGACTTGAGAGAATAAATATAATTTTATAATATCTCACAGTACCAATTATTGAGTAACCATAGGATGAGGATTAAATGATTGATGAATTTTACAGGCACCTAGAACTCACTTCCTGATAATAAAAATTAATGTGTCAATATTTCACCAACAATTGAATAGTTCTCATAACCAAGGATTGACTTACCAGTCCGTACCGGTGTGCCAACATTTTGTCAGTAACGGTATGGTGCATACTGCCCGATATATTGAAAAATAATAAAATTTTTATATTATATAATATTAAAATATTAAATATATTTTAAAAAATCAGAAAAAGAGGCGACGTCGCCTCGATCTTTCTCCTCGCGTGGGAGAAAAATCGCCCGCGGGTGCGGGCAACGACAACGCGTGGGAGACTCGTGGGCGACGGCAGAGCGTAAACGACCTGCAGGCGGCGACGGTAGAGGTTATGTTTCTTCTCCTCTTCTTCTTCTTCTTCCCTTTTCCTCCGACCTTCGATCTCCCTCAAACGACCGCCGACGATCGATTTCTCTCTCAATCGGCCGTCGACGATCGATTTTTGGCGGTACCCCCCGGTAGCAGGCGGTCCGCGTAGTAGTAAATTGACTGACCGGTATGTACCCTCGTCTCGGGCGGTACAGCTCGAAATTTCAAGCCTTGCTCATAACAAATCGGTTATCAAGACTCCATTCAGCCCTTATAGTGTTGCCCATTTATGCTCATTGCTTTATATCTTAAATAACTTTCTTTTAGTAGTAGCTACAGTATGTTACAGCAATGTAGAATAATACTTTGGCATGCAAAATTTGGCTTGTTTTTTCTTGATCAGGCAAAGAACAAAACGAATTAAAAGCAGAATATATCAACGTCATGCATGTAAGAAAGGAAAACTGCATCATACACGGCGCTAATAAAGAAAACTAAAGTTTCATCATGAATTCTGAGAAATATACCGGGATAAAGTGATCATTGTATGGGTCCCAGATATCTGGATCTATACCATTCACAATACCGTGGAATTTGTGAAGGTGAGAAGATATTGCAGGATTTCCAGCAACTTCCCTTGAGTATGTTTGTGAAACCTACATGGAAGGCAATTACTTAAAAGATGAGCACACAAAAACATAAAAGTTAACAGTTAAAATCACATACATTTATTAGATCTTGTTAGAATTTATTCTTCTGCATAAACTCTTAAGGTGCAGACCTAAACATGTAGAACTAATACTTCAAAAGAAAAGGGGCACAAACACGGAACATGCAAAAGCTCAAAAGAACATGCTAATCAAAGAAAATCAGCTTCTTGTCAGACTTTATGTACATACAAATACATACTATACATTAACACACACATGCAAAAGAAAACATAGAATTATTTGGCTATTTGCACATATTGACCAATCACTATTATCTTTAGCATGTGTGGCACGATTAATGAAAAGTTTGTACTATGGCCCATTGTTGAACCATGACAAAAGAGCTCCTCAGAAACCACTTATATTTTCTTTTCCCATCCAACCTCATTCTCATACTTCATCAAATATCACCACAACAAGTGATAATATGTCATTAGAAGACTCAAATTTGATTTGGGTTAACTGATGATATTACCAGATTCTTAAATAATGCCAAAGAAACAAACACATAGAAGTAGAAATTAGAAGAACAGGAAGAGCATTGAAGTGATAATTTCTAGGCAGAGAGACAAGATCCTAGACAAACCATGAAGGACTCTGCCCAGACTACAATGCCTGTCTAATCAATGTGGCTAATTATATAAGCAATAATCACACAATTGGGAGGTGATACAGGAGCTATTATATAGGAAGTTATAATGGGCCAAAGTCTCCTGGAAATTACAAGGCTCTACATGGATAGGTCCAAAAATCCAAACACCAATTAACAGCCACTTAAACCATCTAACAACACTTAATGCAAGCCTTATCTTGAGATGTCTGGTCATTTGTTTCAATACATTTCTCCTGAAGTTGTTTCTTTCATTCTGTGGTTTTGCATTCCTAATATGTCAAAGGAGGAACTAAGCTTACCAAACATATTTAATATGTGTGGTTTTCTGCCACACATCAACACTTTATGCCTGGATGCAACTTCTCGAGTGTAAATTATACCCAAGCAAAAAAAATGAACAAGCATGAATAAATTGCAAAAGTATCACATTGCTGTAAAAGAATGCAGCTAAGTTGCCTGTAAAAAAATTAGAGAAATATATTAAATAACAAACAAAGAAACAACAAGAACATTTCTGATTTTACCACTGAAAAGGAAACTGGATATCAAATAACTAAAGGTCTTTTTGAGAAGAATTTGTCAATTATAGAAAAACAATTATTACTGCAAAGACTTCAAAATATTGAACCAAGAACTAGATACTGACAGTTGTAGCCTTGTCAGCATATGTCATTGCTCTGCCAATGTTGTGCACCCCAAACTCAAGATTATGAATTGTGAAGATAACTCGAGCATTACTCAGCCCATTATGAACATAGTGTTCCTTGAATAACCAAGCTACAGGAGCACTGGACCAGTCATGAAAGTGCAAAATATCCTGTCCAAGAACAGCCAATCAGTTAAATTGTTTTGAGAAAAAATTCTCTAAGCATTCAAGTGAAACAAAGAATAGAACGTTTGGAGTAAATGTCCATGAGCATAAGCAAATACAAACCCCTAGCAGCAATGTATTCCATCTTAAAGTGGATCGCAGTATATTGGTTAGTACAAGTTTGGCACTTAGCTTATTCAGGCCCCTAATCCCGACAACATTAGATATGGCTTTAGACATAAAAGATGAGTTGTTTTCTTCTTTATTTTCTTCATTGGACACAATACATCAATTCTTGCAAGTATATAGAAGATGTATATAGAAGATAAAGACAGTGACTCCAACTAATCAACTCTTAATTAGCATTTGAGTACTAATATTGAAATAATATACATAAGGTTGTTCATCGAAACCCACACAAATTCCTACTAGAATTTAATGGAAACACTAACAGTAATAAGAACATAACTTCACTACTAGCACAATTAACTTAGTTGAAGAAAGATTGTGATCTCACGTCAGACCTTTAAAAGGAAGAGTGTGATAGAAATTTCCAGGTAAAACTTCAGATCAGGAACTTTATTGATATTTACAAACTTCAAGGATTTCCAGTGCATGTTATGCCACAAATGATGTGCTGCAGTGCTACCTGTAAATTGGCATCTACCTTGTAGCACCCATATATACAAAACCAGGCATGCACATGGGCTTTACTATATCGTGCAAGCATAAACTAAGTATCAGAAGATATGATTCCTTTGGAGATAGATTATTTATATGACAAGTTATTGGTTATTCTCCGAAAAAAGAATAACTTTGGAGTTCCGTAGTTTTCAAGTGAAGAATAAATACTTACTTTTATCATGCCAGTGATAGACAATTCATCATTATTATGAGTGCCACATTAGGACGTTCATCTTTCATTTGTATATTGCAAGAACTACTATCACAATTTAATATAGACAGACAAGGGTCACGGGCCCAACACAATATGGATGTGCCAACATGCCTTGTAAAATATAGCACAATACAGCAACTAATACATCTATACATTCTTATGTCATTGTAAATTTTTACATTATAGACTTGCTATTATCATCATATTTTAAACTTATAAGACACATGAACCATAAGAAGCAAATGTCTCAAACAATCCTAGAAACATACATGTCAGTAGAGAAGAAACTAAAAAGTTCAAAAGACAGAAATCCACCAACAATCCCACATGTTTTGAAGCCTTAAATGGATCACTTGAGTGTCCAACATATATACAGTAGATTAATATAAATAAATGTAGATGGTACTGAAGTTATAATATTTATGAGCCCTCTAATACATATCAAGAAGTATCAAACATGTTTTGGTATCCAATATGGACACGATAAGGAGATGGCAACAGTTTGGAAGAACCCATGCTTCATGGGGCACAAAAGCTACATATATACAACATCGGCATTGTGAAATGTTCCTGTGTTGCTTTAAAAAGAGGGCAGATGTAAGATTTCTAAGATTTGAATAAAAAGTATCACTTGAAAAACATAATAGAAAAAGGACAATATTTATTCTCCACAATCCATGTAAATTATATGGTGGAACATTTTTCATTGAACTTAACACTGAATGGACTAGGAGTAATCAACAAAACAACCTATATCTATGTCCAATCAAACAAAGAAATGTCTAAAAGGAAAAGAAACAGCTTCCAGCCTTCTAATACCTTGAGATAAAGGAAGTGAGATGCTTCATAAAGCATGTACCTCAATTTGCAATGTCAGTATAGCTTAAATAACTACAAGTGATGCTTAAATAAACCATTGGGCGTGAGATATCTCACACATTCAAGAAGTTGATGCAGTCAAAGTAACATTGCGATGTCTAGCCAACGTGTTCATCCTACCAACGTTGAGAGTCTAAACATGGATCTAAGTTCAATGAATTCTTGAGCATGTATCTCTCAAATACTCCATTTGGGCGTAACCACAGAGTAACCTTCCGCAAATTTAGAAAGTGTAGGCACCTCAATCATGAACAAAATTTTATTTCCTACTCCCTCTTCGACTCTTCCTCCTCTCTTCCCTTCACATCTTCCATCCCACCATCTCTTCCTCCTCACTAGGGATTAACTTAAACCTAGCTTGATTCAAAGAGAAAGAGATATTGAACCACCAATTAAACGGAATCAATTTAAAATGATGTCAAACCCCTGTTTCCTCTTCTTTTCTTCTTTATCTAACTCTCCTTCCCTAGGTGTTTGTTCTCAAACATAAACACATTACTTTTGTTTTATTGGAACAAACAGCCACATACTTCGGTCAGCGATGGCTGCCAAGGGATCTTTGCCACTATTATCTAATAATATGTATTTTTTAATATAAAGTTAGGAAGGTTACCCTGGTTGTCAATGGAGGGTTTCTTTTTTTTTGTCAATGACTTGCTTGCTTATTTTAACTCAAAGTTAGGTAAGTGTTTGTATAAGATGCTAATGGCAAAGTGCAGATTTAACTATCACTAAGGAAGGAAATAATCATAAAATCAAGAAAAAAATGGGTTGGAAATGACAATTTCTCTGTATAACCTTCAGTGAAGCATAGTAGCAGAATTAGTAACACTTTCACACCCAAATGGATGACCAGCCATCAAGTTTATTTTGGTGTAACCAAGATCCAAAGCATAAGGTTATCTTGCAGATGATTTTATCAGTCTTCCTCTTATGCATGAATTCTGCCACCAATGCATTCATGAGAAAGATGGAATATGAATAGAAGATGAATTTGTAAAAAGAAGCATTCTTAAGATAAAACCATCACATACTAAAGCCCAGTTTTAAGTGAACAAGACTAGAACTTTCAAGAGAATAAATTAGGACACATGAATGCATGTCTTTCTATTAACTTACCGGTTGAAATCCACTTTGAAGAAGAAACTCAAGAGCAGCATGACAAAAGAATCCAAATCTGTGCCCATCATCATTCCTTCCATATATGCACCCAACTGAAAACATCCTGCACAAGGTTGTAGCATGACAAACTTCAAAATATTGGCTTACTCTCTAATAAGATCATATTGTAATTTACATAATAACAATCACAAAAAAGAAATTTTAAAAGAAAGAGTTTTTTTAATACCTGGTGTAATTGAGCTCACTTGGTATCTTTCCCACCCTAATTAAACCCAATCACAGATTGGGCTAAAGTTGAACTGGTTGGAATTAGCATTATGATATATTATGGCTGAACTGGGATGCATCAAACTATAAGGATCCTATGTATTTAAATTGGGTCGAGTTCCAGTTGGGTCAGGTTATAGTAGATCTTCATTAGACTCAAGATGACCAGTATATCAGATCCAAGGAACTCAGGCTTGAGTTGGTTTTGGGTCAACCCCAACTTAATCCAGACTTATAATGGGTTTATATTTCCCAACCACCCAACCTGATGATCAGGTTAGGTTTCAGCCAAAATGAAGTTGCAGTCCTACAGAAACCAATTCAAAAATGTCCAAAATCTCTTTTCACACTAATATATATTAGTTACTTAAAATAGTTCACAATTTCACATACAACAAGTTGTTCAAAAGAAGAAATTCAGAGTATTCGGTTCTTTTATAGAGAAGCAAAAAAGAGGTCCTTGAGCTGTATCATGAAACCTATATGAGGCAAATTTTAAGCAAAAAAGGAGAAAATAATGGCAAACCAAATATTAAAGAAAGGACACTAACAGTACATGGATTTAGAAGGCTTAAATAATCAAATTAAAATGATAACAAAAGAAGTATTGTACGATATATAGATGTCGGTTGAGTTTGAAGTAAGATTTTAAACGGTTAGTAATGCTCAAAAAGGATGTTGGAAAGCTTAGAATAGATATAGATACACTACGACTAATTAAATTAGGGTTAGACATGTCTCCAGAATATTAAAGCACATAAACATGATATTGTACATTGATGTATTAAAGACTTGGAAAATATGTAAGGCGTCAAACAAGATAGAGAAAAAGCATATAGAAACATATATAAGGCAGAGAGAAAGAAAAAGATAACTTAAAATTAGACATAATACTGGAAACAGCCTTATTACTAAATAACGTATTTAGAGATAAGGTCTTTATACAATATAAATATTAGAACTTCAAATACTAAGCCCTTAATAATAACAATGTTTTTACAATATAGTGTATAAGAGGATTCACATTACAATTTGCAGAAAACATAATTTGGTCAAGCTAGAAATAGAACAAAGGAGTCAGACAAAGTAAAAGACAACTAAAATGCAGCTAATACCAAGTCTTTCTAATCATAGTGCATAGCTATATCTTGCACTGATTTTGCATAGCTTTTGAACCAAATTTGTAAGGGCATCAAAGCATAAGATTATCATAAATAAAAATACAGATTTAGTTGCATAACAGCTTAAAGAATAAAAATTTCAGTCCTTTGAGGCCAGTATTTATGTTAATCAATGTAACGAGCATGTACAGCATACAAGAAAGAAAATTACTACATACCCATTTTTGGGCTCTAGAAAGTATACAGGAAGGCCCTCAACCTTTCCGAGCCAAACATTTATTTCTGTTCCACCCCAAGCAAAGCTATTACGGAAATGGAGGTCTTTAACCTAAATTTCAAGAAACATGTCAGAAAAAATTCCAATATAAACATGTATCAGAAATGAAATTATAAGCACCACAAGTCTAAAGTGGAGGGGAACCTTTTTCCACAATTATGTGAACCATTAAATGAAATTATAAGCATCAAAATATCTAAAATCCATTAGACAACCTTTTTTCCACAATTAGTTTATCAAGGGAGACATCTTCTATGATCCATCAGTGCATTCAATTAGGTTTAAATCACACCACTAGAACCTAGCCATTTCTACCATCTCTTGACCAAGGTCAAAAGGATGGACCAAGATAGGTCGTAGGATTTGGCATTTTGGAGTTGATTCATATCGGTTAAATTCAGACAACTGCATTGCTTATGAGAACGTCCATTGATTCTAGCATGACAAGGGGAGCTTGGCACCTTGGCTAGCATAGGGTATGTCAATACCTTCTAGCATGGCATGTTTAAATCTATATCAATCTGTTCTGATTGGCACAACAATCCTTGTAGGTGGGATTAATCAAAATTATCCTGACTGAAAACTGTTGGATTTAAAGATCTGCTTATCCCTTGAGGAAACAAGCCGTTTCACGATTGGACTGGGCTATTTCCTGATCTAAACAGTTGATCTGTATTGCGATACATTGACTACATGAAGCAGGATTTTGATACCAAATCAGAACTTACATATTGCAATATCACCATCAAAAAGCACCAATATAAACCCTCAAAAACCACACAAAACTTGTTTATGCACATGTCCCACATCAATATTTTTAATCAATGGTATCTTCTTCAGCTCATGAAAAGGCAAATACGGATTATTTCGATAGAAGAACTAACAAAAGGAAATGAATGAGCAGCAAGAAGAAAAATAATCTTACATTACTGAGATTCATACAATTATATTTTGGAAGAAAAATATCAACTGTATGGCCTAAATCTTGAACAGCACGAGAAAGACTTGTAACAACATCACCAAGGCCACCGACCTGCAAAGAATAAAAAAGGACAGGCTGGAGACTTAACCATCATAAGTAATATTATAAGGCTGGATATATGGTTCAAATCATAAATAATGTAAGTTAAGACATCACTCTTTCATAAAAGAAATTAAAATTTAGAATTAACCAGATAATGAAAAACAGCAAGTTGTTAAATCTCAAACTTCAGAATAATTTTTCTTAAGCTCAAGGAGTAATAGAAATGCATCTAACCAGAAAAATGGTGGCTACTGATTTAACTTATCATGAACAGATGAATAAACAGAGTTTATTGAATGTATGTTCACTTTGTCATCAACTACATTTTACCTAGATGAGTATCTGACTCCATTCTAACAAAGTTCATAATTCTTTCTTGTGGGTGTACAGTACAAATTATGTCTAATTGTACAATAAAGTACTAATTGTGTTTTGATAGAATCTCTTTCATTTGAGGACCTAGTCCACAAGCCAAGTCGAGCATGACTTGTGTCTTAGTGGCGCAAGCACATCCAAAGCTTAAAGGATGTAGGCAGGACCAGTAAAAAGATCATAAGATAGTCACCAGCCTAAAGGATGTGACTAACCTCTCAGACATTTATTCATAAAGGATGTTGAGTAAATTTAGGTCAAACAGATGATTAACCTCTCAGACATGTCATTAAGATATCCAAGTTCTTATAACAAAGAGCCATGTCATAAGACTTATTTCTCAATTTTTTATGCTCAAGTGCATAGATTACATATTGTCAGTTAGTTTTCTGAAAATTAAGTAAATGCCCTTTATAACCCTTGATTAGTTTTACACCTGCACAAGCCTATTCTAATTTTGCCCTGTTCATAGAATGAGGAAAAAAATTGCAAACTGCAGTAACCATAGATAATTTGTAGTTGTACCTTCCTTGCAAGCCATTATTCCTGCTCTTTGTTTCTCAAATATATGCATTCTATCACTATTAGAACTAAAAAAATTGAAGTATATGCAATGCATTCATAAATAAAAATCTCTCTGAAGTTTAAGAAAACAATTCATGACAGAGGGAAAAAATGCACTTTATGTGAAAGTACCTCACCAAAATAACTATTCGAAAGAAAATATACATGAAACTGCTCATTCCAGTATTCCAGGCTTCCCAAAAATTATCCATGGTTGGTTAAAATTGAAATAATGAACACATGCTGAATGTCAAGACTGGTAATCAAGCAATAGTATATGACAGCAACCTATTTTAACTTCAGAAAATATAGCTTTAAATAGTAAATCTTGTTTAAAGCTCTGATTAGGTGTTAAACATCACATCTTCAGAATATGTATGAGAATCCAATTCCCATGTTACAATTTACTATTTGATGATTGACATTTTGCTTTATACTCTGAAAACAATAAACCCATAGGGCAGCGAGGTCCTAGTTGAAGGCCAAAAACAGAAAAAAAAAAATTGCAGAAAGGAAAAAAAGGAAGATCATCTGCAATAAATAGAGGAATCTAAAGAAGCCTACAGTTCAAGGTATAATTTCTATGTCAATGCAAAGCACTGATGGTCGTAATGCTAGTAACACTGCTCCACAAAAACAAGTTGAAGAAGATTACCTTTGATAAGTTTCAAGCAGGTGCATTGTGCTAGCAGATGGTTCTAACACGTCATGCCAACAGAAAACTAATAGTAAACTGAAGCAAAACAAGTCCAGCACAAGTGCAAGGATACTCATCAATTCCAAGGATAAGCATTTAACAATCACTCACACTCTATAATACAAAATTTTGTTTCTAGTGGAACTAATCACTTCAAATAATGGTTATGTTCTTACACTTAGATTCCTAAATTATCTTTGTTTTATGGAGGGCATGTAAGGTTCAACACATTAAATTTACCTTTGCTATAGGTGCCATCTCAACAGCAATATGTACGATATGCATGGGAGGTTCCTTTGCAATTCCTCCAATGACAGGAATATGATAGTCCATCCCATTTCTGTTATCATAGATTCCACCATCTTCCCTCTCCGAGAAAACAAAATCCATCATATAAGCATCCATTGGGACCTTCACTGCAATAATTAACAAAGCTAAATGATCTAAGATGATGATTGGCAAGCTATGACATATAAAATGCTATATCAAACTGCACATGAACTAACACACCCTTATGAGAAGAATCTAGGAATCATTTACTTGCAGCACTGAAAATGAATTAGTAATGCTTTGCCTACAGATGAAACTTACTATTAATTACTGATTCATTCACCTCCATCTTTTCCTCTATTTTGTTAGAATCAACTTCCTCGCCTTCAACATTTGCTATCCTTGTATAAATGTTTTTGCATTGTCTTTAATCTTGATTGACATTCCGTGGATGTACTTATTTCTCCAACCATAGATGTCCTCACTACATCACCCCATGTCAATTTGTGATCTAAAGAAAATCATCTTTTGCATTTGACGCGTTAGCACTATCTCTCAACCAACCATTCATTTGAATTGGCACTATTGCACAAATCATGACAAACCTTGAGTGCTTAATTGTTCTTGATATACACCATATCATATGATCTTTCATGATCCAGCTTGTTTTTTCCTTTATAAGAATGGTTGCATGAAATTAAGATTAAAGATAGTATTTAGGAAACAAATAGAAAAAGGGAGGGTCATGTGTGGGTGGCAGGTGGAAAGCTTATTGGACAGGCAAAGGAGGACAAAGCAAGCACCTCATCAGCCAACGCCTCAACTGAGACTAGACAGTGCCTACTAAGATGCCTCGCCTAGGGCCCCTCAAAAGGTCCTGGCCAAAAGAATTTCTTTACATGGACTATACTAAAAAATCACAGAAAGTAATATTTGACAAGATGTTCATCATCCAAGGGATTAGATAATAGACATGTAGAAATGTACTTTAAGATTATTTTTTACTGGATAACTCTAACCAGTTGCTTTGAGATGTGAAGCATTTTCTGCAGGCACCATTTTCTGGGGTGGTAGGGGGCCGTTATGGTGACTCCAACGGTTAAATGAGCATCTAAACCAAACTTCTGGCTTGCCGTTTAGAACTGTATTGGAGGGATTATATAGAACAGTGATGACACTTCCACCTCGCACATCAATTGGCTCTGTATAGACTATGTGTTTTTGAGACAGCAAAAACATTTTCATTGTTCTTTCCTTTGTTTCAGCCTTCATGCGTGCAGTTTTCTCAGCCTGTGAAAACCAAAAGAATTTAGATGAAGTTGAGTTTAAATTTTATGTTATGCTCAAAACTAGGGTCAATATCCAACATGAATAGTATATCATTCGGGCTGCCCATCATCCTAACCTTCTTATGAACAGCCTCTTCTTTTGCTCTTCGCTCTTCCTGAAGCTTTCTGTAGATTCGGTGTTCTTCTTCAACCCAGAACAGTTCTCCAGGCATGCTCTTTGGTACAGTAGCATGGAAATCTTGCCTGTTGTTATTATCATAAACAACTGCCTTCCCAGGTGGACCATCAGCAAAAACCCAATCCAGAACCAGTGCTCGATCAGGTACAACAACTGCAAAGAAATTATTTGATGTGGTAACTTCAGGTTTAATAAGCAGTTAGTAGAGCACTTAAGCAGAACATGTTAACGTAAAAAAATTATTATGTTACTCATCTTATAGCATAAGAGTCTAATTTGCTTCCAGATCATGTGATTCAAAGTGCAGCCTAACTCTTGAATATTTATTCTATTATATATAAGTTCAGAAAGTATCTTCATGTTTTTAATCCAGTTGGAAAAAAACACATACTTTTACTAAGTTTAAAAGGGAGAAGTGTGTGCTACACGGATCTTAAACACTTGAGACCAAGGAATGTAATTTTGTGCTGACAGGCCGTGTCAGTCTTTGGCTGGTCTGGTACATACTGGTCAATACCAGCATACCGACACACGGTATGCCCGAATGTGCCAACAGTTCCAAAAAATGCCCAAATTTTTTTGAAAATACATGAAAATTAGGAAAAGGTTTAAATTATGATATTTTTAATACATTAGTTTTATTTCAATAAACAAAATCCAAATAAGAAAGGGATAGCGGATTATCCTTTTCGGATATTGGACAGTTTTGCAACACATTCAAAATGATTTGTCCATTGATATTGAGCAACAGTAAGAAATTTGTGAGGAAGAGAGAGTGATTGAGTGAGAAAGAGTGTTAGAAGATGTGAGATTGAAATAGGATGAAAGAGGGGAGAGGAATAAAGTTAAGTAGGCATTCAAATGGGTCCAACGATCAAATTGACTGTTGCAACCATTTCAATCTAGGTCATTGATTGATTTCAATCAAAATCGGACCATTACCGACCGACACAATAAATTTTTGGATACATATCAAACTTGTTAACATTAGGTATCAGATCAAGTTGAACTCTTAAACTAACTAGTCGTCAATTTTTTTCAGACAAATTCCAAAATGGGCTTAAGAACTTTTTTATGTAGATCTTGTTTAAAAAAGTGGAAATCAAGAACTTTGGAGATTGTGTCAGAATTCTAAAAATTGAATAAATTATTGAAATTTAATAAATAATCAATCTAAACAATATTATTCGAGTCATAAAATCACCTTGGATCCCTTCGTTGCATGAAAAAGGAACCAGCAATTGTTAAAAGTTTGTTAAATGATCATACAACAAATCACCAAAATATTCTGATCCAAGTAGCAATAACCGATGGATAACTTGATTTAAATGATCAAACAACAAATCACCAAAATATTCTGATCTAAGTAAGCAATAACTGATGGATGAGTTGATTTCATAATCATTAAGATTTTTTTAGACAACCTTTTCGATATTGTCTTTTGCTACTCTCCAATCTCAATATGTTGGTCCCATAAGTTTAAATTCATTATGATTGGAAGTGCTATATCCTCTTCCTTTTTTCTTTCCAACCTGGTCATCTTCATGAAAAGGAATCAGACAATTGGATATGTTTTCAACTCCAACTCTCACAACTTGTCCCTGCAACCGATCAACAACCATATGCTATTGCTCTTCCTCCAGTAACATATTATTAACTTCTTACCAAGGTTTCATTTATCGGTCCGTACCGGTGTACCAAGTTCATCTTGGTGCCGGTATGGTACTGATACCAGGCAGTACACACAGTGCATACCACCCGATATATTAAAATATATTATAAATATTATATAATATTATATTATATAATATTAATATATTAAAATACATAAAAAAAAAGAAAATGGGGCGACGTCGCCTCGATCTTTCTCCCCGCACGGGAGAAAAAGCGCCAACGACCTATGGGCGACGATGGCATGCGGTCACTGGCGACCCGCGGGCGGCAACGGCGCACGGGCGAGGACCGCGCGCGGGCGATAGGTATTCTTTCTTCTCCTCTTTTCTTTTTTTTTTTTCTTCTTTTTCCTCTTCTTCTTCTTCTTCCCTTTTTCTCGCTCAATCAACCGCCGACGGTCGATTTCTCCCTCAATCGACCGTCGATGGTCGATTTCTCCATTCAATCGACCGTCGATGGTCGATTTCTCCATTCAATCGACCGCTGACGGTCGATTTTTGGCGGAACCGCCCGGTAGCGGGCGGTCCACATACCGGCAACCTGGCAGACCAATATGTACCGCCCATACCGGGCAGTAAATGTCAAAATTGCAAACCTTGCTTCTTACCTTAATTATTTTTGCTTGTTCTGCAGTAACAAATACGAGGAACAATCAAGTAGTCCATCAGACCATTCATGGAATTTGGCTGATGACACCAATCATGAAATGATAACCATGTGAGAGAAAATGTGTGCCAAGTCAGTTGTGATGAGGCAGAAGGTTTTTCACATATCAGCATAAACCTAGTGCCAGCATAAGCTTCAGATTTATCAAGTATTAACATCCACAAAAAACTGAACATCAGTTATAAAGGAGCAAACTTATAACAAGGCATACCATCTGCAGACCACCAATCCCCATCACTTTTTCCAGAACGGGAAAGCTTCTCGATAATGGACAGTCCTTCACTCCAGCTGTTATGACCACCATGAATCCAGATCTCTGTGGCATGAGCAAGTGGACGGGAACTTCGGTTATAATACAATCTCACTCTATCACCTCCTTTGAAAAAATTAGGCTCTATTTTCCATATATGGCTTGTAGTTTCTGAAGCCAGTTTCATCAGATGATGCAAACGATGCCTTCGTTTCTCTGCCTCGACCTTTGCTTGTGCTTTGTCAGCCTCATTTGCAGCTTTTTCTGCTTCCTTTCGGCGTTGTTCTTCAGCCTGCCTTTCCTTTTCAGCTTGCTCTGCGGCAAGTTTTTCAGTTTCCTTTTGGCTTTCTTCAAGTAAGAGATCTTCAAAAGCAGTTTCATCCATACCGCCTTCTACAGGTAGAGAAAAATCCATTGAATTATTATTCTCATAGGCATTAGCACCATTAAAAAACACAAAATCCACTTTATATGCTTCCTTGGGCACAGAAAGTCGACAAGACCACCAATCCCCTTTAAGATCAGTTTTCTGCAGCTTCTCAGTAAAAAATTTCCATCTCCAACCATTGTATGCACCCTTGATCAAAACATCAGGTTCATTTGCTAAAGCTGATAAGCTTCGGTTAAAGAAAATTTCAATAACTTGGTCAGGATTCACCACTTGTGGAACAACAAATACTTTAATCCCTTCTGAAAATTTTTCATCAGCAAGATTCTCCAATAGCTGCCTCTGTGCTTTTGCTTCCATATCTGCCTTGTGTTTGAGTAGTGATTCCTCCATATCTAACACGGCATTTTCTGTACTATCATGAGCTTCGGCCGGTTCCTCCACATCACTGATATCCAAACTACTCTCATCCACAGCTAGTTTTTTCTCCTCTTCACCAGCTATTTCTGTCATTTCTGCTATGATTATTCTGCCTGTCTGATTTTTAACATAAACCATTTGTTTTCCCACTTCACTGAACTGATCAGCCATGGTCTCCTCCACAACTCCCGCTTCACTGAATTGATCAGCCATGGTCCCCTCTCCAATTCGAGCTTCACTGAACTGATCAGCCATGGTCCCCTCTCCAATTCCCGCTTCACTGAACTGATCAGCCGTGGTCTCCTCTCCAATTCTGAACTCATCAGTCATGGGCTCCTTTCCAATTTCCGCTTCACTAACCTGGTCAGTTGTGATCTCCTTTCCAATTTCTGCTTCACTGAGCAGGTCAGTCGTGGTCTCCTTTCGAATTCCCACATCATTGAACTGGTCAGTCGCGGTGTCGTTTCCAACTCCCACTTTGCTGAATCGTTCAGTTGTGATCTCCTTTCCAATCCCGGCTTCACTGATTTGGTCAATCATGGTCTCCTTTCCAATTTCTTTGTTGCTATGATCAACTGCAATATTTTTATATCTCAGACCAAGTCCATCTCCTTCATTCCCAACATCAGCTCTTTGTGAAGGCATGTCAGTGAAAATTTGTTGATCTATCTCATCATTCCCCTGGCCTTGTTGCTCCACTTCCTCCAGTATATCTATTCTCCTTTTGACTAGATTGCTTGACATTCTTGAAGTTGGATCAATTTCAGCTGACTGTGCGTCACCAGGAACTTTTCTATCAGTTGTTACGCTGCTAGAAATTGCAGGTTCTTTAGAACTTGAACCTCCAGGCACTTCTTTTTCTTGAGCGTCATTTTGATCTTTCTTTCTAGTGCTCGTTCCAAACTGCGGCCTAGGTGCAAATCCTTTCCGAGTCGACGCTTTGGTCCCGGGAATCAAGGTCCTTCTCGGGCGCCTGTTTGAATAGCCTGCAGAATGCAACTCGAAAACATGAAGATTACATATAGATAAAGAAGTTCTCGAGTTCAACCGACACAAGAACCACTGACCTGAACTTGCCAGCATGCAAGGGGTAGTACCGATTCTTGTAACTTCTCGAAACCCTAACGTTGACTGAAACAAAAAAAATACAAAAGGTAGCCCCAAGATCAGAATGAACACAACCGTCATCATTCCAGAAACAGTCTGTAATGAAGCGATTTTGTTATGCCGAGAATTCAAGAAAAAGAAAGTGATCCGGCATTCACAAGGCCTGAGGTCTGGCCCCGCAAATCAACATAATATGTAATCGAAATGAGAAAACAAGCGAAAAAAGCAGTTCAAAGATTCAAGAAAATCGAGAACAAAACCTTTACGACACAATCGCAACCTCTAGAACGAGAATTGAGATCAGAATCATTGCGTAACCCAACACCACAAGGCGCCAGCTACCAGTGACAAGAGAAATAGCTCCGACTGAGACAAGCAAGCGGCTTACGTGGGAGAAGAGCCCATGAACCGGCCTAATCCGGAAGAGGGTGTGCTCCGGGACCGCTCTCCGGCAACAAATCGGCCTCTGCGGGTAGAGAGACATCGCCACTGCCGCCGCTCCAAGATCACCGACTGATCGAAGGGAAGGGAAGGGAAGCGATCGAGCAAGCAGGAAATGGGGGACGTGGATACTGGATCGAGCGGCTGAGGACAGGGAATTGGGGTTGGGGTTTCCTCTTGAGGCCGTCCGTCCGCACGAGTGTACTCCGATGGGAGAGGTGGATGACGGTAACGATGAAGCTTTGGGAAGGGGTTTAATTAGTGGGATTAAGCCGCCGTTTGATGTGGTGGTGCGAATGATGAGCTACTCTGATGGCACGAGATATCCGGGGAAAGCGAGCCAGCTTTCCGATGGGACAGGTGGCGTGATATGGGACAAGACGCGTATAGTTCCTGCTTTGTCTTGTGGGGTTGGGTGGACAGGCTCACATTAATTAAAGCCGTCGGAACAAAAATTCCCAGTCGACATATATATATATATATATATTCTTATTAGTTTAGAAATAAAATATAAAATTTATATTTGTATTATTTTTTAATAAAGTTATCCTATTTTTATATATTTTCATAATCAACTAATTCACTTTATATACCAATTTATAATTAATTCGTAATTAGTATATCATCCATAAATAAACTTAATGTTTATTCTCAAAGATATTTTTAGATAAAAATAAAATAATATGATATGGTAGACACAAGGCAACTCTCATCTGACCATGTCAGCCAAACATGTAAGATCCCCTTCGTTTCCACATAATGTACATGTCAAATTGCCAAATCACTACTCTTTTGGACTTCTCTAGAAGAGCTCCCGAAACGTACCTTCATAGGGAACAAATGATATGATAAATCTTCTAGATCAATAAAAACTCGTGACCATACACGTGACAACTTGGTTAGCATAAAGGAGATAAGAATTATATCATGGTCTATCCGTGTAGACATCGATCTAAAAGAGGCGATCAAGAGTTATTCCCTCTAAAGAATATTTTATGAGATATATATATATATATTTTTTACCTAATACAAAAAAAATTGTCTTTTGCACGGTTATCAATATTTGTTATTTTTATTAAATTTATTAGTATTAAATGGACCAAATTGACATTTTTACTCAACTTTAATGTTTATGTAGATCATCCCTAGTGCACATGAGCAAATTCACTTTAGCTGTTGGAATGGTCCTTAAGACATATCGGAGGCCACCTCGCTCCTCTTGTGCACACGAACAAGAACCACATTAGGCTAAGTATCATCAACTTTTCTCCTATCATATCTAATTAACTCTAGAAATTAATTTACACAAATGTAAATATTTAACATTTCAATATTGAGTTCAATACTTATTTTTTTTATGAAAAATATTATATGATAAAATTACATAGGTATTCGTTATAATCGATGCTAACTGAACATGTGAGTTAACCATATACTTTATTATTTTTTTGTTTATTTATTTATCAAGAATTACTTTTGGTTTCTTAAATCCAAATCTTAATCCTAGTTCATCAATGATTCCGTAATCTAAATCCTAAGAAGTTTGAATCAAATTAAAACTTTTAAAATACTTATAAATCTACCGACCATACCTTGGAGTTCTTGAGACCCACAGATAGCAGTATCAAAATCTTTATTACCTTCATAAGACCATGTTATTCTTGACAAGTGGCAAAAAGATTCCGAGTTTACTTGCATTATCATCGATTTGGGGAATGATGTTGATTCATCAGAACAATTTCTTCAAAAGATTCCTGCATGGAGTCAATGGATCTCTTGCTTTGCTATTCAAAGACAAACTCAGAGCTATCAGAAACAAAGAAGAATGAAACATTTGCTAGTGGCATATTGTGTGTGAATAATAAGGTTGTTTAAGCAAGAGCTAATAAGAACTCATGACATAGTACTGAAGGAAAGGTTGCATGGATCTCTGAGACACCATAACCTCCTCTTCTTTCTAATCCTTTGGTTTTTCACCTTTTCATCTTACGAAATGAACAAATATCTAGAGCATTTTCCTCCAATAAACAATAATAAGATGGATCTTGCTGGCACCAGAGAACAAACCCCAATAAAGGATGCAAATGAATCACCAAGAACGTTTATAGTTCATTGCATTGAAATAAGTAGCTGCATCCAGAAGAACAAAGCAACACACAAAGATAACTAAATGATGGTTCCCTCAGCAACGGAAAACCTTATTACCGAAGAGAAAACGGGAACTTAAAAGAAGAAGACTTCTAATACTGGACTACCAGCAAATTTATTTGAGACGGGCATGACACGCTGAACAAGCACATATGAGCGATGAGCAGGAAGCACCTTGACAGCGGCAGCATGGTCTTCGATTTAGCTCTTCATCTGCCATTGGATATATGAATCTCCTGCATGGAACCTTGGCCTGTCTTCAGCATCTGCTCACATATAAGTGAGAACAGTGTGGTTACTTATCATCATCACTTCATAAACATGAAGGGTAAGCCACAGGTTCATAATATAGTAAGTACCTTGCTCTATGCATCATCCTGCTTGGCACCTTAGGCCATCTTTGACCTCTGCTCAGGAATAAGTAAAGGGTTGTGGTCACATTTTCATCATGGCTTCATCAACGACAAAAGGAGAACACATGAAGAGGGATGAAGGCAAGAAGCATTTATTTGATAGTACCTTGATGTCTGTCTTCTCAGGCGTCGGCACGTGCACCGCTTCCTTGGTACTTAGTGACTGGGTGTTCCATCCCTGATCTTCATCACGTTGCCTAGTGCGTGATTCCTTTGATGAGGCTTCTGCTTGTGTTCTGTTGATTTTTCGGGCATCTGAAGAATGTCGAATTATAGGGAACGAAATGTTCTGCAGTTCTGGAGGATTGTAGGTCCCACAGTTCAAAAGAACAAGTTGTTTGAGGGAGTTGAGTCGAAAGAACCAATCTTTTTCAATAAGGGCTCTCAGGACAAAGATGCCATGGATTTCCAGTGTGCAAAGCAGAACAGGGTTCCTTTCTTCAAGGCAATCCCGTATGAGATGGATGTTATCAGTGTAAATCTTGAACATTGATGTTGGGGGCATGTCCTTGGGAAAAATTGAACTAGGTGGATACAACACAATGGTCAGTTCCCTGAGGAACGACGGCAGAGGCAGAGGCCCCCTTAAGTTGTTGCAATTCCAAATTAAGAGCTTACGAAGACAAGGAAACAGTTCAAAGCCATTCTCTAGTCCATCCCATGCATTCCATTTTTCCAGATCATCAAACAAGAGCTCCTCTAATGACGGGAATGACACATTATTCACTTTTTTCTCCCTTTGGGGATTCACACAAATTTTATCCCTGTCGATGCCAAAGAACATTGTATCAATCTTGTCAATTGAGCTTAGAGATCTTATGTGCAGGATCTTGAGAAGCGGAAGCTCACCAAAAGGTGGAAGAGCCTTCCAGGAACTGCAATTGCATAACTTTAAGTGCTCTAAGTTGGACAAGAATTTATTCTTTATCCATGTTGGAGATTTGCATCCTTTATAGCCTGAAATGCTCAGTTTTCTGAGATTTGAATGCGGTTTTAGTCCTTCAATAACTTTTTCGGCACCTTCCCATTTGTGGTGTTGGATTATCTCTTCCCCTTTATAATCCCAATGTAGCTTCAACTTGCTAAGGTGCTCTTTGGTGTGCAGCATGGCCTGTTCTGCTTTTTCCATACTCTCAACATGCTGGAGGTTGTTGATGCAGAGTTTTCCTTGAAGCTGGTTCATGGCACTTAACTGTCCTACTTCAAATCCTTCCTTAAGTTGCACATGGTACTTCTTCAATTCCTGAAGAGAAGTTAGCTTGCCAACTCCAGCTATGGTGGAAATTGCTTCTGGACTAGGAATTAGGCGGCGAAGTCTTATTAACCTGTTCATCTTTTCTGGCAGCGACAAATTCTTAGAGCACATCTTCAGATTCACCCACTGTAGATGGTAAAGCTTGCAAAATGATTCTGGCCATTCAGTAATGACATCGCCTGGGATTTCCAAGTAGCGTAGATGTTTCAAACCACCAATAGCCTTAGGTAAGCCACTTCCAAGCACAGAAAGTATCAAAAGCCGCAGGCATTTAAAACTATCCAAAACCTCTTTAAGACTATCCACAAAGTCAGACTTGGGGATGCCATTGGAGAGATCACCAGCCACCACAAGGCTGCGCACATTTTCCTTCTTGCACAAAATCTTAGAAAACATAACCAGATTATCAGCAGTAACATAAATATGGCGAGCCTTATCTGGGATTCTAATCGGCTGATTTCCTTCATATTCACCATCAAGTCTAAAATATTCACCATCAGAAATACAATCTGCAAGCTCATGCAAGACAGCATGGATCACAAACTTGTCCTCCTTTCTCTTTTCATTCATGAAAAAGGATCGGGATGACAGCTCATTTATTAAGTCCTGACCGATGTCCTCCATCCTGTCTGTCATGTTTGTCATTTGCATGAACAAAGCCTAGGGCCATCCAAATTTGAAGTAAATCATCTCTCTCAAAGCTATGGTTCTTTGGAAACAAAGAACATGAAATATAGCACTGCTTCAAGTGTGCAGGCAGCTGCTCATAGCTGAGTCTCAGAACCGACATAATGTCACCTTCCTTTTCTTCAATTTCACATATCTTCTTATGCAAGATTCTCCTCCAGTGGTCTTCCTTTAAATCATATTTTAACACACGTCCTACTGTCACTGCTGCTAAGGGTGAGCCCCCCAACTTCTGAGATATTTCCCAGCCTATCCGTTCCAACCTCCGATGCTCAGTAAGGTTTTGGTCACCAAGTGAACATTCTTTGAGTATCTCCCAGTTAATCTTGTCATCCAAGCCATCCAGATTTACTATGTCCTTGGTCCCCATCATCTTTGCCACACTTTCAAGCTGAGTGGTTACTATGATTCTGCTTCCCTTGTGACCAGATCTAAATGCAGTGCACAGGTTTTCCCAGTTAGCAACGGACTCCTCCCACACATCATCCAAGACAACTAAAACCCTTCTGCCCTTTAGACACTCGGACAGAATTTTCTGTATCTCATCCAAGTTACTGATGCTATGAAGATCAGTAAGTTTGAGAATCTCATCCAAATTGTTAATGCTGCGAAGACCAACATGTCGATGGATAGCAGCAGATTCTATGATTTCTAGGGAAAGCCTCCTCACATCGAAATTATTGCACACACAGACCCATGCCTTGATATCAAATTGTAAACGTTCAACATTGTATACAAGCCGAGCAAGTTCTGTCTTACCGATCCCACCAGGGCCTACTATGGAAACAAGAGAAAAACTGTTGCTATCAGGATTCGAATTGTTACCTATCTCAAGAAGCATCTTCAGTTTCGCTACTTCATCATCTCGACCTCTCAGTGGCCTGGGCTTGACAGGGGAGATTGTTCGTCGCCAATTGGGAATTTCTGCATCATCCTTCTTGTTAGTGGCTACATTTAGCTCCACCACCTTGAGAAGTTTGCCAAGTTCATCTACAAGTTCAGTGAATTTCTTGATGGCACAATCCAACTGGTTGAGATCCTCTTTACAAAAAGTCAGTAGCTTGAGTGTGTCTATGAACTTGTTCTTGATCTTAGCCCGGTGTTTGCTCTTCTCCTCAAAAAACAGCTGGTTCTTGCCCTTGGCTATATCTTCAAGCAGATTGTACTCAAATCCATCGATCACATCCTCCACAGCATAAACAGAATCCTTTAGGTCCCATAGCCATTCCTCCAAGCCAGGGTTTGTGATCCGTCTCTTGTCGACCTCAAAGAGTGCTGCTTGGATCTTTCTGAGATTTTTCTCCAGTTGTTTCAATTTGCCTTTGACATCCCGGTACTCGTACTGGTTCTTCACGTAGAGGATGCCCAGGTCTGCCACCTTAGATATGAATGTACCTACAAACCAACCAGCTATTTGCAGTGGAGCCATTAGGGGAGCTCGCCTCCGACTTCCAGCGGAGAAGACACTGAGCTCGGATGAGCAGAAAGGTCATTAATTGACGAAAGGAAAACTATGAGCAGACACATTTCATTTAGGACAGCAGACAACTTTAATATTGTGGAGCACCTTCTCATATTGGCTTATAAAAAGACCAACTTATCTTGACTTCAGAGATCTAATTAGTCATGGGCACCTTCTGTAGATTCAAGGCATTGAATTGCCGACCAGATCAAGACATGTTGCCAGTGAAGATGCCGGATCTATAGTAAACGAGACTATATGCTTTGCAAATGATATGTATAAATTAACACATGACAATAGTCATGTTGACTAGTGATTGACGACAATGATCACAAAATACAAAAACTGAGTCACACCGAAATCAGTTTTTCTCCTCAATTATGGAACGCTTCAAGTGGGAAACGAAGGACCACAATCATGTGGTTGACGGTCTATAATTTATGCCTCCCTTTGGTTGGATTTGGTGCTTGAGAGATGCATGAGAAATTATTTGCATCAGATAATCTTAAATCGAGGGCTAAATTAGGGAAGAAGACAGTGTTACCGGTTGGTGGCGGGTTCCTGTCTCCCTTCTGTCCTCTTCTAGAAAGGGAAGTCGGTCTTTCTTGCCGCCTCGGCGCTGCCGACGGAGCGCCTGAATCCGAACAGGATCCGACTCGATCTGTCTCTTTCGTCCCCGGGGGTTGTTCTCCGGCATCAGATTCCGGCGTAGAAGCTGCGGAATGATGACGATGAATCTGAGTCGAGAGGATCGCCCTGATCCTGGAGGACGAGAACATTCTCTCCGGTTTGGGGGCAACGAGGGCGGGGCGAGCAGCGGTCCGCGGCGGCGACGTTGACGGTCGAAGACGACGCCGGTACGACCTAAGCTGTCGCTTCCAGCAAACCCACGGTTCCAGTGGGACCCGAAAAACAAAAAATAAAACATTAGCACTCGTTATCAATTTATTGTGCCACTCATTGCCAATTCTCGTTGCTTTAGATATGATGTAGAATAATATATGTATATATATATATATATATATATATATATATATATATATATATATATATATATATATATATATTATTTTAGAAATAAAATATAAAATTTAATTTTTATATTATTCTTTAATAAAGTTATAGTATTTTTATATAGATTCATAAAAATATTATAATTGAACTAAATACCTAATGTTCTTTATCAAAGATAATTTTGAGATTAAGAAAATATTATATATATAATATTATACTGATAATTTTGGAGCTTTATCCCGGGGTATCTCACCTTGAATTGCACTAGTGTGACAATGTATCTAATATCAGGAGATCCCCAACTCATTTGGTATCTCCTCATGTAAAAACTCGATTTGGTTATTCAGTTCGACTACTTACTCGATCAACCAATGATATATTAATTTAGTCTTGTGACCTGGCTACAAAGCTCAATTTTGTAGGTCCTTATAAAGTTGACCTCCATAGTCTATCATATGAGCTTGTACTCCATTTGTCTATTGTGGCCTTGGACGATCTTCAACTGTTCAACTTGTCAAATAGATATTATCAAGCCTCATGCAACTTCACTATACCTTAACTACCCAAGCCTCAAGCTTGACAATATGGGTCGATCGCCCCTTGCCCTCTTCAACTCCATCTCAACATGAAGGTTATCGGTCTCTATCGACGAAAGGGAGATGATATTCCATATGTCACACACTTAGTCAATGAGACTTATGACATAGTGTTGATATTATAAAAAAAAAACATAAGAAGTTCACTCGAGAAGTAATCTCGAGGAGTAAGAATTGACCTATAACTTGGAATATTAATCACCACTTCATTCTTGAAGGTTGCATTGATCATGACCCATGGGGGCTATGAATACACTTGCTTGACTATGGAAGGATACAACAAACCTTGAAAATATTGGACCGTGGGCTTATCGTCATCCCAAATACACTAATCAACTTGTAGGTTGTCCCACCTCAGTCAAAGCTCCTCACTTGAGATGAGCATCAGGAGGTTAGCGATTTTCAACACTACAAAGAGTAGCACATTGCTCATGTAAAACTGATTTGCCCCCTTCTTCCTTGGCAATATAGTGACAGTAGGCCCTCCAAGTCAGGATTTGCTTATGAGTTGGAGGTATACGAGCATGACATAATTCCCTGACGAAGATCATGAGATGAGTTGCACAGATGGAGAAGGAACCAAAACTCACCTCCGATGCATTTAAGTACAAGCAGAGATACCTACATATCGGGTAAAAGGGATGGTGCACTGACCAAGGTATTTGCATCTCAAACTTAGCCAATATAGAGTACTAGGCCCGCAAATGGTCCAAGTCCTATGGGGTCAAGATCGAGTCTCGATCGTAAAAGCTATTCATGTTTTCTGAATCCTTCAAGATCTACAAGTTCATTATAGCTAACCCCCCTAAGGAGGAGGAGGTCAAGACCCCTCTCTATCTTCAAACTGCTCAAAGATAAGACATCGATCTCCTCGAGAGGAGGAGGATATTTCTAACATGAGGAGTGAGAGGAGGTGCTTCAAAGGTTCAAGAGGCTAAAAAAAAGAGAGAGAGAAACTACAAGAAGCTCGAGGTAAGAAGTGAGCCCCACCATTGTAAAGGTGGAATTTATAATATGAAATCATCATATTGACTCCACATTAATTCTCATCAAAACTAAATAAAGATATTAACTTCCATAAAAACTAAAGAGGCATATTAACTCTTGAGCATCATTGGATTTGAAACTCATTAATGGTGCATAAACTCTAATGTTCGATGTGTCGCTCTTGGGACGGGCATCCAAGTCATGCCCAATATGCCCCTTTTGAGATGAGTATCTCAATGACACCCGATGTGCCCCTCTTGAGATGAGTGTCTAAATAATGTTTGATACACCCCTTTTAAGGTATGCATCTCAATGGCACTTAATGTGTCCCTCTTGGGGTGATCATGCAAATAATGTTCGATGCACCTCTCTTGGGGTAAGCATTTCGAATGACAACTAATGTGCCCTTCTTAGAGTAAGCATCAAAGTAATACTTGATGTGTCCCCTCTTGGGTTGAGCATCTCAATGGCACTTGATGCACCTCTCTCAAGATGAATGTCCAAATAGTGCCTCATGCGCCCCTCTTAGGGTGAGTATCTCGGTGGCACCCAATGCACCCTTCTCATGGTGAGCATCCAAACATTGCTCAATGTGTCTCTCTTAAGTAAGCACCTCAACATCACCAAATATGAACCTTTCATGATGAGCATCTAAGCAATCTCCAATGTGCCGGCAAACATATCAATGGCACCCAAAGGGCCCCCTCTTAGGTTGAGCATCTAAATAATACATAATGTATCCTTCTCAAGGTAAGTATCTTAAGGGTACTCGACATGTCTCCTTCGGGATAAACATCCAAAAAATACCTGACACACCCCTCTTAGGTGAGCATCTCAATGACACATGATGTGCTCCTCCAAGTGATGATCCAATAATCTCCTAAGGCATACCTAGCAAAATCACCACCTCAATAATTTCTAAGATATCCTCCCCAACGAGAACCCAAGGCATCCATCTCAACGAATGCCTAAGACCTCCACCACGATGAGTGACTAAGACGATCAGGTCGACCAGTTCCCGACCACCTCGACGAGCGACCGAGGCAACCAAGTCGGCTAGTTCCTGACTTGATCAGATCAACCAGCTATTGACCTCCTTGGAACGCATCTAAGGTGACTAGGTCGGCTAGTCCCCTAAGACTCGATTGGTCAGCTTCTGACCTCCTCGATCAGTGCCCAAGCAAACCAACTAAACTAGTTTTCGACTCGACTAGGTTAGCTAGCTTTTGACCTCCTCGATGAGTGCCCAAGGTGACTAGGTCAGTCAGTCCCCAACCCAACCAAGTCGACTGACACCCAACCTCCTTAATGAGTGTCTAAGGCAACCAAGTCAACCAGCTCCCAACCTTCTTGGCGCGCACCCATGGTGAACTGGTCAACTAGCTTACAACCTCCTTGTTAAGTGCACAAAGCAACCAGGTCGACTAGTCCCCAACCCAACTAAGTCAACCAACTCTCATCTGATCAGGTCAACCAAACATCTAAGATCCCCTTCGTTTTCACATAGCGTACGTGTCAAGTTGCCAATCACTACTCTTTCGGACCTCTCTAGAAGAGCTCCCGAAGTGCACATTCATAGGGAACAAATGATATGAGAAATCTTATTGATCGATAAAACTATACACATGACAGCTTGGTTAGCATAAAGGAGACAAGAATTATCTTAGGGTCTATCCATATGGACATCAATCTAAAAGAGGTGGTCATCTTTTGTATGGTTATTCCCCAAAAAGAATATTTTATGAGATATTTCTCCCTTTTTACCTAATACAAAAAATCATCTTTTGTATGGTTATTAATATTCATTATTTTTTACTAAATTTATTCCATCCACATGATGACTAATTTAAGCATTAAAGGGACCAAATTAAAAAATTAACTCAATCTTAATTTTCGTGTAGATCGTCCCTCGAGCACATGAGCGAATCCATCTTAGCCGTCGAAATTATTCTTAAGACACATCGATGACCACCTCGCTCCTCTTGTGCATACGGACCAGAACCACGTCAGGTTAAGTATCATCGACTTTTCTCAAATCATATCCAATTAACTCGAGAAAATAATTTACAAAAGTATAAATATTTATCCTTTTGATATTGAGTTTAATACCTATTTTTTTATGAAAAATATTATATAATAAAATTACATAGGAATTCATTAGAATCAATGCTAACTGAACATGTGAGTTAAGCATACATATTATTATTTTTTGTTTATTTATTTATTGATATGAAAAAATTACATCCATATCCCTGCAAAATTTGATGATTCTTTATATTTATCACTCTAAATTTGAGTTTAACATTTATTTTCTTATTTTTGGTTTATTTATTAATTGATATAACCAATTACATACATATCCCTCCCAAATCAATGATTGTTTTATATTTATCCCTCTAATTATGAGTTTAACGTTTACTTTCATATCCAGTTATATGACAACATTTGCACACATATCCGTTCAAAATAAGTGTTTTATATCTCTATAATAGAATTCGACATTTTTACTCATATGAAATATTTAAATACATATGAATAAAACAATTAATCAAAATAGTACAATATTCTTACAATTTAAAGTTAAAAAGATTCTTAAATGGCGTTCATCATGAGTGGTAGCGTTCAAGAAAACCAAATACAAGGAATCAGTCTCCTTTGAGGTAACCTAAACTTAAACCGAAACCTTTCTACACCCTTCACATGGCTTTGAAAACTTTATGCTTAACACTCTTTAGATCTATATGAGAGAAATATTAGGAACAACTCCCAAGTATTTTCTTCTGCATCTATCTCTGAATTTATAAGAACAAATTCTAATTCATCATCAAGAATTACTTTTGGTTTCTTAAATCTAAATCTTAATCCTAATTCATCAATGATTCCTTAATCTAAATCCTAAGAAGTTTGAATCAAATTAAAACTTTTAAAATACTTATAAATCTACCTGCCATACCTTTTTGCAACGGCTGGAGTTCTGGAGACCCACCAATAACAGTATCAAAATCTTTATTACCTTCATCGACCATCTTCTTCTTCACAAGTGGCAAAAAGATTCCGAGTTTACTTGCATTATCATCACTTTGGGGAATGATGTTGATTCATCTGAACAATTTCTTCAAAGGATTCCTGTCACCGACATGTATTATCTCACTCACCGGCCATTGATGATAGAGCAGCCTCATAATTATTGATAGTACTACTCCTCGTTGTGTTGACTACTCCATGGAGTCATTGTATCTCTTGCTTTGTATTCGCAGACAAACTCAGAGCTATCACAAACAAAGAAGAATGAAACATTAGCTTAAGCAAGAGATAAGCGGATCTCTGAGACACTAGAACAAGAGTAACCTCCTCTTCTTTCTAATCCTTTGGTTTCTCTCCTTTTCATCTTATGAACTGAACAAATATCTACAGCATTTTCCTCCAATAAACAATAATAAGATGGATCTTGCTGGCACCAGAGAACAAAGCCCAATAAAGGATGCAAATGAATCACCAAGAACGATAGTTCATTGCATTGAAATAAGTAGCTGCATCCAGAAGAACGAAGCAACACACAAAGATAACTAAATGATGGTTCCCTCAGCAACGGAAAACCTTATTACCAAAGAGAAAATGGGAACTTAAAGGAGAAGCCTTCTAATACTGGACTACCAGCAAATTTATTTAAGGCGGGCATGACACGCTGAACAAGCACATATGAGCGACGAGCAGGAAGCACCTTGACAGCGGCAGCATGGTCTTCGATTTAGCTCTTCATCTGCCATTGGACATATGAATCTCCTGCATGGAACCTTGGCCTGTCTTCAGCATCTGCTCACAAATAAGTGAGAACAGTGTGGTTACTTCTCATCATCACTTCATAAACATGAAGGGTAAGCCACGGGTTCATAATATAGTACCTGGTTAGATGCATCATCCTGCTTGGCACCGTAGGCCATCTTTGACCTCTGCTCAGGAATAAGTAAAGGGTTGTGGTTAAGTTTTCATCATGGCTTCATCAAAGACAAAAGGAGAACACATGAAGAGGGAAGAAGCATTTATTTGATAGTACCTTGATGTCTATCTTCTCAGGCGTCGGCGTGTACACTGCTTCATTGGTACTTAGGGAGTGGGTGTTCCATCCCGGGTCTTCATCACGTTGCCTAGTGCGTGATTCCTTTGATGAGGCTTCTGCTTGTGTTCTGTTGATTTTTCGGGCATCTGAAGAATGTCGAATTATAGGGAACGAAATATTCTGCAGTTCTGGAGGATTGTAGGTCCCACAGTTCACAAGAACAAGTTGTTTGAGGGAGTTGAGTCGAAAGAACCAATCTTTTTCAATAAGAGCTCTCAGGACAAAGATGCCATGGATTTCCAGTGTGCAAAGCAGAACAGGGTTCCTTTCTTCAAGGCAATCCCGTATGAGATGGATGTTATCAGTGTAAATCTTGAACATTGATGTTGGGGGCATGTCCTTGGGAAAAATTGAACTAGGTGGATACAACACAATGGTCAGTTCTCTGAGGAACGACGGCAGAGGCAGAGGCCCCCTTAAGTTGTTGCAATTCCAAATTAAGAGCTTACGAAGACAAGGAAACAGTTCAAAACCATTCTCTAGTCCATCCCATGCATTCCATTTTTCCAGATCATCAAACAAGAGCTCCTCTAAGGAAGGGAATGACACATTATTCACTTTTTTCTCCCTTTGGGGATTCACACAAATTTTATCCCAGTCGATGCCAAAGAACATTGTATCAATCTTGTCAATTGAGCTTAGAGATCTTATGTGCAGGATCTTGAGAAGCGGAAGCTCACCAAAAGGTGGAAGAGCCTTCCAGGAACTGCAATTGCATAACTTTAAGTGCTCTAAGTTGGACAAGAATTTATTCTTTATCCATGTTGGAGATTTGCATCCTTTATAGCCGGAAATGCTCAGTTTTCTGAGATTTGAATGCGGTTTTAGTCCTTCAATAACTTTTTCGGCACCTTCCCATTTGTGGTGTTGGATTATCTCTTCCCCTTTATAATCCCAATGTAGCTTCAACTTGCTAAGGTGCTCTTTGGTGTGCAGCATGGCCTGTTCTGCTTTTTCCATACTCTCAACATGCTGGAGGTTGTTGATGCAGAGTTTTCCTTGAAGCTGGTTCATGGCACATAACTGTCCTACTTCAAATCCTTCCTTAAGTTGCACATGGTACTTCTTCAATTCCTGAAGAGAAGTTAGCTTGCCAACTCCAGCTATGGTGGAAATTGCTTCTGGACTAGGAATTACGCGGCGAAGTCTTATTAACCTGTTCATCTTTTCTGGCAGCGACAAATTCTTAGAGCACATCTTCAGATTCACCCACTGTAGATGGTAAAGCTTGCAAAATGATTCTGGCCATTCAGTAATGACATCGCCTGGGATTTCCAAGTAGCGTATATGTTTCAAACCACCAATAGCCTTAGGTAAGCCACTTCCAAGCACAGAAAGTATCAAAAGCCGCAGGCATTTAAAACTATCCAAAACCTCTTTAAGGCTATCCACAAAGTCAGACTTGGGGATGCCATTGGAGAGATCACCAGCAACCACAAGGCTGCGCACATTTTCCTTCTTGCACAAAATCTTAGAAAACATAACCAGATTATCGGCAGTAACATAAATATGGCGAGCCTTATCTGGGATTCTAATCGGCTGATTTCCTTCATATTCACCATCAAGTCTAAAATATTCACCATCAGAAATACAATCTGCAAGCTCATGCAAGACAGCATGGATCACAAACTTGTCCTCCTTTCTCTTTTCATTCATGAAAAAGGATCGCGATGACAGCTCATTTATTAAGTCCTGACAGATGTCCTCCATCCTGTCATGTTTGTCATTTGCATGAACAAAGCCTAGGGCCATCCAAATTTGAAGTAAATCATCTCTCTCAAAGCTATGGTTCTTTGGAAACAAAGAACATGAAATATAGCACTGCTTCAAGTGTGCAGGCAGCTGCTCATAGCTGAGTCTCAGAACTGACATAATGTCACCTTCCTTTTCTTCAATTTCACATATCCTCTTATGCAAGATTCTCCTCCAGTGGTCTTCCTTTAAATCATATTTTAACACACGTCCTACTGTCACTGCTGCTAAGGGTGAGCCCCCCAACTTCTGAGATATTTCCCAGCCTATCCGTTCCAACCTCCGATGCTCAGCATGGTTTTGGTCACCAAGTGAACATTCTTTGAGTAACTCCCAGTTAATCTTGTCATCCAAGCCATCCAGATTTACTATGTCCTTGGTCCCCATCATCTTTGCCACACTTTCAAGCTGAGTGGTTACTATGATTCTGCTTCCCTTGTGACCAGATCTAAATGCAGTGCACAGGTTTTCCCAGTTAGCAACGGACTCCTCCCACACATCATCCAAGACAACTAAAACCCTTCTGCCCTTTAGACACTCGGACAGAATTTTCTGTATCTCATCCAAGTTACTGATGCTATGAAGATCAGTAAGTTTGAGAATCTCATCCAAATTGTTAATGCTGTGAACACCAACATGTCGATGGATAGCAGCAGATTCTATGATTTCTAGGGAAAGCCTCCTCACATCGAAATTATTGCACACACAGACCCATGCCTTGATATCAAATTGTAAACTTTCATCATTGTATACAAGCCGAGCAAGTTCTGTCTTACCGATCCCACCAGGGCCTACTATGGAAACAAGAGAAAAATTGTTGCTACCAGGATTTGAATTGTTACCTGTCTCAAGAAGCATCTTCAGTTTCGCTACTTCATCATCTCGACCTCTCAGTGGCCTGGGCTTGACAGGGGAGATTGTTCGTCGCCAATTGGGAATTTCTGCATCATCCTTCTTGTTAGTGGCTACATTTAGCTCCACCACCTTGAGAAGTTTGCCAAGTTCATCTACAAGTTCAGTGAATTTCTTGATGGCACAATCCAACTGGTTGAGATCCTCTTTACAAAAAGTCAGTAGCTTGAGTGTGTCTATGAACTTGTTCTTGATCTTAGCCCGGTGTTTGCTCTTCTCCTCAAAAAACAGCTGGTTCTTGCCCTTGGCTATATCTTCAAGCAGATTGTACTCAAATCCATCGATCGCATCCTCCGCAGCATAAACAGAATCTTTTAGGTCCCATAGCCATTCCTCCAAGCCAGGGTTTGTGATCCGTCTCTTGTCGACCTCAAAGAGTGCTGCTTGGATCTTTCTGAGATTTTTCTCCAGTTGTTTCAATTTGCCTTTGACATCCCGGTACTCGTACTGGTTCTTCACGTAGAGGATGCCCAGGTCTGCCACCTTAGATATGAATGTACCTACAAACCAACCAGCTATTAGCAGTGGAGCCATTAGGGGAGCTCGCCTCCGACTTCCAGCGGAGAAGACACTGAGCTCTGATGAGCAGAAAGGTCATTAAGTGACGAAAGGAAAACTATGAGCAGACACATTTCATTTAGGACAGCAGACAACTTTAATATTGTGGAGCACCTTCTCATGTTGGCTTATAAAAAGACCAACTTATCTTGACTTCAGAGATCTAATTAGTCATGGGCACCTTCTGTAGATTCAAGGCATTGAATTGCCGACCAGATCAAGACATGTTGCCGATGAAGATGCCAGATCTATAGTAAACAAGACTTTATGCCAAAGCCATCACAAGTGCTTCGCACATGATACAGTATAATAATAGTCATGTTGACTGGTCATCGACTACAATGATCACAAAATTCAAGAACTGGGTAACACCGAAATCAATTTGTCTCCTCAGTTATGGAACGCTTCCAGACGGAAACGAAGGACCACAATCGTGTGGTTGAGGGTCTATAATTTATGCCTCCGTTTGGTTGGATTTGGTGCTTGAGAGATGCATGTGAAATTATTTGCATCAGATAATCTTAAATCTAGGGCTAAATTAAGGAAGAAGACAGTGTTACCTGTTGGTCGCGGGTTCGTGTCTCCCTTCTGTTTTCTTCTTGAAAGGGAAGTGGGCCTTCCTCGCCACCTCGACGCTGCCGACGGAGCGCCTGAATCCGAACAGGATCCGACTCGATCTGCCTCTTTCGTCCCCGGGGTTGTTCTACGGCATCAGATTCCGGCGTAGAAGCTGCGGAATGATGACGATGAATCTGCGTCGAGAGGATCTCCCTGATCCTGGAGGACGAGAACATTCTCTCCGGTTTGGGGGCAACGGGGACGGGGCGAGCAGCGGTCCGCGGCGGCGACGTTGACGGTGGAAGACGACGCCGGTACGACCTCAGCTGTCGTTGCTTCAGATATGACGGAGAATAGCACAGTACATAGCAACAAACACAGGTCTTGAGAGGCGCCATTGTTTGCTGTTGGTATGCAAAGTTAGGTTTAGGGCTAATTACGTATATTATCGTCTACGGCTAATTATCTTTAGTGTTTTAATTTTTATATTTTAAAAAATTATATTGATATCTCCATACCTACTAAATTAAAATATCCAGATCTATTTACTCAAAAGATATCAATTTCACCCATAAAAAAACATAAAAATAAGGGACAAAAATATAATTTTAATATTTGATGACAGATGATGTCGGTGGCGGTGGACAACGACGACATCGCTAACGTCGACGCCAATATAATTGCCTGGGCGCCTCCGACAATGCTAAGGTCTGCTCTCACCGAAGGCTACCCACCTCCACAAGGAGCGTGTCGTCGACCTCATCGTTGCCCGCCCCATGCTACTCTATATTGGCGTCGACACTAATGAAGTTGCGAAACGACAAATGTCTCAACATCGACGCAGATGGTGGTGGTCACTATGGTGTCTACGACAAAGATGATGGCTGCCTCGTCACTGACGTGTTTGATAGATTATAGCCTCGACCCAAAGCTCATGTCGCTTCCCTCACTATCATATTAGTTCTAACACCACCTCTTGTCGAGCAATATTTTTGTCGCTTTGCATCTGCGGCAAAAGGATCCCTCAATCCATATATTTCATATATTATACTCTTTGGGCGCAAATCCAACAGATGAATCGACACTTGAAGGATATATGTTTAGTGTTTCATCAAATAAAGGAAGTAGATTCATCTGCTTCAGCCAAATCCCCCCTTTGCCCAGAAGATCAAGTAGTCGCCAGTCCCCCCCAAATTTTCAGCAATTGTTGACCTTACAGGCATTTCATGCAGGTGTGGATCCCGCTACTATGCTTTGGAGCAAATCCAATTGATTGATCGATGCCTAGAGGACATGCATCGGGAGTTCCATTGAAAGGAATTAGATTCATCTGAAATCCCCATTTGCCCAAAAGATCAAGGGGGCATGACCTGTGAGCAGTATCCTTCATCTCAAATCACTCTCGGTGAGCTCCTTTGACTAGCTGGCTAAGAGTTGGAGCACAACTGCTACCCTCTTGACACTCAAAAAGCTAAGAAGGAGATGCTATGCGACTGACTTCATCGCCAAATTAACAAATGAGGCTTATCACCAACACACATCGCTCGATCCTCGTACATATGTTCATCATCAGGCTTAAGGCCCATTTACATCAGCTCCCCAACACTTCATTTTCGACTAATCCAGTTAGTAATATTTTGTTGTCGTCGAATCCCTTTAAGAAAATTGTGATAACTCAGGTATCTAGAGAAGAATGTGCCTCCAAGACTAATAGTTGCAAAGTTGATTTTTCTCTTCTTTGTGGAAATCAGGTTTTCTCTCTGTGTTCCTTCATGTGCTGCGCTGCGATGAATAGGGCACCGGATGTATAGGCCAACAATATCTGAGGCACAAAGCAAGGCTGTTAAGGATTGATTGGCAAACAGCAGGGGGCTGCTGATGAATGCTCAATATTAGACAAAATTTGTTCCTTTAGCTGGCTTGGAGATTTGGGCCCATGTATCCTGTAATACTCATCTCTCTAAGATTAGAATGTGGCAGGAGACCTTCAAGAATCTATTTATGTCCACAGGCTGAACTTTCCTCAAGTCACAACATGATGGAAACCTTTGATGCAAAGTCACTTTTGATGCTCGTTCATGGCCCTTAAACATCCTACATCGAAACCTTTCTGATAATGGAGACAATACTCATAATTATGAAGAGAATTTGCATTCTTGATCCCAGCTACGACACAAATTGCTTCTACATCAGCATTTATGAACGACATGTTCAAGTTTTTCTGCAAATGCAAATGCATACTTAGAGTGCCACAGATTCAACCATTCTAGATATTTGATTTCATTGCTAGGGAACTGTAGATAAATCCACCGGAAGCTCAGAAAGTATCAACATCTGCAAGTGTTTAAGATCTTCCAAAACCTCTTCAACATTCTGCAAGCTAATGAAACACTGCATGGATCACAAACTTGTTATTCTTCGGCTCTTACTAAATGACATACTTGAAAAGATCATCTACTAAGTTCCCACTGTCTACTCCATCAGAATGGGCAAACTCCAGGGCCATCCAAAGTCACGGTAATAGATCTTTCTCAAAGTAGTAATTCTTTGGAAACAAAGCACATACAAAAATAGCATAGCTTCAGATGTGCAAGCAGCTGTCATATATGTTCCAACTTTTGATGTTTTGGTCAACAAATGCTCATTCTTTAAACAATTCCCAGTACTCCTCCAGATTTATTGTCACCTCTGCTCCTGTACTCTTTGCTATGCTTTCAAGCCCGGCTGTCACTAGAATTCTGCTTCCTCATTCCTAGAATAGAACAGGGTGGAAAGGTACTCCAATGAATTATTGAAATCCTCCCACACATCATCCAATATGATCAAAATCCACTTGTACATCATCCCCTTGATAAGAACATCCAAACTTCACCCTAAATTATAGATCTGTGAAGATTACCATGTAGCTCGATTTCATCTGCTCCCAGAAAACAAAACCACCATCGCGAAAACCACCTAAAACTCCTGTTTCAACTGTAAGTTGAGAAGACTAAATTTCAACTGGCAATTAAACACTAAGAGAACGCCAACTAAACATAGGAGCATTCGTAATTGAAGAAACTAACAGGACACAGTAATATTTATTGTAAGCCACAGCCAGTGTTCCCTGTCCAGTGACAAATAAAAAAGAACTGCAAGCCAATGATTATAATTGAACTGAATCCTGCAAGGAAAAAAAAAACTTCTAGGATACAGTCGTTAAAATCATGAACCACCTTCTGAATGATACTGTCTAGGTTGATCAAGAAATTATAGAATGTAAAGTTTCCTAGTTGTCATGGATCAAGTAAAAAAATGCCATAGAAAACAATTGATATTGTCGACTTGTGGTATATCAGTGGCGAGTATATGGAACTGATGCAATTCTGAATTAGGTTTGAGAAATCAATAACTTTTTCATAAATACTATTGGCTGTCATGGTCAATAATATAAAAGGAAGATGCAAAGCAATTTTTGAAGTAAAAGTCAGGAGATAAAAATGATCTGATAGTGGACTAGTTTAAGTCAAAAACTCAACTGTGGGTTAACTGGTAAACACATTCCTTAACTTACCAGACTCGGCAAACCTCATATCTCGGTTTTAAATTCCAATCAAGCATAAGACATCCATCAAAGGAGAGGGAGCCTCCTTGGTGTATTCAATGTATGCTTTTCCACATTGGACAATATCATGTTTCTGCGGCAAGGTAAAGACAAATTCTTGTGGTAGCCAATGACCTCATATCTGTCAGATCATGAATCCTGAAATGTCATAAAGAAAACAAACTAATATCAGATAAGGATGGATATATGATGAATCCTATTCAGAAATCTGAAGAATACTAGTTAATCATCAACCTACATACATAGCTATGATTCATAGGATAAATGGGCATGTTACATGTAGCAGCCCCTGGCATGTAACTTAACAAGAAGAAAAATTCAAAGTATCAAGCAGAAAAATTTCTATTAAGCTTCAGAAAGGATTAGATAGCCCCCATAAGGATTAAATAAGGGGATAGCCATTATTACCTCTGATTCAAAATTTCATAGCTAGGTGAAACTATTGTGACAGATTGAGACAATTGCTGGAATACCGATAGCTGGCAAAGTCCCACTAAAGAAACCAAAGAAAAACTTCCACAGGGTCAAAATGAAATCTCTCTTTAGCTATGACATACATTTCCTCCATAGGAAACAGATTTGGACATAAACTTGTAACAAAATATTGTTAAAACTTAAAATTTTAGGTTGTTGGCAGAAAATTTGACAAATCATAATGTCAATTTAATCTCTCTTCTGACATGCAAATCGTTCTTTTAGGAGAAATTGCTCCTCCTCTCCTACTTCTCACTTCTGTGAATAAACATACTAAGAATGTAAAAGGTGAGTAAGTAGAACATAGCCTGAGCAGAAAGTTTAGTTTGACTACTGCATAAAAAATTAATACACAGTATCTAACAGGAGTTCATTAAATCCGAAGTCCATTCTACCACCACATCTCACTCTAGTAAAGAAGGCATACGTCACAGACTCCCCAAGTCCTCAGTGTGCAACTAAGGCAAAATTCCTTCCACCTCCCTCCACATCTCAGCCTTTGCGGGGAACTTCTCCTTCACTTTTGCAATAATCTCCCTAGCCTCCTCAAACTTGGAAGTACTTACAAGCCCATTCACAAGCTCCCTCATAATGGAAAAACATGGCACCCAATTCCTCTCCATACTCTCCCTACACACTTCCAGAGTCATCTCAAAATCCCCACCTTTGCACAGATAGTAAATCAAACTAAAGTAGCACTTGCTCTCAGGGGCCAATCCTCTCCTACCCATCTCTCTGAAAAGCATCTTCGCCTCATCCAAACACCCCTCATTGCAGAACCCCAAGATGAGATGATCATAGGTGACCCAATTTGGCTTCGTGCCCCTCATTCGCATTTCCTTCAGTAACTCCTTGGCCTCATTGCTTTTCTTCAGCTTGCATAAGCTCAGAATCCTAACATTATAGATTGAGAGACCGGCATGACATTTATGCTTCTTCATCAGCCACAGAACCTTCCTAACGTAATCAAATAACTGCTCGCGGTAAAATCCAGCAAGCGCAACGCTGAAAGTCGTCAAATTTGGCTTTATATTCATCCGAACCATCTCCTCCAAGACGGAAAAGAAGCATCTTGACGAACCCGATTCGCAAAATGCTTTAATTACGGTGTTGTAGGTGTCGAGATTAGGGTTTATACCATAGGAAATGGTAAAATCGTAGAAGATTCTCCGGACCTCGGCGTGTTTCTTGGACAGGATGCAGGCGAAGAGGAGGGCGTTGAGAGATCGAACAGACGGGGTTTGGGATGCTTCGAATGTGCGGAGGGCATCGGGGAGCATGCCGGCCTGGCCGAAGAGGACAATGACGTGGGGACGGGCAACGGCGGCGGAGGTGGAGGAGAGGAGGCCATCGAGGAGGGATCGGACGGCGGTGGGGGAGCCAGCGGCCGAGAGGGAGGAGACGGCGAGGGAGAGGGCAGTGCGGTCGGGGTGGGAGTTAGGCGAGAGGGCAGCGGCGCGGCAGATGGAGAGAATGCGGGCGGGGTCCTTCTCGGAGCGGAGAAGCGAGAGGGCAGCGACGGCGGTGATGGGTTCGGCGGGAGTCGTGGTCGGGGCAGCGGAGAGGCGACGGGGGAGGGGGAGGGGGAGGCCGAGCGGAGGGAGACAGCGGCGAAGCCTGACGAGCAAAGCCATCGCAACGATTGCGTCGGATACAAGGTGGGCAACCCGAGCGGGTCAAACACCATGAGTTATGGCACGCATCTTGATGACACCAAATCGGTCAGATGCTTGCACAGATTTTAAAGTATACCTTCCTTTGTGCCCGAAGAAAGTAAAGCCAAAAGAAGTGGAAAAGAATGGCTTTCACGGATCTGATATATGCCTTCGGCTTCCTGCCACCCTTCCGCTCCTTCCACATAAAAACTAACAGGCAGCCGCCACCGCCGCCCATTCGAACCGGCAATGCCCACCGAACTCCGCTCGCCGCAACCAACCCTGTTCATCTCGCGGCCGGTCCAGAGGACCCTCACCAAGAGAGTCGTGAAGCTCATCTGCTCAGCCTTCCTCTCCCTCCTCCTCGCCGTCTGCGTCCTCTTCTTCGTGCTCTGGCTCGGCCTCCGCCCCCACCGCCCCCGCTTCCACGTCTCCTCCTTCTCCGTCACAGGTCTCTCCGCCAACGGCTCGGCCCCTCTCACTTTCTCCTTCGAGGTCGCGGTCCGGAACCCCAACCAGGAGATCGCCGTCTCCTACGACTCGATCTTCGTCTCGGTCTACTACCGGGACGACCGGGTCGGGGCCTCGGTAGCCCCAGCGGCGGGACCGTTCTTCCAGCCGCCGAAGAACACGACGGTGATAAGGGGGAAGGCGGTGGGGGTGGCTCCGGCTGCGGCAGCGAGGACGGTCGCGCGGGAGGCGAGGGCGGGCTCGGTGGTGTTCCGACTGGAGCTGGCGTCGACAGTACGGTTCAGGATGTCGACGTGGGACACGCACCGGCATCACCTCCACGTTAGCTGCGACGTGGAGGTGGGGCCCGACGGGCTCATCACTGTGGACTCCAAGGACAAGCGTTGTTACATCTATTTCTTGTAGCCGTACATGCCTGCGTCAAAATAATTCATAACATTTCTAAATAATCCTGATACGTATTCATCCCATGAAAGAAAATTATAGAAATAATAATCTAACATAAAATAATAATAAAATTACATATACATCCCTCCCATATAAGTAATTTTCATACGTATGCCAATGAACTTGAGTGTGTGTGTGTGTATGTATATATATATACACACAGCTATTACTGACAGAATAGAAACTTTCCTGCTCAAAGGGGAGATACATTTGTTGGATGTAACATTTCACATATACCACAGAGCTGCATTATTGTTGTAGCAGACAATATTGACAGGGTAAATAAGTTGGAGGGGAAGAAATAGCGATGCCAAAATAATTATGCATGTCAAGAACAGGTGAATTCAAGTGCCAGATTATTAAACGTCTCAAACAAGCTTAACATAACCACATGAACAAGGTATGTTTCTGAGTACACCATGATTTATTTAAGATAGGAACAATACAGCAAGTTCTAGTCACACAGATATGAAAATAAGAACTACGAAGACAGAGATATGGATTTATTTCTAGTTTGGGGTTATCAAATGAGGAAAAATGAAGAGCCAAGCACAGATGTGTGGTTTCTGCCCAAGTTGAGCCCTCTAAGACATTCCAGATTCATCACCTCAGAGTGGTCGACAAAAAGATTCACCTGTTGTAAAAATTGCTTGATCAAATTTAGCAGAGTTGTCTGTAGATGAGAGTTTGGTTAGATCAAGTGAAAGAAAGGGGCAAGTGAGTTACCCTTGGACCGTAACGCTTGACGAACCACTCTGAAGTCTTACCACTGGATGCTTCGAACATGGTTTTCTCCAGACCCAAGCGGCCTATGATTTTTGCAATAACGTCTGATCTGAGAGAGTCAGCATACTTGCAAACGTCATCAGCGTCGATCATAATCATATCAGCCCCAGCTTCCAAGCATCGCTCGGCCCTTCGGATTAACAAATCAACATCTTCAATGATTTCTGTGAAACAAAAAACCGAGGAATGATGATGCAAACAAACCAAGAATAGAATCTTCAAGCTTTGAAGAAAGGAATACAGCCTCGTCAATCATACATGGTACATGGTTTGGCCTGTGGCTTGGCGAATCAAGGTTCCAACTCTAGCAATAAGATTTCCATTCTATTGCAGCTTTAGCATTTTATATCTAACTGTTTAAGATCTACAAAAAGAAATAGCACTCGAATCTTAGACAAGGAAGCCAAGGACAAATTTGCATCTGTGCCCAGGTGAAACAAAGGTTCCAACCCAAGCCTTTGGAAGCAACAAAAGTTTTTGATAATCTCTACTTTGTCAAAATACTATTACAACTTTAACATTTCATTTAACTGTTTAAGATCGATGAGAAACAAATAGCATTTGAAATCTTAGACAAGGACAAATTGTCTTCAAATCTCAACAAGCAGCCACTGGTGTATATTTAACCACTGAAAGCTTAAAAAGATCAAATGACTGTTTACAAGAAATCCAAAGGAGAAACATAAGATGTACACCAACTGAATAATTTTTTTAAGTATCTTTGATATGCCATTTATGGAATATGATCCACATGTTCATGCATTGAACTTAAGCCTTCATGCATAACTTTCCGATGCTAGCTTTGAAATGAGTGGCGATTGAAAAGACTGTAGTATAGATAAGCATCTTATGGGTTAAAAAAAAACAGAATCTTAGTTCTTTGGCTATGATTTTAGGACCTTAAAGTTTGCTAGACCTGCAATTGCACAAAATAGCTTGTGTGGATCCAATAGTCATAATAAGCTATTGCACTTTTAGGTTGCTATTCCAAGTTGTCACAGGCAATCTGATTATAATTACCTGAGCTTCGGGGAACAGGAGCTATGTAGGCTCCAAAAGCTCTATCACCAGTTACGGGAATATCAGACCTGTCAAACTTTACTGAAAACTGTGGCTTGGCTTTAAGGCCTCCACACTTGATGAGATGAACAAATCTCAAAAGTGCTTCTTCAGGAAGTTTAAGTGATCCAGCATTTAACTCGATTGTGTCAAACCCTAGATTTTTGCAGTCCTGTAAAAGCACAAAATGCAAAGTATTTAATTTAAATGGAAAGAAATAAAGAGCTTAAAAAATAAAATCGGAAAAGGTGCATACCTCAACATATTGTTTGAATGAAGAAGGGCCTTTACGAAGCAGATGCTCTGACCAATCACCTGTACTAACATATATGTTGTGTCTGTGTGCCAATTCCGTTATTTCCCTAATAAATTCCTTTGGCATCAGACTATGTGAGCCTCCAGAGAACTTCAAACCATCGACAAACTCTCCCATGGATTCCAAGATGCCCTACAAGTAGTCATCACAAGTCTTTTTCAAAAAGCTAGCATGGCTTAATCGATGATGATCGGATATTAAAAGAAAACAAGAGGGGGAAAATCCACAGTACACTAATGCTTATCATATATACCATGATGTGTTAAGCCAAATTTTCACAATCATGATAAACTTTAGTCAAGTTAATGAGCAACACGAAGCACCATACAATTTTAAGGAAAGAAATTATGTTTATGAAAAGGATTCTTCAAGCCTGCAACAGACTTGGAAGCAGCTTCAACACCATTTAAATAATGTGAGCAAACATAGAACATTAGGCTGACATACTCTTGAAAAGCCATGAAAAGAATAAACCAACAATAACTTTTTCTTAAGGGCAACAAATTTTCCTTTATAAAGTAAAATAACAGACCAAAGAAGTCGCATAAAAGGTAAATCAGGATCAGCAACATAGAAGTAATACTATAATATCAGAAAATTACTGGTATCAAGGAAAAGTAGCTTCAGTAATCAAGCTAACAATGCATAGAAACTACATATGCTTCACAATTTTACAATAAAACTAGTATCTGCAGATGGTTGAGTTTGAAATTAATAAGTTAATCAATAAATTGCAGATCTACACTGAGAAGGAAATTGCTGTATCTTAAACATGTACATGAACCATGCTTCAGCTCTCTTTCACTCCCATGCCTATTTCTCAGCTCGTATTTCATGTTTCATTCCCTTGCCTGTGGTTCTCAAGGAACAACCATCGAAAGAGTCACCTCCTAATTAGTTATCCCTAACTAAGCATATTTTACTAACCATTTTTCTTCGACTTACAATGGAACCCTCAATTGACATAAACATGAACTATTAGATTCAAGAACGTCTTAAATGTCTCTGCTTACCGCACATCACATAGTACAATCGATTCTATCTTTTGGTGGCACACGGATTTAGGCCATGCTATCACAACAGAATCAGCAAATTTGGAAATGGTGTTCAATCTATAGCTAGTTTCATGGTTGAAGGTAAAACACCAAGAAGCACGCTTGCAAACCCCAACTACTCGGCAGCAACAAAATGCTACTGCTAATGTCATGATCGATCCAAAAAGCAGGAAGCTGTTCATTTTCCACTCTCCCTATAGGGCATAATTCATATTTTGTCAATCAACTCGTCATCAAAATGGGGGTAACATCAAACTTGAGGAACAACTTCATCGTTTCAATTAAGAGCAAGAATCTACTTAAGAAGGAAGCTTAAACTAGCTGTTAAGGATATAAATATATAAATCTTGTGTTATCTACTGACATTGATAACACAATGTCATTGATCAACGACGTCGATAAAAGATTTAAGATGGTAGATGGTATCAGACGAAAGGTCCTGACTTCAAATCTTATCCAGGCCACGTCCTGGGTTGTGCTATCTGCCACCCGCACCCACACATGAGGGAGAGTGACTTATATAGATCATATCTCATCTAATGGATTATACTTTTAGATGCTACAGCATTGATAAAAAAATAAGATTAGCCAATATAGATTCAAGAATCTTCAAAGATGTCGTCCACCTCAATGACACAAATTGAGCCTATCCCAATGCTCTCGACAGAAGCATGAAAGTGAGACCGACAAGGGCAACCATCCCCTCTCCCCAATCGAGACGAATTCAACGAATTCGATCGTTTCCGAGAAGAAACGATCCAAATCAGGAAGAAGGGAAAGCGATGCGGTTTGGTACCTCGAGGTCGTGGCGACGGCCGGCGAGGCAGTGGTCGGGGCCCCTGATCTCGGTAACGCCGAAGCGCCGTGGCTTCTCCGGCCGGTCCTCGTCCTCGCTGAAGCTCTTCCAACCGAAGTAATAGTTCGATGCCATCTCTCTCTCCCTCTCTCTCTCTCTCTCCTGCGGCATATGAGCTGACGGAGAATGGATCAGAACCATTAAGCGGGTTCTGGAAGCCTCTCCTTCCTTCCGCCAGGCGCCAGAAACGCCACTTCGCATGGAGAAGTTTCTATTGGGCTTTTATTTGGGCCTGCGCTTTGTTAAACTCTATGGGCTGCATCATCTTTAGTCTTACTCGTAACGTTTGTTGTGGGTTAATTAGATATAATTGGGTGTTCATTTTCGTCGCTCTATATTTGTGTGTCAGTGCTCTATCATCGTATAAGTGAAATTCATTGGTGAAGTTATTATGGTGATTCATCACCTATTGAAGCATGATCAACAGATGTGTGGCCCCCTTGTCGACGTTGGCGTCGTACCCTTTTTTGTCGTTTGTCTCCTCAACTATCACTCATCCACGGGCCAAGATAATATCGCTGTTGCCCTCCTCAACCTCTCAATCTCTGCCCGTGAGGTGATGATGTGCACCCTGGGTATCGTCTTCCATGTCGTTGCCCTCTGCCTCCTCTCCCATGTCGTCGCCCAACATGCCACCACAACCCTTTACAACAGTATCTTTGCCTTGCTCTACCCCATCGCGCTCACCCTGTTATAGTTGTTGAAGTCATTGCGAAAATCCACAGAATCAAAATATGCTACCGAAGCCATCACAGAGATCTATTGCTTATCAGTGTCCTGCTTTGATAAGCGACGAATCTCCATGATGGCTTCGACAGCGATAGCAAGAGGGGAGAGGAGGCGGAGGGCGACTACGAGGGCATTGAGGATGCTCGGGATGCACATGATCATCTTGAGGGCTAAGATGGAATGTTGAGGAGGGCAGTAATAGCATTCTACTAGGCAACAGACGAGTGGTGCTTGAGGAGACGAGCGATAAGGAGGGGCACAATGCCAGTGTCGACAAGGAGGTTGCACATCTCTGGGTCTTGCTTCGATTGGTGGCAGATCTCTATGATGGCTTCGCCAACGAACTTCGATTCCTCAACGATGGAACATCGATGCAGATACAGAACAACGAAAAGGTGTTTGAAAACTGCACCGCTATCTACGTTGACGCCAACAACTTCGCTGCCACCACCACCAAAATACAAAAATTATATTTTTATCCTTTGTTATTATATTTTCATTGGTAAAACTAACGATAAATAAATCTTGATATTTCACTTTCGTAACTGTTATGGGAATATAATTTTTTTTAAGTGTACCTAATTAGCCCTCTTATAGCTTTCCAACCATATATATATATATATATATATATATATATATGTTTCATTTAGATTCATTTTAATTTTATATACATTACATATAAAGCAAAACCTAAACAGACATAAATAATAAAAATAACAGCAAAATAATGGTTGGAGATATTGAGCTTGTCCACAACAAGGAATGTTCTTGAAGCTTGTGGGCTGATAACATCACATTGCTATCATACACATTTCAAATAAAGTCGAGCTAAATTGCTATCAGACACATTTCAAAGCAGAGACAATCCCAAAATCAAGCATATATCCACAACTGAAAAAGGTCATCTGATTGGATTCTTACAGCCAACATGCTTACAAATATAAGTTCTGGTAATCTGCCTGAGACCATTAAAATGTTTACAAAATCATTTGGCATGCTGAGCCACATCCAACCAAGCCAACAATTTCCATGACAAATGTGAAATTGGCAGTGATCAAACAGGATAGAGCTGCAAATGTACAACTCCTTCACCACTCGGGGGCAGTTGGAGCAAGAAGTACATGCCATCTGATCATTCCATTCTCCGTATCATTGAGATTTGTACAAATATGTCAGAGGACTAAGCAAAGAAGCTTTAGCAAAAATACTACATTAGATCAATGCTCTATCACTAAATAATCAATACAAATTGCAACAAGGAAACTGTACAAATGGGGATATGCTGCCTAGAACAAAAGCCAGACTCCCACAACTACAGGCCGACGCTGTGTGACAACAAAAGAATGTGGTCAATGATTGATCACTGCAGAAACAGAGACATGGTGTGGCCAGCCTCAGCCTCCCCATCAACCTTGGAACACTGATGGCCTAGTCTTGAGCCAATGCATCATCTCCTTGTCCAAGGGGCACTTATTAAGGACGGCGTCCAACATTGGACTGCCAAAGAATTTAGGGTTGCTCTTGAACACCCATATGCGATCTTTAGGCCATGGCCTTTGTGGATCCTTTTCCTGTTACAATCATCAGAATGTTTCACTTGTCAGGACATATGTAATAGAAATAACTAGTTTAGTATTCAGTTCAAAATGTAAATGTTAGTATTAGCAACCAACAAAGTCCAGCCTCTTAAAGTTTGAAATGGTTTTTTAAATCTAGAGGCATCAATACCAGTTGTTATACACAGAAAAACGCTAAAATGCATTTGCTTATCATTGAGAAATAGCTACATATTACAAAATATACCCAGTGTTATTCCCAATTATAACGACCGGGTTCAATTTAAACAGCTCATTAATATTCAAGTATGCAAGCATGAACCTACCAACTCTGTTGACTACCTAAAATTCATGCAACAAAAACGAGGGCATAGGTAATGGTGAAGACAGGTAAGATAATATACTGCTGAACACACTCACCATTCTTGACAACATAAATCTCACGGTTCTGGAGCCATAGACATGTTCTCGCAATGGCTTATGAGACTTCGCATAGAAGGAAGAGATGTCAGGCAATGACAAGCAACCCTTGCGAGCTCTCACCAATCTACAATCTGGGTCTGCATTCACCTGGCTATACCAATAAATCAACTGGCCTAAGCAATAGTTTTCACCATAAGTCTTGCAATACTCCTGGAAGCCTGACCCCATCTTGTCAGCATACTTGGGACCCAAATCGAGAGGGCTGATATAAACAGGGGGAGACTTGATAGACTTGTAGTCCTGTATGACATGCTATAAATTATTAAGAGCTGCTCAAAGAATAAATTGGTCACAAGTATTATTGTTTTCCCATATCAACCTTTTGAAACCAACTTACCTGAACTTTAAAAAAGACTTTTGTGTAGGCATATATGTGAATCAAGTCAGCAGCAGCATCATGCCGACATTTGCAGGTACATGGAAGATTTCGCAACTCATCCCTCAACCTGGTAAAATAAAAAGACTATATGAGAACATATAAGTACCAAAAGATGTGAGCAAAAGTTGCAAGCAGCACTAGGACTTGCCACAATAATGACTTGCGGAGTTCGCTCTGGATGTTATCAGAACCAGATGGATCATGGGCCTGAATCTTGGACTTGAGGTCACTAAGCAAATCTGCTTCAACATGAGGTGCCATCGAATGAAGCAGGTCCTCAACAAGGGAACCCTCCCCTTTCCAAAGGATTGAAATTAGGCCTTCTGCAGTAAGCTTCTCTACCAGAGGTGGAGCTTTCTTAGGGTCCCCAAACACAGACCTCATGACATACCTTACCTGCGGCACAGTCAAATTAGAGCAAAAGTATTTTACAGTGTTATCATTTAAGACATAAAGATAAAGACATTGCAAAGGTGTATCATATACAACTCCTTCAGCTAGATGACTGCTATGAGTACTTAATTGCAATTGGAAGAAATTCCACGATGTTATGAATCAAGTGCATATATAGACTAAAATAGGACATCATAAAGCTTTGAACAAAAAACCTTTCTGATGCATCCATTATATGTACATTAAGGAAAAAAAATTTAGAGACTATATGTGGTTTGTCTATAACAGTTGATTTTCATTTAACATGGATTCTCCATGCTTCCAATGGAATTAACTTGTCAGATGACATAAAAGAGAGATAGACCTGATCAACCAGCACTATAATCAGCCATTCGTGTATTCTCCCATCAATATAAAGTTCCAGAAAAGTCCATCAAAAAAAAATTATAAGAATCTTACTACTAGGTCTCAACCTGATGCCTAAGCATGGTGCCAAGTTCCTAGTAAAATCAAATTCAGTTAACAAGTGCATGTAACAAGCCCAAAAAGTTGGTTGTGATAGGGTTATACTTTTTTTGTCATAGTTAAGCTAACACAATGAGAGCAACCATAATAAAAAAAAGGAGAAAAGAGACAAAAGCCCAAGTGTACTCGTTTGAGAAATGCATAAAATCATAAATAATACAAATTTTGGAAAGAAGATGGAAATCCATGTACCATGAAAAAAAAATCACCTTATCAAGAGTGAGTGCAATGTTCTGAAGCCTTGCATTATAGACACCCTCAGCCTGGCCCATTTAAGAATGGATTAGTATTTAGAGCAACCAAGACAGAAATAAATAAGATTATCAAATGTGGATCTCAGCATGTACCTGAACCTCTGCATCGCTCTTCTCAACCTCAAGACATATGTCTGAAAAGAATTTTCTCTTCTCCTCCAAGTTATGCCTTAGAATTTCATTAGGTAGTTTTGTTCTCTCGAAATTTATGAATCTCACCTTCATTGATTAAAAAAAATCCTTAAGAGTAAAGACAAATCAGAAATCGTGAAAAGAAATATGAGAAACATGCAGCAACAAGCAACTACCAGATGAGCTGAGTAAGCAACAAGCCAATCAGGCAAACCAGCTAGTAAACAAGTTCCCAGACCAGCCCGACCCAGCTCAAAATAATCATCTTGTGATACAAAATTGGCTTCACAAGCCTCCAGCATCAATTTATGACGGTCTAGCACCCCATGGCAATCCTTCAACACCTGACAAAGATAGCAAGCCAGTGAAAAGTAATTATTTTCTGTATGGTAGAGTTATAAGTCAGTACTAAGCCACAAAGCAATTTAACCAAATAAATTCATTAAAACCATTTAAATGTATCATAATTGTACACATGGAGCAACCAATTTTATTCAATAAACACATGTAGAAGCAATTTACTCTCCAAACCCCCTCCACAACCAAATGATGAATGACCTATCATATGAGCACGAAGTCAAGGGAAGTTAAGGGAGTAATGTATGTTTTGGTTGGTTAAAATATACATATCACTACTTATCTACTCTTGATTTTCTTTTTTCTTTTTTCTTTTTTGGATACATTCAGTACCTTGTCAAATTGCAAATTTTTCCCTTGACTTTATGCCCATAAATAGAAAGAGATGGCATGTCTCTCAATTGGACTAGAGGACGAAATTTCAGATATGCTCGATAACAGGGCACACATTTCTCTACCATATATACCTTCTCAAATGCTTCTTCTCCAGCCAGATTCAGGTAACTGCCTCTGCAAACTTGACTACCACATAAACAAACTGATGCTTCATATTCTTGCTTACTCTGCACCATAAGATGATGTGAAATAATGATAAGATATCTATTTGAATGGAACAAAAGTTTCTCAAACTTGATGCACACCTCTGTCACAGAGTTGTAATCAAAGGTGATTTCTTCACCATAACCAATTGGTCGTAGAGAATATATTCCTATCTGGTACTGACCATCCACAGCTGTAACTCTGTGTGAAAATAATTTAAAGGTTTTATTAGAAATCAGAGGTACCAATTATAGTACAAAATAAAAATGAATAATTGTCATCACTTTCACATGTTACACGTCAATTCAGCTAAATTGGGCTCTTTCTTGAACTGAGGACACAGAAAAGCTTGTGATAAAAAAACCTCAACTTCCTTTAATAAAATGCAAGGTAATTTTTTAAAATATTGAGGACAGCCACCTTATCTGACATTTCCAACCTGCCCACATAATATATCCATATGAATCTTGAATATGTTAAAGTGGCCCACTACTTATTTTGACAATTAATTGCCTTGCTTAAGACATAAGTCAACTGGCGGAGGTATAAACAGAGCTTACTTTGCTTCACAATTAGGTCTACAGGAGTGACAGATTCTGCTTGCATAGTTCGCTTTGTGCATAGCATCAACCACAACCAAATCATACCCGTCGTGATCACCCTATTAATAGCCAGGAAAGTCAGATGTATGAATGATGCAAGCTCAGCAAGAATGTTGTAAAACAGGAGTTAACCAAAGAAATCACCTTTGGCCTCTCCAAATAAATGTTGTAAAATTCAGGGGCTGGATCTTGGCTATTTTTCTGTAAGGACCTGATACCATCCTGCTTCTCAAACCATTTCCAAGCTGGATAAACCTGAATACAAAGAAAATAATACAAATCAAGCTTGTATAGCAACACCAAACTACAATTTTTTGCCCACAACACCTTAATCAAGATGAAGTTGCCAACAAGAGTAACAAGATATAATAGTTTGAACAGATTCATAAAAATGGATGGTAGATAAAAGGATCTGTAGAAGAATAACTAGAGTTATAGCATAAAACATGTATACATAATGAATAGGCAGACTCACACAACTTTTGTTCCGCATATAATACAATTATTTTATGTCCTTAATTAAATTGCAACACAAGGTGACTACAATTATATTGCCAGTGAAAAAAGGACAGAATCCTGAGGGACCTCAAGCAACAAAAAAGATCCTAGATAATATGAACGTGCGGGATATATAGACCTAACATTTGACCTATCTTGATTTACCAATAATATTGCCTTAAACAGAGATCAACTGTGGGAAAAAGACCTATGTAGATGGCCCCAAATATTTAGGACATACAGCTGGTGCTTATTGTACCAGAACCTAACCAAGGCAACATCTTTTCTCGAAAGAAGCCATGCCCCACCTCAAACATCTAGAAGAAGAGAAGATTCAAGCATAAATTCAGATGTTATGAAGTGGCAAAATATATAAAACATGAAGATGTAATTCATCTCATAATAATTTTTTAGGTAACCTTTGGAATAAATTATCCAAACAAATTTCTATTGTGTTATACATCAGATGAGATGAATAAATTCTAAATACCCACCCACAACAGAACTCACCTTACTTTACCTATGAAGCAGTCATAGGCATCAATGGCAAGTCCCACATGAATCCCATCTGCCTTTGCAATCCAAGGTCAGATGTGACAATAATGCTAGACCAAGCTTGCTTGTCGTTTTTTCGAAACAAAAAAAATCAAGAGGTAACATCAATGATCGAGCTGGTTTTAGAATAACAAACAAAAAGGGTTGTAACAAGATCTTGAATGTCTGTTTTCAAAAGCTCGTCATATATTCTTTGACTAAATCATTAAATTCTCATGTTTCTGAATAAATACTTCCCCTGTCCTCTTTCCTTCAGTTAACTCATTTTTCTCTTAGCTTTAAAGTTCTTTTCAATTTTGCTTGATGCAATGTTTTGCTTTTTCTGTTATAATAGTTCTGGTTCTATTCTGCACTCAACGCATCACCCCGAAAGAAAAGAAAGTCCCTCTCTTTTTCATTTTCCGTGTTTTTTCCTTTGTTTTTTTGGGTAACAATGGGGAGAGGGTTGGCTTTCACCACCAAATGAAATATCATTAAAAACATTTGGAGAATTTAAAGGTCCAATAGAAGGAAGAACCATGAAAACAAAAATTGGCCATGGCAAAAATGATAAGAGCCTAAGAGTAGCAGATAACAAAAATTGAAATTAAGTATTAAATAAAATGTTTTATTAACTAGTACAAAAAATCAAATAATCCAAGAAGTAATACACCTAAATAATTTCCCTGCACGGAAGTTATCAATAGATAGTGAACAAATCCTGAATAGTCCACACAGAGATTCAGTAACCGAAAAAATTTTGTTGAGTCTAAAACCAGTAGTCACAACAAACATGAACACACAGGGAAAGTAAGTTCAGAATATAAAGAGAACAATAGTCAATGATGTCAAGCAACAGATTGGTCTCAAAAATATTTTGAAAAATAAAGGTCACTATTCTTAAATGTTCTTGAACTGATACAGCCAAATAGGTAAAATATATTTCGCCTCAATGATCAATTGGGCAAAATGATGCAGCACCAAACAGTATAAGACACAAGAGTAGATGCAACAGTAGGATGATAGAAATACAGACAATAATGTGTCAGAATGGATGCATGATGCTGACAAATGAGAATCGGACAAATAAAGCTAAATTACAATTTATGAAAATTTCTGGTGATCATTTGCTTTTTTCACATCATAATATGAAATCTAATGGCTAAGGCCCATGTGAGATTTAGTAGCAATAGGTTCTTTAGGTTAAGACAACTTAAACTTTTGTTCATTAATCAAAACATTTCTTGATAATCATCAGCACTTCACAGCAAGTACTGAGATGAAGCGACCCAGTTTATCATCATTCGGTTTAACTGATTTGTAAAAAGTGTAGCACAATTATAATATTTACAACATTCCACAACTGTGTTTGAATAAAATGATAAAAATAAAATCAAACTATATTACCTCTCCCAGGAACTCAACAACAAAGTCATCTTGCTCAAAGCCTTCGTGCTTGTTGCAAACAACTCCCAGTCCCTAATGCAACATGTAAAAGGAGTAAAAGACTTAAGGGTAAAGAATTAAAGGGTAAACAAACAGAATTCCATACAAAACATAAGTAATTTCCACAAGTCACATAAAAAGTAAACCTTTCTATATGCAACATAATTATCATCAGGGCGATTTCGTATGGCCTTTAGAATAGCCTGGCATATCTTTACTGTTCGTTTGTCACCTCCTTCCTCCGCATTCTTCTGCATGTCTTCAACAACAGGTTGCAAAGGATAAACCATTGGGGTGTTACCAGAACCAGTGAAGTGTCTGACTTGCTTATTCAATGTGAGGAGAAGCAACTGTTAAAAAACTCAGGTAAATTTCAAGTGCAACAAAAAAGCACACAAAGGTGAAATAAGACAAACAAAGGAACATTTCTTCATCATACCTCCTCAATGAATTTGTGTCGATCTGCAAGAGGCCAGTCTGGTTCATCTGGCATAGAATCAAGGAGGAGGTTATGTGTATAAGGATCTATGCCATACACTTCTTGTTCTATGACTTCACCACCAAGCATCTTCCTAGGTTTGTATTCCTTGACCTCAGGAATTTCCATATCTGACTCTTCAATACCACTTCTTTGTGCTAATAGTTTTTCAGAATAATCATCAGGTAAAGCAACTCGCATCTTCCTTTGTACTTCCTCCTCATCCGCTACAATAAGATATTTGTCAATAACCTCGTACTTTCTAGTAACAGGCGGAACAAGGCTCACTTTTGTCATGCGAGCACCCCATTCGCGGTCATCTGTCACGACTGACTCAAAGGACTCATCCATTTTGGATGACTCATCCCCCTTTAAGTCCCATGTTCCACTTCCTGATTGAACTTCTAAATCACTTTCTGTATCAGAAGCAGTACTCTCACCTTCACCTCCATCATCTTCTTCGGAGAAATCATCTTCAGACGTTTCACTTTCAGAATCCATCTCTTTCTTCTTTAATTTAGAAAGACTCCTTTTAATTTCACGGTCAAATGCATAGGATCTATAATCTGTCCCTCCATTGGCATAAGATGTGTTTATACTCCTATTTATGCCCTTCTTTTCACTTGAAACTTTGTTTTGTTTCTTTTTATATTTAGACTCTGAACATAATCCTGTATCAGAACTGTCTTTCAATGCCTTCATCACTTCATCTCTTTCTCTGATCAACCTTGGGTTCTCTAACCTCTTAACCAGTTGAATGAAAGACATGATAATCTTCTTTGTATCTCCGGCATCGCCCTGGCTTTTTGATCTGTGAATATATGAGCTTTTTAGTAACAAATTCAATGCATAAATTATAAGGAAACAATGTTCAGTTAGCAGCAGGATTGATGCAGACGAGAATCTCCAGAAGCAACTTCTAGGAGTGGTACAATATGAAATGGAAGAATACCAACTTCAACATAATTAAAAGTCGAACAAAAAACTTTCATCCTTTATACAAGTACATTAACAAAAAGGATGTCTCACTTCAAAATCAATCACAAACAAAGAGAATAAAACTTACTTGAATGCATCCCGACACATTCGACTGATGTCATCCTTAATAGAGTTCAAGCCATGTCGAACATAATAACCACTTCTCATCCTATCTTCAATTTTTGTAATCTGTAACATATATCATACATTAATGAGAACATAATTAATGAGAAGATAAACAAATCATTTTCATTCTGGAAAATGTCAGAAAACTATGACGAAAGACAAGAATGTAGGTAGTACTTTGGGCATAAAAAATTCGGACTTGCTTCCCCTCATGATGTCCTTCAAAGTATTGGCAATAAACTCCTCCATCTTCTTATAACTAATCTCAGTCTTCCTGTGTAACCAGCGCCTCATCTGTGCATCCCTTGATAGAAGTTCTGAGGACCTTCTAGCGTCCACTAACTTGGGTCGTTTATAGACACCCTGCGTGAATTTGAGGCAAGACAAGTTCTTTCTATCAAGACAATTAAATTCACCATTACAATAGTTCTCTAGATCATCAGATTCTTCCAGATGACAGCCTAAGGATCTATAAGTTCCTGTTATCTGCTTAAGGCTCCTTATTTTTGAATAGAATTCCTCGTGATTCTTAGTTTTGCATGGACCTGATCTCTTTATCCAGCTAATATTTGGATACTTTGCTTGTATTTCCTTAAACTGATCGCACCCTCTAATGTCAATATATGATATGCATGGAAATCGCTGGAGAACTTCCTCGAGAGCACTGCCACTAACATTATAGCATCCCGTTAAAACAAGAGATGTAAGATTTTTCTCGTCATAACAACCCTGCAAAATCAACTGAAGTTAGTCTTACACCAAGTAAACAAGATACAAGCTATGTGCAAAATACAACTCGAGATTAACCTACCATAATACTCTGAAATACAGCATCAGTACATTTTGGTCCAGCTGAGGATAAATCAACATGTCTGCATATAATTTTGTAGAAGTTTACTACTGAATTCCAGTGTTTACAAGTAGCAGCAGAGGAGAGAAGTGATTTCATATCACTTTTTAGAAAATGAAAGACCCTTGCCAGAATACGACCACTCAGTAGACCCCAGCTTTCACTCTCTGTCTGGGAAGTTGCAACATTGTCTTCAAAGATATTAACCTCACCACATAAGTCCTCAAACGAGTAGTCATTCTTCTCAAAGGATAACAAAGTCTCTTCCAAATCAGACTCCCCATCACTTTCACCAGACAAAAACCGTGCTCTTTTTCCATCACGATATATCCCATCCTCTGCATAAGGGCAAAAAATTTTGGCATCATAGATCATAAAAACAGATATCTTAAAAGAAAATGAAACAATCAAAACCACTAGTTGTGTTATAATATTCATATATTAAAGGCCGGCCATTATCTGCTGCTTTAGAACACAGGTCAGCCATTCATATGACAAATTGAATAATTTGCCAGGTGCAAGGTTCGCCAAACCATACCATACCGTCGTACTGAGCTCAGCTCGGTATGGTACGCCAGTAACTAGAGGTATGCCCCAACATACCACTCAGTATATATATATATATATATTAAAAAAAAAAGGGCGATGCCGCCTCGTTCCTTCTCCCCATACGGGGAGACTTTTCTTTTCCCCGAGAAGCCCGCACGGGGAGAAGAAATCTCCCGACGAAGCCTCGACGAGAAGCCCGCGAGGGACAGATTAGGATCGAGAGAGCAGCGCCATATCTTCTCCCCGCGAAGCCTCGACGAGAAGCCCGCGAGCGACAAATCGAGATAGAGAGAGCAGCGTCGTATCTTCAGGTTCTCCCTTTTCTTCTCCCTCTTCTTCTCTCTCTTCTTCTTTCTCCCTCGACTGATACCGTCCGAAATCGGCTGACGATGGTCGAGATCGACCGTTACTGCCTGACAGCGGCTAGCGACGATCGAAATCGACCGTTACCGCCTGACTTTGGGTGGTAACAGGACGGAAATAGCCCCAATTGGTGGCACCGCCCGTACCGAGTGGTACGATTCAAAAACGCCGACCTTGGCCAGAAGTACATAAAAGTTATGCAACTTAGCAAACCACCATCCTTAATATATGTCTACATATAATTGTGTATAAATGGATATGCACATATGTTTTTTTTTCAAACATATTGATACTAATATGTGTAAATATAAAGCAACTAAAGAAGCCAAAAAAGAAGGGGACCCGATTCACTAAATTACTGATTAGTCCATAATACACACGCATGTGCACAATCATGTAGTGGACATTTTCAAGAAAATTCCTGGATTATAAAGAATACGTAGAGGAACAAAATAAAGAATACATAGTTCAACACACGAACAAACCTGGTTTCCAGATATTGTTCCCTGACAAATTATGAGCTAAAACAGCAGAGCTTTTTGTGATAGATGAGTTAAATGGAAAATGTTTATCCATTTCCTTCTTAGGTTGCTTTGCACTAATCCATGGATCCAACACCTCATTAATAGCAGCAGCAAACTCCCGGTTCTTGTATGATTTCATAACAAGTTCATGCAGCTTTCCACGTGTATAGCCAATAAATTGAGGGTATGAGATATGTAATGAATGAGAAGTACTATTTATATTATTACATGGTGACTGCACAAAGGAAGACAAGGAACTTGCAGTGGATGTCCTTGCTTCTTCTTCAGTATTGGCAGCTTCAGAAGACTTGAATTTCTTGGTAATTGGAAGCCAGGTATTATCATTCTTGCGGAAGACACTGCTTTGCTCTAGGATAGCACCTTTACCAACTAACTCTTGCAACTCCAAATATGACAAAGGTCCATGTTCGTAACCAGCACCATCTAAATAAAACCAGTCACCCAAATTTACTGATAACTCATCCATAGAGCAAATATGATCCTTTGAGACATTGACATCAGTCTGGTATCGCTGCAAACTCTGTGAGTTGTGCTCATCAAGCTTCTTTGATCTAGAGAGCCCTTCATGCAGCACAGTCCTGTCGCTAGAAGAGTCTGATCGTGAACATCTTGAAGGATATCGCTCACTGCTTCTGACTCTCATACGAGGTTCTGGAGAACCCTGATCTTTCACAACACATGCATTTATGCGAACAATTGGAAGAATTATACCCTTTACGCCCCTAAGAGGCAACGGCTTGGTTTGGCCTGATCTGCTAGTAATCGTACTTTTGCTTGGATCACTGCTGCTATCATTATTATCATCTATTGACGAGAAAGCCCAAAGAGGCATATCAAGCCTTTTGTCACGGGAAGGGTGGTAAAGCTCATCTTTTCTGTGCCAACGGGGATCCTTGTACCCAGATTTTGGCATCTGACAAAGAGGATAGCCTTCATTGATAACAAGTTTCCGTCTGTAGGATCTATCTTGACCAACCTCATCATTTCTCTTCCAGTCACCACCTTTGCAAGACCACCTGCCAGCAAACCAATCGCTAGAACCACCAGTAGGAACAGGATGATCCTTCTCAGGAAATGCAACTGGCCTGATTTCACTGCTTCCTTTTGAGAAGCCTTCAAAATCTCTTCCGACGCGCTCATCTCTCGGATGTATGAATGGTGTCTGAGATTTGAACCTTGAGAAACCTGAAAACCACATGTATGTTGAGAATATCAGAATGGAAAGCAGATGCATGTTTTTCATAATCTAGGAACAATTTTTTTATCAATTTTTCACAAAAGAACAAAGTAATAAGAAAACATGCAACAACAGCCAACACATATTTTTGTAGGTTCTAGCCATGAGGGATAATCTTAAAATGATTTTACATTCAGTCTTCTTCCAAAATCTGCTTTCCTGAATCTAAACATTTCTTTAGTCTATGTACTGATTTTATTTTTTGCAAACCAATGCAGATGTCAGAATAGAGGATTTAAACTAGCCAATGAAGAAATAGCAAATAAGAAAAAGAGAAGATGCTGACTAGTTGCAAGCTATTTTTCCAATAATTCACACTTTGATTTTCTAATGTGGAAAAATGAAGAATCTCGATCAGAATTAGGGCAAAAAGAAAGAAGCTGGAAACAAGTCAAGAAAGAAAACTGGAAATCAGAAAGGAAAGATAAGAGGCTGAATGATCACTAGCTATTTTTCCAAATTCCTATTCCATCATTCTCCATGCATGCCAAATTGAAGCATATCAGCTAAAGTAAAATATGACTTTTGTACATATTTAAATAAAAATGTGCCATTTCCACAAGTACAGGACAAGATCATAAAATAGATGAAATATTAAGGGCAAATAGCTTAAGGTGAAACCCTACAGAGAGAGAGAGAGGCTCATGTGAAAATTTTCTTTTCGGAAGAATTAGAGGGAGGAATACATTGTACCTTCCAATTGACCCCATTTTTCCCAATCTGCATGTTCAAATGTTGCATTCAGCATTTCTGCAAAGGTGTACATTTCCACCAAAAGAAAATTAATTAAAACAGTTATTGGCATAAAACCTTTGGAACATGTCACTATGCAAATAGACCAGATGCTGGCTAAGCTTGACACAAATATGGTACTGGTTATTCTAGCGCCTAGCTGAAGATGTCGGATCTGAACACAAATCTTTCCCCAGAACAGCCCTATTGATACATCTAATAAATAAAGTTTTAGAAAATAGCAGTGTTAATAAAATTACCTCCAATTATCTCAAGCTCCTTTCCATCTATTATGGTGTAACCATCCAACAAAGTCTCAACTCTCTCATCAATATGATAATCTTCAAGATATTCTGGTAGAACTGAAGAGCAATCTGTATGCAGCTCCTGCTGCAGCAATGTAGAACTGGATGTTTCTGGACAAAGAATTCCAGCATCAACTAACAAATTCCCCGGGGCTTCCGGAGGACTTACCATCTGGGTGACAACATCTGAAACAACAGAGGACAAGTTCAAAGGCACCAATGGGGAAGCAGCATTTTCAACAGTTACCCACCTGTCACTGTCAGCATGTTTTATCAAATGATCAGAATGGAGGACCCCTTCATCCACCAGATGTTTGAGATCAACTAGTTTTGAGGGTCCTTGTTCCGTACCAAAGTGATCAAGATAAAACCATTTTCCAGCATCAATATTGGATGCTACGGGATCACGGGGTGGCGTGTCAGATATATCCATATCCTCCTCCATTGAGGATGGATCTTCAAGAACCCCTGTAGGGGGAGGAGGTGGTGGAAGTACAGGTGGAGGAGGAGGCAGTGGTGGTGGAGGAGGAAGGGTAGTCTCGCTAGACTGCCTATTTGAATTCTGCAACAGTTTTTCCTTATTATCAGTGGCACTTTTGTCAGAGCTGCTCTTATTTGACTTGTTCTTAAGAATATCTTTATCACTGTACTCCTTTTGTCCCAATCTATCATCATGTCTGCTGGACTGCTGCTTTTCACTGCTTCGATTTTTCTTGCTTGGCTCACGGTGTTCTGCAGCATATCGGATATCATGTGGTGACCTCTCTGAATAAGCCGGAGTTCGGTCATGGTAATCATGGTGACGAGCTCGTTGTCGTGGAGACCTGTTAGAGTGGCTTGGAGTGTGATCCCTGTGATCTGAGTGGCGACTCTTCTCATGTGGGGATCGGTCCAGGCGACGAAGACTTCGCTCTTTGTGATCGCGATGGTGGGCCCGCTCCTTCAGTGATCGTTCAGAACAATCTGGGCTCTTTTCATGTGGAGACCGGTCCAAGTGACGAGGACTACGTTCCCTGTAATCCCGATGGTGGGTGCGCTCCTTTGGTGACCGTTCAGAACATCCTGGGCTGCGGCCATGGGAACCTCGGGAAGCCAAGGATGAGTCATTGAACCTAGAAGATGAGTGCTTGTTGATGGATGAAACCTTCGAGACTGAAGAGGTCTCATTTCTTCGTGAATTAGTGGAATAATTAATCTCTTCAGGCTTCCAATGTGTCTTTGACCCTGATTGATCAGATGAATCAAAATGGTGCTTGTGGTTATTGATCTCAGACTCTACAGCTTGCCATTTAGGCCACTTTCCCATATTGCCCCCCATATCACGGCTCTTTCCATTGCTAACATCATGCCTAACCTCACCAGGTTCAACTTCAGAAGGTCGTGAGAATTTCTTAACATCCCTCTCATGCATACTGCCATCTGATCTTGATGAAGAAGACCTCTTCCTGAAGTCAGTATCACTTGAGCGGCCATCTTTTCTCCGGTGACTGTCCTCCGAGGTGCGCTCTAGATCACTTTTTCTTGATCTCTCTGGAACAAATTCACCCTTCTCCAAATCCACCTTCCTTCCTCTGGATGACTGATAGAGAGACTTTTCCAATTCTCTAGATGAGTTCCATTTACCAGGGACAAAATCCCTCCTTTCTAGCTCCCCTTTATTCCGTCTATCTGAAATGACTTCTCCCTTTTCCAACTCATCTCTCTTCCGTCTTTCTCCCACCTCAAGTTCACTTTTCCTCCATTTCTTAGAAACGAACTCCCCCTTCTCAATTTCTCCATTCTGAAGCTCCCCTTTCTCCAATTCTCCCTTTTGCAACTCTCCTTCCTCCATCTCCTCTTTCCGATGCCTCTCCAGCCCAAGATTCCCCATCTCCAACTCTCCCTCCTTCACCCTCCTATCCAATTTCAGACCTTTTACAACACCAGAATCACCTTTCCTCTCGACCTCCTCCCCCATCTCGCCATTCCTCGCCTTCTTCTCTGCCATAAAGGGGCTAGAAGTAAGCACGCCTTTGCCGCCACAGAGTGACTCCGGAATAGGGAACCTCTCCATGATATGCTGCGAGGGTGCGCACGCGACCCCTCCCTCTTCCATGGAACTCCACCCGGAACCCTAGGGTGGGCCCAGAGCCTGACCCGTGCCGCCAAAACCCTAACTTTCGACTGCTTCGGGGCTGTCGATGCTCGTCTACGCGTCCGCAGCGCCTCCGACCGCCGGCTCCAACCGAAACCCTAACAAACGGCAAGATTAAATCTTTTCATCACCCAGACGAATCAAGAACCAAGAATGAACGCAATGCAAGAATTCCGGTCAGCAAGCACAGGAATCCAAAATTCCGCGCCGGGAACCCTAGAATTCTAGCGGAGAAAAGGAGAGAACGGAGAAGGGTGGAAGGTGGGGAGGGGGAGCTCACCGTGCAGGAGATCGACGAATTGGAGCCGTCGATCCGGAGATCTACCGCGGGATTGCTGCAGGGAAGACGAGAACGGAAGCCTTCTCGCTGGGTATCTCCCTCTCCTGTGCTCCTTTCGCGCTCTCTCGCCCCGCCCGACGACCTCGCTGTTATATCCTCTCGGCCGCGCTCGCTCCCTCGCGACGGGGGAGAAGACGGAGTAATATAATGTCCAAATAATCTCGCTTCATTTCGTGCTCGCGGTCATTTTTATGACCATATAAGGCCGATACGGGGTAGGCGGTAAGCATACCACCCGGTACCCGTCCGACGAGTCAGCGGTCAAGTGGTTTTGGAAACACGACACGAACCCAGAAACCGACCCGAGAAACGAGAGGACGATATCACCCAGTGCGACCGGGGCCCACGACACATCCTAACAGGTGCACTCGTGGGCTTCTTTTGATGGTTCCGCAAATCTATTCACGCGGTCGCGGGGCTCAAAGGACAAACGCGACCCGAGAATAGAACCCGGACACGAGAGGACAGGTTTCACCGGATGCAAGCGGGGCCCACACTGCTCTCAGATGAGTTCTTCTTGGGTTCTGTTTCTGTGGGGTACGGTTCCTTGTCTCAGTGACCCTGTTCTTGTTCACAGTGAGACTTGAGTAGATTCCAACGTCGAGTGAGTCGCCAATAAATGTTATGAGATCATCCTTAGCTCCCTCACTTTGTAGCCTATATTTTGCATGAGAGCTTCTCTGGCACTGCAGAAAATATTTTAATTATGTAGGCAATCTGAAGACTACAATGATGATATCTTATGAGGAAATGATTGCCTTGAGAAATATAAGAATCAGAATTTTAATTGATAGAAACTTGAAATTTGTCTGAAAAAATAATAATAATAGTAATAATATTTAAGATCACGAACAGAAAATTGTCTTTTCATCGAAACCTAAATATTAGGAGTATATAATTAAAAATAAATATTATTTTATCAACATACTTGGTAATATTTAAGTCATCACAAATCTTATTATTCTTATTGATGCACACACTTATTTTGAGGTATATAGGTTTTCCCAATTACACGGGACAAAGAAGAATCGCGTTCTTCCGAAGTGAGCCACTATATAAGGCGGCTCCTTTCCCCCCACCCACCGCCTCCTTTTTCTCGATCCAAGGCCGCTTGTTTCGTACTCGATTGCTGCGGCGGTTCATCTTCTTCGGCATCTTTGGCGGCTGCTTTGGTAGATCTAATAATAATTTCCTTGTTTCACCGTTCCTTGTGGAAATCTGTTGTCTAGTTTTAGGGTATTATTTTCTCTCATCTGGGCTTCCCTTTCTTCCATCTTCGAACGAGGACGAATTGAAGTGCTCCTAAGCCTCGGGGACCCTTCTGAGCATCTTCTGATTCGGTTGCGATATAAATATCTGATCTTTCGTGAAACATCCGTGTTTCTGGTTATGGAAACTGGGATTTGGGGGTTTGCGAGCTTATTTTTTTTCTCAGATTTCCTGGAATAGATTGATCTGTACTTTTTATGATGTTGTTGGTTGGTTTTATTAGGGCAATCGGAAAGCAAGATGTTCTGTTTGGGGTACTATTGTCTATCATATTGGAGAGGAATAGTAAGTGGGAACCTCTAATAGAAGTTGGTGCCTTTTTGATGCAGGTACACCTGATACATCAGCTTCTACAAACTAAAAATGTGAGTGCCACATTCCGCCGATTAATTTCAATTGATGATCTTTATCCCAATCCTTTTTTTTTTATTGTATGACTCAATTAATTTGTCACCCATAGGGTTTACTATCCATGTTTATGTCATTTTATGTGATCAACAGAAGTTACAATCAACATACCATGTTACAAAAGCAAAAAAAAAATGCAATCATATTCTCTAATCCTATATGTATCTAGGGCTAGCAATCTGTTCTTCCACTTAATTACTAACTGTTATCACAGTTATTTTCCACCAAGAAGAGTTCTTTTTCTTCCTTTGTGGAGCACTGGATGTTACAAGTACTTTTTTGCTTCAATTTTAGGGCGGACGAGGAACCAGTTGATCCAAAGCAGTATCTTGAGGATGCATGCAAACCGAAGTGTGTACGGCCTTTACGTGCATATCAGGTATTTAAGATTGCATTAGTGTGTCTCATTTCCCTGAAGCTTTATGGCGTGTCATCTTCTACACATAACTAGCGAGACTTAACCAGGTAAGAGAGTTTGGAATATGCTTTTTGTGCAACTGAGGTGCAGAGGAACTCTTTATGAATCAACTCCAGATTTTTTGTGTTCTTTTGATCAAGTGCTTCTAGTAAAGCTGATAAAAGTTTCTTTTTTATATCCCCTTGATTTTGTGCTTGTCTCTTATGGTTCTTATTTCGATAATCTTGGAACTGTGATTGCAATTCCTTTTGTGAGATCTACTTTAAATATAAATTCTGACCTATACCTATTGTTTGATATGCTTAAAGATCCTTCCTCTAGCCTTTAGTGTAATTTCAAACGATATCTTTATTTTCTTCTTGTTCTTTATTGTCATGGGATCTATCAGATACACTTCACTTTGTAAAAATGTCATATTACTTCACCAAGATAGCAACAAGCCCACTGACATTTTTTATTAAAAAAAACATTATGTTCTCTGTATTTCCCCATCTTGTGTCTAATTAGTCCTACTACATTAGCATTACTAAATGTTATTGCTGTTGGTTCAAATAACCTCAACTTTGTCATTTTTCATTTTTGGCATGCCATTTAGTAAGTTTACCAGAGACAAATCCAAAGCAACAATTGCTCAGAGCTATCCTTATAGACTGGAGGCTTTGTTTTCTTGCAGTTGACGCTTGGTCAGCATCAGATCTTGGTGCCTATCCTTGTAGGCACAATGACTGTTCATGGTTTTGGATCTCGTTTTCCTAAGACTGATCACTTCCTGTTTCTTATGTCTTCTACATGTTGGCTTCCATGAATGAGAAAATATAGGTTGGTAGGTTTTTGATAAGTACATTTAAGTATTAACAGTTAAAATACAGAAACATGTTACTGTTACTTGCACATAGTTTTTAAAATTATTTTCACATAAGTATCATATGCCCTGATTGATTATTTTTCTGTTCTTTATCTTTGTTTCTAAGAAATTATTGGACAATCTGCAACATGCATGCTAAAACTCATGCAGGCATGCATTAAGAGAATCAAAGGAGATGAAACTGGGCATAAGCATTGTACCGGGCAATATTTTGATTACTGGAAGTGTATCGACGACTGTGTAAGTACACTTCTCTTTTGTGCATCCATTTCTTCCAGGAAAGAGTAAGAGATGAGCATCAGCTGAAACTTCTTTTCGACCACAGGTTGCACTTAAGCTTTTCGACAAATTGAAGTGATTGGGAAAGAATCTTCATGTCAATAACTTTCAGTGAAAGGAAAGATTAATTGTTCTGGAAATTTTCCAAAAGAAAGTAATAAGAACAATTGCCTAGTGGTAACTGCTATGATGTTCTTGTGATCAGCCATTTTGTGCACTAAGATCTGTTTGACAATACTACTTTATAGAGAAAAAAGTTGTTCTTCAATAAATTTTACTCATCAGGTTTTTCTGATCCTTCACTTCAACTCTGGCATTCATTTGGTTCCCACTATGTGCTAAATTTACTTGAGTTTTTGGTCCTTGTGGCTGATTTATTTTCTTTGAAAACTTTTAACTTTTGTGCTTATATGGAAACTTCTGCACAAGGAATGGAGTTATATTTTCTACTAATGGCAAATGATGAAGACTAAGGTTTTATAGCAGCAACATTTGATCAAACAATTTTTTTTTTCTACTAAAAAAATTCAATCATGGAAGCTTGCTATGAATTTATTTAAGCTAAATTAGTCATCATCTTCAAAAGACTTATATCTACCAATGCCAAATGATGAAGGTTGGGATTTTATATCAGGAACATTTGATCAAATAACAATTGTTATTTACTAAAAATATGGGTATTCAATCTTGGAAGCTTGATATGAATTTATTTAAACTAAATTAGTCAGCATCTTCAAAAGATTTATATTTACATGATTTTGACAGATATAATTGTAAACCCATTTCATCCGTTGCCTATAATATGAAAGTATTGCATGTACATATATTTGTAAATCCATTTCATCCATCGCCTATAATATGAAAAGTATTGCACGTATAGAAACCTCATGAGGATGAAACATGTTGGAAATAGACTCTAATTCCTTAAATTCATATTATTATATATAATCATTTCATCTGCTGCTGTTAAACCTTTGATGTTTCCAAGTGATATAAATACTCCATGACTTCAAGAAAAAAAAAAGGGCTTCTCAATGGATTCAGTAACAACAAAATCAAAAGCAAAGCCTTTGACAAGTTGAGACCAGCAGTGAAGCACAATTGCAACAACAAAACTTGAAGCACAAGATTAATGACAAATTATGATCTTTTACTGAGTCCATGTGGTCCTATTGTTATCCTCCAATTAAAACAAGAAATGCATGATAGGGTAAACAAAGATGTTTCAGATATGTAGTAAGAAGGTTGTCAAGTTCTACTGGTAGCCGGAGGCTCCATTGCCTGTGGAGGTGGTGCTGCTGCTGTCTGAAGCTGTATTTGTCCTGGTGGGGGTGGTCTGGGCCTTGCATACTCTGCAAAAATAACCCATCCATCTAGAAACTGCATTCAAAAGGAAGAAATTTGAGAGAGGATGAAGATTAATATTCCAAAAAAAGAAAAACTAAAAGATCCACTGGAAAATTGGCCGTCCATGGACAGTGCAGCCAATAAGAAAAAGAAATGAAAATTCTATGCAGAGTACTACTATAATGGTTCCGTCGGCCCATCGAACCTCTCGATAACTTTTGGTCTCAGCCATCCGTTTGTTCTGATCAAATCAATTTTATAATTTTTATTTTCTAATTATGATGCAGCTGATATGCCATTTATGTATGGAAAGAGGAATACATAGAGTTGAACACCGTAAAATGAGGAACTGAAAGAATAGCTATGATAGAATGGATGGATTTAAATGAGACCCTTCTACGTAGAATTCCCATACAAGGTAAAATATCAACTTGATATAATGATCTGCAATTATAAAATCAGAGGGACTCAAAATTCTTGATGTGAATATTCACAGAACAAAATATACAGATTCATAGAGAATATATAAAATTTGAGTTAAGACTCACCTTGCCATCCATGCCTTTTATTCCAGCTTCTGCTTCTTCCAGTGTGGCATATCTAACAAAACCGAAACCTTTTGAATATCCAGACACACGGTCCGTCACAACCCTAGCTGTATATAATATGCTATTAGCATCTATGGAAATGATCTAATAAATAAAACTTTTCTCAAGACAAAAGGATACCATGGACTACTTGTCCAAACTTTGAGAAAGCTTCCCACAGTCCCTCGGATGTAGTTCGCTTATTCAGTCCTGCAAACCACTTTGCTCTAATAAAGGAGAACACAAATTGAAAGAAAAAAAACTGATATTACACTAACAATGTTAAAGACAAACAAAAACTACAGAAAAGAAAAGACTTTTAAGATCTGCATAACGACTGTAATCTGTTTGGTTTGTGAAAGAGAACCAGTGTTAACAGTGACTTGTCTAGGAACCAAGAAAGGTTGCTCAGTCTTACTGGCACCATAACAATCCAAGATGACTACGTTGACACCAACTCCAACAGGTAGCAATTCTATTATGATCATCAATTTGCTTGATTATCTGTTCTTCTAATTTATCATTTCTTAGCAAATAGATGGCTCTCTGGGAAGGTTCCATTTATAATAAATAATCCAACACTTAGTCCATATTGGTCAGAAGGCCTCAATCTGACAACAGAACTGTCTGCTGACCTATGTTGGCATACATAAAAGTTTTATCTTACATAGAGTAACTACAAGTCAAGACACAACAGAAGCAAACTCATGCAACATAAAATTAAGTCTGTTGCATGATCAACAAATTAAGAAAATAGTTCAGACTTAATGGCTAAGGGCCAACCAAAATATCCAATGGCCTGCCTTGAGTCGATTATTAAGTCAAAGAGCTAATTTGTGTACAAAAAATGGACTAAAAAATCTTCTTATATATCTATTTAGTTAGCATCTTGTCAATATGAAAGACAGGAAAAAGAAAATACAGCACACACACACACCCAAAAATTATCATACACTAACACAAACAACATTCATAAAAAGAAAAAAGAACATTGCAGCAATAATTTTCCTTCGAAATACATTGCAAGAATCTGTTACCCCAATATTGCTAATTCTAAAGAACTCACATAGACTACAATCAACATCAGCACATCTCTTTTCTTTTCTTTTCTTTTTTTTATTCATGCAAGGGTAAATGACAAATGTGAAATTCAAGCCAAGGTCTTGGGATAATCTGTCAAAGTGACACTTTCAGATATATCAGATAAGGTTCCCACTTTGATAAGTGGTTGTGGTGTATCACCATTAGACCAATGTTTAAAGATAAAAAAAAATAGATTATCAACACATACAATAAGAACAGTAGAGGGTGCAACTAGTTGCCGAGATATACCACTTTGTGTTGTTTATAAGTTCTAGCAATTTGCTTCTACTTCACAGACCAGGAATCAGAAGCTGGTCTTATAGTCCATGCCAGTGACTACACCCAAACCAACTATTTCATTATAAGGTGTTTGGTTCAAAGAAACCAAAATTGCCAAACATCTACCATGCATATAGATTGTGCACGAAGAACTTATCATCTCTTATATGTAAAAGAACTTGAGGGCATATAAAAAGACATCAAGATACCCCTAACAAGAAACCTGCAGCATTCTTTCTGCAGAAGACTTCTGATGCATAATTTAGTTCACATGGTAACTTTGAATACAAAAGTCGTGATCTTTTCAAGTGTAAGCAACCTCAAGAACCAGAACAGCTAAAAAGATCCAAAACTGCTACTAGCCCAAATCAAACATCTCAAAAAAAGAGTTTTTTTTCCCAAATTGGTGGAGATGTCCAAGGAATAAAAAAGGGATAATTATAGATTATCCCATGTAGTTAGACCTCCCTAGTATCCTGGTCCCTAGACATAAAAAGTTCATATTGAAATCCATATAGTTATAAAAGTAAAACATCTAGCTCCATTTACCCTAATGTTGTCTGTTTACCAACGAAAACATTAAAAAAAAAAGATAAAATATTTTAATGTTTCAGTTGATGGTAACAAATAATGCCACTGTTGTGGATGATGAGAATTACGAGAGATGAGGGTCGCTCAACATCTGTCTCGACATCAATGCATAGCGTCGACGTTAATGTAGTTATCGAACGGCCTTTCGTCGCTCTGAGTCTACGTCAACGTCGCTCTTCATTTGTATCGACGCCGACGCATATGCAGAGTGACGAAAGGGCTGCTCAACATCTGAGTCAATATCGACAAAGATACAGAGTGGAGCCCTTTTTGTCGCTTGGCAACTGGGTCGATACTGACTCGGATGAAGGTTGGTGAAAGAGCCACTCAGGTGGCTGATGTGGATGAGAAGAGTGCCAGCGAGATATGAGAACCATTCTGCGTTTCTATTGATGGCAACGCATATGAAGAACGGGCAAAGAGCTATGGTAAATAGAGCTAGATGTTTCAATTTTATGATTATAAGAATTTTAATATAAATTTTTTAAGTAGAAACTAGAATGCTAAGGAGGTCTAACTATAGGATTAATCTATAATTAGCCCAATAAAAGAACACGGATCATAACCAAGAAAATTGATCTTCGACAAGAGCAGGATGAGACCCTTCAATATCTTGTATCAAATTGTAGAACCAAAATGAACAATAACGGTAAGAAAGGCGATACAAAATGACACGGAGTCTTGCCTGAGACGAAGAGGTTGGTGGACGGCTCCGCCGCCGGGGGGGCAGCCGCTGGAAGCGAAGGAGAGAAGGCGGAGATGGAGAACAGCCGCCGAAATCCCGACTCCGATGCCGGGACTGCGGTGGCGAGAGGCGGAGAAGAGACGGCGGAGATGGCAAAGAGCCGCCGGAATCCCACCCATGCCGCCGCCATCTCTCTCACTCTCTCGGTCTCTCGTTCGTCCTCGTGAATGTTCTCGAACAGCCTTCGTGATGCACGCGAGAAACCTCTTAATAGTTACCGATGTAAAATGGCTAAAATACCCTCATAGAGGTGTTTATGCATAGAAATTTACTATCTATAACCTCCTTTTTTTTTACCGTTTATAATCTTATTTTAAAAATAAAGTTTAGTGTTCACAGTCCTTTTTGACAACCTTTATTATTGATAATCTTTAAAAAATAATAAAATTTTTTTTACTATAACTCATATATTATCTTTTTTTTTTTTTCTCCACAACTCATTAATCCTCTTCGTTGCTACGTATTCTCCCCTATAATTTCTCTTGACGATGGCTCGAACTAATAAAACTCTTACCTCCTCAGCCTTTGTACCGAGGTCGACAACACGAATCGCTTCTCCGATATGATCCAAGGGTTGAAGCATTATTAATCCGTCCTTATGCAATACATCTTTGATAAATCATAGATTAACGATCTTGATATCAGTATCTCTAGAAGGAGTTGATTCACTATGAGAAGAAGGCAAAATAACACATGTGCAAGTGCAATATATGTACATTAGATTGGATATTATCATGAGGGCTATAGCAAAGAAGAACTCAAAGCTACTTGGAGAGAATAATAGCCCAAAGTTAAGGATCAAGAAAAAGAAGACAGATCACAACGATAATTATTATAATTTTTATTTATTAAAATATGAGTAAAAAAAGCCATAGATTTTATTAAGAAAAATAGTAATATTCACTCAAAAAATCCAACTTACTATACCTAGTAATAAAAAAAGGACTGCTCTTCACTTTAATCTAATTTAATGATATTAGGAGACTACGAAATCAAAAATAAAATGAAAAATTTTTAGGAATGTTGAATAGGAACTTCTATAAGTCAATTATAAGATAAATACATATCTAATAATCTAATGTCCCATTGACATATACTATATACTCAAATGAGCACTCTCTCAACAATAAACGGAGAAGCTTTATCCTACAAGATAAGCTTTATCCTACAAACTCATATTATACTCTCAATAACATATAGAGTGATGTCGCTCACCTACTAAAGTAGAGATACGTTCATCCCTATAGTGGATTAAAGAATTATCAAATCGTCATATCTAATGACCCATTAATATTTCAAGGGACTCACCCTACTTACCCTTAATATGAAATAAAATCATCTTATATTAATCATGTGTATATCAGGATGAAATAATATGTTTAAACATCTCAATTTATCTTTCAAATATCATTAATATCAAATAATATAACCATTAATTGACTCGAGTCTTAGCTCAATTGGTATTGAACTCAATTTAAATAGAACATAACTGAATCAGATCCTAATACTCATATAATCAGTCTAAAATCACCTTGGACTATATTAAGTTTAATTTAGGTTAAATAAATTTGAATAAATCAAACTAATTCAAAATCACCCTGAAATGATCTAAATTTATCAGAGTTAGTTCAATCAATGTTCGAATCCAAATCAAATAAAGTAAGTGCAAAAGGCCATACTTAATTAAACTTCATAGCACTCATGTACCATTGTCATGTACACTATATATCACTATGCATGCAATATACTAGGTTGGATCAGCCCATAATTTTAATTCATAGTTATTAATATTAAATATATCAAAAAAATTATAATAAATAAAAATAAAATTATATGAGAAAAATAATAATTTTAATTCATTATTATATAAATCTAATAAAAATCAAGTATTACAGCTAGTATCCGAAAATTATAATATATTGAAATTTTTAATTTTAGAAAACTATACTGAATAATTATAATATATATTAATCTAAAAAATTAAATTATGCATCATAATTTTTCAAGAAAGATAAAGAAACTTATCTCCCATTAGATGCAAATTCTTGTTTCTCGTGGCTTGATAAGAAAGGAAAGTATTAATTATTGTAAATTAGATACTCCCGTGTGCTTTTTCCGTGTGATAAAAACATGAGATTATTTTTGTTTTTTTTTTCATAAGTATACAGTGATAAGTATGGGAAATCACACAACCCCTTTACGTGTAGGAATTGCACCAGTGCATGATTGATTCATGTGAGAGAGAGAGATGAGCCCTCCAAATAAGGAAATATATTTTTTATTTTCGTATTTATTTTTTTAATATTGAATATTTTATTTTATTTTATTTTAAATTTTATTAGTAACAAAATAAATAATTTTGTTTAAATTAGGGGATTTGATTACAACAGCCATTTTCCTTCACGTCACAAATAATTAATTAATTATACACTTCTTAATACGTCACAGAGGTAATTAATTATACACTTCTTAATACGTCAAGCTTTTGCTTCTTACCACTATAACCTTGGTGTGTTCTTGAGTTGTCCTGCCGACATTTAGGTCTTTAGGGTATTTAGGTCTTTTTATAAAGAAATAGTTTAGAAATATTATTTTTTTAAAAAATAAGACTATAAATAATATAAAAAATAAGATTACAAATAGTAATAATCTTCTTTAAATTTATTTTAATATCTCTAAACTATATTTTCATAAATATCATATTTATCTTTCTTCTCTCCTTCTTTTTTTTCTTTTTCTCTTTCTCATCTTCTTTTTATTCCTCCATGAAAGGAGGACAATATTAAGAGGGTATAAAGTGCGATCAAAGTACAGATACAAAGGTGACGATCGATAACAAGGATCGTAGCCTAAGGGGTGACAATTTACGAGGAGCACGAGATAGGTGATGGTGATCGATGACATGCACAAGTTGGGGGATGATCATCGATTACAAAAAATACTAGCATTTCATTTTTCTACAAATAAAAGCAGTGAAGAGAAATCAAAGGGTCATATTTCATTTAAAAGGGCTATTAGACATTAGTGTTTAAGTTGGGATAATGTTTATTTATAATGTCACTAAAAAAAAAAATATAGTAGGAAAGGTCAACTATTGTGATCTTAACTATAATATGAATACAAATATGGGCCTGAATTATATGCTGAGTGCAAAGTATTAGGTTGTGCCAGCCATATATATCATTATGACTCCAGAGTTGTGGTCAATGTTCTTCCCATTCCTAGCTATCTTCTCCTTGGAAGCAATGTCAATTCTATGGAGTTCATTGGATCCTCTGGGCATGGATGCTATAGATCACAAGGTCAAACTCATTCATTTTTCCCCTATATATCACCAAATCACATCATGACAATAAGTATTTTGATTAGATAATGGACAAGGAAAATAAGGTCTTTATTAGAAAATTTTGAGATGTTTGCGGCCATTAATCTTGACAGGGTTACTTCTCTTCCGTTTGGCAGTTGTCCTACTTATCGCAATCTTGCTGAAAGTGTAACTTCGTATGCATTCAAAAATATATAAAACACTTTAGATTCACATTGTAAACAAAATTGATATATAATGCATTCAAAAATATAAACATCCTTAGTGTTTGTGGGGTTTCATACGTAAGGAGGTTTTATTTTCTTAATAATTTAATTATATGAATGATGACATGTATGATACGTTACGTGAGCTTTTTACTTATAATTATTATTGATATATTTTTATATTATAATATATGTTGTATATGTACATTGTGATGCTTTTAGTTTTGTGTAATAAGAATCGGATCATGATGAGATCACAATAATGAGATCGATTCATCTTTAAATACAGATCATAAATAATCCCGATCATAGGTTATTCGAAAGTGACATCGAGATAATCGAGTAAACTGATGTATTGTATATCCATCTATATGATGGAGACGGTTGATCTCATAGCCACTTGTGTAGAGACACTAAGGATATATTACAAGTGCTCATTAGAGATTTGAGTTCACTGATTGATCTGCTTATGAAATATTGTATGGTTAATGATACTTAATGTCAGACAGTGATTCTGTAGTTTGAGTACTCATTTCTTTGACGTCGGACTTACATGTTTGAAAAATTTTAGATCTGGTATAACCGGCTATCGGGATTGATAGTCAATCTTACGAAAGTAATTGAGTGTCAATAAAGGATCATCCACTTTCGGTATCACGAGAGGAATATCTCATATGTGCTTGCTTAGACAAATTCCTAGCTAAGGTCATTCGGCTTAAGAGAGACGGAGTTGTTTGGGAGAATCTGATTAGAATGACACTCAGATAGATTTCATATGTGACTTGACAGTATCATGTCTAATATACGGTCTCTAAGATATTAATTGGACTAGGGACTATAGATACACAGTAATTATGAATAGACATGATCGATGAATTCGATACCCTTGTACCGTATAGGGACTATGGTGTATTGATCTAGTACATTTATAATCGATGAGTTGAGTGAATCATTATCGGGATGATAATTCATTATATCAGAAATAGTTCAATGAGAGCGACTCACGCCCGGCTCGGTATCGAGCCTAGAGGGTCACAAACATATGATGAATGCTTCAGCGAATAGAGGGTTGGATAGAGATCTAATTAGCCAATATTCTCATTATTAGATGAGACCCTACACTGATGGGATCCTTGCATGAGGCCCAATTAAAGGCCGAAGAAGATTATCGGATAGAGATCTAATAATCCAAGGTTACTGGGTAATTAGATGAAGATCCAATACCCACTAAGGCATGATGCCACTAGGCTCTCTTTAAATATGAGGCATGAGCGACACATAGATGATAGACTACACATTTGGTCACCCCTTCCTATTCTTCTCTCTCTCTCTTTGTGCAAGAGTTACAAGATTTGACCTTCTCATTCTCTCTATTCAGATATAGAAAAACATGAATATACGATCTCCCTAGGTAAATAATATTTAGTTTTATGATTTTCCACGATTCAATCTTTGCATGATAATTTTGATATATCTGTGAAACTAATTTTATTTTAATCTTTTCGCTATGCATGCGTAGGATGCTCCTGTTTTATTATCAAATAATAATTTATTATTTGTGTGGTCCAGAATTATTTGTTGTTAGGATGCGCCAGTCATATATATCATCATTATATTATATGGCTTTAGAGTAGTGGTCACTGTTCTTCCTGTCAATTCTATGGATTTCAGTGGATTCTCTAGGCAAGGACACTATAGATCACAAGATCAAATTCATTGTTTTTTCCCCAATATATATCAGCAAATCACATTATGAAAATAAGTATTTTGATTAGATGATGGACAAGGAAAAACAATTAACCTGATCCACCTAAAAAGTCTCTTCTTAAGATGATCGGTCAAACAATATCTTTATTAGATTGAGATGTTTGCTGCTATTAATCTTGACAGGCTTACTGGCCAACCATTTTCTTCTTCTCTTTGGCAATAGTCCTATCCTACTTATTGAAATCTTGCTGAAAGTGGAGCTTCAAATCCATAATTTTTTTCTCTGATCCAATGGATTTTTTAAGTTCATAGTATCGTAAAACACTGTAGATTCACATCGTAAACAAAATTGATATCTAATGCATTGTTTACGATGTGAATCTACAGTGTTTTACGATACTATGAACAGCTGTGAAGCAGCAGCACAAGAACAGCTCAGTCCAGCCATGTCTAAACCAGATGTGAAAAGCTGCTCACGGTGCTTCCATCGACAAGGGGTCGGGGTGAGGATTTATAGTGGTAGCAGCAACCTCGTGAAGGCTTTTGACCAATCACTGTTCTAGTGGTGATACCAAATGGGTCTTGTCAAACAAAAAGCAGCTTCCTTGCAGTGCGGAGGAGACCCCACAAACATGGAGGATGATTTTTTAAGTTCATAGTATCGTAAAACACTGCTGCTTCATCACCTGTGCATTCTGTCAAAGGGAAGGCTTGTAGATGGAGGAGACACATTTTGGCATGTCATCTTACTGCTAACTCACTCCCCTTTAAGAGCCTCCATGGCTGCTTTGCATCTCTCTCCTCACACCAAGATCATCGGGTATCTGATATCAAAATGATCAATTTCCTCTCTGTAGATGGTGATACGAATGATCCTAAATTGCCCTGAATATGTCAGCTAATAGAATTGTTTCACATGTCATGGGATTTAAAGGACTTGTTAGATTGCATGATAAGAACAAAACTAGAGCAGAAACTCATTCTTTTGTTTTGCAGCAGTGTGACAAAGTTTAGATCTTTAGGGAAGACAAAGTATCCATTACCGGAAGTTAATATCTGTCATCAAGTTTTATCGCAAGTGGTTCTCATTGCTAAAATTCTATCAAAAGTCGATAAATGTCAATTTTAAACCATGAAAGTTTGTTCTGCTGCAAAATACTCTTCTGTTAAATAGCATCTTGATGGAATATAAAGAAAGACTCGTGTGATTCAATTTCTTTTGATTTGCTAAATGCCTGATTGTTTGTACTGCTACTTTTTGCCCAATTAACATATTTATAGAGTTCGTGATTCAGCTAAAAGGAGCTAAATTGAAGTTAAATCTGCACCTTTTTTCTTCTGGTTTCTGATAGGTTCATTCAGAAGCTGATTACTCTGCTGGAAAGATCGAAGAACTGAAGAAACGTGTAGGATGTACATTAAGCACTGACATCCACTCGACGCGCTCCATGGTACTAATCGACACGATCCAACGCCTGGGGATCAGCCATCAGTTCGAGGATGAACTCGAGGTAATCCTGGATCGAAACCCCGGTGCTGCACAAGGTGATGAAGATGATCTCTTTAGCACTGCCCTCCGATTTAGATTACTCAGGCAAAGAGGCTACAACGTGGATACCGGTACTTAGTAATCTCTTCTTGTTTCTTCGAACATTAATGCACTTGTTTCGTGTTCATGATGGCTTTGCTTCCATCAACAGATGTCTTCCACAAGTTCATGGATAGGAAAGGCCACTTCAAGGAGTCTCTGAGCAAAGACTTATCAGGTCTTTTGAGCCTGCACGAAGCATCTTACCTGGGTGTGAGAGATGAAGAGGTGCTATCGCAAGCCATGGGTTTCAGCGAGGAACACCTTCGGAAATCCATGCTTCATTTGCAGCCTGTTAGAGCTACAGAAGTTAACCTGGCCTTCGAGTTCCCCAGGCAAAGGAGGATGGTGCGATCCGAAGCCAGGAGTTACATCGGCAAGTATGCGCAAGAAAGCGGTAGGATTTCGGATGTGTTGCAGCTCGCAACCTTAGATTTCAACCTGGTGCAGTCACAGCTCCGGATCGAGATTGCAGTTCTAAGAAGGTAAGTTTCTTCTTTGATTGCTACAAACGAGTGATCGTTGCATGAAAACCTTTCTGTGTTTCAGCTGGTGGACGGAGTTGGGTCTCGCGGAGAAGCTCAGCTTCGCGCGAGATCGGCCATTGGAGTGCTTCCTGTGGACGGTGGGGCTGTTCCCGGAGCCACGCTTCTCGCAGTGCCGGATCGATGTAGCGAAGACGATCGCGATCTTGCTCGTCATCGACGACGTATACGACATCCATGGATCACTGGACGAGCTCGTTCTCTTCACGGACGCTGTTCATAGGTCGTGCGCCACCACACAGGCATTGAACTCATCATGATGACAGCTTCTTATCCTAAGAAGTAGTTTCTCCTGTCTCAGATGGGGAGTCGAGGCGATGGAGGATCTGCCGGAGTACATGAAGATATGCTACATGGCGCTGTACAACACCACCAACGAGATCGGTTACAGGGTCCTCAAAGAGCACGGCGGGTGCATCATCCCGGAGCTGAGGAAGACGGTACCGCTCGTCTGAATCTCTCGCCACTGTGGTGCAGGCAAGGGTCTTACGATGTGTTTGCTTTTGCAGTGGGTGGACTTATGCGAGGGCTTTCTCGTGGAAGCGCGGTGGTTCAACGGCGGAGTGGTGCCGGAGTTGGAGGAGTACTTGGGGAATGGGGTCACAACAGCTGGGACGTACATGGCACTTGTGCATGCTTTTTATCTGATAGGAAGTGGAATCAACAAGCAGAGTTCGGAAGTGGTCAACTCCTACCCAAAGCTGTTCACTAGTGCTGGAAGAATTCTGAGACTCTGGGATGATCTGGGAACAGCCAAGGAAAGATGTTTCATGCTGCTGATTCCCTAAAGTAGCTCAATTCCTCTTTTATGCTACTGCACTTTTGTTCTTCTAATCTGCATCTTCTCTTCGCAGGCGGAGCAGGAAAGAGGGGACGTGGCGTCCAGCATCGACTGCTACATGAAGGAAGGCGACGGCGCTTCGGAGGCGGAAGCGAGACTTCACGTCAGAAGCCTCATACACAGCGCGTGGTTGGACCTCAACGGCGAGGCTCTCGCCGCCACCTCGTTGCCGCGCTCCACCGTCGACGCGGCCGTAAACCTCGCTAGAGCCGCACAGGCCATGTACCAACACGGGGACGACAGCCGGCTCCCCAGCGTCGACCGGCACATCCACTCCCTGCTAATGGACCCCATTCCTCAAGACTGCCACATCTCGGAGGAAGCTTGTGTTGGTACGACCTCAGAGTTCAATGAATGAGAAGAATCTTTAAGAATTGATGTTATCTTAGTTAGGGATCATATTTTCAGTAGTTTTAATCATATTTTAAATAGTCTTCCGTAAGGAAAGCTATTGTAATGCATATAGTTTCTATACCTAATTTAATCATGAGTGATATTAAAGTTTGTGAAGCAAACGTGTCTTAAAAATATTTTATAAATATTTTTAATTTTATCTCTTATTTATTATTATTTTTAATTATATTATAATATTCTATTTTTATCATGTCTTTACTCATCCCCAATATTTTAATTATTTAATAATATTTTTAATTATATTATAGTATTTTATTTTTAATATTTTCTTGTTCCTCCATCTCCAATATTTATGATATTATAACAAAATTTAATCTGAATTGGGTATTATGATTTTCAATAATAATTTTGTATCTTAATCATTTATTCTTAAATTCTGAGGCAAATGTTATGAATCTTGGAATATCAATCTGAAAATAATATTCAAGTTTTAAGATGTTTAAGAATTAATAGAAAATAAATATATTGATCCATATAAACAAATCAAGAGAGAATAGAAATAATAACTCAAATGTATTATTCTTTATTTAATAAACCATACACGAGATAATTTTTTCGATAGCTATAAGCATAAGCCAAACTTACTTATACTTCAAAATGAATTTTAAAGCTTACCGAAATTGATTACATTAAAACTTTAAAATTTTATTCATGAAAAATAATGAATTGATCTCATATTTTCTCTCTGAATTGATCAAAATTATTAGTCAAATAAAATCTTATAATAAACATCTTGATGATCATATTATTATTATAAAAGTATTAAAAATTTTAACTTTAAAATTTGATCATGTTATTGTAGTAATTAAGAAGTCAAAAAATTTACCTAATTTTTATTTGATGAATTAATGTATTCCTTGTGTACACATGAAACAAAATTGAATGGACTCTAGAAAAGTAAAAAAAAAAAGATTATTTCATGTTAAGGGAGAGTATGTGAAGAAAAACGAAGAAAGTATTAAGTTATTTATAACTCTTTCACAAGTTAATGATATCTAAAATAATATTTAGTTCTCGGTAATAGATATTTTAATCATATGTCAAACATAAAATCAATATTTAACTATTTTGATAAAATTCATGAGTTTAAAGTTAGACTTGGAGATAATAAGCAAATTCAAGTAAAAAAAAAAGGAACAATTAAAATGAAAATAAGTCAAGAGAGAAGGTAAAATAACTTAATGATATTTTCTTTTTTCTTAGTTTACACATAACTTATTAAGTATTAGATAATTAATTAATGATGGATATTAAATTATTTTTTATGATGGTTCAAGCATTATTAAAAATAAAAAATCTAGTTTGATTATTGTAAATATTTATATGACTCAAAATAAGTTTGACTTGTGTTTTAAATGTTGAAAGCATTCTCTTATTACAAGTAAAAATTTAGTCTAATTTATGATATTTAAAGATATGGACTCATTAACATTAAGAGTTTAAGATTGTTAAGTCAAAAATAAATATTTTTTGGATTACCTTAAATTAATATACTTAATATATTTGATATATGGAAAGGATGTATTTATGACAAATAAAATAAGAAATTATTTTAATTTAAAAAGTATAGATAGCATGTAACTATTTTGAATTAATTCATATCAATTTATGAGCACATATAAATATAAAATTATTTGATGAAAGTCAAAATTTTCTATTATTTACTAATAATCATAGTCATGAGTTGGATATATTTTCAAGAGCAAAAATATATATTTAATAATTTTAAAAAATTTAAGTTATTTGTAGAAAAATAAAATGATAGATATATAAAGATACTTCTGAGAGAAATATGTGATAAATTTTTATCTAATAAGTTTATTTTAAAAAATAATATTTAAAAATCAAATTCAGTAACCCTATACACTATATATAACTAAGTAGTAGATCCTGTTTCAATAAGCTCAGCGTCTATGTTATCCAATAATAGTTCATATTTAGATCACTAATAGAATTTTTTAGAAAAATTTAGATCACTAATAGTGTTGGAAAATTAGGAGAGAGCATCACATGCGCAGCGAAAAAATAAAATAAAATAGGTTTTTCACGCTTATCATGTCATCATGCAAAGATTGGTACTTGAAAAATCATAAAAAATGAAAACTATGACTAGTGTGATATTGATTATATAAGGAGATCATATATCCTTAAAATTTCAGATCCAATTAGAGAGAATGGAGGGGGTCAGATGTCCTCCTCTCAAGAGGTCTCCACATGATGGATTGTTGCAATAATGCTTCTCCAACCGCAGCCAAAACCCCGTAACTCTTATGGACTTTCTCGTAGTACTCGTGGAAGAAGATTTGTTATCTTCTTCGCGCCCTCTCGCATCAAGGAGGGGCTGGTCAGCTGAGAAGATGATGAAGAGATAAGAACATGAGGGGGCGGACAAAGGTGTAGCCTATCATCATATTGTGTTGTCCCAGCCTCCAATTTATAAAGAGCCACCAAAACCCTAATGGATCATACCTGAGTGGGTTTTGAATCTTCATCCAATTTTTCTCACTCCTTCGATTATTGGATCTTATCCAATAATTTAAGTTATCCTCTAATTGGGCCTCATGTAAGGGATCCATCAATGTTGGGTCTCATCCAATAAGAACATGCACTAATTGGATAACTCATATCCAATCCTCTACTCACTACAATCATCCATCATATGTGTGTGGCCCAGTATCGAGCTAGTCGTGTGTTCTACATGTTAGAACTCTTTATGATTCTGTGATTTGTTATTCAATAAAAAATCACTCAACTCATCGACTATGGACGTATTAGACTACTGCGCTATAGTCCTCAGACGGTACAAGAGAGCAAATTCATTGGATATGTATGTTCTAAGTTACCATGTATCTATAGTCATTCATCTATCTAATATCACAAAGATCGTATATTGGGCATAGTACTTCAAGTCACATACATAATTCGTTTAAGTCTCGCTTTAATCAGTTTCTCCTAAAGAACTTCTCTCTTAATCTCGAACGATATTGGCTAAGGATTTGTCCGAGCGATAACACACGGGATATTCCTCTCGCGATACCGAAAGTGAAATATACTTTATTGACACTCAATTAATTTTGTAAGGTTTGCTACCAATCATGATAACTAGTTGTACTAGATCTGGAACTCTACAGACTTATAAGTGACATTAAAGAAAGGAGTACTCAAACAATACATCATTGGTGTCTCAAGTCTAAGGACCATACACACAACTAAGACTACAGAGTAATTGTCTAATGTTATGTATCATTAACCATACAACATTTTATAAGTGGATTAATCAGTTAACTCATTCTCCAATGAGCACGTGTATTATACCCTTAGCGTCTCCACAAAAGTGGCTATGAGATCAACCGCCTCTATCATATGGACATGTATACAGTACACGAATATGCCAAGTTATCTCGATGTCCCTCTCTAGTAATATATGATCGAGATTATATAGAGTTTATGTTTAGAGGTTAATCTGTCTCATTATCATGATCTTATCATGATTCGGTTCTCATTGCACAAATCAAAAGATATCACAATGTATATATTCATCATATAATATAATGTGAAAATATTGATAATAATAATAATATAAAAAAAGTATTCAGTAAGTCACAAGTGTCATCACTCACGTGATTGAATTGTGGGATCTATGTAACCACCAAATAGAAATTTAGAACATAGATAATTCCTCAAATAAAATCTATTTAGAAAATTTTATATCAATAATAGAAATTTATATTTTAATATTTAATTTATGTATTTTGATAAATTTATGTAATCGATAAGTTTTGAGTAAGTTGTTAAAAAAAGGGAACAAGAGAGACAATAAAAGAGAAAATTAAGTAAATTGAAAAAAATAAAAATTTGAAGCTAATGGATCAACTAAAATAAAATAAAATTATTAAATTAAAATAAATAATCAAAATAAAGTATAATATAGATAGAATTATCCAAAAACACAAAAAAATATTTTATAATAATAAGGTAATAATTCTAATGATAATTTTTCTCAAATTGCTAAATTTAAAGCCGTGAGAATTTTTAGACTTTAGCTATTTAATTGAGGTGATTTTTTTTATCAATTTGATATGAAATTTATGTTTTTAGATAATTTTTTTTTAGTTAAATGACTTAAAGAAAAGATATATAAGCTAAGAAAAAAATCTTTATAGGGTTAAAAAGCTCTAAGGGCATCATACTGACTACTATTTTTATTAAAATAGATTGAAGATGAGAATTTGTAGCAAGAAAACAATATAGCAAAGGATAGAAAAGTACGAGTAGGAGAAAGAAAACAAGAAAAATAAGGTATGTGTAAAAGCCAATAAAAGTAGTTAGAGATAATACTACTGTAAGTCTTAATAAATAATAATAATTTATTATGACATTCGAACCAATCGAACAGAAGAAGAAGAACGATACTTATTATCAACAAAAAGAACACGGATATTATGATTGGCTATAAATAGGAAGGGAATAGTTGATTTAGGACTAAAAGTAGCCGTTAAGAGAAGAGATATGTTGTCGGACGGGCTAAAGTTTAATGAACTTATTTTTTATGTAAAAAGAGGAAGATAAATATAATCTTCTTATAGTTTATGTCTAGGTTGATGATATTATATAAATAGGTTCATCTAAGTTTCTTATCATATAATTTAAGAAAAATATATATCTAAGTCTACTACATTATTTTGTGAGGGGTGAAATAAGGATCAAATGGAAATTTTATTTCACAAAAAAAAAAAAAAATAGATCTATCAAAAAATTTAACATGATTTAATTGTAAAACTACAGTAACACCAATAGTAAATCGATTTGTAATTAAATCATTAATTAACTAATTAATTACATTGGGGCCTCAGATGGAATTGCTTAGGACATAAATTGGACAAGACCTTAGTAGTACTTGGAAAACTTCAAAAATAAAGAAAGAGAGCGAGCTTGACAATCAAATCGGTAAAAATTTGGATGGAATCAATGACGACAAGAACTGAGTAGGGTTTCGAAAACATGAAGGTGAATAAAGGAAAAAAAAAAAAACATGAAGGTGAATAAAGCAAAAAAAGGGCCCATTAATGGATCAAAACTAAGTCGATCAGCTTCTGATTTGATTACCAATCGGATCGTTTTCTCTTGACCCATAATCGAGTTATTTTTTGTTACAAATTTAATTTTAATTTATAGTTTTTAATATTAAATTAAAATTAAACATCTTAATTTTTTCCTAAAAAATATTTATTAACTAAACCATAATTTTTCTTAGTAAAAGTGAAATGTATTATCTCATTATGTAAAAAAAATAATATAATCTTATTTTACAAGAAAAAAATATTTTTATAATCAGACTTGACAATAAACTAATTTGTAATCAAATCCTTAATTAATTACATTAGGGCCTTGATAGAATTTGAATCGAATCAATCGAAACCATTTCCTCACTCGATCAAGATTAAACATCTAAAAAAAATATTTATTAACTGCATAATAATTTTTCTTAGCAAAAATGAACTATATTATGATATTATATAAAAAATAATACAATCTAAATTTGCATAACAAAATGACTCATCATTTATGTTTTTATAATTAGACTACAATCAAATCTTTAATGGATTACCATTAGGCCATTGTCAATTTGTGGAGCTTCGGTCGGACTTTGGATCGAATCAATCACGAGATAGAGTCGAAGAGAAGCTTAAAAAAACTTGGGGGTTAAGAAAGGAGATCGGCTTTTGGTTCGATCGCCAATTAGATCATTTGCTCTCCACCCATTAATCAAGTTTGTTGGTAGCAAATTCAATTTTCCTTTAATAGTTTTTTTTAATTAAATCATGATTAAATATTTTATAAATAATATAATCTAATTTTACATTACAAAATGACTCGATTTCTTATATATATATATATATATATAATCAAACTCGATATTAAACTGGTTTACGATCAAATCCTTAATCGATATGTTTGAATTGACCAATCGATGACATGAAAATTCTTTTTTTATCTTAAAACAAATACATTCCTAATATGGATCATTAAATCAACTAGTTCTTCCCATCAACAGATGTGTTAGTAATTTAGGATGATTGCTAAGATAGAGTTTAATTGTTCGACTTGGTGAAAAGATTCAAAGTCAACATTCAAGTTGGTCACACGTCTCGGTATAAAAATTTGATTGAGCTTTTTTTTGAGGGATCTATATAAAACATTTTGGATCATGATTATGTTTGTAACAAGGTTCATCCATTTATAATGATTTCTTATATTGATCCAGAGAATAATTAAATTTGTCTGACTTAGTTCATAGGATAATTACTCAATCATGGAAGGTTGACCAAAGTGATGCGATATATTAATTTAATGAATCTTTTAGTCAATGTGTCGAGCTAATGAGATAAAAAGGGGGTCCTGTTATTAAAATATGGTCTATCTAAAAAACCTAACAGAAGCAAAACAAAAACACCCATTGAATGACAAAAAAAAAAAAAAAAACAAGATGAAAAATTAAAATTGATACAAATAAACTCGATTACGGGTCGAGAGCAAACGATCTCCGATTGGCAATCGGATCAGAAGTCGCTCGACCCGGTTCCGATCCGTTAAGAGGCCCTTTTCTTATTTTGATAACCAAAGTTTCCGAAACCCTATTTAGTGTACGTCGGTGTCGTTCGACCCAAGCAAACTCTGTTGAGGTTCCCCAAATCGGCGGTGCGAAAGATGGCGTCGGAGAGCTCGGTAATGGCGGTCATCAGGGCCTCGCGTCCTTCTTTCCGGAACCCTCACGACAAGGTCGCCTTCGTCGTTCACGCTTCCTTCCTCGCAGCCGGATTCTCCCTTGTCGCCACCGGCACGAGTGCCCTCTCCGAGAACCCCCCGATCGGTGCGTGTTTCCTTATCTTTTGGTTTTGTTTTTTTTCTTTTGCCGATTAAAACTAGATTTTTGGCCCAAATTTGTTCTTGCTTCCCGCTATTTAATGTCTCTTTTAGCCTTATAAGGAATAAAAGAAGTTGCTTATAGGTCGGCAAGGGTTTCAAGTATTTATTCTGCAGGATAAAGTTATGAATTGACGAACATGTGTAGGATAACCCGTTCATTATTGCTTATGTTTAGGTGAGGAAGAGGTAGGAATCGATGGATGGAACGAGCTGGAGGATGCTTATGCTTTTGTCTACATGAAAACCGACAAAGGCTCGAAGAAGACAGTGTTGGTGAAGTGCTTGCCTATAGGTGATTTGCTCACCATTGATGTCCTGGATCTCAGTGGAGCAGGGAAAGAGCCTTTCAATCTCCAAATCAAGTATGTTTCTATCCTAGTTGACAACATAGTGTTATTTTTTTTTTCTTTGAAGATGCTAAATTTATTAGTTTCCTTGTTCATTTTCAGTGTCAAGGACTACTTGTCTGATGTTGCCAACCAAACCAGCAACTATACGGCAGTGTATAAGAATCTCAAGGGCCTCGTGGACAATTTGTGTTCTGGTTTTCTGGCCAAGTTAGAGCCCAAAGCTGAGAGCTCTTCATCAGCCAAGAGGTGCATTAAACTATTTCTTTTGTCGTCCCGTTAGATACTGTCTACAATTGTCAGCTTTATAGATATGGACTCCATGAAACTTGTTCTGTTGTAACTGTGTTATGGGCTATAAATCAACTATGATGAATCCCACCAAGATGAGCATAAATTTAGATGCCTTAGATGTCATATGAAAATATTTCTTTGGCGAAATGAGTTTTGAATGGTGTGGTCATACACTTATGAGAACGATAACCATGCAGTAAAATAATATTCAATGTCATTAATGATTTGAAGTTATGTCAATTACCCATGATTTGGCTGAAGCCATTTGTCCAGTGATTATTCAGTAGTTTCATAGAAATTGCAAAATGTCATAATCTGTGTGATGTGAGTCCTGCTGTCAGCAAATAAAGTGAATCAGGAAATAAAGTTTTTCTAGACATGGTATTAGAGCCATGAATTCTGGCAATTATGACAAACAAAGATTGCTAGGTTTGTTGTATCAACTGTCGTAACTAGTACACTCAATTTGAGACCAAGAATCTAGTCAGAATAACATGCTATCTAACACAGTACTCCATATAACAATGTATTTTTATAAGTAGGTTTAATTGTTGTGCAGAAAACAACAACTAGCACGTGATGAAAAGTTAGTTCAACTATTACCATTTTTCTCCAGAATATAACCAAAATTTTGTGTATAAGTTATTCTGTCTTATCAATGATTTTATCCCATTCAAAGAGACTTTTAATTTAGTTATTACAAATTTTATGCATCATCTTTTTTTTTAAAATCTGCATTTGCTAAGAGCATCGGGACGATTATTGTCAAATTTGTCTAAAGGTTTTTGAAGTAATAAAGAGATATTAGCTGATTGTTAAGATCCATAGTTTTGAAAAGACAGCTAGAAAGTAACTTGTCTTCCTTGTTGTGTTAGATTATGCTTCCATTGAAAAACCCTTTTTAGATAATGTGCTTAAGTTTTCAAAAATGCAAATTTCTTGTAAATTTATGCTTTATATTAAAATTACTGGTGGCTTTACACCTGCTTGGAATATGCACTTCTTGATTCAAGTAGCATATGGTTTTGACAGTGGTGATCAATCCAGACAAAGTGTCATCTGTGAACCTTCTGTGACAGTTCCTAGTCACCAGGATCCTTATTCTCCTGGGTAAGTTTTGAATATGAATATATTTTTCATGCTTTCCCTGTTTGTTTATTTGTCGTTTCTTCTTTAATTTTTCTTTTCTTCTACATGACTCTATTGAGTAAGATGTTTCTGGTTATGTCAATCGGTTCTGTGAAGCAGTATTGGTAACCCTGTGTGGATTACGTATTTGTTGTTTTTTGTTGATGTTGCAGTCTTGTTTATCCACCTATTCCCTCAACTGGAATTAGTGATCTCTATCCTGGCCCTGGTGCTGGATTTTATCCTCATAGGTTCTGACTCATTTCCCTTTGCAACTTTTTTGGCTTTGGCATGGATCGTTCTCTAATTGTTGTATGTTTCTGCTGCAGAGGGTCTGGTATAGATGGTGGTATGCTTGTGGGTACGTTGGTTAACTCCATAAAAAAATGTTACTAAATTCTCTTCATGTTCTTGTGTAAGATTTTGATACTGTGCTGCAGGACCTAATGATCCACGCTTTTTTGGTTCCGATGAACGTGCTGGCTTTCTTGGTGGCCTTCCGTGAGTGCAAGAATTTTTCTCTCGTTTCTTTTAAACTTCTGCTAGCACCATGCATTTTTTTTGGCATTAAAATAACGTTACATTGGACATAAAGATTGATAAAATTTGTCTTATAACAGGGGTGTGCCACCAGGTGCTCGGTTTGACCCTTATGGCCCTCCGGACGTTCCTGGTTTTGAGCCTGCCCGTTTTATCAGGTATATGACTTTTTTATTTGTTAATACGAAATCAGCAACTAAAATATGCTATAATCATGCACAACTTGCATATTTTTTAGCTACTAGGAAGTTGTCATTACTGTGGTGATGTAATGAAGGATACATTTCATAGTTATAATTTAACACATCTGGCTGATCTAGTTCAAGACTGACCAGTCGACCATAGGGAGAGAAAAGTTGAAACAATAAAATCTTGATGATTTAATGCATGATAACAAACAACATTTGGAGTAATGTCTTGGTATCAAAGCCTGAAGAATATAGATAAGTGCAAGATTTTGTTTTCAATTCTGCATAGTTATCGATTTTGGATTGGATCAAACCAACCGATCCAACAGCGAAGGATAGTTAACCATCTCTCACGCTGATCTAGTTATATTAAAAGTTTGGATGTGTCACAAAAAAAAAAAAAAAAAAGTCTCGACTTGCTAAACTGACTGGTTCTTTAATAACCATGGGAACCGACCTGATTAGTTGAGGAATAAGTTGGTTTTTCAATATGCATAAAAGAAAATCATATTAGGGGATATTTGAGTACTGTCGACATCACAGTTAAAAAAAAAAAAACCTTACAATCTTCCCTCATCAGGAAAGCCCAATTGTCATGGGACTTCTTTGCGATTATTGATGATATCAAGGGGAGGAGTGGAAGAAGCAGAAAAAGGGGAAGAAATTCAGAGGAAGGAGGGAAAAAAAAAGAGGAAGAAAAGAAGGGAGGAGAAATGGAGCATAGGAAGGTGAAGAAATGAAAGAGGGGGAAGGAGAAAAAGGAAAAATAAAAAGAAAATAAAAAAAAGAAAATATTGAAAATGAGAATCATTATAGTTCATAGTTTGAGAACATGGTTCGGGAACTTTTATTAGATCTGTGGACTATCGACTGACCAACTAGTCTGATGAGTGACCCAGCATAGTGAAACTTGGTCAGGTTAATGATCCGTTCAGTTCTGATATTTATCATTGTTTGTGTATTTAGTTAGAATAACAAGACCCCATATAGTTAATTATCATGTTAGATGGATGTGTTTCCTAATTTTTTGCTATCTGTTATGTTGCACCAAGTTTTGTGGATGATTATTGCGGTTTTCTTTTGTGCAGACAACCACGTCGGCCAGGCGGTGGCACTCATCCAGATCTTGAGCATTTCCAGGGACCTGATTACATATAGATGTATAGTGGAAAACCGTGGACATTTAGCATGACTTTGTGTTGGTTGTCCTTCACACTGGAATAAGTCGACTGCTTTTCCCATTTTGTTGATGTTTCTGCTGTCCGAACTGTAATGCTACAGGATACTCACATGTAAATTTCTTTCACCGTATATATTTTAGTAGTTCAGATCACAGCTGCCAAGGGGCATGCGTATGTAATTTATTTGGTGCTTCTAGGGTTTCTGAGATCCAAGTGGCCTCTGCATTAAACATGGGAGAGAATGTGACATTTGGTTATGTTGAGATGCATGTGGTGGTTATTGCAGTTTCTTCACAGATCTTATTGCCACCATTCATAGCCCTGTTTGTGTAATTGAGAACAATCAACTGTGCTTGGATGTAAGCTTCCACTAAATGGTGGTTATCTTCACTACTGTGAATGTATTTTTTCTTCCTAGGACTGTTTGATTGCAGGTTGGGTTTAATCCCTCCAGCAACATCTAACACAAACCTGCTCAGAGAAGTGGGTTGAACTTATCAATTCTCATTGTAGCATCTCAAAGAAATCTTCAAGTCAGTTGGATTTGCATTCTTGCCAGAAATGGTGGGTCAATCTAGTGCTTGTTAGCTTTCTACAAGTTTCATCAAACTGGCAACCTTATATATGTAGCAAGTCATCTGAATATTTCTATATAAATGTTGTCAGATCAATTTATTTGTTTGAAATTGAACAGCTAGTGTCATACTGAGAAATGAGGCCATGCTGTTACCTTCTTGGAGTGATCATTCATTGTGTATACATGTCAAACAACAACAGATCAAAAAAAATCCTACTTTTGGTGATCTGATTAGTTTGTTGTGGTTGCCATGTTGTTCTTTCCATGATTGTGTCCATGGATGAGGTGTAGGAACAAACTTAAACAACTGTGATGGCTAAAAAGAATGAAAAGGATAAAGGTACATGATTTCCATTGCTTTGTCCAAGAGTGCAACTCCCATTCAAGTAGTGAGTGTCTGCACAAAATGTTCAATAAAGGAGCCACTGATGGATTGAAAAAGATGAAACTGGTAGTATGTGATGACAGCCCTCTCTCTCTCTCTCTCTCTTTCCTTTTCTTTGTTCACTTCCTCCTGGAGAAGACACAGAATGCTTACTTTGATGGAGTTTGTTGAATTATTTATGTTGCACAGCCTGGCTCAACCAGTTTTGTTTAACTAAAGATAACGACCTATGTTATCCTTTGCTTCTACTTTGCACAGTTCACCCAGGAATCCCTCTCTCCTTTTGACATAAGCTTACTTAGGCATTCTAAAGAGGACAAGGCACAACATGGTGGTGCTAAAACAAGTATCTTGATGATGCTACTTTTCCTGTCCCAAGTAAAGCAATTCCTTTGTTTTTTTCTTTTTGCAAAGCAATCCTACTGTTCTTGGAGAGATAGAGAGAGAGTTGTGTGGGGACAAAACAGTAAGGAACAAATTATATAGACATTCAGAAACAGCAATGATGGCTAAGGAGAAAGCAACTTTGAGCAGCAGTTCAAAGTTCTCTTCCTCAGCATCATGAGAGAGCCTGAAAGAATCTTCAAGACAAGATGGTCTCATGGTCACTACCTCCTGCCAATCCTTTTTCTTTTTTTTTTCTTTTTACTTCTACCAGCCTTCCCACATGATGATGCAATCTGTGCATCACCAAAGTCCAACAACTCCTCTACATCTGTGCCATCCAACAAAGAAACAAAAATTAATGTGTCATCACATCTCGATACTTAAAATCATTAATATTTTAAACTTGGAGATATTTTTTTTGTAATGCATGGCCCGGAAAAGTCACTACTATCATCTTCAATACTTGATCGATATCATTACACTCAAAGGGTTAATCTACTAGAGATTTGTATCATCTGGAGAAGGAATTAAGTCAACTCTTTTGCAGTGAGTAACAAGCTTACAGCCATTCCAAATAATCTCCTTAAGTTTTTGAGCCTCATCTCGAGCTTACTTACCACTTCGATCTTAACCATGCATGCGGAAACTGTGTTGACTCAGAAGCTAATCACAGATGTCAAAACACTATATATATTTTTTTTTGTTGGATCCTCGTCCTCGATCGTACATGGATCGTCTGTCACACGTCTGTCTCATGGGTGGACGGTGTGGAAGAACTCTTTAACTCCTCCTCATTCCATTCCATTGCCTGTATCGCATATGTTGTAGCCGCGTATTCTCCTCTTCTTCCTTTGATCGCAGAATCACTTCTTATCCTTACATCGAATGACATCATTATTACGAACGTATAGATGAAGGAAACTTTCATTTCCTTTATTTTTGTTAAATAAATGGGCTTAGAACTTCTCTCACATTTATATGAAGCACTGAAAATAATTCAAAATAAGAAAAATATTTATTGGAAACACAATAGACAAAACTCAATAAACGCTTATTGCCTTCTCTCTCCTGAGACCTTTCCGGCCATTCCAACTCTCCAATTTTGATTATACTTTTTATTAATAATTTTATTCATGTTCCACAAACCAATTTTGTAGCCAAAATATTTTTTTTATAAAAAAATGTAATTTTATTATTTTGCAAATATCACATCGGTGATAGGATTGAGAGTATTGGAGACTCGTTTGGAGGTCTATATAAAGAGTTATACAAGGGAATTATTCAAGATTAAACTTAGATTAATTCAAATGAATTCATACAATTTAAATTTTCTCAGTATCCATTTTAAAAGTACCCGACCGCATTATCTTTTATTATTATTTTATTGACTTTGCAGATTATTCTCTTGATATTATATCAAGTTCTACATCAACATGCTTACAGGGGAATCACAAGTTCGTAACAAGGTTGACTCTCCAGTGTCTTATTCTACCCATCGTGGCATCCAAATTCCTCCTTCTTTCCATTCCAAATCCTTCCTCGAAAAGCCAATATCCAATCTTATTTCGACCATAAAAGATCATATATAGTTTGACCAGATAGTTAGTCAAACAATTCAACCTTGAATTCACAACCACAGTTCTTCGTCATTCGAGATTATCTCTGGCAGTCAAACTTTTGTCGCATATTGTAGCCACTCCGACGCGTGTCTCGATTCGCCTTCGCCCTTTTGACTCACCGATGGCCGGCACGCGTGCTGCCCTTTGGGTCCCACGTTGACTTCTCGCGATCTGTCGCCGCCTGTGGCGTCAGCCCGGTCGCGCCGCCTGTGGCCCCCCCCCCACACACATATATATATATATATATATATATTAAAAAATAAATAATTTGATATTTGTGAGTTGAAGTTGGAGTAGTCTTTGACTTGGTTTTTGGGTTACGTCCTCACACATTTTTATTGTGTTCTTCACTAAAAGAATAGTCTCTCAGTTGCTGTCATCGCATGCCCCTCTCTGACTTCCACTGAATTGAGTGGGAGAAGTAGGTAGGGATCGGGTTGTGTGGCAGCAACTGCACCCTAGTGAAGAACAACTTCATAGGATTACAATGAGTCGTGATCGGATAAATCATGGATTTCAATCAGATTAGGTACAGTAAGCAGGATGTGATTGAGACTGAGATGATGATGATGATGAGGAGTAGAATTACTCCAAAAGGAAGAAGAAGAAGAAGAAGAAAAAAATGAAAAAGGAAGCATTGCTGTGATGCATTCTCATCCACTCTTCTGCTGCTTCATCGGCTCCACAAGCTGCTCTAACGCTTTATATATGTGGCAGGCACTACCACCCAATTACTATTGCCATCAAGCCTCGGAAGAACTTTGGTCTATCAGGCAGCAGGAGGAGATCATCCACCGAGATCCATGGCAGATCATCAGCTCCGAGCAGGCAGTTCTGGAAGCTGGTGGAGCGCCGCCAGCCTCGCCATGCCCTTCCCCGAGGTGGCTGACGTCGGTGGGAGCTTCAGATGGGCGACCGCGGCTGACATGGACGTGTTCGAGGCCCAGTCGATCTCGAACCCCCACGTATCGTCTCCGGCGGCGGTGGGGTTCGGCCTCTCGTCCCCTTCCCTCGAGTGGAGTCAGCCTTTCTTGTAAGCATGTTCTTGATCGCCTCTAGGGTTATCAGGGGTCGGAGCATGGAAATGATGACGACGTTCTGTTGCAGTTGCAGCAGCAGCAGCAATGGTGAAAGAGACGACACCGGCTTGAGCTTCCATGGCTTGCTCCAAGAGGAGGTCATCTCACGGCCATGCGTTCAGCGAGACTCCGGGATCGAAGATTCTTCTTGGAGTCCATTGAAGACCATGAACCAAAGCTTCATGCATGACCACCACCGCCACCACCACGTCTTGAGCTCAAACGCGTCCTGCGAGCTACCTTCGTCGACGCTGTTACCGGGACTTCTCGAACCCGACAGCAGACTGCAGAGATCGTTTCACGGCCATCACGAACAGCTGCAGAGATCGGCATCGGCTCAATCGCCGCGATTCTCCAACGAGACTTGCTTCTGGAATCCGTCCGCGGGCGACGGAAGTAACCCCATGGTCAAGGTGAGTGTGGAAGCCATCATGTCTTCTTCTGCAAGTGCTCAGGGTGTTCATGGTGAGGCTAAACGAGCTCGTGTTGCTTGTATGTAGACGACTGCAGGAGCTATTAGGAGCTCATGCTCAGCCATGGAGAAGAGAAACAGCAGCGAGCCAGCACCAAAGAAGGCAAGGACAGACACACCATCGCCATTGCCAACATTCAAGGTCCTTGATCCTTCGCTTCTCTTTCTATATATGATTCTTAGGGAGAGCTAAACCTTAGGCTACTGTGCTTCCAGGTCCGGAAGGAGAAGCTAGGCGACAGAATCACTGCACTTCAACAACTCGTCTCGCCATTTGGAAAGGTGAAGCTTTCCTCTCATTTCTTGGAACACTGCTGTGTTGATCTCTGGCTTCAGAAACTTGACTGCATGCGCTCCTGTTTACAGACCGATACTGCTTCGGTGCTGCAAGAGGCCATCGAATACATCAAGTTCCTTCACGATCAAGTCCGCGTAAGACTCTTCACCATCATCTTCCTCTTAAGCGGGCAGCCAATGATCACCATCATCTTCCTCTTTAAATGTGCATCATTACATTTATGTGTGTGTTTCAGGTTCTGAGTGCGCCGTATCTGAAGAATGGCCATCAAATGCAGCAAGTGAAGGTAACCAAGGTTTGTCTTTCGATTGCTCGCTTCATGTTTTCCTGATTGCAAGTGCTTTGGGTAACACATTTGGCAGAGCCTGGACTCATCGAAGGATTCTGGCGAACAGAATCAAGACCTCAGAAGCCGAGGGCTGTGCCTGGTTCCCATGTCGAGCACATTTGCTGTAGCTAACGAGATCCCTGCTGATCTCTGGACCCCTTCCTTCATAGGAACCTTTAGGTAGCAAAAGAGGGTCTTTGTCGAAGGAGCGGAAGAACAACTCCTCTACAGACACAGGTAGAGAAGGGTAGACTGAAGGAAATTTAGTGCAGAGAGAGAGAGAGAGAGAGAGAGAGAAAGAGAGAAGAAGAATGGTAGTGACCCAGAGAGGGGAATGATGCAAGGCTGGATTACAAGTACATTTGTTGTGTGTGAATTGATTGTACAAGAGCTGCCATTACTTCTTCCTTCTTTCTTTTCCTAACAAGTATTATTGGAAACAAGGAGTAATAAGATCAAGTATTTGGCATTTCTATCACCTTCTGTCTCTGAATTAACATGATGAATCCAATCAAGTTTAGGATGATTGCAGGTTGTTCATGAGGAATGTAGAAAGTAAACCTGGAAACAATGATGAAGTCAATCAAGAACTCAATTATAGCATGCGCATGTTGGTTCATCTGAGAACTGATGATCTGATCACAGTGACTGACAAGTTTGTCTACACTTCATAGTATAAAGTTGCAATCATGATGGAAATACGATGCTGTTGCATTCTATGGTATCGCTTACTCCTTAGCAAGTTGATCAATGGGAGTTCCAAGTGCTGTATGCAATTTAAGGGATTGGAAGCTTCATGACACCACTGGCAACAACTCATTCTTGTTCCTTGTGATGGTTGCCTTTAGAACTGCATCAAAGGGTTCATGTTATATAGTTCTTGCATTCTCTTTTGTTCTCTTCTCTCTCTCTCTCTCTCTCTCTCTCTCTCTCTCTCTCTCTCTCTCTCTCTCTCTCTCTCTCTCTCTTTTTCTCTCTCTCTGCTTTAGTAATGAATATGTCGAAAGACTGTCAAATTTTAATGACACAAACATAAAGATATAGATTTTGAAGGTTGCACTGTCTTAAAATTTTCTTTTGGGACTAAAAAAATTATTATCATGTGACATTTAAAGAAACATAGAATCTATTAAGATCACATGCCATCCATAAAAGATATATATCTTTCTTTTTCTTGTGTTGCCAATCAAAGATTTGAAAATGAATTTTGATGGAAGTAGTATATATAAATGTGTATTTGATTGGACATATTTTAGTCCATCGAACGAAGATTGTCAGATCACCACAGCGGAGCTAGCTAAGCACTACCAACTCGGCTCAGACAATGACATTGGGATTAGACGTCGCTCTTTCCTGCCATCCAAAAGGCATAGGAAGGTGTGATGTGCTCAGGCAGCATCAGTAGACAAATCATTCATTCGTTAGGCGAGGAACATAATAATGCATGACGAAGCTCAGACAACATCAGAGTTTACCCCGACCATTCTAAGGCACTCACAAACATTAATATATATGTACGGTGGCGTCAAAGATCATTAAATATCCTCGTACTATGACCACCCCGACCCTACTGAACAGTGAAGGAGGTGGGGGGTCCATACAGAGCACAAGCTTGCAACTAACTTGATCATCGGAGGGGCCGAGCCAGAAGAACCCTCCGTCTGGCATAGTCCTTTTCTATAGGACGCGATCGAGACAAGCATGAACCTAGGCTTGGAAAGACGACCTGTGGGCCCAAAAGTAGAGCCACTTAGCAGCCACATCCTTTCCCCGGTGCCTTTTTGGGCTGCATGGACGAGCTTGCACATTCGACGCAGGCCACATCGAAGATGACATTTTGGACTTAGCATAAAGGACCACAACATTTTTGGTACTAGAAGGAGGGTTTGATGTTGAAAGAGCGCCAGCAACCAACCAACCCCATGGAGCACATAAGAGAAGATGCTCACGCTGCAAACCAAGTCCTTAGCCTCGGGGGGCCGATCCCTTTTTCCTCGACAAGAATGCCTCATCCGAGACCCCAAGCAGATACTGGAGACTATTCAACGACCCGAGGCTCTCGCCCCCTGGGAACGGGGCGACGCAACCTGTTATCTCGTCGGAGGCATTTTTTAGCCTCACGCAACAAGTCCAAGCTCTAACTGGGATGATCCAATCCATCATCCTCGTTCCTCAAACAAGCCTAATAGGTTTCTATCGTAGAAAAGTAGGATAAACGATCACTTCGTGGGGATCGAGCCTCCTTGACCTCTATAGGGTATCAACCCTCCTAGGGTTTTGCCAAATGGCTAGACCATACTTTCTTCATTGATTGCTTAAAATGTAATGGTTACAACCCTATTTATAGAGTTTTACTGAGAGTCCCTCTAGACTTGGACTCTTTCACTTAGAATTTTCTAGAACTTAGACTCCTAATTAAATAATAAAAATTAAATAAACTATTAGCTGAGTCAACCAAACTCATACTGACTCAACTAGATAGACTAACATGACTCAATCATGAAAAGATGTGGACCCAACCTTATTAAGGTCCTATCAAACCCGCCATCTTTAAATCAGTCTTGTCCTCAAGGCTGAGCAACATCAAATTCCGGGAGCACTTCAATATTTGCCGCACATCACAACCTTTTGATCAATTAAGTAGTGTCTCCACTTGGTGTAAATAATGGGTCGACCTTCTAGTGTAGTATTTATTATAGTCTTCTGAAGAACTCGTTTCATTTGATGACTAGTGGTAGTGTCACGTCTTCTTTTGAGGATCACCACCTCGAAGACTTTTTGGGCATTAAAAAGAAATTCATAAGTAGTTGTTTGCTCTGTATAATCAGCTTTACCTTTGAACACTTGTTATCACAAGTTAGGATTCGTCCATCAGCAACTTTGAGTTTATCACAACCTTCGTGATCAGACTCTCTATTGTCAATTTTCGATTCCTCCTTAATTGACTCAATCGTCAGAAGCTGCCTTTGTTTGCATCCATTTTCATCACAACACAAGCATGAATCCTTTGTTGATTTTCCTTGGGTTCTTCTTGGGTCAGCTTTTGGATGTCTAAGATTTGGCTGGGAATAGTTGGGGTGGGCGGCTTACTAATTACCTATCGATTTAAGCTTCTATTTTGGCGAGTGTCTATATTTATTTTCCCTTCATGTACACAAGCGAATGATATGATGACTATCGGGATTAAGTCCCTCGATAAATATTCTCACCAATCGTTTCTTGGACCAATCTTGGGTGTGGTACGATAGGCGCTCAAATTTGCTCTAGTACTCATATACTGTGGAGGTATGACGGATTTTAGCAAGTTGTCTATTAACGTTCTCATACTCTAATGGTCCGAAGTGAATCAGAGCTCTCTCTTAAACTATCCCCATGAAGGGACTCTGTGATAAGTTTCGTATAAATTATACTACCGAATCGCATCACCATCAAGTTGATTTAAAGCTACTTCGACCTTAGATTCTTCTAGAGTTCTATGAAAGTGAAATAACTTTTTAGCCCGTGAGAGCCAACTGGTCGGATCTCCATCTTCCCATATGGAGAACTACATCCTCATGCATGGGTATCCTGGGTCTTAACCGATTATATTTTTTCATATCGGTTCCCCTTAAGACTGGAACTTTTACCATGTTGAGATTTGTTAGACCTCTCTGCTACACTTCTTATGAATTTGTTGAGGAAGTCTTGCCACTTTTCTTCTATGCTAGTCTTGAAGTATTAAAACTTGGCATCTATTGCATCATTCGTAGCCATCACATAAGATTGTAGATCATTAGTGTTGAACTCTTATTTCTGATGTCGGGTCAAGGGCATCAATTTTGTCCCCCGCGGTGTAGTTGTAGAGGAAGCGAGCATTTGTGGTAGCAAGAGATTGCTGCTTGTCGAGGCTGTGGGCAACTTTGTGCAGGTAACGAGCAGATAGTTGTTGTGGTCTGCTAAAGGCAGCATTGATCATTACAGTAGATCTGCGGAGGATGTGCATCGACTGACAAGGGTGAGGCTATGGTGGTCAGAGGAAAGGGGAAGGCAGCGAGAAGGTGCAGATGGTGCCGATGAATTAGGAAGGTGGCTGCAGTGGTGGCGCGGTTGGGAGTAGCGTCACCAAGGTCGCCGAGGGGGGGTGATTTGTTGGCCGGGAAAACAACGACGGCAAGGAAGGGAAGGAAGTGGTTGGAGCATGAGGCAATGACGATGGCAAGGAGGAGCAGCAACAGTGCGACTGATGTGGGAGAGGGTAGGAGTGGGCGGTAGTGGCGACATAATTGGGCGTTGGCACCGGAGGAGGGAAGAGGGAAGCAACGACAATGTTGATTACGTGGTTGGGAGCAGCGTCGCCAAGGTCCGCTGATGGTCCATTAGCCTGGGAACAACAGTGGCTGAGGATGAAGAGGAGATGCAGCAGGAGGCGACGAGGATGGCCGACAGAGGTGGCGATAGTAGGGGCATCGGGTGCGACTAATGTGGCTCTAGGCGGGAAGCAATGACCGAGGAGGGAACGATAGCAGTGGAGGAGGGAAGAGGGAAGCGAGGACAACGTTGATGGCACAGTTGGGAGCAGCGTCACCAAGGTTCGCTGATAGTCCGTTGGCCTGGCAACAACAACAGTAGGAGGGCTGTGCGTTGCAGTGGAAGGCAGCAACGACAACGTTGCGGTAGAGGAGGGCACTACTGGGTGGGGCTCTAGGCAACAACAATTGCAGAGGAGGAAACAAGGTGTGGTTGGAGCAACAATAGAGGAGGAAGCAGAAGCGGGTGTAGTAGCGAGGGCTGCGACAGGGGAGGACGACGACAACATAGGCTACAGGTGGTTGATGGGGGCTGGAACCAGAGGAGGTAGTGGGAAGTAGCCTGACCAACCTCTGACACATGGAGCTCATACTCGTTGGAGATATGAAATTTGCTCCTGATGTGGGGGAGAAAGGATTTGGTTATCATCGAATTATCGTCATGCTCACAAAGCATAACCTTCACGGCCTTGGTGGTCTTTTCATCCATGGAGGATGAAGGCCCAAACGGGGAACAACCCCCCATATTTCTAGTGACACTTGAAGACGAGGAAGACATGGCGGGGGAGACGCGGAAAGGAAAAGAGATCAAAGGAGGCAACAAAGTGCAAAGACCCAACTGCTGAGCTGAAGATGACCGAGGAAGATGGACGATGATGAGCACGAGGAGCGAAGGAGCGTCAGTAAGCAATAAGCCCTTCCTATTTAATAGGAAAAGCTTATAAAGGCAAGCAAAAGTGACCAAATCGAGGCAACCTTTCAGCCGAAGGGATGCATCATAGAGAATAGACACATCACCCATAGCAACCTTCCGTCTTTCCGATAGGAAGACAACATGACACCCACGGACCCCGAGGGGATTTGCAATAAATAGGTCTAGTACGCCCTAGGAACCGCTTGGAGAGAAGCACCCCACTAGCACAACCACCCTCTCGCAGCGCGAAAACTCAACACCCCATCATCATAAGAGGGTGTCACCCTCGGAAAGGAACGAGATGCATTAACAACCTCAATATTTTAAATTCTCCCACTCAAAAAAGGTCAGTCCATATCGACTTCAGCCTCGACCAGTCCTAGTGACCAGTCTCGGCTAGTCATGCCGACCAATCTCGGCTAGCCATGCCGACTTTAGTCTCGAACGATCCATGCCGACTTCAGTCTCGGCCAATCCTGTCGACCAGTCTCGGCCAATCATGTCGACTTTAGTCTCAGCCAGTCCATGTCGACTTTAGTCTCAGCCAGTCATATTGACTTCCATCTCGGCCAGTCATGTTGACTTCAGTCTTGGCCAGTCATGCCAACTGGCCTCGGCCAGTCCATGCCGACTTCAATCTTGGCCAGTTCATGCCGACTTCAGTCTCGGGCAATCCTGCCGACCAGCCTTGGCTAGTCATGTCAGCTTCATTCTCGACTAGTCCATGCCAACTTCAGTCTCGGTCAGTCCATGCCAACTTCAGCCTTGGCCAGTCATGCCGACTTCAGTCTTACCCAATCCATGCCGACTTCAACCTTAACCAATCATGCAGACTTCAGTCTCGGCCAGTTTACCGACCAGCCTCGACCAATCATGTTGACTAATCTCGGCCAATGCATGCTGACTTCAGTCTCGGTCAGTCTTACCGACTAGTCTCGCCAGCCCATGCTGACTTTAGTCTTGGCTAGTCCATACCGAATTCAGTCTCGGTCAATCTATGTCGACTTCAGTCTCGGTCAGTCATGTCGACTTCAATCTCGGCCAGTAAACTTCTTATTGTATTCTCTTTTTTGACCAATCTACTGTACTTCATTTGACAAAATCCATGAGCTCCACGACAAGATCAACGTTTAAGTAAACTCCTATCACGAGTTGCGCCTCCCGATTCCCCGAAACGACTCATTTTGGGGGGGAGGGGAGAGAGAGAGAATGTTAGGACATATTCTGACCCTTTCGACCAAGGCAAATAAATTACCATAGTGGAGTCAGCTAGGCACCACCAACTTGACTAAAATAGTGACATCGGGATTGGATGTTGCTTTATCTCGTCGTCCAAAAGGCATAGGAAGGTGTGATGTGCTTAGGCAACGTTAGCACATAAATCGTTGATTTGTCAACTGAGGAACACAACAATATAGGACGCAGGCCAAACAACATCAAAATATGCCCTAATCATTTCAAAATACCCGTATTCATTAATATTCATGTATGATAACATAGATGATTATTAAATATCCTTCTACCTAGAAGAACATAATCACATTAGATATAAAAACCATTCTAATGAGGGGAGAAGTGGATGACCTTCGGGCCCAAAAGACCTATGAACTACACCTTTCAGTCGACGTAAAGGATCGCAACAGTACTGATAGACTTCTTACCTTTCTTTTAGGTAGAGAAAATAACATCTTCCAAATAACAGGATAGAGTAAAAAAAAAAAAAAGGAAACTGAAGATGAAAGAGAATATATCAATCAGATTGTGATTTTGTGATTGCTCAATTTCTGTGACCAACAATGAATATATCCAACAGGAATTCCTATCAATATATATGTGTGTGTGTCCAACCTAATATATCACAATCTCTCTCTTAGACTACTTCTTAAAGCCAAGAAAAATCCTGCTGAGAGATTGGATTTTAAGTACAAAAGCATACTTGACACACAATTGGCTTGAAAGGCACAGATTAGATAAGAGAGTGGAACTGCAACACAAGTCCATGGATTCTGCAACGTGATCAACCCACTTCATGCTTATCCAACACCAATATAAAGAGGCCAAATGATTGAAGAACTCAGAACAAATGGTTCAATAATATAAAATTTACAGAGACCACAAAAATGCTCTCTAATTGGGACCCCAACAGCTCAAGTACATCACTGTTCTCAGTGCCTCCTCGGATTGCTTGGCCTTCTCATCACCCCCCTGCCACTCTCCCTTCCCATCGATGGAGGAGGATGATGCCGCCCTCCTCGACTGAGCCAGAGACCCCATGCCGCTCTTCGCCCTCTGTTGCAGAGATCGCAGGGCATAGTTCCACCGGCACAGACCGGCCTGGTCCTTGAGCGCCTCCACGGCGCCTATGCTCGCTGCTGCCGCCGCCAAGGAAGCCCTGCCCGCACAACCCATGCCTTGTTCTTCTCGGGACGTCGAGTGTAGTGGTGGTAGACGCGCGCGTGTGTGTCTCAGCTTGATGCCGAAGTAGGAAGGGAAGAGTCGCCAATATATGGATGATGATGATGAGAAGAGCAGGCATGGGTTAGAAAGGAAAACTGGGGGTGAGCTGCTACTGGTTTTGAGCTTCCCACTGCCATCTTCCCCGATACCAGGGGCTATGTTGTTTCTTTATGCTTGCCTATCTACTTGTTACCAACCATGGTGATTGATGTACATAAGATATTAAAGCTTGTCACTCAAAGAATAATTAAAATAATACTAATAATGAAAACATAAACTCAAACAAATTAGCGGGTCGATGTGGGCCGAACAGCAGAGTTGGGCTCAAAATTAATTTTTGGCTCAAACGGCCCAAATTAATTCTGCACTCCAATTACTGGCCCAAAAAGTGCAGTAAATAAGGTCCAATACGTTTCAGGTGAGCATACTGCTGGCAAGCAGAGGCTGAAGCGCCTTCGAAAATAAATAAATCCTCGCAAAAATCGTTCGGATTGACGAGCCTTACACTTAACAGCGGTGACCAGACTCCGAGAGCTACTTCGGTAGGTTACCCACGTCACGGGTTGGACGTAGGGATGGGCCCCACATTAGACTGTTAGAGGAGAATAGAATGGTACGAGTAGTTTGTGAAGGAGGACGGTAGCGTTCATTACTTCGGTTGCAGCGATCAAAGAAGAATGTACTGTTCTTTATGTGTGCTTTACAATGGTTATCTTTGGCCATAATTTTCTTTGAATTATGGTGTATTATAGTGAACCCCACAGGTAATTATTTATGTGCCATATATATGGTTGTGGTCGTTATGAAGCTACGAAATGATTCCTCCATGACGGTGAAATTATGTACATCATTTTACGAGTGTAGTGTTTGGTTTATGATTAGAAGACCACTCAGAAGGTTGACTTGTCAAACACTGTGGTGCTAAAATAATCTGGTCACGGTGGTTTAATATGATAACTTAATTAATCTGTAAAAAATAGATGGCTCAGGAGAGAGAGTGAGATGATGATGAACATTTAGTGAATTAGAATAATTTAGTATGATTATTTTAACCTCAAGCAAACCTATTCTAATCCAAACTTATCATATGTCTTGAGAATATTTATGTCTTGATCCGTCCTGACTTGATCCAAACCTGTATCTTAAAGATTATTCAAGCTACTTTTAAGCATGGATACATGAAGCTTCCAACATGCTCCAAGGTGCTTTAAAACGTTGAACTTTCGACATATAACTTGCATGAAAACTGAGATTAAAAATTATTTCTTAACCTGATATTTTCAGCATCAAGTTTAGTAACTCGAGATATGGGCGTGTGGACACAAGTGGTGAAAGTAATCTCCCCTCATCGGTAATTATACTAAAAGTGAGTTTTATTCATAATCGGGAATAATATTTTAGAAAAGTTGTAACACCTCAATTAGTCTTGTCTCGAAATTAGGTATGATTAAGATTGACTTATAAGAGTCTAGTAAATATACTACTATCAATTTTAACTTAAGTATATGGGCATGGTGAGGAAGATAGAGTAGGAAAGGACTATCCGTGTATGAAATCAAAGGACTCGATACAACATGGAGTCATTATTGAGTTACGCCTTACATGTACTATGCTAGAGTTTGATCTAGGAGCCTTGACAAGGACATCAAGCCGTTAAATAAGAAAAATTATGAACCTCAATTATCTTCTATCAAAAGTGGACAAACAAAGTTTACTATTATTAATTTTAACTTAAATATCATAGCCAATTATTTAGGCTAAATAAAGTTGATGGGTCAGTTAGACTATCAGACTGAGTCATGATAACCCAAGCGTTGATCATCCTCATAGAGACCAATAAGACATCATCGAAATTCAAGTTGAGATACTAAACCTCTTTGTGGTTGAAGGTTGTTTCTGGATTGCCCTCCATCCTCGAGCAATTTTAAATCATAACTCAATCATAAGCCTTAAGAGCTAAAGTGCCATCCCATCCATTTTGAGATAACCCTACCAATGATGATATTAATTTGTTTCTTCGTTAGTCATTAGGCTAAACAAAAGGTTCCTAGTGCTTTTGAACAAACTACCTAAGATATCCCGATATATGAGTTCTTTGATCTACTCTTTTAAGTTAGGATAATTTTTAATGTTGTGATCATAATTTTAATAGAATTTATAGTATTTGGACATATCTCTTTTTGTCAATAGGATTTTCATTGGATAAGGGTCCCGAAAGAGTCGATTCTCTTTGATCTATAGAAAACTTTAGTTCTAACCATATTTGTCGGGTCAACTCAGACCTTCGGTTTAGTAACTCAAGTTACTCATTTCTCCTTTGTCACGATGATCAAGTTTGATTGTGGCCATACTTGCTTCAAGAGAAGTTACTCATTTCTCCTTCGTCACGATGATCAAGTTTGATTGTGGTCATACTTGCTTCAATCTCTTGCATGACTCATTACACTTGCTCGAACAATTGCCTCAACCATAATGTATTAATTGACTCTTTCAAATACTTTGGGTATAATCACTATTGGTCTTTCTATCAACGACCAAAAGAGACTAGAGGGCATAAGACCCATTATGAAGTTTTGTATTATGAGTGATGAATGAGTGTCTACTATACCTCAGATTTATGAGCATTTCTTCCTCCCCCTGTTGGAGTCTAGGAAGTATTGTCACTAAGGGCTAAGGGCGCACTTCCCCGAAGAAGTGAAGTTTGAACTCCCTCACCAGCTGGGTGTCGAAGGTGTTCAAACTATATGACACCTTCTTAACATGGTCGGGAATGTATAACATATTAGGGTCTCGAAGATGTCATATATTAACATCTGAGTGCAGAAAGCTATAATGTGTTCCATCGAATTAACATTACTATTGAACGCTTCCAAGAATAAGAGATCTTGGCTTTTTTTGGTTGAATGACGATGGACCTAAGGCACGGTCAGCCATTGTTTCTCCTTTTGATTGTTTGAGCTTTCATCATATCTCCTCCAAACGTTGTTCCATCTATCACAATTTGATATGTAGGGAGTCGTCGAGTATACTGACTAAGTCTCGGATTCAGATGTGTTAGACTAAGGGTGATTTGATCTATTAAATTTTATGATCGAGGACAGAAGCACCCCCTTAGCCGGTGGTTTGATAGGCCTAGAGAGCTCTTGAGATGTTGGCACAATATCAAGTTGGGAAATCTCAATGGGTGTTAGTGATGGTAGAGTCGAGGTGTTAGTAACATTGTATATTGGGCTAACTAAGATAAAAAAAAATAGATGACCTTTTATCATATCTATTAGCATTTGTATTTACCGAAAGAAACGCTGAGGTTGGTTTACACGGGGCTAAGTAAGTGGTTTGTTGCAGCAGCTGTCTTACTTTTATTCTGGATACTAGCGTTGGTATATGTACCATAGCTAAAGCTCATGCACAGTATAATACACTGCATGTAAACACTCTTTGTCGGCAGTAAATGCCAAGATTATGCATCATGTAGGCATGAAACAAGAGATGATGCTGCAGCAGTAGCATATGTTTGTAGTACGTAATCATTTATCTTCTTATTACCACCATCCCTTCTGACCTAACTTTGTATCCACGTACATCTCGAAACAGTCAGTCATCTATGTTCAGTTCATAACCTCTCATATACTCGCATCCACAACCATTCACTTAATATGCTTGCATCATATTCTCCCTCATATGCATCCTTGAAATAAAGAACAAAGAAAAATACATATGTATCATACGTAGTATGTAAGAATATTTTCAACCCCGCATCAATTACAACCACTCCATACGTGGTCTCAAAGCCAAAGTCAAGCTGGCACAAGTATGTGCCCACTTTTATGGGGACTGAAAGAGATGAGGATTAAAAGGGACAAGCTACAAACATTGCATTCAGATCCACTTGCAGCCCTGGATTCTCATGTCATTCAACGTTGCAAACTCAAAAAAAAAAAAAAATGTTTCCAAGGAGAAACCAGCGGCCACAGATCCATCAGACACGATAAAGAGCCACTGTTCCCAGCCTTCATCAGCTCCCTACTTAAGAAACAATGGTCTGTGCTACTGGTTTTCCCGAGCTGAAACCACCAGCTTTGAGGGATTAGGCCGACACTCACTTTCAATCACCTTCCCCACTTGATGTCCTTCACTGTTCCGTTGCATTATATAAAGAGCTTCCAAGATAGAAATCCTTCTCTTAAACAATATAACATTCGCCTTTTTCTCTCTGCACCATCTGAAAACATGAGGCCGGTAAGCAAGGTTTGCTTAGCTTCTGTTCTTGGGGCAGTTCTTGAGCTCAAAGATGAGGTGACCAGGCCAAACTCCTCAGCTCTCAATTGGAACTTGTCTGCCACTGGATCAGTAGCTCAAGTGCGACTGCACCCATGCAGCAATGGCTGTTCCACAGGACAGTGCAGGCCACACGACACAGTGGCTTCCGAGGAGTCACTGAGGATGGTCTTCTACCTGAGTTGCTGGGGACCTAACTGAAGCATAAACAAAGACAGTGTGCAGTTCAGTACAAAGGAAGTGAAACAAATGGGTTTAAGAAACCTGAGATGTATAGAACACTGAATGAATCATGAGAGTCACCTCCTTTGTTGCAGTAGGAAGGACAGCATGATGATTATGTGAGGATGTCTTATAACCCTCCCATGTGTATTCCATTTAGTATGTTATATGGGAAGCAAATGTTCTTTGTTCATTTAGATGATATCTCCTATGGCTTTCCATGGGCTGAGAAGTACTCATCAGTTGTATGGCTTTCTTCCATCCTAAGGCCTGTGACTAACATATAGGGCTTGCATTGCATGTCTGACTTCTTAGACGAAACCTAAAGCATCTTTTATTTTAATTTATTCTTTTAATCCCGAACATTGCATCTAAATCTTATAAATTATTTCTACAAACTAGTAGAATTGATCGGGATGTACATTTTTTTCTAATAAGATCTTTTGCTCTAATATCATCTTAATCAGTTTATCATTATAGTTCCATATGAAAATTTTAATTTGTTGTGAATGTCACGATCTTCTCATAGAAAGAAAAAAATGAATCATCATTAACTAAGTCATTAGAAAAAGTATACACACACACACACACACACTCTTTTCCTTCAAAGTCATTGATATTTTTATTTCTTTAAATTTCAGTTTAACATATATAGCCCTCCAAAACTTGACTTGCATAATGTTATTGAAGTTAAACTTCATCAACCATTGTTGAAACACACAAAAAAAGCATCAAAGGACAGATATATATATATATATATATATATATATATATATATATATATATATATATATATATATATATATATATATATATATATATATATATATATATATATATATATATATATATATATATATATATATATATATATATATATATATATATATCGGCGAACACACAAAAAAAGCAGCCACTGAACACAAGAAAAATCGAAGGACTGTCGAAACTATGGACAAGGTTCAATCAGAGTGCCTCAAACATCAAAAGTTTGTGTACATTGACTAAAAAGTAGCGTCAGAAAAGGGATTCATTGAGTCCACTATTTGCCAAAGCATCAGATTACGAATCTTAATCTTAAAATGCAGATTCATGTGAAGAAGATCTACGTGTCTGATATAAGATATCAGAAGCATGGGCATTTCATATAGTGCTACATAAATTATATTGCAAGCATTAGCATGAAGCTTCTCCACGGAGGTGCCTTATTACTCTTATGCTACAGCAGACAAAAGCTTTAGCATACTGCTTTAACCTAGTTTGTTCCATTTTCTAACCTTGCCCTGCATTCACATCTTCACGATGCTTCTTTTGATTAATCATTTTAATGTGCTATGACTAACCACCAATCTTTGATGGGCCATTTCACAAATAATCATCCACATATCTTTCATGGAAAATCATACTGCATCATGTTTAGGAACAAGTCGATTGATATCTTTTTTTAGCATTTGGTAAATGTATACTCACAGAAATAGTGCTTCAAGACCCATTAGGGGTCCAAGGTCTTTTGTTCTTCTTGGCATATGTTATTTTGGCACAATAGAACCAACAACATCCAAATTGGAATTAGTAACAAAAATTTCTGTTTGATTTCATCAAGATCAGAAAGCTAACAATGTTGTTTTTTTTTTTTTTGGGTACTAGAAAACTAACAGTGTAAAACGATCATACATTGAGAAGGGAATCTATATACATGTGAAATAGAATGTCCTATCTCAAGGGAGTTTGGTTGTCAGATTTTTTATTGGTTATTACCTGCAAAAAAAAATAAAAAATCCAGTTACACAGAACAGAAGCAAAAGAAAATCTTACGATATTGGTCCTTTCTTCCATGTTCACAATAAGATGTAACAAGTGAATCAAAACACGGGCAAAGGTCAATTAATTCGACTGGTTAGATATAGATAGGACAACTTCTGCACATGCAAATATGAATGCAGCATTGCATATATCATGGGGAAGATAGATAATGTATCAATGGACTTAGTAAACTTAGCTACAACATTAGGGATGTCAGAAAGGGGATTTGTTTACATGTAAGATGAAACACATATAATCTATATTTTTTACAATTCTTTTCTAAATTTTGGTTTACTTCATGTTTTAGATTTTTGTTTTTATGATATGGTAAATTTATCAATTAACACTATAGCTCTCCACTATTCCTTTCGATAGGATTTCTAACATATTAACAAAACAACTAAAGGAAAAAAACTGGCAGTCCTAATTCAGGAAACTCCCACCAATCTGGAGTCATAAGCTATGAAGCACCGACACGCCAATTTGATGGGCATATCTGTGTCAGGCACAAATACGTCTCCAACATGGCTGGACGTGTCCAACACATGTTATTTTGGACATGGCATATCCGTGTCAGACCCATGCCCTTCCTCATCGCTCTGCGGCTTGCACATGGTGCTGAGTTGTGTGGACAGTGGCCTCCTCCTCAGCATCACAAACTACCATCGCCATAGCTTCACTCCCCTCCTCAACTTCCTCCACCACACCCACCACCACCATCTCTGTTGGCTTCCCTTTGCGACCGACATCGACTCCATCTGCTTGAGTGACCTCGGAGACGGCTGTAGTATCGTTGTTGGCATCTCTACATGCGGCAGTATCGTCGCCCGCCTCATGTAGCCGCGCCCTCGGCGTTCCTCCATGGCATCCACTCGTGACAACACAAAGGGTTCCCCCGTCGCCAAGTTGTAGCATGGGTCCTCGCCGTGTCTGTATCCTAGTTTTTTTAAAAGTGACATGTTGTCGTATCCGTATTGTGTCAAACGTGTCCGTGCTTCTTAGGTCTTAAGACAAGAAAAATGAAGTCTTCTGAAAATTTCAGAAGTAATGTCTTTCACCAGTTTACTGTTTCACTTATCATATGTTACTTACAATTACATATAAAATTGAAACATAAGCTGATAGCAATTTAATTTAAATTAGAAAGGCTGTGATCATAATTAGATTGGTTTGATAACTGATTGTGTAAAAAAGAAGATAATGAAGCAATGAAGGTTCATAGTTTGTAACGTTGAAGTGAGGCAAAATAATTGAGAAATCTGTACATACCTGTAATGTGTGAGTTTCACTTCACATATATGGGACACTGCAGTATTCTCTTTATTCCTAACAGAGATATGTTACTTTGCTTTGTGACAACTCCAGTCATTTGTGGTATTGATTTATTGAGTTGACTTAAAGGCTTCCTGGGTGCGGCAGGACCTAAAGTCTGAAAAGCATAATCAATGAATGGTTATCTGGATGAATTCCTATAAATAAGGAATGATCAATAAGAAAATGCACCTTGTATTCACTAACCTTGGATTCTGACTCTTGGCAGTCCAATTTAGCATCACCTGCTTTATTTTGATGCTGCACACATTGAGTTACATCCTTAATTCATGTTTCAGTGTGCCCTTATGACAGTTCCTGATGCCTTCTTTTCCTTGCACATTCCATTTTCTGTATTTTAGTAGTGTTGACATTCTCGACTATGCTTCCAGAGCTGCGAGAGGAACCTACACTAGATTTTCCTGCAGAAGAATTGTAATTCTGTGAAAGTCCACCCTTTGTAATCTCTCTTGTGGAGTATTTTGCAGTCCTGCTGCCTCTCATACCTGAAATGCGAGCCACACTAGAACCTTTGCCAGCAACCTGAGAAGTTATTCTCTTCACATTACAAGTCTTCCTGGGACCTCGAAAGCTTGACTTTGGCCTCAAATTTTGGTACTTGGACATGACACTGCTCGACAAGCTTGTTTCAGTTGCAGCATGGGCCTCAAGAACACTTGAGCTCTGCAATGGTTTCCTGGAAGAAAAACTTTCTGTGACTGTGCTCGTTGAGCTATTCCGAGTAGCAGACTTCTTTGTTACTGTATCCAAACTTTTCCCGCCCATTAACTTCCTGAGAAATATGCATTGATCATCAAAGAGACCAAAAAGCTAACAACTACTCAGAAACATATTGATCATGCGAAAAATGGAGGTATAGCAATGATACCTAACAGGATGTTGCTTAGCAGTTAAAGAACCATTCACATTTCCTAACCATTTCCGGCTCTTGTAATGCTTGCCTCTAGATCGTGAGACAGACTCAGGAATCTTCGGAGAGTAGCATTGAGAAATCAGCAAACTATCTTGATATTTACCAACGTTTTTGAAGGACTTGTGTTGATGAGACGACATTTGATGGATCCTGAGATAAACGCATTGTCGACTTAATGGGCCAATCAATATGAACACCATCAATATCCTTAGATGATCATGGAAGCTTACGGATGTGATACCCGGAACCAAGCATCGTCACTGCCAACAAACGCCAAAGAGGAATTTAGATTACACTTAAAATTGGCTTAGAAACCACTATTTCCTAACGCTCACATGCATTGTCCATGGATTGAGCTTCAATCGTTAGGTCTGCCCATTTCGAGGCATCAATTTCTTCCTGTAAAGTAAATGACCACCAAGGAGGCTTTGATCAGAGACATAAGAGCAGGAAGAGATCTTTACAGTATATGAAACATTGAGATCCAATAAGATCAAATCAAGAACCCTTGTTTCTCCATGGAAAACCTAATCGATAGTAACCCAATTCAAACGACGCGGTGTAGACAACTCCATGATTCGGAATCAAGAATTCACCCAAGAACGTCAGAAAGCGAACACCGAAGAAAAAGAACTAACGGAACCGAAAGGAAATCAAGACTTCACGCTCGACAGCGTACAACGCATTGGTACCTCGAAATATCTACGATGGAGCGCGATTCGTACCAGAAAAGCCCAGTGATCGTTGCTGTCGAAGCCTTTTCCTTGGATCACCTTGCGACTAACCTGAGAGGGTTTGCCCTTTTCCTTCTTCAAGCCCATCAGTCTCCTGCTCCTCTTTGGCCCGAATACTTACCGTTTGTAATTGGGCGCCTAGCACCTGCAGAGTGCACGTCTAGTTGATAGGGCATATCGTTAACGGTCCAGATTAGTCGTTCATGACATCCAACGGATAGCATCAGTCCACGAGACGCACGTATATATATATACAAAGAAATAATATCCTGCCAACAATATTTTAAATTATTGTAAGGTATATAAATAAAAACAAAAAATAAAATTCTATAACACATGTCTGAGCCCGGGTTCGAACCGGGGACTTCTAGTGTGTGAGACTAGCGTGATGACCAACTACACCACCCAGACGACGGTGACGATGAACGGATACCGAATTAAATTTAATAAACTAATAATATTATTAAATAAACATAAAAATAACTCGAGTGACAGGCGGGAATACTCACCACTATACTACAACGACATTAATGGTCATATTGTTTACCAAACTTTAAATGAATGTTTTATTAAAGTGATGTACTGAATGGGAAGAAGAAGAAAAATGCCAGTATAATCTATGAGGTCCACATTATATATAAGTATTATCTTGCCAACAATATTTTAAATTATCGTAAGGTATATAAAATATGTCTGAGCCCGGGTTCGAACCGGGGACCTCTAGTGTGTGAGACTAGCGTGATAACCAACTACACCACCCAGACGACGTTGTTGATACAAATCGAAAACTAATAAATTTAAGTAAATAAAATATTATTAAACAAAAATATAAATAAATTTCGCCGTTGCCGGGGATCGAACCCGGGTCACCCGCGTGACAGGCGGGAATACTCACCACTATACTACAACGACCTTGTTGGTTTGAATATCTTAAATTTATTAATAAGTAAATTATTAGTATTAAAATCTCTGTCTCCAAGTATATGTTTGCTGAGGTGATGTATGGAACGTCTGATTAAATCTCTCAATGGGAAGAAGAAAAATGCAAGTATAATATATGAGATCCACATTAGCTAGTGGTCGGTATAGTTGAGGTGCCAATGTCTCTTCAGACTCCAAAACGGATGCTACCCGATATGTCTGCAGACTCCACAAAGGGTTTCGTCCTGATGATACGGAGGACCTTAAATGGCAGGTTTGGAAGAGGATTCAGTATTCGCCACCTATTACGCCTTAGTTTTCCAACTCTCGTGACTATATATGATAGGAGAAACGTAAAAACCCAAGCACTAGCACAGACTTCCACCGATTACACACTAAGACGATTCCCTTTTGTAGTTAGCTATCTAATCTTCCATTTGTCGGTAAGAGACAGACGAGCGACAACTGGCCATAAAAAAATTTCTTGAGTCTATTGTCATCCTCAATCAACTATTTTAAGGAATAAAGAGTGTCATCATGTGCTCCCGTTTTGGTTCATAAATCACTACAAGTTATTATTTATACGAGATGATGAATCTTGGTACCTGTATAAACATGTAAATGGCATATGTTTATTTTAGTGCATAGACTAATCAACATCACCAACTAAGCACCTTCAAGTCGCAGTCAGAAAGCTATTGACGTAAGTTTAATGAAAGTTCAGATCCACTGTGAACAACCAAATAAAAACTTAAGCACATATTTAAGCTGTATAAAAAGTATTTCTTACAGATCGAGACTCCAGTGGCAAATCTCTGTTTTCGTTCACTCGTTCAATGACAAAATACTTCTTCACTATGGCGAACCAAAAAGATCTCAGCTTTCATGTGGCAGTCCTGAACAAGACAACAAGAGTTAGGAATCACGTTAAGATAACAGAAGCTCGTTCATCATCCTACACAGAAAACTATCGATAAATAAGAAGAGAAGGGATGCCAGATGCAAGTGTGCATCTGTGTGCATATTTTCTCGCTATGAGACGGGGTATCAACCCAAGAAATTTTTGACCAACCTCAGAAAGAATACTCCTTGAGATCTGCTTTTGAATCGCCAACTTCCAAATCAGCTAGACATTCTTCTGCAGTCAAAGGAGGGAGCTGCCTCGTCTTCCGCTTCAAGTTATGCTTGTGCCACTCTGATTTGAAGTGCTCCCTATATTGTTTAGCATCTCCCACAACAGCATCACAGGTGGTACATCTGTTCTGCTTAACCTGATCTTTGCTGCTGCTATTTTCAGCAGAAATGTCATGTCTGTGCAATTTCTCACCAAGTTGGGTGACTGAATCCGACTCCTTGGTGGAGCTTGGCGCAAAATCTTCCATAAGCTCGTAGTCGTCGACATGAGCATCCCCCTCCACATGCACTGAAACAGCAAGTATTTCCAGCCTCCCTTGCAAGTTCCTCATGACAGCATCACAGTCACGAAAATTTCCTGGTTCCATCTCACAGACCTGCACAATTATCAATTTCCAGGTAGCTGAGGAAAAACAAATGATAGAGAAGCAACTTCAGTGAATTATTACAGTTTCAAGCTACCATGAAGGGACAACAAATAAAGATGCTATAAGCAACCAACATCCCAGATCAGAGTGTACATCAGTTAGTCATTAAATTTGGTACCAATTTTATCAACAAAGAAAAATAATGCAGCCAGAGTAACCATGTGTGCCTTTCATAAAGGTGTTTTCATTATAGAAACTAACATGTGCATGATGAAATGGATAAAAACAAAATCTCTCATGGAAGCAGCATCGCCAAACAAATAGAATTGTCAACTGCATTAGAAAAATTCTGACTCATTTCTATCATGATATCAAGAATCATCTTTCAATGGATGTTTCTTATCTTGATTAACTCCAGCACTACAATTTTCCATTAATGAGTAAACATATACAAAAACACACAACCACACAGTCCCCTATAAAGAAATTTATAGGCACATGAGTTAAGTGGAGAAAGAAATTAAAAGCCTAACCATGTGATTGCATTTTCCAAATCCTACACTTACAACAGATGGGTGACTTCCAGACTCATCCTTCGAGGTAACATTAGCATTCCAATCCTTGAGTTTTTCCATGAGAGTTGGGATATTTTTCTCTGGTACAATGAGTCGTAATCGCATAGGAGATCTCCTTATAGGGAAATGCTTTTGAAGCTCCCGTATAACTTCTAGTGCCTGCAAAAGAAAAAAGGAAAAAAAATAATAAATCTGCTACTATATCAAAAATGCAATTCTGACCTTTATTAGATGACCAGCTACCACATCAACTATTATCATTGAACCTCTCTTTATTCCATAATTTAGAAAAATCAGTGATTTCTTTTGCTGATCTATCATATCTGGCACAGTAAAGAACTGATATGACCATTATAAATTCAACATGTCCATATGTTACTCTCAAAAAAAAAAAAGAGGAAAAATGAAATAAGGACAACATGGAACAAATAATTATCTTCATCCAATTTTCTAGGTGACACAACAAATCTTAACATCTTATCTCCTAGAACAGATTATATCTTTCTCACTGTAACAATTCTCAAATCATATTAAAAGCTCAAGAAGTCCTCATTTGAGCCATTGTCAAATAGGTAGACAAAAGTGACCATACTCTCAAGGGATTAGTATATTTGTTTGGCTAAGAAATCAAATCATCTTTGCAATGATGTGCCATTAGAAGAAAATTTTCACTTTGGTACAACATTTTCAGATCAAATAATAACTGCAATAAAGATCTTACAAAAGCATAAGATTTATCCTCATCTGTTAAATATCACAAAACAGAAAGGTAGTGAAGCACATTTAGCCAGCAAAAACTCTCATCACATTTGAAGAAAAAGCTTGTTTCCCAGGAGACAAAATAATTAGAACCATTATGATGCTTGTATCCTCTTGTATAAAGTAAACTACCTGTTTCTTTGAACTTGTATTAGGATCCACCGCAAAATGTATTTCATGCATTAATCGTTCAATCATGCTGATTGTATAAGGACGTTGAGTTTCTGAATTGATTGTTTTCTGCATCACGATGGTTGCAATATCACGGAATTGACTTGATAACTGAGACTCTCTCTCCTTCCCAGCAACTTGGAGCTCTCCTTTGTCCAAAATCTAACAGTGAATCACAATAGAAGAGAATTTCCAATATTAAAAAAAAAAGAATTTATATTCCTCATAATATCATAAAAACAATGCATAGCTAATTATCATGCATAGAAATGATATGGAATTGAAAAGTTCCATCGTACATTCCAAGATGAAAATGAGGTAAGAAAATTAGAGTAGTCAAGTTGTGTAGAAAAATAGGTCTGCAGATAGGGAATAGAAAATTACCATCATCTGAAGAAATGCCCTGAGTATCCATTAAGATTATCAAAGATACATACTTATAATTAGATAATCAAACTGGAACTTGCAATTCTGACATAAAAATTAAGATAATACAAGGTTGGATTATCTTGCACACACTAATAGACAGTATACAAGAGTTCCAAGATGTAAATGCCTTGTATTAAATTCATTGGTTATGAAGTTAGATCAGAAAAGAAATAGTTTGAAATATTGCATAAAAAGACCTTGCAATGTGGTTCATCCTATAGTTGTTGTTAGCGGCTTTCAATGAGCTTACAGTAAAGGCAAATGTTATGTTTCATAATATAGACAGAGAGAGGCAATAACAGAAAGATATTAAGACATAATCATCCACACCCATCCTGCCTATCAAGAAGACTAATAGAAAACCCAAATAACATGCTGATACCAACTTGATGTATAAAACTCATGTCAATTTCCTAGAGAAGGCATAATTAACTGAGGGAACGAGCCAATTGAACAAACAGATTTCTGATGTCATTAGATTGTATTTGAATGTCAAACATTAATTTATGCCTATCTTCAACTACGAAAAAAAAAGCTAATTGTCTGTCTCTTCACAATGGGAAAACTGACCACCAAAGATAGTAGAGCCTCTACCAGAAAACATTTCCTAAACATGAATAAATAAATAAATAAATTATCACAACTAGTATACTACCAAGCATACCTCCAAGCATATCTTTGATTGATCATCGGTGCCGAAAGCCGCAATCAAATCCTTCGATTTCGCAAGGATTCCTTTTGAGACATTCGAATAAACAGTCTGCGACTGCAGCACTTCATCCAAATCCTTCTCCCTGCATCAGGCACCAAAACGAGACATGATCCAAGTGCTAACACACTTTCGATAGATAGTGAAGGAAACAACTATTAGCGTTGGGAAAGCAAAAGTCAGAAAAGAAACGACACTGATCGGAACGTCTCGAAAGCCCATGTAGAGAATGTCAAGGAAGAGTCTCATAACCATAGACAAAAGATCTAGAATTAATTAAAACCAGTCTACGAGACGATTCATGAATCCTGAATCCGGAAAGTACCATGAAACCCTAGTAGACAGCGCGTGAGTGGTGCTGAATTGGGGCTTTTTAATCCATTGGAAGAAATTGGAAGTGAGGAATTATTTAGAAGAGGCGGGAATTGTCCAGGGGGAGGGGTAGGCTGCTTACACTCCGGATCGCCAGGAGAGGACCTTGTTCTTGTAGCAGGCGATCTCGAACCGGACGCCGTGCTTCTTGAGGCGGACGATCGCGACGTTCGTTAGCCGTTTCTGCCCGATGGGCTGCACCAAGCTCTTCGACATCGTCGCCGCCGCTTCCTCTGTATTCCTCTCCCTCCTTCAAGTCTGTTGCTGTGAATAAACTTCGCTAAGTCCTCGAGGAGGAAGACCGACAAGGGGGAGATGGACGACGACCGTGGAGGCCCGTCACTCTTTGAGATGCGCACAGGGGTTTCATCGGCGCTTTAATACCCGTGCCTAGATCGCCACGTTTTGAGATGCGTGCATAGATTAACGTGTATGTGTATAATCTTAAATGTTCATTAACGTGACTGTTAAGTAAAATTATAATTCAAAAGTTCATTGAATATTTTATGATAATATTTATCTTTCTAATATCTTGAATATTTATTCAAAATCGAATACATTTTTTATTTAAATTAATAACTAAAATAAATAAATGTATGTATATAATCTTTAAAAAAATTATATGATCGAGATATAATAAATAAATAAATATAATTATATAAACAAAGATAAAAAATAAAAATAAATAAATAAAATTTCACTTTATAGAAGATACAAATCATGTTGATTTTTTTTCACTAAATCATGTTGATAATTTTATGATTTTAGATAATATCATAAGATATTTTAAGAATTAAATTTTTTTATTAAATGTGATTTGAAAAAAAATATATCAAACATCAAATCATATTTGAAATATGCATTAGGCCCTCAATGCCCATTTCAAATGTGTTTCCAAATACATCCTAAATGGGAAATGGGATGGAGATGAGAGATGAGATAGAGACGAGAAAGCATGTAAAATTGGGCTCCATTGAGCCGCAACCGCTTGGGTTGGGCAGGAATTCCAACTTCCACCTGCCCTTATTTAAAAAAAGAATATGTGTGCAATTTGCAAACAAAATATCCAAATGAACAAGCAGTTTAATTGTAGAAAAGATTGATCATTCTATCTGCCCATAATTTTCTCAAGAAAAGCTGCACCTAAGTGTTGGTCAATGTATATGTGATGCAAAAATCATTACAGTAGCAATCAGCAAAAGATGCAACAGTCTTCTCAAGAAGAGAATAAAATCTTGCCACTCCATTTTCACTTAATCTTAAAGACCAGTCTTTACACACTCACTAGGATACTGATTAAAACATCAGTGTACACAATAAAGATACTGATCTTACAGATCGGTATGCAGAATTCCTTCAGCAGAAGTAGGAGAAATGATTAATGGAGCATTTGCCGATGGACTAGACATCCTTGAGGTAATTAGTCGTGCCACATTCTCGGCTGCGACTGCACTGGTCTCGATTGTACTGGCAGCACTTTCAAAGGAATTAATGTAATATAAATGCAACCCATCCAGAACTATGGGGGCAAACACCTCAGGCGCTTCATAATGAGGATATGCAGGCCAGTTTATCCGGACAGTTTCCTTCCGTTTGCTGTCAATGACCATGCAAATTAATCATTCAGTATTCAATGGCCTGTACAATTTTCATTTACCTGACAATTATTATTACATCTCGAGTTGGCAAGATGTTGGTACTTACCTGAATATTTGATCGAGCAAGACCTCGGCCAAATGTGCACGAGAGAACATCTTATAAGTCATATCTTCTTCACTGTATTTCTTGAGAACAGATATACTTGAGAATGGAATATCAGGAAGCTCAAGTGTGCCCACAAGGTCTGGAATTTCCGATGCAGAATTCAGGCCAAAGTATTTCTAGTGAATAGGAAAAATAAGAGCAGTCACAATCAACTATTGCTAAATTCTGCAAGCATAAGCCATAGTAGCTCAGATAAGAATAGAAAGAAAACCAGCTTCAAATGGAAAAAAAGGTCTTTTTGCGCATAGCAACAAACTCCATGGTCATTGCTATCAAGGTTCAAGTGAAGTTTATCCATGATAAATTATAGGGAAAAAGAAAAAAATGCACCAGAGACGAGAAATACAACTAAAGAAAAATGATATACAGGATACTTACAGGGTTAAGGAGACCCCTCACGAAAGTTGTAAATGTATGCTGTAAACTTCTACTGGGAACTGAAATTGGAGGGCTAATGGTCATATTTAGCTCATCTAGAGGAGTAGCAATCACTGTCACCTCACAGGCGTACGAGTTCCCCTTTGTAGAGTTGAGCACATAATACCCTCCAGCATAGGAGATCGAATCTATTCCTTCATGGAGATGCAGTGTGGCATTGGTGTGACTAATCAGCCCTGCAGCAAGCTGCCAGTTTCCCCCATCCACCGACCACAATCCGGAGTCAGAACCGGCTAAGGAAACTGCCCCAGCTAGTCCACTGATGCTAACGCTCTGACCATAGTTAATTCTTGTTATTACCTGGTGAACGAAGAGACCAATCAAACATTTTTAAAGAGTATAGACAGGATATAGCAAAAGCATAATTGCCAAAGTAGTGTGGCATTTTTCAGCTTTCTTTCTGAAAAATTGCACACAAAAAACATGAAGAAGTCAAGGATGTGTTTACTTCCAACTATAATGCATCCATCGATCATAAATATACTAAAGTAGAACACATTATCTGGTATAACATATTGCTCCACAATAGGCATCGGACCACTTTGGTGGAGCTGCAAAAAGGGAATTTTTCGAGCTTTGAAAAGCGGAGGTCCAATTTACCGAGTTCTAACTATAGAGTTACAGGAAGTTCTTTTCCGAAGTCTATGTAGATTAAACAAATGGATAAACATACTATCCATTCATATACTAATTTTTCTAGCAGTTATCCATTTTTCTTAGACATTGAGATAGGAAAATTATCATATGTAAACATGTCCTTGAAAAACAACCTGTATTCTTTAAACATGAGATGAAGATCTCTACCATTAATGCAAAATTCTTCCAATTGGACGAACTGAATGGTGACAAATTATCAGGACATAGAATCCAAAACAATGCACCAAAGCAGTTAAACTATCTGGTTTTGCTAGTGCCATAACTGGAAGAAGGTGCACTATACGGAGTAGTATTCACAGAAATATTTTCTGTTCTTGGTCATACCTAGCAAAAAAGATAATCTCGACTTAATCAAATAAAAACTTATGGTTTTTAACTTTCAAATCATATGTAACATGTGGCTATCAACTTATATCAAAAGAAATATAGTGTCATTCTTGTAACCGAAGATATTCTTCCCCTCATTGCACCTACTAAACATCTTTCTAGAAGACCAAGCTTTGGTCTACACAAGCAAATCCTAGACACAGATTCAATAGAATTATCATTTTCTACAAGTGTCCATTAGCCGGTATAAAATAGAAACATGCACTATTAAAGAGAGCAATTCAAGTCAAATGATTCATACTGTTACTAACTCGGATACTAGCCGTGAAGACAACCCTGCATCAGCCAATTCCTCCTGAAGTGTCCGAAGGGTCAGTCCGTATAACCCCGACCACTTGAGCATCTCCTCCACCGTCTCAAACACAGGCCGGGACTCTAAATCGTTGTAGTAAAGAATGAACCTGTCAATCATTTCCTGTTCCACCAGTATATCAAGATCACTGTTGTAGATACAATAGTCCAAAAGAATCAAAATATGAGAGAGAACACGTTCCCATTGTGGTAAAGCTTGCACCTTTCAGTAAATTCTTAGACAGCTACAAAGTCAACGACTGAACAAAATCGGGAAGGTACCTTGACGAAGCGATCCATTCTGAGGAGGGAGAATCCATAGCGCCATGCAAGGACCAGCGAGTTCAATAAAGGGTACATCTTGCGGTAGATCGCGGAGCTTGAGCGGGAAGGAGGTGGGAGGGTCTGGAATACGAAGACGGATCCATCCCAAATACCGAACCAGGAGGACGAGGAGGAAACGTTGGACTTTGGATCGGAATCGGAGTCGTCACCGGTTTTGGTATTGAGGTTGAGGAGACGGGCAAAGCGGACGGCGTGAAGATTCTTGGGGTGGATGATGGAAGCCCCGGCCTCGAAGGTGTCTCCGCCGATGGTGACGGTGGCCATGCGACCGCCAACCTTTTCCCGTCGCTCAAAGATGCGGATGTCGTCGATGCAAGGAGTCGTGGCACTTTCGCAGGTGTATTGTTTGAGGAAATGTGCCACCGAGGAACCGCCTATACCGCTACCAAGCACGCACACCTTGGTGGCGGGAGCGGAGACGGCAGCATCTGAGGAAAGAAGGGAGAGCGCGGCCATGGCGAGGAGGAGAAGAGCGGTGCGGGAGAGCGCCATGGGTCAGAGGCGGAATTGGCACCGGCTGGAGTTGGGATTGCGAAGATGGTTGACCGGAGGAGGTGAAGACTTCAGTGAAATTATAGTAATTATTATTAATCTTATTTTTCAGTAGTTATGAATTTATATATATAATACAAATTATCCATATTTTCCTTACAATTAATATATGGTTGACCGGAGGAGGTGAAGACTTCAGTGAAATTATAGTAATTATTATTAATCTTATTTTTCAGTAGTTATGAATTTATATATATAATACAAATTATCCATATTTTCCTTACAATTAATATATGCGATTTAAAAAAAGGTGTTTCTTAATGGTCAATAAATTGGAATTAGAAACAAGACCATGTATATGTAAACATATTTATTTTGATACTGTGCAACATTTTATAAACATACGTTTGTATTTACAAAAAAGCATTTATATGTAAAGTTGTGATTAAACTAATTGTGACAGTACAATACGAAGTCATCAAAGAAAAAATTGGTTCTTTTAAAAATAATCGAACATGAAGTTGAACTACCTGTTTAAATCAGCATAATGGACTTGTATTAATTATCGAAACATGTGAATATTATGTAAGCAAAAAAATTAATAATATATTATTATTTTAACTATACTTTTTTAAATATTATGCTTTAAAAAATTTAAATATTATTATATGTATATTTTAATTTTATTTGAAAAATCTGTTCTCTAGGATCTGAAATCTATAGTGATACCGTATGATTATAATAAAAAATAAAAATCTGATTAAATGGTTAACGTGATTATGAGAGATATAAAAAGATATATAATCTCTTAAATATGTCACATATATATATATACATGTCCGTAAATTCATATGTATTTAATTATTATGTACTTATGTACTTATACTATAAGCAGGTATAATAGAAGTAATTATTAGACTTTCTCTTATCAGACTAAGAAATTATAGTTTTCTTTTTATTAATCGATGATTAAATCATATTCATAATATATTCTTATTTAATTAAATAAAATCACATGATCTAACATCTTACTCGTTCTTTCATCATTCATCACGCTAAATTATATATATATATATATATATTATTATTTATTTATGGATAATTAGTTGATTTTGTTTCGTTACTATGTATCACTCAAAAAGTCGAAAACGCTTTATAAGTGGATGGGATAGTATAATATTTGCTTTAGTTGATTGAATATAATAAAAAATAATAATTTTTTTCTGAAATTTAAGACTGTAATTTATTTTTCCAATTAATCCCCAAATATATTCACCTCCTCGTGGAACGGTGGGCCCAGCCCGCGTCCTATATCTTCGACTCATCTGTTTCCCCAAATTCAAATCCCCGACCCCAAGAAGCTAGGGTTATTGTCTTAACTTTCTTCTTCTTCTTGCCCACTTCCTGTCCTCCTTCCCAGTTCCTAGCTTGGCAAGATCGGATTTTTCCCTTTTAATTCGTTTCCCCACCCTCTCTGTTGATTCATCCCTACATTGTTTTTTTTAAATTTATTTGTCGAGCTCTTGTGGGGTTCATCGTTAGATCTGGAGTCTCGGTGGTTATGAAGTCGGCCGAAACCCTAGCGCGTGAGGGGGGAGCACGGTAAGCGTTGGTAATGGCTGTGGAAGAACCGAAGTCCAATGGGTTCTTGAAGTTGGAAGATTCGCCTAGCAATGGATTCATCAAGTACAGGAGGCAGAAGCGTGCCAGGCCGGATTCGGATGCCATGCGGGTAAGATGGATTCGTTTTTAATTGCAATTTCTGTTGTACAAACTATAGGGTAAGTCTTATATCGACTACTAGGATATCTTTTTGACTTGGTTCTATTTTAGTCTGTCGCTTGTTTCCTTCTGTATGTCGCAAACCATATTCTGGTGAAGCGAATGGAAACAGTAGAATGCTGGACTGCTGTAACTGAAATCATTCAAATTTTAGGGGAAAACAAGGACAATGATGTCGCGAAGATTCAGTATGATGGGGCAAGGGTGAGGTATCCTGGGTGTAACTCGGTTATTGAAGTACAAATAAGTATTCTTCATTGTTAGAATGAAAGGGCACCTAAGCCATTTGATTGGGCATGAAAGATGATTAGAATTGAGATCAACCTGTGCTTCAATACTTGTGATCAGGCTCAGGGTTGTTTAGATTGGGATTTCACTTAAAAAAGAACTTAGATGACCAATAAAACAGATTAGGAAAGAGTACAAACTTTAGAGAAATCTGTACAGTTGATAGAAAATATCAGTTATTTTGTTAGATCATAGAAATTTGGACTGAATACCATTATGCAATACACTTCAGTAGTGAGATGGCAACAATTTTATACTCGCTGTTAGCCACTAAACAGGATGATAATGTTGATTTGTCCACAAAAAAGAAGGAAGGAAAGAGGAGTAAAAATAGAGGGAGGGTGAAGGCAATATAATAGTTTAGGTAGTGATTCTAGACTTATAGGTAAGAAAAATTTCAAAGAGCAGAGAAGCAGGGATGAATGGTAGGAAAAGAGATCACTGACCTTTTCTGCTTCTTGAATAACTAGCATCTTTTTCTTCTTTTAGTTGACCATAGTTGACCGATTGTTGATTCAAATTAGCAAACATGTAACCAAAATGTCTCAGCTTCTTCACAAATTACTAAGCAAAATCAAAAGGCCAATTTTATTGGGAGGAATTTCCAACAGAATATATAACAACTGAGATTGTTAAGATCACTCAAAACATGAAGTTAGTTGTCGTCTTGTGTCCCAACTAATGGCATGGCCTGTAGCTGACCCAAATTCATCCCTCTGGCAGACAAGGTAAGGTAAATTGCAGTCACAGTCAGTTCTGCTCCCACATGGCCTGCCATGTGGGAGGCACCTAGCTGTGGTTCAATACTTTGAGATGTGTGCACGAGGCCTCTTTTGACTAGAAATTGGGCCATGGTTCAATACTTTAAGGTGTGTGCTATGAGGCCTTTTTTTTTTTACCAGAACGGAAAGATGCTTAGGTAATTTACTAGTCTAATTAGAATTACTATGTTGACTAGGTTGCGTGAGCACTTGGTCGATTTCCTAATTGAACTAGGACAAGTGCTGAGTGCTCTATTTCATCCAAGATAGAATACTTATGAACTTCTTTACTTGGTGATTTTCTAACTGAATTTTGTCACTATTTTTATTTAACATTAGGGAATTATAAGAGTCCTACTTGGATATGATTAGTGTCGAAGAGTGTTATTGTGGATATAGTGGGGTTCAGGAGGTTATATTGGCTGCAAGGAGTTGTATTTGGATGCTTCTAGTGTTTTCTTTTAGTCAACATTTTTTGTGGATGATGAAGTTTTGTGGAGTAAAAGAACTAACTTCTCAAAAATCCTATATAGAGGTGCTTGTTTGCTAAAATTTAGTCAATAATATAGTTTAGTTTCTTTAGTCTATAGTTGTTCCTTTGAGGCAAGGGTTAAAATCTTGGTCCAATGGCAATACCGGACCGGCGCAGACTGATATACCAACACTCACTATGGGTTGGTACCTATAGACCAGAGAGAAGAGGAAGACGAGGAGAGGGGAAGAGAGCATCTCTTTTTTTTATGTGGGAGGGTGATTAGAGGTGGTTAGAACACCTCTACTGTTCTAATTGGTTTTTTTAAACCCTTGATGGAGGTTCTTCTGTCCCTTGAAGTAAAGAAGAAACTGTACTGTATGTATGCTATTTACTCTCTGGTTGGTCATTCCACATGTGACAGTTTGTGTTTGTGCTGATTATTTGAGACAGTTTGATGTAAGTTGCATGTCTCTGTACAGCTGACCATGTAATTTCTAATAGCAGAAACTATTGTGGTTTCACTTTATGAAGAAAGACATGTGTTTGCTAATTTATCAAATGTGAAGATTCTGAATGTGCTTTGACATTGTCGTTCATACTGTCTTGATTTTTGTGTGCAACAGGGCTTGCTAAACCCCAATGAGACTGTTCCATATACTGGTACTTTTCATCCAGAACAATGTCACAGAATAATTTGTCACTGGAAAAATATAATAGAACATCAGTTCAAGTTATCCTATATGAAACAAGGGCAAGGCCTCTGGAATGTCTTCCATGATGCACTATCATTGGGTCATTCTCAACTTCCCCACAAGTTGATGATGATTTATTTTATCAGGGACAATGAACAGCTAAAGGTACTTCTTTGATATGTACTTCCTGATTTACTTATATATTCTGGAATATATGAAATACGAAAGAATTCTAATCTGAATATTCTCATTGATTCCAGGACAGATATTTAGGGGATTCTGAGGTAAAGATTCAATATCAAAATCCAATTTGTTTTGAAACAGCTAAAGTACGAAAAGTTACAGAAACAAAAGCTTGCTATTACGAAGAAGATACCAACACTAGAAAGTGTGAAAAAGCTTTCCTTGAAATTTTGATTTCAGAAAAGTTTGCCATGTTGTGTGATTTTCTATGGGAAACCTTTGAAGACAATAAGGCTAAATCTTTTTTGGACTTTAGCCTGATTGACTCAAAATTGAAAAATGGGGACTATGAACAGTCACCAGAATTGTGTAACAAGGATGTCCAAAAGGTAATTATAATGTACTGACACATTTGTTCATTTATCTAATTTAGCCGTGTTGATTTTTACTTGTTTCTGGTTTGCATCAACATTTGTGATGACATCTTGACATGTTTAGAGGTCTCTTGATGGCTAAATCTGTTTATATATTCAAGTTTGTTTAAAATTCTATTGTCTCCATATCATTCAGTTTCATGGCTATTTGCATGAAATTAATGTTTTTCTACATCTCTCTACTGATTTCTAAGGCCGTGGTCAGGTTCTCAACCTCATCTGAATGTATCATGCCATTTAACCTGCTGCAGAATCATGTTGGTGCCCATCTGGTGCATGTGCTTGTAATGTGCTGGTTACTGTGTCAGTGGAAGACATACACTTGCACCTAAAAATTTTGTTATGTAAAGGCCTAGACCTTGACTTGGTGTGTCCCCATGGCCATGACATATTTGTGCCCGCCTGTGATTGTCAGAGGCCTAGTACTGAATGCCTTTTTTGTTTAATTAGTTCGTGCAATTCTTGTCAAGTTTAGCATGATATGTTTACTGGATCTTTTCACATCAGGGTGGTTAATGCACTTTGTTCTTTATCAGAGTATATCATCCTACGTAGTCTTTGCTTCAAACTACAATTCATGATTCCTCGGTTCTTTTTCTTAATTCCCAACTCCAGTGATTGATTGTGGCATTCTATTCTTTGGAAAATCTTCTTTTTGTAGCCATTAATATGATGACTAAATCTGTCGTAAGATTTAATCAGTCAAATCTGTGGCTATCAGATCTCCTGATAATACTTTCAGCTTGTCTTTAACCTGCACTTTGTAAGAGGAATGCATCCTTTGCTGTAGGCCATGCATGCTCTTGCTGTAATTTGAGAAGTTGAAAAGTTGTTATAATGGTTACTTCTTGATATCCATGATTATTGTTATGTTAATGCTTAAGTTTAATAAATAAACTTGATTTTCAAGATTATGTAATGTACTATAATCATACAACTTCATCTTTTATGAGGATTTGCTGGCATGTTGAATATGTAAATTTGCCTTTTTAATTGTCAGATATGGGACAAGGTGCAGAACGTCGGTCAAGGAATGATTATTCTAGCTAGTAGTCTTTCAAGCTTGTCAAGGGCTTCCTGTCAAAAACAGGTATCCCTTATTGACCTCCCTTGATTGTACAATATGCATATCCTATTTTGTGAGTTGTGCAGATATCTGAACTAGTGTGTGGTCATATGGATGATAATGTCAGTTTGTAGCACTCATTAGAACACATTGCCAGATTTGTGATAAAAAAAATATAAATCGTATATGCTGATTTACATTTATTAAATAGCCTGATACGAGACTATGTGCATGTATGCAACAACATTTACTGAACATAAATTGCATTCAGACTGTAGAAGACCTGGTAAATGCAGCTGATGAACCTAAACCTGAGGTAAGTACTTGTCCAAATATGTGGTTTGCATATGTAACTTGTATTACCAAATTGCAGCTTTTCAGCTTCATATTTATCTTGCAGGTGACTTGTCAAATAGGTGTTGTAAAGAAGAATTCTGCAGGATCATATCCCACGTCACAGTTCACCTGCTGTGGATCAGATTGTTCCACAAAACCTGATCAAACAGAGGCATCTGATGTGTACAAAGCTTGCACTTGTAAGCAATGTGGCACTGAAGCGAATGGCGAAGGCAGCCTTATTTGTGATGGATGTGAGGCAATGTACCACTTCTCCTGCATTAAACCTGCTATTAAAGAGATACCTACTCGGAGTTGGTATTGTGCTGCCTGTAGTACAAACAACAAGGATTTTGCTGATGCAGCCTGCACTGAAGTTAATAAAGGCAGCTTGCACCAAAATTGTGTGGTATGTGACAGGCTTGAAGTTTCTGAGACACTAGAGGACCATGATGAGAACGACAGTAGGATCAGAGTAGCTGCCGACTCTGGAGAGAGCTCAGTCTCAAGCATGGAGTCCGAAGAGACACCAGAACTGTCGAGGACTGCTATGTCATGCTTGTGCAAGATTTGCGGAACATGTGAGGACGAAGAGAAAAAATTCTTGATATGTGGTCACATTCACTGCCCTTACAAGTTCTATCATATCAGATGCCTAAAAAGTAGTCAGATAGCGAGTCCACATCAACAGAACCAACCGTGTTGGTATTGCCCATCATGCCTCTGCAGGGTCTGCTTTTGCGATAAGGATGACGACAAGATTGTTCTATGTGATGGTTGCGACGAGGCGTATCACACTTACTGCATGAAACCGCCTCGTACATCAGTACCCAGGGGACAGTGGTATTGTGTCGCATGCAACATTGCTAGAGCAAGGGAAGGGATGAGAAGATACGAGCAATGGATTTTGCAGCAGCACAGGAAGAATGAAGGCAGGCAGTCTAATGAAGTCGGCGGGTCGATGGATTTGCTACTCAGTGCTGCTGAAAAGCTGAGCTCGGAAGAGAAACTGGCTTCGCGGCGGTGATACACATCGCTGAAACTTGTGTGGTAGTCTACGCAGAGAACTCGGCAACTTCCTAGCGTCGGTGGTGTCTAGTTTGTCTTGTTTTGTTTGTAAGGCTGCTGCTGCACAGAAGCAGCCTAGAAGAATTCATAGTTGCCTATCTGTTACAAGGAAATTAAGCTCGATGAGACAAAAGTCAACAGATTCTTTTGAAGTAGGAACCAGGCTGATGCCTTGTGTCTTTGTGCAACTCACTGGATCTGCAAAAATGAGTTAGAACCTCTAATGCAAGGTAATTTGTAGATGTATCCTGTTGAACATATATGTACTTGTTTGAGAAGAAAAGCATCAAATTTGGAAGCTTGTTGTTAATTTAGCTCATTCTTCCTCACTACTGGTGGAGCTTAAATTGATAAAAATATATATATGTTCATTGTTTAGAGTAAGAAAATTTGCATAGACGATGATGACATTTCCAGACACAGAAATTGGTTTGACTTAAATGGTGGTAAAACAACAGGTGGCGGTGTGTTCCAGGAGACCTTTCCTTCCTGGAGAAGGTGAAGTCACTGGAAAAAAGAGCAGAAGACATCTCCTTCCCAAATGAATGCATCTCTCCTCCGTGTGTTCCGCCAAGTCGAAGTCGAGTACGCAAATCATGTGATACCCCCTCCGAAAAAAGAACAGGGGAAGGCAAAAGTGGGGGAAAACGATGGCCGCCAACGTCCAAGCTCTACGTGGCGGCGACGACCCTTCGTCCCCGCCACCCGGCACTCCTCCACTCCGCGCCACCCCATCGTTGGCGTCGAGTGGCAGGGGTAAGCTAGTTTCCGATAGCAACACCTTACGAGGCGGAAGCGGGTGGCCACCATGCGGTCCGCTTCACGTGAACGTGTTCTTCGTGCCTGCTGTCCGTGTTGGCGCATTACAGGACTCGCATTCAGTGTTTAAAATATAAAATAATAGATCATTTATAATCTAAGAATGACACCGACGATATAATTTTAGACTATTTCTTATACTAAAATTATATATATTCATCTTCTAATCAATTCAAGTTAGAGAGTGTTAATAACATATCCCTTCTAAAGTCTATTGAAACGTCATAGCGGTTAGTGCAGTCCTACATAGTTGATGAGTAATCAATCCCATCTTACATGTCATTTAATGTAATATATATATATATATATATTATTTCTAAAGAAGAAATAATTCTTTCCGATCAAAAATTGGACAATCGAACACTTCTCAAAAAAAAAAAAAGTTGAATTTCTGAATCATATTTCATAGCAAGAGAAATCTCTTCTCAATCCTAAACATGATAAAATTTAAAAAATCAGATTAGAACCTTGAAAATAGATAAGAAAAAGAGATAGATCTATCACACAAAAAAAATTAAGACGAGGCTAAATCTTTAATGTTTCTCTTAAAATTTTATATAACTTGAAAAACTATATTTCATGACCCGACATATATGGTTTATATAATACCCGTAGATATATTACATTAATTATATTTAAAATAAACCATTCTTTTTTATTTTTTTTAAGAATCAATAGTCAATTTTATTTATCATTCTTTAGTTATTTAATATATTTTTTTCCTCATGCAATACATAATGAATGATATCTTAACAACTTTAATTCGGAGTAGCATAATATCAACTTTAAGATTTAGAGTTAATGACTAAAAAATTGAGCTAAGGATAATACTCAGGGCAATGATTGAGATGAGATGTGAACTGAACAGGATAGTCCATATATCTTTACAATACATGGAAAAGACAAGGACAAAGACAAAGCCTTTTCATGGCAATCAATCTTGTGCTTGGCCAGTTTCAAGATCACTCCACCATGGAATCCAAACTCTAGAAAAGTGAAAAGGGTAACAAGACCTCAGAGATGGTTTGCAGAAGAAGAAAGCATCAAGTTCTTGGTCTACCCACATGAGGTAGACTTCAACTGCAGTGTAATGCATCTCCTCCATTTGGTGCCAAACCTGTCATAGTTCATGAAAGTGGAGTCTGTTTTATGGAGTGATGGGCATGAAAGTGAGAGCATGTCGATGAGCTTGTGTGGATCTGAGAACTCTTTTGCAGCAGAACTGTGTAGCTGAAGATGTTGGAGTTGACCATCAGTCAGTTTCACACATCTTTCACTTAGAATCTTCTTACTGTGTTATGATGTTTCATTGGTTTCCTTCCTTACTATTACAGAATAAGAATGAGCAGTAGACATCCTGGATTGATTTATGTAGATCGGATAGAGCAAGTGGATGCACAGCAGACATTGTTTGGAAGATTGCAGGACCAACAATGGTGGCCTGCACACAACACAATCTGTTGTCATCCACCGATGCTGCTAAGGAGTTCAGAAGCTTCAATACTGCCAAAATGAGACATCAAGTTCTCTGCAACTCCATGCAACTACAAGAGCTGCCTCAGCATGGCCATCACTCGGTATAAACACCCACACATGAATATAAAATTTAAGGTTCTTCACAAGCTCTCTCAGAGTAAGTTACCACTGCATGCTTATCCAGTTGTTGCAGCATAATGTTTCTTGGAAGTGCTGTGTATGTGGAGGCTGATAGATAGATGGATAGATGGATAGAGAGAGAGAGAGAGAGAGAGAGAGAGAGAGAGAGGTGGCCAGTAGAAGGTCCAAGGAAGGGATGGGTTGGAATAGACCCTTTCATGTGAGTCCAAGCAAGAGAACGATGGGGGGATACCAAAATTTAGTTCTTTGGATGGTTGTGATTCTTGTAAACATGGAGTGGAAAGCAAAGTGAGGGAAAGAACATAATGCAAGAAACAAAAGAGTGGAAGGAGCAGTGGGCTCCTCCAATCCCTCAGCAAACCCTATCAATGCTTCATAGAGTTGCAGGACCAATCGACACTTTGTTATTGGGGTTGAGATGCGATGTTGAAGCCAATCCAAAGTGATGACCTTCTTCTTCAGAACTACGATGAATAAACGTTTTTTTATTTATTTAAATTTTATGTTTTCTTTCGATCTATCAGTACCTAAACATTAATTCCATACTTTATTTTTACATGGATATTTGATTTATCCATCAGATAAAGATCGTTCATCCAGATAGATGAAGTTGACTTGGTCCACTGCCCCGAGTTAATACAGTGTCGCGGACCACGACAAGGCTCAAAGGTTCCATGGGCAACACAGACCATGTTCTCTGATGCTTAAGTCAAAAGGTGTTCTATGGATGCCAAAATTAATGAAGGTCAAAGGTCGAACCTTCCATGATCAATGACTTCATGAGAAGTATCTTTTTTTATTTTACTTTTGTTCATGCAATGTGAGGGTTTAATTTCTGGACAATCCAACGTCTACATTAGTCCTTTGTCATCTCGTTGCTTAGCCCTTACAAATGCCTCCTCCTCTCGTATCCGAAATCATCATCCCCCATGCTCTCTCTCTCTCTCTCTTTCTCTCTCTTATGGATTTAAGTCATACCTCTGTTCTCTTGTGCCCTCCGATAGATATCAGCCATGGGAGTGCAGGAGGTGGTGTAATCTTCGACTCGTCGAGTCTTCGACAACAGACCACAATCCCCAAGGCCTTCATATGGCCGAGCAGCGATAGGCCGGCCGCCACCGAAGAGCTTGACGCCCCGGTGGTGGACCTCGGTGGATTCTTCCACGGCGACGAGGAATCCACACTGCGAGCAGCCAAGCTCGTCGCGAACGCATGCGAACGCCACGGCTTCTTCCAAGTCGTCAACCACGGCGTCAGTGAGCTGCTCGCCCGAGACGCGCTCGACTGCACGGACGAGTTCTTCCGCCTCCCACTCTGCGACAAGCTCCGCGCCCGGCGGAAGCCCGGCGGCGTGTGGGGCTACTCCGGCGCCCACGCAGATCGCTTCTCCTCCAAGCTGCCATGGAAGGAGACCCTCTCCTTCGGTTACCGCGAGGCCGCCGGCTCCGAGCGCGTCGTCATCGACTACTTCGTCTCCGTGCTGGGCGAAGAGTTCGAGAGGATGGGGTAAGAAGCTTCAGCGTCGACCGCACCACCATGTCCGACTCGATAGAACCGTAACGAGCCCAACCGCTTCGGTTCTTGCAGGTTGGCGTATCAGATGTACTGCGAGGCGATGAAGGGCTTGTCGTCGGCGATCATGGAGCTCCTGGCGATCAGCTTGGGGGTGGATCGAATGACCTACCGGGAGTTCTTCGACGACAGCAGATCCATAATGCGATGCAACTACTACCCGCCGTGCCAAGAGCCGGAGCTGACGCTCGGCACCGGGCCGCACTGCGATCCCACCGCGCTGACGATTCTGCAGCAGGACCACGTCGGGGGGCTCGAGGTGTTCTCGGGCCGAGCGTGGCGATGCGTGCGGCCCGTACACAACGCTCTCGTCGTCAACATCGGCGACACCTTCATGGTCTGTGATCGTCTCCCACATTTACCATGTGTGCTCTGCTCGGAAAGCATGCAGAATTCACGTTTACATGCAGCTTTAAGATTCACGTACTCCAAAAAAACATGTAGACGCAGTAAAATAGGCGAAACAGAGGTGTTTGATTAAGTGTCAAGATTTTGATGCGTACATTAATTTTCATTAATCTTTTTGATAATAATAACAATAATTATTTATTATTATTGTTCGACAGGCATTATCTAATGGGAGATACAAGAGCTGCCTGCACAGGGCGGTGGTGAACAGGCAGAGGGAGCGGCGATCGCTGGCCTTCTTCGTGTGTCCGAGGGAGGACAAGGTGATCCGGCCGCCGCCACCTTCGCCGGAGGATGTGGGCAGCGGTCCGAGGCTGTACCCGGACTTCACATGGGCGCAGTTCATGGAGTTCACTCAACGCCATTACCGGGCCGACATGAGGACTCTTCGCAGCTTCACCAAGTGGCTTCAATCCTCCTCCTCCTCCCCTGCTACAGCAACATGACTTCCTTGTGTTTGCTTCCATGGTTTCCGTCTGTGAATCCTGCTAGGTCTTGAGATCAGAGAAAGCACGGCTCTATTTTGGAGTGTGGAGTTGTGTGTGTGTGTGTCTATATATATATATTTATATATATTCTGAAAAAATCTTTTACTTTTACTTTTTCGTTAAACGTTCCATTTTTAATTTATCCCTGTATGACACCGCCCTCGTCCTCATCCACCGCCTCAGCCCCCACCCCTCGCGTCCTCTGTGTCTTCTCCTCCTTTGCACGTCTTCCCCTCCGTCCGATCCCGGTACTATCGACTCTCAATCGAACTTGCAGCCGTAGGTGTGGAGGTGGGGGGGGAGGCAAGGACAGTGGGGATCCCGGCAACGGAGAAAGAAGAGATTGGAGGAAGAGAAGAGAGGAGGAGAAGGTGATGGGGTGTAGACAACATAGATGGCTTGCGACAACGAGGGGGAGACGACGACTGCAGCGACAGAGAGGAAGAGATTGCAGGAAGATGAGAGGGCAGGCGTAGGCCGCGGATGAAGAGGGGAGGTTGAGGACGATGACGGAGTGACCGACCGACCGACCGACCGACGGGCCAAAAGCAACAGGTAATTGATTTCATCTTTAACAAATAGAGAGCACTAAATGAATAAAAAAAAAACTTATATAAAATAAACGAAAAAGCCATAAAAAAATTCACGCCCGGTGGGACTCGAACCCACAATCGCCTGATTAGAAGTCAGACGCCTTATCCATTAGGCCACGGGCGCTCGTTGATGTATTCCTGACTCTTAGTTATTTATACTAAAATCTACTCTATGTCGTTATCAAATCACATACATGATATGATGCAATCTCAATTTTACCTGAATCAAATCAGATCATAGCATAATGTATCTTAAAACCCATTGTCCTGTCAATTATAAACTTTGTATTCTCATCAACAATAAAGTTTTCGGTTTAATTCTTGAATTATTTCGATCAGGTAATATTTAGAGATCGCAGAAACAATGGATGTTATGCTTCATTAGACTCACAGGATGCAACAACATCCTTTTATCTTCGTCTTCTTCTTTTGATCATCCTCTTTTCAGGTGTAGAATGACGGGTGCATGCATGAAACTGTGTGGATGCTGTACTACTGCTGGCCTTCATGTTGGTGGAACATGAGACCCAGTTTCTGAGAAAACTGCTGCTCATCCACCATCATAGCACAAAATCATGGACAAGAATGATGAAAGGAAGAACACTCATCCACACCTTTGCAGTGCCCTGTTCAGTGTTCATCTCTTTACCCACCAAAAGCTCTCCTCCTTTGTGGTACACCTGCAAAGACAAGAAAAATAAGAAACACCAGCCATCATTCTTCAGCTGGCAGCAGTTTCCATCGCACAGCCTTGTCAGAGCCTCCCTGTGCGGTGCCATCCCCAATTTAGGAGGCCATCTTGGAATCAGATGTTGACTGCGTTTCTGCAATCATGGCGATGATGAGCTGAGGGGACACCTGTGTTGCTTCTGGTCTCTCTTGCGGGCATGAACGTAAGCAGCAATCACATGATGCCCTTTACGTCGGAGGAGCTCCTTCCTCCTCCTCCTTTTTGCATGGCTCTCAGGTGCTTTGAGCCCCTCTCCCTCCCTTTACATCCTTCTTTTCTGTCTCCTTCCGACGTAGATGCTCTTCGGTAACCAAAGGAAGCTTTCCCCCCTCTTCTTGGTGCAGTCTTGAGCTGTCCACATAAAACAGAGATAAGAATCCGTAAGAGTTTTGGCATCAGTTTAGAGAGACAGGTTATCATGCTCAAACCTGAGGCTGCAGGGGAGATGAGGCCAAGGTCGCTCTCGGTCGCCAACAACAAGGACTCCATGTAGCTCGATCCACATGGTAATTGGCGATGCCGTACTTTGGGGGTGCGGCAATGTCGGATGCTTGTCTGCAGCTGCAGCTACACTTGACCCAGAGACGAACAGGGGAAGCATCGCCATGCACTGCTCCTCGCTTAGGTAGGAGGGGTTGGGTTGCGGAGGAGGAGGACAAAAGTGTCCCATTCTTGATGCCAACTGCACCTCCTCCTCCGGCATTAGCCACCTGAAACCATAGTTATCGGAAACCAGATCGAACTCCAATTAGGATCATATTAATAATAAACTCATGGATAATTATTATCAATGCATTGACAAAATAATTATTAGCATTATCATTATCATGACAGGAAGATGAAGATGGTCAACTCCTAGAATAATGAGTCAGAGCTATGTAATATGACATGCCATGACCATTAAAGCCTTCCAACCTCTCTTCCTTAGTTAAGGGAGAAGAAAGGAGCAATGAAGAGACAGATAGAGCTCATCAGCTTGCTTCTCCAGATTCCATGGCTTGCTCTTCTTTCTGCCACTAAACAATGCGCCATGGCAGATTACCAATCATCCTTCTCCCTCCACAGCAGACACCCTTCATCATTGCTTTTACCCATCATCTTCTTAAGCCCCCAGCTCCTCCCCTTGTCTTGCCACAACCCAACCCCCTTGACTCCACCAACCTTGTGTGCTCGTCTTCCCGAGCTCCCTTCTCCACCATGAAGCCTTCTTCCAGCTCTGTCAATGGTTTCTTCTCCTTCCTCGCCCATGGCCTAGACGATCTCGACCGCTCCCTCGCGTCCGACGCCTTCATGTCCCTCCAGTTCCTCTACCGCGCCGCGGGCCTGCTCCGGTCGCTCCACTCCCAGCTCACCTACCTGGTGCAGAAGCTCCACCTCCCTGTCGGTGGCAAGTGGCTCGACGAATACATGGACGAAAGCTCCCGCCTTTGGGACGTCTGCCATGTGATCAAGCTTGGCGTCTCGGGCATGGAGAACTACTGCTCCGCCGGAGCTGACATGGTCTCCTCGCTCGAGGAATGGCGCCGCAATCCCAATTCCCACCACGCCCGCCAGGTCTGCGTTGCCTCCCATGCTCTCGTTCTTCCGTTCCCTCTCAAAGCTGACCCTTTTTCGACTTCTCTGCTCTTTTAAGGTGAAGCGGGCGATCTCCATTTGCCGGAGAGAGGCCATGGGTTTGGAGGAGGAGAACAGAGTGCTGGTGGAGACGAGGATCGAGCCCATGTCGCTCCGGTTGGACGACCGGGCGCCCATGGAATCCAGGTACAACAACGGATTCAATGGCTTCAGAGGAGTGCTGTACGCGCTGAGGAACTCCAGCTCTCTGCTGCTGATGATCCTGCTGTGGGGATCAGTCTCCTGCTGGCCCGAGCTGGCAGTCATGGAGGACTCCCTCTTCTTCGGCCCCGGCTTCATGGCCTCCATGGCGAGGCTGCAGCAGAGGGTGGTAGAAGAGACTGAAGGAACAGACGGCCGGCCGGGAATCCTGATGCATGAGTTCCGGCAGGCGAGGGCCGCGGCTGAGGAGCTGCTGCAAGAGCTGGAGAGGGCTGCGGCCATGGGGTGTGAGTCGGAGATCGTGGGAGGAAGCCTGAAGGAGAAGGTGGAGGGATTGAAAGAATGGTTTGGAATGCTGAGAACTGGAACTGACATGCTTGTGGGCCAGATAGATGATTTCTTTGATGAGATCGTGGAAGGAAGAAAGAAACTACTGGATCTTTGCAGCCAATAGGTGAAGAAGAGGGTAGGCACAACCAGTAGCAAGCAAGAAAGATCTATCAAGTCTTCACACTGGTTCTTCTTTCTGTGTTCTAACACAAATAGCAGTAACATTTGAGCTTGTTGTTCCTTGCCATTGATCCAAATCTACCGCGTTTCTTTCTTTCTCCATGTTATTGCTTTCAGATGTAATAGAAAAAGTTTTGTTTTGAACATTAGAGGAAGTATAAGATCAAGAAACAGAATGACTGCTGAGGAAAGGAAGCATTTGTTTTGTGTTCAGGCAACTTGTCATCTTAAAGCTAAGAAGAAACAGGAAAGACGAATCTGCATCTCTTTCCTCTCTCTCTCTTTCTCTTTCTCTCTCTCTCCCCTTGCTCTGCGTTCCTGTCCATAGCTGCTTTCCTTCTTGCCATCATGAATGGCTCCAGGGGAGCAGCAACAAGAGAAATGTAGGGCTGCAGATTCCTTGTTTGCAGTACAAAATTGCAGTTGACAAGACAAGCTGGCACTGCACCTTTGGATGACAAAAGGCTTCTGGAATGGCAGCCTGGGACTGTGTTCCTTCTCTGTAGGTGAAAAGGAGGCTGCCATGGTGAGGCATTGTTTCCATTAGAAAAGACAACATCAACTATTCTTCATGTCAAGAGTTCCAAAGATGGAAGATTGAATCCTCTAAATCAAAAAACACCTCACAATAAAGAAGGGAACTCTACTGTTCCTGATGAATGGAAAAGTGGGCATTTCTCATGATATTACAACGATTAATGGTTACTTTAAACAATGAGCACTAAAGCTTTTAAGAACATCAATATGTTTCAGTGGTAGAAAGCTATCAATTACATGATTGAGCACCTGTTTTTTAGACTGCTTTCAGACAGTAAGTAGTATATCTAATCCAAGCCATAAATCCTGCTGATTTGACAGATAAAAGAAGTAAAACCTATTGACATAGTGTTGTTCTCTGGCAATTCAAAGCCAGAAAAAAAGAATCATTGACACTCTAAAAGTTTGATTTATGCTACTTCTGATAATAAACAAATGATACATGAACTCCAGAATCCCATCAGCAAATGCTTGGCTCTGTCCTAAGAACATGAAAGTGATTATTAAGTCTGTATATGAGTTTTATATTCAAAAGCATATATCTGAAATCATCACTTAAGTTGACTTACTAATTCACACGTAATCTTACAATAGTAAAATGCTTCTCAAAAAGAGATAGAGAAAAATATATTTATTTGTTTATGATTATGTCGGCTCTTACAAACATTAAAACATTTATCTCTTTTCTTTAAGTCTGTATTAATGATTATGAGTTTCCAATATATAACAATATATAAAAAAAATCATATCATTTAAAGCCCTCATTATTTTATATATTTTTGATATAATTTTGGTTTTGGTTTAATTATCTATCTCGATCTTTGTAACATAAGCACCTCTAGTATTATATATATTCACAATAATTTTATACCAATTTATATTTGATTCTCTAATATAATAAAATTTATATCTACTGATTTTTTGCAGACAGATCATATTTGTTACTTACTTTTTCCAAAATAGATTATATCCACTTATTTAGTATTATATTAGTTATTTTTTTGGGCGAATTATACAAAATCTCTTCATTTTTCTCAGAAAGTGACATCTATTTTCAGGTTTTTTAACAACATTTTTTCTAATATTTAGATTTTTTTTTTCTATGAACTGGTCCATAGAATGAACTTGTTCAGTTATAACATTTTTTTACACTGTGTTAGAATATTTTTAATAATATCAACATATATGATAATACAATAAAAAGAAATATTTTTTAATGTTAAAAAAATACTACGAAATCAGTTCATCCAATGGATTGATTCATAAAGAAAAAAAGGGAAAGAAAGGGAAGAGAGATAGACGATTAGAAAAAAAAGGAGATATTATTAGATAATTAAGAAAAAAATGAGGATACTTACTGAAAAAAGTCTAAAAAGAGAATAATTTTTTTCTAAACATCAGATTTATCATTCTAACATGTTTTTTTTTTTTAAAAAACTTCTATTTCTTAAATTGTTATCTTAATCATATGATTATTTTTTATTGTCGATTTAATATAAGACGAGAGTCTGTCTCTTTTATACTTTGATGACGCAAAGCGTAGTCGGAAGGTTCGCCGTCGCTTTCTTCCTTAACTATTCTTTATTTGATTTGGTCGGCCGCGATGGTGAACCCAAAACTCACGCGGAGTCGCGGAGTCGCGGACTCCACATCGGCGGAGCCGCGGACACCACATTGATGTTTGTTGTGGTCCTATCGATAATGGAAGAGGAGAGAGAGAAGAGAGAAGAGAGAAGAGAGAGAGAGAGAGAGAGAGAGAGAGAGAGAGAGAGAGAGGTGAATGGAGTCCCCGCCGCATGACGACGACACTTGCTCGATCTGCCTTGGAAGCTTTACGCTCCCCTGCCAAGCCAATTGTTCCCATCGGTTCTGCGGTGAGGCCTAACCCCCTCCTCCCTTTTCTCTGTTACTCAATCTTGAACCCTAGTTTGCGGTTGTAGGGTGCAAGTTTGAGATTCTTTTGTTTCAATCTCTCTCTCTCTCTCTCTCTCTGATTGCAATCATGAGTCCTAATCCGCAGTTCTAGGGTGCAAATTTAACAATCTTTTGTTTCGAATCTCTAGGGTTTCTGTGTGTGTGTGAGAGAGAGAGAGATTGCGATCGAGTTCTCACATCGAAATCGGGGTGTTGCGCCCTGACATCCTCACCATTAAGTGGGATCAATTGCAATCCAGTTGAGCTTTCTCATTGAAATCCGAATTTTGCGCTGATCTCTTTCCCCTTGTTAATTGGGACCAATTGCGAAGCTCATAATGATTATTGGGAGCATGGATTGGCCACATGCAAGGGGCAAGGATTTACCTATAGATCTTAAGCAAGGGAGTGAAGAAGTGGAAGATAACGGAAGGGATTAGAAGTAGAAGGAGGTCGAGTATGGAGCAAACCGCCGTCAAGGAGGCTAAAAATTGGACTCCTTTTCTGCTTTCCTTGGTCGGTTCCCACTTTTGTAGGGTAAGTTGCTATGGTGATAAAGATCAGTGACTAATATTTCTACCAAGGAATTTAGCCTCGATTTGGTGCTACCAAATAAGGCTTCATTAAAACAAACAAATTAATTAGATATCTATGATGTGGACAACTCCACATCTGGGTTATCAGTGATCGTGAGCTTGCAGGATAATTTTAGAGTGAAGTATTCTTGTTTGTTTGCTAATTAATTATCCTGAAACGAACTGAAAAATGTTGATGTATTGGATAAATAATGAAATTTATTGTGGAATGGCTTTGCCATTTGGAAGTCAGTTTGAATAGGGCCTAGTCATGATCTTGTGGCATCATAGACTAGATTTTGTTATTTTGTTTTATCTTTCCTTTGTTCCCCATGTTATGATGTATCCCAATGTCAACTCTGTTGTTTAGGGACTCTCACGAACTGTTCTTTTTTTTTTTAACATCATCAAAGTGCTGCTTTAATATGTTTGTTTAACACTTTGTCTTTTAAAGGGTATATGTAAACAATCATTTGCTGCCTGTTCAACTTTTCTTCATCATTCTTCATGCTTGAGATGCTTTCTTAAAAAACTGACTGTGTTTGTGTTTGCATTATTTTCCTTTTTCCTGTGATTGTGTTCCAGTCACTTTCTGTCATTTGTTCTGATATGATTCTTGTTTTCATGGTTATTAATCATTGATAATAATTAAAATTTCTCATCCTCTATGTGTGTATGATGTCTCTTGTAGTTAGTCATTGAGATCTTACTTGAATTAATGAAGTAAAACCATTTACTTTTTTCAGTAGCAACATTCGTCCATATTGCTGATCATAACTGTGACAAAATTGCTTAGATGATATGTATGGTTTGTAGCTTTAAAGATTAGTGTTATCATCTACCTTTAATATCTTCATTGATGTGCACCTGATACCTGATTAACACTGGTATAAGAAAATAGTTTGGCAAAATTGTTGAAGTTAAATGACACTACAGTAAGTAGTATTAATATTCCTCAATGTATTGTTAATTGATTGGTCATGGTTGTATTCTCTATACACTCACAGGAGAGTGTATTCTGAGCGTCTGGCATCATGGATCCGTCTTTCAGCAATGCAAATGCCCCATCTGTCGTCGTTTCATAAATTTACTGAAACCTACTGATGCCAGTGTTCAAGAGGGCAAGGACAAAAAAGCTAGCCAGGTTCTTAAAAGCATTAAGAAGTACAACCGTTCATTTGGTGGAGAACCATCCAACCTCATACAGGTAAATTCCCATTATAGACATGAAATTTCATAGGGGTTAATAAGAAAGTTGATTCTAAGAAATATGTTATGCCTGTCAAATTCATCTTGTTTCAAGTGATAGATCCTGGGCAAAAGACTCGCAAATGGAATTTATGCTTTATACAAACCTTTACTTTTTACAAAGAGTTAAGTTTAAGATATTGTTAGATCAATTCCAACAAAAAAGTTAGTTCTAGTTGGGAAGGAAAATTTACAATAAATTGATGGAATGCAATATTAATGTTGTTTTAGAAGGATGTTAGAGGGAAATATGAAGCATATACACAAACTTTGTTTTCTACTTCACCATATGTATCTAGTTCATGTGTAAAGCATTTAAGCCCTAAATAGTTAGAACATTTGCTGCTCCTTGACCTGAGGCTCTGTTTAAAGAGAATTTTCAGATTATTTGCTTAGTTTATTTGTGTTGGCGTTATTTATCAAGTTATTTGATGCATAGATGATACCACAACCGAAACCAAGTCACTAAAAGATCATCTATTTTGGAATCACAGAAGTTACAGGATCTTCCCTTCTTCATCAGACGGCTGGCAACGGAACTGATGGATCCGCGGAGGCCACTGCCTTCTGTCTTCAGAACACAAATCATTTTTGCCGTAAGTAAAATTGAAAGTTCAGGAAAATGATGCATAATATTTTAAATTAATTAGCTACAAGTCTGTATCTAGTTAATAAGGAGCAACTCTTAGCTGTATGCATGCATCTGTGCATGCAGACAAGCGGGGGTGGGCATGTGTGGTGTTGGTGCATGGGTGCAGGCCTGCTTGTGCGCATGCACATTCTCCTGAAATTATCGTGTCCTATAAAACTGCATTTGTTGTTGTATGCAAAGCTTTGTCTTGTTTCTTTCTTTGTATGTTTTCTCTAATAAGTTCTCTATGTCTATACATTTGTGATTCTTAAGTGGCATAACCAAGATGTCCAGACAAGTTTTGTCGATTTGATTAATAGTTATTTGTCTAATAGCATATCTAGGTTTGTTAATGGAGACGTTGGCAATTACTGTGCACTCCTAGATATGGCAATCACAAGCCAAAGTTAGGTTAGAATTCTTTGATGGTAGAGGTGCATAACCAATGTCTGGTCGTTGGTAAGAGAGATGGTCTTGCATGAGCTCAAATATAAAATGTGGAATTGTGATGTATGGCTCAGAATTTTGACCCTAGAGGAGCAAGATCTCATAACACCAAGTTATGTCCATATCATTTCTAGTTTGTTAGAATACCAAATGTTCCTATATGATCACATTAAATACTCTTAAATTATTTTTTTCTTCAAGGCTATCATTTTGTTGATTTGATGTGCTTATCAACTTAAATTATTTGAGTTCTGGTATTATTAATTGACAAACAATAAGAAAGTAAGTTTAAGAACGTTGATGTACAAAAATTCATGTGACCCATTATATTTTACCTTGATTTTAGTACCAATAACAATAAAGAATTGATTGTAAGATATGAGAATGGAGACTATATGCCGTAGAGTAATCCAGATATGCAGTCCTATGCTCACAATTAGGTGGACAGCATATGCTAATTTTAGGTATATCTATCTGGCTTACATATGCAATATTATATTATGGATTTTTATTGAAGCTTCGCACACCATATGCAGTCACATGGTGGCACACCACATACACTGCCACAGGAAACACTGTTTGGAACACTGAGAATGTGGAAAACTTGTTTTTATTTTCCTGATAGTAGCACCAAATTTTAGTGACAAAGTTATTGTTACTATGTATGGAGATGAGAACACAACTGGAAATTGCTTTGATCATATATTCATTTTATGAAAGGTAAAGTTTAATGAGATTAAATTTTTTTTTAGCTGTCACTAAGTGCTATGTATGTGCTGAGTCCGATGGACATGCTCCCAGAAGGTAAGACCACATGTTCATGATTTTTATCGGTATTTGCCTTTTTAAAAGTTTTTGTATTTTGACAATCACATATCATGTTTTAACAATTGATGTCGACACTGTTGGACAGATGTATATGGAGTTGTTGGATTGCTAGATGATCTCCTCATTTTGCTGGTTGTTTTCCTACATATTGCTTTTGTGTACTGTATGGTACATCACCGGCATGGAGGTTCTTGAATTGCCCTAGTCTCCAGCCAATTTTACAGGTTTGTTTTCATGAACCATCAGAAGATGCTGCTCATTGTAGCACTGGTAATCTCTCTTCTCCACTATTTGCACATGTTATTATTGCATGTAAAGAAAAAGTACTTGCTACTAGAATCATATGTTGCATTTTTTATGCCTCAACATGTTAAAAGTGTCTTTCTGGTATGCCAACAGTGGTTGCGTAACGAGGTATTAGGCTTAAATTTTATTTAGTCTTAGGAGGGTTGCTCCATATTGTGGGAAGGGCAAAACTTAGTAAGTAGTCATCAATTACTGAAACATTACCAAAGTAGCCTCTCTTCTAGGTTTCCAGGATAGCTTGGATGTTTTGAGTGATGCCATCTTTTCCCAGTCCTACACAGATGATCTTTGAAAACTGATCCTCCAACCTAAAGAAATTAGCTTAGTATGGCCATCACCGACTGCTCCAAAGTTGGGGGAAATAATTGTCAAAACATTGTGCCATTGATTCAAAAGAATCATAACGCTGGTCAACATATTGTTGTTCTCTTGGTGTATAACTGGTTAAAAGACACTTAGAAGTTTCAGTGTGATGAAAGAAATGAGTGTCACTTTTGAGGACTGCTAACACCATTTTATTTCCATCCACTGCATATGCCAACATGAGTGTCACTTTGGGGTGTCAACCTATTGTTACGGATTGTTTATTTGTTTCTAAAAGTATAGTTTGGTAGGGAGAAAAAAGAAAGTGATAAAAGAAATGGTCAAAGATCTGACATATTAGAAGTTACAGTGTGGAAGAAATGTCAGACATGCAACTCAAATTTTTTTTTATTTTTTGTACTGAGAAAAATGTCAAAAGCACTTTGATATCAAAGACAGAAACGGTGTGTAAAAAAAAAAAAATTGTAAAAGAAAATTGAAAGATTTGAAGGTTACAGCCTGACACAGATGAAAACCAGAGTAGGTTGGTCACCTAAAAGATAATGCCAGTCTAGAAATGTACATATAATTTGTTCCAACTTTGGGTGATGTATACATCTCATTTTATTGATTTATCAGAGATAAATACTATGCATTGCCTAGCTTATATTTGAGGGAAAGGAATAAATATGGATATCATTAACACCTGCAAATTCACCTATCCTTGAGGAGTAGAAAAACACGAATAAAAGAACACTATATATTCAAAGAATTAGATTAAATAAGATTTTTTAGAGTAGCATGTGTTTTTAATATTACCAAATATATGATGATTGGAGGTGGATTCTAGGATATTGTAATTAGTAAAATTCGAATAAGAATGCAGATATGAGCATAGATTAATGGAGAGTCGATTTGTCCTGCTGCTAATAAGTGACAGATGAGTAATACTGTCAACCCTACCCTAGTGATGTAGAGAACCTTGAGAAGTGTCGACTGAATAATAAGCAAGAATAGGTGAGGTCAAAGCGACGAAGGTAGGTAAACAGAGAGAGAGAACAGAAGGTTACAAGATTCCAACGAAGTCAAAGGAAATTGCAATCAGACGGCTGGAAAATTGCATTTTCGGATGGAAAAGCCATTACATTAGCTTTGATCCGAAAGCCTCAAGTCGATGTAGAACAATTAGGCAAGTTTGGATTCTGTTAAGTTGGGGCTTTAATAACATGGTTGTTTGGATCATTTGATGCCGGCGATATCCCACACTAAGAGCGTGTATACCGCGCAAAGGGCAGCGGGATGAACAGTAAGACACCTACCTATATATGATTCTATCAAATTGTATGAGTTTTCACAATCACTTGATCAATTAAATTAAAACCGATTGGACTACAAACAACAATATCAAGTGCCATAAAAAAAAAATTGAACCTTCCTTTGCTTTATCAAACATTGCATAATAATACAAACGATGTGATATGTTTTGATCTATTGTGAGTCTAATAAGGAACATACCACGTTCTTGACCGTCGTGATATGTTTTTAATAAGTCTAATCGATAATGGACTCGTCCGTAATAACCTTATTAGATTACGTAAGTGAAAAAAAAAAACAACCTTATTAGATCAAGCGAGAAATAAAAAAAAAGAAGGAAAATAAATGACCAACGAATCTATGGCTACATAATAACAATGATTTTATCTTTCTTAGAATCGTGTGTATATATATATATATATATATATATATATATATATATAACGTAGAATGTCATATTTCAATATTATTATTATTATTATTATTATTATTATTATATACAGGAGTAATTGAGTTTTTCTTACTAAAACCTTTGGTTGGTATAGCAAAGGAAGAATTGAGTTTTTCTTACCTCAATCTTCCTTGGAGCTAAGGTTTCCTTGCCTTTATGAGAAAAGCTAAACGAATGACAAGAGAGAAATGATTGTAGGTTATCAGGTAAATAAAAAGGATGAAGTCAAATTAAGATAAAGATACTTAAAATGTTACCCTGAGATCTAAGGTTCAATCTCATTGAACCTCATTTCAAGTTTTTCTTTTTTTTTCTTCTTATTTTACTAATATAATTATAAAATTATAACAACCATAATTAAGTCTAATTTGATTTAAAAATGATGATATTTTTTATATAAACTCATCTTTCAATCTCATTTATATCTCAATATTTTTATTAGGTTACTCTTATTTGATTTACATTTTTTATTACTCTATTCCTACCTAAGTGGTTTATTATCCTTTTTATACATGAGGTTGAAAACTTAAACTCTTTCAGTTAATCATGATCAAACTTATTCAAGCCTTGAGATTCACTTAAGACAAATTAAAATTTCATCACCATTTTTACTCACGATATACATGCTTATTACCATAACCTCATATTTAACTCCGCTAACACTAAACTAGACAGGGGACTTCAGGAGCATCCCCCAAAATACATCCTGTTAAAGCAAAGGGGCTCAAGTGCCTTTGTACTCCCATGCAATACATTGTTTTATCCTCAAGCTACTTTTAACAAGTCTCGACTTGTGGTTCAACCATAGCAACCTGCCACATTGTTTTCCAGTTGGCCCTATTAAGGTTGAAGACTGCTCATTAATGAGGAATCTATATGAATTCTGTGAATTCATGACTCCCTTCGGATGTGGAGACCAGCACCAAACATCATCTTCGGGGGAGAGTGGGCACAGCTACCTTCTTGATCACAATATTTACAAATGTGGCCAAAAAGAGAAGCGGAGTACCACATAACTAGGAATCATTCCACATATTGATACTGGGTGTTTGTTCAACATAAAATCCTGTTTACCTCTGAGTTATTTTCTGAGTGGAGAAATAACAGATGGTTGGGAGAGGGGGATGAGCTTGGAAAGGAACAGAAAGAGACTTCTTGCTTGTGTTGCCTACTTGATTTGTACTCTTTGGAGCCATGGCAACGATCATCACTTTAGCAACCTTAGGCCTAGGAGTGTGTGCTCTAATAAATGAGGAAATGATTATTATGGTACACCAAACCTGAGGGGGGTGTAGAGGACTGGGTGATCAATGAGGAAATGATTATTATGGTACACCAACCCGAGGGGGGTGTAGACGACTGGGTGCAGCAAGAATTAGCATACCACCCAACTCACTTTGAGTTTGCTATTGAGACTGATGCTTCATGGGTGAGTGCTGTCAATATTGCAGGTATAGGTGTTGTCATTAAGGACAAGCATGGACAGATGACTGCTGTGGGCTGCTCTCCTACATCAGCCAGTTCAGTGCTGGCTGCTGAAAGGGAAGCAGTGTTGGAGGGATTATGTTTGGCAGCTGACAAAAGGGGCTTAAGAGCATCTGGATCAGATCGATCAGATTGCCATCAGGTGGTGAAGGCCCTGAACAATTATGATGCTATGCCATGGCTTTTGAGGAATATACTCTGACTATTGGGTTTTTTTTTTTTTAATAAGAGTATCAGGCAAGTGTAGTGAAGCTCTTCCTAATATGAGTATAGAAAAATAGAGAGTGAATTAATGTGTCATCTATTCTACTAAACTATGTCTGCAGCCGTCGGTGCATCAAACTCCAACAGAATGTGCAAAGAGAGAATGCAGTTCACCGAGTTATGATCGTGGCGGAAGTCGGGCGAGAATTGATCCCTTCAGGTTACTCGTCATGATGTAGCTTCAGGTAATCATGAATATGCCACCCTACCCCAAAAAGCCAAAAAAAAAAAAAAAAGAGTAAGGAATGGCAATCATTTATTTTGTTAGAAGCATGAATTCATGAGGTAGTAAGGTGAGAATCATACATCTCCAACAGCAAATTGATCTTTCACATTCAGCGGAGGCTGCACCCACTCGGACATATATATAGGTAATGTACCATTTTTTTTATCACAAGTACACTTATCTGCATGACAGTAATTGAAAGAAGTTATTCTAAGAAACCAAAGGATAGACTAAAAGGGGGCATAAATTCACCACAAACTTGGAAAAGGAAGGAATGACAAACCTGAAACTTGCAAGTGTATTCGGTGCGTAACAAATGCCTGCATATGTAATTAATTAGCAAGGATTACTAAATGCTCCTCATTTGCCACACAAAAGACAAGGAAATAGCCAATTAATTCAATCCCTTCTATTGATGAGTGCAATGGAAACACATAAGTATTTTGTTTGCAGTTCTTTAGTGTATTAGTTGTGCCAACATGCAACTCAGATAAGCATTAAAGGCTAATGACAAAAAACATAAAGGAAACCTGCCACGCCGAAGGCATGTACTCTCGGTACAAGAACTTCTCTATTTCCTTGTTTGAAGTTCTCCATTGTTTTCTATCCTCCGAAGTCCATGTTGTAACAGTCCTGTCAATGGAAACAGCATGGCGAAGAAGACTTCTGATCAGTAATTCCAAAAGGACAACATTTTCTTCAGTACAGAGAACTAGAGTTACTCTGCCTGCTGCAGCAATACCAAACAAATCAACCCAGATTTGTACAATTTCGGTCGGGACAATCAAAGAGGTTTCCTATGAATGCGCTCTTTCAAGGTCACACACATTCTGAATTTTTCTGCCACATCTTCTGCACTTAAAAAATCAACCGAAAGGGTCAAAGAAATTGGCAGCTATTGCCATGTACGGTGCTAAAATTTTATACAAAATAATCATGAATATTAACACAAGACATAGAACTGGCAATGTCCTTACAATATCTGCAATAATGTATTTTGCAATGTTTATGCCCTCCAAAAGTTGGAATATAAGTGGACTGTTGTATTTTAGTTATCCAAAAATAGCTTCTTTTTTACTCCAAGATTTATTTTTACAAGCGAAAAACGAAAGTTTTTAAATAAAAAAAACAAATCTTGGACTTAAGTGGCAAGTTTTGTACCATATAAGCGGCAAGTGTTTGAAGTAGGAAAAAAATACAACCTCCAAGAAAGAAATGAAAGTTCTTGAAGTAAAAATTGCAAATAGCAAATCTTGGACTTAGTGGCCTGCTAAATTTGCATTATCAATATTAAGAAGGCTTGAGGCTCGTTAACTAAGAAAATGCCAATATTGGAAAAAGAACAGGCAATGAACATTTATATGTCTACCTATATCACAACAAAATACATGGAATTATAAAGTCATCAAAAATCCATACAACTTCCAAGTCCACCTTCAAGATATGACAATGAAATGAATGCACAAGAAAGGTCAAAACATAGAACTACAATATACCAATTCTGAAAACAATATACCAATTCTAGATATCAAGTTGCCATATTCAAAGTGAAAATATTGGAGAAAAAGTAGCTTACTGAAACAAACCATCTGTAAGGCTACACCAATATGGCAGGAAAAGGCCAAACAGATTGGCAGTGAAAAAGATATAAAAGGGTTAAAGCGAAAGGAATATGACAGAATACGAAAAAAAAGAACCAGTGAGAAGATCAAGAGGAGAGATAGGTCACCCAGACAAAAGACAACTCTCAAATAGATTATGTATCTTCATACTTGCACAATCCTTTAACAGAGGCATAAATCTAAACCCATAATCCAACTCTTTAGGACTGTTAACTAATAAAAGAATATGAAAAACCAGCCAACAATTTTTTAGTCCTTTAACAAAATGATAAATTTAAACCTATAAACCAACTCTATGTCAAGAATCCACTAATCTCATTGTCAACCATCTCTTCCCCTCCAGGAGAAGAAAAGCAACTCGATTTGTAAAATATGGTCTCTATAACATGGTCATTGCACCACGATGATATCTCACATTCAATTTTGTCCCTCACTTATAACCCCATAAGTCATAACATAACAATTGTAACAAATAGCATTTTAACGTAACAACTGTAACATAGCATTTTAACAGATGCAAGTTTTTAGTGTATGCAAAGGGAGCTGTACAATATCAGGTTATATCCAAGGATTGTTGTTTCAGAGCATATGCCGAGTATTTTTTGGCACAACATAATGGCATGCAAATTTGGCAGCCAGCACAGGCTAAAAATTGGCTACATCATGTATTGGCACCTTTAACATAGGCCGCCAGAATATGTAGTTTACTCTCCATCCTCATGTGTTGACCTGTTCTACCACAAATGCAATACTTTGTTATATTGCATTCATCCATACCAAATACACTTGGAAGGAATATACTTTGCAACACCAACACTAGATGAAAGAATGGGTAATCAAAAATTTGAAACATCAAACAAATGGATATCAACCAACCTTTGTACATTAGTTGTTGATGATCCAGCAAAAAATATACATGCTTTGGAGGCCAACACCAATAGAGGTTGCACCTCTAAAAATTTACGCATTTCTTGAACAATAGTTTCCATCAGATTTTGAAATGACATGATTTTCCTGCAAAACATGCCGATGAGACTAACAAAAAAATTGGTACCAGGCATTCAACGTCGGTTTATCCTATGTGTTCAACATGAGGCATGCTTAAGAAGAGTAGAAAAATGAAAATAACAAGTGAATTTAGTTTAATACTAGGTAGGACATCAGAGGAGTCAGACGTATAATCTATTAACAAATTAGAGAGACTTTGAGACCTGTTAATAAAACAGAATAAAGAGGACCATAAGACCTAGTCTTTTCAATGCACTCGGATGATAAGTGGGTTGAAAAGGCTTCTGCTATAACTCCAGTCCTGATGTAAGCTGGCCCTTTAACTAACAGGCAAAAAACTAAGACACAAATCGTACAGTTTCAGCCATCAACAAAAACCCCCTTAAACACAACCCTCAGCCAACGAAAGATCACACGGGCTTTGCATCTGTATCGTGGGACTCTTAACTTCCTCCAAAGAGAATGAGGTGATCTCTTCAGACAACGCTTCTCATTTGGATCATCTAGTCATCCTTGCTATACTGCACAAGAAGTTGCATGTAGATCTGCCTTCTGCTTGAGCTTAGAAGGGTGTGGAGGTCCACAAAGGATTCTTATTGAATTAAACATACATTACATGTGATCACCATGTAGGCAGATCGGATCTTTAACAGCACCCTTATTCAGCATAGGTTTTGAGGGTAAAAAGAAGCTGATGTGAAGCATACCTACCTCATACAATTACCATAAGGTGAAGGCTGGGAGGCTCTATCAATCCAGTAAAAAGCACCAATGCTGTCAAAGAAAGTCAAGAAAATGTCATCAGAGTACAATCAGTTTCTTGGCATGCTAAGTTCATTTGTTTGAGATATGAAGATAAAAGATTCACTGAAAACTGAAACAGGTGAACAGCAATGGATAACAAAATGTACACAACAATTCAATTTTAAGACCTAACAGGGCCACACGATTATGTTCAATGATCTGATTAAATTGTCATAATTCATGTCTATCACAAACCTTATTTGATCCTTGGTAACAAGTACCTGGAAAAACTAGGCTAAGAAAAGAATTTTTTGCTTCTTTTTATTAGTATCATTGTGCCCTTTTGGAATTGTATTCCAAAGTTCACAATCCAATTCATGATAAATTTGCATTCCTAGTCATTGTGACGCCCAACACAGATCCACAAATGAGGAAAGCAATAAAATATTTGTTATTTAGTTTTACAAGAATAAACCAAGACAAATAAATTCCATATATGTTCCAACACTAGAATCCTTGCAATAAAAGCTCAAAATAACAAAAGCACTAACAAAAAGAACATCAATGAGTTCATGCCTAATTACTTAACAAGACTGGCATCTTACTTCTTATAGCAAATGTTTAAATGTTCGAATATATAAATCAAAGAATGTTACAACTACATTGTGAAACATAATGCAAGAGAGCTTTAAGGTAAAGTTCTAACAAACAACTTCAAGTTGTCCCGTTTTGTCAACACCCAGAGCCTCCATCCAGATAAACATTGTCAGCTATGATGTCAAATAAATCAGATGAGTTATCATACTAGTCAAAAAGAAACATAGACTCAGAACCTTCAACTTTCACAACGAATCAATTAAGTTCCAACCAGTACATTTAGCTATCAACTAGCAAAAATATCATAATATGAAGTTAAACAAAATAAAACAGCCTATGAAGGATGGTGAAACCACAACATGATGAATGGGCATGAATGTATACATCCTAAAGGTGAAGATAACATGCAAGTTTTATTTATCAGGTACATGAGAAATTTTAAGATGAATAACTCATCAATACATAGCAGATAAAACAGGTTAAAATGCTACAATTATACTAGTAATTTATAACATTATGAAATGCAAAAATGGACGATATACCAACTCCCACCCAACACATCAAATATATTGTATATTTAGTAATGATGGATAGCACCTAATTAACTATAGAACATCATGTGAAAGGGACATGTGGAGTAGTCTCAAGTTATTGATCTAATGGCATATAGAATTTTTTTCATATTAAAAGATGGTAAGTTGAAAACAAATGAGGACCTGTCGATCAGAAGGAATTGGATACCAACACCAAGAGCTTCACTTTCAGTTTGAGCGCGTGAGTGCATGGTCTGTAAAATCAACCGATACAAGAAAGGGAAACTAATCAGCTGTCTTTTATATGAAAAAAATAAACATTAACCATGCATTAGTCCCGATATTTTTCTACTTCATCAGTTATCAAAATGGGATATCATTCAAACCTTTGCCACTGATACACTGGATTTCTATAATTTACTTGTTTTTCTCATAATGAGGAGTGAAGTTAATATAACTGTGTGATCTCTATAACTATCATACACATGCAATTACGGGCCATGACTACAAGTGAATGCAAAGCTGCATTTGATTATCAATTATCTAAATTCAAGACAACTATGAATAGAGATAATAATGACATATATAACTAAAAATGTTTTTTATTACACTTGCACATTGCAATTTTATAAGTTAGCATTTGAAATATTTGGAAGGGTGCAAATTGCAATATTTAAGCTATATACTTATACGTGCAGTTTATTGTGAAACTTGCATATTAAAGATAAATGATTTCAAGTTTTAAAGAAAAAAACATGAAAAATCAACTTCAGCAATGCTCATAAGCACCTTAACAAATCACTTTACAGTGAAAGCTGTAGGTGCAGGTACAATTTTTATGTCAAAGCAGAAAAAATATCTACAACCTTCATAAGTATATGAGCAAGAATACAAGTTCCAAGTCCTACTATTTATAAGGTGATATTTGCTTAATGAAGAGAACTTGCCTTCAAAGCAGCTATAAATTCATAGCTGTCATAACAACGGATGTACAAGAAGCGCCTCATGCAAGCTAAAAGTAATTCGTCATCAAATGAATACATGCTTGCAACCTTGTCATCATATTCTTGAGAGCCCTCTTCTACTCCATGACCAAAATTGTTGGTAGATCCTGCAAAAGATTAATCTAAAGTGAAATATTCTAAAAGTAGCAACTCTGAGAAAGTCATTGGTACAATGTATGAGTTTATACAGAATAGATCTTTCTGGATTGAACAGAAACATAAACAGATAAACAGACATGCAAAGGGAGTGATTAGTAACAATAATAATATTTCCCTCAAAAGTCCATTTGAAGCAAGAGAACCCATCTCAGTTATGAAGTTATATTTTTCCGGTAATGAAAAGATACTAATCCACTTCAATTGGAAAAGAGAAGTACAAGCAAGCATAAACATTAGATTCATGATCACCAACATGTATACCCCAACCCTAGAATTATATCCAGGACAAGAAAATGAGAAAACATCATAAAACTAGATATAAAGTAAATCAAGTCATGAGACACATGAGAGCTCGCTTGAAGAAGACCTTTTTCTTTTCTTTCATTCTTCATACAGATTTAGATCTTACAAATATCCTTTTCCTCAAACTCTTATAATAGTAATTCAATAACAGAACCTCAAGCTAGAAGCATCTTTCTCCAATGCAAAACTGAATTAATTGTCAACTGCAACCAAAATCCAACATGCTCAACCTTAAATTACACAAAGATGACCCGATCTCAACTATGCAGAAACAGCTGATATAGAGACATTACTCTTCCAGAATGACCTACATTTTCCAGTCTAAATCTTCTTGTAGTTAGTTGCAACCGAGCCAACTGCCGAAAGCATATAGCAAACATTACCCAGTGAGGATTTTGTGCCACTAAGAATGGTCAAACTCAGGAATCCCATTTTGCCAATAAACAAAATCGTTCCACTGGTGAGAATGAGAAACACCAAATTCTAGATCCAAGCAACTGCAATCTTCTTAACAAAGTTCTAGCCATTCAATGAACTAGGCACTAAATTTGTTAACTATGTTCGCTCCTGTATTCGATTAAATAATATCAGAAACCTACCAGTTTTAGTAAAAGGCAAGGGTTAGGGTGCACATTTACAATGTTTGACTGTACTTTTTAAGAACTAGTGAATGCAAAGGAAGTCACACTTCATACTGTACTAAAGGCTTTCTAAAGAATAACACAAAACAATTGTGACTAATAATAGTCCCGTTACATAGAGCAGATATATGAGACAGATACATCAAATCTCTGGCTACTTGTAACCAAACTACCAAAGTATTGCTTTAGTGATAGCATTTTTCATCTTCCGATCTTGATCCCTTGCTCCATTCGGATGTAATGCCACTAAATTGGATGAGACAGCAATCGTTAAAATGCCAACCACCGGTTAATAGGCAAGGGGAGAAGCTCCAAAATGCTCACCGAGAACCTCCTTTATACGGTGCTTCAGGATCTGGGAGAGGCGGAGCACATCGAAACGGCAATCTAGATCGAAGTAGATCACCATGCGTTCCAAACCCCCGAAACGGATCCCCCTCCATTCTCTGGGTAGGATACAGTGGACAGCAGCCTGGCCAAGCGAAGCGGCACGATCACGGGTGGAGAACTGGGGGGCGCGATCGGAGAGCAAGGCGAGCCTCGGATAGATCCATGGGTGCGGTCGTACCTGGAGGAGGACTTGGGACTTGGCGGATGGGGAGGGGCCGGCGATCTCGACGACGTTGCCGACGCGGAGAGGGAGGCGGTGGAGGGGAGGGAGGAGGAGGAAGGAGCGCTCCGTGAGAACCCTAGCGAGCATCGCCTTGGCACTCTCGTCGCCATGGATCCAAGCTCGAGGGTCGTCTGCGTCCGGCATTCCTCTAGCTAGGGTTCGGAGGAGCGACGAGCGGGAGGACGAGTCGACGTTTGGGTCTACATCGTGTCAAGCAGCGAGAGTTTTGAAATGGTAGCCGCCGGCCCAGTGTTCACTCGGCCTAGCCGGCCCAAATAACTACCGAGCCAAACCTGGACCGGTCCATCGACTGCATTAATGCAATTGATTTAGCTAAAGAAATGCTCATTTTATAATCCTTAATAATCGAGCTCATGCTTGTACAACATAATATTTATTATCTTTAATTTTGTTGGGTAATTGATATACTAACTTATGCATTAGAGAGGTTGTGCTCGACAAATCTTGTTTCAGATATTTTCAATATAATTGTATAAGGAGAGGACTCAAGTTTCAATTTAGAATTAAGTAGATCGTTTGTTGATCCAACACAAGTATGGTCAAAGTGACATCATAAGAAACAAAACTTCTTTAGACTCGACGTCTAGGTTTAGGTTAACAATCAAAATCTATACTAAATGAGTTTTTTTCCAAGTCATGTAGTAATGAAAATTTTATGCACGTAATCTTCATGTGAGATATACTATATTTATGTATATTTTAGGAGAAAGAGATTACTCTCATTGGTATGCATGTATCTTGGTAATTGTCTCAATCAATCACATATATCAAGGTAATTGATTCTCGTAACTTGGTTTGATTGAGGATCGTGATACATTGGAAATGCAAGGTTGACAATGATTCTATATCATGCCCCTGTAAAATTGAACTTTCATCGTTAATAGTTTGTTAAAAATAAAATATTTAAACCAAATACTCATCGGTACTGTGTGAGATCCATAGTAGGGTTGTCATCATATAGTTTTGAGTTATTTAATGAAGCAGAACGAGATGGTAACTTCTATAGTATTATACATGTTCATCTTTGATAATAGATCTTAAATATATATTTGTTAAAAAAAATTAGAATATGTGAACGTTGCCTACACACCTAAAAAATAACTTCATAGCCCTAGATCTTTGATGGAGAATTTATCTATCAATTGCTTGATCTTCAAAAAATTATTGATTATGACAATGATGTTCTCCACATAGATTAGTAGGTATATAGTATATTTTTATTATTATTATATGAATAAAAACTATTAAATTTATAAACATGGTTAAATATTGAGGACAAACAAAGCTAAGAAGTTGCTACATAAATATATTTTCAATTAAGATCCATTACAAGAAAATACTGCTAATATTTAGTATCGTACGTGCCAACCTTAAGTGACAACCAAACTCATGATGAGTCAAATTATCATTAGTTTGATGAACAAACGAATGTCTCTATAAATTAAACACATGATCATTGATAAAACTCTTTAGCTACTAGATATGATTTGTATCTCGTGATGGATCTATTTGGATTTAATTTAAAAGATCGAATTATGTCTGATAATATTTTGTGTATAGTAAGATAGTTCAAGAGTATATGATATTACGGAGTCTCAAAATCGTATTCCTCATACATGACTTTATGTTATCGAGGGGATCTTTAGGCTTGGTTGATACTTATTTGTTTAATAAGTTTAGGTAGAGAGCTTATGGACGTATGAAGATCAAGGATCTGGTGTAGCTTGAAGATATTATTTTTGAAGTATGTTATCATGTGATGTTCAAGCTCGACAGGATTATTAGGGCGTGTTGATGATATAAGGGTCAGTTATGGGTTGGGACATGTACTTGATCTAATTGATGCATAATATTATTATCTAATTGTGGAGAGGACAAAGACACCACCTATGATAATATTGAGGGTGTTTATTGCATTAGGTGTTGTAGAGTAAGCTGGTGGAGAGTTAGATGAAGAAGTTATGAAATGAAAGATGTGTTGTTGAATTGGAGCAATAAGAGAGTAACTATCTAAACGAGAGCTATTGGTTAATATGACATAGGGCATTCTAGAGAGGGTTGGGGGCATACTCATATAAGTCAAATGATGAATGGTTGCATAGTGGCTCTCGTTGCTAAGGAACAAAGTTTTGAAGAGAAAAGTTGGGTTTGTTGGGTTTAACAAATACATGACATGATACAAAAAATTATGTAAGTTTGAGTTCAAAACACCAAAAGATGTTACGTTAAAGGGAGTAATCTATGAAAATACATTATTTAGATCTTGGTGTTAACTTGTATAAAATATACGAGCAGAATTAGAGATAACATAAACAATTAAATATTTTAAGTACATGAAAGCTTGAGAATTTATAAAATAATCATTTAAATCGTGATTAGTTTTGTAGGATCAAGGTAGAAAATAGTTTTAAAAACTTGATATAGAAGGTCGACTGATTTCAATCAGGTGTTAATGTTTTTATTTAGTGGAGCTAATTAGTTGAGGTGTGTAATGACTTGAGATATTAAACACCACAAAATGAGATAAGATCTAATATTGATAATTGTGAAGAGGGAGAGAGATATGTAGAGCATGGCCTCCAAAAGTTTGTGCACAGCAAATCCCCCCAAACCATATCAGTTCTAATACCATAAAGAGATTTGGTCCTCTATCAACTACTACTATGACAAATCTCACATCACATGATCATATCCCTACAAATTTTGCCAAGCTCAAATGATTTATGCAGCTCTACTACAAAGCTGCATAAAACCAAGAAATGTTAAGGAATTTCCTTGAAAAATGGTTTTGATATGCCAAGGGTTCTTTCTTTCCATGAAAGATGCAAAGAAATGCTGATGGGCATCTCTTTTCCTACCCCTAATAAATAGTTGGATGCTCTGTAGCAAAATATGTAATAAGAATGCTACAGAAAACCTTGGGCTTCATGTCTCAGACAACTTTACAAGATTCTTGAATAACTTTACAACTTACTGCTAGAACACAGATAAAATGCTGAAATCCATCATCCATACAAGCAGTATAATAGTAGGCAAAATGGTTTACATTGTTCTAGTTTATGTAGCATCCATAGTTGTTGCATATCAATTGACCTTAGAATTCTCCACTAGCATGGACGGCCTTCACCGTCTTATCATACTCGTCGTCATCATCATCTTCCTCTTGGTTCTCTTCCTTGCCTTCCTCTTCCTCGAACTCGTCCTCGGTGCCCCCAGTGCCTGGGACAGGCTGCGATGGCTTTGGAGGTGTCCTGGCTTCTGTTAGTATCTTCATGATCTCATCCACCTTCTGCGTGGAGTAGGTAGGAGCATTGTTATCCTTCCTGTAGTACACTGCTTGTGCTGCCTCTGTAAGCTCCCTGGGCAAGTTCTTCAAGAACCAAGGATGGCTTTTGATTTCTCTTATTGTAATCCTCTGCATCACACACCACTCGTTGAGACTCTTCAGAACATATACAAACAGAGAATAGAAGACAGTGACAGTATGAATAACCTTCATTGGATTGGCAACAAAGATCCGGGAGATGAGTTGCTTGCAATCCTGAGATATGTGAACATAGTCTGGTATCTTGTACTGAACGGACATTATTCTCTGCAATCCGGATTTGTAACCAAGCAAACAGTAGATAATTATGTCGGTATGCTATGATAGGACAAATCAAAAAAGATTCCTGTGTGTATTCTTATTGAAACTTGATAGAACTATGTCCAAAGAATATAATACAGTATAAAAAGATGAGTTTGCAACTTTACCCCAATGGTCTTCCTGAAGTTTTTAGGATCCTTTTGGTCCTCAAATGGATAGGCTCCCACTAGCATTACATACAGAGTTACTCCACATGACCATACATCTGCTTGCTACACCACATTTTTCTAGCAAACAATTAGATTTACAAGTAATTTGACAAACAAGCTTAAAATAACATGCAGACTGCTATTTTATAGTCACCGGAGGATAGAAAGAATAGTAAACAGCCCCAAGTATGTGAAACCTCAGCTTTCAGTACTTTACATAATAGGCAAATTTAGAAGCATCAAACCGAGAAACCTAAGCACGCTCTGTGGAACTCTGACATCTTCACCAGGATAAGAGTCTAACTATAATGCTTGCCACACCACATTTTCAAGAACAAAAATATGTTTACAAGTTATTTGGTACACAAGTCAAAAATAACAGGCAGACTGTTGCAGTCACAGAGGATACAAAGAATAATAAACTGACCCAAGTATATGACACATCAGCTTTTAATACCTTATTCAATAGCCCATCTTAGGTGTAACAAAACCAAAAAAGTAATCACACTCTTTTAAGCTCTAATGTGCTGCAGTCACTAGAGGATTAAAAATAATAGTGAACTGAATCAAGTGTGTGATACCTTAGCTTTCAATGCTTTATTCGATAGGCAAGCTTAGATGTATCAAACCCAGAAAACTTATCACACGATGATTTTTATTGTCCTATACCAGACAAAGAGTCTAATTGTAAATTAGCAATTGATTAATCTATGCCATGGTATCCCAAGATTTATTGATTAGTCTATTAACTGTCCACACTCTAATAAAATTTACTGTCCTCACCAGGATAAGAGTCGAGTTGTAAATTGGCAATTGATTAGTCTATGCCATGGTATCCCTGGTGAACAAAGTAGACATGGGCCCAGAACATTCAAACATCCTTCCCTGATGTGTTTCATAAAGTCAAATAATGAAGACCACACTGATGCGGTTATCCACAAACGAACAAGCATTTAGCGACCAACAATAGCATAGATGTCAACCCTATAAACTTAAGCTATTGAGAATGATCCAATAACTCCATCAGAAAGTTTTACTATAGTTTCTTATCCATATATGACTTCAAGAAACATTGAATGTAATGTGCATTCAATTTGGTCAACAGTTCAAGTAAATCATATTAAATTCGCATTCAATTCTTCTTGGAATCATGAAGTTAGAGTTTCTATGTTGATTGTCTTTTAGGTAATTAATTAATCAGGAGAAAAACATCAATTAGCACTAAAAATAGCACCTTCTAAAAAATAAAATTAATAATTCATGAATTATCTAACATATCAGAAATTAATAGCAGACAAGTATGTACTGATCGGTATCCCTTGGTTGCTTCTCTCCCTTTTTTTTTTCTTTTTGCACAAGCAGAAATTCTAGAATGGATCATTGATGGCCACAACAACAATTAGGCATATGTCACATCTTGGACTTGGACACAACTCATTTAGGGTTCCTAATAGTCTGGCCAAGCCTTTGCTCTATAAAATTCAAGCTTTACCACACTCGCATAGAAAAAGGTGCTCCAATTGGGCAGCCCGAGAATGAAGAATGTTAATCATAAGTCTAGTAACTAGAACTCCAATGGACTTTCTATCAATGATTCGATAGTGACTAAATAAATACCTTGTTTCTTAAAGAAAAAACAGAATGAATCACCTTTTTTTTTATCAATCTCATTGTCCCAATTTAAAATTTCCATTTCCTCTATTCTGAGTCGTATGTGATCCCATATTAGTAGTTCCTATAGTGGAGATGCCTGATGCATAATCCACTCGAAGCAATTCAGCACCATTGGTTTCTCTTCTGTTTTTTGTTCTCATCTGGTGGTTCCTATCGTTGAGATTAATTCCTTGTACCGCTTGGTAAAGCTATGATCAAATTGATGGCACTGGCAACTACGTTTGAGGCATGACTACAGAATATCTCGATGACAAGACAACGCAGAAATGTATATATTTACCCCCACAAATTCTTATGTAGCCTATATTTCCTTCTAAATATTTAGATTATCCCGTCAACAATAATTACCAATAAACTCCAATTAATCACTGCCTATTACGGTTATTAATCTCTAAATTATAAAATTTTTAATACAAAATGTAACCCTTATATGTCTACAAATTATTTTTTCTATTTCTTTTATTCTTGCATGTTTTTTCTTTTTTTTTCTGTTTTCACATACAATTTGAGCCTGAAAGAAAAATATAGTTCTCGAAATTATAATAAATATTGACAAAAAAAAGTTAGTGGCTTAGATATTATAAAAGGGTTGAAGCTTGTATATATATTAATCCATATGATGAGTACATATGTTAATCGATATTTCATTATCATTAAGCTAACAATCAAGAATATTTATAAATTATCTAAAATCACTACCGTTAAAAGAATAATCATAAACATGTATATATATCATCGCAATGTTGCCAATGAGAGAATAATTGATCAAAGATGCTACGTCAAAAATCTTTTTGAGATGGTGACTAAGGTCTACTCCACTTGGATGCTTCATCAACAAGCGTCCAATGTGAGTGGGGCCTATCCCGCATAGACTGATTTGGAGACATCCCCATCGCTTCAAATTAAATAAATTCCACCATTTGACGGGGATCGAGACAGACACGACTGCACTAAGGACGCACCGCGCGTGGGCGAGGGCCCCCGACACGAATCTTGAGGCGGACCCATGCCTAACACGACACGTGTCCGCCATCTCCCGGTCACAAGACGCAGTCAGTCCTCTTCTTCTCCACTTCAATTTTAGAGAGAGAGAGAGATATATATATATATATATATATGTATTATAGATAATAGTAAAGAATACTTCCAATTAAAATAGATGTGCAATTATTAGAAAGATAATTATAATGAGCGGGTAAACAAGTAAACGAGGGAGGAGGGGCGGAGTTACCTTTCCGTCGTACTCACGGCGGGAGAGGACCTCTGGGGCGATGTAGGCCGGCGTCCCCACCGTGGATTTCGGCCTCGAGTGCAGCAGCGACGACTGTGGTTGAGAGTAGAGGAGATTATAGTGGCTTTGAGCTTGTTTAAGAATCGAAGAGAAAGAGAGGGGGGGCACCTTGGAGTAGCCGAAATCGCAGATCTTGAGGCGCGGCGCCGGGCTTCCGTCGAGCAAGGTGTTCTCCAGCTTCAGATCCCGATGGCATATTTGCTGAGGCAATTCGCGTCGAATTAGCCCTGATATGAATCTTTATCTTTGAGGGAAGAAAATGCTGAATTTGATGGCGACTAGTACCCGGAAATGACAGTAGCTGACGCCGGAGATGAGCTGCTGGAAGAAATACCTGGCCTGCAAGAAAGAAGTCGATGCAATCGCCCGGATTTAACTGATTTCTCGCGGAATCTGTGAGGGGAGATGGGAGAAGTGGAGGAAGTAGGGAACCTCGTCCTCGCTGAATCGTCCGGCGTCGCAGATCCGCTCGAAGAGTTCCCCGCCTGCGGCGTACTCCATCACGATCGCCAGATGCGTCGGCGTCAGCACGACCTAAAAGATTCCCGAAGCGGATCAGAACAACCAACACAGTTAGGAGAAGGAAGAGAAAAAGGGGACCGATCGGGGGTTTCCACCAACCTCCTTGAAGCGGATGATGTTGGGATGGAGAAGCGACCGGTGGTTGACGATCTCCCTCGCCACGTTCTCATCGATCTGCTCCACCCCACCCCACCCCACCCCAAAAGATGTACATCACGATCAATCTAGTGAATCGAAGAGGAAAGAAGAGATCGGATGCGATGGAGCTGGCTCACCCGGTGGCCTCGCTCGATATACTTCATGGCGACGAGCTCCTTGGTCTCCTTATGGCGCATCAGCTTCGCCACCCCGAAGTTCCCCGAGCCGATGTCCCGCACCACCTCGTACTTCTCCATCCTCCCTTCCCTCCCTCTGCTCCACCGATCGCCTCTCCTCTTCGGGCGTCTCGATATCGAAGCAAGCGCGCAAAGCTTGTTTCGTCGTTCCGACAGCAGCAGCCGCGCAGGTACCTTTCTTCTCTCTCTCTCTCTCTCTCTCTCTCTCCGTCTTCCTCCTCGCAACTCGGGTGGAAGGCCGTTTTCTCGATAAAGGGGAGGGTGAAATGGACGCCGGAATAAAAGATACGGCGTGGATACTAAACGGATCGGATCTTTTATTATCGGATTCAGGTTTGTATCGGAGTGGGTAAAATATGCATCACACTACCATATTAATGTTCTATATATAAGACATAATTAGTGGTATAGAAATATAATAAGATAAAGTTCATATGTACTTTAATGAAGGTGGTTATTAACCATAACATATAGTCAAAGATAAATTGGACTATCATGTTATTTAATTAGACTTCGAATAAGAAAATATGTATAGTAGTTAGATCTCAATTCGAATTAGAATAAGGTAAGATCTAAAGCATTATTCCTTATCCAGAACAATTTATCATGTCTCGAACACCGACATGTGGCGCTAATGTGTCGAATTGATATTGAATGAGATGCATATTTGAAATGTTTCATTGATATTCTTGACAATAATAATTAATTTTGGTTTATCTAATGACCAATTCAACGAGATACTATATCTATTTCAAATAAATGTTAAACTTTAATCACAAAGATGAATAATAAATAGTGAGAAAGAAGTTAATTGTATTATTTTTTGCATGTATGGACTTTGAAAAGTGATTAATTGTATATTTTCTTGTGTCGGAACTTTAACCATACAGAAGAATAATAGTGAGAAAGAAGTTAATTGTATTTTTTATATAGCCTATATTTCCTTCTAAATATTTAGATTATTATCGCTTCAAGAAAACCATTTGGAAATTGAAATATAAAGAGTCAAAAGGGAGAGGAAATAAACCAAATGTCAACATCTTGAAAGCAATTGTCATAAGGAGGTCCAATTCAGCATCATTTCTTTTTTATAGCTTAGTCTAATTTTCCGGGTCGTCATGATTGAAATTTCAATGCCGATCTTGACTTTTTGGTCCATTTCAGATAAGTGCATGCATGGGTACATACTCATGAGTCATGGCCATGATTTATATATGTGCAGGATAGAGTTATACAGATAGAAAATTCAACAAAGCAAAACAAAAAAAAATATATATATATATAACCAAAATGGTGTTCCTTTAATGCAAAAAATTTAAATATTACGTTCCAGGTCATAATTAAAAGCTCAGAAAATACTTTACAATTTCATAATATTAGCTAGTAGTCATGAATATAATGAGAAAATCTTATATCCATTACATCCAATACATATTGATAGAAAAAATATAATAAATCAGTTGTTGCATGTCATTACCATGTAAAGCTTATAGGAGGAAAAAAGTCTAGATGACCCCACATCCTTCTGTCCACGTGGATAAGAGTCCAATAAATAACTCGAATTAGTTACTGAACCATCTTATTATGAAATATTTATAAAAATATTCTTGATAGCTCGGGTCAATTATCAAACTACCTTATTCTACGAAATATTCATATGAATATTTTTGAGGTCCAATGGACAATTAGAATCGATTACGAACTATTTCTCCTATAAAATATTTATAGGAGTCTAGAGGGTAGCTTGAGTCGGTTACATACTGCCTCCTCCTCTATAGAATTTTTATATAATATTTTATCTTAAGTTTAAGAACACATCCTCAATCCTCAGTTTGGAAGAAAAAAAAAATGAAATGAACTTTATACTAATTTGAGCGTCAAAAGATTTAACCGAAGAAGCTCCTCCCGACCCTGATCTTAATATAAGTAATGACTCAATTGAAGCAACCTCTGTTTCAAACGACTCCACGCATATCGATCGGGTTCACGTCGTATTAATAAAAACATTAACGATATTTTTTCCTAGCACATATATTCATGTATACATCGCATTGTTATAAACTGATTTAGTTAATTTTGCAAAGTGTTGCATAATATACTTTGTCATATTTGCATGAGGCTCATGCGCTGAATTGGCGTCAAATACAAGCCTAAAAATTAAATTATTTATGAACATTAAGCTAACTCAACAACCATATTATGTATTTACGAAAAAAAATAAATTAATTTAGGTTGGAAAATATTACATATTTTTTTACTTTTATTTTACATCGACAACAAATATAAGGATCATGTGATACCCACTAAGCATAATCGAAATCTCCTCACAGACTCACCTAAATGTGATGATTGTACTGCTTATGAAGAAATCTAATGCAATATCAGTACCTTAGAAGAATATATTCCATGCCATAAAGATGAAAATTCTCGAGAATCCAAAGTCAAAATCATTGCGACTCTCTCTCTCTTTCTCGTGGAATGTATCTTTTTAGGATTCTTAATTGAAGGGGCACAAATAAAAATCTTAAGATGACATGCCATGTCAGTACTTGTGGCCACGAGTAGTACAAGCATGTGAGCTGTTCTAAAGATTCGTAGGGGGTGCGTCGAGTCACGCACACACGCATACACGTACGTGATGGACACATCATTAGGGCAATCGGACAAATTGTCAGGTTTGATCCCTAATAATTTATGAAACTTTGTACATTAATTTCTATTTATTTATTTATACTATGTCTGGTACGAATTTAGTATGTTTAAGGTTTTAATTATATTTAAGGTATATTAAGATATTATAATCGAATATTATCTTAGTATTATAATTAAGGTTTTTTTTATTGTCTTCTAGTGGAATTTTAGGGATAGATTTGAATAAAATAATAGATATCCATCGTGCTTATGATTACTTTAATCCACACTTTATTCTCTTACACCATGCTTTTGAATTTTTTTCATATTTTATATAACAATCGTGCTTTCATAGAGTCTCTAAATAAACAATAAGCCCACTAAAGGAATCTCGATATTTTGAAATGGTTAGATAGCTATGCCATTTATCCTTTCATTTCGGGCTGATTTCTCTTCTAAAACATATGTATAAGAGTTTGCATATCAAAAGATACACATGAAACATAAATTATATTTTTTTTTTTACAAAAATCAAAGAAATTTACAATAAATTATCAATATCTTTACAATATATGTTATATATATATATATATATATATATATGTGGAGAGTAAATTAATTAATTATGAGTTGAGACAATTAGCCCCACAAAAGCACCAGTCCTGATGGTGGGTCCTGCTTCACATGGCTACAATACCATCATGGGTATCAACAGCCCCAACCACTCTCCAAAAAGCCTCATTATTTTGGTACATCAAATGATGAGGAAGCTCAATGTGACAATGAGGTGCATGGGAATGGATATTGAAATAAAATGAGATAATATTTGATGAATGAAATCAGAAGGATAGGTCTGTGCTAAAAGTATTTAATGCGAGGTATACATAAAGACTCAAATAATAAAAAGAATAATGCTTCCCATGACTAGTTTTTGATATACCCTACCAAACATCTATTTGATGATAATTCATAATTAGTGGGTTGGATGGTACACACAAAGACAAATAAGAGCAAAAAGAGTAGTATATACCACACTCATTTTATAGTATACCCAATTAAAAATTCCACAGCTGTGTCATATATATCTTTTATAATAATAGTTGGTGGAAGAAATCAAAGAGAATAATTCAACCACATCAAAAGGATTGAATGATAAAAAGGAAAAAGGTATTTGGTAACAAATATGCCACTGAGTAACATCCACATGGCTTGCTTATAACTACTTCATAACTAGTTCATCAATTAGTCAACTATGAGGGATAAGTCACACACAAAAATAATAATATAAGAACTATGCTGGACAAATCATTAGATTCAGGAACATTTGTGTAATTCCTAATTAGTTCTTAAAGATCAGACAGACATTCATTCAACCAAGCAAAGCTGGTCACAAGAACAGTTCAACAACTCCTCAAGCTTGATGGATAGAATTCTTATATCTACAATAAAAGTCAGTTGAATGAAAAGTAAAGTAAGCTAAAGAAAAAAAGATTTGTGGCCTATCAAAGTGTAACCCATAACTAAATTCTATTAGTATACTGGCTATCTTTAGTGAAAGCTTAACTCCACTGCAACACTCCTCCTCCAATGCTTTATTGTTTCCAAGTTCTACCTGGACAAAGGCAGGAAGGTCCAAGTAGAACAACTTTTGGATGGAGTAATGTGTGTTCGCTTTCTAGTTGGCATGGGGAGGAGGACTGAGGAAGCTGGACCTCTTCATGGCTGATAACCTGCAAAATAGCTGATGCCATGTACAAAAAGCTACTGAAAGCAGTGTATGTCACCAACATGTTTATAAGGTACTGCAGTCTGATAAAATAAATTAGTGTGACATGGTCCTACAGCTATCATTTAATCACTTGGTATGAACTGTGACACACAATGTGATCGATATTTCTTTACCCCAGGAAACTGCTTTATTCGGTAGCACTGGTAGTTGTAGCATAGCATATTTGTATTCAAAGACATCAAAATCGACATAGGATCCAAATAAGACCAGACAAATTTCTAAAAGTGTCAGCAATTATGTTTGATTGGCAAATACAAAAACGATAATTGCATTGTTAGTCGGGATATTATGGCTTGTTGCTATTTTGCATCATTAACATCAATATCCAAGAACCAAATTTTGGATGATCTTTGATGGACCCAACTTTGGGCCCAAATTCTACTAAGCTCAGATTTAAGGCCCAGTTATGGTCCAAGTCTTGCCTGGTCCAGCCCAATCACATGGTCTACAAGCTCCATAGAAAATTGTCCATTTCATCCTCTTATGTCATCTCATCCATTCATTAGATCGAATCAAATCAACTTTTCGATATTTATTATATTTGAAATATTCAATTTGGGGGATGCTTGAGATGATAAACGGAAATGGCACGAATGGTTTTGAAGAACATTTGTATAGTTTCTATGCAGAATACCCTACATAAAATTTACATAGAATTTGCATTCTATCGATTTGTTACGTCACAAGGACCACGGGTAGTTTGATACATTTACGTCACACATCTTATCTTTTATAATTTTTAACTAGGGATATCTCATACATTTTGACTAGGAAAACTACCCTACACAAAGCTCAATGATAAGAATACTATGTCCTGAAAACCTAGCTTCATAGAAACATAGGAAGATTTGGATGAAACATGTACATGCTAATACACAGTAGCACATGAACCACAAATGTTTGTAAGCTACACATGTAACATCTAATACACTTGTTAGTTCCATGTATATGGAGTTGTTAATGAATTCATGTATCATGTAACAACATCTAATACACTTGGTCGCATGCATGTGCGCGTGCACACAGAATGCTTAGCTACAGAATGAACAAGGATATGTCATGACTAATGATTTAAGGACCATGGCCAAGAGTAGGAGATCATTTTGTCTCCTCTTCTTTTTCAGTTAAAATTGACCAGTTTGTATATCTACAGGTGTATAGAAGAAGAAATCAATAATACCAATCATATCCACTAATATATTTTCTTCACAAAAGAAGGTAAAATTGAGTTAAAATAAGTCTGCTCATGTATAATAAAAATAAGCACACTTAAATGTAGCATGATTGCAGAATTTCCTTTTATCAGAATGAATATAAATATTTGAATCAAAACAGAAAATTTGTCATGTTCCCTGTGCAATTTTTGTGTGTGTGTGTGTTTTTGATGGAAACAGTAACAATACGCAACACTAAGAATCAAATATCAAATGTTGCAACTTTTAAATGATTGAAAGATCCTAGTAATTCATCACTCTAATGCCTGCACATCTTTTCTGCCGAAGAGTTGACGACAAGTTTTTGAGTTAAAATTGAATGATGCCCTTTCAATTCGACTGCTTTTATGCTCAAATTGCTATCTTATTATGATTTTGTTCTTCCACCAAACATAGATGGAATCTGCTTGCAGAAACGATGTTTATCGATCAAGGAACTTCAATTTACACACGGATGAGAACAAGTAGGAAATGTAGAAGAAAAGCAAAGAACCCTAAACCCTGACAAACCAGCACCACCAGGAAGGCCAAAAACCAACCTTTTTTTGTTGATTTCAAAGCGCGGAGCCACAGAACGGGCAGAAGCGGAACTGCGGATCGACGACGCGGCTGCAGGAGTCGCAACGGAGGGCCTCGAACAATCCGTTTCTGCCAGCGCCGGCGCGCTCATCGTCGTGGAGGGGAAGCGAGTGAGGGGAGAGGAAGGAGCAGTCGCGGCAGTAGAAGGAGGGGTCCTTACCGGGCCAGCGCCAGACGGGAACGAAGAATAGCTTGAGGACCTTCTCGTACTCGACGAGGTCGGCGGTGGATCCGCATCGGAGGCACCGCCCCGCTCCCTCCTTCAGCACCCGCCCCACCTGCTGCTCGACTCCCCCGACGAAGAAGAAGAACATCCTTCCTTCGATTCTTCTACAGACGACTCGATCGATGGATGGATTCTCGAGCAATGGATGTGTAAAGGGCGAGAGAGGACGCGAAGAAGTCTGCAGTGTATTCTGGAGTTCTCTATGTTTTCTTATTGTCGTTAATTTATTCCCTGTTGGCAAATCAATTAGACACAAATTTTGACTTTATTTATTTATTTTTAAAAAAAATAAATCTGACAGAAATTAACTATCTATATAAATTATATAGTATATAATCTCATAAGAAACTACAAATATTTGTAACATTAAATATATATTTAATTTTAAAGTATCAATCTTGCAATAGAGATATAGCAAGATTCAATAATTATAATTTAGATAATAATATATTTCATAGATAATTCAACAATAATAAAATTTTATATAATTATTTTTTAAATAATTTGGGTCATTCTTTTCTTTTTGTTGTAAATGATAAATGATGAAGGCACCTACATTATATGTAATGTTTATATTTTATATTTATATCTTTTATAGTTTGAGTTAATTGCTTGTGATTATGCTCAACTGTGGCTATGCAATAGGAAGATCGATCATAATTTTTTACCACTTTTTATTTTTTGGTGGAGAAACATGTCTTTAGATCTTTGTAATCTTGTATCCTTCCAAATATTAAGGATATTTTTTTTTGTATCCGTTCTTTGACTTAATACAAAATTATATATTTTTAATTATGATCTACCTTTAACCTCACATGATTATATATATATATATATATATATATATATATATATATTACCTCACATGATTTTATACTTTGTATATTTTTTTGACTTAATGTAAATATTTTCTTAATTGATGGAATGTCATTATGATTACATTCTTGTCTCAATGCAATCAGTTCATTGAGTGCTTCAACCAGTTCATATATTGATATATAACATACTTTGCCATATAATTTCTTGCAATAAATATTACTTTGTTTGGGACTACCAAATTTTTTTCAACAAAATGCCATCGCTAGAGATTTCTAAAAAGGATTGAACACCATGCACGCTTCACCTCAAAAATCAACAGATACAAGATCACAAAAAGAAAGAACTCAACACACCACAAAATTAGTGGGTTTTTTTTTCCAACTACAGAATGATTTATAATATGACTTACAGCACCAGGATTATGCAAATTAAAAAGATACAATCACAAAGATGGACGAAAAGTCAGATGACTCGGTAGGTGCAACTCAAACTAAATCACTGCCGAAAAGATCGGGTTGTCCGGTTTGGACGGGCAGATGAGCCAGAACCAAGTGGGGGGAAATCATTCTGATATGTCTCGAAGGGGCTATTTATTGTCGACTTGATTGGTTTTGATTGCTCATCACGGACATCTTGGTTTTGATTATTCTGATGTTTATGGATTTTTGAATTATGTGCTGCTGGAATCGATGAACTTTGACCTTGGTTCTGCTGCACTGGGACTGCTTTAGGTGGACACCGAAGGGGTTCAAGATTCTGCAAATCTGGTTCCGAGGAGAACTTATACGGGAGCTTACTATCATCCATTTTCCTGAATGTAATAGAAATCCTGCAAGACAATATTACTACAAGGGGTCAAAACCATAAAAAAAATATAGCATTTAGTCAGTTCATGTCATTAGGATAGAAGGAACGTTGACATTTGATAATCTAACTTTACCTTTTAGAGGGAACGGCTGGTACACAATGTTTCGCAACATCAGCAGCATTTCCATTTAAAATTAACACAGACCTGCAAGGATGCCCACTTGTTACTTATGTTGCTAAGAGAAGCATAAAGGATGTTGATGAAATTTGATAATAAAATAATAAAACCAACAAGAGATTAACATAACACAATTTAAAAAAAAAAATATATTTTTAAGTAGAATATGCTAGATAGAATTCATAAAAAACAATTTGCAGCGGTATACATAAAGAACAATTTGAGAAATTAATATCATTTTGGTATACATACCCAACAGGAAGAGGAATCGCAGTGGAACCAGAGAATTCTCCTGGTCCAAGTACCTTGAGCTCTGTTCCAAATAAAATCTGACATTCTGATAGGAAAGAAACTGTGCAAAACGGTCGGACAAAATCATGGTGATCAATGTGAGGAGGGATGCAATCATGCTTATCATATATGTTGACGATGCAACTGTCAGGTATGCATGTAGGCGGAAGAACATGCCATGCCACCATTCTTTTGATCATCAATTTCAGTAGAGGAGGAATGGGATCGACTTCCTCGTCTCGTATTATACCTGGAGGGTTCCCATGCTTGTCCTACAAATTAAAAATTAATGATTACATCACAAGAAAAGAAAAAAAAGTAACCATAAGTTACAACGAGCGATATGTATTTACCACTGCATAGTTATAGCAGCAGCCAAACTGAATCGTCACACGCCCTTTCCCACGCATCCATTTCCTCGGCTCTGAATAGGTTCGTTCTGAACAAAAAAATATTTGTACCAATATGATAAGCATACACAAATTACCCTACAATACAATTCGCTGAAACAAAAACAAAGCAGATAATCATAAAATACAAAACATCATGCAATACAAAACTTCGATGGAACAGTATTAAAATTGACAGAATTAGTAAACAGTAACTCATGTACTTGATATATAGTGCAATTAACTAAGAATGCAATACAAAACATCATCCAAGACATTCTGTTCCATGAAAATGTATTTGTACTTAAGTTGTATGCTTTACAAAATGTTGATGCACAGTATCAAAATAGACAGTAATTAACTAAGTTGTAATATACTCTGCTCCATCCTGTAATTAACTAAGTTGTATCAAAATTGACAGAATCAGTACACAGTAACTCATGTACTTGATATCAGAAAAACATAAAACCTATCCTGTAATCAAATAATTAACTGTCCATAGTGCATACTACAATATGAATAGAAGACACCAATGTTCTTTAAATAATATTTGACCAAATTTTGGTTTCCATTATCAAGTGGTCAGTAAAACTTTGATGCAAACTTCTTCTGTGAATGTTAATACTTTCAAATGTCCACCAACATGCTATTACAAAATCAGATACTTTGCAAATTAAATCCACAGTAGAAAGAAAAAAAAAAATCAAAATTTAAAGGAATAACAGTAGAAATTATTTGTACCTCTAAGCATCCCCTTCCTTCCTTTCTCCTGGAAATCATAGATGCAGTCGACGATCCGTCGCTGCTCAACCGCGCTGAACACTCCGGCATGAAGCTCAAGCCCCTCCAGCACATTGATCCACTTGCCATTCACCTTCTCCGTGTACTTGAAATCTTTCTTCCTCTTCACCAAGGATAACCTAATCGACTCCCGCTGTTCCCTAGGCAGAGTCGCCCTTTGGTTCGACGAGGTCCCTTCCTCTTCGCATCCGAGCTGCCCGGGCGACTTATCAGCAGTCCCGCCACCACCCTCCGGGATGGACCGGATCTGCCGGCGAGCCTGCTGCCCCCGCGACGCCGGTGAGCTTCCCACGTCGAGCCTATTCAACTTCCCTGAAGAGAAAAAAAAAACATTGAATCGAATCAAAATCTAACCCTAAAGGAAACAAACGGGAGAGGGAAGGGGCAAACAATCACCGGCAAGATGACCGCCAGAGATGCTGGAATTTCTTCCCGACATCGATCGAGATAGAAGCGCAGAGAGAGAGAGAGAGAGGAGAGAGAGAGAGAGGGGGCGGACGGTGGTCGCCACCTGACGATTTATAGAAGAGAGGAAGGAGATGCTGAGTCCGACTCGGGATGTGTGGAGCCGAAACGGAGTCCCAAAACACCACTGGATCGATCGAACTCCCAACCCGATCCAGTGTTGGAATCGGGTAGACATTGACGGGTCCGATGCCGACTCGGAATAGGCAAATCGGGTATTTTCCTGTCATCCACACCGATTCGGTTTTGGATTCGCCTCACGCGCATCGTCTCAGGAAACACGCACGCTTTTATACCCCTTTTTTGTGCGGCATGCGAATTCCCACTAACCTGTCGCTGATTGGTTGAATCCGGGTACCCCACTGCGGGGCCAGATCTCCCTCCAATAACCAATCGGGTGAGACTTGTGGCTGACGCCAAGAAGCTGCGTTTTCTGATGTCAGCTCAGACGGTAAGGGAAATATCTTGCCTGTTCTGGTTATACACGCAATCCGAGAACAAAGTCTCTCTAAGTGGTCGGCGGCTAATCCGGGCTCACCTCTCTCTCTCTCTCTCTTTATATATATATATTATTATATTAATAATTTATTATGAATCAATATATTATTATGATTCTAATGTATATTAATTCAAGAGGAACTTATATATTATATTTTTTAAATATAAAAATTATTTTAGACATAATTAAAATCATAAAGAGTTAGATGATCCATAACAAAAATTATAAAAGTTAAAATAATTTTTTAATATTTAAATTATACATATTATTATATTAATAATTTATTATAAATTAATATATTATTTTATTAATAAGTAAGAATTAAACTGAATCTTAACTCTCTCTCTCTCTCTCTCTCTCTCTCTCTCTCTCTCTCTCTCTCTCTCTCTCTCTCTCTCTCTCTATATATATATATATATATATATTAGTTATCAGCTATGTTGATGATGAAGTTGTTGGAAGTCAACTTTCTTCAGCAGCATTTCTGGAGAAACTTGAAATGAAGGTGCACTTCAAAGCTAAATTGGACAAACAATCTTTGTTTGCAGTCATCTTTTTTATATTTTGTTTCTTATTTCAGGGACATGATCATGGTTTGACCTTTTGTTTAATCATTTTGAATGAATATGGAGAATGGGCTGAAGTATTGTCATCAAGACCAATTTACATTAGCAATCTTCAAAAGGTACTTTTGTGGCTCTTGTGAAATCTATTAATTGAATCAATCTGCATAGGATACAGGAATTTATCACAGATCTCCCCAGCAGCATTCTTTACTGCCAAATCTGGTTATAACTTGCTGATGATGGGAGGTGTTCAAATCTCATCAACATGCAATATGGTCCACTGAAGTCCTTCCTTGCCTAAACTTGCATTTCTGGTAAGCTTATAAATGATATGTTTTCATGGTAACAACAAGCAGAAGTATGCAGTAATGGAGAAATAAAATAGGTATCACCTCCTTTTGTGTGGATTCCTTTGCCAGCAAGTGGTCACAATACAGTTCTGGCAAGTTTGGGTTTTTGATTTCCTTCATTCAGTGTTTGCCTTGCAAGGTTTACAAAAGATTGCAATAGGAACTTCTGCAAACATAAATGTTAAGACATTGAGGGCATATTTTCTGCAGTGATCCCAAGGAAAAAAAATTCTTCAATAACTTAAGAAACTTGATATACATTTAAGAGGTATGGGATGATGCTGCACTTACAAGTAGATCTATCTGATGTAACTCTTAGATAATTTTCGGATCTCGGAAATGATCCAATGCAGCCACCCTTTTTCTCATCAAAAAAGAAAATTTTGTTGGTAGTTGATCAATTGAAAAGAAATGCTTCTGTCCTGATAAAGCAGCACATCCATGGAATGAAACAAAAGCCATGCACAACCAGAAACTAGAAAGTAGAGCATTCATCCACTAATGGATAGCAAAACATTGCAGCTGAATGTGGTCTCAAGGCACAACCAGGCAAAGTGCTCCACTGTCAGAAAACCATGTGATCCCTAACTTGGTTGAGATCAATGCCACAGGATGATCCATAGTATTTCTAGCATTCAAATTTTGTTTGACCCTACCAACCAGCCAACCATTGCATTCAGAGACCTTTTATGCTTAGTGGAAATACTAGTTTCATGTACTTTCCATGAAAGCAATGCTGACAAAGGTTATCAGAGGAGAATGCAGTAATTTAACCATTCTGAACACTTGATTTCTAAGTTAAGCTCTTCCAATCTCTCCTGAGTCGGATATTCTTCATCTTCTTTCCACCTGAGAAATGTAGCTTCTCGATGAAGCATATTTTGAGGCCATGACCATACCGACAACTTACCTTGCATTGAGCATGTAGACAAATAGGAAGGATACGAAGCAGAACTAAAATATCTACATGATGGTTCTTAAAAATTGGTAATTGGTAGAATTTACATTCCAATGAAAAACCATTCCTATGTTGCCAGTTCACTGCAAATTTCTTGTTTTCAGTCTTCTTCAATGCACATTATGGGGTCCTATATGTTGTGTCGAGCATTAGTAGTAAACTTGGGAAATTCTTCCTTATGACGTCAAATATGTTGTAATTAAAAGGAGATAATATACTCTTGAATCAGTAGGATTTTTTCATAACTTATAGGCTCCATTTATTTGGATAATGACAAAGCATGAGGCAGAAATACTATGGACTACATGCATGCAAGAGTAGCATTGTAATACAGTCCTTTCTGTACTAGTTAATAAACTGAGTAAGAAGGTGCAAGTTTCACCTGGAGATTTTATTCCCAACAAAAAAATTAATTTGGCATTTAATTCAAAACAACTATACCTCAGAAGTCATTTGTTAGTCTGATGAATTAAGAGCGCCAAGATAGCCAAACTAACCTGATTTTTCACAAGCAAAACGAACCGGGAAAGCTAAATCAAAGGCATGAAAACTTCATTATTGATAATCACTTTTGGTCAGCATAAAAATTTCAACTACTTGATGCAGTGAGAATAGCCAGAGTCGTGGACGATTTTGTATACTATAAGTCAATACAGAAGTTCATGTTCAACAGTGTGCATATAAGCCAGGTTAGGATTGAGAAACCATGAAGATGCAGAAACAGATTTCGTAAAACCCCACACCACAACAAGCTAATTGTCTTGCTTTCTCCACCTTGAAGGCCTATTAACGTTGGTATTGCCCTCATGGCCACTGCTATCACCCGATTCAATGATCTCCAGTGGTTTTGCGTTCTCCAGAGGGCTGTTTCTGTAGGTTTCGTTGGTTTGTCGTTCCTGAAATGTTTTCGTAATAAAAGAAACACACCAATTCTCAAGTGAAATGATAAAGTGAGCATGATAAATATCTTTAGTAAACGACATATTTTGTTTGGGATCACACAAAATGACATCTTGATCACATGCTAGCATCATTCATGAGGAAAATATGTAATATAAGATAATGAAAATTGAATTGGGTGCCATTATGATCATCCATGAGTAAGAGAATGATTTTAAGTGAATGTACAATTGATTGTGGCACAGGTTATGCACATGGTATTTCAGAGGTTAGAAACACATCTAATAAGACCGCTATGACCATAAAGAAAAAGTATTCCTAGAAGTTAAAAGGCAATATTATAGACCAAAAAAGAAAATAACATTATTGCTGCTGGATCGTAATAGTATGAACTCAACTTACATCTCGGTAAGGAAAATCATTAACTTCAAGCATATGTATCACATGTCCCATCTTTGGCCGCTTTTGTGAATCGGGATCTATGCATCGAAGTGCCACTAAAAGAGCCCTTTTCAACGCCCTTGAAGAAGGTTTCTCAAGCAATTTAGGATCCAAAACACCTTCGGAATTACGATTGCTGACCATTGTCTTGATCCATTCAATCAGGTTAACCTGAAAAGCTACTCGTCAGCCTGCAGAAAATAATCAAGTATTAGGTGACTTCCAGCATAAAGACTCCCAACACTAACCTCTCCTGTTGGCCTGTTATAGTCAACTGGGTTTCGACCAGAAATTATCTCCATAATGAGAACCCCAAAACTATATACATCACTCCTCTCATTCAACATGCCAGTGCTGGCATACTCAGGGGCTACATAACTACAAAGACACAAACGGTGGGTCATCAATCTCAAATTTCACACCACCAATATGGCACAATGTAGGCATGAAATTCATAGCTATTATGAGTTTAGAAGCAACCCAAATGTTCCCATCACCCGTGTCGTTACATAGTTCCTCTCTGACCCCAAGAGCTTTGCGAGCCCAAAATCTGAGACCTTTGGATTCCAGTACTTATCGAGCAAAATGTTACTCGATTTAATGTCCCTGTGAATTACCTTTGGTTCGAGCCCCTCATGCAAGTACATCAACCTGCACAAGCATCGGTCTCAGTGAACACTGAACAAGTATATGATCAAATAAGCAAAGGTAACAATCAGCATTTCTTCTATACCCTTTTGCTGTTCCAAGAATGATGTTCATACGTATCTCCCAAGTAAGAGGGCTACAGCGTCCCACACCCCCATGAAGCCATTGATCCAAGTTCCCATTGTCAGCATACTCATATACAAGAATCCTAAGAAGCAACACGACAAGAAGATTGGGAGTCATTTCATTTCTAAGCAATCCCCTGAAAGAACATGCATTCTTCTTGCAAATCTATGACTGACTTCCCGTGTTGTCAAACTAACTAAAAACCTAAAGAAACAAGAAGGTGGATGCGATACCTGTGAGCGCCTTCCACACAGTAACCCAGTAACCTCACTAAGTTCTTGTGTCGCACGCGGCCAATTGCCTCCACTTCAACCGTGAACTCCCTCTCAGCTTGGCCTCTATCGACAAAGACGAAATGTCAGTGGAAAGCACACCTAAATCAACAGCAATTTCCGGCATGCAACAAGAACCAGACTGAATCATTCATTTAGATCAACATGCAAAGCAGGACATTTGCCTTGGCACACTAAAGATGCCATTTTGCTTGGACATTTTTGATACTTGGCGACCATTAACACTGGTTTTTTAATGAGAGTGAAGAGAACACAAGAAGTGGCAGGCAATCAGAGATACCTGTTGTTGAGCAAGTTCTTCACTGCGATCTGAGTGGTGTCCTGCAGTACTCCATGGTAGACAATGCCGTAGCCACCTTCCCCGATCACATTCTCATCGGCGAACATGTTGGTGGCCACCTCAAGCTCCCTGAGAGTGTACCAGTGTCCCCATCCGAGATGCGACACCTCCGGAGCCCGGATCGAGGCGTGCTCCGCCGACCGGCCTTCTACCCCGCCGCCGCCACCACCGCCACCGCGCTCTGGGTACATGATCCTGTGGCCCTTCCCGATTTCAATGTGGATCTTTTGCTGCTCGATCGGGCTCTCCTCCTCCAAAGCCGGCGTCAGCAGGGCCTGCCGCTCGATGGACGCTGACGAGGGGGGGTCGGATTCCGGGAGCGGCTTCCGGAGGATCTCACCGAGCGGCCGGGCGGCCGACGAGCGGGAAGAGGGGTCGACGCGGATTTCCTGGATTTCCTTGGAGACGATCGGGATAGAGGCGGTCGGAATGGGGCGAGGTGATGGGGTGGGCGGACCGTGCCTGGAGGCGAGCCAGAGGGAGATGAGGAAGAGGAGGAGGACGAAGGCGGCGCCGACGCAGATTCCGACGACGACCCACATGTGGAGGCCGAAGACGGCGGTGCGCTTGGAAAGCTCATCGTTGAGGAGCGGCGGGCTGCCGACGCCCGACATGGTCTTCGGTAGCTACGAGAAACAGTGGCGGGGGAGTGTGGACGGGTAGATGATATATATATATATATATATATATATATATATATATATATATATATATATATATATTAAAAAAGAACCTATAAATAACATTTTATAAACCTTATTTGAAGGGAATAAGAAAGAATGGCTAAAATTCTCAATGCATTTTATTAAGAAAATAATACAAAATAATGAAAGTTTTAAGTTTTCATATAATTACACTAACAACACCTATACCATATAACATTTCTTTCCAAACAAAAAGGGATCAAATTAATATTTAAGACGGTACAACCCTTTCCTCTCCAATTAGAGGAGATCAAAACATCATATATTAATTAACTGATCTTTAATAAGTCAATAGATGATGATATAATTTGTTTATTATATTCTAGATATTAAATATGAATTCACATTCCACCACCATGGCCCCCTCCTTTGATATTAATCTATCTTAATAGGAGGAAAGAGCCGTGGGTTGAGACTCTTCATTTGGATCCTTTTATTTCATGTGATCCACCAACTATGTAGGTGGGCATTGTCCACTATTGGAAAGTCCATCTTTCTTTAGATAGGTGGGACCAGCCACTTTTCATCCTGAAAAGTAACCACTGATGCAAGGCCTCAACAACATAGGGTTGCATCCATCACATCGGAATGAATTGTGCGTGGAATTAATGCAATCTAAATGGCATGAACTACCTTAAGGAGAAGAATACTTTAGCTAATATACTCTGAAAGTGTAGTTCAATGAATTCATCTGTTTTGATCTAAGGTATAAAGAGATTGGTTCATCTTATCGATCCATTTGAATGTATTGATCAGCTATCAATATGAATATGTATCGAGTCAATTAAACATATACATAATGATGTACTGATATATCATCCACATCAATTTTCTATCGAATCGATATGTATCATTAGTATCAAAAGAAATGCTTTTGTATAATGAATCTTAGTTTAAACCATGACGTCACTAAAAGAAGAAAAAAAAAGGGATTACTAGAATAACAGTTGAAAAATTGGTGAATGTTCATGTCAAGAAATAGGTTAAACACTAATACACCATAAAGTAAAAAAAAACAATCTCAACATGATCCATACAACACAAACAAAAGTTACTCTAATATTATATGTATCAAAACCAAGTCCAAAATAAAATGGTTTATGCTTAAGAAAGTACTCATTTAATGGAAGTAAGTTATGGCTTGTATATGAATTTAAAGCTTTTCGATGTGAGATTTACCGTATTGAAGCCTACCATACTACAGATTTTGATGCGGTTCCTTTGAATCAGCAGCTGGGCCAAACATAAGCGTCGGGGGCCTGCGGCTGCTGACCAATGGGAGACCGCGCTTCTTCTTTCGGTCTCTGGTCCTACACACAGGATCTCATCCTGCACTCAATATTAATTGTACCATCCAAGTTGATATGATATGAAGGGTATATATCTCAGCATATCCCGATGTATCATGTATCGATACATCAATATAAAAAAAATAATATACCGTACCATCAATTGATCAGCTCAAAAATAAAAGATAAAAGAAGAGAAAGAGAGAATACGGTAAGAGTTAAATATACATTAAGTTATCGAATAACTGCCAGAAGGAAAACGGAGAAGTCTTCTTACTAGCTAATGGTACAAGCTAAAAGCAACCAATCGATTTAGATAGCAGAAAACAGATATTTTAAAAGAGCGAGGCAAATTATGCAGTCTTTTCGAGTTGGTGATTACCAGATACGAGGATCTGTCAAGAGGGGCACAGCGGGCGCCTCCTCGTTCCATGGGACTGTGATCGAGACGGGGACCTTTCGAAGGGTCATGAGAGGAGACAAGAATGGCGCCGGAAACGACGCTCGGAGCCATAATTGAACGGCCCAGTTCCCACGTGACGTCAATTAAAACCCAAGAGGTGGAAGAGCTACCATCAATTAAGCGTGCGAGCCGAGCCGAGCCGGGTCACCCTGAACACGACCTGCTCGAGTTCACCCGTCCGTCATACTCATGTGCCAGAGTTGGGTTCCATGATGAGGACGTCTACACATGCGAAGATTCAATAGAAGATAAAAACAAAGTTAACATAAACTTGATAATAAACTGATGATCCTTTTTTTTTTTTAACTTTACTAATATCCTTCCATAAGCATTATACGTTCTGAAAGGGGATGCTGCTTATCAGAGATGAAACTACTATCATATATAACAGCGCCGCGCAGCTTTCATTATTGCTGCCAGAATGGAGAAATATTATTATTATTATTGTAGAAGATGAAAACTAGACAGTTTTTTAATGTTCACCAAGATCAGAGCTATTCAACATACCCATTTATTGCAGCTCACCGACCGGTGCCTCGTTAAGCCAGAGGAAGTGAATGTAGTCATACAACTTGGCGCTCACGCTTACCTGGTCATGGCGGAGAGTGCCAGCAGTCAATATTCCATACGACGAGAACGCAGCAGAGGAGGGGAAAAGCCAAGACTACCTTGTATGGTGTTGGGTTCAATCTCCTCATGTGATCGGGTCGCATTTGCGCTAGATGCTGCAAACAACGGTCTCTGGATTTCTTCAGTGAAGGCAGCTCTGCACTTGTTTTGTCTTCCAGAACAAAAGAACAAATCAGTCCATCATTGCATTACCTAATCATTTTTATCATTCTTAATCATTCATGTAAATGAACTGCGAAGTAGAGAGAGACTGCCAAAACAATAATCCAAAAACAAATCATTCAGCCATTAGAACATTTGGTTAAATATAATTAATAACCGCTCATAAATATTATGCATCATAAATGGTTAAAAGTTCCTGGCGTTTACCCAAACAGCAATAACTACTACATTTCGATTTACTTTAAGGAGTTGTGCTGCTAAATTATAAGAGTGCTATACATCGGGATGAAATATATGAAACAAAGTACCGCTCTTATTTTGTCTAGTCAATGTTAGTCCAAGAGTAAGAAGATTACATTTCAATAAATTACTTAATTAGGAGAAGATATCCACCAAAAATATCTTTCTAACAAAGTTAGTATGTTCATTTAACAAGACAACCTTTTGCTCCAAATATACAAGATAAGAAAAAGGAGTTGAGATGTAGCCTTTTTAAATGTCCCTTTTCAGGATGAAGGATGGAGTTTTGCCCACTGAAGCTTTCCTATCCTCTTATGCAATGGGCTGCCCTAACGCTAAATGCAAGTTTTTTTTTTTTACCTCAATTGCATACCAAATGGAAGCTTTTAAAGACACGACACTATGAAGTTCTGTTGCAAAGAAATCTATGGTATTCTTTAAAGGGTTGGCATTGGCTTGAGTCCAACATAAAAGATCCCACTTTTCACAAATCCAAATTAACTTGAAAAAGTGAATCGTTGTGTAGTAGTTGAGCTTTAGAATCAAATGCCGTTTTTAGCCATTTTTTCATGTTATCTAGCCATTAACTGTCAATGAAATAACAGCCACATCACCAATTAACACTATTTTCAGAAAAAAATGGACTACTCCATTGTGTAACATTGGAGCGTGGAGGGCTTATACCTGAATTTCCAGGCCAGTAGCACTTGAGCAGCTCCTCCACATGTTGGGGCACAACATATGCCCTCTTGGATTCATTGAATGGATGGCGACACAAAATCCTCTCTCCCACCTGTCAAGTGGAAAAAAACAAAGTCAATAATGCACATAAACCTAGCATTCCCAAAAGTTCAATCACACAAAGCCTACAAAAGTGAAACTGTATAACAAAGGAATTCAAACATTAGAAAGTAACAGATAAGTTGAACTTCTGACGCTAAGTTTTTGCAATTTATGTTCCTGTAGAAAAGCTTATCTTTGTACTAATCTAATGAGATTGTATATGTTCATACTGAGAAACATCATTTAAAAAGCATGAAGCCTCAAAAATATGAAATGTTAGATTTATGTCAATTGACCTATCATACCAAAAAAAAATTAATGACGCAGCTTCAAAATGAGGAATCCTACAGATGGATAGGTTTCTGCCTCACCAAGTTTTTGCAATTTATGATCCTACAGAAAAGCTGATTATAATACTTTCTAGGAGATTCTACAAGTACATGTTGAGAAATATCATGTACCAAAATGAAGCCCAAAGATAAAATGTTAAAGCTCAGCAATTGGGTCAATGGCAGAAAGATAAATGACACCTTTGGTGGTGGTTCATTGTCCCCAGTCATTATATCCACCAATGGGTAGCCATCTCTTCCATACAGTCTGTAACATCGTTTTTTACATGGTATAGAGACCTAGAAAAAGGAAATGTTGCTGATAAGAAAATCATCACAGAAGCTAGGTTTTAGTAAACCATGATACCTTTGTAACATCTTCGGAAAGTTTGATTCGAGGTTGTTTATTTATCTCAACTAGTTTGAATACACAACCAAGAGCCGCTTGAGCATAGCATGTAACGAGATAAGTACCAATTCCAAAAGCATCTATCTCATGACCCTGTATACAGATTTAGATAGTTTTCATCAATTAGAGCATGGTACAAATGTGGAAGACACAAAAAGGTTGAGAATAATACAACCATGTTCAAATATGTTAACTACAAAGTCTCCGTAATTGTGATTAAGACAGAAAAAATTGACATGACAAAGTGTGCACTACGAATAACAGAAAAAAAACAACAGAAAGACAATGATGTAGATTTAAGATGACAGGAACTTAGTAATTACTCTTGAATAGAAACAAATTGAAATAGAGGATTCAGACATGCAACCAAAAGAGCAACACATGGTGATTCAGAAATGAAAGGAATAAGCCCTCTATTTCAGCAGGTTGTCCAATGGGATCTAGCTCATTGGACAAGCTTTTTACAAGATAATCACCTGCTTGTTCAAGGCATCAATGGTTTCCTCATTCAGGTCATTGCTAGCTGTGATACTCATTTTCCCAAAGCCAAGAACACCAAATTCCTCCTCTATTGCACAGAAGAACTTCCGAGCCTCAGTTGACAAATATGCTAGATCTCCAGAATCCAACCTAATTCCTATTGCTTTATACCTGCATCAAAAACCTATAATGTCATCAGGAACAATTAGGTTACTGTTATTTTGCCAATAAGAACACAAGGAATATAATCTTGAATGTTAGGATAGAAATATCAACCAAGTATAATTTGCAGATAAAGTGGGAAAAGAATGTTAAGTAAAAGAAAATAAATTAATGTCACAAAAAGAAAGAATGTAATTAGCAACCAGCTATATCATGAAAAGAGTTAAGAAATAAAGAACTTAAATGTGCCAACATCATCAACTTCCCTAGACAAACTAAATACAATTCTGCTTATGCAACTTATTAATTCTATACCCATGTCTTCACTCCATTTCACCCAGTATTGCATAAGACTTCATGGAGTATTAGGTGGACTTGGAAGTCGACTGTCTTGCTAGTAGATAACTCCAAGAAACTTTCCATATTTATACAATAAACTAACAAAGATCTTTCTGCTTTAATCATCCTTCAAAACAGGTGGACCCTAGTCCAAGCTTGACTCTCATCAACAGCATCTATGACACCCAATTGCCAACAAGACTCAAGGCACTCTGAATACATGAAGCTGCTATCCTCATGCTTGCTTGTCACTGTGTAATTATTTATTTCTAGCAATTAACAAGCAAACAATCAAATACCAAAAAACACCATGAGGTTCAAAAATAAGATCAAAGATACAAAATTCTGGGGAGGTGAAAACCGACATATATAGATGACATGACTCCACATCGCCTTTTTTTGGCTATTCTTTTACTTTCGAGCGTCTATTGCGAGTACCTAGTGGATTTGTTAAGTACGAACGAGAATATATAAAGTATGGCACACATATATAAGTGAGTGCAGCAGAAAATCGTGAAAAAAAATTATTTGAAACTGGAAGGCTCAAAGCTTACCCCAGATCACTAAGTGCCAAAGCTACTGCACAGAAGTTTGGCACTCCACTCTTCATAACCTGATAAGAAAATACACAAAGATTCAGCTGATTTATTATGATAAGCCAAACAAAATACATCTGATTGATTGGCATCAAAAGTCATTAACTCCAAGAAATTTGTGTTGGATACAGTGCCTTCATAATGAAGGTTGTTGAGTTACTCTACACTCACATTAAAAATCAAGTCTACAATCACATGTAAACAACAACCATGGTCCACAACCATCAAAAACTGCCACAAATGGCTTGGTTTTAAGAATCAGCATTCACCAATTATTTTATTCAGTGGACTAGCTTTGGTAATAATGCAGATTTTGAATCATTTGTGCAATGTCCAATCTTGGTCTCCTTTGACAAATTGCTGACATACCATGACCTCTTTTATTAATCATTATACAATGTGACATTATATACGCCCTCCCAGTTTAAGAGTCATGGGATTTATATACCCGATATCTACACTTGTTCGGATTCAACAGCGCATTGTGTATTGTATGCTCTGGTCCATGACCCATATGGTCTTGTCCTTTGAAATGGGCCCAAAAGATGCCACGAGGAAACGAGGCTTTCGATCTCTATGAGGACGTGGCTCACCAAATCAGGGACTATGTGGCATCACCCCATGTGTTTGTAACTAAATCTATCCGTTCTACTCTTATTATCACACTAACCCATTTTTCATCTTGCTACGTGATATCTTGATTAAACAAGTCATCCTCCTTGAACACAGTATAAACCATATAAGTTTGGAAACCTTGATACATTCACAGGATGTTCATTAAATGATCAGCAGAGAAGACACATGAAATCATTATGCAAAAAATCTTGAACATCACTATATAACCTAAATTAAATCTTATAGGTTGTGATTTCATCTACTTCATATTACTCTTTAGGAGCCATGATATTAAAGCAACAGTAGGCAACAACCTTCATGGCTCAGTTTGATGGAGTCTGAACCTCTGAATTTAATACATTAAAATACTATATATTATAAAATTATAAAGGCAATATACAAAGGCAAATCAACAAATAATCTCATAAAATATTCATGAATGCCGGCCTCACTCAACACAAACAAGCCGTGCGTCAGGTTGTAAGGTACTTATGTAGGAACTTTTTCAGGTCAGGAAGACCTAAAAGGTACCTTAAAACTTAAGACCTATAAGAATTCAGCAAGTCATCCAAAGAAAACATTCGTAAAACCTTGCATCTACTGTCTTGTTGTTCATATGTGAAGTGAATCAGCACATGTAACCCTCAATTGCACCTATCAATAGAATGCAAACTTGCTATGGCTATATTCGTTACAAAATCGTACTTTGGAATTTGCATCATACCTACACATTAAAACAGTAGATCCATCCAACCATGTTTCAACAGAGATAGACAAAATATCAATTGACTCAGATTTAAATGTCAAAACCATGCTATGTTATAAATATATGAATTTAATAGTCAAACTCAGGCTTTTGATCAAATACCAAACTCAACCTTTCTAACCATCCTAATTCCTAGCAATTTTTGACATCAAAGAATATTTCACTTTTCTACTTGGCAAGAATGTCAATTTACTTATCATGTTATGCCTTAGATACTACTCTATTTCATCAGCAAAAGTGACAAACAAGATAGCATCTTTTCTGCTATTCGGCAGTAATAGAGTTCCTCTTACGAGAAAGTAAGCTGCATATTAAAAAAATATCAGAATGTGTGCATTGCTAATGAAGAGTTTGAGATAGATGACAGGATACATATACAAGCAAGATCAACAACTATTACAGCAATGCATTAAATGTGGAGCTTCATTAAAGCACTTCATAGGACATATAAATAACAGTTGGAAATGATTTGTGAATACAACATGCGGCCGATAACAATAACTAACAAGTAAATTGTTAAGTTATCAGAATAAAATGAAAATATGACCAACATCAGTTCACTTACATCATATGTATCTACAAGGGCTAGGAAGCTATTTGGAAAAGCCAAAGCATATGATGTAAATGCTGCCAGCTCACTTTGATTTGTTTCATCAAAAGTTCCAACAAATGAACTTGCCCACTGAAATCAAGAAAGAATAGCTTTGACCACCAAATGTTCAAATTCAAAACAAAAGCTGATATATTAAGGATGGGTTATACTCTTCTGTATAAACAGAGAAAGAATCTACACATCACATAGTTAATTATGGTTAATGCACTAAAAAAATGAAAAACTTATGAGACTAATATAATAGTTCTAGTGCAGAGAACAGGCACATGCAGGTTGCTATGGTTTGTTTTCCTCATATAATCAGGGAGAAAATTCTCAGTTCCACAAAGATGCACAGAATTCTGGAGTAAAATAATGGTTTTTTAATATTGTCAAAACATCTTTCCTGGTATTAAAGCCCCTTTTTCAAAGATTACCTAACTGAATCAAAGACTAGAAAGCAGGTCTGCCTAAGTTACAAATCAGTTGCATCCCTAGTGGTTCTTGGGAATGTATATTAGAAGATCATACATTCATATTAGTAGGACAATGTAGTCACTGAAATAAGCGCCCAGAAATGGTTACTTGATGTCCAACATAAGAAAGAGAGTAGAAGCAAGGTTCAGTTGTTCAGTTCATGCTCCAAAAATTAATCCCTGTTCACGACTAACATAAATAGCATCACTTGCAGGCTTGGCTTTCCTACTGCACCAGCTTTACTCCACATGAAATTGGCAATAAGTAGACTAAGAAAGAAACAACATGCTCCAAATAATTAGTCAGAATGAAAGGGGCAATATACATAGAGTGCTGGTTAGAAGTCTGTGCAGCTAATTATGAGACTGTAAAAATAAATTATTTCATATATAAAATTTTCTCTTAGTGCAGAGTCTCTGTTTCAGGTTTCATCCTTTTCTTTCCAGTGCCATTCCTTTTGATCTCCAAGTACAATTCAGATTTGCCCTAGGTTACCTATCACCTTCAATTAAACCATAGAAAGCAAAATCCATAAAAAAAATTCTTCTTTTTTTTAAAGACATCCATAAATGCAGTCGCATAAGGAGCACAAAAAAATCATCAAACACACTGGAAAACTATGTTTATTATTATTATTTATTTCTTTTCGTTTAGCAAAGGAGCCACTCAATCCTATTTCTAAAGAACATGAAACAAGTATTACAAGGATATCTCACATTTGGTCATTTATTTTCACTGTATGTCAGCAATGTTCACTGTTATGACTGTTAGTAACCTTCCAATACACCAATAAAGCAGCAAACAAGGACTAAATACATATTATTTTAATTTGCAACTGGTAAGACTGAGTCCAGGAAGCAGATGATCTGAAGATAATAAGAAGACACCTTTCATGAACCAATTGTCAATAAATACTTGATAAATGGTAAGCAATATATTGATTAAGATTAAGCAAGTAACATGTCAAATTTGAACAGGAAATATCATTTGTGATGATGACATATAGTGAAACCATTTTGCATACAATTTGCAAACAAAAATGCCAATTATAAAACAAAACGTCAAACCACCTGAATTTTACTAAGCCAACTCTGAACCAGAGAAACAAAATCTTGACAGGTGCTTGAGCCATCACGTCTGCGAAGTGCTTTGTCAGTGATCTCATCTGGGCCCTAAAGGATCACAAGTTAGAAGAATTGATACAACTACTGATACTAATTAACATGAAAAAAAACTTATAGAAACAAGGAATAAAGAACAAAGAAGATAAACATATAGCACAAAAAGGAATTATAAGAAATGACTTGTAGATCAGAGAATTCACTCTGAAAAGGATGTGTATTTCTGATATATTCTCAGTTAATCCAAGGTAAAGCTAATTTGTAACCAAAACTCTCAACTGTAGCTCTTCTTCAACCATTGAACTAGTAAGCTTGCACCAACTAATAGAATATTTTTGCCAACTTGTGTACCTCAAACTACAAGTATATTCAAAGGCTCGAGGCACATTGAGGCATTAAAACTCCTAAAGCCTAGATGCAATGCACAAGGTGAGGAGTGCACCTCATTTCAGCAAGACAACTCATGCATTTTTTTTGGTATAAACAGGACTAGCTAATTGGCAATCAAACCAGCTGTCAGCAAATAAGTCACTATTTAGAGATGAATTTACCATGGATCTATTCAGGTTGACTCCTACACATCTTATGCTATGAGTACCAATTTACTCAAGCTGATTCATAATGTAACAAACAGAAAGCCGTATACAAATTTCCTCTCGATGAGGTCCATAATCTCAAAATAACTCACGTAGCAAGTTACACATGAATTCAGTTACATCTTGACATGTAATTGACTCTACTATTGTTGTTGACCATGCATGATGATCTATGATATATTCCCTATGCATTTTGTCCACACTTGGTTTTATGCTACTCTCTAAGTTAAAGAAGAGTGTCAAGAACCCAGTAGTCCCAAATGAATCCTTCAACACTTAATCGAAACTCTTCCATGGGAAATTCTCAGCAATCCAGTTTTTCCTATAACAGTCAATATTTTAAATCCATTTGGTTTCCTAAAAGGTCAGATTGCTCAGCAGTTGACCATGGCTGACCAAGACTTTATTTTTCATCAATTCCAGATGCATGACAACCATCTATGCCTCTCCTATCACTCTGACAACTGATCCTTACCACAAAATGCCCCCACGATCCCACCAGCGCTATTTGTTATTCTTTGGATTGCATTGTCACCCTGAAGCATGAATTCTAGCATGCTTCAACATTAAACTAGCTGCAAACTTGGATTTGTTAATCAACATTCTACCATTGAAATCCACTTGTCTTTTCAACTTAATATTCATATCGCCTTGCTATCGATTGTCAAAGCAGATCGTGTACTAGTCCTCATATAAGCATCATCCTTATTTATTAACGGCAAGTGTCCTCTCCAGGCATTGATTTAAATCAAGGTTTGCAATTTCGACATATCGGGCTGTCACGGGCTTAGCTGATTTTGCTTAAGCCGTGCAGCACCCATGCGTGTCCGTCCGCAAAGGTTAGCCTTCCCCGAGATCTCCTAGAGTCCCTTAGATTTACAAAAGAGAAAACGGGCCAGAGAAAGCAATTCCAACGGGATCCACAAGCAACTTGCTCGAGCAAACACTTTATAAAGCCAGATACAAATTACACCCATGGACATTACAAACTCAGTGAGGTTTCACATAAACGATAATGGTTCATTACAGACTGAAGTCCCCACAAGTGCTTATAAGACACATACGTATTTACAAGCCAAAATCGGCTACAAAACAAAACAAAATAGGGCTGCTAAGCCTACTGCAAGCTTGCTACTTATTGTACAAGGTATATACACAAACCGAAGGACACAGACAAATATGAGCATTTCATCGAACACCTTGTTTACATTGTTGTCTGTAACATTATCCCCCACTTATTCCTTCGACGTCCTCGTCGAAGCCACTGTAGACGCTGCATCTCTTTGCATTTTGCTGAATCTTCAATCTTCTGCTTTGGCTGCAACACGCCCCTTTGGCTCCCAGCCGCTCTCTACTGTTGTTGTTGAGTAGTCAAAATCTGATCCGCCATGTTGCTTCAACTCACCAATGACTGAATATGGTGTAGGGTTGGTTGAGTTGTGTTGATCCTTGTTGGTTCTCGCGGATCCTTCTGATGAAGGAAAAAGACATGCCTTATTATGCGCCAGTGTCGCAGTATACTCATGTTACTTGAACTGGGTGGATGCTGGTTGGAACTTTGACGAGCATCGCGTCGCAAACTTTAAGGTTTATAAGGTCCTTCCTCCACAATTTTGCCCATTGATCCTTCCTCCACAATGTTTGCCCATTGATCCTTCCTCCATGTTTAGTTGTCACTTCCAAGTAGGTTCGCATCACTCTCGCTTTCGATTGGCATTCAATTGAAAAATGAAGCGGACAATCTACTCTCGGTAGTACTGATCATCAATGGTGAGGATTTGACAACCATTGTCTTCCATAAGCTTTCTTTGAAGGGTCACTGAACCTATGCGGAGCTCCTCTGCTGGATAAGTAAGAGAACTGGGATACTTGATTTTACCCATTCTCTTAGTAGTTGAGAAGGCAAGATTACTTGGCTTCGCTCACCTCCTCGAGTTAAGAGAATCGGGGTACTCAATTTCGCCCATTCTCTTGAGTTGAGAAGGCAAAGGTTACTCGATTTCGCATGTCGCCTCGAGTTTGTACTTCATGCATTGAGCTGGTTACTAACATTCGCCCGCTCTTTGCTCACATTTATGAAGCACTAAAAGTGTTTGCACTCCTTGCGTTGAGTTAGCTACTATGATTCGCCTTCCCACCGCCATTTAACTTCTGGAATGCAAAAATTTTTGCCCGAAAAGTGCAAAAATTTTACCCCAACTTGGAGTCCCCCAACTTGGAGTAAGTCTTTGATAGTTCTGGTCGCCTCTGGGATTGTACCGTCTTCTCCATCACCTTTGCCGCCTACTCCTCTGAGTAGAAAGGTACAGTTAGTACTTGGAGTTTGCCTTTGCATTCTCCACCTCCTCGGCCCCTTTTACGACCAATGCTCTCCCTCCATAAGAGCAAGGGATCAATGACTCCACGGAAGTCCCGCCTCTACGGTACCATGGTGTTGCCAAGCCCATAGCCCTACTATCCGTTGCCTTGCATCTACATCCCTTCCTTCGCGATCAGTAGATCCGCCTCTGCGGCACTGTGGTGCTCCTCCAAGTCCACCTCCTTTCTAACCGACGCTTTGCTTTTGGGTAGCTGAGCCCCACTGGACTCGTCGTCAGTTCCTCGCCCCTTTAGACCACCTGCTTCAACACCACTGTGTCCTCCTAGCAGTTCTCCTTGGTCGATGGAAAGACAGACTGCAACTCTCATGCATGGCCTCGGCCATCTTGTTGCAGGGCTCGCGCTAATTCTGTTCTCCTTAGCTTCCTTGGTAGCAACGTTCGCTTACTCGGCTTTGTCCTCTGACCTGTCGGGCTCCCTTAAACGAATGTGAGCACTGAAGCAGTCCAACTCTCCAGTCGCTCCGAAGATACCTTTGTATAATCAAGTCTCCTCCATGGGACTCACTGGTACTTGCAATCTGACTTCTCCCTCGGTGGTACACAGCCCCCATATGCTGATGACCAAGACTTTCATCTGATGCAAGCTTCGATGCGCACACACGGAAGACCCGCCTCTACGGTACCATGGATTCACCCCTTGAATCCACAGCCCTTCTTGTCATTGCATTGTTCACCGAAGTGGAGCTCCCAGCAGCTCCTGAGCATTTACATGATCACGTCCCCCTCCATGGGACTCACTGGTACTTGCACTTGGACTTCTTCCTCGGTGGTATACAGCCCCCATATGCTGATGACTAAGGCTTTCATCCAATGCAAGCTCCGATGCACACACGAAGACCTGCCTCTGCGGTACCACGACATTCACTCCTTGAATCCATAGCCCTTCTTCTTGTTGTGTCGTACACCAAAGTGGAGCTCCCAGTAACTCCTGATCATACCTCCGCATGGTCCTGTCCCTCATGGGACACGATTGCCTGTATTGCATTGCCACGAATTATTCTACCACGATCCGTTGCACCATGTCGCCTCCTGGTGACATCTTCGTTGCATACAGATTCTCATGTGATGAACTCGGACTACGACTTCTCCACGTGTGGCCTCTGCCAACACATCGTAGGGCCTCCGCCATCTTCGATTTTTGGTTCGCTCCCTTGGCAATTCACCTTCACCCACCCACTCTTGGGTCACACCTGGACAAAGCATAGCTCTAGGACAGTCCGTCGCCTAGTAGCTCATGAAATCCCCCTGACTTCACTAGAATCGGTGCACCATTGTCTGGATCCTGGGCCTCTATCCCCTACCAGCACAATCTCTATGCACCACTTGTTCTTGACAACTCGAATGGCAACATTGTGGCATATTCTTCAAGAGTACCCGCCTCTGCGTCCTCTTGCCCCGTGCTAAGGTATCTTGATCCCAACTTTGCCTCTGCAAGTTGAATCACCTTAGTTACTCTGTCAAATGCATCTCTGAGGCAACTTGCATGTGCCTCGAAGCTCCCTTTGTCTTTGGCACTATGCAAGATAAGTTTGCACCATCAGAATGAAGAACCCATGGAACGACATGATACCACTCTTGCCTCTATAAGAGTTCATGCCCTTGACCTATGTCCAAGGAAAGCTTCGTGCCTCCGCTCCATGTTCCATCTTCTATGTCGACTCCCTTCATGCGGCTTGGATACTTCACTGAGTTCCACCCAAGTAGTTCTGCTTCTCGATTTGCATTGAGTTGATAGTGGCCCTCGCGTCCACCAATCCACAGTCAGCCCTCCGTTGAGTTTGATTTCCACATCGACTCTAAGTGTGCCTTCATAAGATGTTGCCTTGGATTGCTCCCCCACTTGTTCTCGAAATGCATCCACCAATGCATTATCTCATTCGAGATTATGCGACGACTCTTCGTCGCTCGCTCGGTTCGTTGAGCTTTATGAAGATATTACCTTGAGAAACTCTTCCTCAATATGTGTGATCTATTGCACATGATTCTCCCTCTGGAGAACTAAAACTTATCCCTCTTGGATATATGTCTTGTTGGAGCAACTTTCCTCCTTGCATTCTTCCAATAGAAAGTTTCGGAGACCACCATCCCCTTTGGACTACTCCGTCTTACTGAACAACTTGTGCCTTGTTCTGCCCCTGCAAATGCACTTGCTAGATTGCAACCCTTCACCAATACAGTCTCCACTGCACCCTTCAAGATCTAGCAATGTGCTGAACTTATTGCACATTTCAACCGCCTACGGACGTATCATTTCCGTGTCGAAGAGAAAGTTCCGATGCTCCATAGCGCCGAGTTCCGATCGCGCCTTGGGATGGCCACGAACACTCCGTCGTCCGTGTACAAACCCTGTATGAGCACCGAATCCATCGAGTTAGCAATTCCCCTCACCTCTGTGAGCTTTGCATAACTCTTTCGGTCATTGTGCAACACCTCCCACTTTGCACGGTCTCATCTTTCACCAAGCGCCTCACTTGCCTTGAGCACCGTCAAGTTTGGTTGCCAACGTCGAGCCGTAGCTCGAACTCAACCATCCTAATCTTTGTGCGCTACGCATTCTTCTTGGCTTGCTTGTCCTCATGGTGCCTCTCGCGCAAAGGGGTTGGCTATTCCTCTGAATGTCAAACCTGGATGCCCGCTCCTCTGAGCGACTCCTTTCCTAACACCTCAATGTCTGTTTACCCCAAACGGTTGCGCGTGCTGGCTGTCCACCACACAACCCAGCTAGGTCCCCCACGTTTGTATAGCAAGTGTTTTTGTGTGTGCTCGTGTGCTTGTCCCACTCTGATACCACATTGTCACGGGCTTAGGTGATTTTGCCTAAGTCGTGCGGCACCCATGCGTGTCCGTCTGCAAAGGTCAGCCTTCCCCGAGATATCCTAGAGTCCCTTAAACTTACAAAAGAGAAAACGGGCCAGAGGAAGCAATTCCAACGGAATCCACAAGCAACTTGCTCAAGCAAACACTTTATAAGACCAGATACAAATTACACCCATGGACATTACAAACTCAGAGAGGTTGCACATAAAGGATAATGGTCCTTTACAGACCGAAGTCCCCATAAGTGCTTACAAGACACACACGTATTTATAAGTCAAAATCGACCACAAAGCAAACCAAAATAGGGCTGCTAAGCCTATTGCAAGCTCGCTACTTGTTGTACAAGGTATGTACACAAACCGAAGGACACGGACAAACATGAGCATTTCATCGAACACCTTGTTTACATTGTTGTCCGTGATAGGGCGGTACATACCGGTCCGCCAGGTTGCCGGTACACGGACCACCCGCTACCAAGCGGTTCCGCCAAAAATCGAACGTCGGCGGTCGATTGAGCGAGAAAAAGGGAAGAAAAAAAAGAAGAGTAAAAAAAAAAAAAAGAGAAGACAGAATACCTAGCGCCTGCGCGCGGTCCTCGCCCGTGCGCTGTCGCCGCCCGCGGGTCGCAGGCGCTTTTTCTCCCACGTGGGGAGAAAGATCGAGGTGACGTCGCCCCTTTTCTCTTTTTTTAATTTTTTTTAATATATTAATATTATATTATAAAAATATTTATATTATATTTTAATATACCGGGCAGTACGCACTGTGCGTACCGCCCGGTACCAGTACTGTATCGGTACCGAGATGAACTCGGTTCACCGGTATGGACCGGTAAGTCAAACCTTGATTTAAACCAAGGTCCGCCAAACCATACCATACCAGTGTACTGAACTTTGTTCGGTACGATATGGTATGTATGTATATATATATATAATAAAATTTAAAAGTAAAAGAAAAAGGGCAACGACGCCTTGTTCCTTCTTCCTACGTGGGGAGAAGAAATCTCCCCGCGAAGCCTCGACAAGAAGCCCGCGCGTCACGCCTCGTTTTCTTATCCCCGCGATCGCCGAAGATTCTCCCTACGAAGCACCGAGAAGCCCACGGACGACGAATCGGGATCAGGAGAGCAGCGCCAGATCTCCAGGTTCTCCCTCTTCTTCTTTCTCCCTCGGCTAATACCACCCGAAATCGATCGCCGATGGTCGAAATTGATCGTTACCGCCCGACAGCGGTCGACGACGGTCGAAATCAACCATTACTGCCCGACAGTGGCCGACGACGGTCGAAATTGACCGTTACCACCCGACAGCGGCTGGCGACGATCAAAATCGACCGTTACCAACCGATTTCGGGTGGTAACGGGGCAGAAACAACCCCAATCGGCGGTACCACCCGGTAGCGAATGATCTGCGTATTGGTCAACGAGCGGACAGGTACATACTGCCTGTACCAGGTGGTACGATTCGAAACGTCGAACCTTGATTTAAACTTTAGCTCATATCACATAATGAATGCAATTTCTCTTCAATCCTCACCAAATGGACTGTCCAATCATAGAGCATTAGAATAAAACATTGTCTGCTAGATGTTACCTGAACTTTAAAAAAAGAAAATCAACCCTTGAGATTTAATATAAGCTCATGAGCTAGTCAACAGTGCTTAACCCCTGAAGCTTTTTGAAGACTTAAACCCAAGCGGTGTAGGGCCCCTGACATGTTTGCTAGCAAATGTCTCTATGACTAAGATCATGATGTTAGTGTTCGTATTACCACTCCAACATCGTCATAGAAGCTTAGCAAATGTTAAAAATGAAAACTGAACCAATTTTGCTTTGAACACATGTTACAATGGGCTAATTACAAATTACCCCCTGTGGTTAGACCTCTTTAGCATCTCGGTCCCTAGATTTAAAAAATTTATATTAAAATCCCTATAGTTATGAAGGTGAAACATTTAACCTAATTTATCCTAATGCCATCGGTTTTACCAACGAAAGATACAGCACGTGCATGAATGACACGAAAATGATGGGCAAAAAGATAATTCTAATGGTGGTGGTGGGCTAATTATAGATTACCCTTTGTAGTTAGACCTTTTTAGCATCTTGATCCCTAGACTTGAAAATTTTACGTTGAAATCCCTATAGTTATGAAAGTAAAACATTTAGTCCCATTTACACTAACGTTGTTGGCTTTGTCATCGGCTTTACCATCGGAAGATACAACACAAGATAGCACGTGCATGAATGGTGTCACATCGGTAGGCCTCACCTGCCTCCTCTCTTCTTATCGTTGGCAACGCAAATGCCTCACTTGCCTCCTCTTCTTCCTCCGACGGCGACACAGATGCAATCCAACGCAGATGCAGAGCGGCGCTGGAGGAGGAAGAAGAGGCAGTGCAGTGTGGTGTCGACGCAGATGCCTCACCTCCCTCCTCTTCCTCCTTTGACGCCAAAACAGATGCCTCACTGTTTTGCCTCATCTTTCTCCTCCTCATCAATGTTCAGATCAACATCGGCAAGACTGGCCACTGCGTCGTTATCGTCAATCACCACCACAACAACCACCCACGACACCACCATCCGCCACCACCATTAATATTACCTTTTTGCCCATTGTTTTTGTGTCATTCATGCATGTGTTGTTACGTGTTGTATCTTCCGTCGGTAAAGCCGACGACGTTAGGGTAAATGGGGTTAAATGTTTCACTTTCATAACTATAGGGGTTTCAATATAATTTTTTTAAGTATATGGATCGAAATGCTAAAGAGGTCTAACTACATACGGTAATCTGTAATTAGTCCTGACATACCGTTGAAATTACTTTTTTGTCAATTGTTTTTGTGGCTTTGCGTCATTCTGCACGTGCTATCACGTGATGTATCTTCTGTCAGTAAAGCCGACGACGTTAAGGTAAATAGGATTAAACATTTCACTTTCATAACTATAGGGATTTCAATGTAAATTTGTAGTTTAAGGACCGAGATGCTAAAGAGGTCTAACTACAGGGGGTAATCTGTAATTGACCCTTTTACAACCCTTCATCAATCACCTCAATGATCTGATGAACTAAACCTTGGATCTATTATGAAACCTTAAGAATGTCCTCACTTGATTAACCATCTTATCCATCCCATAATTCAAGACCATCCTCAAATCATCTTCAAGGTCAAGAAACCCATGAAAGGCTTCTGCCAAGACTCAAAAATAATTGCTTTAAAACAAGGAAATGAAGGTATCAATTCAATATATAAAAAACCCTAATAAATTAGAAATAAGTATATAGTCAGTTATGGATAGCACTAAGCAATAGATTTCACATCTAGTCATGGGCATGCTGGAAATAATATTCTATTGTCAAACAATCATCACCAATGCCACCTTCAACTCATAAATCATAATACCTCCACAGCATTGATTGTCCATGTAAACTTGCTAGTTACTGCTTCTCCACAAACAACAGTAAAATACTTGTACAAGATATATATGACAAAACTTGAAAAGATTAGAGCTTGACGCCATTTAGTTTTAACTACAAATGAAAAGATTTTGCTTCTCTCACAGAAAGCAAGACTTATGTTGCTGATGTATCCTGAACTAGAGTATTACAAATTTATACATAAAAAACAAAGAACTTCTACTTAGTACTGATTAAGAAAATTCAACCTGAATGAAATGTCGTATCCCAATATGCAAACTTTTTTAAATAATTAACATCAAAGCAAAAAAGTGTATTTACCGTTGAGAGTATATAATAACATTGATAAAAATGGCTTTTAAGTGGACATTAATATGTGGGAGTGCGTTTCAATTTTTTGGAAAACTTTTAGGAGCAAGATGAATCAGAAGGCATGGGTTTATAAACAAATAACACAGGGGTTTGTATGTGAAAATCCAAAAAACATATTATTTCACTGACCATGTACGAGCTAACAAAGGCATGTGAATGAGTTCCTCGAAGTGGTATGCCAAACATCCTTCCAGCCGCAACATTACTGTCATGTGCTTAAGTAATTTCAATATCAAATTCATTATATGTAAATCATCATTCCTAAAAGGTGAAATTTAAAATGTTATGATGTTTTTAACATATGCCAATTACATAAACAGGCATAAAGGCACCATGCTGTTCCTTACGAACTAAGTAATCATCATCTGCATGCAAACACATATGGTATGAAAACAATTGGAACCTTTATCTAAGTCAACTGGATGAAATAAATATGACAAAGGAACATAACTTCATAAAAGGTCTGCAAATTTCAGATCCAGAAAAGGCAGAGGTGAAAATGGACTTACTTTGTCGAGGACAATTACAGATATTTCCTTTAGGAGACCACTAAAATCTTTTGCCACATTTATCAATCTAAAAATAAAATCTCAAAGGTTGACAAACTGTCAGATATCCAATTCAGCTCTTGTGCGATATCTTTTATATGATCCTTTAGACACCTATTCTCCCCTTATAGTAGAAAACGACCGAATACCTGGACCTGGAGTTTCATCCAGAACAGATCAAGACCAACATAATTTAGGCACAGGACTACAAGGACATGCTACAGTCAAGCAAGGCCTGCTAGAGCGTATGCACCATATGCAAAGGTTTTTTTCTTTTTCTTTTTTTTGCCATATGAAGAGATAGAACAGTATCCACCATAATATAACGTGTCAGATGTGTTATCTCATATATGATATGTCTCTTTGTCAAATGCAAGCTTTATAAAAGATATTCCAAGAAATTCATCACTATGATATATTTTCTTTAACTCATTTCCAAAGAAGATATTTGAGTCGATTAAATTTGTTAGAACTTAACGATGGATGCAAAACAAACTTACCCCTGAAAGTAGGGAGGTTGTTTCTGTTGCTCAAACTTTGTTCAACCAAGTCCAAAGGAGCACTATTACCACAGTACCAAATCTCACCACAGTACCAAATCTCACTCTCAAATCTTATCAAGGAGAATTAGTTTCTTGAATTATTTAGCTAAAAGAATCAACATCTAAATTGAGAGATTAAGCTTGTGATTCTTTATAAACAGGAAGACATATTATCATAGTGCAGAGCATTTGCCTTATACCTGTACAATCACTATTGACTGGCTAGGACAGGTAAGAAGACTACATCACACTGAGGCTAGCAATAATAATTCAGCTTATAACAAACTGATCATCCAGATATCAGAATGAAACACCAGATAATTTTCACTCAAAATTATTCAATATCAGAATGATGAGACCGTTAGGATATGAAATTCACTGCAGTAACAGAATAAACCTTGTTGCATCAAATCCTCCCATGTAACAGTATCTCGAGGCGCTCATTCCTCCATCAGGCCCCTAAGCATCATATCAAAAAAAAAGAAATTATGAAGATGCAAAATCCACACAATGAACAACAATGAGAAGGAAAACAAAACCTACTTGTGCTCGTCGAAGTCCAAATTCAAGTAATGTTTTTGATTTTCCTGAGACCAATCTGTGCCTTGCAGCATTTGTGGTAACTAAAGAGGCATAATTAACAAGATTTATAAATGGTGTTTCAAGCAGCTGAACCACCTGGAAATTCAGATGTCATGCAAAATATTAAAGTGAGCAATTTGATGCCAGAATAAATAATTTTGAACAAACAACTAATGTACCAAAAATAGTTAATATATACATATTTAACATAATTATTCAACAGCACTTACAGCAACTGGTCCTTCAATCCTCATCATGGGAATCTTAGGAAACACAACAGAACCCTCAGGAATTGCATAAACTTCAACATCTTTACAGTCGATTGCCTTGAGATATTCAAAGAACCCATCCTACAAAATGAAGGCATAAATTGTAAGTTGGCACAACAAATAACAAGCAAAGTGTGTGGCACAATGGAACTAAAACCCAGCTAAACATACAAAACTTTGTTTGCTATTACCATTACACCAAACAGAAGTACACAGTGAAGTTGTTCAAAGATGTCACAAGACAATATATTCAAATGGAAAAGAAAAGTACAACATGTGTTTTGGAGCATTATGAAATTATTTTCTGATATTCTATATCACATGAGAATTATATCATCATGCCATGTTTTTGGATAAAGTGTCACCATATTACTCTATCATTCACTTTTAACTACCAGCTCTTTCATTATAAACTAGCTCTAAGGCCTTTCAATAAAGTTCCTTCGTGAAAAGAACATAGATCAGTTAGATAATCAGAAGATCTAGTGATTCCCGATTATTAGCCATATGCTTAATTAAGAGGATGTATTAATTTAAAAGGAGATGGTTTAATTGGCCAGCCAATCATATGGAAAACTTCCTAAAAGCAAATTACCTCACATGTGGGCATGACAGATCGCAGAAAAGAAATATCATCCACCTCAAATTTGAAAGTAGCAATAAACCGTATACATTCATCGAGGCCACCAAATACAGTATATTCACCACCAAAGGGGTTTTTCCGGAAGTACAGATCAAACCTGCAAAGTTTGCAAATAATGTGATCATATGACAAAACCTTAATAACCCTGAAATCTGTGAGAATAATTTCAACTCACATTGTGAATGCATAACACAACAAATCATTGCAGAAGACTGTTACAGGAAACCTCTGACGACATGTATAATTGGAAAATTGGAGATACCAAAGAAGTTGCAGTTAATCAACTTAATATGCATTTTCAATGTCAGGGAAGTAATCGTTCCCCACCCATCAATTTAATATACATTTCAGATACAAGTCCTCTGGCAGAGAAAATAAGCCACTACATAGTATCAAACAGAAGTTACTCAAACCCTGTTATTTAAATTGCTCGCCGAGCAACCATGAACTCATGTAAAAATTACAGGTGTGTCCTAGTGCCACCATGACTTTTGTTATCCTCCACGACATATCTGCATGTATCTCTATGTGCATGGTAATTTCCTACAATTTTGTAAAGGTAACCAAACTAAACTACGATCCAGTTTGCCGCTGAAAAACAAAGTATATCATCACAAGATTTTCAGACTTTATGCTCAAATTGAGTATATGACATGCAGAGGCTACTCTCATGTACCACATGGCATGCAATGCCTTACGCTCACTGTTTTAAGTACTGCAAAGCACCAACCCAGAAAACTAATTTAGCGATTATGCAAACATTATAAAAACCAAATGAACTTATCAAAACACATATGATATGCAGGATAGTTTTCGATTTCATTAAATTGATTACCAACAACATCCAGCCTACTTAAATGGCTCTTCCACGACAGTAAGCCGATTCTCAAAGTACAAATATCCAAACCCCACATTTGGAGAAGTTGATCTGGTCCACCTAGGTCTATTTGTACGCAATGCCAAGTTCCAGCCCACTATATTTCGAATTTGTTATAACCCTTCGTAGCTCAATAGGTTGATCGAAAAGGTTCAAGATAAACGACCGATCAACTTCGAGAGAACAGAAAATTTAGTTGCAAGAACGAATCGGGAGTGAGGGACAGCTCACACTGCTCGATCTTGGTGCTTGCCGGCCTTCCAGTAGGCGTAGGCCATGGTGAACTGGTAGAGGTCGGTGAGGAGAGGGGTGACCATCGGATTAGTCGGCCGCAGCGGGACCTCTCGCCCCCGCTCGCCTCCTGCTTCACCAGCTCTCGGTCCGGTGGCGGTCGGCATCGAGTCCATCGAGCCCTCTCCCGCTCCCAGGGTTCCGATTCTTAGGATGAGGAGGAGTGACGGGAAGAACAAGTGCGCGTGGAAGTGCCGGAGAACTAAAAATGTAGCGCGGTTGGAGTCGGGCCGGTCGCGGGTTGGGAGACAGGCGACGAGACATCAAAATTGCCCCGCGGTTTACCCATCAAAGCTCTTAAACCGACGGAATGAACCGGCGGTTCGATGAATAAAACCGGTTCATCCTTCAATTATATAAATAATAATTAACTAACTATTTATATTGTTTTTATTCCATCATAAAAAATTTAGATGAAATGGTTAAATTTTATGATGTTGTAGTTGTAGATATTAGTGCCAATGCTAAAATATATCAACTTAGTTTCTAAAATTCATAAAAACAAATAAATCAAATGGAATAAGTATTTGTATTATATTTTCGTTCCATGTTAATATGTACGTTGAGTTTTAAAGATTGTATAGTGTTACACTTATAAATGAATATTAACCTTAATTGCATAATCAAACATAGCACGGTTTATTTTCAAGTTAACACCATAAAGTTTATCAAACTCACCTCAAATTTTAATGCAAACATAACAGAGATAGCGATTTTTTTTATTGGATCATTTTTAAAATTTTAAATTAAATTTAAAATATTTTTATGTTGATTTTATGATCGAGTGTAATTAGTTTATTCAAATCAATATTTTAATATGGTAGGCAAATATGATATAAAAATAGCATCATGTTTTTTAAAATATTTTCCTTTTAAATATTTTATTTTAATATTTTTAAAATCAATTTTTAGTAGATTCACATTTAAATCTTATAAATCATATAATAATCCTAAATAAAGGCATATTTATCCTTTTAGCTTGTTTGGGGATGCCAATAAACCAATTATGAGTGGTTATTCTAAATAAATTACTCATCATAATTTTAGTTTATTCTCGCTTTAATGAATGTACTAATTGAAATATTATCAATTACAATAATCTATTAAATAAATCGATGAGTTTGTAAATACTATATAAACTCGTAAGAGGAAAATATTCACATTAAAGTGTTAAAAGCTGTGTGAAAAAGAACTACAAATTTTGATTCGAAAAGAAAATATATAAATTAATCTTTATAATTTTAAATCAAATATTATTTCAACTCTAAACCAAAAAAACGATAAAAGAATCATTAATATAGGTAATAATTTTAAGATGAAAGTTATAATAGTAAATACTTATTGTCTACGCCTAAATATTGGATATTAAGGATATATGTTATATTTTCTATAACTCTAAAAATTTTAGGTTTTTTATCTAGAATTATAAGGATTTTTTTATGATGGTAAACTCAATATATTTATAATACAATTAAGATTGTTTATAAACTTTTGAATAAAGATTTATATAATATTAATATAAATCTTGAATTACCAACTATCCTATAATCTTATATTTATGGATTACTCCATATTTCTTACTTTATAGAGTGATATCTAACATGATTTATCAAAATTTGACTATGTATATCTTATTCATATAAGGCCTCAAGTTCTTTATACTTTTATGTGTACATATATGAAATCAAGAGTTAATTAAATAAAAATATTAAAATATCAAATTCAACAAGAGTGATAAATGTTATGATAGATATAATGAGTCTAACAATTCTAATTCTTTTATTAGATTCTTATGAAAAATATATTTTATTAGGTATACTAAAACAGAATGATATTGTTCAAAGGTAAAATTATATTCTTTACGAATATGATTACATGATGAGTTATTTTTATATGCTTGAATCAATATGAAATGAAACTCTAAGGATAATTATATATATTGTAAACAAAGTTCCTAAAAAGTTAGTTTCATTAACTCATTTTAAGTTTTCTATTCGTAAAAAATATAATTTTAGATATTTACATATTTAGAATTGTTTAATAAAGATAATAGTCTTTAGTTCATATAAAAAGAAATTAGATTTAATGATTACTTTTTATTATTTATCTAAAAAATTAAAAGAGTATATATTTTATTACAATATTTGAATATGGTAATATAAGATTTGTATAAAATGACAAATTAATATAGATAGTAAGAAGATACAAATTAATACTTCTTTATCATTTTATATTTAATAAGTTGTTTCACTAAGTGACTTAATGAAAATTAATAATAAAATAATATTAATAAATTTTTACATAATATTGATATTACTGTTAAAGACTTATATATATATAACATATTACTATTAAAATATTAAGTTATTTGAAAACCTTGTGAATAAAACCGAATGTGCTACATAATCTGAATTAGGCTTAAATTCAATCTACTTGAGGTAGCCGAGCCCTATACGTGAGTACTTCCCTCGTTTGCTTGTATCTATGTCTTCTCTTCCCAACAACCTTTTTTTTTGTTTTAATAACATATTGATCCAGATAAAGATTTATTCGATATAAGAGTTACTATTCACATTAAAAAAAAACCCTATAATATTATATTTTAGGTTTGGTTAGTGTGCCATCCAAATTAATGTCATGATCTACTATGCATTTCGATGACTAAATATAAAGATTCCTATTTAATAAATTTTTTACTATTTTTTATAAAAATATATTTTTTAAATAAATATAAATATTATTTTCTTTCTAATTTGATCCTCCTCTTATTCTTCTTCTCCTCCACTTACCACTTCTCTTTTTTTACTTCTATATCCTCATTCCTAATAACTTCTAGTTATATCGCTTGATGACATCATTAATAAGTAGACACGTCAAATATCGAGTCTAGTCAACAATGATGATATCAATAGCTTGTGAGGAAGAAAAAAATTGATAATATTAATATTATAAAAAAATATAATATTTATATTGTTTTTTAATTAGATTGTCAAATTCAAGAGAATCGTCAATAGTAAAAAAAAAAAAAAGACTTTGAATAATAAACTTGATAAATATTAGGAATCACCTTTGATCCTGTATTAGTTGTTAGTTTTACCCATCTTCAACTAACATGGAACTAACCATAATAATATTTATTATAGACATATATAAAAAAATATGAAATAGTATTCAAATTATATTTGAATACCTATTTTTCATCAGGCGAATTTATATCAAATCGGTCAAACTTAGTTTAAGCGGATCCGGATCCAATTTTAAGAAACAGCATCCTCGATCCGATCCGATCTCGATATTAAAAGGTTTCCATCTCCATCACCTCACAACGCCTCGCACTCGGAGCACCACTCCTCAAAACCCGCGCCATCGGAGCTCAAACCGCACAATGTTAAAGTGGGACGCCTCAATTGGCGCCAGAATTGCCTATCTGCCGTCCCGGACAAGACACCCACCACCACTAAGCCCTAAATCTTTAAATCCGCGAGCGACCGCCGCCCTCGTTTCCCGCAGCCCCATCCATCGCCCCCCCCTCGCCTCCACTCCAACCGTTCGACGGACGTCCCCGCAGAAGGATCGGAGATGTACGTGGTGAAGCGCGACGGGCGGCACGAGGCCGTCCACTTCGACAAGATCACGGCGCGGCTCAAGAAGCTGAGCTACGGGCTCAGCCAGGAGCACTGTGACCCCGTGCTCGTCGCCCAGAAGGTGTGCGCCGGCGTCTACAAGGGCGTCACCACCAGTCAACTCGACGAGCTCGCCGCGGAGACCGCCGCCGCCATGACCTCCAACCACCCCGACTACGCCTCGGTAATCCCTGCCTCGTGCTCATCGTCGCTCAATCTTCGCACTTTGTTGTATCTGTTCTCTTTCGGCAAAGCTGAAATCGTTTTCCCCCATTGTCTTTTAGCTTGCTGCTAGGATTGCGGTTTCCAATTTGCACAAGAACACAAGGAAGTCATTTTCGGAAACGTAAGCGATCATCATCCATTCAGTTTTTAGTTTTGTCTGTGGCCATGGCTTCTGATGATGGGTGGTGTGCAGGGTTAAGCTGATGTATCATCATGTCAATGAGAGATCTGGACAGGAGGCACCCTTGATCGCCGATGACGTTTACGAGATAATTATGAAGGTAAATGATTTGCTACTAAGCAAGAAACGATATCAAATGTTTGTTTTCTGGACCAAAGATCTTATTCTGCGATTATGTTGCTCATAGAATTATTGTCTACGGATATTTTAGTCACTACATTGTGGTTAAATGTCAACTATTCTTAGTTGATTGAGTCTTATGATACTTGGTTAGAATGACAAATTATGCAACTAAAACAATCTGTCCTTCGCCATTTAGTGCTTATATTTTGCATTTCCCTTGCTTCTCATGTTAGACATGTGTGCTTAGGGCTATGGTTAGTTGATATACTTAGATTTATATGTACTATTAAAATGTAAGATTATATAACTCACCCAATTGAACATTTCAGAATGCTGCTCATCTGGACAGTGAGATAATTTATGATCGGGACTTTGACTATGATTATTTTGGATTTAAAACTCTTGAGAGGTCGTATCTCTTAAAAGTTTGTGGCAAGGTAGTGGAGAGGCCACAACACATGTTGATGAGAGTAGCTGTTGGAATCCACAAAGATGACATTGACTCTGTCGTTGGAACATACCATCTGTTGTCTCAGCGGTGGTTCACTCATGCTTCACCCACCTTGTTCAATGCAGGCACCCCTAAGCCTCAGGTACCAAAATGCTAGACTTGTCCTTTTGTTTTTACAAATTACCATTAGTTCTTCAGTTTGCTTATTTATTTATTGGGTTTTGTCAGTTAAGCAGTTGTTTCCTCATATGCATGAAAGAAGATAGCATTGAGGGAATATATGATACTCTGAAGGAGTGTGCTATAATAAGCAAGTCAGCTGGAGGAATTGGTGTTTCTGTTCACAACATCCGTGCAACAGGAAGTTATATCCGTGGCACAAATGGAACATCCAATGGTATTGTTCCCATGCTAAGGGTGTTCAATGATACTGCTCGTTATGTTGATCAAGGAGGAGGCAAAAGAAAGGGTAATTTGGTTAGAATTCACTTACTGTTATTCTCATGTTATCAATTCCGAAAGTTGCATTGCTGATCTTCATCTTATAGGTGCATTTGCTGTATATTTGGAACCTTGGCATGCTGATATATATGAATTTCTTGAGCTTAGAAAGAACCATGGAAAGGTATGCTTCTTCAATTTGTATAGAGTCTCGGCATCTTATGTTAAATTCTTATTATTTTTAATTATGTCTATTAATTAGTTACTTACTATTCATCATGAATGATGATACATTACTAGCTATTCAACACTAAATATATTGTCGAACTTTGTCGTGTACCATGTTGTATATTGTTTTCTTGTTGCATCGATGCCCTATTGTTTTCTACTTTTATAACTCCTGATTATTTGACATTTGTATTGTTTTGGTAATGTGTATCGGCATCCGTACTTCTTATGGCTGTTGCTTATTTTTTAAGAGGGGGAAAAACTAAAATTCTTTGTTCTCGGCCAAAGTAAGAAGTGCATAAATAATACCTTAGACAAGGTAACTTGTGTTTGTCATATGTGATCTTGAATCAAATGGACCATAAAGGAAAAAGTATAGGAGTCATTATGTGAAACAATTCAATCCTTTACAATAACTAGTTTTATTGGTAAGGCTCTTGGTTGGTTGCAAATAGTCAAAAAAAAAAAAAAAAAATCAAACACCTTTTTGGATGAATAGTTATTGAAGAGTTACTTATTTTATCTTGTGGAGTTCATTTCCTATGTTCTTTTGCAGGAAGAGCATAGAGCTAGGGATCTGTTTTATGCCCTTTGGATTCCAGATCTCTTCATGGAAAGAGTGCAGAGCAATGGACAATGGTCTTTGTTTTGCCCTAATGAAGCTCCAGGGCTAGCTGATTGTTGGGGATATGATTTTGAGAAACTTTACCTAAAGTACGAGAAAGAAGTGAGTCTATCCTGCAAATATTAAATTCTTGAACTATTTCAATTAACATTAATAGTCATTTCTTCCGTTGTTGAACTTTAGGGCAAGGCGAAGAAGGTCGTTACGGCACAGAATCTTTGGTTTGAGGTCCTCAAATCTCAAATTGAAACCGGAACACCATATATGCTTTTCAAGGTACTAAATCAAATTATCATGATCCTTAAAAAGAATTTTCTGAATCATGATGTTGTTGCTTTTATATATATGTAGGATACTTGCAATAGAAAAAGTAATCAACAGAATCTTGGCACAATTAAGTCCTCAAACCTATGCACAGAGATTATTGAGTACACTAGTCCAACCGAAACAGCTGTGTGCAACTTGGCATCCATTGCTCTATCTCGGTTTGTCAGAGAGAAGGTGTGGTCTCATGGATCTTTGCTCATAGTTCTAGTAATGAATTCTAGGTTTTATTATCAGACCACTCCGTGGAATACATTTCTTGTTTTTTTAATGAGTTGATCTCAGGGGGTTCCGATAGAATCACATCCATCCAAGCTGGTTGGCAGTAGTGGGTCGGCAAACAGATACTTTGACTTTGACAAGCTTGGTGAGGTAGGATCTATTTTTAAGACTTTCATGAAATATATACATCCACGGTCCAGAGTATGCCTAAATGAACATCTATACTTCTATTTGCAGGTTAGTGCTATAATAACTGCAAACCTCAACAAAATAATTGATGTGAACTACTACCCAATTGAAACTGCAAGGAGATCAAATCTCCGACATAGGCCAATCGGAATTGGGGTTCAGGGTTTGGCTGACACTTTCATCTTACTTGGAATGCCCTTTGATTCGCCTGAGGTAATTGTTGACATCAAAGTGATTTTTTTTTTTCTTTTTTCTTTTAGTTTTTTGATGTGAATCCTTTTGTTAATTATTAATGCTTTCTGCAGGCTCAGCAGCTGAACAAGGACATATTTGAGACCATATACTACCATGCTCTTAGAGCTTCTTGTGAAATTGCTAGGAAAGATGGTGTTTATGAGACTTATCAAGGAAGTCCATTAAGCAAGGTTTGGGTTCATTTGCTGACGCTCTTTTATATTCCTTCATTTGCTTCAATGTGCAAGCTTTCTGTTAAAAACTTGTTCAAAGCATCATAGCCAATATCTGCATGCAACTACATTTTGCATTTCTTGCTTGCTAGCAGGGCTAATATGTGCATGTTATAGTACTATAGTTTACGTAGTAGGAATGCATGTTCAGATATGGCTAATCGGGATTCTCTTAGAAATGAATGTTCTTTTAGCTGTATCAAGCAATATTTATCACTCGAGGGATACGTTGTGACATGATGTTTCATTATCATGGTAATCATTTTCTTGAACTCTTGGAAGATTTCTAATCGAATGTTTCCCCAGGGAATTCTCCAACCTGACATGTGGAACATTACTCCATCAGACCGATGGGATTGGTATTCATTAAGGGAAATGATATCTAAAAATGGTGTCAGGAACTCTCTTCTTATTGCTCCTATGCCTACTGCATCAACTAGTCAAATTCTTGGGAACAACGAATGTTTTGAGCCATACACGTCCAACATTTACAGTCGCAGGGTCCTAAGGTATGCATTAAACATATTATTTTTTGTTCATTTTTCAAAGCATCAGTCAGTGTGTATAGTAACTATAATTTTTTCAGTGGAGAATTTGTTGTGGTGAACAAACATCTCCTACACGACTTGACTGAGAGGGGTCTGTGGTCACCTACGCTCAAAAACAAGATAATTTATGAGGATGGTTCCATCCTCAAGATTCCTGAAATTCCAGATAATTTGAAAGCAATCTACAAGTGAGATAGCACAAGCAAATTATTTCTTCATATTGTCTTAACATTTTTTTTTTCTGTATATGCTAATTAGACTTTTGACCTTAGAACGGTATGGGAGATTAAGCAAAGGACTCTAGTTGACATGGCTGTTGATCGTGGCTGTTACATAGATCAGAGTCAGAGTCTTAACATCCACATGGACCAACCCAATTTCGGAAAGTTAACGTCATTGCACTTCTATGCTTGGTCTAAGGTTGACATCTTTTAACTCTCAACTAAATATCTTAATTTGCTCATTTAAAACTATTTATTTAGTATGATAAATAGCGACTCATGTGGGCTAACTTAAAATGTAGGGTTTAAAGACTGGAATGTACTATTTACGTACACGTGCTGCCGCCGATGCAATCAAGTTCACAGTTGATACCTCTTTGCTCCAGGTTAGAGTTCCTCATGAATTACATCGAGTTGCAAATCACATGTTTCTTTGATTATCCATTTCTTATTGCTATGCTAGCGCATTGGCCTTGAATTTCCAATATATGGGGTGCAGAAAACTAATAAACCAGTAGAGGATGATGATGATGTGGAAGCCAAACTGGCACAAGTTGCTTGTTCCTTAGAAAATGGTGAAGCGTGCATGGCTTGTGGAAGTTAGGACATATCATACTTCAGCTGAAGGGATGCTCTTTTGTTGGTGATTCCATCATTAACTAAATGATGAAAAGTACCGATGTTTGGAGCTCTCCTGGCCTCCTTCCCGAAGCTCTTCTGGCCGCCTCCTTTTAGATTTGCTTGGTAGAAGAAGAGTCTCTGCGCGATTAGGTCTTTAGGTAGCTATGTATCAACATGATATAGTTATTGGTGCATGTAATGGAGTTCCTCTCCCTCTTCTTAAACTTGAGTTATGTGTGATCAACAATCGCAAGTTATCTTGTATTTGATGTTTTGTGTAATTTCTCAAGATTTGTAATCTTGGTCTTCTTACTTCATTAAATCTTCATGGATGTAATAAATCATTTGAACCAACGATCGTTGATGGCTTCAACGTGAGATTTTTTACTCCAATGATATCATTCCTCTAAAGCTACTCTTCTTATTAAAGATTTTAGACCTATTATTATTTTTTATAATATTTTATACCAAAAAAACACTTTGCCAAACTTTGGTCAATAAACATAAACTTCATATGCTTCATCTCGTTGATCAATAACAATCTATATTTATTAAAAGAAAAGAAAGACATCACCTCTTATTTTAAAAGCATGCATCGTCTCATCCTCATGCTGTGAATAACACATTGCTATAATGAAATTTTTTGGTTCTCATCTTTCTCGAAATTTACTGGTTTTTGTCTTTCTCGAGCTCTAATTTAAGCATCCAAAAAAATTTCATCGAACAGATTGAATCTAATGTCCATATTAATCAAATGACCGATTTGAACCTCGTCATATCTCACGTAATATCTCGAGTTGAATAATAAAACCCATTATGTTTTTAAATTTAAAAAGACAAATATTTTTAATGATGCTCAACCATCATTACACATTATCATATCTTTAATGTTGTTCAACCATCATTACACATTACCAACGCCCTGTTCCTGGGTGTGTCCATCGAAAGAGTGAATCGATTACTTGGCACAACACTGTTTGATCTTTGAGAAATAAAAAACTATAAAAACATCGAGACTCGTTGTGGTATCAAAATTGAGTTCTAATTCGACTGTAAACAACTAACTCCATGATTTAAATCAATCAAGACAATATCAATCATTGATAATAATTGATCAAAATAAGATAAAATATATATATCCAAAATTAGAATTAGAAATAGAGAAAAAGAGATATAAATGGTCAGCATAAATTCAAAATTAATGAGAAGTTAGAGGGAAAACCCCCCTACATAAGCGTCAAAAATAACAAAAAGAAAAAAGAAAAAAAGAAGATTGCGTCTATCAAAGATAAACCTATTAAACTATACGCTTATCCTTCACGTATCCCCTATTGGTCGAAAATTAGAGGACTGAGATATATATATATATATATATATATATATATATATATATATATATATATATATATATATATATATATATATATATATATATATATATATATATATCTAATTCTAATATATATATATATATATATATATATAAGAAAACATGTCGTTCTCCAAAGTCATATACGCCTACATCTCGACTTCCTTCTCTATTGTGGTCATTATAAAACAGATCGTCAATCGGTGAAATGTATGTGATTTGGTCTCAATGCACAGCGATCGATTGTTGCCTAAAAAAGAAGGCAAAACAAATTAATCATAAACATTTCGATTGTACTTCGTCTGTTTCGATTAAGTCAAATGGTCACTTTGACATCTGAAGTGTCCAAACAAAAATGTGTGGATGAGTGGTTGACCTGTAAGAATGTGCCTTCCTCGATGTCCACAAGTGAAGTCCTCGTGGAGATCGGAGCTCTTTAAATGTCGTCCCTGTCCCCAGTTAATTATACATTATCGTATAGTTAGATCATCCTAATATTTTAAAATATATATATTAAAATCTTTATAGTTATAAATATAAAATATTTAATCTCATTTATTCTAATATTATCGATTTTGCCGACTAAAAATATAACACATTCATGAATACTACATAGAGAATGATAAAATAAATAATTTTAACGATAGTGACGGATGATGACACTATCTATAACTATTATGGTGGTGGTTAACAATAACGATATGGTGATTGACCTTACCGATGTTGATTTGAACATCGATGACGAGGAGACAAAATGATGAGGCATATGTATTAGCACTAAAAAGAGGAAGAGGACATAGGTGAGACATCTACGTTGATACCACTCTATATCTACGTTGGCGTCAAAGGAGGAAGAGTAGAGAGGTGAACACCACACTACTTTGGCTTCTCTTCTTCCTCTAGCGTCGCTCTACATTTGCGTCCGTACTCGAGGAGAAACAGAAGGAAGGTGAGACATCTGTATTGTCGTCGCACCACTCTGACTTCTCTTCATCCTTTGGAGTCGTTCTACATATGCATTGACGTCGAAGGAGGAAGAAGAGGCAAGTAAAGCATCTACATCGATAGCTATTAAGAGGGAGGAGGCATGTGAAGCATTTGCATCGCCAACGATGATAAGGAAAGAGGAAGAAAGGGCAGGTGAGACATCTGTGTCGATATCACACCACCTTGTCTCTTCTTACTTTATCAATATCGATACAGATGCAGAGCGATACGTCATTCACCTTCATACTCTTCCTCTTTCGGTATTGACACAGATGTTTTACCACTATATCTCATCTTTCTTTTCGAATTAACATTGAAAAAATCATCGATAATCACGTTATTCATATCGTACTCAAATAGTCTAACCATGGACTGAGCCCAATACCAAAAAGAGTATGCAATCGTACAGTTGGCCCCTGTACGGTTGCATACAGTTGGCCGCTGTGGCAGATGATGTCATGGTAAATACCAGGCAGTCCAATCAATGCAAGCGTATAACATAAATATTATTTGATCTTTTAAAATTAATTTTAAAAAAAAATCCTATTTTTTAATTTTTATTTGCACAAAGTATTCTATTTTTGCTTTATTCTCACGTAATACTCCTTATTTTTTTATAAAATAAAATAAAATTATTCCTACCGCCGCCTACGTAGCAAACTATCTCTATCATTGTGAGGCATCACGATTCACGGTGAGAGGAAAAAGGATGATAAGAGCGAGGTGATGTGGGCATAAGTAGAAAACTAGATGGTCTTATCGACCTACCAAAGGCGATAAGGACGACGATAAGGGCCTCATGATAAGAGAGGCAGCATCTTAGCACAGTGTGATGATCGCCATACGATAAAGGTAGGGGAAGATAAAAAGGTGCTTTCATCTTTTACAAAACGAAGGATGCTCTACAAACACAAAGCAAAAAGGAACACTGCAAAAAAAAAAAAAAATTGCGAAAATAAAGTTTTTTTGTTTTGTGAAATTAGTCGTTTTTTAATAATTTATATTAAAAAAACCAAATATAGCTTAAATGGATGTAAACTAATCTAAACAAAAACAAATATTAACATTAAATTAGTATTATATAAAGGAGAAAGTAGTATCAGTTTGAATTGATTAAAAACATCACAGTTAAACTATTTTAGAATAAAATATACACTATTATAAAAACATTTTGATCTTTTCATGACTTCGGTAATGAACCAATAATCTTTCTCAGACATGCAGCTAGCAAGCAAAGATAAAGAATATCAATCAAGTTTTTAAAGAGATTTGGTAGCTCTTTATTATTAATTATCTCATTTTATGAACTTTTAATATTCTTATGATATCCATAAATGAATAAACATAAATATCTTAATCTTATTATTTAATTCCAACAAGCTTTTCCTTAACCCCTTCCATTCAAGTTTTCTTTTCTTTCCATTCTTCTTCTTCTGTTAATTAAATATCTAAACATCTTTTATCATCAAAGATGCAAAATAATTAAGAAAATCAAATAAAACGATCCAAAGATGAAAGAAGAGATGAAAAGTAATTTTATTACATGTATTATGATATTCTGAGCATTTTTACACCAACCTAAAAAATATTATCTTTTGTATCAGTATACATAAATTAATCACTAGCCAAACTGGAAGAGAAGAAGTAGAGCAACAACAACTATTACTACTGATAAAGCTTCTATTTCATGCATGATGTCCTGTAACAGCATGTAACTTAGTGCCACTAGGAGTTCATATTCACTACATCTCAAGTGAACATCTGATGGAGACTACAAACCAAACAGGTGCAGCAATCTCTCCCCAACTTCTGACAAATCCCTCCCTCTCCTCTCTTGGAAGTTAAATTTATGCTGTAGAAATGAGTCATTTTGATCTTTCACAGCTTTTACAAGAAGCAAACAAATACAAAGATGAAAAGATAATAGTTCATATGCTGCTACCACTACACACCCTTATCATTGATCAACTACTTGGATGCCATTTGAAGTTAAAACAATTTAAGAATGCCCTGCCCTGCAGTAAGCATAGTCAGAATCCTCCAAAAGAAAACCCCTCTTATGTATCACCAATTCCACAAGGACAGTTGCTTATTATATATTTCTAGAAAATGTGAAAAACAAATCATGATAATCTCCTAAGATCAGAAATCATTATAAAGAAAATATGTATGCTATCACCAATCAACAGAGGTATTCAAAAGAAGAAATAATATGAGATTTGCAGGAGCATTCAACAACAAGAAGCAAGGAAAAAGAGTACAATAAATATAAGGTAAAGGCCATTCCCATGGATGTCCACCACTGGGGGGACTCCACAACAGAGGAAAGTTGTTGGAGAAGAACACAACAAAGATGCACACAGTATCCAAAAAGCAAGTTGCTTTTTGTCCTGCTTTTTTCTACACAACCTGTGACAAAAAAAGACTAAATACAAGAGCACTACCTTCTCCATCTTACCAGTCCGAAGAAGACATTTGGTTCATCATCTTCTTCATGTCTGCCTTCCCCTTCTTCGCATGGGTAGCCGACCCAAAGACCAAATGCAAATCCACCTCACCTCATCACGGCCAAAGATGACACCTTTGACAGAATTCACTCGGGATTGTGGGACTTGCTCAGGCACTCGAGGACTTCGGTTCGGCTCCTCACTATTCGAAGGAAGACCTCCCTCACCTGGCACTCCAGTGGGTCTAAGCCCTCTTTCAAGGCATTGCAAACCTCCACTAGCTCTTCCACCCCCTGCTTCAGCTCCATATCCTTCTCCCCTGTCAATGGGAACTCGACGGGATCCAACAACTCAGCCAGGTGGCGGCTGCACTTCTCGATCTGTTGGATCTCCTTCAGCAGCCCGCACGAGTTCTTCCTGTCTTTTTTCTTTGATTCCTCGAAGATCCGCTCGTGGAGCGAGGTGATCGATGCGGCCCAGGGTAAGTTCCGGGGGACCGAGAAATGGGTCTGGAGACCGCGGTCCTGGCACGGGATTGCCGCCACGAGAGCCCACATCACGAAGAAGAGCACTGAGCTCATGGTGAACACGGGGAAGGCGAGGCCATTGGTCGCGGAGACCTCGTTGCCACGAGGCACGGCGAGGCTGTTGCCGATCGCCTGGAGCTGCCGTGCAGCGGACCACGAGCGGGAGACGCTCCACGAGGAGGAGCGGAAGTGGCCAGCGGAGGCGGCGGCCCCGCCGCTGCCGGTGCGGCGGTGGTGCGTCTCCTTGCTGGAGCGGCCGAAGGAGCGGTTGCGATGGTTGAGGATGGACCCGCCGGCGGTCTCCTTCTCGTCGAGAATGAGGATGGTGAGGTCGGTAAGGGCCTTGCGGGCGCGGCGGAGCTGGCCCTCGCCGAGGGGCCGACCACCATTGAGGGCGGCGAGGGCGATCTCGAGGTGCTGGCGCCACAGGCGGAGCTGGTCGACGCCGTCGCGGACTGCGTTGCAGACGTCGAGCGCCTTGACGGCGCGGTCAAAGAAGTCGGAGAGGAGGCGGTCGAGGGGGGGCCGGGCGAGGAGCACCCGCTGGCCCTTGCTGCAGCTGAATAGGATCACGCGGAACTCCTCCTGGCAGATGAGGAAGCTGTCGAGCAGCCTGCGGACCCAAGCGAGTGAGAGCAGCTCGTCGGCGGCAGCGGCAGCAGGAGGAGAAGAGGCCAGGTCGACGAATAAGTCAGCGACGTGCTTCTGGAAGACCTCCAGCTCGAGGTCGTGGGCGGCTCCGCCACCGGGGGAATCGTGGTGGTGCCCGTCGACGGCGTGGACCTGGTCCCGGCGAATGCTCAGGAGGGAGCGCCCGATGGACGCGAACGGGACGGACGAGCCCTGGAAGTCCGTGGCCGGCATGATCGCATCACCCAACAGCAGCAACAATTCCTCCACAATTCTCCGATTCTTCTCAGAATTCGGGGTATCGGAGCAGAAGAATTGGGGGGGTGGAATAGGATCTTTCGGGAGAAGCCGTGTCGAGAGAGAGAGAGAGAGAGAGAGAGAGAGGAACGATAAACCAGGCAAGAACGGGGCAAGTAAAAATAAGAGGGGTGCCCCAAGCGAGGACGAGAAGCCACGTGGACGGAGAATAGGTGGGCTCCCACGGGTGCTTGGCCGAGAGCGGTTTGCGGTGAGGCGTGGGTGGGTAGATGAGGACGGACCGCGTGCGGTCTAATTCTGGAGGTGGGAACGGGTCTCCCGGAAGACATCCTTTGCAACCTTATGGAATACCATAGTTGCCCTTTGTAATTTGAATATTACACGTGGACTCCTTTAGTAAACCTGCATCGAAACAATTAAATTTAATTATTATTAACCATTAATATCTCTAGTTAGTTTGAGTTAAATAGATAACTACAATTGTAAATATTTATATATCATTTAATTAAAACAATAATCAACAAATAGAAGCTCTAAAGGCTATTCACATCAAAGGAATACATCCATAAGTTAAGAATAATAAATCCATTAATTGTAGAGCGATATGTACTTACAATTAACCATATGCAAAGATTTTAATTGTTGAGATAAAATCCTATCTTCTTTACTTACCAATTCAAATTAAATTAAATTAAATTAACAAAAAATATAAAACTCATTAATTGTGTAGGAATATAAATTAATTTTTGGCTTTCATCTATTTTTACAGAGAAAGGTATCAAAATGTTAATGTACGTCATTCAATGATAAGTCGAAGCAGTTATGTAAGACAATGGAAGGGTCAGCCCGTCAACTAAACAACAAGTATGATCACTTGGACAACCTGGCAATCGATTACTACTGTTGTTGTTTAGGGTTGCTTCAAAGAAATGGACACAAATGAAGGATTATTATATCATGGCATTTGATTCAGTTTTACCTTCAAAACAGGACAACCCCTATGCCACTGGTTTTATGTGGTGAAGACAAGAGGACATGATACAGCTAAGCCTCCACTCTGTCAAGTCAAGCGTGCTGGGGACATGTAGAGAGTGTTGGAAGTTTACATCTCAGGCATTAACATTCCCATATGGGTACCCCACTCGTCTGCATGATTTCTGAAACGAAAAATAAAGAAATAAATAAAATATTATTTTTTGTTCTACCTCTAGATGTTAAGAGCAAAAGACAAATGTAATAAGACATTCAAAATTGATACGGGATTTGGAAGAGAAAAATAATGAACTCAATCTTGACTCTGAGAGTAGATAGAGATTATCTCCAAGATAAATTGGCAAGCAAAAAAATAACCAAGACAGTATGAGCATCTAAAAGAAAGCGGAAGCTTTTAGTTATATTTGGATCAAATTATATGTCTCAAAACACAATAAGGTATGACTAAACCTTAGTTCAATCTATTGTCGTTTCAAAGATATATCACCAATCCTGAAGTAATAGTAAAGAAAAAAAGGAATCCAATAGAATGAAAAATTCTGATCTTAGCATGCATCACCAAGACCATGAAACCAACTCAGATGATGTCGACTCACTTTCACATAGGAATTCTAATCGATCTTGGTTCAGTTCACTCATGAGATTGAGAAATACTTATTCACAAGTTGTTCCACTGGTACTCATTAGCAGGCACACAAGAAAAGGGCTGAAGTGCTTGTTATACAACATAAGCAAGCATCTTGGAAAAAGAAAAAGTGCATAACCATTTAAATCAATATGTATGCATGCAAGACCACCGCAAAAACAGAATGCAATTCGACTTGTATTGATTAAATGGCACGAGTAAAAGCATAAGTGTCAAGCAAGAATCTTGTACATGCTTGATAAAGACTATCTGGAATTGTGTTCTTGCACTATGATGTATTTACTTTCTGAAAAAACATGTGAAGTGAGAGGATGGGGGGAAGAGGTACTCTTTTTCTGATATATTTTAAAATATTAAGAAAATGTGAATTAATTTGTAATTTTACATTGCCCCAAAGGTCTCTATACAAAATGATGGCCAGCAGTTGTGTATGGTTGGATGCCATCTAGTGCAGCATTAAGGTTGATCGTTGACCTAAGTAATTGACATTTGTTTTCCTTTACTCTTAGATCTGAACTCTTCTCAACCAAGCTATCCAATTTTTCTCCATGTGCTAATGCACTAAATTGTCTGCACTATTTACCCATTCCCTTTTACGTGATTTGATTAGAAGGGTAAGTTGACATAAAGGAGATATTGTATCGAAGTATAATAATAACATGGGTAAGTAGGGGAATCTTCTTCTGCTTACATGTCATACAGACCACACTTGTGGTATCAGACTTAAATTACTGCAAGCGGAAGCCCCAGTATTAGATCAGCCATGCCACACCTTTTGCAGGTTAAAGCCATATGTAGAAAGAAGGCACAGGGGAATAACAGCATTCACTTATAGGAGACAAAATATGGGACACCATTTACCTAACAAATTTAGAGGCATTCCACCCAAGCAACTAAAACCTAACACAAAATTACTTCATTAACACATGTATTTTTTGTTCATATAGATCAAGAAAAGCTGATCTCTGAATAAGATCCCAGCTTTGAGCCAGTCAACCAACTTGAAACATATGAAAGACTAACTCTGTGTCATGTACTGTATATTAAACAGCATATTTAAGTTATATGCTCTTAACATTTTATATTTTCACATTTGTAGGACAGATTCCCAAAAACTTGCAAATTTACACATTCATTTCAGTTGTAGCTCTCCTAACAAGACAAAAAGGCAAAATTTGAAGCATATTGCACATCACCGTTTAAAAAATCTTTAACAACTTGAATAGACAAAGTTCATTTATGAAAACCTACCGAGATAATTTTAGTCTGATCCAAATCCCTCTGAATTTTAAACAAATTGTCAGTTTCTGCAGGATCCTATACAAAGGTAAAACCAATTTCTAATATAGCAAGTTAAAGTGCCAAGGAATTAAACAAAATCAACCAGTTAGAGTGAGCAACCAAATAACTCAAAGACTTTCCATGAGAGTTTCCCTTGGTCAAGAAAATTTTGTTTGATAAACATTTTAATGCATTAAATTAGGACTAACAGTTGTGAAGTGTATGATTTGTGATGGTTGACTCAGATTGATCTGGGTGAAAGAGACAACATGCTTCTGCTTCACAACAGAGCCCATCACAAGCTTGACATGAAGAAATTTTTCACTTCTTCTGATCAAAATGTGCATCTACACACCAATCTGTGGATGAACTTGCACAAGTTTCAGTGCTGAAACAGGGATATAAAGCAACAAACTTGAAGGGAGATTTCAATGGAAATGTAGAATAAGTGGATTCTTGGTTCTTGTCCACAGCAAAGACCAGAAAGGTGAATCATCTACTGTTACTAGATAAGTGAAAGGAAATATTTCTAACTGTGATGATGCTGTGATGCTCATCATTGAGATTGAAATTCTTGAAGTTGCAAAATTGTACTGCTGTGTTAATCAAGAATGGATCATGGAGAAAAGCCATTGTTAACTAACAAATGTACCGCAACGGGACAATGTTATTTTGCTCACAATTTTGTTGAAGGAACAGGAATTCCTACTATTCAAAGGCTGGAATGGAAATGGTTAAAACTGATGGTACTTCGACAGCAGGGGTTTCTGATCAATAAAAGATGGCTCCTACTGTCTGAACTTAATATGGATGATAAATGAATTTGAAACAAAATTAGGAAAATTGATATCCAATCAACTATGACATCAAATTTCAGATCTCAAACCTATGAAAAGGTTTTACTATCAAGGTTACCTATGAACAAGTTCAAGAGACCCATGCGATGGTGGTACAAGGTTACATGGCTTAATAGGACTCCAAGACATTCTGTAAGTGCATGGCGGGCAATATGAAACAAACTGATGATATAAGACGGATAAGTCAGTGAAGGGATTATCCTGAAATCACCTTTCATGCAGAGGGTAATTTCATTTGTTAAGAGTACTCTTTGCAATTACGGTGTTGGCAGCGAGTGCTGAAATGACATTTCTAATTACAAGAAAAAAGGAATATTCATTGAATAGACTATAAAACCAAATTCTACTGTCTCAAAGATGTTGAGTTAAGAAAGGCACAAACCTGAAATTTTGTTAAACCTTCAGTCAATTATGGCCATGCTTGAGTAGTATCTTCCCTTACAGCTCTTCAAGAGTTGCCAAAGTTCTTCTGACACTCCAATACCTTTTAATAGCATTAAACTTATGTAAGACTTATGACCAGCAGCTAGAGACAAAAAGAACTAGGCTTGGCAAAGTAACTACTACTACAACTATCAAATAATGTAAGAGAAACTTGTCAAGTCAATGGCATAAGGAATTGGAAAAAAAATTCCATTGTGGAATACGTTCCATGCAGCAGAACTAGCATTAAACCAAATTTCCACTCATCTTAATGATAATACTTATCCTTTTCTAGGTAAGAAGGTTATGTGCTGATCATATTGACCTGGGCCGGTGTTCTAAGACTATTTCACAACAGATATTAACAAATAAACATCAATTCTCCCCCAAAATTGTGACTATAATGCAGCCTGAAATTATAATATGATAAAAATAAGCATAAAAAGCACCTAAAATTCAATTCTTGCCAGAATAACCAAACCATGTGGAAAGCACCCTTTAGGTTAAATCGAAATTGATGATAAGAAAACCATGACTGGGGGGATTCAAAGGGAGACCTTTCGAGTTGGACGGGTTGGCGCTTGGCGGCCGTGCGAGCGACGACGGGGATGACCTTTCTGGCGGTCGCCCTGCCGAGGTATCCTAAGTCGCTGACGTCGGTGGCGTCGGCAAGGACCACCGGATCCGCCGCCTCGGACGAAGAGGAGGGCGGCGATCTGCATCTCCGCGCGGCCGATCGGAGAGCGGAGGAGGAGGAAAGCTTAGGGGGAACGTAAGGCCAAGAGATTTGGGAGTTCGTAGCATCTCCTCAATCACCTGTCAGTTGGAATGGAGAGAGACGAATGAGTTGGTGGCGGGAGTAAAGGCGTGGAAGAGTTTATTTCCCATACTACCCTCATCATTCCATATATTCCTCAAGTATATATTACTTTAATTTTAAAAAACTAATAATTTTTTTTTGTTATTTCTTATCCGAACAAAAATTTCATGCTTTATTGAATTCTTTAGATCTCTTCACTATTTACTACTTTTTTGTTTAAATAATATTATTTTTTTAAAAATTATTGATGAAGTGTTTTGTGTAATAGATTGACCGGTTTTAAGTAAAAAAATTATACGAGTCAGTTGGTAGGACATTCGTGAAAAATTAAGTATCGTTTAAAGATAAAAGAGAAAAAATCGTTTATGCATAATTTAAAATGATGATGTAATATTTAGTATATACATATACGTTAACAGAAAGAGTATCCTTAATAATTTCACATAAATAGTTTTTAAATATAAGATTTTTGAGTGGGCGGAGATGTCCTGCTTTGTCTCGGATCGGATCGAGCCGAGGTCATAAGACCCAACCCGCTAAGATTCCTCCTCCGTACCAAGCCCTAAACCCACTTAAGCCCCTCCACCTTCGTCGTTCCGCGATCCGACCGCCGAAAAGTTCTCCTCTCCTCCTCCTCCTGGCATCAAGCGGATCGAATGCACCACCCGCCGCCGGCTTAAACCTTCGCTCGTAACCCCCCCCTCCTCCCCAGCCATGTGGCGGCGCCGCCTCTCCCTCCTCTCCGACCTCCCCTTCCCGATCCGCCGCCCGCTGCCAGTCACCCGACCCCCCTCGATCTCCATTGCGCCCCTTGCCAAAGCCCTAAAGCCCCCACCTCCTACTGCGGCGGTGGCGATGGCTGCGGACTTTTCTCCAATCGGGATCTTTAGGTCTTCGTACAGTGGGATGGCGATGGCGTCGTCTCCGGCGACGGCGAGCCTGCTAAGCCTGAACGATCTGAGGGATAACAAGGGGGCGCGGCAGAAGAAGAAGCGGAAAGGGAGGGGTATCGGGTCGGGGAAAGGGAAGACGGCCGGAAGGGGGCACAAGGGCCAGAAGGCTCGAGGAACGGGGAAGTTTGGGTTCGAGGGTGGCCAGACCCCGCTCCGCCGTCGGCTCCCCAGGCGGGGTTTTAAGAATCCCTTCAGCCTCACCTTCCAGGTGACTTGATTGCCTTACTTTCCACGATCTCGTATATCTCTGTCTGTGTTGCGTTAGATTGTCCTGTTCTCCTCTTCTGCTGGCTTTTGCGGGGACGAGATGGTGCCACAGAAACGAAAAGGCGAGGTTTTTAGTAATGCATTACATTTCCGGTTGTACAGATGGATATAGTTTGATGTATTTTTAGGAACTATTGTCTCATAACAATCACATCATAGATTGTGTACTTCAAGGGTCGAGTGTGCTTTCTGAGATGTGGTGGTGATGTAAAGCATTTCCAATTTATATGGATTCATGAACAACTAAGTTTCTGATCAACATTGTAGTGCTAGCTTAGACAGACAGAAAAGCAAGCTACTAGAATTCTCACTGTTACATTAAACATTTATATATCCGTGTATATTGTTATATATGTGTCCATTTCCATTGCTTATTTTGTGCCAACAATTTATTATATTATGTTTCCATAATTTAGGAGTTCCATACGTCGGTAAGAGTGTTGGAAGGAGTTGCATTGGTAATAACTTGATGTCCATTGAAGAACTAGATGCCTTAATCAAGAATCAGCCTTTTGAACATTTCAACTTTTCCAATTTGGTTTTGGATGGTTCAGACAACTACCAATTTCATGGACAACTGGACTGAATGATTACCCAATAAATACTTCTAGCTTTGGGGCTAAATGATCCGTGGCCGATATCTCATAGGAACTATTCTGTTGAAGGGGAGGAGAGGAATATTTTATGCTACTGCAAATGAAGTGGCTCTCATCACTTGCTTTTCAGGCTGTTCTCCAGCTTGCCTAATTTACTTTAGTGTCTTGGTGGGCACTTCTGACCTCTACATTATCCAAGTTGTTTCCTGTTCATACAATTAACTTATTTTGTTATGCTCATTCTGCCATTTTTGCATTAATTCCAAATGTATTTTCATGCTTAATAAATAGCCGAGCAATTGCAGGAAACATTGTTTGTTCTGATATATAAAAACTACCAGCAGATGAAATACCTGCATGATTTTCCATATTTATTCTCTTTATGGTTTCTTTGTTCTTTTCATGGCTGTTTGGGTAATCTAAGGTTAATTGCCATTGTTGCTAATGTTTCATCAGCTTGTGCTGTTCTTTAAATTAACTTCTTCATATTTGTTCAAAAAGAATATATTTGTTTGTTTTATTGATATTATGTTTATAACAGCCTGTAGGATTGGGGAAGATTGCGAAATTCATAAATGCAGGAAAAATTGACTCGTCGGAACTTATTACCATGAAAACCCTTAAGGTACTCAACTTTATCTCCATATGTGCATGTTGGTGTTGTCTGATTGATTCAAATTAAATCTGAATTCCCCCGGACTGTAGGATACAGGTGCAATAGGAAAGCAGATAGAAGATGGCATCAGGTTGATGGGTCGTGGTTCTGAACATATCAAATGGCCGATACACCTTGAGGTAAGTTATTGTTAGAAGATAACTTGAAAGCAAGTTGCTTACTGAAATGTGATTTCTTGATTGGTTGGCACATGTCGCTAATCTTTTACCGTCACTTGCTGTCATCAGTGATCAGTGAAATTATAATCACTTTTAAACCACACTAGTTTTGGTTAGTGATATTGATTCGACATATATTTTGTTCCTTTCAATTAAAATGCTTTATCATTCTAGACACAGATGCCTTTCCTTTTATAGTTGAAATTTTCTTTACTTCTGAGATGACAAGTATGATTTTCATGATGAAATACTTGCACGTGTTCTTGTCATGGCGGCATTTCCTGTAATGTTATGTTTCTTAACTCTCAGCTTCTAAGTTGATTTGTATGTAGCTGTAATGGAGTCATATCACTGATTGAGTTGGTGGCATTGCATGATCAATTTTTTCGGAAGGAAAATATGTTATGTAACACATATATCTTTTATGTATTAATGTGTATACAGAAATAATCTGTCATGGTGTTGATAGAAGGATAGCGTTTTTTTACTTTCTCACGAAATAATATGACCTGTAGAACTTGCATTTGAGTATTCCTCCTATCACTATAGACTTAGATGCAATCATAGTTTTCCATCGTTCCTTCTAACAATTACAATTAACATGCCCGATAGATCATTCTTGGGTAATTAACGTCAATGTGGACTCTGCAGGTATCAAGAGTGACAGTTCGTGCAAAAGCAGCGGTGGAAGCTGCCGGCGGTTCCGTGAGAAAGGTGTACTACAACAAGCTGGGGTTTAGGGCACTGCTCCAGCCTGAGTGGTTCGCAAAGAAGGGACGCCTATTACCGAGACCGGCGAGGCCTCCACCGAAGCAGCGAGACAGGGTCGATGCCATCGGTCGCTTGCCTGCCCCTACCAAGCCAATACCTTCTACAACTGAAGAGAAAGATGCAACAGCAGCTGCTTGAAGCACCAATTCTGAAGATGCATCAGTGACATCTGCTTTTTGGACAAGACAAATCATGCTGGTGGCCTCCATTGCTATTTGAATTGGTTGCTGTTTGTCATGTACTCGAAGATATCTCACTCAATAATCCAAGTTTGGTGGTTCTGTGTCATTTGGATCCTGCACTCCTATTGTAATGTTACTTTGCAGAACAATTGTTCTTAAATTATGAATCACTGTCAATTCATCTACATACTTATTAACCACCAATTAATGACATGAGATTAATCATTAGTCTCCGGTATTGGTGATGCCGATGTCGATGGGATGTCATCTGCTTGTCTCATCGCGACGAGAAGACGCGCGAGCAACCAGTGCCATTAGAACATGTGCACCTATGGGGCCAATCCAAAGCTTTTTCTCAACTCATCTTCCATGCACGTGCATTGCCTGCATCATATTCTTGGCCTACAAATAATGAGTTGGTCCTCTCCTCTTCTCGCTCCTCTCTCCTTCCTCCTCTTCTTCTTCTTCTTCTTCTTCTTCCGCTTGATTAGATGAAATGTTGTCCTACGTTCCGCGGCCGGTGGCGCCGACTTGCCCCCGCTGCGACACCAAGTTCTGCTACTACAACAACTACAGCCTCAGCCAGCCGCGGTACTCCTGCAAGGGCTGCCAGCGTTACTGGACCGAGGGCGGCGGCTGCCGTAAGAGCCGACGGGGCAAGTCGGCCAGGGCGCCGTCCGCCGTCGCTGCCGTGGCCGGCCGCGACGTGATCCGCCCCGACCTCATGCCGAACGACATCGAGAGTAACTCAGGTGTCGCCGCCGCCCCCGCCGACGGCTCAGCCATCGACCTAGAGGTCCTGTATGCCAAGTACTTGGATCCAAGCCCGGCCGTGCGGTCGGAATCCTCGCAGCTCGCAGTAGAGTCAGATTCGTGCAACCAAATCCCTGCGCCATTTCCCGATCACCAACTGTTCTTGGAGTGGGAAAGCATCCTAACTCAACCGGTGGAAGAAGGCCTGCAGAACCCGGTAGATCAGCCATGCATGGTGGATTCCGGCAGTCCTCTACCGTATCCAACGCAGCCTGTCGACGACTATGCATGGTGGGGGGATTCTTCAAGTGATGCAGATCTGATACATGAGGAGCAAAGCCTGGTGCATGACAATTGGATGGGATCACTGGATGACTCGAGTTGGGAGACGTTCTACAGATGCTGATCATGTCCGTTCTTCTTCTACATCGTGAATGCGCGTGTGAGAGAGAGGTCTTAGGCTTCATGGCTTACGGAGAGGGATACATTAATTGCCTCTTTGAAGTCAACATTGGGTTAACGTTGAAATCTGTAGCAATTGAAGACATTACCAAACACCATGATCAGCTCCCCACAGTCAAAACTATATCACACGATTCTTAATATAATATTAGTTTAAAGACCAATCATGTCTATCTAATACTTCCCATCAAAAGTAAGTGATTTTTAATGTACAATATCTGAAGGAGTATTATTCTTAAATTAATTTCTTATAATGGATGGATGGGTTCGTATTGAACACTTGTTGGTTTGGTGAGGACAATATCGACAACTTAATTTATAATTATATTTGACCTGTTGTAATCTTCGATTGGTATAAGAGTACGAAATTATATTCAAAAGGTTTTCCTGACGCCACATACTCGAATCTCCAATATATATATATATATATATATATATATATATATATATATATATATATATATAATGAAGATGAACAGCCTCGGGATATTACAACGCAAATATCACCGAGAACGAGCACGGCACATGGTGGTGATCCAAAAGTTACGATGACGGCCCATGATCCAAGGCAAAGTGCTTTGCAATCACAACTCCAAATCAAAAGGCAAATCATCAAAAAATTATTATAAACATATTATTATCTTCTAAAATTAATTATCTTTAGATTCTTATATTTTAAATATTAATATTCTTATAGTTACTAAAGTAAAATATATAGATCTATCTATCCTAACTATATAGATTTACTAATAAAAATATAAAAATAAAAATAATTTTAATATTTTATTTAGTAGTAATGGACGATGATGTTACTAGCGGGTGACTGATGTGGTTGAAGAGAGTGGTGATGAGAGATGATGCTCAATATATACTTGTGTCGACGTCAACACAGATAGAGGTCATCACCTCTCGTAATCACTCTTCTCATCCACAATGACCAATTGTAGCTCTAAAACGATATTATCATTTGTAGTGATTAATTAAAATATTTTAAAATTTTATATTTATTCTTCATAATTTTCTTAATAAAATTGACGATGTTATAATAAATAAACTTATATATTTTACTTTTGTATCAATATAATTTTTAAAACTGTAAACAAGCTATTTTACGTTGCTTGGCGACACCTCACCACCAACATATGCTTCATGTCAAATATGTTGATTGAGTACCCGAAATCACAGGCGTTGTGGAATGTTACCTAGGACACGACAAAGTCATCGCACACTAGGCCTCACGACATCAACAACTCGACAAAGCTACAGGAGTAAGACTTTATATAATCTCAGCTTAATTTAATAAAAAGATATAATCTTAACTTTGATATACATCTGAAAACTCACTTATAAATGTTTAATAAAAAAAGTTGATACAGTTACTGATTGATGATGAGAGGTAAGAGTTGCTAATGTAGATGTTGAGCGATGATGCTCTACATTCGTTGATGTCGACATAGTTGTTCATCAATGTAGCTTGGTAAGTGTATTGACTCTGACATAAATATAAAGAGATAAAAATGTCACGTGATAACTATGTTGGCGTAGACACAAATGTAGAGTGACCCTCACCTTTTGTCATTATTCTTCTCATTCATAACAATCAACATTATTGTTCATCACCAATTGAAGTATTAAAATTAATTTTTTATTTTTTATTTATATTTTATTAGTAAAAATAAATATTTATTTGGATAAATAAAAGTATTTTTTATTTTCGTTATATGGATATCAATATAAAAATTTAAAATATAAAGATAAAAAAATACTAAGGTTAACCAACTACCACCAATAATATATATTTAGCCCGGTTGCGCTATTGAGAAGTGTAAAAAATCGAGGTTATTCCGGTAAATATGTTTGAAATAACTGAATAAAAGGAAAAAACACATATCTACCATCTGATTCGTACCAAACGGTGGATGATTCAAGATAAATCGTCAGCACACCTCATTCCCGTGTGCGTGTGCTCTTCTTGCGGCCGCCTCGGGTTGTATATTACCATCGTTCTCGGCGGCTTGCGATAACCGGCCGACGGATATGGAGAGCGCGAGGGAGGCTCGCCGACGGAGGATCTTGGAGCGTGGGACCGACCGCCTCGCCTTCATTACCGGCCAAGCCGGGTCCGTCCCCGATTCATCTCCTTGTCCGTCTCCTTCTCCTCCACCTCCGAAGGAAGCGCATCCTAACACCTCCGGTAAGATCTCCTTTCTCCTCTTCCCTTCTTTTTCCAGTTTCCTCTAATCTTCACCTTATAGTGCTATCTTGCCCTCTTTTAGTTGACTACCTGCTCGATCTAGGTCACAGCATGTTTCTGACCCCATCTTCTGTTTTAAGTGTTATCTTGATATCTTTTTAGTCGATCCCTTGCTGGATCTAGGTCGCACCATGTTCACGAATCATCATTCCTTTGAAACGTAGTTGCATTTGGATGCGTTGAACCTCTCATGTGAGGAATCGCCCTGATTCTTGGTAGATGTGTTTGAGGGCTCGATTGCTGCGTCGCAACTTGGTACTCAATTTGCGTTCCAACGCCGATCAAAAAGGCATGTTGCTTGTCGACACATTAGAAAATCGCACGAGGGAGTTATTCTACACAATCTGGATAGCTAATGAAAGTTTCCGTTGTTGATTCGTTCTCGGCGTGGAAATTTCTTGATGCGCTTTTTCCTTTTCCTAATCATGTTTTTGGAACACTGTTCGCAAAGAAAATGTTCTCTGATGATTCATACTTTTCGTGCTCATTAAAAAATGTAATTCGAAGTTTATCTGTGTTGATTCCCACAAAAGAAGGGGCATGATATTTGGTTTTGAAAAGAATGTGTTCTTCTTTGGTAACTGTAAGGTAAGTAACCATGAATGGGATTAGCTCTTGAATAATGAAACTTGTTACGATCATCGATGCTCCCTTTGTGGGAAAAGAAAAACGACCAATTTGGTTATAGATTTACACTTAGGTTCTTCGGCTTTCTATGCGTGACAGTCTTGTCAATGGTTTTGAGTTTCATCCTTGTTGCAAGCTTGTTATGGATGCCGAGAAATGAAATCTTTGATGTATTAAGTTGTGAGTTGTTTCCTCCTCCCATTTGGACTGTTAATGCCTGACAAACCTTTTTCTTGGAGATTTCTTGGATTCTGGAATTGTGTTTCCTTCATCTTGGGACCAACAGAAAGAATACTGTTTGTTCCTTAGAACCCTGTTTGTAGCTACTGTTTGAGGAGCATCAGTTCATTTTTGTTTTCAGTAAGAATTAGGGTCGTTTTTATTCTACATGTTGTACTTGCTTATTCTTTTATTAGATATTAATTTTAGGTCAATAAAAGATTGGAGATGTTCCTTTGTTGTGCCTATTCTAAATCTGATATCAACTCAGAGCTTCAGTTGTCTGGTCAGTGGGTGGTTACTAAATAATCTTAGTCAAGGAACTATAAACCATTCTGCAACTATTGGATGCCTGTCTGTGTTTGTCTCTTCTGCTGCTCTTTTATTTTCTTCACGAAAGAAAAAAGAAAATAAAGGAACAAAGGGGAAAGGTGGGTTGATTGGTATGTCTCTCATAGTTTTCAGTCAGGTGCATTGAAGTGCAAGATCCATACGAAAGAATTTCTCGAGATGATTATATTTTCTATTTTTAAATCACCCTAAGAGGGTCAACTTCGAATTTTGGAATTCAATTACTATGACATACACCAAGACCAAATATGTACTAGGAACACCTCTATTGGATCAAATGGTCAACTTTGCTGATGCAAGCGTAATGGTAGTGTTGGTTGAATTGAGCTTAACCAACACAGTTCAAAATCATTTTATACTAGTGTTTCAATGGGCTTTCGAGTGCTCAGCTAGGCGCTTGGGGTGGGCGAGGCAGGTCTGAGTTCAATTGGGTTCAATCAATTTGAATTAGTTGGCTCAACTGAACCAACTAATCAACAACTTCTCCCCCCATCCCCTTCGCGCTCAACCCAGCGAAGGAACCTAGCGGAAGAAACCCTACCGCGAGCCTACTCCCTACACCAATGGACTATGAGCCTCCTTCGCCCTAGGCTTCTGGACCATGAACCTCCTTCACCCTATGCCGTGTGTAGGGCCCCTTTGGCTTACGTCATCGATCGCAAGCCTCCTTCGCTCTATGTTGCTGTGTGTAGCATCTTCCTTTAGATTACGTCATCGGCCGTGAGCCTCCTTTGCCCTATGCTGTCTTGTGCAGCTTTGTTGGAGCTTCATTTCTCCACCGTGTGAGCTTACATCATCGACAAGCTTTGTTCCATCGGTTGCCACCTTCTTCCGCCCTAAGCACCACGACAGCCTGAGTCGGAGAAGCCAACCTTCCTCCACCGTGCATTGCTGCCTTCCTCAGTGCCATACTCCACAGCGTTTCACCATCTGTTTACTTCTCCATCTCGTCTTTCTCAATTTATAGGTAACAACAACAGTTTTGTTAAATGTTCTTCTATTTCCTGCACCGTCTTGAGCACTTTGTTTAATGTTTTCCTATTTCCTGCTCTTTGTTAAATTGTCAGGAATTTATGAAAACTATTAGGTGGGTACACTGTTAGGAGTTAGAACATAATAGGACACTGTTCGGTAGATAACAAGAACACTGTAACTTTGATATCTGCTCTTAACAGTACCCGTTAGAATTTTCTATTACCCTGTTAGATGGAAATGAACTTGATTTAAGCACCCTACTAGGAAACATAACACCCTATAGTTGTAGGCTTGCAACGTACTTAATGTATATAGCCTTTGATGTTTGATCATTTTTATATTTCGGGAATAATGACAAGTGTAGAGAGTAATTCAGAAGAATCATTGGCAAAAAACTCAAGAAAGGATCCTAGTTGGAAATACGACTATCTAAAGAATCATTTTTTGTTTATTTTATTTTGTTTTGATATTTTTGTTTTTAGATTTTGACAATGTAATTTGGTACTTTATAAGAATGCAATTAGATGTGTCTTTTTTATTTTTGTGATCCTATTTATCAATCATGATCAGTGATTGCAAAAGGCGCTTGGGTGCTCGCCTAAGCGCTTGGGCGAGGCAAGGCGAGACTCGAGCGCCCGAGCACCTCGCTCAATCTCCAGGCGGCGCGCTTCAAAGAGGCGTCGCCTGTGCGCTCTGTCACGAACGATCGTTGCTCAACCATAACATCTTCGCTCAACGAATCGTTCATTTGCTTTTTCTTGTTTGTACATATGTTTGGCAACTTGTTTTGCCTTGATTTTATGTGTTTTGGCCTAATAAATGGGAGCGAAAATAGTCTAGGATGCTATAGAACGACCGCTCGCTGTGCGGAGCCAAAACTGCCCAAAATAGCTCCATTTTGGGGCGTTTTTTGCATGTTGCAGCGATCGCTCTGAGCGGCATGAAATGTCAGCCATCTCAGCACCTTGGAACCCCCAGGGTGGCACCGGGCTGGATGGGACTTCGGGTATATGTCGGGCGTAGACTTTCATCAACAATTGAACTTGTCTTGCGTCCGATACCTTGGGAACCGTCGGTTTGTGGACTTGCGACTGTTCTTACAACTCTCTAAAGTCCTGTTTCACTCTCTTTCTCTCTTTTCTTTGTTGTACTTAAGGTGTTCGACGAATTGCTTGTACAACTTCCCTCTTTACGAGACGTCGGGACTTGTTCGTCGCTCGTTTCTAAGCTAAACAACTTCTTCTTTGCAGGTCCTATGGGACCCGCACAAGGTTGCAAGTGGGGACCCTTTGCAGGCAGATAACGCTTTGGGCGTTTCATGACTTAGGCAATCCCAGCTAAGTCCGGAACAGTGGGCAATGTTGCTTCACGACTTAGGCAATTTCAGCTAAGTCTTCAAGAGTGCCGCTAGGCTTAGGCAAATTCAGCTAAGTCCGTGACAAGTGTGGTATCAAAGCAGGCAAGCAATTCAAACGAATAGTGAAGAAGATTCGCAATTAGCTATGGTGAAAACCTCGTGGTGAATCGAGCAAGATAAGGCAAGCTGGACCTTTGCTCCAAGCAGCTGCAGGTGGGCTGCAAGTGCAAACTCGCTCGCAAGCTACGGGAGCCGCTCATGAGGAGCGCCACAACGAACAAGATGAGAGTGAAGTTGGGTATTCTTTGTGAACGGAGGAGGCACCGTATGGAGTGTATATCGAGAAAAAGAGCCATAAGGAGAGACTTACAATGACGGAAAGATGTTCTTGAAGCGAGCTTTGAGGAACTGTACCAAGACCAATAAAGGCTCCGTCGGGTAGAGAGCTTGCAAGAAGAAGCCAAATCTCGGATTGAGAGAATTGAGTCCCTAGTCGACCAACTGACGGAGGACACCAAAGACTCTGTACGACATCTGCACGAAGTTGTGGCGGAAGTCACGACCAAGGTGACGTTGCTCATAAGGACTCTTAATGTGGGAGAGAACTATACCCGTGCTGCGTCGTTACCAAGCTTCAAGGCACCCGAGCCGCATTGCTACGTGGGTGCCAGGGATGCCAAAGAGCTTGAAAATTTCCTGTTCTACATGGAACAATATTTTTGTGCTACGAGGCCCGATTCTGAAGAAACCAAAGTTGCTATAGTAACAATGTATCTGAATGGAGATGCAAAACTTTGGTGGCGAACCCGTTGGGAAGAGATCAAGCAAGGCCGATGTCGAGTGGATACATGGGAAGACTTGAAGCGAGAGTTGAGAATTCAGTTCTTGCTCGAGAACACAGAGTTTGTTGCAAGAAGAAAACTGAGACAACTCCGCCAAAGCACATCCATCCGAGACTATGTGAAGCAATTTTCGACACTGATGTTGGATATATAGGACATCTCCGAGAAGAACAAACTATTCAACTTCCTCGATGGCCTAAAGCGATGGGCACAACAAAGAACTAAATCGGAGGAATGTCACCGATATGGTCGGGGCAATTGCAGTCGCAGAATGACTAACTGACTTTGTTTCTTCGGAGGACTTAGGAAAGAAGAAATAATCCTCGGAAAATCGCCCAACAAAATACTCTTGAGCAAAGGAGTCTGTGGGCGAACAAAGGAAGAAGAACTTCTATAAAGGGCCAGCACAAAAGGCAAAGCCCCGAAATCTGACGGATGCTTTTTTGTGCGGAGGATCGCACATGGTGAGGGAGTGCTCGCAAAAGCAGGCGCTCAATGCCTTAATTGCATCAATACATCCCCACAAGTCGAACAAGGGCAAAACCGTTTGTTGAATGCATTGCGCGATCAATTGGGGGAGAACACAAAGGCAAAGCCACCGAAGGCAGGATGCAGCGATTTGATATATATGGACTTCAAGCTTAATGGCCGAACAACCCGTATAATGGTGGACACGGGCGCTACCCACAATTTTATTACTGATCGAGAAGCTAAGTGACTTGGATTCATCTTGAAGAAGAGCCCAAGTCGTATGAAGGCTGCGAACTCGGAGGCTAAGCGGATCTCCGTACGAGCAAAAGGGATCCCCATCAAGATCAGGACATGGAGCGGGAGCACAAACTTGATGGCGGTGTCGTTGGATGACTTCCAAGTGATTCTCGGAATGGAGTTCATGCACACAGCGAAGTTGGTGCCAATGTCGTTCCTGAACTCCCTATGTCTAATGGGAGGAGACGATCCCTGCGTGGTTCCAGTTTCTCGAGGAGGAACCAAAGACCTATAATAAATATCAGCATTACAATTGAAGAAAGGGTTGCGAAAAGTGAATCAACCTTGATAGATGCTATGAAGCTGAAGACACTTGACGGGGAGGTCATTCAAGAGCCTGTCGTTGTAGTGGCGAACATCCTGAAGGAGTTCTCACATGTGATGCCAACGGAGTTGCCGAAAACTCTACCACCATGCAGAGGCGTGGATCATCCGTAATTCCAGCGAGACCACCATACCGCATGCCCCCTCCAGAGTAAACAAAACTCAGAAAGCAGTTGGACGAACTGCTAAGCGGTGGTCTAATCCGTAATTCAAAAGCCTACGCCCGACGAAATGTCAGCCATCTCAGCACCTTGCAACTCCCCAGGTGGCACCAGGTTGGATGGGGCTTCTGGAGTTGCCGAAAACCCTTGCGAGACCACCATACCGCATGTCCCCTCCAGAATTAACAGAACTCAGAAAGCAGTTGGACGAACTGCTAAGCGGTGGTCTCATCTGCAATTCAAAAGCACCATTCGATGCTCCAGTCCTCTTCCAGAAGAAGCAAAATGGGAGCCTCTGATTATGTGTCGATTATTAAGCCCCGAACAAAGTGACGGTGAAGAACAAATACCCCATCCCGCTCATCGTGGATTTGTTCGATCAACTGGGCAACGCCAAGTACTTCTCCAAACTCGACCTTCGGTCGGGGTACTGGCAGGTGCGTATTGCAGAAGGCGACGAGGCGAAGACTACTTGTGTGACCAGGCATGGAGCATTTGAGTTCTTGGTGATGCCTTTCGGCTTAACCAACGCTCCAGCCCATTCTGAACTCTAATGAACCAACTATTCAAGGAATATTTGGACAAGTTTATGGTCGTCTACCTAGACGATATAGTCGTTATAACCAAACACTTGAAGAGCATGTTGGGCACCTTCGGACAATCTTCAAAGTTCTCAAGGAGAACACTTTGTTTGTAAGGAGGGAGAAGTGTTACTTTGCTCAGACGAAGATTCTATTCTTGGGGCATCGAATCGGCAATGGTTCTATCCGAATGGATAAATTGAAGGTGCAAGCTGTGGTAGACTAGCGGACACCAAAGAAGGTGCTTGAGTTAAGATCCTTCTTTGGGTTCGTCAACTATTATCGGCGCTTCATAGCTGGATATTCGAAGCGCGCAACTCCACTAACGGAGTTGCTAAAGAAGGAGTAGTCTTGGAGATGGTCGAACAAATATGAAGCAACATTCCAAGACCTAAAAACAGTTGTGTTGGAAGAACCGGTACTCAAATTACTAGACTATGGGAAGTCTTTTGAAGTCCATACAGATGCTTCTGACTTCGCTATTGGGGGAGTGCTTATGTAAGAGGGTCACCCAGTGCCCTACGAGAGTCACAAGCTCAACGAGACCGAGCGACGATACCCAATACATGAGAATGAGATGACAACGATGGTACACTGTCTATGAGTGTGGCGACACTACCTTCTGGGAGCACCATTCGTGCTAAGGACAGACAATGTCGCATTGAGTTACTTCCAAACTCAAAAGAAACTCTCCCGAAAGCAAGCACGGTGGCAGGCCTTCTTGGCTGAGTTCGACATGGTAATGAAGTATAAACTCGGAAAAGCAAACGTCGTAGCTGATGCATTGAGCCGGAAAGTGGAACTAGTGAATGCTATACAGTTGGAGGGCGGAGGCCAAGCAAGTCAATTGCATTCCAACTTCCTTTCTAGGATCAGGGATGGACTGTACAACGATCCTCAGGTAGTAACCCTGATGCAACTCATCAAAGAGGACAAGGCATGACGATTTTGGATCCAGGAGGGACTCATCTATACCAAAGGGAACAAAGTTTATGTTCCGCGAGCGGACAATTTGAGGTGTGAACTCGTAAAAGAGTGTCACGATTCCCTTTAGGCTGGATATCCGGGTATTCATCGAACAATGGCTCCCGTGGAGAGGGCATTCTATTGGCCGAAGATGGGGACTGATGTGGAGGATTATGTTCGAACATGCCTTGCCAACAAGATAAGGTAGAGCAACAAAAACCGGTGGGACTTTTGGAGCCGTTACCCGTACTAGAAAGGCCATGGGAGAGTATCTCCTTGGACTTCATATCAAGCTTACCGACAGTAGGGGGACTAAGATTGATACTCGTGGTGGTCGATCGGTTTTCAAAGTATGCAACATTTATTGCTGCACCCTTACACTGTTCAGCAGAGGAGGCGGCCAAGTTGACAATGAAGAATGTGGTGAAGTATTGGAGAGTTCCACACAACATCATCAGTGATCGAGATTCATGGTTTTTGGGACAATTTTGGACTCAGCTATTCAAACTGTTGGGGTCCAAGTTATATTTCTTCACAAGCCTCCACCCCCAGACGGATAGCCAGACTGAAAAAATCAACTCGCTCTTGAAGCAATATCTCCGGAACCACATGAGTGTTAACCAACGAGATTGGTGAAGCTGTTGGACATAGCCCAATTCTCCTACAATTTGTGGCGGAGCTCTGCGTCCAACAAGAGCCCCTTCGAGATTATCACGGGACAATTGTCGACTTCTCACACTTTGGCTATTAGTTATACCGGGAGTAGCCTATCAGCATATCACTTTGCAAAGGAATGACATCGGAATGTAGATATTGCTCGGGCCTACTTGGAGAAGGCGGTCAAAAATATGAAGAAGTGGGCAGACTTGGGAAGGTGACCATAGAAGTTTAAAGTTGGCGACTTGGTGTTGGTGAAGCTCCAACCAGCATCACTCCAGTTCTTCAGGCACAAAGTGAACAAAGGGTTGATACGCAAGTATGAAGGGCCTTTCCCAATCATTAGCAGGATAGGCAATGTCTCATACAAGTTGCAACTGCCGGCATGGTTTAGAATTCATAACATCTTCCATACGAGCAACTTAAAAGCCTACCACTCAGATCCGCAAGATGATTCTCGAAATGTTCCAACTCGACTACCCCCCACCAGAGCCTCCTACGAGCAGCGAGTTAAAACCATTCTAGCGGATCGCAAGACAAAGCTACCCAACAGAACGGAGCAAACCGAGTACTTGGTGAAGTGGCGAAAGCTTCCCCAAACAGAAGCCAGTTGCGAGCCTGAAAACGCCCTACGACATGAGGAAGTCATCGTCAAAGCCTACCAACAAGCGTCGATAAGGGCGTCGACAGTTTAAGTGGGGGAGAATGTCACGATTGGTCGTTGCTCAACCGCAACATCTTCGCTCAGCGAACCATTCATTTGCTTTTTCTTGTTTGTACAGATGTTTAGCAGCTTGTTTTGCTTTGATTTTATGTGTTTTGGCCTAGGAAATGGGAGTGAAAACAGTCTAGAATGCTGTACTGTCGGAGCCTAAACTACCCAAAATAGCTCCCTTTTGGGGCATTTTTCGCGTGCTGCGGCGATCGCTCTGAGAGGCGCGAAATGTCAGTCATCTCAGCACCTTGGAATCCTCCAGGTGGCACCAGGCTAGATGGGGCTTCGGGTATATGTCGGGCGTAGGCTTTCATCAACAATTGAACTTGTCTTGCGTTCGATACCTTGGGAACCGTCGTTTGTAGACTTGCAACCGTTCTTACAACCCTCTAAAGTCCTGTTTTGCTCGCTTTCTCTCTTTTCTCTGTTGCACTCAAGTTGTTCGACGAATTGCTTGTACAACTTTCCTTTTTGCGAGACGTCGGGACTTGTTCGTCGCTCGTTTCTAAGCTAAACAACTTCTTTGCAGGTCATACCGAACCCGCACGAGGTTGCAAGTGGGCTGACCCTTTGCGAGCAAATAACGCTTTGGGCGTTTCATGACTTAGGCAATCCCAGCTAAGTTCGGAACAGTGGCAAAAGTTGCTTCACGACTTAGGCAATTTCAGCTTAGTCTTCGAGAATGCCGCTACGGTGCCACACGACTTAGGAAAATTCAGCTAAGTCCGTGACAACTCGCCCGAGCCCAAGCGTCGGGCGCTTTGGGCGAGCGCCTGAGTTAAACCAGGCGACTGAACCAGGCTAAAAGCCTGGTTCGGTCGCATTCGCGTTAGTTGGTTCAATCGAACCAACTAACACATCAATAATTGCTTCCTCAACCCTAATCTCACTTGCGAATCGTGATTATGCCGTCGACTTTGTTGCCACTGTTGCTGCTCGCTGCTACAGCTGTCGCTGCTCTCCGTCGTCGTTGGTGCCATCGTTGCTCTTCGTCGCCGTCGCTATTGTCTTTACTCGTCGCTACCGTTGCTGCTGTCGCTTTTGTTGCTCTCAATAAGTAGCTTTCTCGGTCAGGTTAGCTGAGAACAATACAGCAGGTTGTCGCTGTCGCTTTCGTTGCTCTCAGTACGCAGCTTTCTCGGTCAGCTTTCTTGATCAGGTCGTCGCTATCGCTTTCGCTGTTAACAGTAGCTATTAACGGTATACTGTTAATAGCTACTGTTAACAGTATACTGATAACAATATTTTTTATTTATTAGATTAAAAATATATATTTTTTGATTTTAAAATTTAATTATATATTACTTTATTTATTTAATATCATATTTTTAAATTTTAATTTAATATTATTTTTATTTAAATAATTATATTTATTAATTGTATTATATATTTTTTTAATATTTTAGCGCCTCGCTTCGCTCGGGCGTTTTGGGACCCTGTCGCCTTTTGGCGCCTAATGCTTGTTAAATCACTGATCATGATATATATTTTTAAAATTTTAATATTCGAGACTGTCTTGCTTTGCTTGGGTGGAAACCTAAGCAGGCACCTTGGTGCCTTTTTGGCATCTAGGGCTTTTGAAAATACTATTTTGTACAATGAAAATATACCAAATTTCACGCAACACTGCTGATAGGAGAGATCCAACAAGATTTCCTTGTGAAACAGTTAACGGAAAAATAGTGCATACAGTGTATCCAATCTTCCTATGCTTCTCCACCAGCTGGTGGACTTACTCAGTTTTACCAGCATGATGTCCTCTTTGTTTTGATGACTTTGTTCTATGATGATTGCTTCATGCAAATATAGTTACCTATTAATTTTCTTATGATATCTATATTTGTGTTTGTTCTATAAATAGATTTGTTGAAAGCAACATGTCCACGACGTTTGGTGGGCAAGGATCCAATTGGGACCAAGTAGTAGTGTTAGGATATTAGATGATGATCTCCTGCTACTTCATTATCTTTGGTGTTATATGATGTGAGGGGTACTAGGTTAGAGAGCAGTTATTATCACCTTATTGCTTCTGTATGAACTAATTAGTTTTCTGTTGTAATTGATAGCAATTTATTAGACAACTGACACTAACCCTAAGTATTTGCCTATTAGGATATACCCACCAATGTAAGATGTACAACTTATTGGTGCTGAATGGTTTCTCAGAAGGCGTTACATTTAATTAGACCTTCAACAATTTTATTATGCCTAATTTTGTGAAATTCTTTACATCGAGAGTGTGAGCTTATCTATTATGTCCACCACACTATTGCAGTTGCCCCTCTTAGCGAGGATGATGGAGCTACCATCTCTCGTTTCTCTGACCAATACAGAAGAAGCCAAGCCAGTGGCCCAGCTGGGGAAAGACCAGAAAGTGAGAGAAGCCATGTAAAAGCTCTGGCAAGTGATGAAATACATGGTGACAAGAAGGAAGATGATATTTGTGCGTGCAAATCAGGGAACGAGGCTAAAGCGAAGACAGTGCAAAGCGGTAGGGATTCTGAGCTGCTGACCAGTGCCATGGCGCCAAGGTCATCCGATGAAGTTATGGATGCAGCTTTACCTACAGAGCCGAGGGCGAAGAAACAGCTGATGTTCTCGTCAAAGCAAGTCAGTCGTTCTGTCGCAGCTTCTGAAAATAAACGGTCGATTGGTGCAGTCATGATAGCTCTTTTGGTTGTCCTGTCGAACCATGGATATGCTTTTGGTGGTGCAGTCATGGGGAGCATCGTGAACTTTCGACCATTGTTCCTCGTTATGCTGACTGATGTGACCATTGTTCTCGGGCTGCTGATGACAAATCGCGGAACTGATGAGAAAGAAAACGAGAGAGCAAGGACTGGAAAACAGGAGCATGGTTGGCCAAGCAACATAGGTGATACATTGGAGGCGTGGTTGATGCTTCGGACAGTTTCAAGCGCCATCTTCATGGATTGCAGCATATGTGCTGTTATCATCATCGCTGGCCTCTGCGTCTGAGTACTCACCATGTGAAACTAGATCGATCAAGCTTGTTGGTTCATGTTCACAGTATAGTAGGTATATTACTCATGACAGTGATCTTTCGAGGACTTGGCACTTATCTGTTTGGTTCATAGCGGGGTGTTAACTGTTGGTTTGGTTTATGGGATCCGTTTATGCTACTCCAATGAATGCCTTCAAATGTATATTTCTTTTTCATCATTTTCTGGTGACTTCAAATAGACTTGTCATATCTGAAAAGCATCACTTGTCAAGGGCAGTGACTCGTACTCACAAGAGTTGGTGCAGGTCCTACATTTCTACTTCACACCACTGGTGGTTCTTCCTTCCATGGAAAAGGGATAAAAAGAGAACGAAGGTGAAGCTATAGGGAAGAGAGGTGAGGCACTTTGGTGGCTTGGAATTTACATATCGGTTGGCACATGAATAAAATGAAATCTCACCACGAGTTGTCTTATAAGCAGGAGGTTCTTGCTATCTATTTCCTCGATTATTGCCTTTCGAAATAGACCTATAACATTTCCAAACGTTCGATCATTTACTTAAATACATTATTTAACACTTAAAACATCAAATCTATTGACCAAAAATATATGATACCCATTCACCAAAAAGCTGAATATATATATATATATATATATATATATATATATATATATATATATATATATTGCACAAATATTGACAAAGAGATGACCCCTTTTGTTGAAAAAGGGGCCAAGTTTTGGAACATGACATAAACCAAAAGCCACGCTTCAATGCATGCATACATTCATGAGGATGGTCCAATGTGTTACTAACACAACTTTAGGCAACAAACGAACAGGTGACGAATTCCCTACAGTATTGACAGATCATATGCACTCCCATCTACAACCGACCCAAAAAGACGTCATATAAACAAAAAGCTACATGTCCGTATCAGCCACTGGAAAGATTTTACAATACCTTTGCACGACTGGTAACCATAGGCACCATGCACAATCCCACATCCCCAACAAACCTCCTCTTTTTTTTTTCTTTTTTTTTCCTTTTATTGGGTCACAGGCAGTGTGCATTTAGCATCTCCCGGTATACAATCTCAATGAACTCGTCATTCTGTCAAGAAAGCAATTTAGATGGACTTTAATACTCTTTATAAACTCAGACTATACCAAGCAGCATAATATATATATATATATATATATCAAAAGCAAAAGCCCTCTCAATGTACTATTTCAGGTGATTTGCAAGTAGAAGTCCTGCAGCTAGGAACCTTGATGGTTCAAAATTAATAAAAGTTTCATAGTGATTTCTATAGTAATAAATCGAAGCAGTCAAAGATTATAAAAGCTGGACAAGATCCTGGAAAACCCAAAACTTGGAACTTGAAAATAAATGCAAAACCAAGTATAGGTGAAATAGCCCCCAATCAAAGACAGCAGATCTTGATAACAAGGCAGGAAATAAAAGTAGCAAGGACAGGATAAAAGCCAGAAAGAACGAGTGAACAGCTAAACTGTGTTTCACACAGAGTTTAGACAAGGGTAATGGACCTGTAGCACTAACTTCAAGGGCTTGGTTGGAGTCATCACAACATTCGTTAACTTGCAGGGAAAGGTAGAAGTCAGCAGGACAATGAGAGTGGCAAAAACATAAAATAGTACCAATAATTTGTCATCATTTATTTCAGAGAAAGAAAGATGAAGAAAGCAACTAGAGTAACAAAAGAAAAAAAGAAAACTTGCCTGCACAAGTCTCAAAAGTGCATCACGGACTTTGTCTCTAGTAATAACTGGGCCAAATATTGGAGCAGGAGTGAGGGACGCAGACGGAGTAGGTGGTGGAAATGGTTGAAGTAATGGAGTTCCATATGGATGCTGCATTGTAACCGGGGGATAGACTGGAGGAGCAGTGCGAGTCAAAGATGACACTGGAGGCGTTACCAATGCTGAAGAAGATAGAGACGGACAGAAAAATGATGGCTTCACAAGATTTGTAGCACGGTTGCTGTTTCCACCGCTAGATTCAAGGGTGTCCGAAGGTGCCACTAGAAGAGTGGACAAAGCTGGAAGAACAGATGTTGGCTGAGAAGTTGGCACCACAGATGGATTGACAAATGGTCCATGAGGAGTTACAGGAATAGTTGCTGCATCAACTGTTGGTTGCACTGCCACTGTTGTCGCATTTGATGCATTTCCAATGTTCACAGTATTCTGCAAATTAATAATGATAGTTTTCCTGTCATAAATAACTATTAAAATAACAATCATATGCTAACTAAGAACATGATTCTGCAATGTCTACTATATGTAGAATAAACATCATACAGCTAAAAGACTATTTTACTCCTAAAAAGCGACATTTATTAGCAGCAGATGTGAATTTCTCACTAATGGTACGATGGTGCTATTTAGCAGATACCGTACACTGAAAAAGTTTGCAAATGGATCATCAGGAACATCAGGAATTGGTGTAGCATTAGATGAAGTTGTTGGCTCAAGAGGACCTTCAATTACTGATGAAGTAGGTACCGCTTCAAGTTCCTCAAAATCACTGTTACAAAAAAGAGAATATTCTTGTAGGAAGAACCATCCATATTTTGCACAACAAAAAAATCACATATATACCAATGACAAAAAAATCCACGTAACTGATCTCAAGTAATTGGAATATTACAGCTTATTGCTGTATATGCCAATGTGTTATTGCATATGCATGCAAGTATCTCCCCCTTACTTTGTCAAAGGCGTGTATGATTCTAAAAGAACAGAACTATATTTGATAAGATTCCAAGGATACCAATAGAAAGACAAAATATTGATGCTCGAAAAGAAACAATGGGAAATAATACCCTATAAAACTGGATACACAAACAATACTACAGATTGCTATCTATAGGCCTTAGAAACAGAAAGAAACTAATCTATTAAAAAATGCTAACTTGAGAGTAAACCACAACGTATGCAAAGAAAAATTCGGTAACAATAGTAAGCAAAAGACTAAAAGATAATAAGAATACAATAAGGTGCTACTAAGCATGACTAAGGCAATATAGCATATACCTTTTAGAAGATACCTTAGGCTTTGGAGGTACTTTGGAATAGGCATTAAGTAACCTGAATAAAAGAGCACTTGTGTTTGTCATATGGTGTAACTGAAAATAATATCTGATGCATAATAATGTTCTAATACATCAGAGAATAGAATTTACAAATAATAGTAGGATAACACAATACTGATTTAATCAAGTTTGCAAGAAACAAACCCTATTCCCAGATGTATGCATTACCATATAAAGAAAAGTATGATTGCTCAATATTATGTATTATGGAGCATCGCGAATGAACAGCAGGTGGAACTGAAACTGCAGGGCACAATGATTTGCTTCTTAGGGTCAACATTTGAAGAAAAAGTTGAAGAGATGTGATTGAGCAGTCATGACAGAGGCGACACAAGACATACCTGCCACGCTAGTTTGACTTCCAGACTCCAGAGATTTTCTTAATGGACATTGACCCATTAATGATAAACACGTATGACAAATTCACTTATGCTTGTCCTGCTGGAGCATTTTTCTGACTTTATTCATGACTTCAGGTAAACTTCTACTTATGATTAAGATAATTTAGTTAATAAAATAAACTTGCCTCTTGTTTAAATTTAGGGTGCTCCTTAAGGTAATTTGATATAACTAGGGGTACATAAAATTACATGTTCTCCAATAAACATAAGAAAATTGAATCTAGTCTTGTCCTGCATAATACAATTGGTATTTATCTTCAAAATTTATACTTAACTGCCACATTTCCCCTTTGTGTCCCATTTTTTGCAACAATCATGAATTACATGAACCCATACCAAATTATTTCCATCTTCATATACAAAGGATTAGGTTTAACCTTGAGATAACCTATATTATTCAGGTACAAAAAAACAGGGTTAGTCGTGCTGCAATATACCATCCGATACAGGCGATACATACCGGTCCAACAGGGAACAGGTATGTGAACCATCCTGTACCAGGCAATCCTATTAAATTAATAAAATATAAAAAAACCGGTCGGCCCATGTTTAAATAATAAACACAAAAAGTAAAAGATAAGGGCTTGCAAACGCATTCCCTCTTTTTGTGTAAGGTGCCACTGCCTCACTGTCGCCACATTGCCTCTAATGCCGCTGCTACTTTGCCATCACGTAAGGTGTCACCGCCTCATCGTTGTCGCTTCACCTTTGTTGCCGCTACTGCTTTGCCGTCATGTAAGAAGGCGCTGCCTCACTGTTGATGCTGCTGCTTTCCAAGTACACTATCGAAGCTCTTTTCCTCATCTTTCTTCTTCTTCCACTTCTTCATCTTGTTCCCTCTTCCGCCTTCCTCCTCTATTCCTCTATCGCTCCTTCCAATTTTCTTTCTTTTTCTTCGTCGTCTAGCGATTGGTATGCATCGGCGTACCCTATGTTGGTACACCGGAACAGACCGATACATACTGTTCCAGCAGTTTGCCGAAACGGGCTTGATACCCGAAAAGGCAAACCCTGCAAAAAATCTTATTTATATTGAACCAAGTACCATGAATTTATACTCTACAATTAGATTTGGACAAGAAAAGAACAAATCTACATACCAATATTGCTCTGGTTAAAGAAACATGGCGCCCCTAATCACTAATGACCCCTATAGGTTCAAAGGGCAGAATTTATGTAAACTTTTAGGAAAAAAAAAACAAAATGATTACAAAATTGATGGTAACTCACCAAATGGTTAAAAGCGTAGGAAGGAATGTATTCAATAAAAACTTTGTTGCAACTCTCCTACCTAAATCAGACAAGACATATAAGAATGACCATGTTGAAAGTTGCATACAAATATGATAAACATAATTTTCCATATTTGTTAGTTCCAGTGCAATTAACCGAACCTGAGTTGGTAGGATTCTTTGCATTAGCATCAATGATTTGTCAAAATCAGCCAAAATAATCAAACTGAACCAATTTGTCAACCTTGCCATAGAACAGGGAGGAAAAAAGGTGAAAAAAATTATTGTAATCAAAACCATAAGGAAAAAAAAAATGCTACTACTATTTCGTTTGATATTCACTGTAGCCTTGCATAAACTGTCCATCACTCAAGACAGAGATGAAAGAGCAGTGGGAGGAACATAGTTAAAAAAAGTCCTTATCCGTTAATCCCCTTGAGAGGATAGGGATATCAACACAGGAAACAGACATATATGGGATTTGGAATTCCTAAATCCTGATCACTCTCTCCAAATAATTTCCAATGCAAAGTTATCTTTACATCACCCAACACTTTGCCTACAAGGTGATTGGAGAAGAAACCGGACGATAGTGAGGCTCATCGCTATATACAAAATGCAGGCAAGTGAAGTCTAAATCTCTCTGCATAAAATATAAAATAATTATTTAATATATAATATCTTTGGATAATATGATTACATAGTTAATGTTTTTATTTTCATAATAAAATATCATTGTTTTTCTTTTCTGAATTATTCATTGCTATCTAAATGCAAACAAGTTTTCTACCTTTTTGCATGGCATACATATCATAGTTAACTATAATGATAATACCTTTGTATTATTCTTTATTATTGTTTATTGTAATCTTTTGCACAAATTTCATATTTTATATTTCAATTCCATATGTTTTTTTTAAACAATAAAAATTAAATATGAAGGTAGAAAAAAATTTCAACATATTTAAAATTTTTAATTTTCTTTCATAGTAATTTCTAGTCTTTAGCAATTTTATAGTAATATATTATTCTTGCTAGAAATTATTTTCTAGCAGCACCAATCATAGATAATCCCAAACTTGATCATGTGAACCTTGATGAAAAACATACAATCAGGTGAAAAAAAATAACCTACAATTTACCAAGTAGCTGACAATGATTCAAAACCTAATAATAATATCTACAATAACCAACTGATTTCATTTAAAATATCATGAAATAGACAAAAAATCATAAAAAAGACAACAAAAATGTTAGCTGATTTCGGTGAAAAAAAACATACAATCATAGATAATCCCAAACTTGATCATGTGAACCTTGATGAAAAACATACAATCAGGTGAAAAAAAAAACTTCAATTTACCAAGTAGCTGACCAATGATACAAAACCTAATAATAATATCTACAATAACCAACTGATTTCATTTAGAATATCATGTACTAGACAAAAAATCATACAAAGACAAAAAAAAAAGTTAACTGATTTCGGTACAAAAATGCTGCTAGTACCTGCTGAAAAGGTTTGCAACATCTTCACAGTCATGTGAATTATAAAACCAGATACCATTAACTTCTTGAGCTGCATTTCGGTACAAAAGATATGGAACTTGGACTTCATACTCAAAATCTCCTAAGAGATCCTCAACCAGATTATCTGTTAATCAGATGAACCACACATATGTAAGTAAACCTACGAGTTCACAAGTAGAAGATCAAATCTTGACATTTCATCTCGAACAATCTTCAAATTAGACACTCATAAGAGGAAATACAAGTAAAAAAACAATCAAGAGTAAAGCAATTGAATTATCTGAAACAATTCTGGAAAGCATATTAATGTTAAATGGTTGGCCATCAATATCTATAAGCATTGTAAATTCTGATCTGTAAGCCTATCAATCTCCTGCAGGTGAATCAGGTCAGAATCATAAAGACACTCTTCATCATGAGCTGAAGCTAAATTAATAATGATGAAGGTCAGGTTCAGACATATATGGTTGATTTGATTCTGAGTTTGGTTCAAGAGATGAGGCCTATTTAGTTGTCTTATGAGTTAGACATTAATGACCAGCATAGGAGAGAAAAACATATCCCTGCAGTTTCTCAGAACAAACACCTGAGATGTCCAGAATTTAGATATGACTGCTCGTTTTTAAAAGTACAAATAGGCTTTACATTAAGAGAAGCATGTGAAGTTTGGTTTTTTGGATGAAAGATATAAGTATCTGTTCAAAAAGCAAGGCCTAGAGTCTTGTCTCTCTATTGTTTTCCTTTTCAATATATTCTCCTGTTTCTTTTGAGACCTAGATTTACAGATATAATGAGCAAGTAAAAACATTCCTTCTTCCTCTCCTGACCTACAAGCCACATTTTGATGCTTGTCCTGCTTATTTATCTCTTAGAACCCCTCTTCCACCAGTAGATTCCTCCATAGCATCGGCCACAGTTATGAAAGAAGGATGTCATGTCAAGTGCAGTAAATCTTTTGTGGATCAATAATTTCTCCAGCTTAAATATTGTTCAATAATACACATCAATCCAATGTCCAACAGCAACAACATAGACCAATGGTGTAGCTGGTATCAGTTATTAAAGGATGGACAAGTATGTTCTTGATATCAAAGAAAAATTGATGACAGACAACAGATTCAGATAAAGTTGCATGTGAAAGATAAAGCATTTATTGCAACCAAATTGATGAAAAATTAGTTTAGTTTCAGTCTCGGGTTAGACAATTTTAAACTTGTCTGAATGGAGATCCAGTCCGATGAAATCTATTAAAGGTTCCTCATGATAAAATTCATTTACCATTTACTTATGTTGCAATGATATTGATTTATGTGTTTACATTTAGTTAGAATCCTCATAAACCACTTCGAGAAAAGAAAAAGACAGCCATGGACCAAGTTAAAGATTTGACTAAGCTTTGCTATTTCTCTTCATAATGTGTAATAAAAGGAGCAGCATGTGAGTAAAGGATCCTGAACTGTACGGTTTATCTCAGGGAAGTATTCAAAGTCTAACTACAATAGTCAAAGACTCAAATTTCTACAAAAAGGGGCAACACATGACTAGAGATAAGGCTCAAATGTCAAAGATAAAAAGAATCTTGGCAAAAATTAAATAACACCTACTAGATATATACAAAACTGGAAGAAAAGCTGATATGGCTGTGATTTTCAATAGATGATTAAAAAGCTTCTGTGACAGTTCCCAATATCTCTGCATCTCGACTTCAATGCTTATGCAAATCCAACCATCCAAAAATCAATATATCAATCAGAAACTTCATCTAAGAAAAACAAATTGTTCGCTGAGGACACTGAAAAGTCATCAAATTCAGATTTCCAGAGTTCAATTTTGTTCTGTAATTGTGTTATTGAAGGATAGTCAGACCATCCTGAGGACAAGAAAAGGTCAACCAGATAGGAGGCACAATGACACATGACTTTGGTACAAATTGAGCATTAATTAACCATAAGAATTTTGCCTTTAGAAGTCAAAATTATGTTAAAGAATACTGATGTAAACACAAACGTTGCTCATAGTACAAAAAGCAAGATTGATGAAAAAGCCACGTAGCCGAGTAGCAAACCCCACAACAATCAGAAATGTTTAGTTCTGTGAATCTCTTTGTGAATTTGCTTCTGGCTGTAACATTGCTCCACTTCAAAGCACTGCACAAGAAATGTAGAGACTAGAACTGCATATTCAAGCCTAGAATAGATAAGGCATGCCACAACTAGTGGAACTAATCAAGCAAATGAGAACAAATTACTTACCAAACGAGATTAATGCGGTCCAGCAAAAAAACTCAATTACACTGCTTGTTGTGAGAGAAATTAACTTTCTTAACTAGAAATAAGGGAAGATATAGTTGACCATTTCCACAAGGCCAGATGTAGACAAATATAAATTATGCATATCTCTTAATGAAAGTTTCTATTCTAAAATTGGGCCAGCGGAACACTCTGTAGAACGGACTTGTAAATCAGATCACTTGGAACATTAAAATATAGAATGATCATGTTCAACTTAAATATAGATTTAGCTCACCAAGGTTCTTCTAAAAACATACTCAACCAATCCAAACACCAAAACCAGCTTGTATGATCAAACAACTGACAACATTGCCCATGGATGACCTCATGCAAGAATACCTTCAACAAGAGCCTAGAAAAATGGCTATCCTATTTTTTGAAAACAAGAATTTTGAACTTACTGGTAACAGTAATAAGCACTACGATATTCAATATATTTTGCAAACACCACTAGAAAAAAGACACTCAAACCATAAAATGTAAATGATATCAACATAGACTAACTTCGGACCTGTGTTCCGTCGATTCATGACTATGAACTGAAATCTTGGCTGTGCATTCCTGCAAGTATGCACTCATTTGTAACAATTTGCTGATCCATCGAAATCAAGAAATGCCAAACTAGAAACAAAATAATATAACGCATTTCAATATTAATACAGACCTAAGCGATCAAGATTCTCAATCAAAGTCAGTACTCAAAGAGAACATATCAACAAATTAACCGTCGGATGCACGCTTCTTTTCACATAAGAATATCTAAGTTGAAATCGGAAGTAAAAAGTAACTACGACGAAGGAATATAGAGTTTGATGGAGCGGGAAGAAAAGAATCATGATAGAACCCAAATCTAGGTAACAGAATATCGAATCATTCAATCAGCATCAGCGAACACACCAGACGAGCCAAAACAATACACATGAACTACAAATTCGGAGGAAAAAAATAGCATCCACAACGACACATCCTAGCAGCAAGATCCGCAGTTACCTTTTGATAACGAAGAGCGATCCCTCAACATCCTTCCGGCTCTGAACAAACATAAAAACAAGTCATGAAAACCCTAGATCAGACAGCGCAAAACTGAACAAAGGCCAGCCGGAAACAGGATCGAAGAAGAAGGGGAGAAGTAGGTTCCAATCGAGGCGCACCCATTGATTGAGCTCGATGTTGAACTCGTAGAAGGTGACGTGGGTGGCGGTCATGAGGATCTCCTCCACGAAGGGATCGATCCGCTGGAGAACGGTGAGGTTCAAGGCCTTGGTGTTCTTCTGATCGAGGTTGGGCATTAACTTCCCGCTCTGTGTCATCCTCGCGGCTCGCGGTGACAGAACCCTAATCAAGACGAACCCCTGACAATAGCTGAAGCACCGATCGACCGAACCGGAGAAGAGGGAAGAGATCAGGATCGATAAGGTGAGGCAAGGGTTGGAATTTAGGGAGATCGCGAGGGGAGAGAGTAGGAGCGGAGAAGCCAAATGGGTAAAGAGAGAAGATTTTATAGGATTCCGGGTACACATATCATAGAGATACTTTCCGGACACATTAGTTTCGTACGACCAAAGCCTGCCTGAATTGTTATTAGTGTAGTAAGTGGACTCTCGTGGCCCCACATGGGGAGTCTGTGAGAGAATCATGAGTTTATGGGTGGACCACACGAGTCATTCTACAACCCATGTGCATGGGAACAGTGGAATCCCCGAAACGGCAGTGACCTTTTTCCACTCTCGTAGCGACTTCGGCAATATGTCAATTTCAAACCATACCTTTTGATAAGAATATCTGATAGATCACAATCAGATTAATGTTTAACATATTTTTTTATTTTTTAACAAAATAAATGATAAAGACGAGATTTGAATCCAAATCTTATTATAAACTATCAATTTTTTTTTATCAATTATGCTAACTGACACCAGAACAAAGATTAACAACTCGAGTCTTAGCTATAAGGAAAAGATAGCTAATTCACAAAAAGAACCAGAAACAAAGCGAGAAAATGAAACTTATTTAGACACATGCATTTTACTGCTTTCTGAAACGCCAACAGTGCAGTGCAAAATAGGCAAATTTGGAAATTGCAAATTGGTCAGTTCACAATCCGGTTAACAGACAAAACCAACGGCTAAATGGGATTCTGACATCTTCAGCCACAGAGAAGCCTCAGTCGATAGCTTCAGATTTCTTTGGTTTGGACAAGAGATACCAACCCAGAGCACAAACAGCTGAGACTGTCCCAGCAAGAACAGCGTAGTTGCGGTTCTTGTCAGTCGAGACACTAGCTGTTGATGACCCTGGAGGTGTGCCGGGCTTCGCAGCAGCTGCTGGTGTTTCTGATTTTGCTGGGGTTTGCTGTCCTGGTTTTGATCCCTGAAAACGAACTTGCTTAGACATTGTGACAAAGATCTGGAGAGATTAGTTTATTTGATTACAAGAAAATCTAGATTATTCTCTAGTAGCTCATTGGAACATGAAGTATTATGCATTAATATTTTTGAAGCTGAAAGACTTGGAAATCATGTATTTGACAATATACTAAATGCCTTCGGTGCTATCCATCTATTAGTTTCCTGGGAGAAAAATATAAAAGAACAGGTACCTCACTAGGGAAAAATCAAAGTCATGACAGTGGAATCATGTATCTCCTTATTCTTACATGTCCTCTCTTTCAAAACAGAACAATGCCCAATAGTGAGAGTAAAAAAGTAAATCAGAAATACAGTGTTCCATCTCCAAGAGACAAAAAAAAGAAAAAGAAAAAACAAGAGATGAATTGGTAGCCATACCTTATGTGCAAGCTTCTCTAACTTTTCTTGCTCCATTTTCTGCAGCAAAAAGGTAAATTATTACAAGTCAGTTTGTCTGCCAAGAGGTGAAAATAATTTCTCATACTGCAAACAGGAGTCTGTTTTCAGTTCAGGTTAAATCAAAGGGAAGACTGACAGCGAAAAAGATATCTAGTCACCCAGGCTCCAGAATATTTTAAAAAGATAATGTTAAATCAGAGAAGCCATTGTCGCAATTCCATTAAGGGCGTATCTTCTTGCTTTTTGGTTCAAAACAGGAGGAATATCCTTCGGTGACAAGATGGAAGACATCTGTTGCTATTGCATTTAGCAAAACCATAACCAGTGTCAGTAGTAGCATAAACATCACAAATTTCTTACAATTATTACGAATATGGAGAATATGCATGCAACTAAGTGGCCAATCCAACCAACTGGACTTCTGAAGAGGACTTCACTGGACATTTTTGCACTTGAGTTTAATCAATCTAATCTGCCTTAATTCAGACTGAACTCACATTGTTTATGCCAGGAAATCTAAGCAATAAAGCAATGACCTATCCTGTACTCATTATAAAACAACGAACCACACTTTCTCCACTGACTCATCCCCTTACCCAGCTCTACATTTTTATCAAGCATTTCCCAACTTGGACCTAATGACATGTTTAACTCAGCTTTCCCCCTATGGAATCCATTTGCAAGCCCCCAAACAGCCCTAATTAATGGCAGGTGCTGAATAGTACAGAACAAACTATAAAACTTTGCATGATGTTGGTTTTCCCAACCACGTGGATCTCAATGACATCAAATCAAATTGATGTCGCGAGCGACCGCGGGCGACTTTTCTCCCCGCGCGGGGAGACAGAACGTCCGCGTGGGGAGAGATCGAGGCGACATCTCCCCTTTATTTATTTTTTTAATATATTTAATATTTCTTTAATATTATATTATATAATTTATATTATAAAAAAATATTATAAAATATCTAATATACCGGTACTGGTACCATACCGGTACCAACAAAATGTCGGTACACCGGTATGGATCGATACGTAAAACCTTGGTACATACTATACTGATAGCTGATCGGTACACCGGTATGGTACGGTATTCAGAACCTTGGTTCCAACACAATGCCTACTTTGGCCTAGATGATGGTTTGCACTCCTAGATTCTTATTATGCATAGCCAGACTGGTATGCAAAAATGAGAATTTATAAATCCTACATCAACATGTAATACAGAATCTTAATGCTAATTATTTTGAACTTGCAACATCCATAACAACTGCACTTGGTGCAATTATGTAGTAAATCACCATAGATGAAACATGAAACCTTGAATACGATACAAACATGCTCAATATTTGGAAATATGGTTCATGAAGGGCATTCACTTCTTTGGAATCTAGAAGACAGGCAAACCACTTCATCTTAACACTTGAAACTAGATATGAAAGTGCAGCAACCTCAACCATCCACTAGAAGAATGAAAATTACAGGCTACTATGAAATGATGCTCTCACTGTCCAATCTACGAATTTCAAAGAGGACACTGTTCCATTCAAGTAGCTGCAATGTGCTACTGGTCATGATCATCATGGTCGATTAAATTAGTAATCATTTGATATAACAGGATTGATGGTACAAAAGTGAACAATTTATTGACAAAGGAATTTCAAGTAAGAGAATATGATCAACAACTCTACAACATACAAAATCTAGATGCAGGAGAAAAGACATCTACAAATGCCAAAAAAGATGTACAACAAAGGTTAGGCAATAGTTGCACCAAATGAAGATAAAGTGCTTAACATAGCATGAACTATTAGGAAAACACAGAAAATGATTTACCAATTTAAACTTAAGATACACAATATTGTAGCACAAGAATGAGAATCAAATCCTTATAAAATAATAAAGCTTTTCGTATAAGAATTTTAAAAAGCAAGAATGGAATATTTTGTTGTTGATGTTTATAATAGAATAGATAGTTTCATATTTTTTATCCAACAACACTAGGTATGACCATTCAGATTCCTTCTTAGTTAGATTAATCATCTTCCTTTAGACAAATAACTTCTCAACTAGTTGTACCTTATACGCAATGCCTTCTCCTCCATTTGCAAAGAAGAAATTTTGGGTACAGAAACCATCATTGACATCAAACCTCAAAAGATGGTCAAGAATAGCATCCATAATATTCATTTAAATAGGACTTATTTGCATTCAATCATATCATGCATGGACAACCCACTTGTCAGGGTAATAACGGGTCACACAACATTTGCCAATCGTTCCAATGGTATAATGCCGATCGAAATGCCATCAGAAATTAGTCCATAGATTGCCCAGACAGGCTTCAGGCATCAACATAAATGGAGCATCCCAAATTCTTCTTGCATTCCTCCAAAAATGTAACAATCTATTCAGATCTCGTTACGCGCTTACTTAGCGCTACTCTTCAACATCTATTCATAAGTAAATGATCCGTCCATCAAGAATATATAGTACGATAGACAAAAAATCTGCAGAACAAAAGTATCACACAACTAGAAGCAACGAATCCATAGGAGTTTCTCAACAGCCATAACATACATATATACATACATACATACATACATCCCTATCACCATTAAACGCCAAACTCAGCACGTAAAAGTGAAGCCCTAGAAGCAAAAAATTCATAAGAATACAGACCATCCGCAGGAAGAGATAAAGATTAAAGTGGATAAAAATGAAGAAAATGAGACCAGATAAATCTGAAGGAGAGAGGACCTTGATGTAAACGTTCTCCACTGCCTTCTCCTCCTCGCTGAGGACCTTCCCGCCGGAGGAGAGCCTCCGAACGACGTACCTCGCGGCGACCCTCGCCGCCATGGCGAATCCTAATCCAAGGGTTTCTCGAGCTCAGAGACGGAAATGGGGCCACAGATAACCAACCAACCCTTCTCTCCACTCTCCAACGAACCGAGAAGAGTGTGCCCCTTTTAATTGTATTATACACCGTAAATACCCTTACCTTGCTTCAAAATATCTAACCCACCACTAGATGTTCTCCCACTCTTCCGGATCTTTGACGGGTCGCGCGTTTTTGACGGTCCGGATCTTTTTGATTGAGTGATCGAATCACCATCGTGAAACCGATTATGATGGCCACGCTTGGGCCCGTGGAACTCCTGGCCCAGTGCACCATTCGCCTAAATCAGGCCGTTGGTTGTGTTTGAGATTCGTGTAAACACATGACCGGTGGCGCGGATCTTAGTGGAGACCTCGTATACTGTATCATGACATTCCCACAGCACCCTTTAAGATTCCCACACGAGCGATTGCCACATGCGATGGCGATAGAGATTGTGGCGTGTAACACAACAGTCGATCGCTTCTCACAGTACAGAGATTTCAAGTGAGCTGTAGAGATCTCAACAACTGAACAAGTGCAAATAATTTAGGGTTTCTGATCATAAGACATTAAAGTGCTCAAGCACAACCAAAGGCAGTCAATAGAGATCACCTTCAATGTGAGTGTGGATGATGCTTAGGAGATGCAGGTGAGAACATAACCCTCTGTCATCTGTGAGTCGTCAAAAGAAGGATCCATCGGTTGCCCGTGCCGGACAGCATCCGACCTGCACAATTAGAACATGCTCCAGCTCGGCAGCAGTATGGCCGCGTCCAGTGTAGGTACCATCCGCAGCATCGAATTCAAGTTCTTGGCCCTCTGGGCCAATGAGTTCCACTTTGGAGACTGTAATTGCAGATGCTCAGAAGAAATTTGATGTCTTCAGGTCTGATGCCTACGTGATACACTTCCATGGAAATAAGGGAAGATGAACTCTTGATCAGAGGAGATGATGGGCGGCATTTGATGTCACTTTTCAGCAGTGGCCATTGTGCCAGCTGAAGAAGAAGCCAAAAACAGGTCCTGTTAGAAGTCTCCAGCAAGAATATCCAAACCAATTTTGTTGCAAAAGTAGGAGAGAAGTTCCTGTAATGCAAGCACGAGCAGTAGTATGGATCTGAAGATTATAATGAAACAAGAGAATAAGAATCATTTCAAGAAATGTTGGCATTTCTAATTCTTTTAAATGATAATGTGATAATATTGGCTAATTGATTTATCAATTTCATTTGATCCAAACTATTGATCGAAATATTTAAGCCGTAGTTGATAATAATATACCAACTCAAGTCAAACATAATCTTACCTACTTCAGCATGTTATAATTTTTTTCCATTCAAGGACTTGACGTTTTCGTTAAGAGTCTCACCATGTCCAAATACTAGATCGTTGTTGATACCAAATGTTACAACATGAGTCTAATGAATTAACTGACCTATCAATTTCGTTTTAACCTAAATCATTGATCAAAATGCTTAGACTAAAGTTAATATTAGTACACCGATTATATCTTTATAAGTCAATGCTAATCTTACTCACTTTCAATATAAAACTATAGAAGTGTTACAATACACATATCCTCAGTTTAGTTGGTAGCAAAGTTCTCCTGGTGTTATTGCTCTCTGTGCACTCTCAAATGCATGAGGGTAAATGGTTGAAGGCAGCTAATATATACAAAAGGCAATGACCATGCCCCTCTCAGTGAAAAGAGTGGTGAGGAATGTTTCTGGATTTGCAAATGAATGATTTAGATATAGAAATGAAAAATAGTAGAATTTTCATAGAGATACCCCACTATATATATATATATATATATATATATATATCCAAATTTACTATAAATCCTCTATATACTGTATGAAGTATAAATAAAATTGAAACATATAAATATACAGGAACATTATATCAAACACCTTGTTTACAGTTTTATCCGTGAACAATAATATTTCTAGAAACTAAACTTGAACACCAATTTTTTTGATAGAAATTTGAACTGTCATAGGTAAGGATTTAACCAAATAATTAAGCTAACCATGAATAGGGTGAACAGACATGCATACCTGGAAACCATACAGCAGTAAGAACACCAAACTATATCTGCATAAAAGTGAGATATCAAAATCGTCATTTGCTCTCAATCACCAACAACATATCAAAATCCAGAAACCACTATATCGCAGAGCATGTCATCTGATGGAAATCAACATCCAACTACAATACATGTACCGCAATCAAACGAAAAAGACGGAAAAGTAAACGAAAAATCATCCCCTTAATCCCCATAACACTGAAATCCAAACATACCAGATCTGAACTGAAAAAAGAAATCGTAAATTCCCGAAAAGAACAAATACATCAATCAATAAGCACAAAAACAAACGATCCACCTCGACCTCTAATCAGAGGCCACAAAAATAATATCTGATACCTCACGAGGATGCTGCAGGAGTCGAAGAGGGAGGGATCCTTCGATCTACTTGAGGATGTAAGGGAGATGGTGGAGGCCCTCTAGGGAAAGCATTTCTTCCCTAGTAAAACAACAACCACTGTAGGCGGCGATGAAGCCTTACTTGGCCTTCACTATGTCATACTTATAAGAGCTATTTATTTATTGGGTCACAGTCAGGAGAGCGCAAGCGACGATTAGATCATTTAAAAATTTTACTAGTTAAGTGACACCTCACGAGATATTATAGAGTGAAGCGATTTTAACACGTCAGAACCGAAAAGTTTCAATTTGAAGTCGCATTGGAGGGAATCCCCACCAAATGTCTTCGCGCTTGCGGCCACCGACGCGTGTCCATTCTAGACGAGCTCTCTCCGGTAATCTAGGGTAGCCGCCCCCATCCCCGACGTATCTCATCGGCGAGCGATGTCGAGGTACGCGTTGCAGCGCATGGCACCGTTGCTCCATAGCCGGATGCAGCTATGGTGGTACCCAAGGCCGCTGAGCTCCGCCGCGGAGCAACCCTCAACCGACGCGGTCCACATGACGAAGAATTGCATCCGAGTACTCTCCCTCTCTCTCTTCTCGATTCCATTAGTTCGCATACAGCTGTTCGAATTAGGTTTTTGATTGCTCTTTCCCCCTTACCCTTACCGTCTGATTTTTCGCCGCATCAGCTGATGATTTTACCGAGAAATTAATTTGAGATTTTGAAACCACGAGAAATCAATCTTAGCATGCAATTGATGGATTTTACATTCAGATGTTGAAGAATCTAAATCTAAAAAATGCATACTTTTGTGAAGCTAAATCTTCTAAAAATGGATTTTGCATTCATATGTTGCAGAGATTGAAGGAGTTGCATACCACGGGATCGTCAAATGAAGGCAAGATGCTGCGGTTAGGTGTGGAAACTGGTGGATGCTCTGGATTTCAATACGTCTTTTGCCTAGACGATAAGAAAAATGAAGATGATAGGTTGGTTATTTTGTAGCTTATTTGTATTCCAATACGTAACTCAATGGCATGTTCATACCTTGTGGACTTCCTTGGACGTTCTTTAGGGTTTTTGAGAAGGATGGTGTTAAGTTGGTGGTGGACAATGTCTCCTATGATTTTGTCAAAGGTGCTACTGTTGATTATGTCGAGGAATTGATCCGTTCAGCATTCCTGGTAAGCTTTTACCGTGGTCGGAAATGCATCAGTAATACACTTCACGTCAGATGATGGTCACTTCATTTTATAAGGTTGTATGCTTAGTTATGCATCTAATCTGATATATTTCTAAGACCAAACCTTATTCTGTTAGCATTCTTGAATTGTTTTAGCATTGTTTTCCATGTTTAAATTTGTTCATGATCACACACACTTCTTAAAATTTTATTTTTAGTAGTTTGTTCATAGTTATTCCTTTTGACCTGCTGGTCCCAAAGAATATGGCGGATGATATGACTAGTGGATCTTCTTGATAAAACTTTTAGGAGTATCTTACCTCTAAAGAAAATGAAGGTTCAACTATCCAATTAACCAAAAACACAATGCATCTGTCATTTAGAAGAAATGAACACTAAAACAATTGGAGCATATCTTTAACTAAAATGAGGTCAATAGGCTTATGTAGTTGTACATTGAAGATGGAAATCTACGATGGCAGTGGGCTTACCGTTAATATATAAAATCAGAGGACAATCAAACATTAAATTAGTGAAAAAAATGTCATTGATAGACTAGCCATCAAACAGAAGAGGCAACATGAAGTCATTGTAAGCACTTATTATAATAGATCCTCTATGTGTGATCATTTCTCGTTTTGTTTTCTTGCCAAATTAAAACTCTGATGCACGCCCAATCTTGGTACTCTTTCAGTCTGTATTTAACACTGCCCAATTGTAACTTTGAACTACATTAATTCCTTTGCTGCTAAGATCATACCAAAGCCTAATCAGTGGATGTAGACTTTGGTCAAGCATGATTACTTGATCACTGGTGGCAAAATTCTCCAGTGTAATGGGGTTTCAATGCTGGTTGGTTGATCATGGTAAATTAGTTTATTCATAAGAAGTGCAATTATTACTATTTGAGGCCATTTTGCCATATGTTTGGTATCAGAAGAGACTTCGATGTCATTTTCTGTTAGGTTTTCTTGGTGTAATTAGAACTATTTCAGAAGAGTGGCAATTATAGACTGAAAAATATGTAAATCTTTTTCTCTTAATTCTTTGTATGCTACGTCTTTGACCATCACAGTGAGAATCAATCAATAGCAAAATTCAATATGGTGAAGATCAGAAATCTGCCTCTTCAAACGAACCATCCCACATGTGCTTTGTCAAGTAAAATAACTGATTAATCATGATTACGGCAATACGCTTTCCATTCATGTGTCAGTGGCAGAACTCCTAGAACAGAAGGATATGGAAAACAAGTTATTAGACACAAAGATGCAGATGGATGTTTCTGAAGGGTTACTTTGGGTAGGAAGTTCTGTGTATGTCTTCTCCCGACGAACTTGGAGGGCTGCTTATGCAGTTAGATTAAAAAGATGAGGATTACATTTCATTGTGAAAACATGTATATGCTAATCTTTGTTAATCATTGTTCCGGAATCAATTGGTTCTACTTTTTATACAAGACAAAACAACTAGCGGGTGTAGCCTTAGATTATTAAGAAGCCATAGAGAAGGTGGATTAACGAATTTTCATTGATTTGGTGAGGATGAAAGTATTTACAGGCAGCAGATAAAGCATACAGTCTGTAACAAATATGGGAAGTAATTCACTTTTGAGTACCAAGAGTCCTTATCCATATAGTCTTTATAGTATAGAGGAGAATAATGCAGTATTAATTTTTAGTGTAGTTGCTGACATTACTGGTCTGTTGCCACTTTTTTCTTATGGCTTTTAAGTTGCTTAGTAAGGCCTTATTTGTTCTTCCTATGTGTCATGTTTTATATGAAATAGAAAGTGAGTTGAAAACATTCTGGTGCTACTATCTCGTTTTCTCTTACTTTTAATGAAGTGTAGCTGCTTAAATTACTAACAGAATTGGTACTAAATGCTCATTTGATAGTGGATGTTTGTCATCATAATTAAATAAAACATTCGATTCCGACAAGGGAAGTTCTATGGACCTTTTTTGGAGGCAAAAGTTATAATTCTTGGAAGATCAATATGCGACAATGAACTTCCACAAGGGTATTCAAATCCTAGTTGAGGAAGGTTACAGGAGCCTTGGGCTCTCAAGTAGTGAGAAAGAAGGGCTGCATGAGGGCAAGACGAATGATTATCTAGAAATGCATTAGAAAAATTCCTATCCAAGAAAGAAAGGCAAAAGGCCAAGATGGATGAAGTTTACGCATCATAATAAATGATATATCAAAAGTTTTAATCTTCAAATCTTATACCAAGTGAAAGTTAATTGGAACATACTTTTTCTTATCATGCGATGATCGAAAAGTTGTAACTTGTGTGATGGAATGACATGGGTGTCATGTTCAGACAAGAAAAAAAAAAAAAAGAAGAAAGAAATACCAAGCAAGTAAAACATTCAAAATTGACATGGCAAAAAAGCCGCCGAAGCAGTACAAGCACAACCAAGCTGAAAAGAGTGCCTGCCTTTGGAAACAACTGCTTCAGCTTCATTGGCTGAAATCACTGTCCTATCTGATGTTTGCACCATAGAATGTGCTTATTATTGTACATGCAGATCATGTTATCGTTGTCCAAGAGATTGACTAATCTTGATGTTGGAATAGTAATAAAACACAATTCAAACACATGTTTAAGATTTGACACAATGTTAGAAACAATTGTTAACCTGGAATCAACCTTCTATAATCAGCAGAAAATTCTTAGCGAGTTACAAAAATAATTGTCTTTAAAGCTTGTGCAACAAGGAACATTTGAAAATCTGTTAGACTTGAGAATGGGTTCACATGGTTGTTTGTCCGATCAATATTGTTGCTTCATAAGAACAATAGTGATTGTGCAGAATGTCAAAATGTTTGGGTTAGATGGTAATCACAGTATAACTGAAATGAAATGTCAAGGTTTATCTTTAGATACCTTAGCAGGTGGGTGTCCCATTAAATGTCTGGCATGACATAGCAACTCATAAGTTGAAGTGTCTGAGATAGTGCTTCATGAATTTTATTGCTAGCACATTATGCTGATCCAAGATACATGTTTATAGCTTTGATCTTATTAGCGTCAATGAGAACTTGGAATTCAAATTTTGCATTTCACTTTGGTCTTGTACATTAAGCCAGAAGAACATTATTAAATCATCTGTCAATTACTTATTTGATGCTGTCACTCAATTTGATTTTTTTCTTGCAACAAATCTAGAACCCTAGCCTTCTTCCCTCTCATACCTTGTGACAGTACTACTTTATTGTTAACTTTCTTTTTCAAGCAACTCTTTGACAGTATTAGTTACATGGTTTAATGTACCTAGTTACATGTGGCAGTGCTTTCAAATGGGAGAATGTATCTACCAGTTACTGTTGACAAAATTTTACGCAATTGAACTGTCTTGAGATGTAATCCATATCAGTCCATAGAATAGCAGTTGATGAATCTTAGCTTTGCAGGTAGTAGCAAATCCAAGTGCGGTTGGGGGTTGCAGCTGTAAAAGCTCCTTTATGGTCAAATAGTTGGCCATTTTATAGGCTTCAGGACCATGGTGGCATATGCACCCTCCACAGACAACTTCTTCCTTGTTTGTGGTCATTGTGAATTTTTGTCTCATTTTCCCTGATTACTACTCCAAAATGAAACCTAGCACTGGAGAACATATGCTGGTCTACTGCTGCAATACTAAATCTGCTGACAACAGAGTCATCTTATATACGATAATTGTTGCACTGTTTGCTTTGATTTCATTGTAATAATTCTGATGATTTTCCAGTATCCATGATGTAATCACGATATGCGCATTCTGCTTTAAGATGTGTATTCTCCTGCTGATTTTTCTTTTGCTTCTGGGTTTCATATCCTATATGAAGTGATTGGTTTGGTAATTTGTGTTCTTAGTTTATGCACATTTTGCCCATAACATGAGGATATAATCTTTTATGTGAGAGTAGGGTAATGAGTTTATTGAATGTTCATCCTCAAACAGCATGTCAACCATTATATCATCTTGCACAAGAATAAATCCATGGAATCAAAACAACCATTTTACTAGAAGATTCAATAACTAGATGTTATGAATGCTTGATGAAAATCCAACATTGTCTCACCTTGGGAGCCTCCAAAACAGAGATCACTAACAAATACTGGAAATTATTTTATTGGATCCTCAATTAGCCATCTTGTAGCCAATCTTGATGACTACAAGTTTCCCCTATCATCCAAGTCTTTTCCCTCATCATGTAAGTGATAAAAATAAATTCAATTATTTACTTGGCATAAAATTTTCAGATAATACATCAAACCTGATAAGTAGGATTAGTCAATAATTTAAGATTTAAAAAATATTGGTTGAGGCTTAAAAAACCTTGATAAGTGAATTTGATATACAACTATTAAATCAATAATATATATATATATATATATATATATATATATATATATATATATATATATATATATATATATATATATATATATATAGGGTGGAGTTTTATCTTTTCGACCTAAGATAAGCAAAACAACTATATCATTATTACACTAATTATTCTAAGTGTAAATTTATCGAAGAAACTTTTGAATTTTTTTAGTCCTCAATATTTGATGGGCTAATTTTGTACGTTACGGCTAAATTAATTTTTAATTTTTATTAAATAAATTTAATATACTATCATCAAATGAATTATTTAGACCTAAATAAATAGCTTGACATTTGTGGCATGGCCTCTCTCAACCAGGCAGAGATTTAGATTGAGACAAGTCAATTACCAATAGGCCCCAATTCGCTCGTGCATTGCAAGCCCATCCTCTCACGTGCAGTCCAATAAGCACGTACAGTGGATTTGACACGTACCAATTACCAATTGGCCCCAATTCGCTCGTGTCGAGTTACGAACTGTTGGCCCTCAATTGATCCTCACGTGCCAACCCTCACGTGCGGAGGAGATGGGGGCGAGCGAATAATAGTAGACGACCACCCCAAAACGTCTACGCCGTTTGACCTCTTCCTCTCTCTTCCGCTGTCTGACCCACCTCACCCGCTTCGCTTGTTTCTTTCGATACGAGCCCGTCCCTATTAATCACCTGTCCTTGGATCTGTGATTGCCCTCCTCCTCCTCTACTCTCGTCCCATCGGTCCTTTCCTCCACGCTCTCCGTCGATCGTTCGATCGATTGACGCGAGACGGGAAGGTACGCCCGTGGATCCTTCCGCCCCGTTCTTGTTTCTATCTCATTGTTCCGTGTTGATTCGTCGGGTTGTTGCGTCGGTTTTCCGGATTCAAATAATTGGGAATTTTCGGTCGCCGAGACCTAATGACTGGATTTCGAGCTTATTTTTATGTCTGTTTCCCGAGCTCGTCCGATGGGATTAAACCCTTGTGAGTTGACATTTCGTGCTTCTTGATCGATTAATCCGAAGTATTTTGTGTTATTTCATCCAAGTGTTGGAAAAGGCAGATCTTGGATCAGTTGCCGAGTAATATTCCAATCAGGCGTTCCGCAGGATAATTTGATTTGCGTGCAGGGAATTATGTTTTTGTTTGTATTTGACAAGAAATTGTTGTTTTTTATTACGCAATATGTTAAATTTCACTAATTGATATTGTTTTATTGTCCTTCTGAACACTGCTGCAGGAAAGGAAGATGCGGGGTTTTGAATCTCTTTGTCGTCCTAACAATTTAGTCGGTCTATCGGTTTTCAGATCATTCAACTCTTGCAGTGGCTGTTCGAGTCTCTAGCAGCTGGTTTCGTTTATATAGAATGAAATCAATTGTTGAGGGCTAGAGCACTTGTCATTGTTTTCTCCCCATTGTTCTCGTGGTCTATGGAGCACCTCCCTGTGGAAGTCATCGGTAATATACTTTCTCATATTGGAACTGCTAGGGATGTTGTTGTTGCCTCTGCCACTTGCCGGAAATGGAGAGAAGCCTGCAGGAAACACCTTCATACCCTTTCTTTCAGGTCAGATGATTGGCCCCGTGATATCACAACCAGGCAGCTGGAGATTCTCATAACACAGACTATATTCCAAACGATGGGATTGCAATGTCTTTCAATTCATATGGACAATGCACATGAGTTTGCTGCTGCTCCAGTTATTGCATGGCTTATGTACACCAGGGAAACATTACGGAGCCTATCGTATAATGTTCGCACTATGCCAAATGTGAACATTTTAGAGAAATGCGGTCGACAGAAGCTGGAGGCTTTGGATTTGGATCATAATTCTATCACTGGGGTTGAACCGAGTTACCAGAGACTTACTTGCCTCAAATCCCTTTCTCTAAGACATGTTAGTATCTCTGCCTTGGATCTGTGCCTCTTGTTAGCTGCCTGTCCAAGGATAGAGTCTTTGACTCTTGATGCTCTAGAAATTGTCACTTCAGATTCTCAGTCTTCCATGGAGCTGAGCAGTCAAACGTTGAAGTGCTTATATGCCAAATCAATAGGTGTGGATAAGATTATTTTGGAGGCAGATAATCTTGAGAGCTTGCACCTAAATGCCCTAAACCTTGATTTTTTTGAGCTTATTGGTAAGGGTACTCTAAAGCATCTGAAGATTGATGATGTTAGTGTCACTCATTTGGATATTGGTGAGTGTGTGGACCATCTACAGGTTGTAGACGTTAGTAACTTCATGATCATGTGGCCCAAATTCTACCAAATGATATCTAGAGCATCTAAACTGAGAAAACTCAGGCTCTGGGGAGTAGTGTTTGATGATGAGGATGAGGTTATTAATTCAGAATCTATTGCTGTTTCATTCCCACAGCTTAAACACCTATCGTTAAGTTATGAGATAAGGGATGGTCTGCTCCATTATGGACTCCAAGGCTCGTCACCATTAGAAAATGTGGATGTACTGGAACTGGGATGGACTGTAATAAGTGAGCATTTTGGACATTGGGTTGTTGGTATAATTGAAAGATGCCCAAACCTCAAGAAATTAGTCATTCATGGTGCCCTTTCTGAGGCTAAAACTCGCGAAGAACGTCAGATGTTGGCCAATTTTACCTCATTTATAGTTTGTCTTATGAGGAAATATATTCAGGTCGATGTGCAGTTTGAATATGAATGATTTTTTCACAAGTCACTACAAGAGTTTGGATTTTCTAATCTTGAGCTATTCTTGTCAGTTGCATCAGACATCAGGTAAAATGTAATCTCCTCTTGTCACAGTTTGGAACATTTTCGCCACATAAGACAGTTTGAGTGCTTAAAACTCTTGTAAAGAACTTAATTTTGTTGAGAGTTTGAATGTATAGAGTTAATATATACCGAACATAATCACCAATTTCTTTCATTATTTTGCATAATTCTTTTTTTACACTTCGAACTCTTTATTGCCTTTTGGGAATGTGCATTAAATATAGGAATCAGATATTATGTCCGATTTTGTTTTTAATGTTTCATGTAATTGTTTTGGCATACAAGGGTGTTGTCATGGTGTCATAGAAATTAACTATCTAGCTCCTTTTAGATATGCATCATGGAACTTTATGTAGTGTGATTGTCATGTATATATGATCAGTCTTTCTTTTAAGCAGTGATTACCACTTGATGTTGCCTATTGACTGAAAAACATATAGTTACCTTTTTCTATTTTTTATAATTCCTTGATTTTCTTTCCTTTCCTTTTTGTCCTTTTCTTTCCCTTCTTTATTTAACTTCTTAAATTGACAAAAATGACTTATTTATATAGTTGTCATATTATTAATTAAGCCGGAAGGTAGCAAGGTTCGTCATCTCGTACCGTACCGAGCTCAACTCGATGTGTGTGTGTGTATATATATATATATATATATAATTATATAATAGGGTTAAGGTTCATTTTAGCCCTTGTGGTTTTGGCCATGGACCACTTAAGCCCTCATTGTTTACTCATGTCTAAAATAACCCCTATACTTTTAAAAATGTAGCATATAAACTCTTCCCATCAAATCTGAGTTAACAAATGTCAGAGTCTGCTTACGTGGCATGCTGACTCATGAGAAACTATTTATATAATGACATGTGTAATTTAAGTTTTTTTTAAAAAAGTTCATTTTAGCCCTTGTGGTTTTAGTCATGCACCTCTTAAGCCCTTATAGTTTTGCTCGTGTCTAAAATAACATTTATATTTTTTAAAACATAGCATATAAGCCTCTTCTGGCTAAGTCTGAGTTAATAGATGTTAGAGTTTGTTTACGTGGCATGTTGACTCATAATTAATAATTAATATAATAACACGTATAATTTAAATTTAAAATTAAAACCACCATCAATGGCAGGAGGATATATCGTCGTGTAAGTGACCACCAATAACAAATCAAGCCGCCGCTGCTTAGCAGGGCATTGTATGCACACAACCTCTCCCGTGCTGACAACAAGTTTAAGAGCTTTCGGTCTGCCTCAGGTGGATGTATGTCAACCAGTCCGATGCTAGGCACACAATGGTCGCCTGGTCTCTCTTCCTCTTGGGCATTTTCGTACCCATCGCCTCCCACTTTGTCCTCTCCTATGCTTCCCACCTATCGTGCTTATGACGTGGTGGTCTAGCTCTCTCGCACCTCCGCATACGGCCTCCGCCACTTCCTCTTCCTCGACAAGATAGATCTTTTTTTTTAACTTAAATTACACGTGTTATTATATTAATGATTTATTATGAGTCAACATGTCACGTAAGCTGACTCTAATGTTTGTTAACTCATACTTGATGGAGGGGTTTATATACTATGTTTTTAAAGATATAGGGGCTATTTTAGATACAAGCAAAATCATAAGGGTTTGAAGAAATGTCTTCTCCCCAAGAAGCCTGCACGAGGAGAAGAAACGTCCCCGTGAAGCCTCAACAAGAAGCCCGCAAGAAGCAATGTCGTTTCTTCTCCCCGCGAAACCTCGACGACGTCACTAAAGCTTCACACCCTCGTTTCTTCTCCCCACGATCGCCGAAGCTTATTCTCCCCACGAAGCCTCGTCGAGGCTTCTTCTCACTGTGGGCGATGGATCGGGATCATCAAGGGAGAGCAGCGTCGGATCTCTAGGTTCTCCCTATTTTTCTCCCTCTTCTTCCTTCTCCTTTGGCTGGTACCGCCCGATAGCGGGTGGCGATGGTCGAAATCGACCATTACTGAGCGATTTCGAGTGGTAATGGGGTGGAAACAACCCCAATTGATGGTACCGCCCGGTATGGTCGGTACCCATCGGTATTTCAGACCTTGGTAGGTAGTTTGAAATTTTCACTACAGGGCCAGTAAACTCTATAGCGGAAATAATAATCTGATTTAGTACTTGTGTGAAGATTTAGCGTTCCAGATAGCTATGAGGTGAAAGGTTGGTTGTTACTTCTTGTTAGTGGTCCATTGGATTTTCCACTAAGCTTCAATACATAACAATTTACTAAGCTGATCAAAATTTGTTATTGAAATGAATTGATGTCAAATGTATGATCCTTGACAAGTGTGTTCTAATGATCAAAAAGGAAACCTTTGTTGCCGCGAGATATCTACCATGTAGCACTTTTGTTATTATGATTTTGTTTTTTAGATCAGGAAACCAACTAAATTACAACTATATATTATTATGAAGTTTGGAGACTGGTTATTAATATAACGAAGAAATCAGTCTTGATCGTTTAATTGTTTTAAATGGTTGAGGGGCTTGGATTTTCTGATGCTGATGTGATAAGCTCATTTTCGGCAACACTTTTTAAGTACACTTTCTTTAGACTTGGCGCCTTGGTCCTTTACCACAAGGACTCATCTTTCTGCAATATCATAAAAGTGAGATCTTACATCCCCGTGAACCTTATTTGATCGGTTTCTTCCACTGCAACTATCTCATGATCTTGCTGGCTGAGTGACATTACCAGCTTAGGATGGAGATCCGAGCTCACAATGAAGACGGACAATCCTAATACGTTGCTTGATAGGAGTCTACGAGCGTCCTGGCATCTTATAATTTCTTAGATATCCAGCAATTGACTTGTCATAGGATCATACATGTGAACCCTGGTTTTTCCAAATTTAATTGTTTAAGATGGTTCTCCTTAGCTTAGATAATCATTGCTTCAAAATTATCCACCATCTTGTATGGGGTAATGACATGCCACGTCTCCATATTTTCTTCTCCTAGCAGATCACCATAAGTTGACTTTAGGGGAGTGAGTTGACTTGCTTGGTGGCAGTATTTCTTGGTGGACTTGCTTATTCTGTAAACTGAACTAAGCTTTTATATCTTGTTCATTTAATACGCCAGGCAGTGAGCTTCTGATATTGACACGTAATTTGCTTGAAAATTTTTAGATGTGTGGTGCTAACAAAAGTTATGGTGCTTGGTTATTTCAACTGTAGAATTTGCATAACTATTCACATCAGTGCAAAGTTTCTTACATGTATCAATGAGATAGATTTAATTTCCTTCAATAAGAATGACCAATACTCTACAAATTTGATCTTGGATCTGAATTTCCCCCATCACATTTCACTTGTCCTTTGACACGGAGGATATGGAACTAATATGTCTTCTTGCATTTTCTTACTATATTTATTAATTTATCATATACTTATATTCTGTGTTGTTAGTATCAGAGACTTACAAATGGATTGGTTTGATTATTTCGATACAAATGCTATTAAATGATTGGACACATAAACAAATGTGCTCAATGGCAGCAAAAATTCCTTGTGGCTAAACCCAAATAGTTGGAACATTATGGATTGATGTTGTATTGTTGTTATACAGATCAAATATGGAATTATATTGTTTGATCTACTTTCACCCCTGATTGCTGGCTCCTTTACCTAGGATATTTCTATTTCACATTCATGGGTGTAACTTGAACACCAGCATAATCTGTGTAGCTTACTAATAAGTTAGGAACAGCAGCAGGCTCAAAGGAGCTAAAGTAGATCTTGTTCTGAAGAACATTTTGCTTGGAACAATGTAATAAGCAAAACAAAAGAAAAGGTGATGATTAATATTTTGGCTATATGCTGGTTTTTGTTTGTTTGTGTATGTATGCATGCGCACTCACACATTCACAACTGTCGGTGTGTCAGCAGACCCTGTTAAGACACTTGATCTGAACCAACCTGATGACATTATCAGGAATCGGGAATCTGGGAGCATGAAGCAATTGGTTGACTTGCAGGCCCTTTAATTGTTGTCTGAGATTATGTACCAAGTCCAACATCGACCGTATTTGTCAACATTTGTTTATTTATATACACACGTCTCAGTTTCAATCTTTTCTGGTTGATGCTAGGTCAATTTTATGTTTGTTCATGCAATCAGACTAACAAATATTAGGTGCCTACCTACGAGTACCGAATATTGCGTTCTCTACTCTGTTGCTTCTTCTTGAATGGTTCATGAGTTTCTGGTATTCTGAAAATACTGTTAAGTACATTAAAAAAATGTTGTACTAATTTGATTTCAGATTTATTCATGATGATACAAGTGCTGACCAGTCCTGATATTTTTCACCACATTGTGCAGACTGATGAGGCCAACATGGTTAGCTGGAGGTGAACAACATCTGCATTAGCGGAGAAGAGAGTAGCTAGCGGTGCCGACCAAATCGTGTTGTAACTTGGGATGCTAATGGAAGGTTGGACTTTGGCCCTACATCATAGCTTCAATTGGGATCATCAAGTAGATCACCACAAGCATAGCATCTCAAATCTTGGAAGAATATGCTCTCGGTGGTAAGCTGTTGGGAGTTTCCCGTTATTCTGATGTATCACAAGAAACAGATATTGATCCTTCTTGTACCACTAAACTCTTAACCAAACTTTGGGTCACTCTTCAACATATTTGTTTTCTTTTGCTTCAAGCTCTATGTTTAAGCAACAATCAAGTTTTTTTGTTGTAGAAATATGCACACCAGGATTCTGATGGGCAGGTTTTCAATTTGGGCAAAAAGCCAATTGTGGATTTTTTTGATTATTTTTTTATTGGTCACCTGCCAATTCCATGCCAAAAAAACAAAAAAATCATAAAAAATGAGTGATGAATATAGAATTTGATCTTAACATCTTATTATCAATAATTAAAGTTTTTATAAATGATGGGAAAAGATGTGGGGGATGTCTCGTATGACATGAAGATTTAATTTTTTTTTTATGCTCGAATTAGTTATCGATAAAAATAGAGTTATATTAGTTGATTTTTATGATCTAATGGGCTTATATAATGTTTTTAACCTGGTTTGAGGAGTAATATTTTTCTTATCAATAAACTAAAATGTGGGGGATGTCTCGTATGAACGTTCTTGGAGCTAATATTTTTCTTATCAATAAACTAAAACTAAACACTAGAAAGAGGAGTAAATGCATGAATTCAATTCATGGCCTACTTTACTATAATCAAATACAATTTCGAATAGCATGAACTTCATAAAAAAAAAAATTATTTATATTTTTCAATAAAAAATATTATATTAATAACATAGATAACATATGAACTCAAATCTAAGATCTATCACTTATATAATAATAATATATTAATCAATTCGAATATCTCAACCGAGACACCTGCATAATTGTTAAGATGATCCTAAAATATTAATGCTTGGATTGAGATATCTAAACAAAGTTGGCCGGATTGGGACGCTCGGAGATAAGGTTGATTGACAATGTATCCATTGCCATTTCTATTAGCCTCCACATCGATATGCGCATAGAAGACGCATTAATTGAAGCGAGCGAGCGATGGAAGCGCGTCTGTGAAAACACAGCGACGGAGGTAGAAAGTTGGAGGCAGTCATCATCATCGGAAAAAGACGCACCCCTCTTTTTTATCTTTTTCTGGCCCCCCTCTTTCCATTCCCACTGCCCTTCTTTGACCAAACAGTTAAAGTTCCCTCAAAAAGTCAAAACTGAAGCAGGTTGACCTGAATCTTTGATCGCATTTGGACTCGTGCGATTTGGCTTTGGCCAAGAAACATTGGATCTATTATTATTCCCTTCAGAAATAAAAATAATTACCCTCTCTCTCTCTCTCTATTTATTTATTTATTTATTTTTCCTTGTTGATGACATGATGTTGGTCAACAACAGCTCATCAATGGGTTTGGCAGACCCAACCAGTGGTCATTTAAATATGATTTGCCTGCTGATTTCAAAGCACTTTGGACGACTCCCAGAAGGATGTCATCACGCACGATCTCCATATCCCTGTGATGTCACTCCTACCAGTCTAATTGATGAGCAGTAATGAGGTTAGCCATTACTACCTTTTAGCTATGTGTCTGTCGAATAGCCCATGCAATTTAGTTGCGACTTTACGGGCATTAATCCATCTCTCATCCATAATTATGTTAGGTTTAAGATACGGGTTGATTGGCTCATCTCATCCTTTTTTATTTTATTTTTAATTTTAATCTATTCGTAAACATAAAAAAGAATAATCCAAACTTCAGACAAATTTGAGCTTGTATAATTAGTGGGTTGAAAATTTTGACTCATTAATTTCTTTCTTAAACTTGCTATTATTAATATTTTTTTATGATTTGTTATTAGATAATGGTTAGGGTTGACATTATTAGGATTGATACTAAAGAGTGATGATTGATTATCCAAGAAGTTGATACATATTTTTGAGAAGTTAATTGTTTATGTGTTATAGATGGGAGTAGAATTTGTTGGGGTTAATTACATATTACCCCCTATAGCTAGTTATATTTAGGGTTTAGAGTTTAGATTCTTATAATTATGTAACTAAAACATTTCACTTTGTTTCTCTTTGTGCCATTAATTCTAATGACATAATTACCACACATAATTACCACACCTGCTTAGTAATAAATCATATGAAATTTTTGTTAATAGGATCGACGGTATAAGAAGAAACAAGATTAAATATTTCAATTATAAGTATAAGAATTTTAATGTAATTTTTGAAATTATAAACACCTAAATATGAAAGATAACTAATTATAAGAAAAAATATGTAATTAATTGGAGTTGTTGATTGCAATTAATATATAGATGAGATAGCAAAAAAATTTGGAAAGTTTGTTCCTCATCAACCTTTGGCCAAGACAAAGAGGAAACCTGACGCCATAATCTTTCTTCTTCTTTTTTTTGTATATTTTTTTATTTTATTTTAGTGTGTTTATGTGGTGTGGGAGATGAAGACTTTGGTACCAATAATAAAATACAAATCAAAGCTAGTAAACATAAAATTCACATAGTTTAACATTCTTTTGCCTATGTCTTTATAGAAAAAAGCAAATCTAAAGAATAATTAAAATAAAGAAATAAAATTCTCTCGTTATTCCAAACACAAGTACAAAGTTTGGTATACATTATCTCACGTAAACCTCGAAGAAAAATTATATTTTTTTTCACGAAGATGTTTCGCCCGGCGAGTGTTTACAAAGTATTAAACCTTGAGTTTAATTTTTTTTTCTTTTTTAATGTTTCAACTAATTTGATTTCCTAAGCAGTCCAATTTCATTTTAAGAATTGAAAAATACTTAGCAATCACTAATACATGGAGTTTAGGGTTGATGTGAGTCATTGGATTGCATTCTGGTGGATGCAGTCCGCAAGCATCAAAGATTGACTTGGAGAGGATCAAACACCACATGCATGCCTTGACAAAAGGAACACATCCTTCTTTCTTCTACCTCCCTTTGAGGAGACCTGATCGAGTGAGTTCTCTTGGAAGATGGGCCTGAGAGACTACCCCATGGATGAATCATCCTACTTCCAATCTCCTCCCTTCTATCAGTGGCTCAAGACACCACCCTCCTCTTCTTCCGCCTCCTCCTCCTCCTCCTCCTCACGTTCTTCGTCTTCTTCCTCCTATTCCTCGCCGCCACAACAAGACCAAGAAATGGTGCTTCAACAAGATCATCTCCCGTCACAAGGACTGCGGTGCTTGCCTCTGCTGAGCAGGCTTGAGGAGGCTGGGAAGCACATCAAAGAGGGGCACAAAGGAGACCGAGACGACGTCGGCACGGCCTTGAACATCGGATTGCCTGGTGGCGCTTCAGAAGATTTGGATGAGGAGAAGAGAAGGTTGATGTGTAAGAAGGAAGAAGAGCACAGGAAGGAGGCGTCGGAAGAATCAGTGAGGAGCAGCTGTTCTGGCAGCGAGAGCAGGTATTGGATCCCTACGGCAACTCAAATCCTGATAGGGCTGGAGAAGTTTGCTTGCTCCGTGTGCAACAAGACCTTCAATAGGTATAACAATCTACAGGTCAGTCTCTCTCTCTCTCTCTCTCTTCTTCTTCTTCTTCCTCATCTACTCATGTTTCCATCAGCATCTTCTTCTCTTCTATCATCTGGCATGGCTTTATTGTTCCCTCACACCTCTTGTCTGTTCCTTCGAGTCCACGGCACTGAACACACAAACGAATGCATCTTGAGATAGCACAAACGATCATAAAATGAGTCGATTTGGATTTGTGATCATATGTTTTGCTTCGACTCTCTCTCTCTCTCTCTCTCTCTCTCTCTCTCTCGCTCTCGCTCGCTCGCTCTCGCTCGCTCGCTCGTGTGTTTGATACGGTTGGAGTGGATTAGATGCATATGTGGGGGCACGGACCGGAGTACAGGAAGGGACCAGAGTCGCTCAAAGGAGGGCAACCCATGGCGATGCTGAAGCTTCCATGCTACTGCTGTGCCCGCGGGTGCAAGAACAGCATCGACCACCCACGGGCGAAGCCATTGAAGGACTTCCGAACGCTGCAGACCCACTACAAGCGGAAGCACGGCATCAAGTCCTTCGCGTGCCGCAAGTGCAGTAAGCCCTTCGCGGTGAGAGGAGACTGGAGGACCCACGAGAAGAACTGCGGCAAGCTGTGGCTGTGCTCCTGCGGCTCCGACTTCAAGCACAAGCGCTCGCTCAACGACCACGTCAGGTCGTTCGGGAATGGCCATGCGGCTTGCTTCACCTCCCCTCCCGCGACTCTTCTCGAGAAGCCGATCGAGCTCGACCGGTGAAGTAAAGACGGACGGATGCATGCATGCGGAGTGCTCTCTCGTGCTCAGGAACAAAAAACTCCTGTGATGTCTTCTTCTTCTTCGGCGCTGCCGGAGGAGGACAGAAGGCGGAGGGAGTGGTTTGTTTCCGAGCATGAGAAGCAGCAGTAGAGCTATTACAAGATCGATGAATAAGAGAAGAGAGATCAAGATGCATCGAGAAACGTAGGGAATGGATCATACATCTACGTCGTTTTGATATCATCTCATCTACTTTTTTCGTGTGATGTTCTTGATGTGTTGTTGTAACGCTGGTTTAAACATGGAAATCTCATAATAGATTTGTTTCCAAGCACGAGTATGTTTTGAGAAATCGATCGATCGATCGATCGGGCGGCCATGGTCATGCATGTTGGATTGTGTCTGTCTTCATTTTAATCAAGAGAGATAAAGGGAGATTGTTTTTGTGATTCCAACCTTCATCGCTCGTATCATAAATATGTTAATAGTTTTAAAAGAATTCGAGATTGAGGCTAGCCGTATAAGGTGGTTTCGACGACGTAAGAAGACTCTTTTGATATGATTATTATTTTCGATCAATCGATTGAGAGTTCTTCGATACATGGAGTCTAGTCAACGCTTACCGAACATGTCAAATCAATTTTTAAAAATTACAAATAGCCTACTTGACATGCTACATTAGCATGACATCCAAAGAGAGTATGGCTCTCCGAATTATTTTTTTCATTCCGAACTCATTAAATAAGACTAGAGTTCTTAAAACTTTACGAGCATTTCTCATCCATATCTTGTTGAATACGACAAAATAAGAGATATATATTATTATTATTTTACCCTTATATATATATATATAAATCGACATCTTTGGTCCATCTTCACATACGAAATTTTTTAGTATTAAGCTACACATTCTACCTTCCTTTTCAAAGTCTAAATATAGCCTCAAAGTCCAACTTTGAGGCTATCACAGCAAAGAAAAGTTTCCCCCAACAAACCCACCACCAGCCATTGTTGTACACTAACTCGCGCGCGCGCGCGCACGCACACACACACACACACACACAGCAGGTGGAAAAAGGAGCAGGAGATCACCAATGCAGTGTGAGTAAACCTAGAATGGCTGTGTGGAAGAAGAAGGGACATGTTTGTGTAGAGAGAAAAAGAATGGGCATGATGAGGAAACGCACCACCACCAAGCTTTGTCGGGGAGCAAATTGTCAACAAAGAAATGTTCCTTTCTCACCGGCCATCATCATATTCTACCTGTTGTTTGCATGACAAGAGTCTCTCATATTCCATTCCCTATTCCCACCGTGCTTGGTTTCTGTGGGGTTAGGAGGAAGAAGAAGAACACAGAGTGATCAGTGGGGTTGGAACCTCGTACATAAGAGAAGTGGTGTCATATGAAAGAAAACAGTTGCTTAATATGAAACAATATGATGGGGTTGGAACCTACTTAGAGAAATCTCCTTTTTATTTTATAATTATAAAAAGTAAAACATCTAAATCAATTTATCCTAATATCATAGATCTTATCGATAAAAATATAAAAATAAAATAACTTTAATTGTTATTGTTGGTGACGACGAACGACAACGGTCGTAACGGATGACCACCACGATAAGAAAGATAATTTCAATTGTTCTCGTTGGATTATAGGAAAGAAAACAATTAGTATTTAAGCAAATATGGAACAGGATGATGTTGTTGTTGGCACAAGTAAATTATGGATGCAGTGTAGGAAAGAATAATAACTACACTAAAAAAATTATAATATTACTAAAATAAATTGATTAAAATCAAATCTGACCTAATTACTAATGCTACCTTAAGACATTATCTAAAATTACAGTATTCCTAAAATAAATTGATTACAAAATCAATGTAATTTATATTCAAAAATATTTTATAGGTTTTTTATTTGAAAATAATAAATTTATCAACACTTTATTTGATGTGTGTTTAAAGTATAATTTTTATCTGTTGTTTACCAAGCATTTGAAACAGTGTAATTTGTTCTTTAATTACACATTAAAAATATAAATAGATTAAAAATACGTCCTTCCATCAGCTTCATCATTAATTAACATAAAATAACAAAACGAAAACAAAAGACTTACTATGATAAAATTAGGCACCAAGCTATCTAGCCAAAGTATATATATCCATCAGACAGGTTGGTTGTATTACATCATACACGAAAACAACAAATATATCAAAACTGGTCGCTCAGTTGCATCACAAACCAAGTGAGGGGGCAACTGACAAAGCTAAACAATAGAACGAACACACACACAGATGAACAAAGCAACATGAAAGTTTTCTACTCTTCATTGACCATATTCGCTACAGAAAGAGCATTATTCAGCCAAGGATTACTATCATCTAAAGGAGAAGGTGCTAAACCATGGCGCTTCTGCAGAGACAAAACATGGAAGCCATGTCAGAGACCTAAGAGACAACATCAAGAAGCCAGAAGCACAAACTGGTTGAATCAAACCTTAATTCTGCCGAGTGATTACATCCCATCTGTAAACTTTTCCTTCCACTTCTGTATGCACAAAGTAGGCTTTTGTGTCCTGCACGAGAACCAAGAGCATTGGAAACTAGATGCTATCCAGCATCTGGCATGCACGAAGCATCAAAATATCCGAGAATGTCAGGGCTGCTAAGTTCGACCCATGACGTGCACTGCCCAGCCATTCTCGGTCTCAATTGCCTGCTATTCTCCTGCCAGCAAATCAATCATGGAACAGGAATTATGGCATCACATCATCGAGCTCAGAGCTCTTGCTGGCAGGTGCAGGCAATGCCCAGGCCCCTTAACGGGGCCGGGCTAATCCAAAACATGCATCACGTTGCTGCTGGTGAGTCTGCAAAACCCAACATCAGGTAAGAGAAATATCAATTATAAACAAACTATATTCGATAAGGCCAAAATCCACAATAAAATGACATAATGCAACATCTACCGTGTTTAATCAAATGTCCTAGAGGCCGGTGCAATAGTGGGAGGAAAATTTCCCTGATTTTATACTATAATGAAATCAGGATCCTCACTCCTTACTTTATCAATGAGCATCTCTTTTGAGTTTTCATTATTATCTTGTATTAGCTCCATCATCGAATTCTATAAAAGAAATTCATAGAAAATTGTAATCATCACTATCAATTTTAAACTTTATGTCCATGCTACTGGGAAATAACAGATTGAAAAAACCATATTATGATCAAGGTATATATAGTTATTTTTGTTTCCGAATTTAAAACATCCACCAGTAACAAGATCTAGCTCTTCATTTGATATGATCAGTTTTTCTTGGTGGGTCAATTCTTCTGACACAAATTTTCAAAAAAAAGATATTAAAAAATTAAATCCTGATATAACATCAATAACCGAATTCTCAAAGTGGGAGAAACAAGACTGATCATATTTCACAAGCATCAAAATCATGCCCAAGATTTACAAAAAAGAAAAAAGAAAGAGAAAAATGGCAAGATGAAAACCTGGGCAAAATTTTGAATGTGTCCATCAGGAGGAGGGAAAGACATTGCGGGACGTGGAGGCACAGAAAATTGAGATGAATGCATGTAGACTGGCGTGTTCGAGTGACCACGAACATGATTGGAGCTAAATGCTGGTATCATGCCTTCTGGTGGACCATAGTTCATTGCTGTAGGTGATGAAGGTGATAACCAAGGCCCATGCAGGTGCGGAGGAATGGGCCGAGGTTGATGGTCCACGGGAACTTGAGCCCTATGACCAGATCCAAGCTGTGGGAATTCTGTATTGTAATTAACAGCTGGTGAATATAGTGGCTGCATGGTGTAAGGTCCACCATTGAATCCAAATCCAGGATCAAATCTTTGCATGTACCTGAGAAGAGACACAGTAACCCAGCAATTAGGAGACATAAGCATATGCAACATGAAGTAGACAAAGGGCAAATCATTGCCCTTGCAGAAAATACTATAAACATGCAAAATGCATTTCTTGGCAAGCAAATGCTAGATTTAAAACAAACAATTAAAAATAAAAATAAAGCTTACCAGTAATAAAGTTTTTTACTACTTTTGCATAAAATCAGCTTTTATTATAATACCACAATTAGTAGGATTGCCATATTATTTTATAACAAAAATAAAACTTTAAAATTTGCAACCACATAAAGATACTGATCAGGCTTAAAGCTCTAACCTCGTTATAAAAACACGCAAAATCTGTTATTCAATTCCAAAAGAAATGTCATAGCAGGATAACTGTTTTGCATGATCAAGCAGCAAACTATCTGCAAGCTATCTTTTAGATGTTAAAAACATTCTTCTAAAGAAGTTTCTTTCTTGATGGAATCTTGCAGCCAAAAAAAGATGGTTGTTTTCTTTGTCATTGGGCAAATAAATAACCCAGAAATAAGAAAAGGGATTTACCTCTCATAACTCCTATCATAGTCAGGATCCTTACAATCAATCTCACGGTCCCGGAAAATGGCTACTCTACTGTTTGCTTTGTGTCTGCTAACAACAGGCCCTTTCTCTATCTTACTTTTATTGAATCTGCTGCTACATGAAGAATCACTAAAACTCCTCCCAAGATAATTTTCAGATACTTTCATCACAGATTTTTCGTCGGTCCTTGCAGATATAAAGGAACATTCTTGGAGTGTGTCAGGTAATTTTACTTCATCCTCTGGATCTGATATTGAGCTACTACTGTCCTTACTATTGAATATGCGTGCTCGTGCTCGGTTATACTCTTCTTTTCTTTCTTCAACACTTTTTTGATAATTAGTTTTTGAAGACTGAATATTTGCATTGCCCATATTTTGTGAGTGCTTCTGAGGCCTTTGCTTGATGGCAACCTTTAGCACAACATTGCCATCTTCTTGTGGCAGATTGACAGGAATATCTGCAAGACAAACTGGAGGCATCTGACAATTAGTAGAAGTCTTACGCAGCAAAATTCGAGAACCAGATCCATCTGGCAGGCTATTGTCTGGTATGGCAAATGATTGGAGGTAATAATGTTGTGCCACACGGTGTGCTGCAAGTCTTAGGTAGGAATTTGGAAGTGCCTGAAATTCCAGTTGCTGTTGGGTAGGATCACGGATGAACTTCACAATATCTTGCTCCATCCTCAAAACTGAACAAAACATACATTCTTAAACAAAACCCCAGGCGATTAAACAAAAGAAACATATCAAAGACAACAAAGGAAAAAGGATATCTGATGAAAGTATGTTTCATTTCATGAAAAATATAAGAAATTTACAAGATAATTTAAATGAAAACATAAGAAACTTACAAGATAAATAGATATGTAGTCTAACTTATTACGGTGTTATACAGCGCATTACTGGAGTCGTGACAGAATTCGGCAGCAGAAAGAATCTTTTGTAAGCCTACATAACATAATATCTGCATTTTTTTCCAAATTCAACGTGCACACACATTGACCTGTAGGCTGATTACCTTGGGGTTGGAATTGTAGGTGTAAATTATCCTAATAAAGATAAATAACTTTAACTTTTCTTTTTCTGTTTGGTTGCTAACCAAACTAATAACTGGATTATCAAATTAAATAAAAAAAGACTTTAACCCATCCTTTATGTGGATTGTTTTATCACAGTATCAAATTAAACATCTTTGTTAGGTCAATTTGTTCATAAGAACTCGATAAGTATTTAACGTGTTAAACCAGTTATTGAACGTTCTTAACCACAAACAATCAGATATAGAAGCCGATAAAAGAAGAAAAATATCTAAAGACGATGAATAGTGTCCAGAATAGAAAGGAGAATCACACAGTTTGCACTTGTTTTCTAAGTTTATTGATACAAGAATCTATTTTTAACAAAAACATTAATTCAACATAGCCATCCGAGACATTTGAATAGTAGCTGTTGTTTTGTATAGTAATCATTGATTTAATCCGCCAAATAATATGATTCTTAAAGAATTTGTACCCGCTGTATAGCAGACTAGATTATCTGGTCTTGCTTACAGAATTTGTATCTTTAAAATCAGAGAAAAAGCTCCTTTTGTAACTCGGAAGTACTTTCTTTTGCTTCTTTACCCCCATATTTAATCTAACAAGCATCTCATATCAGCGGAAGTATCCCCATCAAAGTTATACTGCTTTAGACACAATCGGATATATTCCAGCTGGAGAAACGCAAGATAGCTAGAAGCAACACCAAATTCACGAAAAGGGCAACGGATTAGTGACGAAGACCAAGAAGCTCACTTGCTAAACGCTCCCGGGGCTTCTCCAAAGCCTCCCGAAGGAACTGATCCACCTGGCTCACGGCATCCACCGGAACGCCGGAAACTCGCTCGGCGGTATCAGATGAAGACCGCGACAGCCCCAACGCAGCCACCGCCTCCTCCTCCTCTTCCTCCTCCTCCAGGGCGTCTGGCGGCGGCGAGGAGGCTGGTCTCTCCCTGGAGGAGAGGAGCAGCCGGCTCATGCTGCCGTCGAGATCCGCCATCTCCCACGAGTCCGGGGCTCCGGAGCCGTCCGCTGAGCCCTCCATGGCGGGGGAAGCGGAAAGGGGTCCACTAGGGTTTGCGGAGACCAAGCGGAATCCCAATCCTAATAATCGGGAACTCCATGGAAAACCAGGAGAGAGGAGGCAAAGGATCGAAGGCAAGGGTTTGGGATCCGGAGATGGGATCGCGGTGGAAGCGGCAGAGAAGATGAGCAGTAAGGATTCGGGGGAGGTCGGAACCTAAAGGCCGGTGGAGAATTATAATGGAATAGAAAAAAGACGTGGTGGTGGTGGGATTCGATCGGGAAGGCAATAGCGACAGCAACAACGGGAGTTTTACGTACGTGTCCCTTCTAATGCTCCAAAATGACATATTTGCCAAAACTCTAAATTTTACTATGGTTGGTATTCGTGTTGTACGCTTCCAAATATTTATATCATTCTCACTACAAATCGTAGTTTCCATTTAACAGTTGGTTTTCAAAAACACTACAATATTTAAGAATAAATGGTTGTCACCTATTTCATTTATTATTTGAATCCTCGTTACCTAAACCTTAATCTAAAAGTTAAATACGAACATTATTACTTTTATAAGGAACATGTATGTAATAATATTGGAATATATTGTCGCCAAATGCTCAGGAAATTTATTTATCCGTAATTATTACCATTACAAGTATTAGTTGGAAGACTGAAACTTGAAAGAATTTACATATCCATGAACAGTACTGGCGGCATCGTAATATCCAGCAAAGACAGTGACAATAAAGAGGAACAGCGAGATTATATATCGACTCAGATGTCAGAATCGAAATCCAAATCCATCTGAAACAGTAAAGAAGAAGATCACGAATAAACTATAGTATTCAACAATTTGACCACAGCAGCTACACGGTTCAGTTCTCATCCAGAGGGAAGGAAGAAGTAGCAATCAGCACAGAGAAAGAGTTCATCAGATGTCATATAATGAGACCACATAATTTAGGGGAATTAAGAAAACAAGACCAGAGCATTTTTTATGTTACACTGTACAAGGTATCCCAAGACATCTTCCCAGACATGGGCCTTTCCGATCAACTGTGACCTCAATCGGTGCTCATGTTACACAAGCGGGTTGAAATTTTTGGTTTATTTGTCATCGTTATCATCCTCGTCGTCTTCTCCGAGTGCAGTGTCGTCCCCTATCCCTTCGAGGAGGAAGTCCACATCCTCACCCAACTCGATCAATCTGGAGGACAGCTTTTCCACCTTGCTTTGCTCCTGGCCCAGGCAAACGAGCAGATCATTCAGTTCAGCTTCGCTCTCCTTCTCGGCTTCTTCTCTTGCCTCTGCTCTGATTGCTTCAACATCAGGATATGGGGCATCCCCACCTTTTCTTATTGCCTTCACCTCTGCCTCGAGGTGGAAGTTGGACTGCTCCAGGCTAGTGTAAGCATCTGAAAGGCTTTTCAGGTCGGACTCCAGCTTTGTGGCCAAGGTTCTGTAGTTGTTGGCTTCAGCCTCAATCTTAGCCTTCTCGGACTTGAGAATTTCTATGCGTCGTGTTGCCTCTTGAAGATCTTGGCGAAGAGTCTCAGTCAAAACCCTCTCTTTGCCGCTGCCTGCACTCTGGGAAGGATTCGATGGAGTGCCACCCCCAGTCCTCACCAGTTCCTCGGCTAAAGTGGCATTCCGACCTAAGAGGTCCTTCAGAAATCATTTCCAGTTAAATGTTCAGAGTTAAAACTATCAAACCCAAGTATCAAAAAACTCAGAAACAAGTAAACTGTAAGGCTAGCACAGGAATATGGCCTCTTTCATAACTTGATTCTATATATGGAAGAGAAGAAATAAGAAAACACATTCGGATGCACTGACCTGCATCTCATTGCATTGTTTTTCTACAAAGTCTTTCAACCTCTTGATGTAATCCCCATCAGTCTCTTTATCCCTTTGCTCCAACTCAGCTGGCAATACTGTGACCTTGTTTTTGGTATTACTGAAGATCCCTAAAATGCTTTCTCTGATATCTGTTTCAAGCCTTTCAATAAATTTAATAAACATGGGGTCAAAACTTTCCACTATAACAGGATGCTCATGCTTCTGATTTGCATCATCATTATCAACCTCTTGGGCATCTGCCATACTAGCTGTGCTAGATCTTGAAAGTGGCTTGCGATGTTGGCCTAATGTGGCCAGATCTAGAAGACTTTTCCGTAACTCATCAAACTTCAAAAAGAATGAAGTTAACCCAACTTTTTGACTCAAAGCATCAGCCACAGAAAAGGCATCTCTATTGTTTTCACTGCTTTTATTGTAAAGAACACATTCTCCCAGGACAACAGCAGCCAAACCCTGCACGCATGCACTTGCATGTGGATTTGAGACTAGATTTAGCAGATAGGTAAGATGTGCTGGTGCTTCCAAAAGGCAGTACACAGCATTTGGACATTCAGCAAGCCATGTGACAAGTAATCGGAGAATAAGGGGTTGGATGTACGAATCTCCTTGATATGTTTGATTGTTATCTTTGCCTGAGGCTGCAAGAGCCAAATTCTTCATGATGCGATGCAGGAGAGGCTCTGGTGAACCTAATGATGGGACTGGTGCCTCGAGCTCAACTCTTAAAACCTGAAAAGTTCTGAGTACTTCAGGTTCCAGTTTAATTTTCAGAGGAGAATGCTTATGCAGCAAAAAGTCCCAAAATATCACAACAGATAATTATATATACAAAGGTAATTTGTAAATAATGGAGAAGGAATTAAAACAACCAGCCATATTATTGTCCACAAACATACGCACCCGCTCCTTGCATTTAACATTGTCCTTCAGTATATGAGAAAGAACACTAGTAGCTTTGGAACACATCTGCAGTTAAAAATGATTCGTTAGACATTCACTATTTTTACGATTCTCAAGTTAGTGACTACAATAACACATTAATATTATTCACTAGAGTACTGCTTTAAAAGTTACTACATATCATACAATAAAGTTGCCACAACAATTTTTTTTTGAAGGCTAGAACAGTAAGTTATCAACTAGCTAAACTTTTGAAAGTTAAAGATCGCAACCATCAAAACCCTAGAGCCTCATATTAACAAAAAAAATCAATTATGTTTTATCAAATAAATATGGCGAAAGAGAGACAAACAAAATTGATAAAGAATCATAAAAACTAAACTATAACATGCAGCACATGCCCCTTTTCGCTACATTAAAAGAATCAAATAGTTAGCAGTTATAAAAGACTCGAGAATTAAAGTTGCTAACTGCCAGAACAACAACTGAAGAAAAATAGATATCAATAAACAGTGCAGTTAAAATCAAATTGGAAACTTCGAAAAAGAACCAACAAGGATTCAAGATATAACATGAAATCAACCCTTTAATATAAAAATCTTATTGTGGTTACCTTGTGATGCAATTGGCAAAAAATCAATTGATCCTGGTTCTATTGAATATCTGGCAAATACAGAATAGAACTTTGAAGACTTGCAGATTAAAAATTTAATGGTGTGGCAAACAGTGTGAAAAAGAGAAAAGGAAGAAGATAAAGAATCAAAGCAGAAAGCAATCACTGCCCTTGTCATCAGACTTCGCACATGGCAAATAACAAAAGAAAGAGGCAACGAGGAATGGTACCTGTACCATCCACTCAATTGCTGCCAAGAGAAACACACCGACAGACACACACACACACAGAAAAGAACACAGGAAAAAGAATCTAAAAGTTCATTTTATATAAAAAGTATTAATTAAATTTCTTTTTTATTAAATTTAATTAATAAACAGAACACAGGAAAAAGAATCTAAAAGTTCATTTTATATAAAAAGTTAATTTAATTTCTTTTTTTATTAAAAACTTAGAAGCAAAGATATATATACAATCATATTGGATCGATTTAGAGTGTATCCTGTACCCACATTTTAAACATGGACTCTCTTTAGCCCATACACCTGTATCCACGACAGCTATGACAAACTAAAATCGACATTACACTGGTCATTGCCTAAGCTGGATGACCAGTGCTGCTGTTATACTAAAACTTACATAATCTGGTTGCCCATGTTTCCATCTTAAAAATATGCTAGTAGCATATGACAGTAATAATTGAAAATGCACTATCAGCTGGTGAAACAACACAGAGAGGCTTCCATAGTGGCAATTATTTTAACAAGGTAACATTCATGTCAAGATGAAATGTCACTAAGATGTGGTTGTTCTCAAGTTCATGAGTAAAGGAACAAACCTCAAGATCTCCGCTAGTCCCATCTGATAGTAGAGCTTGTAAAAGCATACTGCCAAACAAGAGCATGTCAAAACAAGTGACTATGAAAAATGAACTGATTAGCAATTAGTAGTAAAAGATCATTAAAATCTTCATGGTGAATGCAAATAACAACCTTAAAAAGCCGAAACTGGAAATACATCAGAACCATATTAACATAAAGACAAGATAGGTTCTCTTCAACAGACCTTCCAAAAGGCATGCTACCACCAACTTCTGCAGTAGCATGATTTGAGCTTGGCTGAGGAGTCATTGTGGATGTCAACATTGCTTGACCATCAGAATTTTCCTGTTTCACATTTACAAAAATTTTGATGTAAACAACTATCAAGATAAAAGATATAACCCAATATACATCAATTGTGCCAAATTATTGGTGGGTCTGGTCTTCCTAGTATAGAGAGAGTGTGTGTGTATGACACAGCAGAGATGAAAATTACTAGGACCATCATGATTCATTCTATCAGCCCTGCTAAGGGCACAGGCAATGCAGATGATTGCATGCAATATCACATTCTGATTTTGAACTGTCATTTGTGTCCAATTTATAGTAGGTGGTGCTAATTTGCCAGAGCAGTGAGATGTCACACATAAGCAAACTATCCTACAGCAAACAGTAAATAAGGGTGCACCAACCTCAGATTACCTTCCAGCCACCCCATTGGAGCTGGAGTTCATCAGAAAGATCAAGTGACAAATATGGAGGGGCAAACAAATGGTCAAGCACAATAAATTTTAGTATTTTGCATGCATACTGCAAGACAGACTCTGTCAGACTTGAAATTAAGAATTGAACAAGAAGTTACTAGCAATGATTTATTAAATGGTTTGTGTTATTTTATAGATTGTGAGACTCCAATTTTTTCTCTCAGAACTTTATGCCATCATTCTATTAAAGAAACTCACAGCAAGATAATCTACACTCTGTTCTATTTGATCGTACTCAAGATACTTTTTCATACAGCAAGAAAATCAATCATCACTATGACACACTGTACTAAATTTTTTTACATGTATGAAACCAAGATTCCTAAGGTTGAAACACGAGCCTGTCACTTATATGACAACATAAGTTAATACAGGCTTTAAACCAGGCCAGCAGTACATTAGAACAAACATAGCACATTGGCAGTGTCATGCCAATGGTATTTGTCTGGAGTGTTATTTCTCAGACTTCACAAAATTATGCATACCAATAAGACTGAAGCATAGAAGGACTGTGCATAATCAGAGGTTATTGGCATGCATACCAATGGTATTTGGCTTCTTTCGAGTGGGCTTAGGTCTGTTTGTCTTTTCTTTTTCTTTTTTTATTTTTGTATTTTTGGCATGCATATAACATATTCGACCTAGCTTTTTTCCTCAGACCAACCTCCCCAACAACCTGCTGAATGACCCAACTATTTGGAGTCTTATGTGGATTTGTAGTGACCTCTGCTTAAGAATGTTCACTAGTCAAACTAAAAGCAACCAAGTTTTTTTATTGTCTTCAATAGAGATTTCTCGGAGCTCTCTCTACCTATCCACATGCTACTAATCTTAATATATTCACATCATCTAACTAAGATATGTATAGGCCTTGTCTCTTGTTTTGCCTTTGAAGGCTATAAAAAATTATCCACAAATGTAACCATTTCTAATTCTTTCTTTTTTACCAACCCAACACATTCAACTCAACATCCCTATCTCAAACAATGGTAACATCTTGTACATGTTGCTTCTATCTGTCCAATTTTTCTTTTAATCTAAGGAGAATATGACAATCTTTCTTGTAGGTGTTGTTCCTAATCATCCAGTTGCTCCTTCAATGTAAGGAGAATGTGGCCTCCTCTAACTTTTTGAGTAATGTTTTCATTAATCACCCTTCCTGCTGAATAATATATCCAAGAAATTATTTTTTTAACGCAAAATTTTCATCCATCTATTTTAAGTATACTCTCGATGTTTGGCAAATTTTTCATCCCTCATTAGAGTTATGCTTCATATATTCAGCTTTAGTCCTAGTAAAAGTCAAATTCTTAGTGTCTAGTGCGTCTCAACCACTTGGGTTTAGATTTAATCTCAGCTGCACTTTCATCGATCAAATTTACACCATAATATAGTTTATCTTCAATATTATTAGTAAGTTTATTCATAAGTTTATTTTAAGAAAGCGAGGAAATCAGAATAGATATAATATATAGCTTTAACTATAGGAAACTTGATAAATTCCAAACATCGATGATAAACTCAATCATACATATCATCATACAATATAAGTATTAGATATCCCTTTCTAATACTAAACTCAGCGTAATAAATCTTCTGAAAGTTGATAGATTTTTTTCTAGATCTTTAAAATCATGTGGGATTTTTTTCTTCACTATATTTTTCATTAATTATTTAAATACATAGCTTTATAATCAATCTTCCAGACATAAAGCCAAAAATAATGTTCAGATTACTCATCTTGTGTCTTACTCTTCATTCAATCACCCTCTTTTAAAATTATATGAAATAGTTTATTAGCTTAAGAAATAACACTGGAAGCCACCATGCCATTTAATATAAGGTTTCAAATAATCAAGTACCATGGAGCTTAAGGCCCAAGGCAATCTTGTTAATTTGTTATAACTAAACTGTGACCAAGTATAACTAACTAGGTTACACCAAAAAATTATAAGGACTACTGTATTCTTGCATACTGAGAGAAGAAACATATCTAGTCTAAAACGGTATAAGCTATGATGTACTTCCTATTAATACAAATCTCCAAGAGTGGGCATGGTAGAAGTTGTTTTTCTTTGACAAATCTCATACAACACTCCAAGGGAAGACATGACAGAAATGTTTTCCATCTATAAATTGGGACTTGTAGCCTTGTTGTTGTTGTTATATTGTTATAAAAAAATATCATATCAAACAATCACAAATTTCACATTTCTGAAGCCAATAGCATAACTAGTGAAATGTTTAAAACAATCATAAATTTCACATTAGTGAAGGCATAGCATAACTAACGAAATGTCTAAAACAAAGCTGCATAATTCTATGTTCTCGTAACATGAATTCATGAAAAGCACATATCACAAGTCTTAACATTGTTTGTCTAATATAATAATAATGATAGACAAGCACAAATATCAACTCGTTGCAATTATAACATGATTAGTGATCTAACAAGCTACATAAATGGAAGATGCATGATTTTGCACACGAAAAGTAGATTATGATAAATGCATAGCAAACAAGTCTTGCCATTGTTCATCTAAAAATACTAATCATATTAGATAACTAGACAGACATTATCTAGCTTGAAAATACAGGATACTTATTAATTATGATAAAATTTGTTGGAAGTTCAGAAGTCAAGAAACAACCTCACAGAAACATTTGAAAACATAATCAGCTGCTACGAATTCCTGCAAGGTAGAGGTGCGCAAAATGATACGAAAAATGGCATTTAAGGCAGGTTCAAGATGAGGCTCTTCTCCAACTAATTTACTTCCAAGAATGTCAAGATTTTGAGAATGTCTCATAACCAAATCGCCTATACATCGCAAAGCCTGAAAGTGAAGTTTGTATAAGATTAGAAGGCAAAAACAAAAAAGAGACAAAGAAAACGAAAAATCAAACAGAGGTTCATAAGAAAAAAATGCTGACAAAGCTAAACAATGAACAGCATAAAATTGATTTTGCACACCTAGGAATGTCAGATATGCAGCACCTCAACTTTAGTAAAAAGGAACTGCAAATTTAAAAATTAATAGACTCTATATTTATACCAGGACTGTTTCAGTGTGCTACACACCAAAACAAGCTGACCAAAGATTACCAAACTAACAAGAAGATAGCTAGCTTCATTTTCCTACCTTCTTTTTCTCCATTTATTTTTCAGCGACCAAAAAGAGCCTCAGAAAGGAAGGAAACCATAGTTATGGATGTTAGTCTTGTGAAGAAGATTTCTTGATAATCTAAGAGGAATATACTAATGTTGTTCTTCAAGAAAGAATGGCAAGACAATAGCATCTGATTCACATGAAAGGACACTTCTAATCAAGAAGTAATTTGATCCACATAAACATATTTGTTTTCTGTCCATATAATGGATAGCCTCTAGTATTTTAATATACTATTCTGAATTTAATGATCAAACTAATTGATATCTTAATAAACCAACAGCAGATGATAATATGACATTATGCCATAGTCCAACACAAAGAATGCAATCTTGTGTTGATAGGCCATATCAGTAGCTGGACTATTGCTTTCTAGATTTCTAGAGAAAATTAACTATGGTCCCTTTAAGATTTTAAAGCATAAAATGATAAAAAAATTCCTTAACCTCTTCCCTAAAACTTTAAAACTTATTAACATACCTTTTCAAAAAGTAAATTTCTCCATATCCTATTTCCCAACTTTTTAATATACTTATTCAAAAATTTAAAGTCCTAATCCTTTTGGAGTTTTAGCACAAGAAATACTAAATAAACCAGCATCCAATTCCTTTCTAATAATCAAAATAAATTATATCCATATTCATATTCAATGAAAAAGTCGCCTCCACATTTTGCCTTGCCGAGTTGTGCAACTGTGATGCATGAGACATCCTAAAACCAGAATTTAAGAACAAAACTATAGACCAGACCATGCCATCCAGAAAGGGATGCTGACACATACCGATTCATATGTGGACCGTAAAATATTAGCCAATACAATCCAGTATGAGGTGTTCCACGTGAAATTGCATTCCTTAGTATGAACTAATACTTCAATCACCATAAAGCTAAAGACGGTGTTTAAAAGACCATTCGATTTAATTTAGTATGAAGCAGACAAGTTTATCGTGAGGGTCCATCTTCAAATGCAAGAGCAAAGACAAAAAGTTTCTCCTTGTAATTTAGTTTCTTACCAAACAGCGCAATGCGACTGGAGCCCATTGACTTTCAACCCCCAGCAGTAAGAGATGGTCCAAGATTTTCTTCTGAAGTTGTTTGCAATTGACCAAACAACGAAACTAACAATCAAGCCCAGAATGGTATCAAATACAGCTTAATCGAATAGCGAAAAATTCATACCTGAGCTAATGCGGTTTGATTTGATAGTTTATTAGCGTCTTTACCTGACTCACTAGCTGAGCCTCCCATCAAAAGCAATCGAATTGTTTCCAGTGCACTGAGTAGATTTATTGTCTAACAGCAAGGCAGTTGTTTCAGCAAATAACATACATATAATGTCTTATAGATTTAAAAAACTATTTTATAATCACTATCCAAAATAGCACAAAAACTTCCATTTTGGGAAAATAAAGACTCATACCTTCTGTTGAGTAAAATTGTAAGCACTACCTCTACGAAGCTTTAGTATAGATACTAAAGGATCAAATCCAATGGTCTCCTTCAACAACATCTAAACCAAGTTTTCGACAGTTAAAAAGGTAGAAAGGCAGTTCGGAATTTGAAATTAGCAACTAAAAGTACAGTACCTGATTGGATGTATTATGACGAATAAGATTATTCAGCAATTCAAGACAATCCTGTTCAACAACTGAGATATTAGTCAAAAACATATGGAACAAAATACTTCTAGGCATGCTTACAGTCTTATAGTATTATTTGCCAGGAAGAAAATAACTCAAGAGCATGATATCATTGTTTTTACTAAGGTTTGTCATACCGTAGTGTACTGCCCGATATAGGCAGTATGTACCGGTCCGATAGGGGACCAATGTGCGGATCACCCTATACCAAACAGTACATGTTACATGTCTCAGTATCAGATGATATATGGTCTGTATCAGGCGGATTTTGATTGTTACGGATCAAGGGTTGAGATTGTTCTCTTTCAAATGATCAATTTGACCATCTGAAAAATAGGAAAGGGTTTTTAAACCCTTTCTTCCCATCTTTTTCAACCCATTTCACTCTCTCAGTTTCTTAGATTCTCTCAAACTCGTTCTTAATCATATTTCTCTCTCAGTTTCATATTTCACTCTTAAACTCAACAAAACCGCAATTTGTGGATTGGATCAAATTTTGGAGACTAACTTTAGAGTATTAAAAGGAAGAACACCCTGATCAAGAGATATGTATTCTCTTCTAGATTTTTATTGATTCATGAAATGATTAAGTCAATTCTATATGGTTAATGATTTAATGTCTAATATGTCAGTTGGCATATTTTTAATCATATTTTTAATCATATTTTTAATTGTAGAATAGTATTAATTACGGAGTAACCAAAACCTTTGATGTTGTGATTAGTGTGTTTAATGTTATTTTTTTCAAAATTAGACGCTTAAGAGTCAAATCATTGTATTTATGCATATTAAGGTGATTTTATTGTTTGTGATGATATAATAGGTTTACTTAGATTTTAATTAAGTTTTTAATGCTATAATAAGTAGTTTCAAAGATGATTTAATCAAAATTTGACTCATATTGAGTCAATTCAATGATTTCAATACTTATTAGGGTATTTGACATGTTTATAGCAGTGAAAGAGAACTAATTAGGGATTAATTAATCATGTTAGTGTTGTGACTAGTATATTTAATTATGTTGATATCGAAATTTGACCCATATCGAGTCAATTAAATGTCTTTAGTGCCTCTTAGAGTGTTTGACATATTTATAGTAATGAAAAAAGAATAATTATGGAGTAATTAACTATGTTAATGGTGTGATTAATGTATTTAATGATGATTTCATCATAATTTGACCTATATTAGATAAAATTTATATATTTAATGCTTCTTATGATGTTTGACATTTTTATAATGGTAAAATGGAGCCAATTAGGGTTTAATTAAGTTTTTTATTGCTGTAATTAGTGCATTTAATGATAGTGGGTCAATTCCATGTATTTAATGTCGAATAGGTGATTGACATGTTTATAGTGAAAATATGATTCAGTACATATAATCATACCTTGTTATTTCAAATTAGGGCTAATCATAGCTTGCTTACTTGGATCAATTTTGGTAGAAACATGATACTAAAGGAACAAGCACATAATGATGCTTAGGATCATGCACAAAAGATAGACGGAAATCATCATCATTGGCAATGCGTTTATTATGACTACATCGGTAATGGTGGAGGAATCGCTCGGGTGAAAATGCATTTGGCCAATAAGTATCCCGATGTTGCAAAATGCATGAAGGTTCCAAAGAAGGTCCGTAAATCATTTCAAGACAAGTTACAACAAGCATGAGAAGATATAATGAAAAAGAAAGCAAGAGCTGAGGAAGAATGCTACAGGATTACGTACGAAACGATTTACGAAAGGATTCCGAAGGTCAACCAGCATGAGAGAGCTAACTGCCCTTCCTCAATTAAGACAGATTGCTAGCATGATGTAGGGTGGACTCTGTGGATTACGTACGAAATTTGTGTCGCAAATTGACGATGCAAAGAAGGAGAAGAAGTGGATGATTTTAAGCCAAAAAGTTCGATGCGATAGAACTTACACAACGTAGACAGCTAGCTAAACTTTCTTACGACCAACAGTGGTATGGTAATAGTTGATCGTTCTTCTTCGAGCAACAATATAGTGATCAATCTTATGATACGAAGCAACAGATCTATGACGAAAGTAGAAGTTCTGACATTCTCCATGCTCCGCACCAATATATGTCACAATCGTCCTTGCCTCAAGAGTTGTCTTAGACACATGTTGTTTACAACAATCAGAGTACAACCATCAATCCGTCGCTACATTAATGCATCAGTAGCATATGGTGTATCAATCAGCGATTGCAAAAGGAGCTAAGGCGCTCGCCTAAGCGCTCGGGCGAGGCAAGGTAAGGCCCGAGCGCCTCGCTCGATCTCCAGGGCGTCGCCTGGCGCTCGCCCAAGCCCAGGCGCTGGGTGCTTCGGGCAAGCGCTTGGGTTAAACCAGGCGAGGCGAACCAGACTTTTAGCGAACCAGACTTTTAGCCTGATTCGATCGAATTAACTTATCGATAATTGCTTCCTCAACCCTAATCCCACTTGCGAATCGCGATTATGTCGCCGACTCTGTTGTCGCTGCTTGCCGCTATCGCTTTCGCTGCTCTCAGTAAGCAGCTTTCTCGAAGTCAACCACCTCGCTTATCTACCATTAACAGTATACTGTTAACTTATTGTTAACAATAAGTTAACCGTAGTATACTGTATAGTAGCAGTATACTGTTAATGTACTGTTAACAGTATATTGATAATAATATTTTTTATTTATTAGATTAATAATATATTATTTTGATTTAAATTTTAATAATACTAATATTTATTTATTTAATATCATGTTTCTAGATTTTCTTAATTTAATATCATATTTCTATTTAAATAATTATATTTATTAATTATATTATATATTTTGTATATTTTAACGCCTCGCTTCGCTCGAGCGAGCACCTAGGCGACGCCTATCGCCTCGGGCGTTTTGGGACCTTGGCGCCCAGCGCTTTTTTAATCACTGGTATCAATATACTACGTGATGGGATTAATTTTAGGATTGGATCCAACAAATATATTAAATTGATACATTATTGATACATATATACATAGGATTAATGACCCCGATCCACCACCCATGGAGTCACATCGTTCTTTTTTATGGTAGCACCAAGTATATCCATTGATTGATTACTTGATTCATTTGAATCTTAAAGTTTAAATTATTTAAAAAAATAATCTAATAATTCAAATTATTTCTTTGAAGATATTTCAATATTAACGGAAGGATGATCAGAAACATATCATAAAACTACTCTTCAAAGTCCGAAAAAGATATATATCACTATTCTTTCATAATTTGGATTGCTTTTGCTAAAATTATACTAAATTTATATTTATTTCCAACTTAACAACCCTAATCTAACTTTTTTTCTATTTTTAAAAATTTGGAGCTACTTTCAATAATTTTATCGTACCGTCAATGTGCCCCGCCATACCAATATACAGTACTTCAATACACCTCGATACATACCATACCGATGGCCAATCGGTATACCAGTAAGGCGAACCTTGGTTTTTACAAAAGAGTTAGAATATTGAACAACTAATATATGAGTTGCTAGGAAAAAAAAGGATAAAAGCATATTAACTAATAAATAGTTAGTTATGATATTACAGGCACCTTAATTAAGAAGGCATTTAATTAATTTAATGGCAGTGTAAAACCATGAATAACTTTATGGTTCTGTAATTTATTTAACAAAAGATTATCCTAGTTGGTTCTTACCAATGGCCTCCAGAATCTGAATTTTACAAAGTAGCACAATATTCATGAAAGAACACATCTAGAGCAAAAAGCAAAGAGAAATCATCAAGATGATCTATCAATCTAAATACATGCATATCTTTCCCAAGAAAAGTCTATCTGTTTTATGATTTATCCATTGCATGCATTTCTTCACCAAGAGAAGAGGCAATCTGCTTTGTCACAAATGCTTTCTCTGTAAAGTAAGTGATTATCCATTTAATACACAATGTACATGCTGAAATCTAAACCCATATAACTTGTCAAAGAGAACTTCTGAATAATAGAAGTTACATAATAACAGATTACCAATAGTTTGCAAAGTACAGATTAATTTGCCAAGGTTGCCGTGTCAGCCTGTACTGCCAGGTATGGGCGGCATGTACCAGTCCGACAGGATACTGGTACACGGACCACCCTATACTGGGTGGTACAGATTTAATATATAATATTATATAATACAATATATATATTAAAAATTAGAAAAAAATGACGTGTCGCCTCGCCTCATGGGAGAGACGAGACAACACCTCGCCCTCATCCCCGCGCGGGAGGGCGAGGCGTCAAAGAGGCGACGCCTCCTCTTCCTGCACAGGAGGGCGAGGCGACGGCATCCGGCATGGGGAAGAGCGCGAGGCGCCACGTCATCTTTCCGCGCAGGGACGAGGGCGCTGCCTCGTCTTCCCGTGCGGGGACGAGGTATCGCCGCCTAGTCTTCCCACGTGGGGACGAGGCAGCGCCCCGTCTTCCCACGGGAACGAGGCGCCACCTTGTTTCTCCCGCGAGACAAGTTTATGCCTCATTTTTTATTATATATATTATATTATATTATATTTTAATGTACTGAGTGGTACGCACTGTGCGTATCACTTGATACCAACTACCTTACCATACTGATCAAATACCGGTACACCGGTACGAACCGATACGACGAACCTTGGAATTTACAATGTACAAGAATAAAGCTCTAAATGCTTAAAAAAAGGAAAGAATGAGACAAAAAATTTAGAAAATACAATCATAGTTCATAAGATAATGCGCAAAGTATCTAGCTTCTTCAAATGCCTTGACAAAATAGCCAAAATGCAAATATGTCAATTAATGACCATATGACTAGTCTACCATAACAAAAGAGGAAAACCATCCTCTATCTACACTATCATAGCAAAAGAACTTGCTCATGTGCTATCCAATAAAAGCTTAGGAAGTTCAAGGTGGAACAATTTGTATAGCACTATAGTAGTGGCACCAAGGCAATTATAAATCCAAGGATATTGTACACTAATAGCAATATTAACAAAACGAGAACTAGGGAAAAGGACATTGAAGTTGGGCGAATATAAGGGCACACCTTGGTCCCACATTAAGGTTACAACTTTGCAACTTGGGTGTGAGTTAAGGATAAATATATTGACCCTCCCCAAAACTCACAATGGCTAGTCTTATGTACTGGGTACAGCTTTTCTAAGTTGAGTGAATAACCAAGTTACTAACTTAAACTTCAATATTCTTATGGGAGATTGTAGCAAACCAAAAAAAATCATCTATCCTCTTTCGTGCGCCAAAGAGGAATGGACTGACAGATTATGTTATGAAGTACATTTAAAATGATTTATATCATAAATGGATGTTCCAAATTCCAATAATTACCTGCACAACCACACCTCCTTCTGAACCTCCTTCTTCTCTAATGATGCTAAGTATCTTCTCAAATGCACCTTCAAACACCACAATTTTTTGAATCTCCTGAAGATCAAAGGCTCATTAAGAGAAACTAGTAGCATACTGGGGAATCATAATTCAACTAATAAATCATCCGAATGAAGATTTACCTCAGCTTCACGAGTTAAATAAGTAAGAAGCAGTAAGGCTTCATTTCTTATAACCTACCACAAAGACATAACCATCATGTCACAACAAAAAGTAAATGGAATTGCTTTAAAATGATACACATAATAGAGAGAATAACATATTTGAATGACAAATGTTATAACAAATAACACCTTATGTAAGTGGTCGACATCCCACATAGCACATAGCAGGCATATATGCTATATATATTGGCAGATTGGAAATATATAACCAAAAAAGCAAAAAACTTATGCATGATATTAAGTTACAAGATACATGCAAAGGTGTACTTGTGTAAAATCCTATGAGCATTTTTATACTATTAAAATAATATATGAATAAATATAACAACACTAAGCAAGGTTTGCCATACCGGTCTATACTAGCGTACTTAGCTCAGCTCGGTATGATATGATACCCAGTACCAAGCAGTATGCACAGGGCAAACCACTCGGTATATATATAATATAATATAATATAAGTTACAAAATAAAAAAAATGGGTGAAGTCGCCGCCTTGTTCCTTCTCCCCACGCGGGGAGACGTTTCTTCTCCCTACACGGGGAGAAGAAATCGCTCGTCGGCGAAGAAATCGAAAGCCCAAATTGATGGTATCGCTCGGTAGCAGGTGGTCCGCATACTAGTCAGCTGACGGACCGGTACATACCGCCCATACCGGGCGGTACACGTTGAAACGACAATCCTTAACACTAAGGAAGAAACCTAGACAACATATGATGAACAAATACATCAATTGATGTGAACTCATATGCAGCTGCATATACATGGCAATGCAGATCGCTTTGGCAATAGCAGCTGCATGCATCTGTGTAGCCACATAATGCATCCGTGCAGCCACATATATGGCAGTATAGTGCAGGCAGTAATACTGCATATTGACCAACAAAGCAACAATATGCAATCACGCATGCAGCCAGATAGATGACATTTTAGAACATAGTAACATATATGACACTTGCAAGTAATTTCCAATAAACATGTGTCCAAGAGAGGTCATACAAGATCAATGTATTTAGACTAGCCGAAACTTAAATAACAAGTATAAAAATGAAGGGCTTGTGAGTTGTGAGAAATGGCAACTAATTCAGCTAACTGCATATTGTATAGTCATAGTCAAGTTGCAAGCATCATATAGGGCCACATAATAATTAATGTGGTTACATCTAATGAAAAATTGTTTGTCAGAAAGAAATTTTATCCTAATTATGTCATCAAATATGCTGTTTCCTGTAATATGAGGTAATTACTTGAATAAGATCTTCAAATAAATACAAAATTGTTAAGCTATGAAAAGAATACGTAAGACCGATTCAAAGTAAAATATCGTATATGATGTTGAATCTCAGTAATTATTGCCTTTTACAAGATTTTAAATACTGGTAACGGAACCTTCCACTGGAATTTTATTATACAGGTATATTACAACACACTACAATTGAAAATACCAAACTTTGTTTATTATGTTGGTAAATACTAAGCTGTCTACTGTATACCCAACAAAATAGTACATATATATCAATATATGCTATTTTACCAGTACAGTTTGTACAGCATCCAACAAAATCTTAGTATACGATGTTGAATAAATACAAAATCTTCGTATATGATGTTGAATAAGATCTTCAAATAAATACAAAATTGTTAAGGTATGAAAAGAATAGGTAATACTGATTCAAAGTAAAATATTGTATATGATGTTGAATCTCAGTAATTATCACCTTTTGCAAGATTTTAAATACTGGTAACGGAACACTCCACTGGAATTTTATTACACAGGTATATTACAAAACACTCCAATTAAAAATACCAAACTTTGTTTATTATGTACTAAACTGTCTACTATGTAGCCACCAAAATAGTACATATATATCAATATATGCCATTTTACCAAAACAGTTTGTACAGCATCCAACAAAATCTAGAACAATGATCCTAAAAATCATACATACTTTCATGTCGAAATGAAGGCACTACTACTAATAGTTCAGTAGTAGTTGTTGCTACAACGACAGTAGCATCAATTGTACAAACACTATTAGCTTGGATTGAAATGGTGGAATTCTAACCTCACGATCCATAAGCATATCCATTAACCTAGTTATGCCACGAGGAATGGAGAGAATTGCTTCCTGTAATCTGAGGCAACAAGCAAAACAACCTAACTTAGATAAGAAATGTAGCCTATGATCAACTCAAAAGGATATTAAAAAAAAGATGACAGCAATTCTGTACGCATGAATACCTATTAGGTGAATGTGTAAGAAGTGCAGTTATAATCTGAAGCGTGTAATATCTAACATAAAAGTCATCTTCTGACTGCAAAAAAGAAAAAGAGAAATTAGAAAGTTATCGAAAAAATACAGGTAAACAAGAGGAAACACTTACCAACAAACTGAGAAGAAGAGAAATGCTCTCTGATTCTCGAGAAAGCATATCAGAATTCACTAAAGCTGGTTGAACCTCATTTTTCAGCGCATGTGCAGTTTCTGTGGGAGTCAAGGCACTTACAATAGTTTCTAATGCACCTCTTATCAGTTCAACATCATCACGTTCTTCCTTTAAAACGTTTAGAAGAACAGGAAATCCTGTTTAAATAAGGAACACAAATTAAAACTTATTTGAACAAGAAAACTTAAAATATTACCAAGCCAATACAAAGCAGGTACCTGTAGCCCCAAAAGACATCTGAGCTGCACGGCTTTCTGCAACAAGAGACTGAAGATCAACCATAGCTGCTCGCCTATCTTCAGCTAGTACACCATTGCTTATACGATCGAGATATCGTTCGACGTAGCTATTAAAAAAAATACAGCATTGATGCATGATAAAAACTGAGAAGACGTTCAAGAAACATTCACTAGAAGCAATGATTTTTCAGAACTTTAAGGCTGAGGCTTGAGACCATGGTAAGGATGCCCCTCGACGACCTAGTTGTCAAGGGTTCAAGCCAGAAAAATGACCTCTCCATTTACGAAGTTAAACTACATGCATCAACATGTGCAATAGTGAAATTAATGGGGCTGTGATATCATAACATAAGAAGAAATATCATCTCATGTGCGTACTTAGTTAAAAAGATCATTTACATAAATGATACCTAAAATCCCTTTCTCAAATCAGATTGAAGATAGCACAAATCCTGAGGGTAACAACTATATGTCACACAGATCCAACATGTGCATTAGAATGCTGAGTTAACTCCCAAGTTAATATTGAAGTGTACAGATGTCAGTGGCAGAGAGCTGGCAATGTTCCATAACAAGTAATTTATCGAAGCTATCATTTTGCAAAAGAGTGTGCTTAAAAACAGTAGGATTACTGGTTTCTGGCTTAAAGATCATCTCGAGCTTACACCTAGTTTTAAAGATCATCAACATAAATGGTACCTAAAATCCCTTTCTCAAATCAGATTAAAGATAGTGCAAATCCTGAGGGCAACAACTATATTTCACACCGATCCAACATGCACATCAGAAAAGATGACTCCCAAGTTAGTGGATAAGTGTACATATGTCAGTGGCAGAGAGATGGCGATGGTCCATGACGAATTACTGATCAAAGCCTGCAAGAGGGTGTGCGTAAAAACAGTAGAACTACTCAATCTTGTTTCAAGGCATCCATTAACCAGAACCAGTCTTTTGCCCAAAACTCACCAAAAATTATCACAAAATTTTGACAAGTTCAATCTGCCCTATCATTAAAGCCCTTCTGTAAGAAATATTGTCCAGCACATCAGAATGCCATATCAAAATTATGCTGACCAATCTACAAAGGCTGAATCTGAAAACTGAACGTAGCTTAACCTCAAGAATATCAGAATCAAACTTGAATTAAAATTTTCATGAGCTTCTGAACTCACAAGTTTTTGTTACATCAAAGACTCAATTATTCAAGATTCTTTCTGACATTATCAAATTCCTAAAGAATAGCCAACAATTATTTCTTTCAAACAACATGAATTATCTTTTACATTAGTGAGCAAGATAATCTTTGTCAACATATTAAAATATGTATTGCTCTAGCATGCATAAGTTGCAAAATGCTTCATCGTATAGATTATCAACTGAAGCAGTTAATTACCATAGATGTGCTCAATTAGCATCAGTATTAAACAAAAAGGAATTTGGTGCAAACCATCAATTTGACTAATAAGTAAAGCATATTTGTACCTATCTTCATTTGAAGCAGAGTTCTCATTTCCAAAAACAAATCCGCCAACACCCTGTGTGCAAATTGTCACAACTTCAAAAAAACGACAGATTTACCTATAACTAAATCAATTGATATTGTTAGCTATTATAAAAGCTGAAAAAATATGAAACATTCAATTCATGTGCAAGTCATTCATGTTTTTCAATATATCATTGTCAAGTATTTTAAGGTCAACTATGACAGTTTCCCATCAGTAAAATGTATATATGTAGGATTATTTGGATCTAGCAAGAAAAGCCAACTTATCTCGGTAATCAAAGAGCATATGAGCAACTTTAGAAAAATTAACAAAATTTACCTATTAACTAGACAAATATATATGTTAATTAATTATAAGAGATCAAGATAGTTTAACAAACTGAAAGCAAATAAAATAAAACACTCAAGTCACTGTAAAAGTCACGTTCATGTTCTTCAACAGATTGTTGTCAAGCAAATTGAGGTTAATTAAGACAGCTGCCGATTAGTAGATGCATATATGTATGATTATCTAGATCTATCAAGAAATGCCAACTTATTTCGGTAATGAGCATATGAGCAACCTTGAAAGTTCTTTCCACCTTTACCAATAATCATACCAAAATATTACACTGACCAGTAAGAATTTCTATAAAAATACAGTCCAAATTTCAGGTAAATACTCCTAAAGCTTAAATATTTAATACAAATAATGAATCATGACCAAAATAAAATTGATCACGTATATTCAATGAGAAGAGAAATCTAACAGGAAAGGACTAATTATCCTCAGACAACTGCCTCAAACAATTCAATCCTCATTTGCTATCAGGATACCTAAAAACAAGCAAAACCTAATCTTGTTAATTCAGAGTTGTTTTATCACATTAAATGCTAAAAGTCATTTCACTTATATAATAAGATATAGCCTTCAAAGAAAAATCTTAAAAGGTCAAACTTGAAATAGATTTTTAAGCATCAGTATGAGTAAGCTCTTTAATGATAACATGAATGTGCTTTGACATATACAACTAAAAGTCAAAAAGAATCTATCAGCGCACTCCCAGTGAATTACAACTGATGTTAACCTATATAAACTGTAGTCACTCACCCTTTGTATTGCTGACTGGCTTGTGATACTTATGACAAGGACAAGGTTCAAGACAACTAAATGCCAGATGGTGAACATTACATGATAAGTTAACTTTATTACTTGATCAGTAATATAATCCATGCACTTCCATCTAAACCTAATTTAAGTGAAATACCTGAAATCGTAAGCAAATAGCATATGAGAAGGGTCCTAAATAATCATGTGAAAGCCAAATGTATATCGAGGAGCAAAAGATGAGAACATGCTGACGAAGAATTCTAAAGTGACTCTGATGGTCTTGGGCATTCTGTAACATCACAGACTAATGACGGAATAGTGCCAGACAGGAGACTTCTAAATTACTGCTAGCTTTAGATCGTTTTTTGAACATAATAAGATTAGAGCTCAAGCCAATAATCACCAATTATAAATACTCTATTGATCCCAAAGTTATAAAGCATTTAGATACCATTAGGAGTTGTAAGAGTTGTAATTGCATTTCTTTTTGAGGGGAACAGACTTTATCCTTTTTTTCCCTTTTTCTTTTTTGTGAGGAAAATAGTATTTGTTAAGTTTTCAGAGAAACAGCAACCATGATGTTGCTAGATAACTACTCAAGGAAAAAAATTAGTGAGATGAGAAAACTTGAATCTGTTTCTCAGAATTCAATAGATATTGGAAGCATTACATATCATCTCCTATAATAAAAGAAAATTATTATTGCAGTGACTTCTCAGAGAACTTCCAAGAAGTTGTTTTTAAGCTTGTTTTTGCAGGTAATAATCATCACACCTAGTACTTGTTTGAATTGAAGTATAGCATGTCCAATCAGTCAAACTTCACAAATGCACTAGCATAATGCTAGTTCATCCCTGCTGAAGTATCAAAGCCTGTACCTGTCATACACTAAATTTTCCACTTTTAGTTGGCATTATGATAGTATTAATCTTTCTAGTAACGGGAAATTCAGCAATGGAAAGTAGGGAAAGGAGAAATAGGTCTTGTCGTTCAAGTCCCTTAAAGCATTCACGTAAACCATAAAATATGTTTTCGGAAAAAGAGAGAAAAAGAAGTGCATCGTGCGCGAGAGATACCTGTGCAACGGCATTCAGATTGAGACGGCCCAGCTTAAAATCCATCCCGAATTCCTTCAATCAGTCTAAGCAAGCTTCCTCCTGGCTGATACGACGTATCCTGGACAGCCACGCCCAAATCTTGATTTGAAAGCGTTTCCAGCCAAGGGCCTGAAAAAGACAAACCCTAGAATAGATCAAACCGAACCCCGCGCGACCGATCCGAAAGGATGGAACTGAAACCACGAACACGACGACGAAGAACCGAATCACGAAAAGAAAAGACGTGATCCTGGGTGGTGGAAGGGACCAGAGAGGAAACAAATTAAAATTTTCGATGCAATCGTTCTTGTTTTGGGGATCCAAACCTCAGATTGAGAAGGCACTTCCGACGCAGAGGGGGGAGGAGGCAAGAACGACGAAGGGTCCCCTTCGAAGCAAGAAATCGAGCAAGCGTGTCCCGATGACGACGACGGCGACGGAGGAGGAGACGAGGGGACGATACATATTACACAGTTCACGTTTAAGGGTTATTTTTATCATAAAAGATAATTACTTTTGTACTCGATTGCTGCTTGCCCTTGATTACTACCTGACATATTATTGAAGGAATCGTATGGGTCCCGCTGCTAAAGGAGGTAACATGCAGTTGAAGTATGTTTCTCGGCCAGAGTGGCTCACCAGCAGGCATCAAACATTAAAAAAAAAAAAAAAAAAAAAAGTTACTCACTTTCAACCCGCCCTTCTACCCTTGCTGTGATTCGAAGATGCGGTCCAGTCGGTCTCTGGCCCACTCGAGGAGCCGCCGACCGAACCCAAATAGCTGACAGCAATTCGCTAACCGAACCCAAATAGCTGTGCACAAAATCCAAGTCCGACTCGAATATATCACTTCTAACTCGAACTCATCCAAAACCCAATCAAAGAACATCCTAACTTGATTTGGACAGATCGGATAAGGATATATATCAGAAAAAATTTTGATTCATCATATCCAGAGGAAAGATAAACAAAGTTTCATTATACTCGGATCAGAACCAAATTATCACCTGAGCTCGATTCAAGTTTTTTTTTCTTTCCAAATTTATCCAAATCAATTAAAGTGAATTCAATCCTATTTAAGCAGATCAGATAGATTCGATTACATAAGAAAATTTTATTCTTTACCATCCTTACCAACCAAAAGAAAGTTGAAGGAAATTAAGCCATTAATGGGCAAGAAAAGCATTTTAGCTAAACAACTAATTGTTTAATTATTTAAAGAGATATTTTTACAATCAAATGCTCCTACCTTTACAAATGATTACATGTTTCTAAATCAACTTTTTTTTTCTCCTTTATTATTATACAAATTTAAAGATAAGAACCTTACAGATAGGAGCTCATTGCCATAACAACCTTACAGAACACTGGCTTCAGAGATGTCAGATTCAACATTTTTTACAGCCACCACAACATATTTACGGGTGTCGTGCCATTACAAGTCTATAAATGTCTATTCAATAACAGATGTTCTTGAAAAACTTCAGTTCAGCACATGAGTATCAAGTTTACTAAATTGAGATATGCACCTGAATGGGGGAAACTATGACCAAATCACCAAAATGCGCTCATGTTGATCTGTACTCGTCACCACAGTCACTGACTACTTCAAGCAAATTCTTCCCTTTCCTTGATACTTAGCTAATGCAATTCATGTCTTCTTCATCCAATGCAAGCGAGAATATGGCATTTGTGTCTTGAATATGCTCTGTAGGGCCATGTCTAACACCAACCATGGATGCACCAACTGATGGCTTCTCGATGAAATGAATCTTGTGTATCTGTTAACACATTGGTGTATCTGTTAACACATTACCGAAACCTGAGAAATGAATCTTGTGTATCTGTTAACACATTGGTGTTTTACCTGATTCAGTATGTATCACAGCTACAGTCAGAATTGAGACCCCACGTTTGGAAGCCACCTTCTTTTAAGTTTGAAGCAAAGTTTGGAAAAGAGTCCATCCTCCCCAAGCGTCAACCATCTGTCAGATTTGAAAGAGAATGCATCCAAGAACTTGTGAATAGTCCACAATTTTCAAATGTGAAGTGTGATGAGGGAACAATATATGCACAGCATACCCTTCTGTACTTCTGCAAAGAGGGAGTGTTCAAAGGAGGACCAACAAAAGGAAGTGACAAATTGGCTTTCAGAAACTTTTCTGACAATAGACCTCCCATTACAGTCTTCACCTTAAAAATCTCAGAGCTCTACCAAAAATATTATGTGTGCATATGAGAATGAATGTCTGTGTGTGTGTGCCAGAGAGAGAGAGAGAGACACTATTAGCTTCACGCCTTTTAGCTGACAGAGTTCTGCCATCCTCTGCTGAGGACGCATGTCTACCACATAATGTTTCACCTAGAACACCAACTCATATTTTAATAGAAAAAGTAACAGTGATATTTTTCTTTATTTAACACAAAGAAGCTGTCACCTGACTACTAACTATTGGAATTCCATTTTCAAGTATTCTATGCAACCATTCAGTATCAAAATTTGTGAAAGCCAGAGTCTTAATTTACCTGTACATTTTCAGCATCAGAACATGTTCAGGTCAGGAGCTTTTAGATAGTCATACCATGGAATGTCAATTTCAAAATATGAAAATGTCAAAATCTTGAAATCATTAAGATTTATATACAAACCTTCCTCTTTCAGATCAGTTAGGTGTTTTAAGGCATCAAGGTACCCAGGCTTAGAATAATCCCACCTGTTATTTTAAAAAAGGAAAAGTCAATCAAATGATATTAGCTTGGAGTAATGTACAATGGCAGGAACCTTAATTAAATGAACCTTTACTGAATTATGCATAACCAAAAGAGAAAGATTTGTGCCTGTTATATAAAGAAAAGGGTGAGTTCCAAGAAAAGTGACTGAAGTATGATTTACTTTCAAAATAATGTTCCTGGCAGCCACTAATATAGCATAATACTAGTGCACAATAAGACTGAAAACTCAAGCGAAACAACTCATCAATTGTGTAGAAAATATCTTCTCCTTAAAATCTACTGGACTGCTGAACGTATATAAAAGTTTATGCATCTCTCCATCTGCCTATTGATTTTACTACTGTGGTGTTAAAACAAACGATGATGCCTCATAGTGTTGATTAATTCTTGCAAATCAACAAAAGAAATAAATAAATCCTATGCAAGAGTCCAACTCTAACTTATTGTCACACTTTTGTTTAGCTCCTTATCTAAAGTAAATTTTGCTTCTTTGATTGACAAGCTAAGGGGTAAGCATGTGTACTAGTTAAAGTGTAATCATGGGAAAATTCCAAATCATCCTTCATTCAACTGTACCACCACAATGAATTAGAGCTTCTGTCTGTCTGTATTTGTCGATCCTTATGATGCACAATAATGTGCTAAAAAATAAGCCAATTTTCATTTTGAATTTCTTATATTGGATATGATGCAAATTATATAGAACCGATAAAAGTAACATGCTCAAGAGAAATTTTATGATTAAAGGTTAGGTTAGTTACTAATCACAAATCTTTCAGAATTTCCTAGATTAAGGGGAAAACTATATTGTTAAATTTTGCCTTTTTATGATTAGTTGAGCTTCAACCTGCTTTATACATCACAATATACCAATTGACGTGAACAGAGCATTGAATGCCTCGAGCATGTCAAGAGCAAGTTGGAGAACCTAGGAAATTTCATTCATCCTGTGGTTTGTACATGATATTCAAAAAGAGGTTGTCTACTTAGTGAGATAAGAAAGGAATTACACTCGTTTGGAATCAAAAACATAACAGGAATTAGAACTTCCCATTGTTCAAATGAAAAATGAGATGACAGCAGGCTAAGTAGCATAACATAAACAAGAAGATAAACTTTGCTTGCACCAAGTTATCTAATTACTGCGACAGAGGAAACTGAATCAAGCCGGGCAGGGTGGTGAAAAAGTTCACACCTAACTAGGTCGCTTTTACTTAAGAGATTGATGAAATGCAACATAAGGTGTCGTCTCAAACTACATCGAGACATTGCTGAATACAGAGAGTAGATACTTCTGAAATGGTCAAGGTGAAAGAGGAACAAGAAAATACCAGTGGAACTGAAGCATGTCCAAGCATGTGACATCCATCCTCTTCAGTGAGGTGCTGTTGTTCTCTCGCATATAACTGCTAGTCATTTTGACTGGATGAGGCACCCATTTAGTAAGCCTGTGGCAGACAAATCCCAAGTCCCAATATGTAAAGCATTCAGATATTTTTTTTGCTGCATGATGATGCACATAATTATTGCTGATGCACACAGATTAAAGCACCTTGAAACAGGAGTGCTAAATAATCAGATAGTAAATCAATTATATTTTAGACACACAAAAAGAAAGCCTGATCATATTGCTCCACATGGTTGACCGATGCGTCACATTACATGAAGTAGATATCTTGCTCTTCCAAGTGCTAAGCTTTCATTACCCTGTAGGTGACTGGTCATGATCAACAAGCAGAGTTTACTACCTAGAATGCAATATATCAATTTTAGAGTCACAGACAAAATTGAGCTCATATTCATTTTCTGCTCGCTATCAAGACACTTTATTTGACCCTAGAATGATTTATTGGCAAATCAGGATGAATTAACTATCTATGTGTACCATATAAAACTAGTTCTTTAATGAATCCAAACACTCAGAGAAGGACTTCTATTGTGAGATGATCAATTATCTTTTAGACATCAAAAAGAAAAAAACAAGAAAGAAACATGACAATATTGTTCCACATGGTCCAATAATGTATCACATTACACCAAGTAGATATCTTGTTCTGCCAACTGCTCAGCTTTTACTACATCATAAGCGATTGGTGATGGTCAACAAGCAGAGTTTACAAATTACAATGCAATTCTGCAATTATGGATTTAGATATTAAGCTTTAGATAAAATTTAATTTTATTCTAACTCACAAGATGCATTATTTGGCAGTAGAAATAGTCCACTGGCAAGGTAGCATCAAAGTTGAGTAGCAATGACCGTCAGATCACACTTTAGGTTTTAGCAGATATTTGCAATCACATATCCATCTTGAAACTATAAATAATGTGGAAAGACAGCATAACTCATCCTAACCAACAAATGCAATCACACATTTGAGTAGAAATTACAAAGACTTCCATAGAGAAATGTGACTAACCCCCTGATCTCCTCAAGCAGCTCCGGAGGGCGCTCCCGACGAACTCCATTGACGAAAATACCGTACAAATCCTCTGCAGGCCCATCTGCCAAACCAAACGCCTATCAAGATGCAATTTTTCATTAATTAATACGACAATACGAGCCTATCGTAGCTCTTTTTTATCATAATTAGTGGAGGTTGCGGGATCGTTTACAGTGGTCGGCCATGTCGATGGTGGTGAGGCCGGCGTCGGCATAGCGAAGCAGCCTCGATGACATCAACGCGGTTCACGCGGCGCCACCCAGCTCTGGTCTGCCACATTCCGTTTAAGGACTCGGCATATGACCAGGGAGTCGCTGCCGCTGTTCACCATCGCGACCCTTCCGCTCGTCTTCTCCCCCTCCTCTGTTTCGGCTCTCACGCGCCGGATCCCACAGCTCTACGATTCGCAGCCGACCTTATCGAGGGGGTTCCCCATGGGAGGAGGAGACAGCAGTGAGCCGCCGCAGCGTACGCCGCCATCCCACCGTAGCAGGAGATTAGAGGATTGGAGGAGAGGGGAAGATTTCGAAGCGGAATACTCTCCCGAGCGCTTTATTTACGTGCTTCGTTATGGGTGGGAAAGAATGGGACCCACAAATGGCCCACTAGTTGAGTCTTCTTCTTCCTCCAATCTTATTGTAGGTAAATAATGTCGTCTAAAGGAAATAGGAGACTTCTATGATCACGTGCATATCCTACGGGCATGTGTTACGCGCTAAAGTGGACGCTACCGAGCTCTGGCACGAAAGAAGTTTTTCTATCGCAATGACGGCGGGTCCCTCCTATTGCAGCTGCGTGATTGGCCAAAAAGCATGTCCCTGTGTTGATCTAAATAGAGAAGGCTCGCGCGTGGGCTCACCGCGACAGGGATCGGAAGGTGGGGTTAGTAAACGTGGAAGCTTCCTATTGGTAAACTGGTGGGACCCAATCTGCCTCTCTCCTATCGATGTTATGGATCACCTGTCCCGATCGAGATAGCAAACACTGCTCGCCTCCGCAGACACCTTAACTGCGTGAGCGCGGGGGTGTGGTGTGGGACCCAGCAGCATCGTCCCACGAGAAACGTCAACTTGGCCCCGACAGGAGAACGAACACCAGCGGAGAGAGATAGAGAGAGAGAGAAGGCTTCGTACATATCTCGACCACGTCGAAGGTGGAGAGGCCGGCGTCCGCGTAGCGAAGCATGGCGTCGACGGCGGCGCCGGGGTCGATGCTCCGCCGCCCGCCGGCATATCTCCAGCGAACCCTCACCTCCTCCGTTTCCCACCTCCTTCCACGCACCGGACCACTCCAAGCCTGCGGTTCGTCGTCGCCGCTCGTGTCGGAGTGAAGTTGCAACCGAGCACAGTGCTGCGGCACACAGGCGTTGTCGCCATCGCCATTTTGGACTCGGAGATGGAGAGAACGGAAGCACAACAGCCTCTTCTTTACGGCTTTATCCGAGGAATCAACGATACGACCACCGTGACAAGCAAATCTACATTAACTTGAGCACACTCGGACAGCGGGCTGAATCAGTCCCCTGAGACGCCTCAGGGACCACGTGGAGTCACGTAGACCAACTGTGAACACGTGGCTCCACTTCAGCTTCTCGATGAGTGGGATCGCGATGCATGGACTACGGTCATGTAAGCTTTCGAGAGGTGACATCACCCGCGAAAAGATTTTGGGTTGATTCAGTTCCGTTAGAGCTCTGGAAGGCGAGTCAAGCGAGCAGGCTGAATCAATCGTGGCCCTGTCCCGGACTGATGTGGCACTATCTCATACACCTGGTGTGGTGGACCCAGCCGTGTGGATCCCACGGAACTGACGTCGCCATTGAAAATTGTTCTGCAAGTGGATGAGTCCGCCCTAACAGTAGTGTTGTATTCGTATACCCCATCTTAACCGATGTCACGTCAGTTTCAACGTAAGCATTAATAATAATAATAATAATAATCGGGGGCTCATCAAAAAATTAATTTTATTTGTCATGATTATTATCGATCTAAAAAGAAAGTTTTGAAGATTAACAAATGAGCGATTGTTAAGCTCTCGACTAATGTATCTGACATTACTAGAAAAATGTGAGTTTCGAAATTCAATATTGAGTACATTATTGTATCCATCATCGACGTAGTTGTCGAGCAACCATCATTTATCGTCGTTCTCAGTAACACTATTATATACAACCATCAACGTCATTCGTGTATCATCATCTAAAATATTAAAATTATTTTTTTATCCATTTTATTTTCATATTTCTATTGATAAAATCGATGGTGTTATGATAAATAAATCTAGATATTTCAATTTATTAATTATATGGATTCCACTATAACTTAAGTGTAAAGACTAGGATGCTAAAAATAACTTATTGTAATAGTTAATATGTAATTAGCTCATAATTTTGAACTTAACATAGAAGAATATTTTTTAATTATATTTTAAAATTACATTATCATGTCAAAATTTTACTACCACCGGAAATAATCACATCAGAAGTAAAGTTTATGGCAAAATTCTTTTATATATATATATATATATATATATATATATATATATATATATATATAATATCTAAGTTCTTAATCTGTTTGTTACAAAGCATCATTTATTTTTTAAAAAAAGATAATATTATCCCTGAGCTGCCATGACTACCTCAGTCTTACCATGAGACCTTTGCTTATGGGACATTAAGAGACTCAAGATTGCAAAAAATACTATTGGGAATCAATTTCATAATAATATATTTGTTATATCGACCTTTGCTTTACCATTACGATGATAGCCCTCGTGACAACAATCTATAAGACCTCTTCACCGTGACGAAGAAGAGCAAATGTGTTACAACAACAATGTTACTATGGTAGAGTAAAATTATCATTATATTCGTCGGATTACGTAGACAGAAGTCTCAATTGTCTCCACAATGACACAAGTCAAGAGAGCGATTACAAAAGATGGAAATGATCATGATGGAATAGAGGTCAACGATAAAATGATAAAGATGGCTAGAAACGTTCAATGGAAATAAGGTTAAAGAAAAAAAAAGGTTTTACGAAAAATAATGGAAACTGAGAGCTTAAGAAAAAAAAAAAAAAAAAAAAATCGCCCGAAGTTGTTATCTGTAGGAGCATTAACGGGCCATATCTCGACTCATTCGGACCGACCCGATAACTTGGATGGCTCGGACGATAATTCTTCTTCCGTAGAGGTCGTTTTGGACATTTGAGTTCCTCGCCCAGCCCCCACGCCACCGGCCAGGGTGGCGACCGAGGACAAGGACGAGAAGAAGAGGAGGAGGAGGAAGACCCCCAAATCTACTTGAAGCGGTTGCTGCTTCGTCACCAATAGATGCAGAGTAGAGGAGCCAAAGCAGCGGATCGCAGGTTTCCAAGGACATCTCGCCCTTCCCTTTTGTTTGATCGATCGATTATTTCTTTGTTTGTTCGTCTTCCCAAATCGGATTCTTGTTCTTCTGAATTTGGCTGTGGAGCGGTTTATATGATCCCTTCGTTCGATTGACTACCGTTTTGGTGTTAAAGGTAGCTCTTTTTTTAGTTGCTCGCTAGGGGTGGATTGGCTGCCTGAATCTCCGTAGCGTTCTTGTGGCGGAGTTAGCGGATTTTGAGTCTACGCCACCGATTTGTCTGGAAATCGCATGAATTTTGGTCTATGTTTATTGTTGGATCAGTTCTTGGACCATGAATTGGGTGAATCAGTGAAAAAGATCTGAGGTTACACGACTAGATTTTCTCGGCATACCGAGAATGATCCAAGCAGATGAACGACGACGAGTAGTTTCTCATGCCCGAGGACGGTCGATCATGATAGCGTCTTCAACCATTCCAAGGGTGTTCGGTAGGAGGGCAAGATCCGCGTCTCCTCGACTTAGTTCGGCCATCGGTCTTTGTTAGTGAATTGAACCCTACTGAAGAAGGAAAAGTTTATTATGATTACAAGTTAGGATGTTGGGAATGGATGCTTGTTGCTTATCTTATCATTTGCTTGCATATTGTTAGTCCACAGAATCAAGTAATTCTGGTGTTTGGTAAGATTTTGTCTTTTGCTTCTGTCTGATTTGCTTGTGTTGATCATCGAATGTCTGAATCGCAGGAAAAGAATAATTTTTAGGAGATTTGGGGCCTTGCATTGATTCAGTTTTCTCTAAGAGGCACCATGGGTGACTCAACAGCGATGACCATCGAGTTCCTTCGTGCCAGATTACTTTCTGAGAGGACAGTTTCTAAAGCTGCAAAGGAAAGAGCTGACCAATTGGCTAAAAGGGTCAGCGATATGTTCTTGTTATATGCTGACACAGTTGATTTGTTTTGTTGATTAATTTGGGTTTGGTTATGTTTTTGTGTTCAGGTGATGGAGTTAGAGGAGCGGCTTAGGGTCATGACTATCCAGAGGAGGAAGGCAGAACAGGCAGCAATAGATGCCATCTCCATTCTAGAAACTCATGGGATTAATGATCTATTTGAGGAAATTGATTCTAGCTCTGACAAAGATGAAAGTCCCTGTGGTGAGAAAGGGTGCGAGGAAGCTTCTAAAGAAGATGAAGTCTGTACAGCCTCGAAAGCGGAAAGGATGGTCGTTGAAGATGCACAATCAAGTTCTGAACTTGAAGTTTCCTTCTCCCAAGTTAGGAGCTTATCATGGAGAAGCCGCAGTAGTAGTCCAGATTCTGCTAGAAAGCTAAAAGGAAAGCATTTCAGACAAAGACAGAGACGAATGAGTTTGGTGTCATCTGTTGAGTCTTCCCCAAAATATAACTTGGGAAAATCATGCCGCAAAATAAAACGGAAAGAAATGGGGTATTTTTTATGTCCTTCCTGCTCCTTCTCTAGTGACTGTTGTTAGATGTGTTCATTATGTTCCTTTATTTTAACTGTGACAACAATGGTTTTGTTCTACCAGATCAACTACCAAGGATAAGGAAGATGATTTTATAATTATTAGGAACAGGCTACCTGAATTATCTGTGAATGTTTCTGGAAGTCAGTCATCTTTTGTGACTGTCCAAAAGCAAGAAGCTGATGCAATTGGGAGCGAGAGAGATAAAGAGATGGAGAGAGTTCTAGAGCAGCAAGCTCAGCTCATAGGTCAGTATGAAGCAGAAGAGAAAGCACAGAGAGAATGGGAGAAGAGATACAGTGAGAACAAATGTTCTAATCCGGTATGCGTCTTTCATAACAGATTCTATTTTTTACTGCCAAGTACTAATGCTTTCAAATAAAACCAGGAAAGATGGACCGCTGTGATCATATATCTGTAGTATGAAGTTGGGAATTTACTGGATCTCTTTGTTGTCTATCCAGCTAGTACTAACTATTTATCGTTGCATTGTCTAGTCCATTTTACACCTGCACAATTGCTTTGTTGATACCACTTCTTGCTATTTGATTCACCTCATATTTGAACTAGGAAATGTGAATCTACTCTTTTCAAAAACTTGCTGCATGTGATATGTAAGGCATGTTTTGGACTAAAAGCCTGACCTTGGCTATGCGCAGCAAATTTTTTTGCATAGAAGTTAGTCTTCCTAACTACAGTTTCTTCATTCTCCTGTTACTACACAATGTAAGCCCATTCTTACTAGTTCTTTCTCCATCCCTCTAATCCCTCTTTTGGAAAGCCATATATATATATTCAGATCACAAGTGCAGGTGGTAGCCAAGTTTGCCTGACAGCCTGAGTACTCTTTGATTTGTAATCACCCTGAACATATATTTTTAATCAAATGGTATAAATTAATTTCTCTTTTTTATTGTATTTTTATCTCAATTTTCAGGATTACTCTGAATCTGAGAAGCAGTGTCATGTAGCTGTAGTCAATAACGAGTCCCAGATAGATTCACTTGCAGTTCCTGAGAAAATACCATTTGAAGATGAGGAGCCAAAATCTGCTGTTCTCTCTGGGACCAAGGAACCTGGATGTCTATCTGATGATATTGTGCTTAAATTATCAGATAGTGCAAATCAAGGAACCATTGATCGAGGCCAAGATGCAAATGTTGTGCAATTCTCCAATGCCTTTGTGTCAACTGATCTACCTAGAACTGGAAGGGGAAGTAATTCTCAGGCTTGTGTGGAGGGGTTGACGGATCAAGTAGCCCATCATGTGGCGGTCACTGACACTGAAGCTTGTCTGGTTGAGGTTGCATTTCCTGCCAAAGTAAGCACTGTTGCGAGCTCATTTGAAAAGCAAAACCAAGGTTTAGTTTACACTAAATCTGACAGTGGCTCTAGTAACAATATCAATATGCAAGCACATAGCCAAATGAATTCGCCATTAAATGGAAGCCCTTCTACTGCTAATTCCAAAAGGGAGACACCTAAATGGGAATTAGCAGGCACTCAGGATCCATCCTACGAGAGACCATCTCAATCAGCTGGCAGCAGTAGCTTGGGGGGGGTTCTGGAAGCTCTTGAGCGTGCCAAGATATCCTTAAAACAAGAGCTCTATAAATCGCCTTTGCCGGCGAAAGGCACCATGGCTTTACCAGCAGCAAGTAATTACCATACTAGGACTACTATGTCTGGTGAATCTTTGAAAGTTCCCATTGGGTCTGCTGGCCTGTTTAGATTACCAACTGACACTTTTCCTCTGGCACAAAACTTGCAAAGGAAACTTTATGGTTCAGGGTTAAGTTTGACAGCTGGTTATCCTCATCTTGGATATGCCTTCACTACAGCTGATGGTCATCCGTCAACTATCCCTGAAGCTGGGTCCAAGAATTCCATGGGTAAATTGAATTTTGGTAATTACCATCCAGGTATGGACCTTCCTACTTCATTCAGGTACTCGCTACCATACTCAGGTTCAACAGCAGATAGGATACCGGTTCAAAATGAAGCTGACATTTCACTAGGAAAGCAACATTTCAGCACTTATTCTTATGAAATGGGAATTCCTGCTTTCAGCAGGTATTCCCTGCCTGCAAATGTGGCAACAGATGGAACACCCTTCCCAAACAGATCTGTCGGCTCTGTGCACCAGCAGTATTTTGATTCCTACCATCGTGGCATTGAAGAGCCTGCTGCGAGAGGGTATTCCCTTCCATACTCAGACTTGACAAGAGATAGAACAATTCTTAGTGATGGCATTTCAGAACCTCACACTGATATAAGAAACCAAATGCCTCCTCGAGACCGGTACTCTCTATATGGCGGCAACGGGACAAGATCCAGTATGCAGATACTGTAGTACTTGCTGTAGTATGTAATTCATTTTCCCTATATGTATACATTTGCAAATTAGGATTGTTTCTGATGATATCTGAAGTCGATATATATGCTCATATATGCTCCTGAGGCATACTTGATGTATTTGATAGTAGATGGTTTTGGTCTTTAATGCGAAATCTTGTTGCCTCTTCTTTTTGCACTTCAATGGTCGGTAGACATGGAAATATTTCAAGGCTATGACATATTTTAGTATCTGTTATTGGATTAATTGATAAACAAAACAAATAAATGAGTGGCAACTTTGCTCAAGCATTTTGGCATCAGTAGAGCCCACTGATCTGAGAGGATCTCAACTCTGTTCTTAAACGAGGGCATGCTATTCTTTGTTGGTCTTGTGGATGGGAGAATTCATTCTTCAAGCATCTGCTTTAATGCAGAATCAAGTCTTTAAGCCTCTCTTCTGTGTTTTCCATGCCAATCTCCAAGTTGTTTTGGCTTGTTATAATTCTTTTTTTTTTTTTTGAACTATTGGGGATTTGATTTTTCTATCTTGAGCATTCTCTCAAGATAGAGTAAGATTCCTCATCTCGTATCATATCTATATACTCAGCTTAGCTCGTTACGATATGGTACGAGTGTATCGAGCGATATATTATAATGTATCACTCGATATAATAATAATAATAATAATAATAATAATAATAATAAAAAATAATAATAAATAAATAACGTTTTCTCCTAATGCGGGGAGAAAAAAACATCTTCTCCCAGAGAAGCTAGCACAAGAAGAAGAACACATTGTTTTCTTCTTTCACACGAGCGACGAATTGAGATCGTCTAAGGGAGATCGATGTCGGATCTCTAGGGTCTTTCTTTTCTTTTTCCTCTTCTTCCTTATCCCTCGGTTGATACCATCCAATAGCGAATGACGGTAATCAAAATCAATCGTCACAGATCGATTTTGAACGATAATGGATCAAAAATAACCCCAATCAATGGTACCATCTGGTAGTGGACGGTATCCATTGCTATTGCAGACCTTGATTACAAGCACCCTAATCCAAAACATATTTATTTCTGAATTAGGTTGAATAGTAGCATATAAAATGAGAAGATTTAGCAACCAATGGACTTTGTCTTTGAGTTTCAGACTCTCATGCACTTGCTCATGGAAGACGGCATGTTCATTAAGTGTGGACTCTATGTCAAGATTACGTCCAAGTTAGAATGTTTGAATTCCACATTGTGAGGCATGGTATGTGATCCTTGTAGCTCCTTCATGATGTGCTTTAAACTCTGCAAAGAAATGCTGGCTTGTTATATCCAAAGAACTCTCGATTCTTAAGTTGACATATTGTGATAAAGTACTGTGAGATCAGTAATTGCTTATACAAAATAAACAAAGCTAAATTATGAGGAAAAAGTGTCCATGTGCACTTTTCCTACACTGTCAAATTCTGTTGGCTTAAGATGAATGTGAAAATTGCATGGGTAGCCAAAAAAAAAAAAATGTGTATGACGGTGAGATTATTCCTTTACAATAAGGGATAATAAATTTTAAATTATGAAATAGATACTTTAAATATTTAAATATCTTCTGACTCAAACAAGCTAATATTAACTGTAATCGATCATGTCTAACCTGAGGGAAGTATATGGGAAGGATTTTAAAAAGTATTACCAACCAAATTCATAAAACAAATAAAGAATCATCCCAATTATAATTATACTGCATCGAGTACCAAACAAACAGAAGCCCAATACCCACTCTTGTCGTCAAACATCGTAGAACTGTGGTGAAGATAAGGGAAAACCAACACATATCCGAGTATAACTTATGCACAGAAATTGAAGGCATTAGAATCCTAGTCCTCTCCAATTTCCTTAAACAACTAATGGCCACCATGAAGTTAGCAAGAACAGACTGATATCAACTCCAATATCAGCGAGCCTCAAGTGAGATCATCTTCCTCTTCTTCCTTTGCTTTAATGGCATTCTTCACTCTCAGCAGAAGAGTGGTTTTCCAAGGATCCTGAAGTCGATCAAGATGGTATCAACAAAAACATCGCGCAAGTTTAATCGAGTTAACGGTATGCCTATCAGATGCAGGAAGTAGGCACAAGTACTGAACAAATATGTTGTCCCATATACAACAATTATGTGCATCATTGCTGCCTTGATAACGATTTCAGATGAATCAAGTTGTGGTGCAGCTACATGGAACCTTTTTCTTTTTCAGTTAATGGAAAAGTCGGTATAAGAAAGCTTTTTATGTTGGGAAGGGAAACTAGTAGATCCAAAAAGAGATCCAGTGGCTGATAAAAATCCATGGTTTTACCGGGGTTAATCAGCATTGTTGGACCTAGCAAACTAAAGATTTTGAAATCTCAAGGTACAAAGTCTGAGTATAGAGAGGAAGGAATAGAGATTATATTCAGCTTTCAAGTTGTGTTTTGAAGAACTAATAGAGGGGGAAAAAAAAACCTGTAGTGAAAAAGGATTTTTGGTGTAAAATTAGGGCTTTTGATACCATATGGAATTAAATGACATACATGTTGGAATGTCAGCATTGTTCAGTAAATCAATCAGAAATATCAAGATAATAGTTGAACATATACCTAAAGGAGCAAGCCATGAGGGCTAAATTTCAGTTCTAAGAAACTAAGACAAGGCTGTCATAGTTAAAAAGCAACTAATTTAATATGTTCTTTGGGCATGTAATTGAGAAGAAATGCAATACAATTATTACACATATAATCTTTATTGTCAATTTTAGCAATGAAATAGATTATATTAAGTTAACAGTTTAATGCATTGTCAATTAGAAGTTCTTGCTATTATGTCAGTTACATAGATATATCAGAAGTTAATGGCTCATATCTCATTCATGGATGCTCAAGTGCATTGCATGGAATTAATATCAAAAGGAAAAAAAACATACCAGTCGTGTCATGCTATCATATTCTTGGAGAGCATCAGTAAATTTCACAACATCTCCCTCATCCATTGAATCTGCTAGATCCTGCAATGAGGGTGCTAATATTTTGAGAGATGTTCCTGCCAAGATACGATGATCTAGTTTGTAGTTCATATATTTCAACAAGAGGATAGCTTTAAGGCAACTTCTTCACATACAAAAATGTGTGAACAGATGCATAGAGATACTCGTGATAGACATGTAGCTTAAAGAAAGAGCAAGAGGACGAAGAAAACTTAATTAACAGCATCTGAGCTAACATATGACAAACTGTAACATAGAGATCAATGAACAAATTAGCTCTTGACTTCAACTTTAGTTCCTTGACAGAATATCTACTACCATTTAACATGCAAGTTCATAAAGTTATCCAGTAGATAATGAAGTTGAAGACTGTCAAAGATGGATTGTTTGGGAAGTTCTTGAGCAGGATAATATGTTGTATTATTTCTTTACGTTTTCATTAGTCTTTATGGTCATTTTATATTCTTTTTTATAGATTTGGCTTTGAGCAAAAAAATGCCAAAACCACACACTTAGACATCTTATATACATTACTTAATCTTCATATATTTTACATATCTTTCATTTTTATCACACAAATTGAAAAAATCAAAATTGTTAAGTTTGATACTCTAGACTCGTCAGGATCCAAGCTTAGAACGGAGGACATGCACTCTTCTTGCAAACAAGATTATTGGTCAAATCAGAATAGAAAGGGAATTAGCAAACGGAAAATCAAGCCTACCCAAAAAGGAAAAATAGATTTGAGGTTCAAGTCTTACAGCTAGAAGCTTGTACTCGCGTGTGCCCGAAAAAGTAGGATCAAGTTCCTTCACAAGCAAGTACAATCTGATCAACAATATTGAACTCTTAGAACAATGACTTCAACTACCAAACCAAGAAACATACAAACCTGATACCGTTCTAATGCATTTGTAATTGCAACAACATCACCTTTACACAATTGGCAGATGCCGGCATTAAGGAGAATTCCCTTAACACTATATTTAAGAAGACTACTATTGATCGAGTGTCGTGCAATTGCTTCATATATTTCAATTGCCTTTGGGTATCTGCAGAAAATTAAAGTGTCAAATCCCAATGTACATAACTGTAACAGCATTCGAAGAACACATAATGACATAGCTGAAGCATTAATTCAGAACTACAAGATAATTTAAAACTAGTTATTGCACCTGCACATAGGATATTCTACAAAGAACATAGACAATATGAACTGCAAAAGTCCTACTGTCAAAAGATACGAGAGGAGACCATCAATGACCAATACAAGGTGAAACTAACTTCCATGTTGTAGGTACAGAGAGGTCCGAGATATTGAAATATACAGCAAAATGCCAGATGTCAAGGTATCTTCCCACCAGAAAGAAGTGACAAAGTCAAACAACTCCCTGGATAAATAGAATGGTTTTGTTTATATTGGTCGAAATTCTGAGGCCAGCAACACATGTTTGTGAGAAGACCAATGTGTTAAATGTTGCAATATAGGCTACACAGTAAATGCGAATGGATTAACAGATGGAGACGACTGTTTATCTTTAATGATGACAAAAAAAAAAGTTATATAATTAAACAACATGCCAGCAAACATTGATGGCAGAGCATTAGCTGACTTTGGTATATGAGTACGATGGTTAAACTAAATTTTTGAGCAGAATAACTGCATGCCTGCATCTCACCACAACGAGAATGAACAAAAAATGATGATAGCATATGATTATTCTTTTATGTCTAGATGACTCAGTCAACCTATTTTCTTTTTATCCTCAAAACCTGATAGGAACCTTAATAAATCTAGTAGTTCACAACTGAAACTCAAAAATATGGTCATGGGTTGTCATATTCAGCAAATCCATCTTTGAAGAATATGCATTAGCAACAGAGAGGTTTATATTACCAATCCTACTTGCAGGTCAGAAGACAGTTTCCTCCAGCTACATAGTCGTTATTTAATCTGAAAGAATAAATAAAAAGTAATATATCAAGGACTTTGTTAAACTTACTGTTCCAGCTGAGCGGCAAATTGTGCAACCTTTTGGTTGCATTGATTTGCAGAAGTCGTCACTTCCTCACTTTGAAAGAGATCAGCAGCCCGCTCAAAGTAATCCATAGCCTTCTCTGGATTCTGTTCTAGCTCATATAACTCACCAAGTTCCTGCGAGATGAAGATGTGGGTGTTCAACAAAAGAAATTTAAAAATATAAAAGGGCATCTTTTTATATATGAAAATTACTGCTAACTTAAATTAATAGTACAATCACCTTTATAAACCTTTAATGTCATTCTATTCCAGGCACACAATTGGAATGGGAATCATGAAAGTACTACAATCATGTAAATGAACCTTCATTGCCATCTCTTCCAGGCACAAAATTGGAATTGGAATCATGAAAGTAATGCAATCATCCTTTATGCCATTCTATCCTAGGCACACAATTGGAATGGGAATCATGAAGTGGTGCAATCACCTTAATGCCATTCTATTCCAGGCACACAATTGGAATGGGTTTCATGTTGTGTTGATGGCAACAGTATGTTGGCCAGGTATCGAGCCTATGATGATTGTCATGTATCAAGCCAATATTAGCATGAAAACCCCAAACATTGTTTCACACCTCAATTACTATATTTACCAATGTATCCATATCTCATCAATTTGACAAAGAAAAGTTTACAATTTAATCAAAGTAATGCTAAACAAAATCTAAGGCAGAAATTTCCCATGGAAGGTCCATCACCTTGCAGTATCTTGCAGCCATGTTTAATCTACCAATCTCCAGAAAAAGGTTCACAGCTTGGTTTAATGATTCTGCAGCATCTGCAGAAATTGAAAGTGTTTTGACGGTCAACAGAGAAAAGAAATAATGTAAATTGCCTACCTAGTATTCGATCTTTACAGCAGAAAAAGATGTTTATCTGTTAGCATATGAGAATAGCCCATAAATGAACATGATTATGTAGTTGCCCAAACTTTGTGACAATTCACAGGAATGTTGACAAGTAGATCTCAGAAACAGAGAAAGCTGTCCATTTAGTTCTCGGACAAAGAAAAAACGTTGTTATTTACTTTACTTATTAGATCCAATTTGCAGTGGATATATGCTAGTGATTATATATGCCAATCTATTCCTTGTTTTCCAATGTGGAACTAATTGGCTACCACATAAAATTGACAAATCTAGGTATCATCTTCTATAAAAAATGCGACCTGAATTTTGGTCTAATTGGTTGACAGAATTGGTGTGCCTCTACTTTTGATCTTTGGTTAACGATAATGCTTGAAACAAATGAGCAATAAGCATAAAATAGTTTATATTTCTAAAACAAGATCTCACATTTAGACTTTCAGAACTATCTATAAGTGATTGAGTTTAGAGGTTGTGATGATGACATCACTTTTCTTTAAAAAATGAGTGAAACCAAAATATTTGCTAACATTAGGTAGAACTATGTTTGAAAACTCAAGTACACACCTTAGCATCTGAAAAAGGAGATAATTTCCCCATACAAGGCAGAGTCTATGTTGACAAGACCGCATAAGTTCAGAGTAAAGATAGTTTATTACAAAGTCGATAGAATATAGCCCTTGGATGTTATGAATTATGAATATACCTTGAAGTGAGATTTTCTTGTAACAGTTTGCTGCATTTACAAAAGTTGAGGCAGCTTCATGCTTGCTATCTAACTGCATCATGAACTCAGTATGAAAAACATATCAATATCTGAAGCTATCGCATGTCCTGAGAACCAACAAGATAAGCAACCTTCAAATGACAGTTAGCAAGTTTGGTATACACTGATCCAGCTCTCTCCCCTGCAATACCAATGTGCAAAAATATTAATCAAGAACCATTGCATCCGAAAGTTGCTGGCTTGATCCTTATTAATTATCATGAAAGTTATGGTTGAAAAGTTATTGTACATGAAACAAAGACTGTTTGATGTGTTCTCAAGACCAATATCATATTCTGTATGTTTCAAGATTTGGCAATGGGAAAATAAGGAGAAGTGAACTTTGTAAAATGGTCAAGATCATAACAACTAAGCAAAATTGAAACATCAACTCATTTCAGTCCTGATTGGCTGATCCACACAGAAATCAACTGAACATGACCAAATTCAACTGATTCAACCTGACTCCAGCTGATTTTAGTTAATGATGAAAATAATCCTCAATGCAGGTTTTCAACTTGGATTTTAGTGTTTATTTCAGTGATTGTATTACTTGGATAAGATACGTTTTCTAAATTTATTTAATTGGATTAGTGTTTGTTTGTTTTTTTAAACTTGAATCAAACTCTATCTTAGCAAGAGGTTTGTTAGTTGCAAGTGAAGAAAGCCTAGGGCATTCATTAAAAGAAAACAGACTTGGGGGTTTGGCATGGATGTCTTTTTACTTGTTGGGTAAGCCACTCTATGGCTATGTTAGATGTTGCCTTCTAGCATTAGATATCCACGAGCATAAGAGGATCCCAAACATGAGGGTTAGGTTTGGATTGCAGCTGGGTAGGAATTGGGGTAGAAAGGATAAATGCATCCAATGCAATGAAGAAGACAATGCGCAAAGGACTGCTTTCTTGTCTATTGGATTCTGTTGAGAAGAAGGGACAACCATCCGACCTTTAATGCTTGCTGTCCTAACAAGGCTAGGTTAGATAAGTAACTTTATTTTCTTTTAAAGGAGCCAAAACCAAATGAGGACTAGCTTGGCTGATTGCAACAAATACTGTGTAACTTCAGGTTTTCAAGTAATGATAGTTTTTAAGGAGAAAAAAAAAAATTGTGGAATCTTTTTCTCTGGCCAAACAGGCCACCTGATCCTGTCTTCTACTTCTGTCTTTAATATTTCCTTCCTGCGCCTCTTCTATAACTTTCACTTCTCTCTATCTAATCTGATGGACAACACCAGTGGTCCACAGAATGCGACCAGTTTATATATGATCTGATGTATATTGTCAGACTTTCAAGTCAATACAATGGTTCTGGAATTTCTACAGCACAAAATCGGCAATCCTACATCTGATCAGGCTGAAAACATATACAACCGTATTTATAACATGACAAACATATACAACCTTATTTATAACATCCACAACAGTTTCCAGAAATTATTTTTCAAATCTAAACCTACAAGGATCAAGAAAACAGCAACTACGCCGTCATGCTGTTCACTTGCAGCAAGCAGCACCTTCTACACCTATGCGCCATGACCTACATCACAAAATGGATCATCTGTTCCTAAAAACATGGTTATGCAGGTCAACGAAACGACATCTATTGCAACGAAAGTAGAAGCATGCAGATCACCATAATGTCATTGCACCAAAGAAGATAGAAAATGATGCTAATTCATCCTAAAAATTTATTACATTCGAAACTACGCCCTACGTAGATATTACAACGAATAGTCAACATCTAAAGAGAGACTAATAGCTGTCGAGCATTCGATTTGCGACCGGAATCTAAATAGGAAGCAGAATTAACACCGAGGGGACTGGAATCCAACTAACCCACAGATAAATGCCTTAACACATTTAACTCCGAATCAGAAACAATCCAGATTGGGATCATTTCATCGTCGAAGAACTTCTACCGGAATCAACTTGATTTCAAATAATCAGATTCTCCTAAGAATGAGAAGGAACAGATCGACCGGCATGACCGCAATCGCTACCGGAAAAGAGAGAAAGAGGGAGCACATTACAGTTCTTGGCGAGCTTGAAGAAATTGGCGGCCTTGTCGAACAAATCGGCCGCGTCGTCGTACTTGGATCCGAAGATTCCCCATCCGGCGAGCTTCTTCTCCGCCTTCTGCTCCAAATCGTCGCCCTTCGCCGTCTGATCCGCCATTCTTTCCCCGATTGTTCGCCTTTGGAACCCTTCTCTCATTGTTTCCAACGCGGAGGGTGGACTATATATAGAATCGGAAACGGGAAACTATGCGCGACGACGGTTTGCTTTTTGTTGTGTGCTTTGACGTATTTGTCCTTTTCAATGTTTTGAAATAACATATTATTAGAAACATTAAAATTTTTAATGAATAAAAAGAGAATTTGATACCATCTAAGGTTATAATTTTTTATTATCACTAATCCAAACCCAACATATATTTTTAACATGAGAAAAATAATTAACTTTGGCATAATAATCAGATATGAAATTAAGTCACACATGATTACAACTCTTCGTTCATCAGGTTAATTTAATAGTCATAATTTTAAAATTAATTCAAACAAAATTTGATTTATTTCTAATAAATATATTTAGTTTTACATCAATTAAAAAAATAAAAAAAATAAATATCTATTATCAGAGGCCCTTCTCTCGAAAGAACAAAATTACGAAGACTTAAATAATTGATCATGGATAAATATGACTTATTGATCTCCTATAAACTCAACAATAAGTTAACTCCACCTCGACTAGTGGCGTTTAATCTTACCTCAATTAAGAAATAAAAAAAATCAACATCTATCATTAGAGGTTCATTTCTAGAAAGGATAAATTTTTTATAAAATAATTCATTATGAATCCGATTGATAATGACAAATGATGACATATAAATTTTCCATAAACTCAACAAGTTAACTCCAACTCAACTTTAGACAACAAGCATAGAATACTTTGATTTATCTCTAATAATAATTAAGGGTCCTCATTTGAAAAGATAAAATTATAAGGAGACTTTGTGTTCGATTAACAAATGATGACTTATTAGTCTCCATAACACTCCACCATAAGTTAGCTTAATGGATTCTATTATAATTTAGGTGGCATCCTACCTAACCAATGTTTTAATCATGTGGCATATTAAAAAAAAAAAATTCTATTGCCACATCAAGAGAAAATTAAGCTATTATACTCGTAATATTATAATTCTCCAATATTGCAACCACTAGTTTGGCCTCCCCTTTTAACATGGTCCATTTCATTTTTTTCAAGAGTCTATTACGAGATGGATGTGTGTTGTTCCAAGTTATATAAAGGGTCACATTTTGACCTCATTATAATGTTAAATAATACAATTTAAAATACAAACATCTATGAATAGTATGAGTTAAATGTAAAAGTACATTTGAAAATACTTATTATTTTAGATGGATGAATGTGTAATTTGCCTCCCATAAGCGGCTGCGATCGCATGTGCTTGTCTTACGACACAAGAAGACCATTCATTCCTTCACTTCCAAGAAATTGACCGAGACACCGTTGTTCAAATCAAACAGAGCAGATGGACCGGTCCTTAATTGCTATTTTAACATATTTAGCTGATTTCATAGATTTTAAACATAATCTTGCCATAGTAATTAATTTGAAACTTATTTTTAAAAATTATATATTACGTTGTATTATTACCGAAGAACATTTCGATCGAAAGGATTCATCCGCCATCAGTATCATATAAATGAACTGAAATTAAATCGGAGTCATATGGATTTTCGACTTAGGTATTATGAATTCAATGCACCCCAAGATAAGCTCTAATGTGATTGATATGATTAGATTTGATAGTCATAATTATGAGAATAATTAATCGATAAATAGTGTCTAAATTGATCTTAATGAACACTTGGTTAGATAGACGGTGATGATATAGCATCATACAAGTATATCCAATTAATGTGATATCGAGTATATAAAAGAACGGTATCTTCAAATATGTATTTACTATTGAATATTCAAAAGATTTTTCTTTCTAAATTATTTATTGATTAAGTTTCTAAATTATTATCATGCATGTTATTTGCCAACAAAGGATCTGTTTTCAAGAAGATGAAACTTAAATATGTGAGAATTTTACTCTACACTGATAGTTGTTAGAGTACATCAATATATTGCCAAAATAAAGCCTTATTTTTTTTTTTTTAATCTTAGAGAGATAATTGAGAAGAACTTGCAATGGAGTCCGACGATTGAGATATGAAAGATCATTCATCTACATGAGTTAAAGCTCTATGCCAATTGTTGGAACTTTGATGACTATAAGAGAAATGCAAGGAGAGAAAATTATTCTAAATTTATGAGCATAAACTAGAAATATTGACACAATAAAGTATTATATATTGTTATTATTTAATATAATATTAAACAAATTACTATTTAGAGAGTCAAATCCAAAGATAATTTAGGTATCTATTTTACTCGGATTATAAATTTACTTAAAGAATACATAAACTTGATAGTCAAATATGCAAATCACTTCAAACTCTTTAACTTTATGAATCAGTCTATAGTGTAAATCAGAGTAACTTTTCAGTTACAATATTTTTTAAATGAATTATTTTTATAATATTTTATTGGAGTTGTCGAAAACATTATAAATTCATTCAAAAACACGATAACTAAAATAAAAGCCTTTCTATTTGATTGTTTTTGTTTCAAAACAAAGATAACTATTTTTTAAAAAATCTTTTCCTTTTTATATGAGTTAGTTTCTATAAGGTATTGAGTTTATTTATCTCAATTATAATATTTTTGATTGACTTATAACGTTTGATGAGGATAACAAAAACTTTCAGAACACTGTAAGGCATGCAATAGTTATTATTCCTAAACCAATAAATATGCCTATTTGAAACTCTGTTTTTATAGATGAACTGACTTATATTAGATTTTGAGTTATTTACTTTAGTTATGTCTATTAAAAACATTATAATTGATAATATAAATTTTATAAACAGATTTACCATCATTCTTTATTTAATATTGTTCCATTTATCTTGGAGAACATTTCAAATATTACAATAAATGAGTGGCACCCTTGGAAATAAAAAAGATATATTTTTAAAAATAAAATCTATTTAAAAATAAAATTTTTCTTTAAAATTCACTATATATATATATATATATATTTATATTTATTATAGTCCATGCGGTTTTAACCATGGATCATTTAAGCTATTATGATTTAATCATGTCTAAAATAATTTTATATTTTAAAAAATATATTATATATGCTCCTCTCATCAATTCTGAGTTAACAAGCCACTACTGCTTAGTAACGCGGTGTACGCACACAACCTCTCCTATGCTAACGATAAGCTTAGGAGGTTATGGTCTTGTCTTACGTGGATATGTGTCAACTACTCTGACTCTAAGCATACAATTGTCTCATGATCCATCTCTCTCTTATGTGTTTTCATATCTATCATCCCTCACTTCGTCCTCTCCTATGCCCCACCATGCCTATGATGTGGTGGTCTAGTTCTTCCTCATTTTCACCTTCGGTCTTTCCTACCTCTACCTCTTCATCTTTGTCCTTTGTTATAGCCTCTATTGCGTCATCTTTCTCGATAAGATAGATATTTTTTTAAACTTAAATTATACATGTGATTATATTAATGATTTCTTATGAGCTATGCTTACGTAACCAGATTATAATATTTATCAACTCATACTTGATGAAGATGCTTAAATGTTATATTTTTAAAGATATAAATTTTAGATACAAACAAAACCATAAAGACTTAAATGATATATGATCAAAACTATATGAGCTAAAATGAATTCTTTTTTAAAAACTTAAATTATATATTATTATATTAATATTTTATTATGAATCAGTATATCACATAAACAATGTATGTTAACTTAGACTTGATGAAAATACCCTAGATACTATATTTTTTAAAATATAAAAATTATTTTAGACATAAAATAAAATATAAAATATTTAATATTTTATTATAAATCAGTAGACCATGTAATCTACGTATGTGAACTTATACATGGTGTAAAGAGTTATTTTGTATATGTTTTAAAATATAATAGTTATTTTAGATACATTTCATAAACACTATAATAAATAAATAAATAGATAAAAAAAATATATTTATTTATCTTCTCCTCAGAAAAGATCTAACAAAGAAGCGGGTCACCTGTTGACGTACCTTAGTTGTTACTGGAGGTAGCGGTGGTACCAGGAAAGGGACCCACTTTTTCCTGATCGTGTAGGCCAGGTATACGGTTCGCCCATCAGAATAAAAAGGAGGGACTTTTCCATGAGCGGGTGGCCGTGTCGGTTTCTGTGGTGGAGGTGACGAGGAGATCGACTCGATCGTGCCGCTTCATAGAGATTGGGAGGAATCAATGACCCTTGGCGGCTTCCTCTCGCTTCGCCAATCGTGCCCGTCCTTCGCCGCTCCCATCGATTCCAGGAACGCGCCTGCTGCCGCCGCCGCCTCCTCCTCCAATCCCCGCGCCCTCCGGTTCCGTCACAAGTTCTTCCCGCGCGCCACCTACCTCCGCGCGCCGCGTCGGGCCATGGATCCTCCCCGATGCCTCGGGTCCAGTGACCTCGAGGAGGCCACGGACGATATCCCGGCGGCCTCGACCGTCCATCGTGCTGTTCCTTCAGATTTGGTCGAGAAAATGATGTACGATGCTCTCGTTTGGAGCGCCCTCCACGGTCTCGTCGTCGGGGACAGGCGCGTCCAGGTCTCATCTCTGTTTTCTCCACGCCGAAATTTGTGTTTGCTTTTGCAAGATGAAATCTTTGTATTCCTTTCTGTTTGGTTCTCTGATTATTATTAGTTACATATCTACAACGAATTCACGCCTCATTCACAAGACCTCATCTTCTTTTCCTTTTACCATCCCCTGATTTCTCACATGTTAGGTTGTATGATAATTCTTTGTATTGTGAAGGTTTAACCATTTGTTCTCCCTATATTACTGTAAGAAGAAGAAGAGAATGAAAGATGGTGATCGAGTGGTCGCACTTCCTCATAGATAAACATGCTTGTCGAGTAGACTGTAAATTCACCCAGTGTGTGTTCATAATCTTATCTTCCTTTTTATTCTTTTATATTCTTTCAGATTAGACACGTCCATTGGTACCTAGTATAGGAGAGAATAAGTGCCAATTTCTGTTTGACTTTGGATGAAATTTTACTAGGCTTTCGTTGGAAAAAAGTAGAAGATTCTGCAGTATATTGATTTCAGCACTTTCCTTTTGCTGCGTTAGAAAAGGTTTTTTTTTTTCGTGAATCTTGATTATTATGTGAAATGTGATTGCTTAACAATTTTTCTCCCTTCACATTCCTGATAGTATTTAAGATTCTTTTGCCTTGCTTCTTTAACGTTTAGTGCAAGTAGTCAATTGCTGAGATGCTTCTGTAAATTTTAATTTTGACTAATGTTGATATCAGATGCAAAAGAAATCTGGAATTACATAAACCTGCAACTTATTGTTGGATAAATGTACATTGCAGAAGTCAGGAACTGTCCCTGGTGTCGGTCTAGTTCATGCACCATTTGCTCTACTGCCCATGTCATTTCCGAGAGCCTATTGGAGGCAAGCATGTGAATTAGCTCCTATCTTCAATGAGCTTGTTGACCGTGTGAGCTTGGATGGAAAGTTTTTGCAAGATTCTTTATCTAGGTTTTCCTCTTTCAGCAGCTGAGCATTATATGAATTTTGTTATAGTTCTCGATTGATTACTAACTGTTCTGATTCAGTATGACTGATGAATCGTTAATTCTGGTAATTGTAGTGGTTGATGACTGTGTTATTTGGACTTAGAAGAGCATCATAAAATTATCAATAATATGTAATATCTGAATAGCTACAAATAATGATAATTGGGTTGTTACAGGGAACCAAGGATGGTTACTTCTTCAAGTTCAGTTTTAACTACTAACATGCTGAAATTTTCTACAATTAGTAGTTTTGTTATGAAGTTTTAAGCTTGAGGAATATTGTTTATATCATAGAACATTTGATTTGCCGTCATGTGTTATCTTCTTTCATGTGCAGTGCAGTTTACGTTATAATGAGAACATCCTTTTAAAATACTATGTGAAGATATTTGCAAATTTTTCACATGTTCTTAATAAATCACAATTTTTAGGAAAGGTCCATCAACTATTCTGGTAAAAATGCTTTCTTTCTAGTCTGCTATTTCACAGCGAACTACATATATATTATTCCAGATAGTATAACTTGTATATTACTACCTCTGATGCTAGTTGCTAAGAATATTTAGAAGTTGTATATACATGCAGCACGACTGGATTAAATATAATGGGTGCAGCTAAGGTTGACCACACACATCTTTCAGATTACTAGTTTCTGTTAATATTAATGTATATTGGCTGTCAGTAGACAGGGTTGGTCCTTGGAGTTTCTTTGAGTAATTTGATGGAACTAATTAGTGACTGTGGAAATGGGCAGATCTAAATACTGATCCAAGCAGCCACATAACCTCAGTGATTATCTCCATCTAATTATTTGCGTTCTTGACTCTACCTATTGATATATATGTTCACCTCCACCTGGAAGATATTAATCTATGATTCTATGCAGTTGTGAAAATGTTCAGTAGCCCAAGATATTTTTGCTTTCGGGTTCCCGTGCGCATGTATACACTCGGTTCATATCAAACTAGTTTTTGTGCCCATTGTTTATTGTTCTACATATGATGTTGAGTTAAATCTTTCCCATCTACTTAAGTTTACACTGATGCTCATACAATAGAGTCATTTTTCTGTGCAATTATCCAAACAGAATAATTGGAGGGAATGTTCCCTTTTACTTAATGAAGATTAATAAAAAGTATAATACAAGGATGTCACATAAATAAGTACAAATCAAAATTTAGGTTTTTGGTTTATTTGCCTTTAAAGAGTTCAATATCAGTGTCATTTTTCATATTTGTATGTCATAGACCATGAAGAAATATCTTCCTGTCCAAGCTAGTATTTGGCTGATGCCATTAAAAGGGGTACCATTGATATTGAAATATCTTACATGACATCAGGCGACACTATTGGGTAGGCCCGATAGGGGCAAGGGAGGAGGAGGAGAAAGAGGGGGGCTAATTATAAATTACCCCTTGTAGTTATCCGGTCCCTAGATTTAGAAAATTTACATTGGAATCCCTATAATTATGAAAATAAAGCATCTAACTCCATTTACTTTAACATCGTCTTACTGACGGAAGCACGAAAACGATGGGCAAAAAGATAATTTTAATGTTTCAATTATGTTTTTGGTGGTGACGGACGATGACACTGTTTGGGGCCGCACTTGACTATTGTGGATAAGGAACGAGAGCGACGACGAGAGGTGAGGCGAAGGGAGAGGAGAAAGAGGGCATCGCAGATGCCGTCGACGTCGCTCGATAACCGTGTTAGCGTCGACGCAGTTGTAGAGTGTCACTGACGTAGATGCAGAGCGACGTCGCTTTGCATCTGCATCAGCGCTAATATTGTTGCCGAGAAGCGTTGACGGCTTCTGCATCATCCTCTTCCTCTCCCTTTACCTTACCTCTCACCACTGCTCTCTCTCCTCATCTACAACAGTTACCTGCGGCCCCCAGCGGTGTTATCGTCCGCCACCACCGAAAACATAATTGGAATGTTGAAATTACTTTTTTGCTCATCGTTTTCGTGCTTCCGTCGGTAAAACCGATATTGTTAGGGTAAATGAAATTAGATGTTTCACTTTCATAACTATAGGGATTCTAATATAAATTTTTTAGGTCTAGGGACCGGGATGCAAAAGGGATTTAACTACATGGTGTAATCTGTCATTAGCCCGAAAGAAGGAGAGTGATGGTAAGAGGGAAGAAGGGATCTACATAAGCACCCATCAACAATACTATGTTTACCGAAATAATTTTGTTTTGACTGAATTTCATTTATATGATAGTGAAATTCACTTTCTTTTTGGTAATGGAATGCTTAAATACTATAGATGCTGGCCTTATATCTGCACCCTTGACAAACAGTGAGTTAAATTGTAATGATTGGTTTGCTAATGCAGAACGAAGAAGGTGGATGCATTTACAAGTAGACTTCTTGACATCCACTCGAAGATGCTGGAAATTAATAAAACAGAAGTGATTCTCTCACCTCGATTGTCAATTTCTCTTATTATTGTCCTAAGTTAATTGATTTAGTATTGAAGAACAAAGAATTTTGTGAACAAATTTTGATAGAAGAGTTCTATATTTTATTTATTTATTTCTTATGCTTTGATCTAATTATATTTCACCAAGTTTTCAGGATATTCGTTTGGGTTTGCACCGGTCTGATTATATGCTGGATGCTGAAACAAATCTTCTTTTGCAAATAGAGTTGAACACCATTTCATCTTCATTTCCCGGTCTTAGTTGCCTAGTCAGTGAGCTTCACAGGTTAAGTACTCTCTCAATTCCTTTGCCTTTTTATTTTATATTGAGCCCATGTATTTCACAGAATATACACCTAGCTTACCATGATATATAAACTAGCAGCTCGAACCAAAAGATTGTCTTTCTTGTTTGGTAAACTTGATGGGCAGAGTTTGTAACTACCTGATGGAAGTAATAACTTTTTTTGTGTTCTTGTTGGATCTCATGGTCTACCTCAGTTCATAATGTTCTATCATGTCGTATTTGTATTTGTCTCATCATTTTTGAACAAGTTGTAAAACCCAACTTTTTGCTACTATGAGTCTCATCTTTTTTCCATCACATTCGTGATTTTGGTTGTAAAATTTTAAATTTTCAGTACAATTTTTCTCATCATCTTGGAATCTTTCCTTTGCCAGATACTTGGTGTGATTCATCTCTACTATTTGTCACTTATCTTTCATAAAATCAAATGTGGCATTTAAGATTATTGACATATCCAATAAGCAGGGTTCTCAATTTCGATGTGTACCGCCCGGTATGAGCGGTACATACCAGTCCGAGAGGATACTAGTACTCGGACCGCCCTCTACCCAGTGTTTTGATAGGTACTGAGGCGTACCGATCGATACCATCTTAGATTTCGATCGTTACCAAGTCATACCAGTTGGTATGCCTGGTGTAGTAGGTGGAGTTATTTTTAAGGTTTTAGGGTATACCATCGGCACGCTCTGACATACCGACGGTACATACAGAGATGTACCATACCGAGCAGAGCTCGGTATGTCGGTACGGACCGGTATTCAAAACCCTCTCAATAAGAACAATTATTGCAATTGTGAGCATCGATCAGTTTCTTCTGAAGGGGTTTCCAAAGCAAAACTGATGATAAGTGAGATTAAGATAGAAACATTAGAGCAAGATATTATCATCTTTATATGTACTAGAATGTGACCCGTATAATCAATTAAGGGCTTTAAACATGACCTATTGCCTACTTTTTTCTTACATGACATGAGTGGTATGTGCTAATATCTTTTGGCGTTAATAAGGTTTGTACTCTTTTTAAATTAAAACTGGGGTGAAACAGCTATGCCTACCAACCAAAACATCCAATCCAGCTATAATTTTCATTTCCATTGTGGTATTTAGGTACCATCTTAAGATTTTGATTGAGTGGGGTATGAAAGATAGGAGCTTTTTAAGGGTTTCTTTTGTTAAATTTTATAACCTTTAATTCTCTTATATGGACTGTCTTCATATTGTTGTTATATATCAACATCAAATTAATGTTGGCTTAAGGAAATTAAAGTTTTAAGGATTCTTTTGAGGTTAAATGCCAGATATCGTTTGTTGCTAGCTGAAGCAGGGTTTGAAATGGAAAATTGTTAAGTGTGCATGGAACAAAGAAATCAAGTGTGTGTCGCATGAATCTTGATATTTTTTATCCTAGTATTTCTCTAGGGACTTTCGTAAGATCCCTGCTGCATGCTTTCTAGATGTGACTTGTTTTTCCAATTTGTCCCTCTCTTGGAAGTTTTATGCGATCTTTGCACATATTACAATACAGGAGGTTGACAATAAGTGTCATTTCACAGAAACTTACTTAACCAATATGGGAAGGACCTGAGATTGGATTCAAGAAGAGTTCCTGGAAACACGGCTGTAAGTCGATTTGCGGACGCATTAGCAAAAGCATGGAATGAATACAATAATAGCAGGTTGACTGCATGACACACATTTATTTATTGTATACATGTAATTAAAATAGACTTCCCCAATTCACTTTTGTCTCTTTATTCAGTGCTGTTGTTATGGTCGTTGTCCAAAGTGAAGAGCGCAATATGTATGATCAACACTGGCTATGTGCAGTTCTGAAGGAGATATATCCTTATACTATTGACACATTTTCCTCATTTTTGGGTATAGTAGTTCTCCTCATATTATTATACTTCGAAATCTCACTTTGTTACTCCATATCACATGTTTTTGTAAGATGGGAGTTTTTTTCCTTTCTGGTTTAAGTTGGTTTTCATAGATTATAAGATATCATTTTAATTTCTTTCTTTTGGTTGACATCTGGAATAACAATTATATAGTAGGCTTTTTTATGTTAATAACAGGGTACTCACAAACCATAAATCATGCAGATGCATTGTTGCAAGAAAATTCTCTCTTTTTGTCACTAAGAGGTCACATTTTTTTTTAACATCTGGCTTGACATTTGGTTTATTGGATTAGCATTTCATGTAGTGTCATCATCAAGTCCTCTGCCAGCACGTTTTTCTTAACATTCTAACACGTATGGTGTGGCCACTATCCGCAAGACCTTATCAGAAATAGACACACAAGGACATGTTTTGCCTGATGGATCACTTGTAGTGTATGTACTTTCCCTATTAAATCAGCCAAGTACTTTATGGAGTTGAAATTAATAAGAGTTTTATTTGCATTAATATATTGCAGTTATTGTCCTTAATGCAGTGACGGACAGACAATTGCTGTGATCTACTTCCGAGCTGGTTACTCGCCAAATGATTATCCTTCAGAAGCAGTATGTGATATCGTCTAGTCTCTCTTATTTAGATATCTTTGGTTTTCTGTTGTGATATGAGTTGAAGTGATTTTTTGTGAACTTTTATAATGGTATAATTGCGGGTTTTATTACACACTCATATCACAGGAATGGCGAGCAAGGTTTCTGATGGAAAAGTCATTTGCTATCAAGTGCCCCTCGATCTCCTACCATTTGGTTGGAACAAAGAAGATTCAACAAGAATTGGCAAAACCAAATGTCTTGGAAAGGTTTTTCTAGCTTGTGTCATAAATTATTTGACAAAATCAATGATTCAGAATTTTTCATTATATCTTGTATCTCATCTGTGACTGATATTCCTTGCTGCCTTGATAGGGCTATTATATGAAGCTAGGTAATCAGGCATTTTCCTTTTGGTAGTTATGTTCTATTTTTTACATTGTGCAATAACTTATCTTATTAATCTTAGCAAAGTCCCCATGTTATACAATGCAAGGTGAATTGAATTGTTATCGTCTCTACCAGTTGATGGAGATTGTTTATTCTCAATAAATTTAAATAAGACACCATATTCCTGGTGAAAGGTTATTGTTCAATCAGTAGGCTGATGGCTCTGGTCAGTTGACAAATGTAATATTCGGAACTGACAAACAAGAGAAGAGATTTGCATATTGTATAAGATTTGAACATTGATGTTCCATGAATTCTTGTTGTCAAAAGCATCCTTAGTTTAATTCTTAGCAAAGCTTTATTATTTTGATGCATTTAAAACAAATAAAACAAGTGAAAAGCATCTGAATACTCTTTAAGATTGAATCTAAAAAGATAGGATTATTGGCATAAGCATACTGCATCCGTACTAGCAAATATGAAAGTATCTTGTTTGGTTTCTTCATTAGCAACCATATCTCTCGGGTTATGTTGGAACCTATGGTTTGTTGCCTACAAGGTTTGTCGTACCATGGCGGTACACCCAGTATGGGCGGTATGTATCGATTAAACAGGGGATCAGTATGAGGGTGCCTGCTAGTCTGTTAGTACAACGGATTGTACCGCATGTCGATATATCGATATGTACCATACCGATGGCCAGTCTGTCACAGACGTAGCTAATTTTGCTTAAGTCGTACGGCACCCTTGCGTGTCTATTCGCAAAAGGTCGGCCTCCCCGAAATCTCTTATGGTCCCTTAAGGACTTGCAAAAGAGAAGACGGGTTACATGAAGCGTTTAGCTCGGGATCCTACAAGTAGTCATTCAGCAAACACTTAATAGGCAATGCAAATTACAAGCTTAAACTTCACAAGCTCTAAACAGTCTCGCAACAAAGGGTCTAAGGTGGTACGTCACGGCCAAAAGTCTCCACAAATGCTCACATGATGCTGCTGCGGAACAAGACATCGAACCAGCACTAGAGACTATCCAAAGGCCTATCCAACCATGTGCCACCTGGGTAGCTCTTGGGTGTTGTGCTGGTTGACACTCCGCACTACTCTACGAAGCTAGAAAACCCCCAAAATGGCTGCTTGGATGGTCTGTTTTTGGACAGTTTTGCATGTGTAACAACTGCACAACTTGTGTTTACAAGCCTATCACGGCCACAAAAGTCAACCAAAATGGGTCCGCTAAGCTACTATAAGCCCTCTGCATGCTGTGCAAAGCATGAACAAAATCGAAAAACACCAAGATACATGAGCATTACGACGAACACCTTGTTTATAGGTTTGTCCATGACAGGTCGTACGCCGGTACGGACTGATGAGGCGAACCATGGTTTGCATGAATAAGTATATTATTGAATTCGAGAGATAAGCACCAAGATATTATTGAAGATGCTAGTGATCTGACATTGAGATGTCTAATATGCCTGTGACTTGGCTAAACACTAAACTAGGTATTATGCCTGGATACAATAATTTAGAAGTTTTCCTTGTGCTGATCAAATGAAGCCGGTCAAATTTGTTGATACAACTATGATTATATTGTCATGGCTGTTAAATTAACCATATCTGTGTTGTTTGCTTTATAAGTAAATGCTTTTGCTTGCTCAGTAATTTTTAGCTTGTGTTGCAGGTTCCTTGACAATGAGGACATTGCAAAAGTGCGGAAATGCTTTGCAGGGTTGTGGAGTTTGGATGATCCAGATGCTGTGAAGTCTGCTATAGAAAAGCCTGATTTGTTTGTTCTCAAACCCCAACGAGAAGGAGGAGGTTAATCTTTGAACCCAGTCTCTACTTGTCTTCCTATTTCTCCCACCTCCTGACAACTTGGTATTCTGTAAAACCACTTCCAGGAAACAACATTTATGGTGACAATGTAAGGGAAACATTGATTAGGTTGCAGCAGCAAGGGACTGAGGAACTTGCTGCGTACATTATGATGCAGAGAATATTTCCGACAGCTTCTCTTGCTTTTCTGGTCCGAGAAGGTGTTTGGCATCTGGATAATGCGATTTCGGAACTAGGAATTTATGGTGCCTATTTAAGGTATTTTAATGCTTAAACAACCTCCATGTTGATTGCTCTCGGATGCTGAATAACATGGAATTAATTCCAAATGACAGGAACAAAGATAAAGTGATCATGAACGATCAATGTGGCTATCTGATGCGGACAAAAGTTTCATCATCAAATGAAGGCGGGGTGGCAGCTGGATTTGCGGTTTTGGATAGTATCTACCTGACATAACGACACATGTTTATTAAGGTAATGACAAAACTAGGTTCTGTTGTATAATTTGCATGTTAATTTAAATAGTTGGGATTTTGTTTTGTGTATTGATGGAAACTGTTTACCAGTATTAATAGACATTAACATCTGGTACAATCTTCAAGAACTTGGATTTCCTTCCTTCACGTCAGCTCCTTGCATCGGCCATACACTTCTGAAAACCACATTTGAAAGAAATATATGATGATTAATGGTATGATGGTTACATAGTTGATCCCATCAACTGCTGCAGGTTAGCATCGGCAGGGCCTGGGAGGGAGTCATTAGTGATTCTTCAGGATGTAAAAGTACTCACCATGGTTTCTTGTCTTCTACAAATCACAGAGAAGCTGATTCTTATTCTTATGAGAAGGTACAGCTGCATGCACCCAATAAATTCTTCCAGACGCCACTGTAATGACTTGCGACCAGAAATTTTATTTTCAGAGCTGACTGCATGCTCATGTGCTATTTTATTCTCAGGGTTGACTTGAAAACCAAATGCTAACGTGAATAAATTGTTGTGTGCACACATCTGGGACACTATTATTCAAACAATCCAAGTCATGTTTGCCAAGCAGGTATACGGAAAGCATATGGATGATATGTGCTGCTTGATAGTGACTTATTTGCGATTGCAGCACTCACCTCTTCTAAAAGTATGTCCCGGTCGCATATAAACTTAACACAGAATAGATCTATCATATACAGCATATGAAACGATTATGCGTGATTGTGTAGTTCATGCGATTATATGCAATGGAAGATCACCATTTATACGATGTAATAGAAACGAGAGAGAGAGAGAGAGAGAGAGAGAGAGTAAAATGGGGATCTGTTAAAAAGTTGAAATATCACCTCTCTCTGACTCCACAATAAAGAAACCACTGGTACCCATCCCTTTATTGCCACAAGGACGTCACAGACACGACAAAGACAGTCAATTGTTGGTATCGTTTTGGGGACACCGAGAGTCTATAATGCTCGAAACTACGCCTAAAAGTTCCACATATAAGCTCTCAGCACGATATATGATTATATGATACAAGTAAAATCTAGTAAATTTGGATCCTACGGTGACGCAGAAAATAAGACGAAGATGAGCAAGTTGTTAGTGAGGGGATGGATACTTGGAAACACCATCAGAGTGCACGCAGATAACAGATGTAGATGATAAATGAATTACTAATGTAGAGCGTTCACCCCATAATTGCTCAAAGAAGCACCTTAAGCATATGCATGTTCCTTCTCCTTAAGCAAGTTCTTTTGGCAGAGTCATTTTAGACATCCTCCCTGATGAAGGTCATACCAAGTTTGCAACACTGCAGGGACATTGAAAGCTTTAGCAACTGGTGGGAAAGATTTCATCTGATAACAAATTTGAAGGCTCTCAAAGAAGAGTCATACCTAGGAAAGAGGTCTGATGACTGGCAGATGACATGCTCATGGAAGAATAATGAGATGCTTAAGATCATAATCTGTGACCTGCAAAACTGCTAGGGCATCATCATTAGAATGACATTCCCGTTCAGTTCCAAGGGTGACCACACTAAATAAAGGGGACAATCATATGAATCAAAAAGCAACTTACATACATGATTGATATACAAAAAAAAGGTTGCTCATCATCATTTTCGAGATAGGAAAAGCACAGACAAACTCCTGAAAGATGCCTACTACAAGACACTGAAATTAAAAAAAAAAAAAATGACCAAAAAATATATATAATACATTGCTTTCAGAGATCCAATTGATTCCCTTGTAGGATGGGCGGAACGAGATTCACAAGACTGTGTTGATATGGAGTGCTTTTAACAATGCAGTGGCCATTTGCTTGACTAAAACTTGACCTCCAGAACGCTGCCCATCTCTCCGTTCCTCAATCAGATTCTGGAGCTTTTGAGGTAGGTCATTCTCTACTATGAGTTGCTTTGGTCTAGGGTGATGTTCGTACACAGCCTGAGGAAGCAAATAAGATAGGACCAATGATTACTGTGATAAGGAGCAAACCAAGACAAATATCTAGTTTGAAGCCCTCTTAATTATTTGTTCACGGAGCCACCATTTGGCTAGTTCCTACTAAATTTTATTTTTCCACTCAAATCATGGCTTTTCCTGTTTTTCTTATACCCATTCTGGCTTCTCTCTTGAAGGCTCAGCTGTTTTATCCAAAACTCACCCAAATAGTTACAAGCACTTTTCTGGCCCAGCTAACAAAGATTACCTTTATCAGTTTCAGCAGATTAAGACGAGCAATAGCGTCTCGATGATCAAGTCTGGCGACTAGCAATGTTGTCAAACCATTGATGGCCATAGCTGTATTTATTCTGGATGATTTCCTGCATTTTCATTTGTGGATCGAAAGACAACAATCAGGAAAATGGTAAGAAAGTTGTGAGTTCAGGGAGATCAGATCAAAGATCAAGAATGAAAATAATCTTTTTGTTTCTTACGTAATTATCTTCCAGAAAGGCTCCAGTATGTGCACAAAATATTGTTCTGGACAGTTCTGGAAGAACTTAACCAATTTCTGGATCGCTTCCTTCTTCAGCAATGCTTGTTCTACTTTTCTCTGCTCATTATCATGTGCCAAGCAGACAGCAATTGAATCCAATGCTGTGCCAGACCAAGATTCATCCTCCAATAGGTTCAAGTACACATCCAATCCTCCATGAGCCCTCAACTGCTCTCTTGAGTTTCGAGATGCATGGGCCATATCACACAGCAGAGGCAATGCACATTGCTTGAGTGGCGAATCTGACATAATAAAATTCATCAAGTGTGGAATGATTCCATTTTCTGCTGCCTGTTCTTGTCTCCTCTTGTTTATCTTGCAGAGGTTGAAGAGTGCATTGAGGACCTTCAAGTAACAAAATACAAAGTTATTCTAGCCACAATTTGCACCAAAAGAGAATCATAAGTGCCACTTTAAGAACCTTAAAAACTTTTCCCCATTCAAACCCATATAGCAAATGAACAATGGATTGTGCATTGGGACACAAAAGATCAAGAGAAAAAAAAAATGATAACTACCAGAATAAAAGGAAGATATCTCAATTTTCAAAGTCCAAGTGCTTGCAGCCTCATGAGGAGTATATACAAAACATAGAAGTCATTCAGAGATAAAGATTGCAAGGATGATCTAATCCTTATTCACAATGGAGATTTAGATCAAATAATCATCATTAATGCAGGATTAAGAAAACATGCCACATCAAATCAGACCCTAGGTCAATATCATGTGATAAAGAAAGTAAACAATGTATTTGCATATATGAAGATCTGATGCTGCACTTCACTCTTCTATAGCATATGTTGTCTATGCTTGCAGAAGTTTGAAGGAAAGTTACAGCCTCGATTACAATCATGAACTCGAGAAACAAGCATAAGAGTGTCTGGTTTTGATGGATTCTAAATGCAAAACAATTTCACAGAAGCTAAAAGTAAAGAAGGAAAACAGTTGAATTTGTATGTGGTTTGGAAACTTGCAATAAATTACTTACTTCGCTATGTATTTGAGAGATAAGAGGTCCTTCACGGAGTTCGAGATTTGGAATCAGATACTTGATTGCATCAGCGCGCTGAAGACTTTCCAAACAATTTGGATCAGTTGACAAATGGTTGATACATTTTAAGATCTGCATTTTAAGATAGATAAATACCATCAGAAAATTGAATTAGTAACCTAAACAAGTAGAAGCTATAAACTCTAATTGAAGTTCCATGTGACCTTCAGAAGAATAGGAGGTTCCATTTTATTGAACATCTGGAGAAGGCGAGAAAGCAAGCTTGGGCTACACATGTAAGACTTCACTATAGTGTCAGCTTGTGAAAACTCTAACAGAAGATCTGCTACCTTCTCAAGATATTCCCTTGCAACATCAGCATTAGATGAAGACACCATCTGGGACAGCAATCCAGACGAAGTAGTGCTACCAGGTCTAGCATTTAACACGCCGGATCCAGATAAAACACCAGATGTTGCCTGTGATGCTAATCCAGATGTAGAAACTCCTTCATTAGAACTAGATGACCCCATTGTGGGTAAAACCTTCTTTGTTGTTTTATTTGAAAGCTTCATATTAGCGTCTGTATTACCAATTTCTCGTCCGTGTCTAGAGACCTCTGCAAAATAAATATAATATCATAAAAATGAACAGACTACACATTTATCAAGTGAAATAAGGTCCAGAAGAATATAAATCACAGTGCAGTATATATAGGAAGCACCAACTGGGGTTTCAAGACTAAAGTTGTCACAACCAGGCTTGATAGCATAATTGGTTGATTAACTTTATTGAGACTGAATCCCTAATCCCTAACTCAAAATACTTAAGCCTATGTTAGCAACAGTCCATCTATCAGACCCTTATAAGCTAATCTAAGTTTTAGCCCACTTCGACTAAAGTCTTACATCACTTAAGGGCTTGATGTCCTCATCAAGGAATAAACATAGGCCAAAATCATGTCTTAGTATAGTGCATGGCTCCACATCATGACATGCTCTCCAATTTTGTTCACAGGTAGTCTTTTACTACTCAACCTCTCACCGTGCCCCAGTAATGTAAATTCTAATACCAATTATCATGACCCGACCTGATTAGATAATTTGCCGATTAATTTCATTAAGAAGCTAAACCAATAATCCAAAATACTTGAGTCCAAGCTATGTCTGACTACTTCTGATGTGGGACTCCCAACATTTTCCAAATGTTGGAGTCCCAATTTCCAGGCTACTATCTTTCACAAATAAACCCAACAGTATAAACATATACATAACTCTTCATACAATTTACAATATATTGGAACATCAAAATCTTTATACCCAAAGCTAGATATAAACATTTCACAAATCAGTAGGTTTGCAATTTCGACATGTACTGCCTGGTATCGGCGGTACATACTGGTCCGTCAGGTTACCGGTACGTGGACCGCCCGCTACCGGGCGGTTCTGCCAATTTGACCGTCAACGGTCGATTGAAGAAGAAATCGACCGTCAGCGGTCGACTGAGGAGAAATCGACCGTCGGCGGTCGATTGAGAGAGAAATTGACCGTCGGCGGTCGATTAAGGAAGAAAAAGGGAAGAAGAAGAGGAAAAAAAGAAGAGAAGAAAGAATATCTCGTCCGCACACCGTTGCCGCCCGCGGGTAGCCCAACGCCCGTGGTATGCACAGTGCATATCACCCGGAGAAAGATCTAGGCGATGTCGCCCCTTTTCTTTTTCTAATTTTTTAATATTTTTTAATATTATATTATATAATATTATATTATATTTTAATATACCGGGTGATAGACACTGTGCATACCACCCGGTACCAGTACACACAATATGCCGGTACACTGGTACGGACAGGTAAGTCAAACCATTATAAAGTATAGAGATGTTAGCTAGTGATGAATGATCCAAATGTAGATACGTTCGGTTATGGTTTGTATCCTTCTTAAATGGGATCATGATGAGAACCATATGAACTGGAAGGCATAGATAGGTTAACAAAATAACCCGAACCAGTTGTACCAGAATTTAGAGTTTAAGCATAATGCATTCATAGTTTATCTGGAGAAATAAAATTTGTCTGTGACTCTGTGCTATAATAAATTTAAAAAAAGATCCATCAGCTTGCCACCAGACATTATGAAACAAATTTAGTTCATAATATATAAATCATTCTTAAACAGTTAATTAAGCCCGATCTCAATTTCAAATTTCATACGAAGATAACGTACAAGAATAAACAGATATATCATTGACACTAAACAGCCCAGAAAGAAAGATCTAAGAATATCTCCATAACTATCTTTAGGCTCGTACCCTTTTAAATAAAAAAATCAAATTAAGTGTTAAATGCATGCTCATTAAGAAGGAACTAGAACAATACCTGCAAACTCTGCCATCAGAAAATCAAGTTCACCATTTGTTCTTCTTTCAGTTGAAGCATGTAACAGCGGCAATATGCTTTCATGTCTTTCCAATCCAGAAAGATGATGAACATAATCAAGCTGTCCTGAGACATGTCGAGAAGGTGGTTCCTTCTCCAGCAAGCTCAAAAGAGGCCGAATTTGTTCATGTTGAGATATTAATTGGCTTGCACCACCAGAGTGGCCATTTGATGCAAATTCCATATGCTTTGGAGGCTTATCGGTAGAACTTCTACCAGCAGAATTTGTACCCCTTTGATGCCTAGGTAAGTCAATATCCACACGAGAAGGTTCATGATCCCACAAACTAAAATGTTCATTCTCCTTTGAAGCTTCCAACATAGCATGACTTAGATGATTCTTATCTCCTCCAAATAATTGCTTATCCAAATGGGTAGCATCTGTCCTCTGAGAATAAGCAGCTGGATTCTGCACTTGTTCTATTGCTCCAGATTGAAAAGGATGTTCAAGCCTAACCTTGGAAGCATCAATTTGACCCAAGTTGGAGACTGCTGATTCAAACTGCACAACAGAAGGACGATTAAGGGGTTCTAATGGACCAGATCTTGGTCTTGGAGCAGAACCATTAGGTGGAAGAGATACACCCCCACTACCAATGGAGGCTAGCCGAGTTGCCTCATTCAAGCTGTAAAGTGTGTTAACAAGCCTAAGAAGTATGCCGTTCTTTGCAGCAATGCGACAGAAGTCATTCCTTGGGGTCAACTGTTGAAGCTTAAAAACCTGCCAGATGCCATCTATGGCAAGATGAACCATTTCTCTGATAACACAGAAAATTAGCAGAGGTCATAAAAAAATACTCAGAAAACGCATCAGATAAAGGATGGTAACAACCTGTACTTTGCATAGTCAGCCTCAAAAAAGCCCACCAGAACAGGAATTCCTCGACACGCAATGAACATTTGCAATGTCAAAGTGCTAAAAGAACATGATACAAAGTTGGAAATAGCAGAAGGTAAATTGGTAAGGTAAACGATATATGAAATGACAGCCTAAACCTGGATTGACAAAGCTGCTCAAGAAAATAAGCTGCCTGCATACGGATTTCCCTAGGACGATCAGGCACAGCAAAGTTCATTACAACTGGAATCTGCATATACCAAATAAGAGATCAACTCCATAACTGGCACTAAAACATATCCACAATAAATAGAATTTTCAATATATAATCTTAGGAAGAAGTGACCTTACCAGGCCGACAAGACAGGAATTTTCTTGAAAACCAATATTATCTTTGATTATATGATTGATAACTTGAAGTACTGAGCATATAACCTGTGGAGGCCACCAAGATCAGTTCTTACCAAGAATGTAAATGGATTAAGTCATTCTAATGATGCTTTATGAATTTCTATCACGTAGCACACAGAAGTTACACATTGAAGTACAAAAGTCTAACAAAGTAGATGTGCAAGCAAACGTACACGGTTTTTAGGGACTTCAAGAAGTTCCATGAGTGGAAGGAAACCATGCTGAGACATGTAAACATGTTTCTGCTCAGGGCGCTGAGTGAAGAACATCATAAGCTTCTGACAGGCTGACAATAGCACATCTTCAGATGCTTCAGGCTTTAGCAAACCAACTATTTTGCTAAATTCGACAGACTACATAGAAGAGAAACAAAATAATCACCAAGGATAATAAAAAGATATATAGTTTAGTTAAAAAAGGAATATATACTTCATTTACACGGGGACAAAAATTGTGCAATCAAAGAAAAGTATTCAGTCCAAAGATAATGGGGTAGTAAAGCTTAATAGCTGGTAGCATGTACAAACTGCTGATTAATTAAAGCTAATTTCTGTCTAATAATCATATATTTCCTAAGCAGAATCAACAAGTGAAGGGGTAAAATTAACTAGCCGTGTGTTTTTATGTCCAACATATTTTGTTTGATTTTGAGAAAAACACAATGCTGCAAGTTCATACTTCTTTAGATTGATGGTAAAGTATTTTCCATGACATGCATGCTACCTTGTATGACCTTTTATGTGCATACCAACTTCAAGACACGAAACATTACCACATCATGGCATGGGGCCATGCCAATATCTTTTTGGAATAACATGATTCCATACTATATGTTGGCACCTACAGCATGGATCACCACAATGCATGCCGAAACCTCATTGGCATGCTAGATTCAACTTGTTGTTGACATGTTATCAACAAGCCATGCATTTTCAACAATGAGAGCATAGAAATCATATCAAGAAAAGCTCACAACTAGTATATGCTGAACTTCTGATCCTTATTGTTGAAATTTCTTATCACTAAAAATACCACTTCCATAGAATATAACTTCTCTACCATAAAATTCTATTTCTTACAGCAGAGGGTGCAAAAGACAACTGTAACTCATATGGCAAATAAGTAAATCAAAGACCAACGAGACTGAGAGATCAAAGTAAACAAAAAAGGCGGCAAAGAAAAATGGCATCACAAGCAATCTCAAAGACTCCAGAGAAATTTGAAAACCACAAAATAGGTGCTTTTAAGTCATGTCATTCTTTTTTTATCTAATAAAAAACTTTAAAGGTGCAATAACTGCTAAGTGCCTGGAACCTATAACTAAACCATCTACATTAACTAGAAGGTTTGACTCTAGAAACAGAATGAGCACCTGAATGGGAAAAATGTTATCTGCTGGCAGGTTATCACCGAAGACCTGAGAAAAATATAACGCAACAGCTAGTAATCAAATGCTTCCTTGTAAGAAAAAAGAGTATCTTTTCAGAAATCAAATTACGAATGTCAATAAGACTCTAAATGCTAATAATTAGTGCATATACACACAAAACGTACTGAACCATCAAAATCAATGCCATCTTCTTGCAGATTCATAACAAGTTGTAAAAGCTTCCCGCCGCTGTTCTGCGCTGGTTCCATTTGCTTCTGAGCCATTCTAGCTTTGAGCTTTTTTGCCAAGTCATTTTGCTGACCAGTTGCAGATGATGAAGCTTCAGCACCTTGATCTTTTTGTCTGTCTAGTGGCTGAAATAAATCATCCAAAGAAGCATCTTTTGGTGTGTCACTAAACCTACTAAGCTCATTAGCTCCATGAGTAATTGACTGCTTCACAACCTTTGAAATAGATTAATAGACAAATGAACAGGGTTAGCAACAAAATATTTGATTACATTTATAAAATAATAACACAAACTTGTGAAAACTTATAATGCCCAAAATAGGCCGTCCTGAAATTCAATGGGTTGAATGAAAGATTAATAAAAGATAAATCAAAACAAAAATAGCAAAGATGTGACAATGTTGTGCCTGCAACTTGGAACTATGTAGTCTAACCTTCTTCGATAAGCAACACTATTTTGACCAAGTTTAGTCATTTCTTCTGGGCTGTATGAAATGGATAGCACATATGTGAAACAGTACAAAGACTGCCCCCACCCAACAATCCGCTCCAACATAATTAAAAACCATTTAATTAAAACTTTAAGGGCTTATGTTTGTAAGCTCTCTTCGCCCAAACACAATCCCTCCATGTGTTGTTTTGCTTCTGTTATTGCTCATTAATGCTCGCCACTTGTCGTGTGCCACCGACAAGCATGCTTCCTCCTCTTCTTCTACCACCTCCTCTCCTTCCTCTTCCTCCTTCCTTTTGCTTCCTGCAGTGCCTCCTCTTCTTCCCTCCACCTTCTTGCTTCTCTTCCCCTTCCTCTTTTCCTACTTCCTCTTCAAGTCCCCGGTACCATGTGTCAGTACCAACCAGGTCACCGTACTTACCCAAAAAAGTGATCCTCAACTTAGACCAAAATGAGCATGCAAAAGATACCAAATCAATAGAAATAATACACAAAATGAAACCTCAAGGGAAAAGATGGCTTCAAAGATTTGTAACACCATTAAACAAAAGCCATTTGATAATATCAGAGAGGTTTACAGAAGAGATAACAAAATAACAGTAAAGAATTTAACATCTCACCTTCTGAAAATTATTTCTCCCAACTTTAGATCCAAAGGAAAACATGCTAGATTCATCAGGACTTGCACCTCCTTTGCCTTCTGGTGCTACTGGACTACCTAAATTTGCTTCTTTAGCAGGAGACTTCGAAGATGGCTTTTCATATATAACTAAAGTAGGATCTTTAGCAGAAGGCACATCTTCTGCTCCATCTTCAACACCGTTCCAGCAGGTATTCTGAACAAGACTAGAATTTTGATCCACATCAGAACCTTTAGGATGCATTGCATCAGTAGCAAAGTGCTCTTTCTTAGATTCTTCCTGGATCATGAAGAACAAATTATATCATTTTTTATGATGTTAGAAAACTTAGAAGTCATAACTCAATTTAAATTATCTCCTTAAAAGGTATGACTGCAAACTGAGAAGACCCTGATATTAGTTCAATTCTTTGGCTTTAATCCCTTGACAATACGTATAAATAAAAAAATCAAAAAATTGGAAAAAGGACATACCTGTTCAATATCAGATATAGCAATCTTAGTCTTCTCTGCTGATGGGCTTTCATTGCCATTATGATTATCCACATTTGAGTTGCCATCACCCAATTTAGCATCCTCCTCAATGTTCCTGAAATTTGTACAAGTTACTGGACAAATTTGTAAGTGGGTTTCCAGAGGATCAAAGGTCACTTGTTATTGCAGTTATAATGTGAAATAGTAGTGTAACTCAGTTATATAGTCTAATATTAAAGCATGCATCCAGAAAGCAGAAATCCAGCAACCTTTGCATATTTGAAAAGTTTTCTCAATGTTGGATGATCAAGTGCATTAGTCCAATTCTTGGACTTCCAGTCACAGCAATTACATAGTTTTGGCAGGGTCAAATAGAATCTTGAACTTTCAGCCAAAAATTTGAAAATAAAGATTACAAATTAGTAAAGAAATTTAAAACTTTCCAAAAGAAAACAAAGAATGTTTTGAAGAATAGGTGGTCTTTTGTTAAAAAAAATTTAATCCCCTAATTTTATGGTGAAACTTCACCAATTTCCACTGGTAAATGAGTGCACTGGATGCACACTGAAAAGAGGGTGCACGCCATACTGACATGGGTGTATGTTTAAGAATCCTGTAGGTAAAAATCGGTTACTAGGGTGTAAACGTTGCAGGGGCTAAATGTTGTTAAGTCAAAAATTGGCAATTTGTACAAATAAATGCTAAAAATAAGTAGGGAGATGAAAAACAAATTCCCCTTGTTTTCAATATTATGTCTAAGATATTGTTGAACTAAAAAAACCTTCAAAAGTTTGCCCACACCTAACATTATGGCATATAACTAAATTTGGCAGTGCATATACTTTAAACTAGTAAAAATTGTTCCCTAGACAATCCTTCGTCAAAAGCAAATTAACTAAAGAATGTCAACTGCAAAGCTTACAATTGCATATTAATGCTAAATTAATTAGTTTCGGTGATATAAAGTGGAAACCACTGGAACTGTTGGAGACAACAAAACAGATTGAGTATCCAGCCAATCAACGAGTCCAACACATTCCAGCCAAACCAGATGGATTTTAACAAAACTCGAAACTCGCTGCAGAAGCTTCTATATTCCGTATAGAATGGTGTGCTCAATGGTTGTAACAATAGAGTTAGTATTAATCAGTTCTGCTGGTTTATTTCCATTTAGGCCATCCAAATTTACATAAATGGAAATTGAGCTAATTAATAAATTCCAATCGGGAGTGTAGCCCATGAATTTTGACCTCTTACCAGTCTTGAACATACTATCAATGGAAATCTCAAAGAGAACTGGACAAAAACAGAAACTATTAGCAAGTCACTTAGTGGTCATTTAATTCACAAGCCAACCCACTTACCAATAACAAAGCTTCTCATTTAAACAAACAAGAAAACCAAAGCTTGTGGTAAGGAACTAAGAAACTAATTACTTATTAGAAGTTTAAGTTCTCAGATCACCTTATTGGGAAAATTTATAATAGAACTGATAGATTGCATTATTACCTTGTACTTCCACCTGTTTGTCGCAAAGATGAATGCAACGTTCGCCTTGAGTTTTGGATCCATGGATGCAATAGCAATGTTTTTGCATCTGGTCTCTGCATTGCGTCCTGAAAATGGTCTTTTAAGTAAGAAGCAGCACTGAAATGGTGTCAATAGTTTCTTTAATGCAACAATTTTATCTACCTTTTTGAAACATTGACGGAGAAAATCAGTAATGTCAGGTGAGAGACCCTCAGGTATGGGAGGTTGCACATCCTGAAAATTATATTAAATCATACATATATATGCATCATAACATTTTTTTCCAAAGAAGAACATAATAGACAAGTAACGATACATGTCAAAATGGAATAAGGAACAATATGTCCAAGTGCTATGTCAAGCATATGGCATAGTGTCTCGAGGATATCTGCAAAACATGCAAGTACACATTTGTCGCTAGGTATATAAGCTATACTGATGACTATCCACCTATAACAGCTTATCTAAGCCTGAAATATTAAGGATAAAGAGAACAGAAAAAGAAAGTACATTTACAAGGCTACAGGGAAACCTTATAGGCCATCCATTTCCTTGAGGATACATACATATCTATATCTAAATAATCGACTACAGCACAAAATTTTAATTATTCTTATCCCATTAGATGCATCATTATTATATTCTATGCATCACAATTCCAGTATGACAACAAACTTGATCAGTACTTGCAGCATTTGTTAGTACCACGATTTACTCATTTGGGATTACCATTATGAAGCACCTTTAACGTGAACATTATAAATAACAAGAGTTAATGCATAACTCTTCAAATCCTTGATGGGTTCCTGAAGTTCATTCTACAAGCTTGAAGCTTTTGGCTCGTGGTGTATAAGTGCACATGCATCAAAGATCATGTCTGCCAACAATTTAGTGCTGCCACTGCCCTATTTTTTATCTGAGTACCATTATGCTATTCATAAAGGCAGATGAGCATACTTAACCATATGTTATCCTACGGATCATTCCCATATCCAAAAATAAATATCTGCAAATAAATTTTGCTATAATGCATAGAAAATATTTAATTGTCTCATGGATTGCTAAAAATGCATGCATGGATCATAAGCAAAAGTAGGTGCATGATGGCGATTTGGTCCTAGATATCACTGATGTTTTATGCCTTCGAACAACCTAGAAATAATTGAATATCTCATATTAACAACAAAATTTGGCTAGCATACAACATTAGCCAACCTGTTTAAGGCCATATGAAAATAAGTATAGTGAGTAATTTATTAACCAGTTTAAGGAGTGTACAAACAGCATCTGTTTGTCAAAACCCTGTTTAAGTACCAAATTGCAAATGGATTTGACAGATTGGACCAAAAACTAGTAAAAAACTGGGGCCACAGAATTAAATGGTGATCTCCTATGAACATAGTAAGGCAGCCCGTGGCAGAAGCCTTCATCATCTGGTTAAAAGCGTTCTTTTGAGCCAAGGTCAGAAGACACTGAAAACTAGAATAATAGTATTCTAAAAGCATAACACATTTTATTCATTTATTGTCTTATTCTTAAATGATAGATAATATTCAGAAAGCCCATTCCAACTGAGCCCATCAAATAATAACTACCATCTGCAGGTTCTGATTGGACATTCTCATTCTAAAATAACATCAAAATGTATTTCCAGATTTCACAATAGTTGTTAGTATATGTGCACATTATATAATATCAAGCATTTACTTGATATCACAACATTTTGGAATATTAACAAAATCTTCATAAGCAACTATCAGTCATCGTTGCCAACAGGTCTGACAGTCATTGTTGGGTTGATGACCAATCACCTATATTTGCTACTTGTTGGAAGGCTTTGCTATAAGCAACTATTAGTCTGCTTGAATTTAATATTAATAATATAAAACGATAAAAGTCGATATGAAAATAATTTCAGACAAATCAATGAACTTGAAGTTGCTAAATTACTAAGTATTAAGTTGAAAGAAAGTTCCAGCTAGGCAGCATGACATAGAATATGACTTCGAGTACTAGTTATGCCGAACAGGGGAGGCTATAAATATACAGAAAGGAAGGGAGTGGAAACAATACCGAGTACAGTGACGTTTAATCGAAATCAACCATTTCATTAGTCCATTAGGTTTCAGACCGACATGTTCTATTAAATATAAAGTTGCTTAGAGTTTCTTAGTGGTGTTCTGATTTTTCTTTCCTTGTTTCCCCTGCAATGTGTCACCTTCAGAAATTCTGCCCAAATGCTTTTCAACACAGCTGTCTAAGTTTACGATTCTTCAATTCTGTAATATTTTTCAAACAATGATCACCAGTGGTACACTCTTAAAACGGGGATATTACCTTTGCCATGCCAGTACATGGCTCAAAACCTATGTTTTAGTCAAAACTCATCAACCATGTTAGGACTAGGAACTCTTGTATCAGTAAATTGAATTAGTAGTAGTAACTGGAAGGATGACAATAAATAAGCATGTGGAGGGCCACAAGACACACATATGGTCCATAAAATATATCACGGAATAATTAATAACAAAAGGATTGAACGCTAGCTAGTCATACCTGAACAATCCGATAAAGTGCAGGCATTGGTTGCAGATCATAATACGGTGGAACACATGTGAGCAATTCAATGACAGTGCAACCAACACTCCAGATGTCAGATGCAGCACAAACGCCAGACATTTCAATAACCTGAAACAAGTATAGTTTTGTCATCCTTTCAAAATATGGCAATTAAAGTAGAATGAGATGAATTTAATAAAGTACAAAGTAGCTTACAAGAAATTGCATTGAGAAAACACAATCAAACACACTGCAATTTTATTGAAAAAAGGACTTAGGGGTAGGAGATGCAGAATGGATCATCCCTTTTTATTTTTTACTTCTCGGGGTAGGAGATGCAGAATGGATCATCCCTTTTTATTTTTTACTTCTCAGGTTAGTATTTATTTCTTTCCTTTTCTGTTAGAACAAGACTTGCTTTTTGACATGAATGTGTAGTAAGACTAAGAAGGATACTCAGGTTTAGATTTTATTGAAAAATCTAAGGCTTAGATTTTCTATCTTTTGGTGTTTTCCAATAGAAAATTGATGTGAATAATATGGCAACTAAAATGAGAAAACAATGCAAGATATGTATACAAATTCACATAAGAGCAATATGCACAAATGTAAAGACACCCATTTTATAAAATGCATATACACATCTTATGAGAATAGAAGTATGCCTGAACATTATGAATTATGGTACAAGACTAGCTGTTAAGAAAAGAACTGGTAAGAGACTGCAGCGATCACCAGGCTGGGTAAAGCTGAGCCGAGTTTTATAGCCAGGTTCTGACCACATATGTGGTCAGGCTGATGGAGAAAGTTTAGAAGAGGATATTGAAAACCTTCCTGTAGAGGTTGGGCAATTTAAAACCTAGATCCAGAGTATAAAATGGATAAAAAAAGGGTGCCTCAATGCATGAGGCTCACCACCGATACAAGATCTGGGGAGGGCCAACATGTGCAGAGGCTCCCCACCGATACAAGATCTGGGGAGGGCCAACATGTGCAGAGTATGTTGCAGGCGTATCTTCAGTTTTAATATGGTTCTGAATTCCTTGGTGGATAGACAAGATTACAACATGAATTCACAATAGTGAAAAATCATGAAGTTTCCCCACTTACTTCGTCTTGCCTTCTTTGCATGTTTACTCTTTGATTACCATTTGAATATCAGCATTCACTGACCACCTGCCACAACTACTACACCCGCTATACTCTCGCTCCTTATTCTCCTGTCAGTTAATTACCGTTCCTTGTTATCCTTCTATCCCCATACTTTGCATTCCACCTATACTGTAAGTTCTGACCACTAATGGAGACTTTGATTTGTCGTATCAAAGAAAATAAGTTGCCCTTGTTCGTTAAGCACACAAGGTAACACTCCTACAGCAAATGTAATAGGTCGCATGGAGAAACCCACTTTTGTCAATAATTCTCTTGGACAACCACTTGGTACCCATTATTAGAGAGATGTTTGAAATTGAATAGGCAGCCATTATTTAAAAATAGTGCAATAACTCCATAGAACATTCTTGACTATGTATTTGCTTGACTGGAGAACAGTGAAAATGGGTGAGAAAAACATAGCAAACCATGTGAAAAAAAGAACCATACCATTTTTTCAGCAATTTCGGTTTTCTTCAATTAGCATTCCAGTTTTGGTTTATACAAGTAAAATTCACTGTCAGTCTAAAAGCATGTCAAAGTTAGAGAGTCTCTATTACAAAGGTTAATGTTGATTTACTGTCTTGGACAAGTATAATCATAAAAATGCTATAGTGTGCTTCTATCTGTCATCTGACTGTATGTCCACTTACCTTGTCTTCAGAACTTCAAATTGTAACGTTAACAAAATAATCTATGATAAAGAAAATCCATGGGTAATATTAAATACCCTGGGTAACTACACCAAAATCCCAGTAACATTGTATAATAGGTTACCTCAGGGGCCATCCAGTATGGTGTTCCAACCACCGAATGTGTATTAACATCTGCCTCAGTGAGCTTTGTTGCAACTCCAAAATCAGCAAGTTTAACAAGACCCTATAGATAATTCCCACACACATCAAAGCAATGAAAAGAACACTAAAACTGAGCATATGCATCAAGATCAAGCAAAATATGTCGAAAAGCATCCATCAGCCACCTTGAGAGTGCCTAATTTTAAAAAGTTTATTTCATAACATAATCCTGAGGAAATAAATCTTTGGCAAGAACAAATCAAAATTAATTATTTATCATTCTTCCGACAACATACATCAACAAGGAGCATAAGAACCTCCATCAGCTTCTACAAGTATACATGTTCATGATGCATGTGCTGACAGATACATAAAGACAGGTGTGAAGTTTATGTATAGCCTTGCAGTAAATAACTGTAGTACAAAGGGAAGCATGGTCAAAAAATAGGTAAAATATCATCATTGAAAAGATCAAAAGACTTATTTGATGATGGGAGAACATCCTCCTAGCAATGTATCATCCAATTGTAGCAGAAGAATTGACCACCCAACAATGAAAGAGAGAAATGAGAGAATTTACTAATAAACTACAATAAATTTATTATTTATAATATTGAAATGAACAATACCAAGACATGGACTCTAGGGATTACACAATAGGTAATAAATATAATAAACTAAAATAACCTACAAAAGAAAGTTATCTTTTTTTTCAATATCTCAAAATGCTACAAAATTTTATCTAAAGATACATTCAGAACTTTCTAAACATGAATCCTGATGACTTGCTAATAAAGCAAAACTAATGCATCTTAAAATATGAATCAACTCAAAGTAAAATGGCAACTAAAAATATAAACCGACATATATAAAAAAAAAACAGTACAAAAAATGATTGAAAGTTCCTTATCTAGGGGCTAGGACAAATCAAGGTGGGACCCTAATGAGTGATGGATTAGGGTTGAGACCATGGTGAAGGGTTGAGACCATGCTACAGGGTCACTTCCTCAAACTAATTTTCACCTTCACATGCTGAGAAAGGCTATGAGTTTTAAGATAAATTTTGTCATTTCAATCTTGAGGATTTGAACCCTAATAAAACGAAATTGATGATCCTATGAAATTGATTTAAAACTTAGTCATGTAAATCTTTAGGATTTGAACCCTACCAAAGAGAATTTGACTGATCTCTATGAAAGTGATCTTCTAGACATCTAAAAATGTGACACAAAATATTCTGTTTGCTGGATTTGATTCTCCCACTCACTGGAGCTGAAATCACAGATCAAACAAAAGAATCAAGCTCTGATTTTGTGTAAAACTTGTGGTTTTGATGCTTCTCTATTTGGCCTATTTAATGGCATTGTTTTCAGCTGTCGAACAAGCACTGGTGGAGTGCAGAAGAGGTCAGATCGTTGCTGGTCTAAGGCTAGCTATGCATTGCAGGTTGAACTTACAGCATGCTGTTGAGATGTCTGTGAAGTAATATGGGAATTGTTGTTCACTTCCAAGAATCACTTTAGAGATGGACAAGAAAGAGGATTAAGTGCTTAAGTTGCTGACTGTGGTTCAGAGACATCAAAAAATCAGTCATCATGATGATTTTCTCTCAAATTGTTGGATTTATTGTAGTGGGAACTCAAGAACTGTCGTCACCACACCCTATGTAAAGAATGGCATCATACCTAGGTGATGTTCTGCAACTTGCACATCTGCCAGAAGGGTAAATAGACTTTGCAAGAGTCAAGGGAACATAGATTCAGTAATGGGCACTGACATGAAAGCTTCTGCTACAACGAACAAGATATTGGTGAAATACCAATCACATGATGTTCATCAATGTTGATCATCATCCCCAGTCTGACAAATTTTCTTCTACATAAGGTGAGGTATTAGTGTACTAAGCAGCCAAAGGCATCGTTGCAGAAGAAGGGATGGTGCTAAAAAAGAATTACTTGGGGGTAATGGCACAGCAAAAGGTGGCTAGGGGTAACGACACAGCAAAAGGTGGCTGTGTGTTGTCAAAGCAAATGAAACCCAGTAGATGCTTGTAGTTGTTGTGCGCGCTTCAGTGAAGTTCCGCCTAGGCACTCACCTTAACCCAGGCGCCAGACGCCTCTAGCGAGCACCTGACTGAAAGAATGCAACCGAACCAGACTATTAAGTTTGGTTTGTTGAACAGTAGTAAATTGGTTCGATTGAACCAACTACGCTACATAATGTTACTATACTTGCAAACCCAAACCACACCAACCCCCCCCCCCCCTCCTCCCCCACAACCTTGAGCCGTAAACCCTAGCGTAGCCGCTGCCTCCACTGTCGACGCTTCCTCTGTCACCGACGAACGAGTCTGAAGGTCTAGCTTTTGTGCGTAATTCCCTTTGCCAACATGGTAAGCAGCTCATTCCACCATTAAGGGAGAGGACCGTAGCTTCCTCCGCCACCAACGGACATATCCGAAGCTTCCTTCGCCCACGATGTCACCATTTGCAGCTTCTGGCGCCATCATTGTCGACATCCAAAGCTTTCTCTGTCACTACTATTGTCGTCCGCAGCTTCCTCCGGCGTCACCGTTGTCGTCCGAAGCTTTCTCCACCAATGTTGTCATCCAATATAGATTAATTAACTAGAGTTATCCAGGTCACCTGCACCTTTTGTTATTTTTAGAATTTTGTTTGTATCTTTAAGATCTTTGTTTCATGTTTGCAAACATGATGTTTAATAATAACTTACTAAAATTGTTTCGGGCTAAATGAAATAAGCTTCTTTCTGCCCTTGGTCTTGTTAGGAAACCTCAGCAAGTGCATCACATACGCAGCGGAAATAAAAACAAAAAACGATTTCCCACGCAGATCAAATCGTCATGCAAAAGATTTGGTCACTAGAAAAACTGCAAAATCCGAAAAACTACGATGTGTGAGAGATTGATTTTACCTACGGAGATCGTACATCCCTGTATTCCAAATCCGGATGAAGAAGATGAAGGAGGTCAAGCGTCCTCCTCTCTAGCAGTATCCACACGATGGATCTCTGTAGCGAAACTCCTCCAATCTGATCTTCCAACTCTTACTCAGTGGGAGGGAGGAGAATAGGAGGTGGTGGCTAAAGCTACAACTAATCAACCATGAGTCTCGCCTCCTATTTATAGAGAGCCACCAAAACACTAGGGCTCTTGCCTTAGTGGGCATTGGATCTCCATCCAATAACCCACTAACTTTGCATTATTGGATCTCTATCCAATAATCTCATTATGCCTACAATTGGACCTTAATCAAGGAGCCCATCAGCATAGGATCTCATCTAATGAGAATAAGGGTTAATTGGATCTTCATCCAATCCTCTATTCGTTGAAGCATTCACCATATGTGTGTGACCTTCTAGGCCCGATATTGAGCTGGCCGTGAGTCACTTCCATCAAAACTCCTTATGATATAATGAATTATTATCCTCATAATAATTTACTCGACTCATCGACTATGGACGTACTAGGCCACTACGCCATAGTCCCCAGACGGTACAGGGGGGATCAAATCCATCGGACATGTCTGTCCACAATTACCATGTATCTATAATCCTTCATCCAAATAATATCCCATAGACCTTATATTGGACATGGTACTGTCAGGTCACATACGGAATCAGTTTGTCTTGCTTTATTCGGATTCTACCGGAAAACTCCTTCTCTCTCAATCTGAATGACCCTGGTCAGGGATTTGTCTAAGCAAGCACATATGGGATATTCCTCTCGTGATACCGAGTGTGGATGATCCTCTATTGACACTCAATTGCCTTCGTAAGGTTGACTACTAATCCCGATAACCAGCTGTACCAGATCTGGAACTTTCTAAACCTGTAAGTCTGGCATCAAAGAAAGGAGTACTCATACAAGGCATCATTGGTGTCTCAAATCTAAGGACCAGATACACAATTGGGACTATGGAATCGCTATCTGACATTAGGTATCATTAACCATACAGCATTCCATAAGCGGATCAATCAGTGAACTCATTCTCTAATGAGCACCTGTACTATATCCTTAGTGTCTCCACACAAGTGGCTATGAGACCAGCCGCCTCCATCATATGGATGGGCATATAGTACACCGATCTATCCGGTTATCTCAATGTCCCTCTTGAGTAACCTATGACCAGGATTATTTAGGATCTGTGTTTAAAGGTGAATCGATCTCATTATCGTGATCTCATCACGATCCAATTCCCATTGCACAGAACCAAGGACATCACAATATATATGTAACAAATAATATAATGTGAGATATGTCAATATTAATCATAAGCAAAAAGATCACACAGCGTGTCACACGTGCCATCACTCACGTGATTGGCTTGCAGGGCACCTTTAACCAGCAGGTCTATCCCTTTCTTGTAGACAACAATCATATGTAAATGTCATTCTTGTCACGTGTGATCTTATTCAAGGATTTTATAAATGTTATTGCATCAACAAAAGTATGCATTAAGTTGAAAGAAAAAAAAAAGGGGAATATTAAGAAGAGAGAGAGACAAAAGAGCTCCAGCCAATTAATCTATTTCTTCCCCGTTGTTGTCGTCCAAAATAGATTAATTGACTGAAGCTTTCTCCAGTCAATTTAAAGTCGTATTTTTATTCATATAATCATATTTATCAATTGCAATCATTCCGGTTCGTACCGACATACTGAGCTCAGCTCGATACAATATGGTACCCGGTACCGTGCGATATATAAAGGACATACCGCTCAATATAATATAATATAATATTATATAAGTTAAAAAAAAGGGGCGATGTCGCCTCATTCCTTTTCCCCACGCAGGGAGACGTTTCTTCTCCCCGTACAATCGCCCGTAGGCGATGGATTGAGTGAAGAAATCTCCAGGTTCTCCTCTTCTTCTCCCTCTTCTTCTTTCTCCCTCCCTCGTTGATATCGCTCAAAATCGACCGACGACAGTTGAAATCGACTGTTACCGCCCAACAGCGGCCGTCGACAGTCGAAATCAAATGTTACTAGTCGATTTCGCGTGGTAACGGGCGGAAACAACCGCTACCTAGCGGTACTGCCCAGTAACGAGCAATCCGTGAACCGGTCAGCTGGCGAACAAGTACGTACCACCCGGTACGGGCGGTATCGCCCAATATTGAAAACCTTGATCAATTGTATTATATACTTTTTATCAAGGTTTGCAATACTATTTCATACCGCTCAGTACGCTTGGTACGTAACGGTCCAATAGAGGACCGGTACGCTCAATACAGCTCAGTACCTTAGTGTATCATGTGTCGATACACTTGGTATAGCTCAGTCAACTCGGTACGTACCAGACCGACAACTGACTGATACGCTGGTATGGTACGAGATTGCGAACCTTGTTTTTTATATTTTAATATTTCATAACGCCTCGAGTATTTTAGGACCTTGGCGCCTAGTGCTTATTAAACCACTGCATATAAGAACGATTGTAAGTCTGCAACATCTTCATGTATTTAAGGATGATGGAGGAAAAAATGAAAGATCTTGCGAGAGGATCAGAGATCATAGGACTTTTTTTAGTACACCAAAGTGTACATAGAACCAAAGATATTGTACTGCCCAAACCGTATGGTATGGAAGGTATATACTAGTCCAGGCATGGGCTGAATGGCGAACCACCGTCGTTTTGAGCGGACCAATTAAAATAATAAAAAATAAAAAATTTGGTGGACTCTGTCCAACTCAACGTAGAAAAAAGAAAAAAATAACTTAGGGGTCGCGAACATGAGCCCTCTTCTCACATACGATGTTGTTGCCCCTGCCATTACGTCATAATTGTCGCTTCACCATTGTCGTTGTCACTTCGACGTTGTTGCTGTCGCCGCTGCTTCCTAGGTACGCTATCGTTGCTTCTTCTCCTCTTCTTCCTTCTTCCTTCTTCCTCCTTTGTTCCTCCACTGCCCCTTTTTTTTTGTCACTGAAACGTCAATACACATTGGCGTACCATGTTCAATACACTAGCACTAATCGGTACATACTAGTCCGACAGATCAATGAGATGGGTCTGATACCCAAAACAATGAACCTTGCATAGAAAAGAACCACAAGGATTCTCCACATTTTTCTCAAAAGAATCATATTCCAAATGTTGCTTAGAACTGCTCTTATGCATGTTCACCCATATTGTTACCCATATTTTCAAAATGCAAAAAGTGAGAAGATTGTAAATGAAATGCTTCAAGAAAGAACCATTTGATTCAACATAAGTATACATTATTCTCATTTACTCTTGGTTAGCAAAAAAGAATGGTATCTGATCAATGTACATTGACTACTGAGCGTTGAATTATTACTATAAAAGAATTATTCAATCCCAATGGTTAACGAACTACTTATTAACTAATAGGTGCCAAATATTTTCCAAACTTAATCTTTGTTTACCTATGCCAAATCAAGGTCCACAAGCTCATGCTTGAATAGCTTGTCTAATCCAATCTCGAAAGTAATTAAAATTTTAATTTATACATAAGACTTGAATACCTAAAGCAAGTATGACAATGATGATGCCAATGCATGAATCTCTTAACGAAAGAACCAATGTTTCTTTAAGCCTCAAAGCCTTACTATCACCCTTCTTTAACAATTTCTTCCACATACTCCTTCCAGGCCAACCGTCTACCTCCCTTCTCCTTCTTTAATATTTTGATAACTATGAAGGTAAGATAACATGCCCATCATGGTATGAGCTCAGTAGTCAATTAGATTATGATTTCAAGAAAGGATCCAACTCTGGCAGTTATGCGCCAATATAGTTACACAAAACTATGCACGCTCACATACACATTTACAGAACAGGTGAAAATTCCTTATTATGTAGTAGAATTGAATTTAACTATTATGCTCAAACTAACAAGAATTAAAAATTATTGCAACAAAAGGCGGGTAGAAGAAACATAGAGATGCAATAAACAACCAAAATAGGTGATGAATAATCACCATCAAAATAAAACCTCAAATGAAAGGGATCAAGTTCTCTTAAAAACCTAGATACTGATGAGAACTCAAGTTAGTTGTCAATCTGAAAGGAACAAAAATATTTAAAAATTACCTCTTTGGTAGTCAAGATATTTGCACCCTTGATATCACGATGAATTACACCTTGTTCATGCAAATAGACTAAACCCTCCAAAACCTGCTTACAGTTCAATACAAACGCAGCATTAGGCTCATTACAGTTGAGCAAAACAATTTATAAATCTCACACAAACCTGAGCGATGTAAACAGCTACCAATGATTCAGGGAATGGTCCAAATTTATTGGGCTTGATAATGTTGGCTAGGGAACCATTTTCCACATACCTATATAACCTCCACTAAGTAAATGAGAACATGAATGTGATTTATAAAAAAAAAACTCTAATATTTGCACTAGATGGGTGGAAGAAGAGGCTCATAGGTAATTACTCAAGAATGATGTGCAGATGAGTCTTTGTCTTGATAGACCCGAGATACTTCACAATGTTTTTGTGGTTGAGATTCTGCCAGCAAAACACATATAATATCAATATGAATCATTGGTATCTAGATTGTCTACCAGGAAAAAAAAACCCCTAGACTTTAGACTTCATATGACAGAAAAGAGAAACTTGCATTTCTCAATCTAACTTTGTAACAGATAACAATCTACTTGCATGTACAACTTGCTGAGATAACCAGTAACCAGCACGTTCTTCTGCAATTAGTGTTCTCTGATGAATCAATGAATAAGTGGAATTGGTGAGAAACCAGTACTTCCGCAAATTCTGATCTGAATGTTAAATATTTGCTAGTTATTGGTGCAAACAAAGCTATGCTAATTTGTGCCACAGGATAGAACATGCCGCAACATGCCCTAGCAGGATACAAATCAAGCTGAGTTGGGATTGAGATAGCAAGACAATTTTGCAAATGAGATTTAGGAATAAAACCATTTTTGCAGAAATGCAGGAATAAAACCATTTTTGCAGAAATACTTCTAACTAAAAATATGGATCCTTAAATATATCAATGGTGGCAAAAAATCCATGTAACTAACCCAAATAGGTGGAATGACCACAAAAGATCCACGTAGCTAACCTCAAATGGTTGGGACTTTTTACAGCCTTGTTATTGTTGTTTCATGGAGAAATTCATTGAAATTTTATGACATGATATCAAGTGAATGTTTAAATTACCCGGCAGTAGAAAATATAGTGTTACCTTTAGGAGATCAATTTCTTGCTGGATTTTGAAATATGATCACACCCAAGGAGTTCATGGAGAAGCAAAAGAAAGAAACTATTAGACAAACCCAAGCAGTGAGCACATTCAATGAAAACCTGTAGATAACATTGTGCATGGTTTTCACATTATAAGCACAACAATATACAAGCATATGTGCAGTAAACATGTCATAATCTAGGGAATGAACCACTATAAACTATTGGTACAAGTCAATGGAATCAATACCTAACAGTGTTTACAAAAATAGTACAGAACTAGCATCATATGCTTATGCAGAAAATCCATAAAGCATCGCAATCCATAAACAAATACAATCAAGCTAGAAGTTAACTTTGTCTTGATTTAAATTAAGTTTTCAAAACATACATTAAATGGTTTTGACCCAACGAATTTTGAATAAATTTACCCCTAATCTCCAAATGATTCACCTCTTCTCTCACTAGAACCATTACGCGTAGGTTTATTTAGTTCCCAAAGTAATCATGCCTTGTATGCTTAACACAAGAAGCACGGATGTAGACATGGGACACGGACATGACATAACATGGACACGACGACACACCATTTTCAAAAAAATTAGGCTAAGGACATGGCAAGGGCACATGTATTTTTTAATATATACTTAAGTTAGATTAACATGAGTTTTAAGGTATTTATACTTAAATTTTATAAACTCAGCAATCTGAACAAATAAATATTATTATACAAGTTGAACCAATTAAAATCAACTAAATGTAAGTGATAGAATGATTATCAGCTGACGTGCTCAACTCGGTCCTTAGCTGCATGTGTAGGGGTCCACAAATAGTTGAGAAGGTGGTTTGGGTGTCCACTAAGGGACCGATCTGTAGGAAGACCAATGTTGGGCAGTGGGCAGTTCTTTTAAAAGGCGCCATTCAACATTCTGACACCCGGCATGGTTGGTACTAGATGATACCACCTGGATCATTGAGAAAGAGAGAGAAAATGAGAGGAGGAAACAACAACATGTACAAGGAGAGAGGAGCAGATGATGTGCAGCAGTAGGAGGGAAGGAGAAGGCAGCGACAACATGAATCAGGTGTAGGAGACAGCAACGGTGCAGAAGAGGAGGAGAAGAAACGGAAGGCGACTAAGGAGTGTGAAAAAAGAGAAGAAAAAAGAAGAAGCACTAAACAGATTACGAACTACAAAAATAGAAAGGACGAACAACAACCGTACCAGACTTTACACTTGGTATCAATCAACTTATCACCCAGAAGCCTGGTACAGTGAGCTTAGCAAGTGGGTGCTCAATTTAAAAGTAGACTGGTCAAAGTTGCTTCATTCATGGTTGTTAAGTACAAATCCAAACTCTGTTGGTCATTTATCTAACTTGAGATATAGGTTTGATTATGGAAAATTCCAAACTATATAGGTCACTTATTCTAACTTGAGATACAGGTTTAATTAAATATGCAAGGTCTCTAACTATATAGGTTCAAATATTGAATTTTGGAATAATCGATAGCTTAAAAGAGCATAAAAATTTATACTATTCTTATGTGTTCCTTTTTCAATTTTCGCTTCCACTAACAGAATTTCTTAAGTTTACAAATTTCTTTTTAATAAAGACATACAAATTAATAAAGTTATAAGGAGTTAACTTTTAGCAGCTATGATGTCCTAAATCATAATAACAAATCTTGAATAACAGATCTGAAAAAACTTATTCAAAACTTTGTTCTCTTCTTCTACATAAATATTGCTTTGGGCATCAAGATTTGCACAAATTCATCCTCATCTTCAACTTACAAACCTTAAACTAGTTTTACCATGAAAATTTACAGATGTTGAGAGTTAAGGAGAAAAGAAACTAGTAGGGAGAAGAGTTGCAATGTGAATTCAGAGGAAAAGAGAAAGAACTAGAAAATTAGGAGGCAAAATGAAGGTGTGGAATCAAAGAGGTCAACAAAAAGGAAAAGAGCAGTGAAGGCTATAGGATACGATCCCCTCTTACAATGGAACAATGAATAGCCTAAACCACTGTTACTGCCACCTCCATTATAATGGATGTCAAATTTCCACATGTATCAAATCTCTTATCGTTTGGAACATATATTTACATGTAAATAATATCTTTGGGGTTAATGTGAAAGCTATTTTTTCTTGAATTTACCTGTTTCAGTCCTTTCCTGATGCAACAATGCTGAAACATTTTGTAATCAACCAAGTGAAAGTCAATCATAAAACAATTTCATACTTTATCATACCCCATATTTTCCACTTATATTTATTTGTTTCAAACACCAAGCCGCTGGGAAAAACATCTAGACCTATTACAATGTCATTGGCTATCACGATGGGATCATCACACTTTGAATCACAGTTACCCATATCCCCTTCATTCATTTAACAGCAAGTAACAAGTCTCACATATTGCAAATCTAAACACAATCATTAACAAGTAACAACACATATTGCAAATCTAAACACAATCAAGAAAAGAAGACTCATAAAAAATGTGCTACAAGGCAACAAAAAGTTACATGTAGGAATGGTAGACAACTTACAACTGAATAGATGATAGCAAACAAAAGCCTGAAAAATGATTGGTAAATTTTCCATGCCTATTGATGTAGTAATATAAACCTCTAAATCAATTGATTTAATCTAAAAACCTATGGACAATACAATGCTTAGTCGACAGAGGTAGGCATCATTCAAAGGCAAAACTCCCCTTATTGAGATTCTAGTTGAAAATTTTGATATTCGATCTGACAATCAAATAGAAGAAAGGGAACAAAAAACCGAAAAGACATTGGTAGATGACATCCATGATTTGAGGACTGTAGCAAGGGAAGTATCTAGACAATTGAATTGATCTAGAAATCTATGGACGATACAATGGTTAGTCAATGGAGGTAGGCACTATTTAAAGGCAAAACTTCCCTTGTTAGGGTTTTAATTGAAAAGTTTGATATTCCAACTTAATACAACTTTACCTGACAATCAAGTAGTTGAAAGTGAATGAAAGACTGAAAATAAGTTGGTGGCTGACAACCATGACTCGAAAATGTAGAAATGGAAGCAACTAAAACAAAAGAAAATAACCTAGAAATCTTATATGAGCAATACAATGAAGTTACAATTGAAAAGTTTGGTATTCCGCTCAAATACTCAGCTTAGGCAACCAAGAAATCACAATAAACGTAAGAAACCGCACCATAATGATATTGAGATCCTCTTGTGGGATATTCTCCAACGAGACCTGCTTAATCGCCACAAAGTCTCCATTCTCCAAGTCCAGACCCTTGTACACCCGTCCATACGCCCCCTTCCCGATTTCATCCCCGAGCATCTGAAATCCAACAATAACGCGAATCCCGACGCGCCCAAGGATAAGAAAAAATGGAGGAACGAAATTCCGCCAAAATGGATGACAAGACTCACGTATTTGTTGTCGAGCGTCTTCGATTTGTGGAAATGAGCCGCGGCCGCCTGCCGAGACATCTTCGTTGGCGGCCAAGACCGTCGCGAACCCTAGAACCGGCCTCCCGACGAGGTTAGCAGCAGTAAGAACGCGGAGATCCGCGAATTCCCCGCGCCAAGGAGGAGATACTACTAGGGATGACCTGCATTGACGGAACCCTCTCCGTCGGCCACCGGCGGGGAGAATCGAAGGGCGAAGTGGCTAGGGTTGTTCTTGGGGAATTCAAGCCCTCGGCGAGGCTCACATCCCCCCAGCGTTCCAGAAGGAAGGGAGGAGGGAGGATGGCGGAATCGAGCTCGCGACGGGATCGAAGGGGGTGGGACGGGGGAGGAGGACGGGGCGACGAATGGAGTTATTTAAAGGCACGGGGTTTGGAGAGGGCGAGTTGCTGTCGGCGGAGAGGGGAGGGGGGGGTTATGACGGCGCGATGCCATGTAGATGTAGAGGAATGCTGGAATCCGTAACGGAGCACGACGGTCTCCGTGCTCCGCCTACTTGTCGCCAGTTATTGCCGATCGCAGGTACTTGCGACCATGCGACGTTTGGATGACGATTTCCTACGTGTTACATATTACATTCCTGGTTTGTGTCCGCCACGGTTGACATGACCACCCGTCCCATACCCCTCCCACCGATCCAACCACACCTATTGTTACCTCGAATTTTAATGGTCCTTGAACCGGACCCCATGATTAGGTACTGCTTTGACAAGAATAGTTTCCCAGACAATTGCACTCATATTCATACCTTCATTTTTAGTGGCCCATGCTGTGGGCCACAAGTGAAACAAAAAACAAATTACTGCTCGAGTACCCAAACTTCTACCTTGGAGCTTCAGTGGCCCCCTCTGTGGTTCCCGCGGTCGGAGTGGCTCCCACGTCTCATCTTATCCCCTTTTTTTTCTCAATCGATGAGATTTGATATATGCATTTTCGTATCTAAGTTTGTATACATACATTAACAAAATTAAGTAATTTCGCGATGATAAATATTATTGTTAATATAAATATTTTCTTAACCTAATTAAAATTTGTATTATGTATGGTATCATAACAAGTCATAATTCAAAGGATTAAGTATAGATTTTTTCAACTTTTCCATTCTTATATTTTTAAAAGTTACATTAACATTTTTATATTTATGAAAATAGAACATTTGATCTTATTTCTTCTCATTCAATTTACTACCAAAAATATTATAGGATTTACTACTAAATATGTGCTAACTTCCTCTCATTTCAATTTATTACTTAGTATCTACGGTATTTATATCAATAAAATCTATGACATAAGTAAAAAATGAAATTAAATATTTCATCTTCATAAAATTAACTCTAAGTTAAACTATAAATAACCTGAATTCACCGATGCTATTTTGCTATTCTTAATTGACAATGCATTGGGTTTTTGAGATTACTATACATGAATTAAATTATTATTATTATTATTATTATATCCAATAGAGTTCGGAATAGGTTGGTTAATTATAAAATTAATTATGTACGATAATAAAAATAATGTACACAGTTACTCTCTCTCTCTCTCTCCCATACAAATGCATGTAAAAATAAAATCTCAAACATAATGGCTTAGTACAACCATATGACTGTGAATAACTACAAATGCTCTCTCATCATCATAACGAGTCCATATTCTAACGTGGAAGGTATCATTAAACACATTATTACAAGGACAAGAGCGCTATCATAACACATCCACACCTTCTTGAAACCTTGCTTTCAATCATATAATGCCAACAGTGTTCCTTCTTTCCAATACCTTCCGATCCCAAATCTTATATATAAAGCCAGTGAATCTATTTTTTCTGAAAAAATTATAAGACGTAGGTATCATGATCCAACCAATGGGATATTTAATTCATCAACTTAATAAATACAAAATATTAACTCGTCCACTTATTTTTTTCCCACTTAGACCTCTCATAATGTCGTTAAATGTTCCGTGGAATAACTAACTATTAACTTTATATTTAGCTTTTGCTTTTAAATTCTCATCCTTTTATGTAGAGTTTGATTAGATTGTAGGTTTAGTCTTTTGATTTGAACCCTTTCTTTATTGGTTCGTTTTGATTTAAAGTTTCAATTAATCGGTTTCAAGTATTTATTGGATTGTTTAATGTAGTGTTTTGAGGGTTAATGATGGGGTTTAATTGATAACCTAAAAGCTAACGATTGAGGCTTATAGTAAAGTTCATCATTAGTCAAAAACTCTTTTACATAAAGTTCAAACCCGTATAACAAATGTCATCCATTAACTTATTCTCTCTCATGATTTATAACATTTTCAAATTTTAAAATTTTACTTAGTGTTGATATTTTATTTTCATTTCTCAAAAGAGATCCTATTATCCCTCCATGAGTAAAATTCAAAAAATAAAAGAATTCCACCTTCGTATAACTTTCTTCTGTGATAGAAAGAATTTTATATGTTTTTATTGAGATTTTGACTTACATCATAACTATACCATAAATAATTCAAACTGAAAATACTTCATATCTATACTAACGACTTTTGACATATATTCATCTAAGAAGATTTATCAATCTTATTGATAGAATCTCCTAGGATTCTATCATGAATAAAGATAAAATAAATAAAATAAATAATCTTCGAGGAGGGTTTTGTCTATTGGTTAAAACAAAAAATTTTCATTGATTACTTGATAATAATCAACTCCAACTAATTCGATTAGGTTCACTTAGACTCATAATTGATTCCGATCGAACACATTTAATGTGACTTGAATGAATTATGAACAGATGTACACTTAATATGACTTGAATGAATTATGAATAGATGTACTCGATCCTATTAAGCTCCTATGACTTAAGATCGATTGATCAGTTGAAATATATAAGGCTTATATATATATATATATTACAACTGATCAATCAATCTTAAGGACCAATGAGGTTCTCACAATGAATATGTTTATATATATATATAGAGAGTCTGCAGACCTGCAGCTTTCCCTGTTACTATCATCTATTGTTATGCCATAATGTGGATCTTATTCCAGCCAGTGGGAATGGGGTCAGTTTTGCTTGACGTCCACAAGCGAGTAGATGTTATGATGAAAGATAATAATGATGAGGAGCTGTGGATTTGTGTTGATAATTGAGATCCTTTCTCTGCATGTCTTGTCTGCCAACATCTGGAAATGCTTAAAAAAATTTCAAAACTATGATGGAGATGTAATGAAGTGTTTATATATATATATAGAAATATATTATCTTGCTATCGATCGTAATTATCTTTCTCAGCTAAGTTAGCTCACATCCTCAAGTCTTATATAATTAATTTATATAACTAGGGAATGTCTCTCCTTTATCAAATGAATTAAAATAACAATGATAAAAAAAATTTAAAGTCCAATAAGTAAGATGACAGAAAGAAAAATCAACGAAATACAATAATGAAAGGATGTTTTACCTTTTATCCAATAAAAAAGGAGAATATCAGAAAAATAGAGAGAGGGGCACCAATGAAAGAGAATAGAGAAGACAAAGAAACAATTATGTTTTCCTTTAAAAAGTACTCTAAGAAAATACATAAAAGAACAATTATGTTCAAGGATATTTTAGCTGATCAAGGATGATCCAATTAACCTACGAATCAAAGATTATTATGCTAGTACTCCTCTTCATCGTATAGAACACAACCATATGTGTCATAGATTCCATTTCACAGGCAAGACAACGTATATAGATCTTCACATTTCTTGATCTCGAGGAATGTCTACAGGAAAATTCCATCCTCTACACAGCAAGTATTCACTCCTCAGAGAAGAGAGAATTCTTATGCTCTTACCATCCAAAGCTCGTACAGGTGATACAATGTGGTTGTGTCCCAAGCACTGTTGCTCTTATCATTTTAATTGCTTCAATGCACGAAACATTGGTCAATATAAAATCTAAAACAGATTACTATATATATATAATTATGATGTCGTTCAGATTGTACAACAAAAATAAAAAATAAAAAAAATAATGTTCACAATGGCATCCCAATAATTTATTCAGATCGTAAAGAAGTAATTAAAATGATATGTTGAGCTCATTTTCTATCGTTTAATATTACATTTGAAGTAAATATAAAAAAAAAAATGAAAAAAATCTCTATCGGTGGGCCCTCTGTCTCTCTCCTCCGGCCCCCACAAGACCCGTGCATTATTGTTGCCCCAATTCTTTCCTTCCTCTCTCTCTCTGTCGCTGTCTCTCTCTCTTTCCCGACCACCTATTCTTTCGTTCTCCTACCTTGAACACAATCATCTATTTCTCCTCCTTTTCTTCCTCAACACCCAAACAAAATCCAAGAAAACAAAAAGCAAGCAGCCATCTTTATAGAGAAGAGCGGAGCAAAGGCAGGCACCATGCTCCTTCCCCACCTCATCTCCTTCCTCCTCATCTCCCTCCTCCGCCTCTCCACCGCGGCGGCACCGAGCGCCTACGAGGTGCTGCGCTCCCACGGCCTCCCCATGGGCCTGCTGCCCAAGGGGGTGAGGGAGTTCGAGGTGGACGGCGGCGGCCGATTCCGGGCACGGCTCGACGCGCCCTGCACCGCCAAGTTCGAGAGCGAGGTCCGCTACAACGCCACCCTCGCCGGCACCATCTCCCCCGGCCAGATCGCGGCCCTCTCCGGCGTCTCCGCCCAGGACCTATTCCTCTGGTTCCCCGTCCTCGCCATCCGCCTCGACGACAACGCCTCCGGCATCATCCACTTCGACGTCGGGGTCGTCGACAAGCGCCTCCCCCTCTCCCTCTTCGAGTTCCCTCCCGACTGCACCCCCCTCTCTTCTTCCCCTCAGGTAAGCTTTCTCCTGTGCCTTCATCATCAACGGCACTTCCTATGCAAGTCACTAACTTGAGTCAATTGTGCAAACTCCAGTACAAACTCGATCAAGATGTCGACGGAAAGGCTGCTACTTGAGATGGAAGATTGCGTCAGATCTGCTATCTTCCTGAGTCAATGAAATGATGGTAGGAGAAACAAATGTAACGAAGTAGGGGGAGATGAGGACCCTGTTCTTCTTCTTCTTCTTCTTCTCCTTCCTGCTACTGCTACCACCTTTGTGTTGTTTGCTCTGTAAGTAATGCTGCGAGTCTTGTATAACATTTTGTCTGTACCTAATATAAACAGTCGTTCCATCTTTTTTGCCTCTGAGCCTTCATATCATAAATAAAATATTTTCCTTAACATCAGAAAAAAAATAGTCTGCAAAACTCAGATTAGTTTGATTCACTAATTAAATCACTAATTGAAATTTTAATTAATTAATAATTGTTAGAGGTATGCCAACTTTCTAATATGAATAATTTTATTAAACTTATAGGCAAATCAATTGATTCATTAAATTAATCAATAATCCAGTGATCCAAGACCTGATCAGATTGATACACAATGCAATGGTTATGAGAGATAAACCAAGAAAATTTAGAAAATTATTGGCAATATTGAAATAGGTAACTGCTAGTGGATTGCAGGGAGCATTAGCATCAGATTTTGGGAGTCGTGAGATGTGGTGGTCTGCTGACATAATTGTCAAAGATGTAGCAGGGCAGAGAAGCAGTTGACACACATTTCCATGAAGAGGTGGGAGTACTTTGCCAAGGAACTATTGGATGAGCTGCATCTTTTTGTAGGAATGTGATAGGGTGTATGTGGAGTTGGAGTTGAAAGTGATCATAGCATGTAGCTTTTCTGAGGGCATCTTTGCAGGTCTGACAAGAGTATCCGAAGTGAATCCTAAGAATGCCTCTAACATGAGCTGCAAACTTGGTGAACACATTGGCTGAAAGCAGTGGTTGCTACACACCTTATGCCAAGATGAGAATAGAATTCTATGTAGGGAATTCTAAGTACACACCTTATTGTTACATTACCAATATTTATATCATCCGATAACATACAATAACAACAACAACAAAGCAATAGAGTTTCTATTACTATTAGGTAGGAACGATTTAATCTGACATGCACAAAATTCATGAGATAAGATATCAATTCCTCCCCCTTTAAAGATGTCCTTGAATGCAGACACCTAGTTGAATAAAAAAATTCCTCCAATTAGGGGACATGAAGCTATTAATATGTGCCCCCTAAAATATTTCACTTGGGGTTTTGAGGAAAAAAGAATAAGAAAAAGAAGTGGATAGATTAGAGGGATGGGGTTGGGGATGAGAATTAATTTTTTGAAATTTCAATTGTTGGATGTGAGTCCATTAATCCTCCTCCAGGCAAAAAGAAGAGCTCCTCGTTTTGATGCAATTTACTGGAATGTTAAAATAAAACCTCATGCACAGAGAATCGGCATTTGGTGATGGCTAACTGGTTTATCTTTTAGGATGAGAACATTGATAGGCCATAAAAAAATCTCTTAATTTTCTTTTAAATGAGGAAACTATCATATAACAAATGCTTGAACTGAGTGTAACAAGCTTGTGAAGGAGAACTCACAGTGCAAGAGAGTTGGTCATCTTGATGGTTCTGATGTCTGATACCTTGAAGCTAACTTTTTACCCAGCTAAATCCAGCAACTTGATAAAATGAACTTTCATCTCATCACTGACTTGATCCCTTCAGAGTGTTGCTAGGACATATTTGTTATATGCACAAGTGTATTCCTGGATGTTCCAGGCCAACCACCAACAATTAAGTTGTTGCCAGCCATGGCCATGCAATCAATGGCTACACCCTGCAAGGTACCAATTGGAACTTTGGAAGATTGTGATGCTTTCTTCTATATGGGGGACCAACCGGTTACAGAACCCATGCTAACGAAAGCAACAAAGAAGATTAGCCTACAAAACTGGAATCAAGAAACAATGCAACAGTTAGCACGTCCTATATCTTTCAACAAAGAACTTAATAAGGTAAGAAAAAGTCAAACAGTGGCTATGAAGGTACCTGTTGTGCCATAATATGTGCCAAGTGAATTGACTTATTGAGGCAGATGAATTAGCTGGAAGAACAAGTAGCGGCATCTGGGGGTTTCGAGTTGTTTCATTGACAATAACATCTTATCAAATCTGTGGTTTGGTAGTTCCAGCCAACCAAGTGCATGTGCTAGTACAGGAGTACTGGCTGTGTGCATTATCCTGATGAAGAACCCGACACCAACTTGGATTCCGCAGCTTTGGAGGAGTGAAGTTGCATAACAGGTGCAAAATTATGGCATCTATGGCCCTTTATCTGGAAACCACTTGCTTAAAAACAAGCAACGTCTCATCTTGATAGGTTTTCACCTAAGAAATGGAAAATATAAACTCAAAAATTTTCAGTAATGAGATCTGGTGGTCAATGAAAATCACAAAGGTCTTTTCTCATAGTGGAAACTGATATCTGATTCAATGATCTAATTTTAAATTCACAGTAAAGGGCTATAATCAAATTAAATGTAAAATTTCACCAAGGTAAAATTTGAATCTTTAGAACAATTCAGTGAACAGCAGAGTTAAAAATCTAATCACATACCTTTTCTTTTGTGATGATGAAGGTAACCTTACAGCAGCAGGTTACGGTCTTAACCTCATGTTTCTGATGCTGTTGAGTTGAATAACTTGTAGCATAAAGTTTGCAGTACTTCGGGACTGTAACTTTAACCCATATGAATCCAGCATTTTCCTTGACAACATAAATTTCCATCTCATTAGCCGACTTGATATTTTCCTAGTTTTGCTATTGCAATGGCAGTTCTTTTATGCACAAGAGGACTTTGGATACTCCAAGTAATCACCGACAAGCAAGTTGTTGCCAGCCATGGCCATTTAATTGCTGAAAAAAAGGTCTGCATCCAGCAAGTTCCCATCGGAACTTTGGAAGATTGTGATCCAGATGTTTCCAGAATGTAAGCTAACTAACTAAAGCAAACAAGAAGGTTACCCTATTATTGAACTCCACCGTTGTCTTGCTATACATAACAATCGTGTATCTTAAACTCCATCGGTTAGCTCTGGAACTCTGATAATATTTGATATCTTCGCCCTTATTCAAAAATTGGGACCTTTGCTCATGATTTCTCTAAACCCCTTTATTTTGACAACCACGGCCATATTCCTATGCTAGAGCAAGTGATAATCACTACCATAGTATAACCATTAGTATTTTTTGTTTTGGTTGACAATAAGCTGTCTTTGGTTACAGGACATATATATGCCTAAATGGAACATTAGGATTGGATATGATGCACTACTAATATCTGCTTCTATCTGTATTTGCAAGAGTAAGTTGCACCAGAGTATAAATCTTTGAAGAGCATCAAAAAGTCACTTGTTTTACCAATTTTGATATTTAGATTGTTTTTAAGAGTATAGGAAATGACAGTCCAATAAGTAACAAATAAATAGTATAATCCACGTCTCAGTCTATGTTATGATGCACAAGATTCACCAAAATTTCTTAATAGCACAAAGCTTACATTGAAACCCAGTCTCATTCAGTTGTTGTATCACCTCATAACTAAAATGAAAACTCTGATTTAGGTTTGTCAGTTTCTGCTAGTTCACAGGCATTTCTCAGTCCGCATATTACAGTCTACTCCACTAGAGGGGCCATGAGGGAGATGAAATTGAAAGATTACATAAAGCAATTCAGAACATGAAATGTATAATAACAAGGAGACACCTTTTTAAAGAGCTGTGATAATAATTATCTTGCTAGTTCTGTTACCCTCTTTCTTTATTGGCTGACCTTAAAGTAAACGACAGTTGATTATCTGAACTAGAAAAAGGTGCAGCATCACATACATGAGAATATTACTGAATTATGCATTTCTTTTTCTTGATGGACTGATTAGAATTTTGAATTTTAATATAGAAGACATCATGATATGAACTGATTTACACAAGATTATGACTTTGCCTAACCAGACATGGAAGGTCTACCAATATGATAAGATTCTCAATTGAGTATTCATATCAGTTGGCTACACTCTAAATTATGCTCAAGGAGAACACTTACAGATTGACTTTGCCCATGTCATGTTTCTTAGAAGGCAGAAAATGTTGTCATGGAATGGGTAGCACTACAGCAAAACTAACAATCCCCAGAGACCACTGTATAGCAACTGAAGTCCATTGTGCAACAACATCCCCTAATATCTGATACTTTTGCACCTGCCTTAGTGTCTCCCACAAAAACAGCTGTTCATTAGTTCCCCACTTAGATTGTCTGATATCAATTTTGATGGCTCTGTGTAATTGCAGTCACTGGGAGATGCTCTGACAGCTGCTCATGTACCACTCAATATGAAATTACTTGGCTAACTTGAGATCCCCAGGTCACACATCCTCAAAGAAATAAACAAATGGCTGCCAGCTTGTTGGAATTTAATCAAGAAGCAGGATAAAAAATTTAAAGATCTAGAGGTACCTCTCTAGTCTCTGCAACCAACACTTCATTCGGGTCTGATGAAAAAAGTCAACTTCACAATCATGTTGCAAAACAGAGCTTCAGTTTTAGGCACTCTAGTACTTTACATAGTACAATGATCAACTTTAGAAGTTCTCGTATGCTAATTCCAAGCAATATTTAGATGATTCTTCTTATGGCCCTCCTTTATTTGCTTTATTATGCAATCATCATAATTCAAGATAAATAACAATCGTTTTTTCAGATACAAAAAAATATAAAAAAAAGAAGGCCTTTGTTGTCAAATTAATAAAATGATTCCACTGAGACTACATTATCATCTTCATCTCATTTTGCCGCATATAACATTTCAATTGACTGGTTAGATCTGATATAATCCCAACGTCACAAATGGTTCCTCACCTGAAAACCCACACAACAAGTTGCTGTTGATTGTATTAATAGAACCAGAATAAGAGCACATTTATGAAACCACAGCTAAGCACTGGCAGTCCAAAGTATCATTCTCCTCGCCTTATAGACCAATCATCACCATGTTCTAGGACTAATCAGAAAAGAAGGCAATAAACTGATCCATCCTACAGTTGATGCATGTCAGCACTTAATTCTGAAATCTACAGGCTCTCCACCATATGTCAATCCAGCTAAAGCCATGTTTATTGAAATTTCAATACCTTATTATTGCTCTAATTCCAACAGTGTCTTACCATTGTTCTCTTTCCACACATGTACTATATTGAGTGTGCAGTTTCCCATATACTTCTCTTCCAGCCTAAAGAGCTCCTCTCTGCCATCTCGATGTTGGCATTAGTCCTCCAAGCTCCAAGCAATGCCAAAAGCAGGTCCAGGATAAGGCTCCACTGACATGCTCTGAAATATCTCGTGTGCTTTTTTAAGCTTCCATGCCTGTCCAAGCATACGCCTGAGATGCAAGAACAGTAGTTATCCTCCTCTCCAAAACCATATTCACGAACCTCGTGGCGAACCCTGCATGGTTACAGGCACTCAGCAAGCTGACAATCCGAGGATCTAAGTCGCTCACCTCCTTTCGCATCTGTCGAAGAAGATATTGCGCCACGTTCGGGACGCGAGCCTCTTAATGGTGTGTGAGAATGCATTGGTGAGGACGTGCTCATTCCACCAGATCCAGATCCACGCTCCCTAAGTGAGCCAAGGCAGAGACGACGTGAACCGTGCAAGTGCTTCGTTAAGCTTCCCGCACCGGGAGAACCCAGTGATCATAGCGGTCCACGGGGCCAGGCTCTTGTCAGGCATTTTGTCGAACAGTTCCCAGCGGCAAAGACGACATTGGCCTTGCAAGACTCGATCACCACAAGCGTCCGATCCAGTCCGGCATCTGATCGGCCCTAGCGGAGGGAAATCCTCGGTGGCGGCAACCAGGACGACCAAGGCGTTGTACGAGATGATGTTACGGCGGGGCCTGGTGTTGAAAAGCCGCCGGGCGGACGGGAGTGCAAGTGCCAAGGCATGCGCCGGCGCTGAGGAGGGCATTGAAGGAGACGAGGTCCATCCACTACGAAGATGTCAAGGAACGTGGGAGATGGTGAGAGAGCCACATTTGCCGTAACACCTACGAGGGTTGATGACGGGAAGGACGCCGATGCGGGAGACCGGGAGGCCGGGCGCGGGTTTAGGGGGGCATGTAATATGGTGGGGAGCATATAATATGGTATGATGCACTCGCAGCTTGCGGTAAGGAACATCAAATCGGTACTTACCATTGGCTGAAAGCTTGCTTACCAATCTTGAAGCAATGTAGAATTACGAGAACACGCTATTAGAAACGCGCTCGAGCTCACTGTACCATCTCCAATAAAGGGTTCTATGAATGTTACTTGGTTCCCTTCGTGCTCAAGGCGAGAAAAAGGGCGTATTCTCTCTCGCTTCCTTGGTCGAAGTTGTCTCGAGCCATCTCGGTCTTGGTTTATGAGGTAATCAGTTCGATGTCTGCTTGGTTTCTCTTTACTCGTATGGATCTGTTTCTTCTGAGGATTCGTTTCTCGTTCCTTTTGGCGATTTCTGCTAGAAATCCAAGCTTTTGGTGATGTTATGTTAGATCTTCTCGGTTTAGCTCTTGATTCGGCAGCTATGTCATAGTTTTGTTTAATAACTGAATTTGGTTGAAAGATTTGACCTTGGTTTTGCAATCAAATTCGTAAACCAAATGTTTTCTTTTAGTGATTGCCTTTTCATTCCATCGCATGTCGGTTGATTTTGTTCATCAGATGTGACATGTTCTCCGTTATCTTTGGTTTTTTTGTGCTAATGCGTCTGATCGGATTGTGGTTATTAAACTTGCCTTTTTTGTGGGAGATATCATAGTAAAAATAAGTTCATTTGTGTAAGATGAGCCATTAGTTAATTTTCTCATCTTGATATTGTGTTTTAAGTTTGCCAATGTAATTTGTTCTTTTCTTTTGGATAATTATGCAGCTCGAAGGAGAAGCCCACTCTTGGGTATGTTGACCTGCATCCCTTCGTTTATCATAATTTGCTTTTAATTTTGTGAATATGTTGCGTGATCTCATTATTTAAAATCAGAGTATGATTTCATTTTAATGGGTGCCTCGTAGCATGCTCATTAGTTAATTGTTTGTGTTACATGATTATGGGGTTATCTGCTCTTGGGAATGATCAGATGCGGCGGTAGGCCCTGAAGGCATACAAAACTGATATTGGAAAATTTTTAACTGGTAGAAAGTACACAAACACATAGACATACATATATATATGTATGTATCTAAAAAAACATGCTGTACCACAATTGAATAGTTGTTTTTTGAGTAATTAATTGTACGTGCGCTGACCTTGGGAATGATCAGATGCTGCACTGGTCCATTGAGGCATACAAACTTGATTTTGGAAAGATTTAGATAGGTTTAAGTTATTTATACAAGGTTTTAAATTTTGAATTGTACCGCCTATATCGGATGTTCCGCTCGAATATAGCGCCGAATCAAACGATATGAGGCCGTTTCTGGTTGTAACAGTCGAAATTTCAACCATTACTGTTCGAAACAGGTCAGTAATGATCGATTTCAATCGTGACCGCCTGTTATTAGGCGGTATCAACCTTGTTGTGGCCAGGGAAGAAGAAGCGTCAAGGGAGAAGGAAGAAGAAGGAGAAGGTGTTCGATGAGGAGGGAGAAGGAGAATCGGGAGAACCTTGACGCGAAGCCTTTTCTCGATTTTGATTCAGTGCCGCCCTCCTTCGACGATTCTGATCCAGGAGGTAATGGCGAGGTGGCGGCTAGAGCAGCGGAAGAAGCGGTCTCCTTCATCGCCTCGTCTACGACTTCTTCGTTGCGTTTTTTGTCGAATGCTGGAGACGTTTGTGGCCTTCGACATCTTCACTGCCTTCTTCGCCTAATGTCGTAGATGAGGCGACGAGGAGAAGAGAAGGCGACATCGTCAATGCAATATATGCCTCCTTATTAGATTTTTTATTAATTTTATATTTTTATATGTTACTTTATATATATATATATATTGTTTGGTACACCTTGGCATACCGCTCAGTATATGCCCGTAGCATACCGTACCGAGCAAAGCTCGATACACTTGTACGATACAAAATTTCAATCCCTATATATATATATACGCATATATAATAATAATAATAATAATAATAATATTCTTAGTAAGGGTTTAAAATGTATTTACCTTGCAAGAAAGAATTTTTTTTATAAATTTTGTGTCATCCTTCCTAGAAGTTCTCTTAAAAAATTGTGCTAATTGAAACTTTGAAAACTTGCTTCTTACTGTTACCTGACCTATTACTTCATTTGACATTTGTGATTGAGAAGTTATGTCACAATTTTGGCTTTAGGCACCAGGGTGAATGCCCAAGTTCCCTACAAGTGGCTTCCCTATGCATATCAAGATAGAATTTTTTTTTGGATGATACAGCAACTAGTTAAGATGACAGCTACTTGGACAGCAATGTTGGATAAAAATCCATATGGTGGAACACATATCAAATTGCTAATTTGAGTGTTACACTTTTTGTACTTAAGAAGGCAATAGTAATATCTTCACACATTTGTGACTATTATTATTTAGGATACATTTTCGTGAACTTTTATGTTTGTTTCTATGGGATTGATTCAGTATATTTTTTGACTCCATATTCGTAATGATTATCACATATCTAGAAGGCTTTGTATCTACTGCAACTATTATTATTGAATAATGCAATGCAATTTAGGCTAATGATTATTTTGGCAATGCAGTGGCACGCGGATAAAGACCCGCAAACGGAATATAACTGCTCCTTTGGACCCTGCAGCTTTTGCAGATGCAGTGGTCCAAATATATCTGGAGAATGCTGGTGATTTGGTATGTTTATATTGAATAGTTAGGTGAAGATAGCAAGCTACCTTGTTTCTGTTTAACATTATGCGATGTGAACTGAAAAATTTTTACTTTGATGCTAAAGGTAAAGAATGTAGACAAAGAACTTAATTTCTTGTCAAACTGAACTCTGTAGCTAGAGAGCATTTGTGTCGAGGCTGTAGAAAAGTGGTGGTTGTTAAGACTGTAAATAATGATCATTGTTATAAATAATAAAGATGGCTGGAGTTGATTATTCTTGCCTGATGAAGAAGGCTTAGGCACTACTTAGCACTATACATGTTTGTGAAGCTTGTCAGTTTGAGATCTGATTCGATTGAATCTAGCAGTTGGATTGCTGCTGTATGCACAAAAATTAATAGAAAAATAATTGCCACAATTTATGAATAAAATATTGTAAGTCCAAAGTGCTAAGTGTTGGGAAACCTACAGCGGGTGCATCACATGCGTAGCGGAAATCAAAACAAAAATCGGTTTCCCACGCAGATCAAATCGTCGTGCAAAAGATTGGGGTCGCGAGAAAAACGCAAAAACCGAAAAACCACGATGTGTGAGAGATCGATTTTACCTACGGAGATCGTATATCCCTGTATTCCAGATTTGGATAGAGAAGATGAAGGAAATCAAGCGTCCTCCTCTCTAGCGGTATCTACACAATGGATCTTTGCAGCGAAACTCCTCAAATATGATCTTACAACTCTTGCTCAAAGGGAGGGAGGAGAATAGGAGGTGGTGGCTAAAGTTGCAGCCTATCAATCAAGAGTCTCCCCTCCTATTTATAGAGAGCCACCAAAAAATCCTAGGGCTCCTGCCTTAGTGGGTATTAGATCTTCATCCAATTGCCCACTAACCTTGCATTATTGGATCTCTATCCAATAATCTCCTTAGGCCTCTAATTGGACCTTAATCAAGGAGCCCATCAGCATAGGGTCTCATCTAATGAGAATAGGGGCTAATTGGATCTTCATCCAATCCTCTATTCGCTGAAGCATCCATCATATGTGTGTGACCCTCTAGGCCCGATACCGAGCTGGCCGTGAGTTACTCCCATCACAACTCCTTATGATATAGTGAATTATTATCTCCATAATAATTCACTCGACTCATTGACTATGGACGTATTAGGCCACTACGCCATAGTCCCCAAACGGTACAGGGGGATCAAATCCATCGGACCTGTCTGTCCACAGTTATCATATATCTATAATCCCTTATCCAACTAATATTCCAGAGACCGTATATTGGATATGGTACTGTCAGGTCACATACGAAATCAGTTTGTCTTGCTATATTCGGATTCTATCGGAGAACTCATTCTCTCTCAATCCAAATGACCCTGGCCAGGGATTTGTCTAAGCAAGCACATATGGGATATTCATCTAGTGATACCGAGAGTGGATGATCCTCTATTGACACTCAATTGCCTTCGTAAGGTTGGCTACCAATCTCGATAACCAACTGTACCAGATCTGGAGCTTTCCAAACCTATAAGTCTGGAGTCAAAGAAAGGAGTACTCATACAAGGCATCCTTGATGTCTCAAATCCAAGGACCAAATACACAACCGGGACTATGGAATCGCTGTCTGACATTAGGTATCATTAACCATACAACATTCCATAAGTGGATCAATCAATGAACTCATTCTCCAATGAGCACCTGTACTATATCCTTAGTGTCTCTATACAAGTGGCTATGAGACCAGCCGCCTCTATCATATGGACGGGTATATAGTACACTGGTCTGTTCGGTTATCTCGATGTCCCTCTCAAGTAACCTTTGATCGGAATTATTTAGGATCTGTGTTTAAAGATGAATCGATCTCATTATCGTGATCTTATCACGATCCGATTCCCATTGCACAAAACCAAGGACATCACAATATATATGCTACATATAATATAATGTGAGAATATACCAATATTAATCATAAGTAAAAAGATTACGCAGTGTGTCACTCGTGCCATCACTCGCGTGATTGACTTGCAGGGCACCTGTAACTAGCACTAAGAAGGATGGAGTGAGAACTTTATTGTAACAAGGGCAAACTGCTTATCGAATAATAACAGCTTGTAGTATTTGATAATATAAATGGCGGAATTAGAGAGATATATTAGTAGAAAGGAGGCAATGCCTGCAGTGAAGCTAAACAATATCTATTCGACAAAACTCCTCTAGCATTCATGACCCACTTAATAACTCAGGATCATACTGTTGTTAACTTTGAATAGGAATTCACCTGGGACTCCAAAGAGGAATTTACTAATGCCAATGGACATTGCAGATCAACATGGATCAATCATTTTAATCTGGAGCTTCTTTTTATCTCGACATGACCTGTGTAAAATTTTCTTCTGACAGGAACTTGTTGCAAAGAACGTTGAATCTTCCGATCTTAACTTCTCAAGATACGGTGACACCTTTTTCGAGGTAATTTTATGATAATTTTCCGTGTGACTGTGAGCAATAAATGACTTTTTTCTTCTGTGCTAATCCAGTTCTGTGTTTTGCCTATCTGTCTTCTTGATTGTGTTCCCCTGGTGCTTGCTGGTTTGGGGTTTGCAAAAGCTAGCTGAGTGAGTGGAACTAGCTTTGGGTTTGCAAAAACCCAAATCTGATCTGCCCCATCACTGTTCCAAGATGGTTGCACACTTGCACCCATATGTGCAAACCAATAGACTAATGCTGATATGAAGAACCTGATCATAATTTTTAGCATAGGTCCTGTTCTTTTTAAATGCATCTGAAACTTTTAATTTGACAAATACCGTCTCCTTGCCTATCAGATTACTTTGGAGCTTAATCTCACCCCTGTATAGTCTTTTTTTGGTAATAAGCATCAGTCTGATAAGGCTGGGACAAAACACAAATATATGTCCTTCCAACTGACAATACAAATCTAGCCATAATCTGTCGGGTTCCATGTCTCATGGAAGCCTTTAATAGTTTATCCATAAATCTAGGTTGGGATGCATTCTAGTTTGGATTTGATTGATAGCAGGTACACAATTTCAAGTGTGATTGAAATCATTTGCAAAATATGCTTTGTGTTGAAAATAAGGCAGGATTTATGTAGCAGAACGGGTCTTATTTATGATTGATATTGAACATGAGCATCTAAAGTTGAATAAGAATTAGTTTGACAAGAAGTGTCTTGGTTTGCCCTCTCTTCATGATGAAGTCTCAGAAATATGGTCAAAGGCCTTTTCTGTGGAATGTCTATCTCACACTTCATATTCTATAGTAAGGTTCGCTTTACCATGGGCGGTATGTACTGGTCCGATAGGGAACCAGTATGGGCGGTATATATCAGTTTGTCAGTATGTCTCACCATACAATGTGTCGGTATGTTGGTACGTACCATACCAACAGTTGATCAATGCACCGGTATGGGCCGGAACGATGAATCATGTTCTATAGAATGCCTATGTCACACTATCATATTGGACAAGAAGGGACAAACAACGGTTGACAACTTGGCTACCTAAATTTTCTCATGGAACTGTTTGAAGTGACATGACTGCAGCAAAAAAATACCACTCTTACACCCTTATGAAAAGCAACTGTTTATTGCTACCTTTGGCAGAAACATGGTTATGGGAGTTTGCTTGGGTGTCCGGTTATCTATTGCAGTATGGTATTTTTTTTGCATATTATTATAAACTGACATTTTGTTTCATGGCACAAGGATTGCAAATGTTACATTGTCCGCAATATCATAAACTTGTAAACTGATGCAAATTTTGTAAAAGATACTTGGTGTTGTACTTGCTTGTTGTGACAGCCATCTTTAGTTATTCTTTCCAGTGTGATAAAATGTTAGATTTCTTTTGATTAATATGGATGTGTGTTTTTGAGTTCATGACTAGCCTTGCACACTAAACAAATATTGCTTTTGTAAGCCAGGTGTTTTACATTGGTTTTCTGTTTTGGTGCACATCATATGTTTAGTTGCCCTTGTTTTTACTCAGCAACCCAACTGATTGCATCTAATGCTGATTCTAGGTTGTCTTCACGGGTGGCCGGACACAACCTGGTACAATAAAACCAGATGAAGGAGAGAGGCATCCTTACTCAGTTCTAGATTGCCATCCTAAACGTGAAGCTATCTTGCCTTATGTTCTCTACATACAGAAAATCTTGCGGCGAAGGCCCTTTTTAATTAAAAACCTTGAAAATGTTATGCGAAAGTTTCTTCAGTCCTTGGAGCTCTTTGAGGAGAATGAAAGGAAGAAGCTCGCTATTTTTACAGCCCTTACATTTTCTCAGAAGCTATCAGGCCTTCCGCCTGAGACGGTTTTCCAGCCATTGGTCAAAGACAATCTTGTAGCAAAGGGGCTAGTTCTTTCATTTATTACTGATTTCTTCAAGGAATATTTGGTGGATAACAGTTTAGATGATCTTATATCAATTTTGAAGCGAGGTAAAATGGAGGACAATCTCCTTGATTTTTTTCCTAGTGCAAGACGCTCTGCTGAATGCTTTTCTGAGCATTTCACGTAAGTTTCTTTTCTGAATTGTCATTAAGTGTTTAGTATATCTGCAGTCTATATTAATTAATGTTTGTAAAATTAAGGTTGATGTTAGTGAATTTCAAATGAGAATGTAATTAGATTGTTTTTTTTCAAAAATATAAGACATTAATTGCACTTATGAGAAAGTATTTATGTGTTGGCTGTGTGGACCTTTGCTAACATGGTAACACCAGACACTACTGAGATAAGGTTGTGCTGATGCAGTGCTGAGGGCCCATTCCATCTTGTTGATATATCACCAGAATGGGGCACACCTGAAGCTGAAATCCTTGCTAATTTTGATGTTTTCTATTTGACCCTTCTACAAGGTAACTGAGCAACTGTTCTTTTATTTGGTTTCTTTTGCAGCAAAGAAGGATTATTAGCTCTTGTTGAGTATCATGAGAAGAAAATATTCGAGGTGAAGCTGAAAGAAATGAAATCATCTCTGACAACTCAGATTGCAGAGGAAACTGATGTATCTGAAGTTATAGAGACTGCAAAACAGCGTGTTAAAGATGCTAATTTGCCTGATGTTGAAGTTGTGCGCATTCTGTGGGATGTGCTAATGGATGCTGTTCAGTGGTCTGGAAAAAACCAGCAGCAGAATGCAAATGCGGCTCTTCGCCAGGTAAGTAATATTTTTTAAAATTTAACTCTATTCTTATGTAGAAGTTACAAGAACTGAGATCTATGAGTCCTTTTACAGTTGATAAGGCTATAATTTTAGATTTTTAGATGATGTTCATTGCATGTTAACTTGACTGTGAAGACAAGCACAGGTCATAGTTGGGAGCAAGTATGAAAACTGAGTAATTATTAAACTTGTACCAGCATAGCTTGTAAACCCAGTAATATGACTATTCAGTCCAATCACAAATATCTTGAGAATGTCAATGGCATGGGTAGACAACTACAGGATGCATGAGGTATAGGGAATGATGTTCTTTGGATATATAAGAGGAAAGAGACCCAGCCGTTCCTAGATGATGTGTTTCTGTTATAGTATCATGTTGTCCTGAAAAAGTTTTTAAGTCACAGCCTTAGGCATGTAAGACTGGCACTGGTATGGACAGACACATATTGATGTCACTAATATGGTGTTCCCATTAACTAGAATGGGTATGCTATCATTGCGTTTTCATTGGCTGAAATGATATGGAATGCACTGTACATCGTATCTATAAGCCAAGAAGTTTTGTAATTTGGGCATGTGATCCTTTATGCTCACTGTTGAACTTACAGGATCCATAGTTAAACCATGTTAAATTGACGAGTTATTTGTTTGTTTCTTTTTTTTCGTCTAAAGAAGCTTGCTTACCTGAAGGGAGTCATGCAGTAATAATAGTAAATGCTTACTGAAGACCAAGCAATTGAAGTCGATAGATTGTAGGCAATATTTTGATGATGCAGTGTAATTAGTGCAGCAGAAAAAGCATGATTGTTTTATGTGCCAAGATGTATCTCTTGATTTGTTACAAGAAGTTGGAAAATTAGTCCATGTTGCCTAAGAAGTTCAAGTGCTTTAAATATGACAAAAATTAATGCACAATAAGTTCAATTTGAGTTGGGAATTTATGTACTATCCTATGCGGCAGAGCCGCAGAGTCAGGTTGGAGATAAAATATAGAATTGGTTTTGGTTTCTCCATTTCAATATTGATTTTATGCTCTTCTGCAAAGTGACCTTTAAGGACATGCTTAGTATTTATTGCTTATTTAAATGTACCATAAATTTGATTAGTTCTAAACTTTTAATCAACCACCAAAATTGCCCTTTTAATCTGTGATTAGTTCTAAACTTCTAATCTATTGCCAATAGACATGCAGTGTGGCTGCAGCAGTACAATTTGTTCTAAGGAAAGATTCCCTAAACCCTAAAAGGCCCTTCTAATACTCTAAACCTTCGGATCCACAGAAGCATACAAAAAAAATAGAGAATCTAGAACTGGTTCAATCAAGTAATGGAACCATGGATTTCTGATGTTTCTATCTTTTTGTACTATTTCTAACCTGTAATATCTGTAGCCTCTTTCGTTGGTGTTTTTGATGAGCTTTTTCTATTTCTAAACCTTTTGTTTCTATAAGCTGTTTTTTCTCTGAACCTTTATGCTTATGAAAGATCTTATTATGTTCTTGAAAAATTGAACCAACTTACAAATAGATAACACTTTTATTTGTTCTAAACCTTTTACGACTGCTTGATCCACTCAATGTTTATGTAGACTAGACAAGGGCCAATGATCTTACATTGGTATTAGAACAGGTTGCAAAAAGAAATCTTATAAACAAGTTGCTAAATTTTTTAGATAGAAATAAGATTTACAAAGACTCGAGCTCGAAAGAAAAATTACAAAGAGATGACACAACTTCTCAAACGTGGGACTCTAACAAAGACTCGGGCACTTCGGAGCATCAAAGAGCAAAGAGAGAACACAAGAGTGGTGGTTTGCTTCTGATGCCTCTTTATAACTCAAGAGGAGTGATATTTATAAGACGTTTTTAGGAAGACTCGAGAGTTATTGACAAGCTTGGACTGTGGTCTTCATGAAATTGGCAAGGTTGCTCTTTTTCTTGATTTTTGTCTTGTTGCATCGGCGAGTCGAACATGTATTTGATTACTGTAGCTTCGGTCATTGTAGCTTGGTTAGTATAGCTACATGTGGCTTTCTATTGAATTGTAGCTTGGTTACTGTGGGGGAATATTGTTTCAAGGGGATATATCCAGGGAAGAAGTTTATCATACTTTCTTGAAACAGGATTAGCAGGGGACATTGCTTTCTGTTGCTCTCATTCAGGAGACGTTGGAAAGGAGAATATCCTCTTAAAATTGAAGATGGCCATTCTCTCAATACTGAAAAGACAATTTTATGAATATTAAAATACAGTCTTGCTTAGCAGAATGGACGAAAAATAAACAGATGATCCTGGATATTCCCAAATCCTTATCCATTCATCAGACTACTTTATAGTTACTTTCAATCTGATTCAATCAACCAAACTGCCAACCACAGAGTCTATCAGAAAATATAAGGCAAAGTACATAATGATGATAGATTCCAGACCGGACTCAGATTGATTGCTCAAGGTCTTTGGTATGAGATATATGCTGAACAGTTCACATCCCTAATGCAACTCATACCAAGAACCCAAGAAGCCAGTCAACAAATTATGTTCAAGCCTTCAAGGTTGAACTAAGAATGCAACATGTAGGAGAAAGACTTTTGAATGATACTGCTTGGGAGTGAGAAGTGAAGCAAATGAGGTAGAAAATCAAGGAGAAACTAATCCAGCTGATCCAGAGAATAAAAATCCAGCAAACGAAGAAGACATTGACAATTATTTAGAAAACCTGCACCAATTTTATAATTAACTAAAAGAAATTACACGACCATTGATTGATAAAGAAATGATGGATGAAAGCCATGTGTAGCTACAGTAGCCAACTTACAATGATGAAAGTTATAATAATCAAAGACGTGTCAGCTCGCCAATTACAAAGATCAAAGAAAAAGGTTGCTTTGCCGGTTCAATAAAGACAGCTGACCAAGCTTGTCAGCAACTCTTAAGTCTCTCAAAACCTCTATGAAGACCACTTCTCTCGAGTTGTACAGAGGCATCAAAACCAACTGGCACGCATGTGTTCTCTCTTGCCCTTTGATGCTCTAAAGTGTCCAAGTCTTCATTTGAGTCCTTTCCTGAGAAGTCTGTAAGTTTTCTTCCAAGCCCGTGTCTTTGTAAATCTTATTTCTATCTGAAAATTTTAGCAAGCTTGATTGTACGATTTCTTTGTAAATCTTAAATACATGCATAAGGCAGTTGGCCCTTGTCTATATAAACATTAGGCGGACAAAAGGTTTATAACATGTCAACTATTTTCAAGTGATCTTAATTCTTCAGCAGTGTGGTGAGATCTTTCAATGGCAGAAAGGTTCAGAAAAGAAAACTAATAGAAGCAAAGGGTTTAGAAATAAGCAAAGCTTATCAAAAACACCAATGAGATACACTAGAAATGTATCAGTTCAGAATAGTACTCTGGTTTCATTGCTTGATTTAACCAGTTCTAGGATTTGTTTTTTTATTTTTGTACAGGTTTTTGTGGATCTGAGGGTTTAGGGTATTAAAAGGGTCCTTTTAGGGTTACAGGTTAAAAGGGTCCTTTTAGGGTTACACTTACTAATGATGATTGTTGTAATCAGGAAAACTGGATATCAATTTGTTTTTTGCTTTAGCAACTCTAATATGTTGCCTTGATGGGTTGTCATTTATCACATGCATTTAGTGTTTGATGAATGTGCATGTTTGTTCTCCTACCTGTATTCAAGCATACATAAACAACTTGGACCATATTGTGCAAATGTAGAATCTTGGTTGCTCTATCTTGCACTTCGCATTGACTTTATTTGTTTCTCCCATAATTTCACTTTCGTGGTAGACACTATTTCATTTCATATTAAGATATATATGTAAATTTCGTTTATGGAGTTTGTATGGTCATCTACCAATGTTGTATTCTTCTGTTTTTTGTTTATATGAGTGTACGTTTAGGTTTTGAAATTTCTCGATAACAACAAAAGCTACATGGAATTGACTTTACCTTTTTTCTAAAAAGTTTGAGTAAATATGGAGAAGGCACTCTTTTTGTTCATGTTTTTTCTTAATTTGTTGGAGTCATTGATTTTGCTATATCTGCAGGTGAAAACATGGGCTGGGCTTCTGAATGCTTTCTGTACTAGTGGGAAATTGGAACTAGAACTGATGTACAAGGTCCAAATCCAGTGCTATGAGGATGCCAAACTGATGAAATTATTTCCAGAAATTATAAGGTCCCTTTATGAACTAGATGTACTTGCTGAGGATACAATTCTTCTTTGGTTTCGGAAAGGTGCAAATCCGAAGGGCAGGTGCGTGATTCTTCTTTTTTCCTTTAGTTATTTGGTCTGAATTATGCTTGTTGAAGTCAATAATATAGAGACAGTTGTTATCAATGTGATGTCAGTCTTGAATGTCTTGGATACTGATCCTTGTTAGTCACTTCTGACTGTGTGAAATATAGGGAGTACTTGAATACTTTCTGGGTATCTGTTCTAATGACTGGACCTATAATCACTGAAAAAAGTGATTATTGATTCTAGAAATTTTTTATTTACTGTTAATCGCTATGGAGCTTGTGACTACTGCCACAATATTTTGACTGATATCACTTTTCTGTTGCACATAATGCTAGAAGATTTTTGTTGTGCAAGGAATATCTGCTTTCCTGTCTCATAAATTAAGGATTCTTGTGAGATTCCTATGTCGTTGTCTAGGATACAACTACAAAAAGAAATGGATACTATCTAATAATTGAACTTGTTAACAATTTTATGCCCATCCTTGCCTTAGACTGCCCTATTTTGCCGATAGTAATTCAGTACCCACTGTTGCAGTTGTAATAAGTTCTTTGGTGCTTGCTCTGAATGCTCGGGAAATCACAACAAAAATGACTTGACTGCCACCTATTGTCTAGGTTGTAATGTTTACAAAATATATTTGAGTTGATTGCCTTTTAGTCTTATACTTTCTCCTGTTCATGGTCTCACATTCATTCACTCGTAAAATAAAAACAAGAGACTTGCTTTCTGTTGTACTTGGAAACAAACTGAAAAAGCCTTGGTATTGGAAGTTGCTTAGAAATGAGAATTATTGTAAAATTTCTTGTTTAGAATGGGGTGGGCAGCTTCTATGGAATACACTTACGAGTTTTTTTTTTGGCTGTGGCATATACTGATCAATGTTATATTTGACATATGTTTAAGTTTGGTTGCCACATTGAATGACATAATTACATAAAAAATGATAAGAGAAGAGGCTTAGGTTCTCTGCTAGTCATGCAACCTGGCCAGCCTTTCAACCCATGGAATTGCGGTTGCAGCATAAACTGAGGTGAGTTTGTTGGTGGTGGTCTGTTTCTCAGTAGAGAGTGGAAGGAAGGTTAAGTTATTTGTTTTCTGATACAACATATATATAACTATAAAGTGCATCAGGTTAGTGTCAGATTGCTCGACACTTGTGCTTAACCAAAATTTGAATTCAGCTTGGCTGATGCTTCTCGACCAATTCTCAACCGCAGTTCCTGTTATTGCCTTGATCGCAATGAGGATGTTACCCAGAATGTTTTCCCATTTAGCCCTATTTTCACTAAGATTATGAGCTTAGCTATTACGATCTTTCTTGAAAGAAATGCTGTGTTTACTCGATGAACAATAGTTACCTTAATCGTAAGCATTCCTTGGCTACTCTATTTACTAAGCATGTGATGTTTTGCAGGCAAACTTTCGTAAAAGCGCTGGAGCCATTTGTTAACTGGCTTGAGGAAGCCGAAGAGGAAGAATGAAATAGCGGAAGTTGCATCGAACGTTTGCTTGAAACTGACTAGTACTTTTTATTTGCATATTTCTCCATGTACAAGGAAATCATAAACCAACCATGCATCAAGTGCTGCTTGAAATCGACTAGTGACTTTTATTTACACGTTTCACCATGTACAAGGAAACCATAATCTGTGTGTGCAAACATCTTGGTATGTGCTGATACCACATTCTCAATCATGATCTGTTGATTTTGGAAAGCAAAATAGATGTTGTGCATCTCTCAGTTGCAGTCTTCGAGATCATACTTCCTTTGCTATCGATGCAGCTACCACCGGTCTTTATCATACTCGATCGAGGTTTGTGAAAACGCTGCTCATCTTATGAGTCCGGTGGTCGTCGTCGTTTGCTGGCAAAAATGCATAACAGGGTGATGCAAGGGGTGAATCGTCAGCTGTTTCACCAGTCTTGTTGACACGAGATTTTGATGCAGGATACATCTCAGTGAGTCTCTCTCTCTCTCTCTCTCTCTCTCCCCGAGCATTGCATCATCTGTGTTGGTCAACAAGGTCAATCTGATGTCTTCCTATTTCCTGTGACATTTCCTAAGCATGCTTCAAGTGCCTCTTTCGTGACTTGCTTTACCTACAATAATACTACTCAGAATTCACTGTCAACGCTACACCTTTCTTCCTCTCCCTCTTCGTTGGTACTCACCACGTTTTTTGCTTGATGCAGTGCATTAGAAAACAAAGAGCTACCCAGACGTGCTAACAGTGGATGAACCTGACAACAACACCTTTAAACACAATCATCACTTCTCTTTCGTTCTGATAATGGATGGGGCTGAATCAGCTTCCATATGCTAGTTTATGAACTTCACATTACTTGTATTGTCGTTCACAGAACAGAAGCATTACATATTTACCCAAGCAAAGCAGGATTAGATTTCTTGATGCCAGAGTCCTGTGAGGCCACCTGGGCTTCCTCTAGGTCAACTTATGAATGGTTTCCATATCAGCAGTCTCCTGAAGAGTACCCCTTTCGACATGGTCCCACCATTTCGGCAGGAAGGTATCAACCACCAATCTGAACCAGGGGGACAGCTTTACCCCATCTTCGCCGGCATCTGCTTTTCTCAGCACTTCTTTCAACTGTTCCCGGTTAACATATTTCACATCAGCGACTTCGTCAGGGTTCGGATGCAAATTTACATCTCGGACAATGAAGAGGAGATAATCAACTGCAGCGGAGAACATAGACAGTAAGAAAAAATTATGATCACTATCTGTAAAGAAGCAGTAAGGCGCAAAGGACCTACGCTCGTGTTCACCCCATTTTCCATCAGATGCGGCCTTGTAAAGTATACGTCCAAGAGGAATAAACTCATCCACAGGTAAATCCTCAGGAGGTATGCCCAGTTCATCCAATAGTTTCCTCTGCGCAGCATTCCTTACTCCTGGATAATTAACACGTAGAAATAAGACTTGATGAGCTTTATGAGTTCCAAAGGTTAGAAAACACCACATTTCCTATATTGAGTTTCAGACCGACCAAGGAAGTTCTCTTCTATCAGCTCAGAATCACGAGAAAGAGGATGACTGCAACAGGTATTTGTCCAAACCAAAGGAAAAGTAACCTTTGTTGCAGACCTTTGCTGTCAAAAAGTAAAGACATGGTCAAGCATAAATAATGCCCAAGCAAACACCCTAGAACAATACAATCAACATCTTAATAACTGGGGACTATGGAGACAATATTATGATGAACTACTGCTTTCCAACCTGTCCCTCTAAATATTCTGTTTGTTGAACAGACAATAATCAAACACCTTGCCAGAATATATATATATATATATATATATATAATGTATGTATGTATGTATAAATTCCAAAAGCTACTTAGATGAGAAACATCGGACATACATTTGATATAAGACAAAGCATCTATAAGAATCATACAAAGTTACCAGTCTAACAAAGCTTGGTCTAGCACTTCAGATTGCTCATTGGCTGTAATATTATTTTATGCATTTAAAGAGCACCCATACCTGAAGTAGCAACTCAAACTTCGAGTTAAACAGGAAAACACTAAATGCTCTGTGAAGAAGATTCTCAGATTCTATTTTTTCCATCAAATGACCTGCATAAAAACCAACGATATTCTTTAAAAAGCAACATCTAAGACACCATGATCAATAATGACAGTAACTAAATATATCACTTAAATCCTTAACTATAATCCATTGGGATGTTCAGCCAAGCCAGAAAAAGCAAAGTACAGAATGTAAAGTCTCTCTAACAGTATAGGATATAAGTAAACATGATTATAAACTTGTCCTGTTTGCTTTGGCCATTATTTTATATTGCTTTCATGTAATCACATCAATTATTAACAGAAAAGAAAGGCTTCTACAATCTAGTGAAAGACTAAACTTGTAGCTAATACAATGACCAAGAGATGCAATAACAATGAAGTTGAAAGTGGATCCGACTTGCTGAGATATAGATCTATAAAAATATAGGTACAACCTACCTCCACCTTCCCCTCCACACGACACTTTCTCTCTCCAAACTAATATACAGAGAGAAAACCACCGAGGCAACTATCCTCCCTTTGCTATTCTAGAGCTGTCAATACAAGGAAATAGAACTACAAAAGCAAAAAAGAACCTTGTAAATTTATTTTATATCAGAATCCAGGTTTCAAATATTGCCCTACCAATCAGTACGGATTGGTTTTTATCGGTCTGACCAAGTGTTGGTATAGAAACATATGGCTTGATATCAACATTAATTTATTTTATTCGATGATACCGGGTGTTGGGTCAGTATGCCACATGATATACCAGTATCTTGGTCCTGTAGATTATTGAAACAGGATCGAGATTTAAATCTTGGACAACAGTAGATTCATTTATGGGTTTAAGCAAGGTTCGATGGTTCAAATCCTACCGCCCGGTATGGGTGGTACATATTGGTCTACCTATTGATCGGTATGCGTGGGCGGTACCGCTGATTGGGGCTGTTTCCACCCCGTTACCATCAGAAATCGGTCGGTAACAGTCGATTTCGATCGTCGCCAGCCATTGTTGAGCGGTAATGGTCAATTTCGACTGTCGCCGGCCGATTTCGGGCAATATCAATCGAGGGAGAAAGAAGAAGAGGGAGAACCTGGAGATCCGGCGCTGCTCTCCCGATCCCGATCCGACGCCCGTGGGCTTCTTGGAGCTTCGCGGGGAGATTTCTTCTCCCCAAGCGGAGAGAAGAAATGTCTCCCGACGTGGGGAGAAGGAACAAGGCAACATCGCCCTTTTTCTTTTATTTTTTAACTTTATATATATACACACACACACACGTGTCGAGAGGTACGCCCAGGCGTACCGCTCGACATCGGCATACTGTACCATACCAAGCTGAGCTTGGTATGCTGGTACGGTATGGTTTGGTGGACCTTGGGTTTAAGTACACAAGATAACATGTCCTTAAAAATGTCAAAGGTAATTAACAAAGGATAATGGTTTAAATTTGAGAAATAAAGGGAGCTAAAGATCTAGGGAAGTTACCCATTGAAAGCACATTGATTTGTGATAACACAATTCCAATAATAAAATACAGGTAGCGAAATTTAGATCAAAACCAGAACTTTAAAGAAAGAAAAAAGAATGTTGATCTAGACACTTCAAGAATAGTTCTAGTTGGTTGTTGAGGTCGCTCCACTTGCCTCCGATGTAAAAGCTGTTGCTCTCAGTCACAAAATACCCAGCAGTTTAGGGCATTGATGTGTTGTTTAAAGGAAGAAAAATGTTGGACAGCAAGAATATTGTGTGGATCGTTAGTTATAGTGCTTGCAGCTTGCCAAATCTAGGAGGAAATCAAGGTTAAGGGTTGGAAAATGCACAGATGACATCTTGTATAATGCTGGAATGAGAAAGAAGGTAGAAAATGGATGATTATTAGACCTAATCCAGATCCTCTGAACTCAATCAAAGGGAGAATGACTAAAAACCACTCACACACAATGTTGGAGAAGAGAAATCTTCATTCATTTAACCATGCCTTTGGATTACATTGCTTCCCAAGATTAATTTGCTTCTTGAAGTATAAGAAGAGAAGCAAACAAAGGAAATAGGAAAGTACATTTAAGGATATCTTGAGCCGAGTCCAACAATCACCCATCTTTCTTCTTTTGGGAGGTGGTTTTCCAAATTCATTTGGACTATAAACTTCTTTATTTACATATATTGATTTACACTAATTTCATTAGATAGATCATCACTCAAGCTCATTCTTCCTAATCTTCCATTATTAGTTAATATCCTTCTTTGCTTCTTTGGCAATCTTTGTAGGTTGGGTAGAGACATTTTACAATTCCAAACTAACAAAAAATATTCTAATAGTGACAGAAAATCCAATGACAAACAAAAACTAAATCCAACCTAAAATTATCAGTACTTACAATTGTACTTGGAATCATGCCCAATAACATTGTCATGCTCATCGACCAAGATACACCTGCAAGCCATCAGTACTAATTTAACGCTTCCAGAAGGGTAAAATCGACAAGAAAATTACTGGGAAGAGTATCTCAAAAGCTCAGCCATTAAAAAAAACATAGTTCACATTTCTTACTTAAAAGTTTGTAACCGAGTATAGAATAACACTTAAGGCAAAAGCCTACTGTAGACTAAGTGGTAAAATATAAGTCGATATGTTCAAAATAGAAAATTTAATAGAAGCCTAAGTGCAATATACTAGTAGAAATTTTCACAGAATCATTTATCGCTCAAATAGACAACTGTGATATTGCAACACTTGGATGCATAGTGGAAGATAAGAAGGCACCCTTAGAAGAGAAGGAAATCTCACCGAGTTGAGATTTGCATCAAAATTAAAGAGGGAATAAAGGGGAAAAAAAAAAGGAACACTCGAATCTTAGTGATGCAAAGAATTAGGTAAATGGATCGCGTAGTTCTGCAACAGACAAAGGCATGGCCGACAACATTATCAGAAAGATTCATGAATCGAATCGTCAAGAAACCAAAACAGAGACAGAACAAGAAGGGGATCGAGATCTCACTCGTCCTCGAACATGAGGCGCCTCTGCACGACGTCCATTCCAGCGTCGGCGACCGCGCAGACATCCGTCGGCATGGAGACGGCCTCGTCGGTGCGGGAGGAGGAAAGGGTTCTGGCGAGAGACCGTCGTGGGAGGAGAAGGGGCGGGGCGACGGTGGTGGTGGGAGCTGCTACGGAACCAAACGGGCGGGCGATGGGCCCTCCTCTGCCCCCCACCACCGCCACCACTCGGCATCGGACGGTGGAGACCGAGCGGAGCAGCGAGGCGGATAGCGACATCGGCATCGGTTTTTTCTTTTCCTCTCTCCCTCACGCACACCATAAAGTAAGTACGATTATTCCCATTCCCATTTCATTTTTCTTTCCTCATAATGAAAATTAAGTACGATTATTCCCATTTGCATTTCTTTCATGGTCTTTTTGGCGTTGTTTTTCCCCAAATAATTAAGGAATCTTTTAGGCTATTTACAAGCTTCTTTTAATTTTTTTTAATATTTTTAAATTATCCTAATAAATATAAATATCATCTTCCTCCTTTTTATTTCTTCTTCACTTTTCTCTTCCATTTATCTCCTCCTCCGCCGCTTCTTCTTCCTCCTCCAACATTGATGATACTGGCGAGCAATATCGATGATGACACGTGACGTCGAACGATATCGAGCAGCATTGATGATACTGGCGAGCAATATCGATGATGAGAATAAAAATAAGGAAAGAAAAAAGATATAATGATAATATTAAATAATAAACTCATACTTGATTATATTTTTAAAAAATTATTAATAGCAAGAGATTGTCAATTCTAAATGAGATTGTAAATAGTAAACTTTAATTTTATTAGTAATTTTCTTTACTATTTATAATCTCATTTAGATGTAAATGGTCTCAACTTATCATTTAATTCTACCAAGCTCTTTTAATTCTATTCATATCCTTTTTCTTTTCCCTGCTTCCTCGTTTTTTTTTGGAGATGGTTGAAACAACGTTGACATAGCTAAGGCTTCTATAGATGCTAACAGGGGATGTGGCTAAAGCTTTGATGTCAAAGCTCACAAGGATGATTGATAGGTAAATGAAATGAATTACGTGCAGTAACGATGATTGAGTGGTTATAGGAAGTAAGGGTACGGTTGATAATTCAGAGTTTATATCATAATTAAAAATAAAAGATAAAATTACATACAAATCACCTTAATTCAAGTTATATATATATAATTCTATAAAACTTAAAAACTAATGTCTTATATGATAAACTATTCTAACTGTTTCTCCTAAGCTAAAAGCTCATTATGATAGCATAATTTAGTTAAATTATATCTTTAGAAGACCCATTTATTATATTATTTGTGATCTTTAATTAGAAGTGATTAACTAGAAGTACATTTTAACCACTGTGATCTCTACTTAGATGCCATATTGATCTGAAGTTGAACACCTAAATTTGATCCAAATTCATTAACTTGTCAGCATTTCTTTACGTAGATCCAAATCACAACTTCAACATGCGACGCTCTACAAAGCTGCCATTTAACTGATTGAATCACAGGAAAAAATAATCAATGCACATGATCCACTTATAACTTTGAGGTGTGACAGAGTAATACTCCGACTTGAGTTTGCAAACCATAAATATTTCTATGGGCAGTTGGTTTTCTTAGCAACACATCCAAAATCATCATCAGAAAAAAAAAAAATCATGACTAATAATAATTTATATAGATGTATGAAAGTCAATTGAAGCTTACTAAATGAAACAAAAAGAAGTAATAAAAATGAAATGGAATATAAAGAATTCAACACTACTTATTGGTTTCCCATAGCAAACTTTACAGATTGCTGTTGGGGGGAGGGAATTCTTGCAGTGAATTTATATATTTGCGAACTCACAAATTTAGATTCATCAGAAGTGCAGGAAACTGCAGCCAACCAACCAGAGACCATTCTTTTCAACTTCTGTCTAAGCAAAGGCAGAATTCTGCTGTTGGCTATGATGGCATTTTACCTTCAGATCTGAGCTTATGGTTTCCAGCTGCTTCATCAAATACTTGATAGAGGTCATGTGATATTATGTGTTGGCACGCTTAGGTAAAATTTAGTATTCTTGAAATCATCAAGAAGTGGATTGTATCCATCTCTCGTCCTTGTCTTTGATGGCAACCCAAACTCATCCATGAAAGCAGCTGTATCAAGCTACACGAAAAGTGCATAATTGATTTAAGTGTTCAGTTATTTTGTTGATCTGAAATGAAAATGGCAACTAGTGTTTCTTACTGCAAGATACTGTAGTTGTTCCAAAAAAACTTTTAAGCAATAAATAACAATTGAGTAGTCAAATCATTACAATGACAATTAAAGAGCATGTTCTCATTATAGGTTAGAACTACTTGCATGGACAAAGACAAAACCGGATTCAGATGCATATATTGGTGCTTTAACTGGAAAGAAAAAGAGAAAATATGTAACATGCCTGAGAGGTAATTTTCTAGTACTGTTAAGCCATATCAAGATGTATGGTGAAAATTGAATATAATAAACATTTCTTGCTGTTGGTGAGAATTCAAAATTGTTAATGAACTTCTTTTAGGATAGGTTTTTAGGAACTTAATAAGCTCTAAATAACAAAGATAAATTCTAGCATCATTATGATGACTAGCATTACTTGTCAGAATAACTTAAGACAATATCAGTGTCTGATGTGTATCCAAATAGACCAACATGCTAAAGGAGTCCGGTTATAACAAGTTGAAATTATTCCCTCTTCGAGCAATTGAATGTCTAGAGAAAGCATATAAAAAAAATTTCTTCTTAATGATGCTATTGGTGGTCATTAAACTAAGAAAATTATCTGCTATATTTTATTAATTACCTTGATGGTACTCTTACCAAAACTTTTTTGTACCAGGACATGTTGGTTTGGACAATATGCCTTCAAACACAAATTAAGAAAAGACTAAAAATGTTAAATGGACAATAAACGGGGACATTGGTTGGTCCTTACACTGTGGTGTTTGAAAGCATGGAAATGATAATAGTTTAACATGTGACCTGAACCATACTTGGACCCTTCTTGGTTTGATCAATTTGACATTTGCACTTTGCATACCATTTCAAACCCAGTTTGTCCAAATTCCCAAATTCAATCCAATGCTGGATCTAGAACTAGACAATTTTGTCTACGCCCAGATCCCAAACAAAAGAGCCTATAAGTAAGAGGAATATTTGCCATCAACAGCAGAAAAGATGGCAAGCCATGATGTCTAAATATGGGTTGGCCGCATGAGTCTTTTCCCACCATTCAAATCTCTGTGCATAAATGAAAAATTGTCATCCCTAAAACAAATTCGGGTACAAGTATCTTAGAATGATACCATCATATGGCAGTCTATCGTGATTTGCACGGATATGAAAATGATCCACCATATTTAAAACAAGCATATGTCTAGTGCAACTAAAGTTAGCCAAGCAACAGACATTGAAAACCACTAGCAGTATCAGAATTTACTCAACTAGAAACAGAATAGTCACAACTTACTATGATTGTTCTCCTCTTTCTCACTGACTTCAATGAACTGGAAGTTTTCTGTTCATTTGACCAGCCAGAGCAGTAATGATCGATTCTCTCTAAGAGCCAGAAGTTTGTTGGAAAGAATATATCAGCATCACCCTGACAAGATATCTTTCACATTAGGATTTAGGCCATGCGGAAATGGCATTTGATGCTTTAAAATTACAGAAATATCTGAAAGAACACAAAAACATGAATTGCATTATGCTTACTATCTGAACACAAAAGAAGGTTATATGGAATGGCTTAGTGATCAGTGTTGCAAGTTCACTGTAAAAAATTGGGATGCAATACTCATCTGTCTAAACAATCCAACCTATAAAATGAAAGGTCCAGGTACAGGTCTCTTTGTCCAAAACCAGCACATGAACAAAACTTATTTGTTCATGTCCAAGAACAAGCTAGGCCTGGGTTTGGGCATTCAGACAAACCTAGTCTACATATCTGCTTTAACATAAAAAAACATACTAGTTTATGTCCCAGTTACATCATCTTTGGAAAAGAGATGGATGAAAATAGTCGAGTCCCGGTTGATTAGGGAAACGAAAGGGGGGAGAGAGAGAGAGAGAGAGAGAGAGACTGATCAGTTATGTAAATTATCTTCTTTATAATTTGGTCAAGCAGGGTTAGGTTCTGAGTGTTTGTGAAAAATCAGGTTCAGATTCAGACAAGCCATGATGTACGAACCATGTTGAAGCAGAATTTGGTTAAGATCACTTACATTTACAGTATGCCAGAGTGGCATCTGAGCAGAACATAACCTGACCTAAACATTTGACCCTTACAAGAAAAACAACCTTAACATTTACTTCATATAGAAACCAAATTTCATGTTTTACAATTACAAAATTCCAGAAGGCAAAGAAAGAAAAAAAAATAATCATTTTAGCTTATATCATGACTTCTGCTCTTTCTGAATGTACACAAAAAACAGGGTTCAAATGGATGAAGTGAATTGTTCAATTGAAGAAACCACAAGAACTTCACCCTGACAGTGTTATAAGAGTTTGAATGTTTTCAATTTCATTTTATCATCAAGAAACAAATACTGAAATATAATCACATGATCAAGAAACTTGAAAGAAAATCAAACACCATCTTGAAGTCTCATCTTGAGGTGTTGAGTGATCATACGCTTACCTGGCTCTCATCTAAAGCTTCCTCCCAATAAACTTTCTCCCGTCACCCACGCATGACTTTATTTTTGTTCTTTTATCCCATATTTACTAATTGAATTTTAAACTCATGCAACCAATATGAACAAAAAAGGAAACCTGCTGGAACATTAAAGCTGCATAATTTGATCTACAAGAAGTACAATCAAGCACTCAACGGTCACCATGATTTGCAAAATAGCAATGAACTTATTTCAGTGAATGATATTGATAATTCAAATGACTGATTGAATCCTAAATGCGTGCTAATGTGTCTAATGCAGAAGATGATTTGGTTTTTAATTATCACAATTTGACATAGGGTGATGTATCAGGGCATATATGGTTGGAGAAACAAGGACATGCATTCAGCAACAGGCAACCTAAAGATTAGTTCAAAAGTATCAAATATAGGAATAGTAAATGCCAACGAGGGGGAAGGTGATTATGACAAAAATAGAAGAAGACGAGTATAAATCAACTGGAGGAGTTGAGAACATCGTTGTTAACAACAATATGGTGCATCTCGATTATCATCTTGGATTTGTAGAAGTTTGAATATCTTTTATGTTGTTTTAGACAAGGTTTTCCTTACCGAACGGTAAGACCCGTACCGCCCGGTACATACCGGTTCGGCAGCTGACCGGTACGCGGGCGGTAGAACTAAGATCGGCCGTCGACGGTCGATTCCGTCGTCGATGGTCGATTCCGTCGTCGATGGTCGATTTCCGCCGTTTGCGATCGATTTAAGGAGAAATCGACCGTCAGCGGTCGATTGAGGAAGAAAAAGGAAAGAAGAAGAAGAGGAAAAGAAGAAGAAGAAGAAGAGGAGGAGGAGGAGAAGTACCTCGCGCCGCCCTAGCGGCACACCGGTACGGACCGGTATGTCAATCCTTGGTTTTAGATATGAAACTTCAATACAATTTTGTTAAAAGAATGCTCTATAGATGACTAATGTAATTTGTTGTTTTGGTGGTAATCATCTTGCATATGTAATGACAGAAAACTCATATTTTGATTAAAGTTCTTGTTCTAATGACTATTATTACCCTTATTAAGATTTTCATAATTTTTGTTGTGTGTATTGCTTTACTCGAACAAGTGCCTAGTGCTTGGGCAAATAAGGGGCATTGGCGTCCTACAGTGCCTAAAGCTATGGACAACACTAACTCATCTTCAATGCTTAGAACCCATATACCATGTCAGGAGCCTACATCTAAGAAAAAATTTAAATAATTATGTTATGCAACTGTTTAGATTATCAAGGATATGTTCTCATTTAGATCAATGAAACAAAAGATGATTTGGCTTAACTAAGTTAACCTTGATGATTGATGGAGAGTCAGCAAGAAAGATTTTCATTAGTTGCTGCTCTGAGCAATATCCACCATCAGATGTCAAAAGCAGCAGAGTTTTAAAAAGTCATAAAATTAATTTACTCCACGAGATAAAAGAGGTTTATGCATTGCAGAGTATAGCTCACCATTGAATCCCTCACTATCTAAAATATGCTAATCTAAGTAGGTCAGTTTCACCCTGTAAGTTGCGTAATGTTGAAGTTGGAAAATATGAAAAACGGGTCTCTGAATATAAAATTAAGTAGGTTATGATGAGTTCCCAACAGTAATGCTGGAATCCTATACCTTCTGAAGGTTTATTTACAAAATAACCAGCAGGTGTTGTCAGATCTCATGAGTAATCAACCACACGAAATTTTAGAATTTATGTATTCTAGAATTTGTGCATGTCCAGAAAAAGAATGTGGTCAAGTGTGAGAAACATCTATACCTTTGCATCAAGATAATTGCCATGATCCGTGGTTCTCCCATCTTTCTGCAAAAGTAAATTGGTTAACTATAGAATCTTTTCACCAATTTATTAAATGCTTTACATTCATTATAATTATATAACTGATGTAACTGAGAAGGAAAATTAGGTATGCATAAGAAAACATAAATATGAACGAGATTCGTACGCCCCATACACTTTCTAAGGCAACATCCTAGCTGTAAAAAGCTGCTAGTTATTACCATATGCAAAAGAGAGAATATGTTCCAAAACAAAAATAAATTTGAGGACCTGTAACCAAGGTTTGAAATTATGTACAAAACTAGTAATGGAGCCCAGTTGTTGAACAAAAACAAATTCTAGTGCCTATAACCAAGGCTTAAAATTATGTCCAAAACTAGTAATGGAACCCAATCAGGTCAATAGGTCACTGTCAATATGATATGATACTGGATGCTATAGACCTAAATAAATGTATTTTAAGTTCGGCATATGGGAAGTAGTCATACTGCTATTGTACAGATCACATTCTTGGAAAACACGGCCTACAAGGACATCAGGTAACTCTACTTTGAGGTCAACCACATTTTTTTGTCATTAATTTCTGTTGAAGCTATTTCTGATGGATAGTAAAACATAGTACTTTGTTTCTCAATAACTTATTCTTTACTTTAACTATCATGGCATCTCTTGTCTTAATTGATTTATCTCATCTACTACAATACTTTTATAAGTTTTTCTTGAATTTAAAGTCATCCTTTTGACCTCAAATTCCCTTTTCTGCTACACACACTAGATATTTTCTTCACCTCAAATTCACTCATATAATTGTTCATTAAAATTTATGGGACAGTCCATGGTCATGACAGTTCAGATGCTTTTTCTCCTTATAGTCATTCACTTTAGTTATATGAATAATGCATTTTTCAATCTTTTTGTTGAATAGAAAATACCAACATCCTGAAAGATTTTGTCTTGGAACTTCTCAACCATATAATTTTGTTGTAGATTCCTCTCTGCAGAGCTAACAATAGGAGGACTCCAAACAAGAGGAACTTTTTTTTGGGAGAAATGAGAAGAGCATTAGGATGAATTTTGCTGATAGTGATACCAATGACAATGACAATAATAACCTGTATGTTCAGGCTTCTACTAGAAAGAGGATGACTTCTGTTGATAGCAGTAGAAATAACAATGACGGTAACAATGACAACAATCATCAATGTGAACATCTAATGATGATCTAGTGCCCTATAGAGATAGTAAATTAAAAGTGTCAAAGGATGATAGTTGATCACTTTGAGAAGAGATCACCTTGGTGGAAACTAAAGGAGCCCTAGCACCAGGAATGCTAACTTCTGGAAGATAGCTGAAATCAGAGACAATAAGGGACATCTTTGGCAGTGCTGAATGTAAAACCTCCAGTAGATGCTGCATGTTAAAGACTCATGCTATTATCATAAAGAATGTATTTGATTCTGATGGGAAAAAAATAAAACACAAACTGATATGTAATGAAGCTTATAAGTTATTACAAAGTTTAGACTTACCAAGCAACCAGTTGGTATCCAAGATCTTCGAGGTTTTGGAAAAGCTCTAGACAAAATATAACTAGCTGCAGAAACTAACCTGTTTCTGCCAGCAGCATGGTCTTCATCCAAGCCGATAATCTTAACGCATTGGGCAATTAACGAATCTTGTATTGGCTTATAGACTTCTGAGACTTGTGAACTTTCTTGGAAATGAAAACCCAATAAATGTTAAATAACTAAAGAGACAATACTGCTATACAATAGTCTACTCCTTAGCCAATGTGTCATTACAAGTTGAGCTTAGCCAATGTAATCTAGAAAAAGAAAGTGTATTATATAAACTATCATAAATTAATGCTTGCCAGAAAAGACGAGGTATTTAAGATTTGGAATTCTTCAAGGCTTTGGAATAGAATAAAGTACCAGAACTAAACCATGTCAGCAATAAAGAAGTTTTTATTGTTTTAACCAAGGTTCGTCATACCGGTATGTACCAACACACCGAGATTATCTCGGTATGGTATGGTACCGAGCGGTACACACAGTGCATAGCACTCGATACATTATAAAATAATATTATATAATATCATACTATAATTAATATAATATAATATAATATATTTAAAAAATAAAAAGTTGGCCTCGATCCTTCTCCCGACGCGGGGAGAAGGAATCGCCCACCTATGATTCTTTGCCCGCGGGCGACGGTTGGCACGGGGAACTGGTGAAGGTATGTTTATCCTCTTCTTCTCCTTTTTCTTATTTCTCCCTCAATCGACCGCCAACGGTTGATTTCGACGGTACCGCCCAGTAGCGGGCAGTCCACGTAACGATCAGCTAGCGGACCGATACGAGGTCTTATCGCTCGGTAATGAGAACCTTGGTTTTAACCATCTTTGAAGAAGAAAAAAATATATGTTTAACAAAATATGCCAATAGAAAAATACTTAAAAAGCGAATATGGCACACAAAATTGCAAAGATATTTGTACTAGAAGAAAGCAAAGCATTGTACTAACTAAACTCGAAGGATTATGTTGGTAACAAGATTTATATTACTTCAAAATTAAATAAAGGTTCCAATATAATGGAAAGAAATGACCTGATAGATTATTTCCGGATAAAAAAGAACTTGCTTTCAATAAAGTTAAATTGTACAAATAGTATCTCGTTTCCCATTCTAGACATAGCTATTCCTTGTATCAAAATAGTATTGTACTTATATATCTTAATATTTAATTCAGTGCTTCTCACTATTGCTTATGTAAGATCCACTATAACCATTCAATTTTAAAAAGAAGGATCTCTATTTGGGGTCGGCCACATAGTCCTTTCCCTTCATTAAGGCATCTACAAGTCTCCATTGAATATATTCATATAGTCAATTTCATCACCCATAAAAATTACACCTAATTCTTCACCAATTAAGATATTCTTATTTTTTCTAGTAAGCTTCACACATCCACATCAATGTGCTCATCACAACTATATTATCTTCTCATACATTGCTCCTAACCGTCCATCACCTCTACCATTCCAATCTATATAAAGCATGGTTGACATTGTAGCTATTAAATTTAAGAATTTATTTAATACAGTATGACATAGGATGAGGAGCAACAGGATTTTCTTTTGAATATAGGAGCAACAGGATTTTCTTTCGAATATAGGAATAAAAAGAGAAAAAATAAAGGTAACACTTTAAGAATTATAAGAAAAAAAAGATAAGTACCAGACTAGCTCTGGCTCAAGGAGGGAACTTCCAAGATTTAAATCCATCCCAATCCTGTATTATAGCAAGAGGCACTCATATTCTACCCGAAAGGTTTTGATCACACCCATCTCTAGAAAGAATCTCGGACATATGCCCTCGGTTGTGGTAAGCAATGAGTGTCGTATCGCCCAAAATGGTATGGTACAAGCAGTACATACTGGTCCAAGCATGGACAGATACATGGACCACCCTGTTTCAAGTGGTTAGATTAAAATAGTAAAAAAATCGAAAGGCGACGGGCGCCAATCCATTTCAGTGTTAAAACAGAAAAAGAAAGGCAATTAGGGCTCACAAACCCAAACCTCTTCTCGCATACGATGCAGCCCTCACATTTGTCTCTTCACTGCTGCGATGCTGCAATGGCGTTGCCTCTTTGCCACTGTGATGTTGCTGCTGCCGCTTCCGCTTCTACACTGCCAGTGCACTTCTTCTCCTCTTCCTCTTCTTTCTTCTTTCATCTAATTTCCCCTTCTTCCTCCTCTGTTCCTCCACCATCCCTTCCTCTTTACCCTCCTTTTCTTCCTCGTCAAGACACCGGTGCGCACCGATGTACCATGTGTTGATACACTGATACAGATCGATACATACCATTCAAGCATATTACCGAAACGGGTTCAGTATCCAAAAAGGCAAACCTTGGTGATCAGGCCCAAGTTCTCTTTGCCCTTAGAACCGCTTTGATTTGGAACATCAACCTTCTTCGATACCAAGTCTTTGTCACCGCCTATTTTCTTCCTTCCCAACAACTGAGCCCAACCTTTCGGGCTTACCCATTTCTTGTGATCGGACTCCATAAGCAAATTAGAAATGAAATTCTTATTAGAAAATCATCTACTATTTCCTTATGTGGGAAACGAACTCAGTTATCTATCCATTTCTGATTAATCTCCACTATAATGGTCTACAATATTCCCTCTATTTATAGGCCCAAGGATAAGAATAAAAAGAAAATAAAAAATAAGAAAAAAATTATCAAATCAAATATATATTATATTCCCTTTGAATAAGTAATAATTTTGACTTGATTCGAAAATGATCTTCCTCTTTTGATGATATTTTTCATTGATAAATTTTCATCTTTAGAGGAATGAATTATCAGTTAAGATTTTCAATTTCAATCAAGAAAAAATTGATGTCTTTCATTTTTCTTTTGTATTTATTTCCTTTTTCTCCTTGTTGAGTAGATGTTTTCATGTGACAACTTATTACATAATACAAAATATTCCTAAAGTAATTAGATTTATTTTATTAATAAACTAACTAAATTGTTCATGCATCACAAGCATTAGTAGCTTAGGCATGTTGGAACTTGGAAGAATGCAATGTATGAGAAAACAATAAAGATGAAAAATATGAAAATTTTGAATACACTTCCCTATGTTAATATAGTGACTTCATGGTACATGCCGATTAGCATGAAGAATGATTGATATTGTGGATATTAAAACAGTGACCTAGGTGACATAAGGTATGAGGATCTATTTTTGAGCCGCACCTTGATTTTTTAGGCTTACTAATGGATGCCTTATGCACAAACTTCAAAAAGCCTAAAGACTAAAAGGCATGCCTTGAGAACATCGCACATCTTTTACTAGTTTGCCTTTAGGCTTCATTCCTGATTGTGAGATCTAAATGATGCAAGAGAATGAATTAGTATTCCATAAATGGCCTTTAGAATGAATTAGTTGGCCTCTAGAACATTGCACATCTTTTAATAAATGTTGACCTTCTACCACAATATTTTGTTAAATCTTTGTACCATTAATTTTATGTAACCATTAGTCCATAATCTGTTGGTAATGTTGATGTGGTTGATGTCATTTTTTGTTGATATCAAAAAGTAAACTTTATAATTTAATTGGTGACCCAAGCCCTGCATTTTCCTTGTAATGGGTGACCAATCCAACATTTGTCACATCATCATCCATCAAAGCAAATAACTAGCTACAATTTGGGGTAAAAATTAATGAAATGAAATATCAAATTCCCAGTTTGAACTTCCTCCTTTTTTTTCCTTCATTCTATAGGCTATATAGGTTAAGACTGTTTTCATGACAAACCCAAGTCACTTAGGTTACAAATGAGTAACTTACTATGACTCCCAGGCTAACCCTCAAAAAATTAATTAACTAGACAACCAAAGTCAATTGACCTTACAAAGAAAAGAAAATGTTTTTTATAGTGTCATTACCATTTCGTTAGAAGCTCAGTACTATTTAAACAATAAACAAACAATCATAAACTTGTTCTAGCACAACATGTAGTATCATGAAAAATCTTCAAGAATTATAGAAGCATTTCCTCATTAAAATAACTTACAGTGAAAATACTGCAACTACATATTCATTTAACACAAAATTTAACTCCCCAGATATGTGGCAGTAACTTTCAGTTTCAATAGAAACCACATTACAGACCTGTCTTTCACTTTCTCCAGCCAAACCTCCATCCATGGAGAAACTTGATTTGGGGAATAAACAAGATCATGTGGAAGATTGTCAAGTACCTGTCAGTATAAGGACAAGATCATGTGGTAGAGAGCATCTAGTTCTTCTAGGACAGACCGCTACAGCATGTCAATCATATAGGTTAAATTCTTAAAACATTAACATATGGATTAGCAACATCGAGTTTTCAATGGCCTTGAATAATTCTGCGAATTAAATTCTTAAAACAGCTACATGAAACAAATTATATTACATTTCTTATGAAATGTAGAATAAAAAATAAATCAAATTTACCACAAATCCATTTAATATCTAAACTTCCAAAGTAGATTGACAACAGACTAAAAGACAAGTAGTATAGCTTCATGTGATTCTCTACTTGCTAGAGTAAAATAGGGTACCTCGAGCATTATAACCCAGCATGGTTCATGGTCTCCATTACCTGTATAGAAAAATTTTAGCAAATGATAAGTTTCTGACTTAATTAACATGTTTAGTGTTTTCTTAAGATTTGCAACATGTCAAACCAGACTATGTAAAGCCCACTAAGATGATAAAAAATATGTGCCAGACACTAAATACAATTTTATCGAACTGCACAACATGGCACGTCATTTTGTGCCAACAACATTATAATACTCATTCAAAGTCTAACATTGGTGTGGGTATGTGTTGCACTTGGTTTACACGAGTAGTTTTGGGTGCATAGTTCACATAGTTATCAAGCTTGAGACATGATGAACAATATGGGCCACATTGGACCTACAGTGCATTTTGGCAAATTTTTGGTCCGACAAGACATACACCAGATATGATGCCAACAATATGATAGGCTGGAGCGCCCTTGGACAGCTGTAGTGTCTTTGGAGCCCCTAACACCGGCAGACAGTCATGGCCATCTAATATAGTGCAATGTGCTAGCCCCCTAATGAAGATATCACACAGTTAAGTGGCAGAAAATGCACTGTTGGATGTGGACCATGCTGGAGCACTCATATGATTATAAAACTCAGGTAATGATATTCTTTTCGAGGCAAAGAAAAAGCTAACTTTCTATAAAAGCATTTTTGAAATTTAAATGTATACAAGAAATACATATAGAACATCCACATAAAAGTATGCATGTGTGGGATATTATCAATGAGCACCTAAGAACAACTTGAGAATGAGAAACGTGCCGCAACTCATTCATTTTGATCTACATGGGTTTTCTACATTGAAATCAGGGTTTCAAATTATAGAACCCAATGTTATTAACTGGACAAATATGGACCTAAAGAGGAGCAGATTTATTTCATATCTGGTTTGTTGGAGACAAATTCAATGAACCAAGCACCTCACTTTCAAATCAAACACCTGAGTTCTATTTGTGGTTTTCTTATTTGGGTTCTGCAATAAAAAGAATAAAAATTAAGACACATGTTTATCTTTGTGTCTCACAAGACTAAGTTGACATAGTATTGACAATAGTGGCACTGGCCATTGTGCTATAGTGAAGAAATAATGTTGGCTGGGTGTTTCTCGTCCGTGACTCAGCAACAAAGTTTTCCCTGACTTGCACATTCTTTACAAGAGGTGAAAGACACGCTCCTCCCTTCTTACATAGGCTACGGGAAGCATCGCAGACAGCCAGTAGCAGAAGGAAAGGGTAAGAGAAAGAGAGTTGGGAAGCAGGGAGAGATGAGAGAACACACATGCACAAGGAGAGAGAGAAGGGGAGGGCAGGTTCTGTTAATGTCATGGTTTATGATATAATCAGTACACCATATCAATCTGATAGCACTGTTATACCAAACTACCAAAGTACAACAGGATGGCAGAAATGTCAACCTACATTGCACATTGACAAGATGCTTCTTTCTTCATGTCTTCTATTATATTATAAGACAAGAATCCAAATTAAATACACATTAGTCACAATAATCTTGAAATAAACATTGGTCATCATAAATGGAAAGCTGTAACCTAAAAATTTGAAAAAACTGGCAAGACCTAATACATACCAAGTTACCAAGTTGCCAAAAGGCAACAAGAACTTGCCCCAACTGGAAAAAGGATCATGAAAAATCACCATCTTACCCCATCCACTTCTGTCAGTTGCATCACGGCGTTCAACCCTGAATTTTGACAAATGACTCTGAACCTCTCCAACAGTTTGTAACTGTTTTTTGGCAAGTGATTGACTGATTTCAACTGAGCTACAAAAGGAAGATATAGCATTTATCACATGTAAGTTCAAGGCAGAATTAAAAAAAGCAAGACAATCACCTTTTCATCAACTGCAAAGTAGAAAAACCTTGTTATAAAAGGAAATTCTCTTAAGCATTTGATTTAGATGTCGCAGCAAGAAATACAATAAAACCAAGAATCCTGTACCTGACAATCCAAATCTATCACTCAACTTTCAGTACCTGATATGAGTTCCATAAACTTTAATCAACATGGCTATACTAAACAAAACTATTCCGTATCACAGTCGAGTCGATTATTGAGAAACAGTAGTGACCATTGGAGGATTAATGAATCCATGTGATAATTGGGATAAACTCTTACAGATAGTGAGAATTTCTAGGAAAGGCAATTTTAAGCATATTATCAGACCTAGAAGAAAGGATGCTAACAAGAAGATCTATCATAAAATTTGCACCCTGAACTCATCAAACCCTATTCTGCGTTTGACCAAAGAGTTGAATATAAATAATCATTGTTAGTTTTGTGCCATTTCAAATTTGCAAGCTTCACCCAAGACATGATCAGCTTTGCAAACCTTAAATTGAATGTCAGATGATTAAAGGCTATATAGATGTCCAAGTAGAGATTCATATATATGTTATCATTAAACCTGTGCTTCCAAGTAGTGATGAATAGAGGGTTAGCTCAGAAACTAACTTAAAGTACATGGGAAACTATACCATGGTCACAACCAACTGAGCATGCACCTGCAAAGATAAAATGAACCTCCTCTATCCATTTTATCTAGCATGCTTCATATGTGATTGCCCTCTTCGACACCATATGTTAAATACACCCATGGCCATTGCCATGCAGTGATTGCAAAAGGCCTCGGGCGCTAGCCTAGGCACTCGGGTGAGGCGAGGCAAGGCCCGAGCGCCTCGCTCAATCTCTAGGCGGTGCTCGCCCGAGCCCAAGTGTCGGGCGCTTCGGGCGAGCGCCCAGGTTAATCCAGGCGACCGAACTAGGGTTTTAGCTCTGGTTTGGTTGCATTCACGTTAGTTGGTTCAATCGAACCAACAAAAGCACCGATATCAGTTTCTCACCTCTTGCTCACGATTTCCTCAACCCTAATCTCACTCGCAATTCCACAGCTGACATTTTTCTCCACCGTTGCCTCTCTCCACTGTCATTGCTGTTATCATTGCTCTCCGCTGCTGCTGTCGCTACTCGTCACTACCGCTGCTCTCAATAAGCAGCTTCCGCTCTCGGTCAGCAGCCTCGTCTCTACTCTTCTCACACTCTCCTTACATCGACTCGGCTCGACTCAGTATACTAAACATTATACTATTAACACTAACAGTATGTTGTTAATAGTATTGTTAATATATTATTATATTATTAATTATATATATATATTTTTTAGTGCCTTGGGCGTTTTGGGACCCTAGCGCCTAGTGCTTTTTAAATCACTGTTGCCATGACAATCATTTTCTAGTTGTGGCATGTTGGCCCTCCCATTGGGCTTCAGGTTAGGCAACAGTTCAGTAGGTGCCTTGAATACCCTCCCTGAAGGCAAGAAAGTAGGGTCTAGAACATGAATTCGGGGAGAATAGATGACATGAACAGAATCAAGAAAAGGTTGCATGGAGTAGTTTTTGATTGAACTTTGACTACTTGGATCCAGGGGGAAAGAGGTAAATGAATGAGAAGAACAAGTAGGGGAAGGAAAAAGAAGAAAAGAAAATAGAAAGAGGATTCGTCTCAAAACCTTTTGCCATGTTGATTCTAATTGTGCTAACACCATGCTACTGAGTACCATGTCGAAGCATGATATATGATGCAGGTCAGAGTTCAGCATGAAACATTGATGGTACAAATGGTTCTTAAACCAATTTTGATTACAACATTGGTTATGTTATGAAGAAACAGGAAACATGCCAAAGGGCACTTGATATGTATCGAAGACAGATTTTCAACCTACACATCTTTAGTCAAGAGCTTGTTTAAGTCATCTAATCATGCCAGATGTGTACTTTCATAGACCTGCCAATTGTTGCTTGGTGGTGCATAATATGTTAATTATAATTTACATGTTGTCAAAAATTGAATGGCATGAGCATTATAAGCAATATATAACAATTGAAGAGAAAACTCTAATAATGATCCATCCAAAAGATAAAATATAGACGTGTTCACCAACATAAAGAGTTAACACTAATGTAATCGCTCATTCTAGCTGTAATAATTTACCATGGTCAAAAGCATTCAGAGGCAAAAGAATGGACATACACGTATGTCATATTATTGTAAACTTTTGCTGGTGCATTCAACATCATGTAATCCATAATACACTTTGCACATGTTCCTGAACCACCGCCAATTTCATATATCTGAATCAATAGATGACATAATCAGCAGGAGTCAGTAGCAAATAAAATCAATAATTTCTTAAAAGAACTAGCAATAATAATAAGAAACAGAACAATTATTTGGTGGAAACATTGCAATATGACACACTAGCCAGCAATGAGTTATCAAGAAAATTACTATAAAAGAAGAGTTTAAGATGAAAAGCTAGGACTAGATGTAAGAGATGCTAAATGACATGACAGTAACTGGAAAAATTTATCTACCTTTAGAGTATTGGCTGGTACCTTAAATAGAGATATTCACATAAAAAGAATATGCAGAGGCAGAATCTATTTCCAAAAAGCATTGAAGAGTCAACATGCAAACTTATTTTTCTTCATCATGCAGTAAGATCAATGAGCTGTTGGAAATGGTATTCATAAATTGAAGGCATTATACTTGAAAGTCTGATGCCTAACTTGTAATGAAGGATAAAATATTTGCCCATACGTCCTAAGATCAAGTCCACAATAAACAGGTCAAAGATAGGAAGCTTTCAGGTTTCAAATCAATCTACATTTTTCCTTATCAGGTCCACTATGATACAAAACCTAATAGCCATTACAATCATAATAAGTTGTGAATTTCTCCTTGGATGAAAAGTGTTCAAAAAAAAATTTTCTAAGTCCCCCACTCGAGCACACAAAGAAAGTAAGAAAAGGCACACCCTCTTCATACATGCACAAGTTAAGTGCGTGCCTGTTTGCTTGACCATGCATGCATCAATCATACCCAAATGCACATCCACATCCAATGAAGGAACTTGAAGATAGATAAAACAGAAAAATATATACCCAGACATGCAGATGGGCACATGAATCGTACTCATGTTGAATTTTCAACTATCTACACATGATTGCCCTTAATGTTTTCTGGTATAGGAACTAAGAAACAGATTCAATGAACACAGTTTTTTTCTTGATAATAACTAAAATTTACCAATTAACAGCTGTCATTATCAGAAAAATAAAGTAAAGTAGGGGCTAAATATTATAAAGTGTGAGAATTTATTAGATCACCGAGTAAAAAAGTGTTTTTTGTTAACATCAGTGATTTAAAAAGCGCTAGGGCCCAAAAGGAGCCAAGGTCCCAAAACGCCCGGGGCGGTAGGCGCTCGCCCGAGCGAAGCGAGACACTAAAATATAAAATATATATAATAAAATTAATAAATATAATTATTTAAATAGAAAAATAATATTAAATTAAGAAAATCTAGAAACATGATATTAAATAAATAAATATTAATATTATTCAAGGTTTGACTTACCAGTCCGTACCGATGTACCAAGTTCATCTCGATACCGGTATCGAGCGGTACGTACAGTGCATACCATCCGGTAAATTAAAATATAATATAATTCTTATACTATTATATAATATAATATAATATTAGAAATATTAAAATTTTAAAAAAAATAAAAAAGGGGCGACGTCGCCTCGATCTTTCTCCTCGCGCGGGAGAAAGAGCACCCGCGACTCGCGGGCGACGACGGCTCGCGAGCGGCAACGGCGCACGGGCGATAGGTATTTTTTCTTTCTTTCTTCTTTTTCCTCTTCTTCTTCTTCCTCCCTTTTTCTCGCTCAATCGACCGTCGGCGGTCGATTTCTCCCTTCAATCGACAGCCGACGGTCGATTTTTGGTGGAATCGCCCGGTAGCGAGCGGTCCGCGTACCGGCAACCTGGCGGACCGGTATGTACCGCCCGTACCGGGCGGTAAACATCGAAATTGCAAACCTTGGTATTATTAAAATTTAAATCAAAATAATACATTATTAATCTAATAAATAAAAAATATTACTATCAGTATACTTTAACAGTATACTATAAACAACTACTATTAATAGTACATTAACTGTATACTGTTAATATACAATATACTATTGTTAACTTATTGTTAACAGTATACCATTAACAATAAGTTAACAGTATACTGTCAACAGTAGATAGGCGAGGTGGCTGACTTTGAGAAAGCTGCTTACTAAGAATAGCGAAAGCAACAACGACGAGCAGCGACAGTGGCAGCGGTGAGTAGCGACAGCGGCAGCAACGACGATGGAGAGCAGTGGCAGCGAAGAGTGGCGGGCAGCGATAGCGGCGAGTGACGGCAACAGAGTCGACGGCGTAATCGTGATTCGCGAGTGGGATTAGGGTTGAGGAAGCAATTATTAATGCGTTAGTTGGTTAGGTTGAACCAACTAATGCGAATTTGACTGAACCAGGCTAAAAGCCTGGTTCGCCTCGCATGGTTTAACCCAGGTGCTCGCCCGAATCCCCCAGCGCCTAGGCTCGGGCGAGCGCCTAGGCGACGCCTCTTTGAAGCGCGTCGCCTGGAGATCGAGCGAGGCGCTCGGGCCTCGCCTCACCTTGCCCGAGCGCCCGAGTGCCTTTTGCAATCGTTGGTTAACATTTGTTTCTAATAATTGAAAATTTTATATTTCAAATATATGTTTTTGCCATTTTAAATTTCTCTTAGTCAATCACAATCCAACCAATCTCGATCCTAATTCCAATCTCATGAGTGCTACACGAGACTTCAAAAATTTACCCGTATTAGCAAACACAAAGAAATATTAGTCATGTGACTTTGTTTTAAGTTACTGCATAGTGTCCAACACAATATCAGAATCTAATGATTGAATTCTAAATATGAGGAGTGAGGAGTGGCATACAAGAATCTATCCGAGACAATATCTCAATCCTAATTCCAATCTCATGAGTGCTATACGAGACTTCAAAAATTTACTTGTATTAGCAAACACAAAGAAATATTAGTCATGTGACTTTGTTTTAAGTTACTGCATAGTGTCCAACACAATATCAGAATCTAATGATTGAATTCTAAATATGAGGAGTGAGGAGTGGCATACAAGAATCTATCCGAGACAATATCTCAATCCTAATTCCAATCTCATGAGTGCTATACGAGACTTCAAAAATTTACTTGTATTAGCAAACACAGAAAAATATTAGCCATGTGACTTTGTTTTAAGTTAATGCATAGTATCGAAGACAATATCAGAATCTAATGATTAAATTCTAAATGTGATGCTTTAGTTTTTTATTCATGTGTTTTTAGCTAATCTATAATTCGATTTTTCATAATTCTGAAATTTATAAACCTTAATGAATATCAGAAATAACATATTATGACCCACAATTCAATTCATGATCTGGTCCGACCTAAGGCCTTTATAATTAACAATATGATCCTTGTCCTAACAATGTTAATCAAAGATACTGTGATGAAACATCTGCTAGCCTATCTGGCAATTAACTACAACAAACTGCATGTCTGGTAATCTATGTTGCTAAACCTAGGTTTCATATTTTCCTTTTAAATTTTAAAAAGAACAGTCATCCACAAACTAAGCAGATGTGTCCATAAATCAAGTTAACTAGAAGAAAAACCTTGTCAATAAAACATATGGAAAAAGGTGCATTGACATGTACCTTTAATGGAATTGAAAGGTTGGCTGTGCGCATAATTGCTTCAGCAATTCCATATGCATACCAAGGCTGCATTGAAATAGCCAGGATCAATAAGAGAAGTTTTTAGGTAAGATATATAGTAGTTTACAGAAAAAATTCAATTCATCAATCAAAATTCAAGGTAGATAACAGATCTGACAATATAAGTACACTTTATCAGGCACTTCTTTCCAAGCTAATTAATGTAATGGCTTATGAAGACTGATTATTATCCAGCCTATAATAATCCTTAGACGTTAGAACTATTTTATGAACATACTTTTAGATCTGAATTGTGACAGGGAGGACTGGTGGATGAAAAGACTGATAATGCAGGTTCTAGGAAGGGTCAATGTTTACAATCCTACTCCTACAATTAGAAAACATGTTTCCACAGGTTGAACTCTAGTCACCTAAATCTACCAAGACACCAAACTCCATCTGACATTAAGACATTTTTAAGGAAGATAAATTTTGAGAACTAAAATTCAGATGAGTTATGTTCAAAGTCTAGGAATTTCAAGGAGGTGACACGATAAAAACAATGATTTGCAGCTTCATTCCACCAGTTTCTAACAGGGATGTCAAATTAAATAACCTTGATTTTCAGTCCAATGCTTGTGGATCACCAGAATAATGTCTAAACCCAATGATTTTACCAAGCAGATATAAAGTTGTCTCCAAAATTGGGCCCTCTTCCTCCTGCAAATATTTTTATTTTTCTTCTTCCATTTCTCCCTTTTTGGATTTCCATACCTGGGATCCACCAATGACCCCTCCATTAACCAATGGCTAACATAACAACAACCTCTGTGAATACAACCAGATGCACAGTGGCGAGCGTAGCGGCATTGCAGGGTGGGCAGCAAGGCTCAGCACAAAGAAGCAGTGGAAAACCATTGCATGACCTGATCATGCTAGATAATCTCCCGTAACTGAGAACAGGCACAGAAAACTTGGTGAAACTTTTCATTTATTTCCTATCTTACATCTTCTATCATTGTTCCTGCTCTTTGAAATCTGCGTTCAGTACTGTTAACTGTTAGGAGGCCCTCTGATTTAAATGGCTTTCTTTATGAATTTTCCAACTTAACTGCATGTTGCTATTACACCTGATAGAAATCCCCGAGTAGTATCAATATGAGTGCTACTGCAAGTAGCCTTTTGTCTTCACAAGACTTGTCTTTTCACAAAGAGTTGTCCACTAACTTTGTCGAAGATATCCTCAGCCCTTGTGGTGGCAGATCATTTTAGCAGTGGCCTAGTGCAAGTAAACCATTAGTTGGTTGAAAAGACTCACCCACCATGAGCTTTGGCCAACAGTAATGGTCCACTATAGTGCTCCATGAAATGACTTGAAAGACAATGATCAAGGCAGGCAACAAATATTTGAACAGTAGATAATTTGTAACAACTCTTATGAGTAGTAGAGGTTGATTATAGCAACCTACATAAGAACAATATTCAATGCTATTGCGCCAGCTTCAATGTCAGTGGAAGAAGTGAAATATGTGAAGTGTTTTACAATTTCTTCAGAAAAAAGTGCTCAATTATTTTCTCCAGAGAGCATAAGTAACCTATTATTCCATCATATTCTGTTTACTTTCTCACTCACCCCATTGCACATTGAATTGGTGATTCGGGACTGTGCAGTCGATATAATTTCTTTGTTATTTTTCAATTAACAAAATTGTTGTTTGATTGAGGGTTGATTCAAGTAGAAAATGGATTTGAGGAGAAAAGATTAGTTAGTGGATTCAGAATGAAATGAAATTATGCATATACATAGACACAGACATATACATATATATATGTACACATACATGTGTATATATATATATATATATATGTGTATATATATGAAAAAAAAAAATATATAGATATTCATATATATGTATATATGATCTATTCTTCATTTGTACGAAAACAGATGAATATTTTCATGGAATCAACATAGGTTGAAGGAGTTAGGTTCGATTAATCCTATTTAGCTTTATTAGACGTACTATTGGTTTTTGTTTAGCTCTCCCTTTTTGCTATCCACAAACAACATAAACTAACTTGAAGTGATCAGCTCCATAAAATTATGGGTCAAGCACAATCAATTTCAAGTTGAAACATTTATCTTTCCTTTTTCTCTTTGATTTTGTTTGAATCTATTGCAATTATTCAACCAAATGCATTAACCTTTATTAGTTGTTTCCTGTGTATCCTACATTTGAAGCTTGCATTTTCCTTTTTCATCGTGGAACCATAGAATGAGTATAAAGAGAGTCTGCCAGATAGTGCTGAGCTTTTTGTGGAGGGAGGAATCTTATGTCATAATTTCAGAGTAACTGATTTTGAACCATGATTACAGTATGACATATTGAGATATTGAATGTTCATTCTCATTTAAACATCCATAAAAAAAACATTAAGCATGGGCTAGAGTTGGGCATTAGACGAAATTTGTTTTTGTCTCATAATACACCATGTCTGCAATGCATAAACAAGTAACTAGTATATAATTATCCATATATAAATGTGTAGTTGTAAATATACCAAGCTTTTTAAATAGAGAATATCAGAAAAAGAATCAAACATTATAGTCCAGGAGGTTACCATGCATTGGAAGTTCAATAAAAGAACATGGATTTTAACTATGTTTACAATGTGTGCTTAACTCCGATCAGAGATTAACCCAAGCAAAAAGATGATTATTGCATTAGGAACAAATCTTAATGCAATAACATAACAAGGTACAAAAAAAAATCATATTCCAAAGGGTATCATAATTAGCTCAAATCTGCTAAATTCATATAAGTAAGCAGCCTCCAAAAAGATAGCTTCTATTCTTATGGTAGTTGTTATCACTTATCATAATGAGGGAAAGAGAATGCAAATGGAGCTTCGATATTTCAATTTTAAGATAAAATGTCTGCAAATTAACCCAAGAAAGAAAGTTAAAGAAGGAAAGGTAGTTACATAACTGGATTAGTTTTCATAAGGAGCAGAGTACAAAGAAGTAATTAAGTAATATTCCAACTAGTGATCAGGGAAAGATTTTCAGCTCAACATACTTAACTGACAGTAGATGGATAATCTTCAATAATTGTTCATAAATATTATTCAAAAAGACAACCCTTGGCACCATAGTAAGATTGCTCTTTGTGGCATAAATGACATGGACTTGAACCATTGAAACAACCATTAAATTTGCAGAGTTAAGGTTACATATGTTTGCTCTGCCTAGACATCACAATTAGGAGCCTGCCTGCAACTTGTCCAGTTAGCTAACTAACAATATTAGCTTGATGCTTACAATCTTTGCCTAGACCTTTCACAAATAACCATACAGAGTTATATACCACCACTATCTAACTAACTTTAGGTGCCTCATTTCCTTTTTTTCTCATCCAAAAATATGAGAAACTATTATTCACAGTAACATAAAAAAACCAAAATCAACTTATAAATAAGTTATTCATAAAACAAGGGAACAAATATTTCACAATATCTGACTTCTAAAGAAAATGAAGTTATAGGTTAAGAGACAACAAACAAATGCTGGAAAAAGAAAAACTACCTTAAAAAGCTCCACAGGAGTAAACCAAGAAATGTCATGCTGTTTGTAAAGGTTACTCAGACATTGGAGGTAAGCAGCCCTACCTGTGGAAAAAAAAAACAAAGTTCACAAATAAAAACATTATAAAAACATATAGGTGCCTTAACTAAAGTATCATTACTACAATTTGTTTTTTGCTTCAGTAATATTATTTGATGAAGTTTAGAGCAGTGGACTTGCAACGCAACAGCAAACTGCAATGTCAAAAGCACATACTATGTCTTAAGTGATAGAACCTTGTTTGAAAACAGTCTACCAAAAATGAAAAAGATCAAAAGCAAAAGGCACCAACTTGAGGAAGATAAAAGAATTAAGGCACTGCATTGCCAAAATAAAATCAATATATCAATTTCCTCCTAAAGCTTCAATCATGCACTTTATGAAGTCCCACAAGAATATTCCTATAAAGATGAAACTAAGCAGACAGTAAAGACAACTCTTATGTTTTAGAAACTCGACTTAAGCAAAGATCTGAAATATTAAAATTTCAACACAAGAATTATAGTTAACAACCCCCCAAGAAAGTGTAAACTGCTAAAAATTCATCAAGCTAGATATTATTCAATATGAAAGGAATACATATATACAGCAATTATTCAATAAATATTGTACAAGCCATTAGTGTGATGGTGACGATGCAACAATCAGGTATAGAAGTGGCTGATGATACAAAGCTTAATTGAAGTGTCATGATAAGGCTACAGGCAAGTTTTCAGTTTACAACCCTTAAGAGAATACATCAGAAGCTAGCATGCGAGAGAGAGAGAGAGAGAGAGAGAGAGAGATATCATACTAATCATAAAGATGACAAACAAATAACATAAAGAATAAAGTGGCCAAATCTTCAGTTTCTTTTTGCAAATGACAGTAAATCCATAAAACATGCCTACAGTTTGCAACAATGGTTAATCAATTCTCATTATAACAAACCAGTCATCCTTACAAGTACAAAACAATCACATATCACCATCACATACAAACCACAGAAACACTGTGTCCTACATGCGTTAAGGTACATAATCAGCGGAGGATCAAGGAAAGCATTTCACCGAGAAGAAGAGAAAGTTCAATATTCATTTTGATAGCTCGACAAAACCATTGACATTTTCTTATTAACGAGACTAATTCAGACGAACAACGCTAACCACATGTTTGCAACAATGTCTAACCGAAGACAATTACTATAACAACAATCGCAAACATCTCACATGACCCAGTTCATTATACAAGTCAACTAAACCCTATAAACCTTACTTGCGTTGCGTACCTTGGAGCTGATTGAACCTGATGCTCGACTCGAGCTGCCCGACAGATCCCGACATCTTGGAGAAGTAGCCATGGTTGGGATCGTACAATGCAGAGCGTATGAAGTCGCGGACCTGCGAAATCAATCGGCTCTGAATTATGGTCACAAAGAGAAACGCGAAAGAGAGGGCAAAGACCTCGAGGGAGCACTCACAAGGATGGGCTTATCGCCAACGATATCGGTGGACAAGAAGCACTGCAAATGCCACCGGAAATGCGTCTTGGAAACGACTGCAGGAATTGGGAAAACGAAAACAAAGTGTCGTTAACATCAAGAACGATATGCGAGCAGAGAGAGAGAGAGAGAGTACATTTGGCTGCTCGGAGCGAAGAAAACGTCATGATAGGAGCGAGCGGAACCGGTGGTCGGGTTGGAGATATATTTAGGGTTTGAACGGAGGAAAGGTGGGTTTGTTTAGAAAATTGCATTTAAATCCCTCACAAATAAGTTATTTTCGTATTTATCCATCTAAATTTGCGTATCCATCCCTGTCAGTTGACCATCGTTTGATTACTACAAATCTGGTAAGGACTGGTGAAAATTTTGTTTGATTTAAGTTTCAAACCTCTCAAAATCTTAATAGAATTTTCTATTGAAAACTGAATCAAGATTGGTATGACGCTCGGGTTAGAGGCATACATTAATAATATTTAAATCGTAACCAGTGCCAACCGTCGACGAGAGGTATACATTAATTGCCGTAATATTTAGATAGATGCTATAGCGCATGCTAATTTCTCGCTCTCATTGAACAATGTTCAATTCGGGAACATGCGCGTCATTTGAGTTTGATCATTCGATAGGGCGATTAAACCATCCAAGATGCATCACAAAAGCCAATGACGACAGGCAGAAATAGCAAGTAACTAGATCTCAGCACCAGCAAATGACAAGAATGCAACGACACGAGAATTTATGATCGTTGGTCGCAGAAAGATCGAGATTTGGTTTCAGGGATGTCGAACCAATCCAAGGCATTTAATTTTGACACTATTGTGACTCGACCAAACATAAGTGGACTCGGATCACACTTGCATGTCACCCAGCAATAAACGAGATATGCAACCAGCAAGATTATTCTCAAGTCAAAATAAATCGACTTCCATATCAGTCAGTCCGGAAGCAAATGATTAACATCTTAAACAAAAAGCGGGCATGTACTGCCCAGTCTGCAAAGCAATTAAGAAAAAGATGTCGCATCAAAACATTTATTTGTGATGAAAATAGGGAGGAAGCAACCGCCACGAAGAACTACAAGCCTATGGGGAAGCAAACGAATTACTTAATCTTGTGAATGTGGCGGACCAGGTCAATTACACGTGTGCTGCCAACAAAAAGAAAAGTTCAAGTTAAAAAGTGTAATAGTAGAGCTTAAGTATACACCTATTCCAGACGTATAATAGTCCAATCTTGCATGCAGAGAGTGATATATTTAGTTACCTGTAACCCCACTCGTTATCGTACCAAGCCACAAGTTTGACAAAGTTATCATTCAAGGCAATTCCGGCCTTGGCATCAAAAATGCTTGACCTGCGGTAGGAAAACAAAAAACAAGTAAATTAAACAATCGTGGTCAAATCAAGCCAACAAACATAAAGTTGGAATCATGCTGGGAAGAAACAAGATTTGACATTTAAGTAACTAATTTGAACCCATTAAATATCTGATTCACAGACAGTACCTGCTGTCTCCAATAAAGTCGGTGGAGACCAGGTCCTCGTCCACATATCCCAGAATGCCCTTAAGCTTTCCCTCGGATTCCTCCCTGTGGTACAATAAATTAAACAAGCGTTGAAGGAAGATGGTGGCAAGTATTAGAAAGGCAAATTATAAATACTAGAAGATCTGCTTTTTTATTTAGATAAATGTAGAACAATTATGTTGCCATTGTTTTCTAAAGACTATTACAGAACTTTACAGCTAATCAACATTAGGTGCCAAATTTAGTCAACACTTAAAAGACAATGGTTGTAGTCGTCAACATCAAAGAAAAGAATTAGCTAAGTCAAATCTTGATACTTACTTAATGGCAGCCTTGATCTCATCATAGGTGGCACCCTTTTCAAGCCTGACAGTGAGATCTACAACAGACACATCAACAGTAGGAACACGGAAAGACATGCCGGTTAACTTTCCATTCAAAGAAGGAAGGACTTTTCCAACAGCCTGCATCATCAGCAGATTGGTTGACATCAAATTATCATTAGCAGTTATGTTTACAGAAAAATAAAATAATTCAAGAGTTAAAGATGGTAAATCATTATCAAATAAGCAAGGCTACCATAGATACACTAACACCAAATGATGTCCAAGCATTATAATTCGAGAACTCCAAATAGCCAACTACCTTCCACATGTTATAAAGAACATGGACCAGAAAATAAAATAAAATGGACATAATCCACAACACAAAAGAAATGGACCAGAATCCACAGGACACCATGCATGCCTACGAAGAAAGTGGCTTAGAACAGTTTCATTGTAGAAAGTATATGAAACATAGAAGCAGATTCCTTTCTAGTCATCATTGACTAGCACAGCATTATGCATAAAGGAGAGATAGTCCCTTGAATCTATCAAGTGAGATTGCTTCTGTGCATGTTAATGTATTATACAAGATCATGAATATATATTAAGTAGTGTTTCATCCTGATGTAAGCATTAACACATGCAATAAATACATATATAAGTTTAAATGCACAACTGCATATTTAATTATGTAATTAAATGAAAGATTATAAAAAAGATCTAATTGATGCATCAAGGGAAGGTTCAATCACTTAAATATATCATTCTACTGGAAGTACCTTGGCAGCACCAGTGCTACTAGGAATGATGTTAAAGCTTGCAGCACGTCCACCTCTCCAGTCCTTGCTAGATGGTCCATCAACAGTCTTTTGAGTGGCTGATAAACAAGTAAAATTCATATTAACAACTACAACCAAAAAATGTTACACTAAGTAGAAACAAATTTGTAGAACTCAAATAATTACTACCTGTGATAGAATGAACTGTGGTCATCAAACCCTCCACTATTCCAAATCTGTCATGGATGACCTGACATAAAAGATAATTCAATAAAATTAATTAATACAAAATCAAGAACTAAGAGATGGCATATTATTAGATGTACATACCTTGGCTAGAGGAGCAAGACAGTTGGTTGTGCAGCTTGCATTTGACACAATATTTACATCAGACTTGTACTCATTTTCGTTCACCCCTACAACAAACATTGGGGCATCCTTGCTGGGAGCAGAGATTATAACCTTCTTGGCTCCACCCTGTAGTAAAAGAGAATTATTTAAAATGGTAGTTCAGAAACCCCACTATTTCAAGCACTAGCATTGTTGCTATGTACACAGGCAGGTTATTAGCTTGTCATATATATCCAACCTAAGAAAATGTAAACAATCTTCCATAATGACTAATAGCATATCTAAAAACAACCTTCAAATCTGATAATGAGAAATGACAAACTACTGTTATTCACATACAGACAACACATGCATGTTCTCATTCATGAATCAGTACATCTTAGGTATCTAAATAATAAAAAGAAAATCCGTCACAAATAATGACAAGTCATAATACCCCAACAATTTAGCATTGGTTACAAGAAGACGTGCCAATGAACCCTATATAAGACAACATCACTAGTCAAACTAAAAAGTTCTTTTTTTATTATTTGTAGAAGAGTTTTTTTCTATTTCCCCTTTAAGCTTCTAACACTCTTCATGCTATTAATTCATCACTAATGCATCTAATTATAGCATCCACAGGTTATAAGGCATACTCATAAACAGGTTGAATTGAGATAGTACAGTGTCATTCCAAGATACTCTAGATGTTAACTTCACTATGTTTTACCTCTAGCAAATGTCATATTCCAGACTTCCAACATAAGAGCAAAAACAATGTGAAATACTAACTTCCAATTGATTTCTTGACATCAGCTGCATTGATGATATGTTAAACAATGCGAAATACTAACTTCCAATTGATTACTTGACATCAGCTGCATCGATGATATGTTACACTTAGCAACTCACAAGACAAAAGCAAATAACCTGAGTGAACTAGGCTATTTTGACATTGATTAAACGAATAACCTTGATTTCACAAAAATTATATAATTAGTAAAAAAATATCATCATATACAATCTTAGTAAGAAAATTAATAAAAAAAGGAAAAACCAATTGCATAATCAATGACGTCTAGAACACAATATTTTTTAATAAAACATAATAAAGACACCAGTTGATTTGACGACGTACTCAGTGAGAAAATTAATAAAAAAAAAAGGAAAAACCTTGAGGTGAGCTGCAGCCTTGTCCTTGTCAGTAAAGACACCAGTTGATTCCACGACGTACTCAGCACCAGTCTCACCCCATGGGATCTCCTCAGGGTTCCTTAAAAAAACAGTACAGATTAATGGTGAAACCCATAACAATATCTCAAACACATCAGGAAAAAAAGTAAAAGGGGTACCTGATACCAAAGACGGTGACTTCTTTCTCGCCAAAAAGAAGAGTCTTAGAATCCTTAACCTTAATCTCGTGATGCTTCCATGATCCATGTACTGTGTCATACTTAAACATGTACGTCTGCAATGTATCATCCAATTAGACGATTAAGACAAGAACAAATGGAGTAAATGTACAGATTTAGCAATTAGCGAAGACAGAAATGGTATGAAAGTATACAAGACATCAATCATTATGAAAAGGAAAGTAGACAGTAAATACGAAATGTACAACTCATATAGAACACTGGAAACAAATGAAATATTCTTTTTAGCAAGCAATTGAATCTGATAAATAAACCACTAGATCTGTAGAATTCACAGTTGAAACCACGGATGGGGATCAACATATTAAAGGTCCATATAACAATATACACAAAGATATAGAGATGTCATCAGTGCACCAATCAAAATTAAGTACAAGGACCCGATGCCTTCAGATGACTAGATCTGAAAAAAAGCCATACAAGATTACAGAGATAGAACAGTACCATGTAATCAGTGGTGATGAAGGGGTCGTTGACGGCAACGAGCTCCACATCGTCACTCTGGAGTGCGACTCTGGCGACCAGCCTCCCGATCCTTCCGAACCCTATCAAAACCCTCAAGATGGGATCAGCGAAAGCTCACAACCCGATCACATACCGATCGGTACTATAAAACCGAAATTGAAGAAGTCGAGAGGAAACCGACCGTTGATGCCGATCTTGATCTTTCCAGCTACAACAAGAAAAACGAAAACCGAACATGAGATCCTGATACAAGCGAACACAACTCAGAAGAGAGAGATCTTAAGTCTCACCCATGGCGATCGCAAATGAGATCCTAGAAAATAGAGAAATGAGACGTCCGAAGAAGAGAAATGGAGGCGGAATGAGAGGGGCCTTAAGCCGTCTCTATTATATAGGCGAAGGAGAAGTCGCCAACTAGGGTTTCTCTAGAATAGTCCGATGGAAAAAAAATACATTAAATCCCAACGGCGCTTCAATTAATGACCATCGGAATGAAAAGCACCGCCGGATGACGAGTGATCGTTTGTCTTATGATTCGTGCAAAAGAGATGTATTTCGGTGTACCTTAGATTTGATTTAATTAAACTCGTCAGTTGATCAACCACCGATGACGGAACGATACTTCTTGGCGCCCGACCAATGAGAAGAGAGATACAGGATAGGCTTAAACAGTTCCGGCGGCAGGGGGATGCGGTGGCTCGCTCGTGATCCGTGACGAGGCCGCGACGTGACCCTTCACGCGCGTCGGCCCCGGCGACCAAAGGCGCATCGCGGTATGCTGACGCCCCTGAGTCTGGCGATAATTTACGGCGACTGCCACAGAAAATATCTTCTAATTCTGGCTGCCGCCCGATGTATTCGCTTCTCTTTGCATTTGGAAGTCCATCATTTCCAGAAAGATTTGACGTCCAAATTTTGAAAGTTCAAAGTGAGAATAATACCGAGGAATATTCCGTTACTTGGGCATAGCAACTATCCACTACCGTCCATCGTCCTCCTCTTCGCCGCTTTGGGAGTCACGGTTCTTCGCCTCACGCCATCAGATGTGGTGGGGCAGGCAAGCTCGCTGGGTGCCCGTCTCCGTCGGGCAAAGGGTCACGCCCACCGTAAAAGCCGAATCACGGTCTCCGTCACCTTCTCGAACCTTCCCTCCGTCCACTTTGACTTCTGTACTGCCGTTTGGGCTGACATGTCATTTAGCCGTGTTAGGATGGACACGTGGACGTCCACATCATCATCCTCCAGGTGGGCATCAGCGTTGGAAGTGATTTGTTTATGGAACTTTTTTATAAGTAACTTACAATTAGACTATTTCCAAATATGAAACAGTTTTGGATTGTCCGACGAGTCCAACTAAAGTTTCTACATTTACGATTCAGTCGTAGGTTAATTTGGGAGGGTTAATTGGATTTGTCAAATATTAGATTGGTCACTTAGTGGAGACAGTGTGATTCACTATGTTATTTATTGTGAAGGATCAGACCAAGAGAACGTGCATACGCAGAGAAAGGGTATGATGATGTCATTAGACTACCAATAATATGTCATATTATAGACCATGACTTCAGTCATACCTTCCTATCATTTACTCATCCTCAACATTTTGTTATGTTAATAAAATAAGTGAGGATATGATATTTCATTTGGTTGGTTTTTATTTATATCCCTAGTTCTTGTGTGATGCTTTTTGCTCAACTTTCTCTATTTCTATTTGTGGAGGCTCTAGCTTCATGCATGGTCTCAATTACATTATGAAAGAAATATTTTATGATTAAATTTAATTATATTATTATTGATATACATTATGAAAGAAATATTTTATGATTGAATTTAATTATATTATTATTGATATATATTTCATAGCCTAATTCAATCATATCATCGTTGAGGGGATGATCTATATTAGAATTTTTTTCATTTTTTATCATGGGATGATTTATACCCATATTTGATTACATCACCATGGAGTGATATTTTATGGTCAGATTAGATCATGATATCGAGGCGTGTTTTGTGATCGAATTTGACCCACCATTATCATAAGATGCTTTGTGATTAAATTTGATCATGTCATCGTAGAGGGATACCTTATGATTGAATTTGATTATGTAATCATAAAAGGATATTTTATAGTTGGATTCAATTATATTATCATTAAATAATATTTTATAGCAAGATTCGACTATATTATCGTGACACAAAGCTACATGTGCTTCATAGATCATGACTTAAATTCTGATTAACATAACAAACACTAAAGTGATTTAAATCCACTCATGTGGTATATCATCATAGTATTAATTTTATTCAAGCATGTTACCTTGATTGTAGCTCCTAATATGATTTGATTTGATTTTTTATTATCCATAATTATTATCTGATCACTTGGGCCTATGGTCTAGTTGTAGAGTTTTAAGCCCAAGTAAACTATCCACTAAGCAAAGGATCTGATCATAAAGTTTAAAGGTCATTTGGTCCCTATAAAATAGGGGGCATTCTCTCTTTGTTCATTTCATATTTTGGTCCCTATAAAATAGAGAACTCAAATGGTTTAGATTTTTTAAACTTTAGAAGATATCTTTTCAATCTATTCAAATGTCTTAAATATATTCTTTCATGTCTCATTTGTCTCTTGCATGACTTAAGATCGGTCAAATGACCTCTCTTCTAAGGAGTCATATCCAGATAAACAACAACAATATATGTATATAAACTTTACCCAATTAAACGTGACATATTCTAATGTGAATGAATGATCACTTGGCTTAAGCCCGCAAAGGGCTTCTTAAGGTTGAACTTGGGGCTCTAATTGTCACGGATAAAATATAAACAAGATGTTCGATGAAATGCTCATATTTGTCTGTGTCCTTCAGTTTGTGTACATGTCTTGTAAGCTTAGCAGCCCTAGTTTGGTTTATTTTGTGGCTGATTTTGACTTGTGAATACGAGTGTGTCTTTTGAGTATTTGTGGGAACTTCGGTCTATAATGGACTATTATCCTTTGTATGTAACCTTTTTGAGTTTATAGTGTCCATGGGTGTAATTTGTATTGCTTTATAAAGTGTTTACTTGAGTAGTTGCTTGTAGATCTCATTTGAATTATTTCTTCGGGCCCGTTTTCTCTTTTGGAAGTCCTAAGGGACCTTATAAGATATCGAGGAAGGCTGACCTTTGCGAACGGACACGCATGGGTGCCGCACGGCATAGGCAAAATCAGTTAAGCCTGTGATAATATGGTATCAGAGCGGGACAAGCATACGCAGAAACACTCACCATACAAACGTGGAGGACATCCAGCATGTGCAACCATTGGGGGGGAAACAAACATTAAGATGTAAGGAAAGGAGTCGCTTAGAGGAGCGAGCATCCAGGTTTGACATTCAGAGGCATGGCCAACTCTTTGCGCGAGATGCACCACGAGGACAAGCAAGTGAAAAAGAATACGCAACGCACAAAGATTGAGATGGTTGAGTTCAAGCTATGGCTTGACGTTGACAACCAAACTTGACTGTACTCAAGGCAAGCAGGGCGCTTAGTGAAAGATGAGACCGTGTAAAGTGAGAGTGTTTCACAGCGACCGAAAAGAGTTGTGTAAAGCTCACAGAGGTGAGGAAAATTACTAACTTGAAGGATTCAGTACTTATGCAATGGCTTATACACGGATGATAGAGTGTTCATGGCCATCCCAAGGCCTGATCGGAAATCAGTGCTATAGAGCATCAGAACTTTCTCTTCCACATGGAAATGATACGTCCGTAGGCGGCAGAAGTGTGAAATAAATTCAACACATTGCTAGACCTTAAAGGGTGTAGTGGGGACTGTATTGGCGAAGATTTACAATATAGCAAGTGCATTTACAGGGGCAGAACAAGACACAAGTTGTTCAGCAAGATGAAATAGTCTAAAAGGGATGGTGGTCTCAGAAACTTCTAGTGAGAAGAATGTTAAGAGAAAAGTTGTTCCAACATGACAGATATCCAGGAGGGATAAGTCATAGTTCTCCAAAGGGAGAATCATGTACAACGGACAACACATATTAAGAAAGAGTTCCTCAAGGCAATCTCCATAAAGCTCAACAAATCGAGCGAGTGACGAGGAGTCGTCGCATGATCTCGAATGAGGTAATGCATTGATGGATACATTTCGAGATCAAGTGGGGGAGCAATCCAAGACAACATCATATGAAGACACACTTAGAGTCGATGTGAAAATCAAACTCAATGGAGAGATGACCCATAGAATGGTGGATGCAAGAGCCATTATCAACTCAATACAAATCGAGGAGTGGAGCAACTTGAGTTGAACTTAGTGAAGTATCCAAGTCGCACGAAGGGAGTTGATATAGAAGATGGAACATGAGTATGGAGTGAAAGCACAGAGCTTTCATTGGACAGAGGTCAAGGGCATGAACTCTTGTAAAGGCAAGAGTGAGATCATGTCGTTCCATGGGTTCTTCAATCAGATGGGTCGGACTTATCTTAAATGGTTCAAAGATGAAAGGAGCTTCGAGACACATGCATCTTACCTCAGAGATTCATTTGACGAAGTAACTAAAGGTGATTCAACTTGCGGAGGTGAAGTTGGGATGATGAGACCTTAACATGGGGTAAGAGGATGCAAAGGCGGGTACTCTTGAAGAATATACCACAGTATTGTCATTCGAATTATCAGGAACACATAGTGCATAGTGAAGATTATGATGGTAAGGGATAGTGGCCCAGGATCCAGACATTGACGCACCAATTCTAGTGAAGTCAGGGGACTTCTGGAGCTACTAGGCGACAGACTATCCTAGAGCTATGCTTCGTCCAAGTGTGACCCAAGAGTGGGTGGACGAAGGTGAATTGCCAAGAGAGCGACCAAAAAATTAGAGATGGCGAAGGCCCTACGAAGTGTTGGCAGAGGCCACACATTGAGAAGTCGTAATCCGAGTTCATCATAGTATGCAATGAAGATGTCACTAGGAGGCGACATAATGCAGCAGATTGTGATAGAATAGTTCATGGCAATGCAATACATATGGACATGTCCCGTAAGGGACATGATCAGGTAGAGGTATGATCATGAGCTACTGGGAGCTCCACTTTGGTGTACGATACAACAAGAAGAAGGGTTATTGATTTAAGGAGTGAATGTCGTGGTACTACAGAGGCAGGTCTTCATGTGTGCATCAGAGCTTGCATTGGATGAAAACCTTAGTCATCAGCATGTGGGGGCTGTGTACCACCGAGGAAAAAGTTCAAGTGCAAGTATCAGTGAGTCCTATGAAGGGTGACGTGATAATGTGAATGATCAGAAGCTACTGGGAGCTTCACTTCGGTGAACAATACAACGACAAGAAGAGTTATGGATTCAAGGAGTAAATGTCATAGTATCGTAGAGGCGGGTCTTCTATGTGTGCGCATCGAAGCTTGCATCATATGAAAGTCTTGATCATTAGCATATGGGGGCTGGGTACCATTGAGGGAGAAATCAAATTGTAAGTACCAGTGAGTCACATGGAGGGGATTTGATTATATAAAGGTATTATCGGAGCGGCTATAGAGTTGGACTGCTTCAGTGTTGATATTCATTTAAAGGAGCTCGACAAGTTAGAGGACAAGGTCGAGTAAGCGAACGTTGCTACCAAGGAAGCTAAGGAGAACAAAATCAACGTGAGCCCTGGAATAGGATGGAGGAGCGCTACAGTGCCGCAGAGGCAGGTATACCGATTGCGAAGAAAGTGACACAGATACAAAGCAACATATAGTAGGGCTATGGGCTTGGCAGCGCCATGGTATTGTAGAGGTGGGACTTCCGTGGAGTCATCGACCCCTTGCTCTTATAGAGGGAGAGCATTGATCGAAAAAAGGCCAAAGAATAGACTTCTCATCAAGATAGCCGAAAGTGAGGGACTTCGAGTTGATACAAGAGTGCTCGACCAAGGAACGAAGTAGACAGTACGTATTACTGTACCTTTTCTACTCAGAGGAGTAGGCGACAAAGGTGATGGAGAAGACAATACAATCCAAAGACGACCAGAACTATCGAAGACTTACTCTAAGTTGGGGTAAATTTTTTGCTCTTTTCGAGCAAAACATATTACATTCCAAAAGTTCAATGACAATGGGAAGACGAATTACAGTAGCTAACTTAATGCAAGGAGTGCAAACACTTCAAGTGATTCAGAAGTGTGAGCAAAGAGCGAGCAAATGTTAGTAACAAGCTCAATGCATGAAGTACGAACTCGATGAGGCATACGAAATTGAGTAACCTTTGCCTTCTCAACTTAAGAGAATGAGCGAGTACCCCAATTCTCTTAACTCGAGGAGGTGAGCGAAGCCAAGTAACATTGTCTTCTCAACTCCTAAGAGAATGAGTGAAGTTAAGTATCACAGTTCTCTTACTTATCCATTAAGTTTAGTGACCCTTCGAATAAATCTTATGGAAGATAATAGTTGTCAAATCCTCACCAATAATGATTAGTACTACTAAGATTAGATTGTCCGCTTCATTTTCCAATTGAATGTTAATCGAAAGCGGGAGTGATGCAGACGTACTTGAAAGTGATAGCTAAAAGTGGAAGAATGATCAATGGACAAATATTATGGAGGAAGGACTTAAAAAATTTCAAAGTCTACGAGGCGATGCTCGTTAAAGTTCCAACAAGCATCCATCGAATTCAAGCAACATGAGTATACTGTGATACTAGCGCATAATAAGACATGTCTTTTCCTTCATCAGAAGGATCTGTGACAGTCAACAAGGATCGACACAACTCAGCCAACCTCACACCAGAGTTAATCATTGATGAGTTGAAGCAGCATTGCGGATCATAGTTCGACTACTCAATAATAGCGGCGGAGAGCGACTGAGAGCCAGAGGGGCATGTTTTAGCTAAAGTAAAAGATTGAATATTCAACAAAATACGAGAAGATGCAGCGTCTACAATGACTTTGATGAGGTCGTCGAAGGAATAAGTGGGAGAGAATATCATGGACAAAATGTAAACAATGTGTTCGATGAAATGCTCATGTTTGTTTGTGTCCTTCAGTTTATGTACATACCTTGTACAAGAAGTAACGAGCTTGTAGTAAGCTTGGCAGCCCTAGTTTGGTTTGCTTTGTGGTCGATTTTGACTTGTAAATACAAGTGTATCTTGTAACCACTTGTGATGATTTCGGTCTGTAACAAACCATTATACTTTTTGTGTAATCTTTTTGAGTTTGTAATGTCCATGAGTGTAATTTGTATTGGTTTTATAAAGTGTTTGCTTGCGTAGTTGCTTGTGGATCCCGTTGGAATTGATTCTTCTAGCTCATTTTCTTTTTTGAAAGTCCTAAGGGACCCTAGGAGATATCAGGGAAGACTGACATTTGCGGACGGACACGCATGAGTGCCGCATGGCTTAGGCAAAATTAGCTAAGCCCGTGATATAGTGGACAATCACCTACGAGAGATTCTATTAGAATTGAGGGATAATTTATCAATCATTAGTGAAAGGGCTTATGGTTATTGTGTTTTTTTTTTTTTCATCCTAATTATGACTTTGTTTTCTTTTATATGCAAGGGCATCACTTACTACAAGTTCGATTAGAGGAGTTAAAAGTAGGTGAGTGACTTAATAGTGGTGAGGCTCTCGAAGATGCAACAGTAGCTTTAGGCAAAGATACATATGATGTATGAAGTCTGATCCTATATATATATATATATATATGATCATTTACTAGAGAGAAATTATGATCATCTGAGTATTTTTCACATTTTATTCTTTCCCACTAAAACATAAAGATACATTAAATTTTTTTATAAGAATCATACTATAACTTCTAGGTTTTCTTCCTTCATACGGAATTGTTCTCCTATTAGGATTTCTTATTTTCCTTAGATACTTGTTTTAGGAATCCCAAATACTTTTCAATTCCAACCATCTCAAAATATTCTTTATCTAGTAATACATAAACTTATCATTTTTATATTTTTTGTGACTCCTGAATAATGAATACATTTAATTCACACTTTTACCTATCTTCTTAATCATCCTTGTTAAATCTTATATCACTTGTTAGGAATGGAAAAAAAAAAAATCAAAACAACAGGGAAACCTATTGACCAATAATAAAAAATATACTAGAAAATTGATACATGATTAACGTGATCTAAGTGATAAAACTTAATTATTCATCATGTGAGATCTATTGCAAGACAATTGACTTATCATCTCTCAAATATAAAAATTAGTATACATCACCTCAGATAAAGAATTTATATATTTTCTTTTACCGTCTCTAGAAACCTCGAGAACACCTTCTTTGGACACTCTATAGAGAAATCCAAGAGCACCCAAGTATTCCTCACTTCTTGTTCTCTAGATACTCTAAAGAGAAACCCAAGAGCACCCAAATATTTCTTACATCTTATATTCCATATGTCAAAACTTTGATATACATGAAATATTTGCCGAGGTAGCAAGTCCTAATTTTCAAGAATTTCTTATTCTCCTATGAAATTTGGCTCAAAAAAATTTAAAACTAATTATCAGTCCCAAAAATTTTAGAATCATTGAATTTATCCGCATTGCAACATGAACTTTTGATTTACTTTCATGAAATTAAAATGTTTATCATGCTAGACTTTAGACGTTTCTGATATCAAACTTGATTATTTTGATGAGCAGGTGAAGAATTTGGGAGAATATGCTCTCTTTTTTTTGCAACAACCAATCTCTTTGTCTCTCTTGTAAAGACTTTCCTGAGCTGAGGCCAAACCACATCTATTTCACTGATGACTTAAAAAAAAAAAAAATTGCAAGTTTAAAAACTCAATAAAAAGAAAAAAAAAAACGGAGAACAAAGAGATTTTTCATAATAAAATTAGTAGTTTTCAAGTATCTCTTTCGAAACCTCATTAGATGCTTAAATGAGTGTTCGAGAAAGAAGAAAACTATTAAATGTAAGAGTACATGATGAGTCGATGATTTTTTAAATTTTAAGTTTACTAGAGGATAAAAAACTAAATCATAGTCCGAAGTGGATACAATGAAACACTTTATCATACACATAGGCAACTTCATCAAAGACTTCTTATATTATTCACATCAACATGAAGAAAGCCCTTAGAAGCTCCAATCACTACTGGACTCTGTGTATGGAGATAAAACGAAGCAATACTAGCCACCATGCACACAGTTGTAGTAGGGCACTCTTCTTATTGGAAGAACTCTGATATGTTCAATGGCAAATGACTAACACTAGATTTTCTCAGGCTATAAATGACTCTACCAGTAATCTTGATGCATCCTCAACCACATCCTACCTTGCATGTAGTAGATAATAATCTATATGTCAACTACACACACAGTAGAAATGAATCTGTTACTGACATGGCTGGGTTTAAGCATTCTCTTGGAGACGCAAAAGAACTCTCTCTCTCTCTCTCATGTATCTTCTTCTTCCTCTTCCGGAAGAAACTATAAGAGGGCGATGATATCTGTATGTACAAGTGAGTCACAGAATCTTTTGCTTTCGATCATTCTCATGTCTGACCGGTTTGCCCAAACCGAGGTCGAAGGCTTCGCTCTCGAAGGTCTGGTGGGATGGGTTATGGCCTTGAGGTTCTCCTCAAGAATTATTCTTATTCTGTTTCAACTCCTGTGTGAATCCTGATCAGATGTTGTGGGTGTGTGTGTGTTTGTGTTCAGAGCCTGCTTTATTGGTTACCTACAGTCAGAGATGTATATATAATCCAACATCTCATTGCACATCTCAGAGATGATGTATAATGCATTGGTTACCTACAGTCAGATAATATGTATAATCCAACATCTCCGTGCACATCTCGAAGATGTATAATAATGCATTGTATGTAAAAAGAAGTAGGCACTGCTTCAAAGGGATTGTCTTTTTCATCACTTTATAAAGTATGGAGATTCACATACAAGTGAGATGGTGAAACATCACTTGTTCTCTCGACGTATATGAAGATATCTGAGACCTTTTGGACCTCATGATGGTGTCATCTATTAGTCATCGTTTGTCCTCTCAGGAAGGAATTATCCACTGTGGAGTCTCCGCATGGTTTTATGCTACTGAGGACTTCCTCTTTGGCTTCCACACACAATCTTAGGGCATGCAACCTTTCTTTGAACATCCTCTACTACAATGCGCCAACCCTAACTGGTTTTAACATGGAACATGTGGCAGGCACACTCCACCTCCACGTGTCCACAACAAGTCCACACCATATTAGAAACTTTGACCAAGTAAAATACAATAAATATTTTTTATAAAATATACAGGTAAAGAATGGGTTATCATCTAAATAGTAGAAGATATTCTACTTACTTAGTACCAGACTTATTAGTGGATGCAGAGGTGGACCATTGTGGGTTCCACTTGGGCTCCATCTCGAGTAACCACGTAGTGGGAATAGCGGGTGGGCCGTAATTAATTTACGCAGTGGAATCCTCTTTTGTTGATCCAATCATATGATGCCACGTATAACAATATTCATTTGTCGAACCCGTGAACGCCACTCCGACAGGCGTCCTCTTCAGATTTTTATTACAAAGAACTTCTTCCACGACCGTAACATACTCACTAATGTACCTTTTATTTTATTGGATGAAGAAACTGGACCCGAATACTGATGAGTATAGCGATCTATGATAATATACAGGTAAACAATGGGTTATCATGTAAATAGTAGAAAACATTATTTGTATTCTATCGTGACCGACATGCCGTCCCATTATATGGACTGGAGGTGAGCAGAACACTTCCTAATTCCCTGTTACTGTTTCCTTCTCTTGTCACCTATTTCTCTTGCTGTTTCGGCGATCGCATCACCAAATATGGCCGCTGCGAGGGTTCTCCTCCGCCGAGGATCCGCCGTCGCGCGCGGCCTCCTCCCTGCCAACGGCCCGCCGGCCACCGCTGCCGCCTCCTCTGCAGCGCTTTTTCTCCAGTCTCAGCTCCACTCCTCCCAGACCGATTCGGCGGCGGCCGCGGCTAAGCCCAAGCGCACCAAGACCTTCTCCATCTACCGATGGAACCCCGATCATCCGGAGAAGCCGCAGCTCCAGCACTACGAGATTGACCTCGGCGAGTGCGGCCCCATGGTCCTGGACGCCCTCATCAAGATCAAGAACGAGATCGACCCATCCCTCACCTTCCGCCGTTCCTGCCGCGAGGGCATCTGCGGATCCTGCGCCATGAACATCAACGGTGATAACGGCCTCGCTTGCCTAACCAAGATCCCGTCCTCCTCGGCGGCCACGACGATCACGCCGCTGCCGCACATGTACGTGATCAAGGACCTAGTGGTGGACATGACCAACTTCTACAGCCAGTACAAAAGCGTGGAGCCGTGGCTCAAGAGGAAAGACCCGCCGCCCATCCCTGGGAAGGAGGTCCCTCAGAGCAAGAAGGACCGCGCGAAGCTCGACGGGATGTACGAGTGTATTCTTTGCGCCTGCTGCAGCACCTCCTGCCCTAGTTATTGGTGGAATCCTGAGGCCTATCTTGGGCCAGCTGCCCTCCTCCATGCCCACAGGTATAACTGGTTGATTCATTTGTATTCATTTTACAATGTTTGGGTTAGCTTTGTTGATTCAAGTTTGCTGCTTGCAGTCTGTGACTGGTTTCATTGTGGAATGAATGAACTATTGTTGTTTGGTATCACGTTATCATTATGTTGAGGAGTAATGTTCGGCCGACCATAATGGGTTTGGATGCTTGTTGATCATTATGAATTTGTTTTTTCTTTGTTGTGTCCCTGAGGAGGAAAGAGAAGATTGGAGTTTATAATTTTTTCCAACTTAAGAGTTGGTCTCTAGAGATCCGTTTACTAGATGATTTGATATGTAGGTGAACATAAAAAAAGGGTCAAAATTTGATATCAAAATGACCATTACATATTGTAATGGTAAGGGCTTGGTGTTAGGGTTTTGAATAGGTATGCAACACCTGTATGTATCTGCACTTGGTGTAGGGTTTTGAATTGGTTTACAACTTCTGTATGTCTTTTGACTTGGTGTAGGGTTTTGAGTAGATTCTCTCTGTTAGAGTGTGATATCTTTCAGATTGCTTTGGACGATCTTTTTTAATGCTTTATCACAATACATTTTCATTCGCATCATGTGTTGTTTTAATTCTTCAGTTTATTGCTAATTGTATGGCTAGGGGCTTCACTTTTGCTCATATTCTGCCTTAAGTATTAGAAATTTTAAAGTTTGGAAGGTTGTTTCTCTTTCCTCACGTTTTATTCACATAAATTGAGAAGTTGTTTGCACGTGTTTCTTTGTATCTATATGAGTATTGTTTATTGTGATTTATTTCTTCATATGAAACAAGAATGAAGGTGAACCTGATGGTTTATACAATTTTTGCTAGGAATTTGCATTCCAATCAAGGTTTAAGAAGATTAGACAAGCTTACTAGAATCATATTTTTTGAGTTTCATGATATTATCTAATATTAGCTTTCTTTTTTAGGATCTTCTGAGAGATAAAAAGAGATGATATTTGAGGATTCTTTTATGAGCTAACAAAGGAAATGGATGCTTATCTTGGAGTCACTCAAAAATCCAGACTGATTTTGGGAGAAGAAGATAATCTTACACCACTCGCACATAGTATTGAAAGTTCATTGAGCCCTATTTTTTTTCCAATCCTCCTTTTATATAGAGCTCACATACAAGAAAAAAGAGTAACCACACAAATAAGTAACTTCAAGGAATAATGGAATCAATCATCCCATCTTTTATTTTCGGAGAACTTCTTTTGCCTTCAAATTTTCTATGAGAGAGTATCTTCCTATTAGCAAGATCTTGATTGGGATAATTTGCACTAAAATATCTGGGAATAATATTCTGTAGACCTTCTATTGTATGGATAGCATGTCATATGTGACTCAAGTTTGTTGTTAATCCAATCATAGCAAGGCAGACCTGACAGTTTGTCATATTACTTCTTATCATTGCACCCATAGGGTTTTTTTTTGCATCGATGCAAACCGCCCAGTACTGGCGTTATGTATCGGTCCAACAGGGGACTAGTATGCCGATCGCCATACACCGAGTGAAACCATTACATGACCTCGTATTGCCCAATCTGTATCGGCCGGTAACAGTCAAAATATGATCGTTACCGACTAAGGGCTAAAACTGCCTTATTTCAAATGGTCAAATTGATCGTTTGAACCATTGGAAATAGTTTTAAAACCATTTCCTCCCCCCTCTTTCAACCTATTTCACTCTCTCGATCTCTTCAACTTTCTCAAACTCCTTTGCATTTTATCACCGAGGCAATAGAAGAAGAGGAAGCACATCCCAATAGGAGGATGATCCCCCCTCGGTCAGAACGTGGCGGAAGGAGCCGAACAACATCAAGTCAGACCACTCGAGGAACTAGAGACACCCAACCATCATAGTCGTCTGCCCAACATGCAAAGGCAAAGGCAAAGGGCAAGGCGGTAGCATCAACTGCACTGTTGGAATCGAGTCGGGCAACAAAACACCTTCTCGATCGCATTTAACCCGCTTACTCTAAAGACATGGTAGCGACGTGTATAGCAGTGTCTCAACCGATGATGGTGATGATGTCGAAGAGCCAATGGTCCCATCTACACAATTTGAGGGTGGTGCATAGATCGAGGAGCAATATTTTACACATGCCACCCAAGATTCGGATCAAGGAACTTGGCGAGGTACTGGTCAAGTTTATACACGGAAGGGGAAGACAGTAGATGATTTTGAGCAAATGTGACAGAGCCTACATGACGTAGACATAGAGCGAAGCTCATTGTTTTCATAGTTGTTGTATTATGAAGAATCTTATGGCCAATAGTAACACGGTGATAGTTTGTCATACTTCTTCGAGCAGTAGTACGATGATCGATCTTATGATACAGAGTAGCAGATCAGCGGGGGAAGTTGAAGTTTTGATGTTATTCTTCATGCTTCGCACCAATACATGTTACTATCATACTTGCCTCACGAACCACTTCGGACATGTGTGATCCACAACAATCATACTATGACCATCATTGTATTGATGCATCAATGGCATACAATGTATCGGTATACTATGTCGTGGTGGGATCAATTTCAAAATTGGGTCCAACAAACATATCCAATTGATATTTAGATACATAGGATTGAGGACCCCGATCTATCGTTCGTGGAGTCCAGTCATTCTTTTTGGTGGTACAATTAGGTATATCCATCGACTGATTATTTGATTTATTTGAACCTTAAAGTTTAAGTTGTTTAAACAAAATCTAACAATTCAAATTATTTCTTTGTAGATAATTCAATATTAACTAAATGATAGTTCAGAACGTACCACAAAACTAATCCTCAAAGTTTGAAAAATATGTGTAACTATTCTTTGCTAATTTAGATTATTTTTTTTGCTAAAGCTATACTAAAATTATATTTATTTTCAACTTTAAAATCCTAATCTAACTTTTCAAAATTTTAAGTATTTTTGGAGCTATTTTCGGTGGTTTTTGGGTGTATCATTAGTACGCCCCGACATATTGGCATATGGTATGTCGGTATGCTTTGATACGTATGGTACCGATAACTGATTAGTACACCGATATGGATCGGTAAGGCCAACCTTGTGCACCCATATATATCAGCATGTTATCCTTGGAATATGCCATATGTTTTCGGATTCGTCCCCAGAAGATTGTTTGGCTTTGTGCTATTATGATCTGTTTTACACAACAAATGGAGTTGGAAAAAAATGAGTTAGAAGCATGAATTATTGCACTACTTTTGTGATGAATCTTAGCCACTGGTACAACCCTTTATCAGTTTGTTGTCTTTCTTTCTGTTCTTTTTTATCCTGGGAGCTCTCAGATTAGTTTTTGGTTGCTTTAATTTTGCTTGGACAAGCTCTTTATGGCTAAGGTTTGCTATGTTGTGTAGGTGGATACAGGACAGCCGGGATCAGTACACAAAGGAGCGCCTGGACGCTGTAAATGATGAGTTCAAACTGTACCGTTGCCACACTATCATGAACTGTGCTCATGCCTGCCCCAAGGGACTGAACCCCGCCAAGCAAATTGAATCGATCAAAAAGCTTCAGCTTCGGTAAATTTTTCCTGAGGTGCCGCCATTTGTTACTATGAAGAGGCAGCATCTGGCATTTATTTATTTATTTTTTTGCAACAATAACATTCGCGGATTCGTTATGTACTTGCAACTCTTTAGTATCCACTTGTGCTCAAGAATAATGACCTGAAACTCGTCTATTTTGGGAAGATATCATTGTAGCCGCAATTTCTATGTTCGAGGTTGATGTGACTAGTTGCTTCGATGCACTGTTGTTAGATATGAATTACGATGGTGATTGCATTTGGTGTTACTGAACCTGTTGAGTATCTTTTGTCTGGAATCATAGGCTATTAAATTGTCTTATGGACTGTTGTTTAATATGAATTATACTGGCAAATGAGTTTGATGTTATTAAACGTGGAGAAAGTGTACTCGTCAAAATAAACTACGCCGAAGCTAAATAGGAGGACCATTCTTGAGATTTAAGCAGGATGAAGATCTTCATGTATCCAACCATTTTGGCAGATTAATGAGAGAGAACTTATATGACTGATACGATGGGTACAACTTCTAGATTAGAACTGGGACTAGAATTTAGCAAACTGGCACTACATGGATGTGTCATGATAAATTCAACTTTGTGTACATGTTTTCCTCCCAATAAAGAAGGAAGTATCGCATGTACCACAGATTACTTGCATAAGATGTATTGCGTATCGTCCCATCAACACTCAAATATTTATTCAACTTGTGAGTATATGGCCTCGAATATTTTGTGCAGTCAGGAGATCAAGGGGTAATGTCTTATTGTAGATATCTATTAATCATGCTCATAGAGATGGTTTGAACGGAATTTCTATCCATCTTCTAAAAGATTTATGATGAGAAAAAAAAAAAATTGAGGAGTTGACATTGTTTACATAAGGCCAATTATAAAATATTCCCTATAGTTAATTACCTTTAATGTTATTGATTCATACGCTTTAAGAAGTTGCATTGACATCCCTATAATTATGAAAGTGAAACATGTAGAAATATTTATCCTAACTATATCAATTTTATCGATGGAAACACGAAAATAAAATATAAAAAGATAATTTTATCATCCGGTGGCGGATAACGTTGATGGTGACGAACGATGGCGCCATTGACATTAATGCCAATGCAGTTGCTTAGTTGCCTCCGATGATAATAAGGTTCGCTCTGACCACAAAGCCACCCGCCTCCATGAGGAGCGCATCATCGACCTCATCGCCACCCACCTTGTGCCGCTTTGCACCCCTGTGTCAACGTTGACTCATTTGTCGAGCGACAATTGTGTTGGCGTTGATGCAAATGGTGGTGGCCATCATGACGTCTATGGTAGAGATGGTGGCTACCTCGTCGTTGACCCGTTCGGTGGATCCTAGCCTTGACTCGAAGCTGGGGTCGCCAGTGCTCCTACCGCTCCCCCCATTGTCGCCCATCTCGTGTCACTCTGCATTTGCGTCGATGTTCATGCTGTTGCCGAACGACAACTACATCGGCATCAACACAGATGATGGTAGCTGCCATGACATCTACGACGAAGATGGTGGTCGCCTCGCCACTAACCTATTGGGTAGATCCCAGTCTTCACCCAAAGTTGGGGTCGTCGGAGCTCTTACCACTACCCCCGTTGCTGCTCGCCCCATGTCGCTCTACATCTACGTTAATGTTGATGCAGTTGTTGAACGACAATTATGTCGGCATCGAAGCAAATGGTGGTGGCCATTGCAATGTCTATGACGAAGATGGTGGCCGCTTCGCCGTTGACCCATTGGGCAGATCCCAACCTCGACCCAAAGTTGGGGTCGATAGAGCTCTTGCCAAACCCCTACTATCGCCTACCCCATGCTGCTCTACATTTGCGTCAATGTTAATACAGTTGTCGAGCGACAACTACGTCGGCGTCGAAGTAGATGGTGGTGGTCAGTGGCAAGGTGATCACCATCTTAGTCGTAGACGCCGCGGTGGCCACCACCATCTGCATTGACGCTGATGCACTTACCGCTCAACAACTGTATTTGCGGCAATGCAGATGCAAAGCAGCGAAGGGCGGGCAGCAGCGGGGGTTTGGCAGGAGCTCTTGTGACCCCAGCTACGTGTCGAGGTTGGGATTCGCCCAATGGGTTAGCGGCGAAGCGACGACCATCTTCGTTGTAGACATTGCGATGACCCATTGGACGAATCCTAGCCTCAACCCGAAGCTAGGGTTGTTGGAGCTCCTGATGCCCGCATCTACGTCGACACTTATGCAAATACCGCTTGGCAATGAGGGTAGGATCCCATCCTCGACCCAAAGTTGGGGTCGCCGAAGCTCCTACTGCTCGTCGTTGTTGCTCGCATCTACGTCGACGTTGATGTAAATGTCACTCGACATTAGGGGGGGGGGTGGGACCGATGCCAAGCATCAACAAGGATCCGCCCTCGCTGCCAAGCATCAACACAGATGCGAGCACAGCAGAGGGACCGATAGGAGCTTCGACAACCCCAACTTCGGATCGAGGCTGGGATCCGCCCAATGGGTCAGTGGCAAGGCGACCACCATCTCCGTCGTAGATGTCACAACGACCACCGCCATCTATGTCGATGTCGACGCAATTGTCGCTCGACAACTAAGTCAATGTTAATGTAGATGCAAAGCAACACAAGGTTGGTGACGATAAGGTTGATGGCGCACTCCTCGTGGAGGCAGGTGGCGTCGTGATGAGAACAGACCTTATCATCGTCAAAATCGACCAAGCAACTACGTCAACATCAATGTCAACAATGTAGTCTACTACTACTACTACTAACATCATCCACCACAGAATATTAAAATTATCATTTTACCCTTTATTTTTTATATTTTTATTGATAAAAAACTGATATCATTATAGTAAATGCACTTAGATGTCAATGTAAATTTTTAAAATATACAGATCTAAACAGCAAACGTAGCTAACTAGATGAGGTAATATGTAGCCTACACAAAGATGGAAGGGACAGGACCCTCCTTTTGAGACATGATATTGCTATATATTGTCGCACAAAGCATGAGGCAATCAGAAAATACATGCAAGAGGTAGCGGTGATCAATGACCTGCACAGTAATATCAGTTTGAGGGATAACAATTATATACCCCCTTTGTGAGATTCAACAATAGAACTAAAATGGTGTCCAATCTGCAAATTCTTGAATTCATATGTTAAACCCTAATACTGCCTCTAATAGGTAGAAAAATGTCCTTGCATAGTTGTTGATGTCAATATGACGGAAAAGAACATCAAACATATTCTCTGTTGAGACATCCTAATGGCCAATGCACAATTGTTGCATAGTTAATATATCTCATATTTGAATATATGTGAGAATATCTTATATGCCATTTAATATAATGAATGATTTTTAAAAAAAATATTACAAAACATGGTATCAAGAACACCAACAATTGTAAACGCGACACTTTCTACCGTCTCCAACTAGTAAAGTTTATCTGGATTGTCCCTGCTGCGTATAAGAGGGACTCCATCATCCCTCCAAACAATTCTGTCCTCACATAAAGCTGTTACCACCTCCACATAGACTTGATGCTCCTGCAATGAAGGATTTAACAATCATTAGGAGACAGCAAGTATTGACATAGCAACAGGTGTTCTTTTTTCATGGTAGAAACAAAGAGCCATTGCTCCTGCTTATGTTAAATTGGCTAGTAGAAAACATAACTGTGATCTCATCTGATTGAATATTCAATTAAAAATAAATAAATTACTTGATAACCTGGCTAAGGACTCTTGCTGCAAGCTGCTCGGCAGTGTCATCTATTAGCACAGGCACTACTCTCTGAGCCAAGATACGACCAGTATCATACTGTTCATCAACAAAGTGAACTGTGGGACCAGAGTACCTGCAAATTGTAAAACGAAGTCACCACGCATAGCTTGGAACATGGAGGGAAAGGTTGTAAAAATGGTTTCTGTTTGTAATTATTTGGGGAACAGGAAGCACATACCTTGCCCCGGACCCTATGACAGCTTCATGCACCTTTAAACCATAAAAACCTTTACCACCAAAAGCGGGAAGAAGGGATGGATGAATGTTTAATATGGATCTTCGAAATGCCTGAACTAATTCGATGGGTATAAGCTTCAAGTAACCAGCAAGCAGGAGGAAGTCAACCTCAAATTTCCTACAATCAGTAAGGCAATGCTTGAAAGAAGGCAAAGCATCCAAAATCTCAAGAATAGACGAAAATAGTCACCTAGGTTATGAACACTTCCATTTTACTTAGGGCCCAAGCGAAGAATAACAACCTAAAACGTTTAGTGGGGGATCTCTAGAAGTGCCTTCAGGCCGAAAAAGCATGCTGACCGACTACAAGGTGGAGGGGATTACCAAGTACAAGAGGTAGAGGGGATTCGCTAAGGGGATCACCCAGTTGGGGTTCAACAAATTTAACTGTGGGTACGAACTGACAATTTCCAGATCCTCCATGACCATCCAGGCTTGGTGATCCCTAAAGACCCTAGCGATCGGTGCTCATTGGACGACCAATTTGTATTAGTCAGGAATGATGGCCTTAAGTATGCCATTAAACACGGGACGAAGTTGAGGGAGTGCTGAGGACGAGGCAATAGGCACCGTGGTCAAAGAGGTCCCACTTCGGTGATGGGGGAGGAGCCCGAAGCTGCTGAAACGGAAGCCACTACTGTTGACAAGGAGCAAAGGGGATCCCACCACATACTGTAGATAGTTTTTGTTGAATAAAAATATATTTTTTTTATTACGACTGGTTTTGTGACGTAATAGGAAGCCACAAGTGTGACTTAGACATAGTCCTTCCTAGTTGGGAGCGAATTTTTCGAATAAGTGGGATCACTAATGTGGCTTTGTGTAAAACTAAATCCCCCCACTCTTGGGTGGGGATGTTGGACCTTATGATTATAGTATTTTACCATAGAAAGTTTGTAAGTTAGCTACATGGATGTGCTCTTGTATGAGTTTCATCGATCAAGTTGAAGTTTAGTCTAGCTTCACGAGAGTAGGTTTTGTAATCCGCAAGCTCCATAGCGGGTGACTTCGGCTCTTATAAGGCATTGGTTTCCCTACTCCATAATTGATATGGAACTAAACGTGTTTATCAATACATCCACAACAAGGGTGTTAAGGTCTCTTAGGCACCATATGATAAGTTATCTTTTGTTTTCACCATTATAAGCATGAGAGCTCATGAGGAATTATCTTCTTTGAGATGGGCCCTACACGATTTTGCCCCTTTGGGTGGATTCCAAAAGATGCCTCTAAGGATAGAGATGACAATGATCCTCTTACTCATCAATTGATATAGAGATTATACGTGCTTATCAAAATCAAAATAGATCGAGAATAGATAATATATTTATTCATCTCTATTGATCAATAATCAGAAATATACTAGAAAATCGATACAAGATTAACATCATACACATAAAGAATTTACATGTTTTTTCTTACCCTCTCTAGAAACCTAGAGAACACCTTCTCTGGACACTCTAAAGAGAAACCCATGAGCACCCAAGTATTCATCAATCTTCTTTTCCACATGCCAAAATTTAGATATACATGAAATATTTATAAAAGCAAATCCTAATTTTCAGGTTCTTATTCTCAAAGGAAGCCTGGCTCGAAAATTTTTAAAAATAATTGTCAATCCCAAAATTATCTATAGAGAGTCGTCTCTTTAACATCTTAAATTTTTTAGAATCATTGAATCTACCTGCCTTGCAGCATGAACTTTGGATTTAGTTTCATGAAACTTTAAGAATGGTTGGTCATCTAATTAAAATGTCTATCAAACTTGATGATTTTGATTGAACAGCTGAAGAATTTGGGAGAATATGCACTCTTTTTATGCAACAACCAATCTCTTTGTGTCTCTTGTAAAGACTTTCCTGAGTTGAGATCAAACCACATCTATTTCACCAATGACATTTGGTGGTGGAATGATAATCACCATAGAGAGGGTTTCCGAGATGTAGGCGTCTATGATTTGGAGAACGATATCTTCTCATATATTTTGCACTCTGATGCTTGTCTAAACTGGCCACCTCCTATTTGGATCACTCCCAGTCCTCTGCTCAATAACTGATAGCTGAGTCAAATATGTCATTCAATTTCATTTACTTCAGAGGTTTTGTAATAGCATCCACTTAATCATTATACAATTTGTTACCTCATTTATTTCAGTACAAATTTTGTAAAGGATAATGCACACTTTTTATTTCTTTAGTCTTGATGCTCATTTAGTTTTTTTATTTCTCATTTTAATTTTAGATGCATGCTTGATGTCATAATGTAAGCAATCAATAGCTATGGGGGTCTTCTCCTATTTCTCATCTTAGTTTTGGTATATGTTTTATTTTATTCTTGATTGATTTAAGGTATTTTATAGGAATCAGTTAGAAACTCAATTTCATACCACAGTGAGTCTCAATGTTTTATAGTTTTTGCCTCCTCAAAGATCAAACAATCTTGTATTGAGTTTACATCCATTATCTTCTTTCTCGAAGGAAACATAATTACGAACACCACATGTAGATATGGGTCTAACAATAGTTGAACAACATTAAAAATACATGTAATGCAAATGACATCATAAATTCTTGTAATTCATTTATATCATTCATTGTTCTTTTATTCATTTCGAGGAATGATAATGTGTATCACGAGTTATATCAGAACTAAACCCAATATATCAGATCTAAAAAAGGAAATTGCAAGTTTAAAAGCTCAATAAAAGGAAAAAAGATATGGAGAACAAAGAGTTATTCACAATGAAATTGGTATAAATAAAGGGAGCATAGTTTGGAAATATCTCTGACCAAACCTCATTTGATGCTTAAATTAGTGTTCGAGAAAGAAGAATGCCACAAGAATATTCACCTTAAGGTTGCTACAAGTTCAGCTGCTGAGGCACCATCAGGTGAGGATTTGGATCCAGGAAATATAACAACTGGAATTTGATTATCTCTTGCATATTCAGCACCACCACAACCTGCCAGAAAAATTTTCAAACTTGCAAAAATTTTTCTCAAAGAACATTATAATAATTGCTCGAACCAGTTAAGCTAAAAAGCAATAAGTGCCTATGGTGATTAGTCAGGTGCCAAATTTCCAATGACAGATTGCATTCCATTTTTCTCATTTCCACTTTGTTGTTATGATCGAGTAGCCATATCAACGGATGCATAATATCATGGTTATTGCAAGTCTATTAACATTTTATTACTAAACAATTAATTATGTTTGTGACAAAGTTGTTCAGTTGCAAGAACAAAAATGTTGCAAGTTGCAACAATGATACCCCACTAGGATATTGCTGCAACAACGAGCAATTCTGATAGGAGAAGTGTGGGCATTCTACCGACGTCGAGTGGAAAACAAAGTACAGTCAGAAAATCCAAATTACTAGGAGAAGCAATAAATAATTGAAGCAATGCCAAGTAGAAAAGACAAAAATAATCATCAAAAGAGGAAAAACAGAAGAAAGAAGCTGCAGAAATATGTTATGAGCAAAAGTGATAAAAGAAATTTCTTCCATGCAACTACTTCAAATGTCCAAAAACAAAACATACCAGGTTTATCTGTGACCATAACTGTAATATCTCCATGAACTAACCCTCGCTTGGTTGCTTCATGAATAGCTTTAAAGTTTGAACCTCCACCAGAGACAAAAACTGCCAATCTTTTCCTCCGAGTCGATTTTTTTGAAGTGTCATCATTTGTCATGCAGCTCTCTGTCTCCGAAGCACTACATCTACATCCCAAGCCCCGATATTTATTTCCAGCTTTCTGCAGCACCACTTTTGAAGGAGGAGATGCTTTCGTGAGTATGTGTCTCCCATGTGTGACTGAACAATGAGAGAGAGCATCGTGAGCTGGCAATCCAATTGCCATACATCTCGATGACATATTGATATAATTTGTGGGGGAAGGAAGCCTAGCCCCAATTATTGATCCTAGAGCATCCATTGTTTTAAAGAAATAAACAAAACACACGCAGAAGCTCCTCCTAACAATTGCTGTGTGTTTTTCTTCTGTTTCTTTAGTAAAAGAAAAAACCTGCACAATTGAAAAACAGAAGAAATTATAAGGCTTTCACCAAGAAAAACTCACTGGTCCTCAAAAATATCAGATTTAAGTGTTGGGGCGGGAAACAAAGAAATAAAAAAAATCAAAAGAAAACCCAAAGATCAACAAATAAGGAACATACTAGAAAACCAAGATGGAATGTGGTTCGACAATTCCCTTGCCTACATCTACAGAAAAGATAAAAAATTTCTACATATAAGATTAATTATTCAACTTACATAAATCCGAATCTCTCAACTTTCTTTAGATATATTAAAGAAAGGAAGGCCCCCTTACTAACGCCAAAAACATGTAAGTATCTAGGTGTTGGTGCAAGCGGGAAGGGAGTTTCCAAAGAATCAGCAGGATCATTTGTTGGCGCAAGTGCCATTATAAGTAGAAGTTTCAGAATGTCATCTGGCGGGGGGGGGGGGGGGGGGGGTTTTAAACTCTCAAGAGCACCCAAAAAGGTAATCCCTCTCACCAAAACCTTGAAATCAAGATGTATTTGTAGGAACATTTATCCTAAGGACTCTTCCTACTTGAACCCATAATCTAAATCTAAATCCTACTACATCAAGGAGCTCGAATTTAATTAAGATTCTTTAAAATAGTTTGAACCTCCTAAAATACTTATCAACAGAAGTTGGTAACTTCAAAATTTGTTTATTATACAAGTATAAATTGGCATCAAATATTCATAAGCAGGAGTCATGACTATTCAGTTACTCCAAATTGCTATCTTTTATCCACGGTATCAACGAGACTTTCTCCAATATCCTAAGTCGTCGATGTAGCACGGAATTAGTTTAGAAAAACCAAAGATTAAAGAAAGATAAGAACCGAAATTTCTTTATATGCTTTTGATTGCTCACATATCCGATCAGAATAAGATTCAGGCACTAGATGAAGACGGGAGATCAACCGCGTGCATGCGATCCACTATTCATCACTTAGCAGCTTGATAAGCAAAAAGCAGAAAAAGAGGAACATTTAAGAGGGCCCCAAAAATGCCATCTTTATCTTACTTGTAGAGCTAAGGGTATGGCGGAAGACCCGAGCGGCCGGCGCGGTGGTGGTGCCGCCGATCGGGGACACGGGGACGACGAGGCGGCAGTCGCCCGTGAGCTGCCGCGATAGGGTTTTGGTATCGGGCGGGAGTCATCGACGGCAGTACCTGCAATCGAGTTTATCGGGTTTGGACTTCCCGGTAACAAAGAACATGCGAGAGTTTGGTGTTTTTATCGGGTCGAATCCATTTTGTGTATTCCGGATCCGTGTTTAGTCATTTACCATTATAAATAGCATAACTGAACCGGTTCGATCGTGCTTGAACGCAGGACCGGTCCAACTAAGTTTATGTGTAATGTTTCTTCACACAATGTTAAAGAGATATAGTGTTAATAACACTTCGGAGTTGCATAAATGTACTGTTTTAGTTTTGTTGGACTTTACGATATATATATATATATATATATATATATATATATATATATATATATATATATATATATATATATATATATATATATATATATATATAATATTGTTACGGAGTCAATCATAGCTGATAAGAGGATGGTTGAGCCAAAAAAAAAAAAAAAAAAAAGAGATAGTCAACGATAAGGAGTCTTTGTTAGAAGGCCATCAAGATGCTAAGAAATGATAAGCCACGAGGTGATAAAATGTCTCATTAATAAGCTTTTTTATACAGTTAAACACCTCTCACACTGTTCATGCAAATCTAGGAGAAACAGTTATTATGAACCTCACGATCACTGAGGGCACTATCGGTAAGAAAGAATATGATGAAATATTAAGGATTTCATTAGAATTATGGGCATGATGATATCAAGGACTACCATGAAGAAATAAATTGGAGGTTTACATAATAAAATCCTAATCGATATCAATTTAAGGATTAATCGATTGTCTCAAGAAGCAAAACATCTTAACCCTAAGCATGATGACAAACTTGTGATCTCCCTCAAAAATCATCAATGCGAGCGAAGAGAATCCTGATTGACATTGGAAGCTCCATCGATATCTTATACTATAACACTTTCCAAAAAATCGACCTAACTATCAAAGATCTATGGCTTATTTCCTCCACTATAATGAGGTTCACTAGAGATTCCATCACCCCACTAAGAACCACGAGTCTCTATGTAACTTTTGGGATCGAGAACTGCTCGAAAATAGTAAAGATTAAGTTGTTAGTGGTAGATATCTCTTTAGTGTATAATGACATTATTGGACGACCTACCCTTAATCATATATAAGTCACGGTGTTAATCGACCATGTGACACTCAAGTTCCCTATAAGCTCCAGAGTGAGAGAGCTGAGGGGTAACCCGAAATAATCAAGACAATGCAATTTAATATAGGTCACTCTACCAAATAAAATGACACTTTTAGTTCAATAGATGGATCCAAGGTGATCGTCACCATCCAACCCACACCCTGAGGTGGTAAGAGAGCAATTGGAGGATATTCCTCTCAATGACAGATCCTCATAGCACACGGTTAAGGTTGGAGTCATCGTACCCGACTAAAAAAAGGGAGCTAGCCAAGCAACCGACTAAAATTGATCGAAGCTTAGCTCAACACTGACTCAAAATTGATTTGGGACATCATGCAATGAAGAAGTCAATAAATTATTATCCATCGAATTTATCTATGAGATCTACTATCCTAAGTGGCTTACAAATGTAGCCCTTATTAAGAAAAATAATAAAAAATAGAGAATACGTGTTAATTACTAAGACATGCCCGGAAGAGAGCTTCTCTCTCCCCCGAATTGATCGACTTGTTGACGTCACATCTGGATATGAGTTGCTAATAGATGTGTTGTCCAGGTACAATCAAATAAAGATGACACGAGAAGACGAAGAGCATCCCACCTTCATCACCAGTAAGGGCTTGTACAACGCTGGAGCAATATATCAAAGAATGATCAATAAAATATTTTAACAATATATTAGAATGATATGATTATGAAGAGTCACTTTGCTAAGACTCGCATACTTGACTTTGGAGACGACCTTAGCAACCATAAAAAAATTTAAAATATAATTGAATCATATTAAGTGTGCATTTGGAGTAAGCTTTAGGAAATTCCTCAACTTTAGCGAGGAATGGACGCCACTCCGAAGAAGAAAGTATGCGATGTCATAGACATGAAGCCATCGACTTTGGTTAAAGAAGTTCAACAAACTAATCGATCAGACCATTGCACTTAGTCATTTTCTTGTCTAGAATCGGGCATTGATGTTTGCTATTCTTTAAGAACTTTAAGTGCCCAAAGCATCACTAGTGGACTGAGAAGTGCTCGATAACCTTTGATTTGCTAAAGAATTATTTGGCAAGCCTCTCCAAACTTCCTAATGGCTATGAGCTCATTATTGATTCGAGAAGAGACTCGAATACAGTGGCCATGTCTTATATTAGTTAGCTATGTACTACTCCAGGATACTGCACCTATCCTTTCATGCTCATCATATCGTCATCATGACAGACCCATTAGTGTGTCATATCCTTTCTAAATATAATGCATTAGCTAAACCCCTCAAATGAGCAATTGAGCTCAACAAGTTTGACGTCACTTGTAGGCCTCAACGACGATTAAAGCCTAAGCCTTGGTAGATTTTGTGACCCTCGTATAGGAGGATTTGGAGGCGATGGATTTGTAGACTCTCCATGTAAATAGATCAGTGACACTGACGAAAGGGGGAGCAAGTCTTGTCCTCAGAAGTCCTAATGGAGAAGTCTACAAGTGTGCACTTTGGTTTAGACCAACAATGAAGCTAAATGTAAAGTTTTATTAACTAGGCTCAAGCTAAGTAAAAGCATGAAAATTGAAAGTTGAAAATTTAAATTTTCAGTGACTCCTAACTACTTGTCAATCAAGTGAACAGTATGTATGAGGCTTGTGAACCTACTATGGCAACCTACCTCGTTGAAATCAAAGTCATTGATAGTTGATATCCTTATTTTTCAGTATTGAATAGATCCCTCCAAACCTTCTTTGAAGGGGCACTTCAAGCTTTAACAAGGGATCATAATGAAAACATTAGACCATCAAAGTACAAATAAAGATCAAATATCAATCATCTTAGTAGAAACTACCTAAATAAGTGGTATTTCGACAGGTGCCTTGCCTAATGATCCAACTAAGGCAAAAAAGATTCGAAGGCAATAAACATGATACTATATTATAGATGATGTCCTCTATATACTCCTTGTCTCTAATGAGGCCTCTCAAGTCTTGTCATGAAGATGTATGTTGAGAGCATATCTGGGCAAGGTCCCTCGCTTTTAAGGTTCTTTGGCAAGGTTACTACCGACTAACCATCAAGCAACTTACCACAATTTTGCAACTTACCACAATTTTTGTGTGATGTTGTGATCAATGTCAAAATAGATACTTAATTGTAGGGGTAGATTATTTCATCAAATGAGTCGAAGCCAAACCCCTGACCTCAATATTAAAAAAAAAAGCAAGTGGAGGATTTTGTTTGAAAAAATATCGACTTGTGATTTAGGGTTCATTGAGTAAAAATCATTGATAATGGGACATAACTCAATAATTCCAAATTCATATAATTTAATAGTTCCTTCAGGATTTGGCTCGGTGGCACACCCTCAGACTAATGACTTGGCTCAAATCACCTATTGGGGGATACTTGAAGGTATAAAGAAAAATGTTTTAAGAGCCAAGGACTTGTAGTTGGACAAACTCTCGCGTATCCTAAAGAGTTATTGAACTATTTTGAAAGCTTCTATAGGGGAATAATTATTATTCTACCTTTCCTATAGTATAGAAGTCATTCTTCTAACCAAATTAATCATGCCGACAATCTGAACCCAACATCTCAAAGAAGAGCATAAAGCTCAATCTCAGAGCCAACTTAGATCTGACTGATGAAGTAAGAGCTCAAACTCATTTGAGTAACTTAGCCTACATATGATTTGTGGCTAAGGCATTCAACGTAAAGGTTCATCTCTGACGACTAAAGGAAGGAGATTTGATCTTGAGAAAAACTAAAGTCAGTAATCTAACCCACACAAGACGCAAGCTAAACCAACGTAGGAAGAGCTATAACGAATCTCGAAAGAAGCTTAACCATAGATCTACTGAATCCATGCATAGGCAACTCAAACATTCCTAAGACTTGACACATTTCTCATCTCAAGAAGTAACATCTATAGCTTTATAAACCCTTTGTAATCTTAATATATAGTGTAACGACTCTTTTTGGAAAAGAAATATATATTTTTTTAATGAAAAACTTGTACAGTATTTTTTAGAGCTCGCAAAATGAGCAACTTGAGCCAAAAGAAAAATAAGTAAAAACAGAAATCTAACAAGCCAATCCCAACTTGTTGGTGTGTCAAAGGTCACAGAATTTGGACTTCAAGGCTGAACCCTCCTGCTCGAGGCATTCAAACTCAACTTCAGCATCAAGCCTCCGATGGTACTCTCGGGTAGCTTTTGTCTTTATTGCTGATCATGCCATCTCCTCTCGTCGTTGTAAGTCAACCACAACTACTTGGAATTTGTGTTCCATCTCGCCCTTCTAAGATCGAATTAGGCTATTCTACCCAAAGACCTCTTAATGACTATTGTCTTGCCCCTTCTTAAGGAGCTCAGCCTCTCAAAGAATGCTGCTCACGATTGTTGTTGAGTCCCAGGCTTGATCGGGGATCAATGTCATGAGTTATTGATACTGCAACCACTATTAGTAGCAAATTAGACAAGCAGTCAAAATGGCTAAGGATGGATAGTTGGGAGGTATCAAGTCCTTACCATGACCAAGTCATTGTGTTTATCTATGAAGAGGTACTCAATGAGCCTTAGGGTACAGACGTTTAGCCAACGCTAGGTGCTGGAGGCACCTATTCCAAGAGGTGGCCTCCCTTGGAACCTCCCATGATAGACTGGCATGGAGCCTCCCTGCCCATGGACGATAAGCATTGGTATGAGTTTTGTTGGATCAATAGAAACCTCGGCAATGGCCTCACTCTTGAGTCTCATGATGTTGCATGTTGCTACTATGGCTGCTCTTCTCCTTTATGGGTTTCTATATGATGACCCTTGAAGAAGTGAGGGGAGTTGGAACGTCGAGAGGAGCCCTCTGGTCAATGCATGTCCTCCTCATGCATTTGTTGGCTTGGCAATGGTGGTGGGGAAGTGGGGGGGCATTTTTGCACAACACAGGTGCTTGACACCCCTCTTCCTTCGGTGACTGGTCGACAAGTTTCCCTATTGAGCTCTTCTTCTCGACGAGCCCTCGAGGACCTGCCCTCTCGAGCGACCACTTTTATAATCTTCTCACCTCAATGGCTGGTAATAACCTCCATAATGCTCTCTTGGATGTCTGTGTCTGCAAGGGAGGTGTGTAAAGTTAGTGACTCTAAAAGAGACATACTTAGCAAAGTTATAAATGACGTACCTTATGATGAGCCAAAGTTCATAAATGGCGGACTCAGACAATTGTTCTTTTTTTTACCAATGCAACCTTAAGTCCATGTTGAAATTTTTTTGGGTGGACCAACTTAAGTCAATCGATGTCTTGATGCTCAAAAGAACATAAAAATACTTCCTCTGTCAACCCTTACAAGAGGTCGAAACTCCTGAACTCAACATCTAGCTCAGGCAAAGACAGAGTATGGTTGACCCTATAAAGCACAAACTATAGCAGAAGAATAGAAGGGTTAGGGAGAAATGAAGTGATTTCTCATTTCCCAACAAATGCTATAAGAAAGTGTCACATTTGGTACCATCCGGGTGGGAGAGAACTTCTAGAAGTTGAAAGCCCCAATATAAGTTCACAGAAAGACATCAAGGGGAACATTTCTACTACAAAACAACATCCAAAGATCCACAACACACCAGCAATTTAAATAGGCGTTCGGGTGAGGTGAGGCCCAAGCACCTCGCTCAATCCCCAAGTGACGCGCTTCAAAGAGGCATCGTCTGGGCGCTCACCCGAGCTGAGGCGTCGGGCGCTTCGGGCGAGCGCCTGGGTTAATCCAGGCGACCGAACCAGGCTTTTAGCTCTGGTTTGATCGTTCGCGTTAGTTGGTTCAATCGAATCAACTAACGCATCTATATATATTTTGTTAGTTAACCCTAATCCTCATCACGAATTGGGATTACGTCGCTATCGTTGTCGCTGTCGTCACAGCTCTCGCCCGAGAGCTTGGTTCGGTCGCCTGGATTACGTCACCGACACCATCGCTATTGTCGTTTCTTTTCGTCGCTGTCACTGTAGTCGTTGTCGCTCACTGCTGTCGCTCGTAGCCATCGCTGTCGCTACCGCTCCTCTCACTTTCGGTCAGGTCAGCTCGTCACCTCATTTCTACTGTTAACAGTATACTGTTAATAATATATTAACACTTAATAGTATATTGTATATTAACACTTAACACTACGGTATACTGTTAAGTTAACTAATTATTAATAATATATTATTACTGTTAACAGTATACTGTATAATATATATTAAGTATTAACAATATAATTGCTAATGGACTATTAACAGTGTATTGTTAATAGTAATTTTAACAATATATTAACAATATACTATTAAATAATATACTAATAATAATAATTTTTTTATTAGATTAATAATATATTATATCAATTTTATGATAAGTGACTTTGATGTAAAACTTTATTGTTTTGAATTTTAAAACTTTTGTTAATGTGACAATGTAAATTATAATTGATACTTCATATTTGATTAATTAAATATTATATTTTTATTTAAATATTTATTTATTAATTATATTATCATTTTTTTTATATTTTTGGCGTCTCGCTTTGCTTGGGCGAGCGCCTAGCGCCTCGGACATTTTAGGATCCTGACGCCTTTTGACGTCTTTTGACGCCTAGCACCTTTTAAATCAGTGCAATACACCATATAAATTCACATAATAATAGTGAAAGAACATTTCTACTACTTAAGCAGCATAAAGGGATCCATCATACCATATGATTCACATAAGAGACATCAAAGGAAACATTTCTACTACCTAGCAGCATCCAAAGATCTAACACACCATAAGAAAGAGATCCAAGAAAGAATATAAGATCATAAAATAGACATTAGAGGAAAATAGAGATTAGTTGTTACTGGAACTTCAATTATAATAAGATAACAGAGTTGCAAAAATTATCCTGTCCATGTTGGATGCTTCTGCTAGAGCCAAAAAACCATCACATCTGATGGGCATCAACTTTCACTGAGGTGGCATCAACCACATCAAACCAGGACAATTAATCTAAAAAGAGGAGCCTCCACTACATGAAGAGAACCCACACCCACCTTTGTTAGGCATCAGCCATTCTTGATGAGGAATCAATCATAGCCAACTAGGATGATTCATATTAAACAGAAACATCCACTATCCGCACCTATCCAGGCTAAAAAACCAATGCCAGAAGGTTCGCAACCACAATGACAATTCATTTTTGAGTTCAGATAATAATAATAATAATAAAAAGAACAAAGAGTGCCTTTATTCTTTCTCCACTGAACTGATATCTGAGATATCTATCTACAATTCCACTGAATTGATATCTAAAGAAACAATGCCAGAAAATTCACAATTATAATGACAATTACATTTTTGAGTTCAAGAGAACAAGAAAAAGAAGAAAAAAGAGTGCCTTTATTCTTTCTCCACTGAACTGATATCTGAGAAATCTATCTATAATTCCACTGAACTGATCTCCACTAGACAAGTGAAAGATGTTCCACATTTATACCTCCAACAAATGGACTTAAATAACAGAATTGATGCGCTCTACTAGAAACAATAAAAAGTCAGCTCTCCCTCTGCGAGACTCCCATCAATGCCAAATATAAGGGTCCAATATATGCAATCTTATCCCTACATGTGAAATACTATTAAAAAGATAACAATTAAATCACAAAATTTAGTTGAATGGTTCTTCAAATAATTTTCCATTCTCGAACTACTTCATGATCAATAAATTATTAATGAAATGACTTTTACCGAATGAATCATGAGTAATTGAGATACTGTTACTGATTAAAGATTAATAAGTTCAAACTTATGGCTTTGTGAATGGCACATACAAAACAAGCTACCAAGCAGTGTAGTAGACACCACACCTTTCTATATCTGTGTATCTAGGTGACACAAACCAAAGTTTGTCAAGATGTTCTTTTGAAATAGTTCTGGTTAACAAATAGCATGATTTGAACATCCAAATACAACTACCATAGTTCTGGGAATGTATAACTGAAGAAGGAAAAAGGAAAACAGAAATGAAATTGTAGAAATATAGAAATCAAGAATAACTGAAGTTACGGTTCATATGTAGAGAAGGAATTGTTACATGGAGAATATCTAATATGTGGACAGTTATTCAAATTTTCTGAACTAGTCAGAAATTTACAATAGTAAGCTTCCAAATCAACCTTCCCTAAAATTGATCCACCTATGCTAATGTCAGCCGGGATGCTTGCGCTCATACAAACATGATTTGATTTCTTCTAGTTCATGCATGCAATATGATCTCCACTGTTGATATTCCGTGTGCCAAAGAAAAAAGAGACAATATCTTTGTGTTTTTTCTTGTAGATTTATATGTAAGAAATACTTCCTGAAAACTACAGGACCATACATAAAGCAGTATCAGATGGCTCATCCACAGCACAGAAAAGCCAGAATTTATTTATGAAGATGCCAAGCTATGACATCCATATCTTAGTAACTATACGGAGTACTTTCAGGCTGAATTGATCATCATAAGGTGTTTGCGCTTGATGTAGTCTCCAGATTCCATGTCGACACTCTCCTCATAGGTTGTCTCAGAGACACGATAGGTGGCTGGTCGGAAACTATCCTCTACTTCACAGGCCTCTTTGTGCTTGTATACTTGGTGAGTGTTTGTGAGGAGAGGTCTTTCAGATGTAGCCTTCTCCATTGTAGAGACATAGGCATAGCAGTCTCCCCCTGAGGTGATCCTGTCCTCATGGAACTCCACATGGCTTTGCTGTGGGTGGTGGTGGTGGTGGTGGTGGCGACTCCTGAATGACATTTTTGCTAGAGACCTTAATATGCTAGGAGGCTTGATGTTTGTTTGGCTCATGGCTCTTCCTTTTATAGTCAAATTATGAAAAAGAACTTATTCTCAAAGGATAAGAACACACTTTATACTCCAGCTCCTGCCATCATATCAGGCATCAAAAAATAGCAAAAGGAACATGTATTATGGTCCCATGCATTTCAGTTTGACTCTTAGGAAAAGAAAAGAAATTCTTTAACTTCTGAACAATTTAACAGGGGAGTCTCTGTGAACATATATTCATTCTTTTCATTTACCTAACAGATAAAAAGAGAAAATACAACAGCTGATCATTTAGTCAAGACAATAAATAAATAAATAAATCGTTCTTGCATGAGATCACAGGTTCTTGCATGCCTAGTGTTTTCAGGCTCTTGCTGATTGAAGGGGAAAAAAGAATTTTTAGATGACTCTAGCATGAGAGAATCGATTTTTTCTCCATGAAAAGGTTATGTATGTGTTCTTTTATCTTCAAGGATCCAGACACCCAACCATATAAAAACGTTTATAAATGATAAAAAGGATATTTTTCAACTATTCTCATGCAAAAGCTTGTTATAAATATTAAAACAAGGCTCTAAAGCTTTAATAACTTGAACAACAAGAATTGTTATTTATGACATTCCTGGTTCTATCAGGTTATTGATGAAAAAATAATCTTGAGAGCTCAAGACCAGATATGATAAAAGATGAGAATGTCAATTCAACTGAAGCAAATTGTGGGGTAACAGTCGAAGAATATTTAAGGAATACAATCAAGTTCAGTGTAGAGAGATCATTGATGGCAGATAATCCAACAGCTGGTTGGCTCAAATTACAGAAAAACAACATGGCTTCAGATGTCTTTAAGCATAACTTGCATGAATTTCCAAGTGGTAAATTTCAGTTTGGAAGGTTTAGACTATGCTGAAAGGTCCACTAAAATAAATAAAAACATCACAATTTTGGGCTATTGGAGAAGATTTTAAAAGAGTGTTGTCAACTCTTCTTGATTGTTCTCCTTGATCAAGGACTGAAAGAGCAGACTGCTTCATGAGATGGAGTGAAAGGAGAAGTTCCTAACGAAACTTAAGGAGAAAGGTACTTTCAGAATAATTTAACTGTCTGATTACTATATTTCAATAGACTCTCACAGCGCCTCTCTGTGTGTGCACACATAATTACCCTTATAGAAGATAGAAAAAGATCAAACAAGATCATATCATCATCAGTTGCTTGAACATCTGACATGAATAATATGCGACTCTTAAACCTGCAGAACACATAAAAACATGTAGACACAATCACATACTTCTAAATACCAAAATAGTAAAAAGAGTTAACTATGAGATTGATGCAATTTGATTTAAGGGGTTTGACTGAGCCAAGTCTATATGTTTTAAGAAATTCATCATTATTCTTTTTTCATATTGAGAGTCACACGAGTGAAATATTGCCAATTTGTATGAAGTTATATATGAGATTTGCCTTGGGTCCATAAATACAATATAATTTTTTGTCTATGAAATAAATGATATTTCTTTATACAGACTGCATCACACATTGTGCATTTGCAGTTATACAGATCGTTAAGATACTGAGATCCTCATATTTCTAGAGAATAATGGTAATGTGAACACATGAAAACATATACTGTGCAAAATATCAACACTTTCATCAAACTGAATTCCAAACTGATAAAACTCTGCAGTCAGAAGAAACACAAGCATCTGCTAAAGCAAAGAAGTGAATGTAACTTACTATCACCAAAATAGCTTAGTGGGGCTTTCTTTTTTAAGCATACTTAATTTGCACAGTATTGCAAAGTACAAAAACCAGGGTTAAAATATCTTACTGACAACGGAAAATGGAGAAACCTCTCCTTGTAGCTAGAATCCCTGCAGACACTACTTTGGCACCCAAGTTAGGTGAAGCAAGCATGAGTACCTGAGTATCTATATACAATGTACACATACACCTTAGAACTTCTGCTTTCCAACTTGCCTCAGAAGAGTCACACAAACCATATCATTTTATATCAGCATTCGGGCCATAAATACCAGAATATTGTTGTTTATTATTTTTGAAGGAGACTCCTGTAAACGAAATTCCAATCACCCATGTTCTCTTTTGCAATTTCCAGGTAGGAGATATTTGTACTTGTCAAAATTCTGAAGCAGATAAGCAGGAAGATGGACTGCAGAATATGTGTGAGGTATAGGACCCAACTTCCCTACAATCTCCTTAAATGTATACTCCTCCGGAAGCATATCATAAAGGTCTGCTCCTCGGCATATGACATCCTGAATCCTTGATGGATTCAGATAATATGCAAATCTCACACGATCAACATGGCTGTATGCCTTCATCTTGAACACAAACTCGCTGATGTAGCGGAAGCAGAAGCTACAATGCCACCCCGAATCTGACAGTATGACATCAGTCTGGCGGTAGTGGGCATATCTTGTCTTTCCAGCACGGTACCTATGAACCGAAGCCCTCCAGCTTTTGTTATCCAACAAGAACTCGAAAGAGTACAAGTAATTCCGCAGTCTGAGATGAAGCTTCTCTGGAATGTCATCGCACCACCTCAAGAGGTTAATCGTGTGGCCACTTGGGATCTCATCAACATCCGACATGATCAACAAATCATCGTCGCCAATTCCTGAAGCCCTGATGAGATGATCCAATGCCACTCTCTGGTAGGACTCCTCAACAAAAGGGTTCTCCCCCTTGACGAACCTCCCACCGACAGTCCCGTAATTGAGCCGTGGCTCCACAAACTCAAATTGATCCCGGTTCTCAGCAAAGAAGAAGGGCTTTTGCAGGCCAGTGAAGGTAGAATTAGACTCGAGGAGCACGAATTCTGAAACATAAGGGTACAATTCGTGCCAGCGGATGGCAAGGATGTCCAATTCATTGCTAAAGAGCACCGCATCGAACACGCGGCGGGGAACATCGCGGACTCCCCAGCCATGGAGCTTGCAGAGGTTCTCCACGGAGACAGTCTCGTCATAGTAGTGGGGGATATCCTTGAACGGCCTCGGAGGGGATTCCCAGAGAGGGCGAAGGAAGTAGGTGATCTTTTGGCCATGCAAGTAGATGCCGACAACAAAGGTCGGGAGGACCAAGAAGAGAAGGACTACGGCTCCGAAGTTGGAATCCCGGGGGGCGCACCGGAGCTTTGACATGGTCCGTATTGCTCTGCTAACCTGCCCTCATACACAACGACAACGATCACGAGTATGAGGCTCTCTGAGGCAATTCAACAAACATCTCATGGAAAAGACAAGAATTAGAGCAAACAGGATCGAGAAACACCAAATCCAAAAGGAGAATTCGAGAAAGGAGGAATGAGAAAAGGATCATCACCTGAGTGCAGTATTCGTCGCAGGTATCATCCGACTTCTTCGAATCGTACTCTAAAGCTTCGAGCATCTAAAACTCGAAATTACTTTGTAACCCTTACAAAATTTTAAATTGTAAATGAAATTAGTATTTTTTTTTTAAAGCTTATACACACACACACACACACACTAAACTAAGATGTGGAGGAATAAATATGAAAAATATTTTTAAAGGGATATATATGTAATTTGACCATATAGCTTTATTTAGAATAAGAAGAGAGGGAAACGAACGGACACCGATCGGTCTTCAAACCGGGAGAGTCGCGTGTCGGTTGAGCTCTCGCGTCAATTTATTGGTTTTAATTCTCGGATCAGATCCAATATGACAACATTATAATGACAGAGAAATAGTAAATTATATATTATCCACATGTGATTTTAGTCTATTATCACAAAATAATTATTTATATTTATAATTACTACCATATATGTCAAAATCATAGTGTGTCAACACAAAAAAAAAAAATATATCTTAGTATCATAGTTAAGCTGATGCATGGATACATTTATTTTAAAGCATCATACAATTATCTGGGAATGATGCATAATATTTTAAATTAAAGTTTTCTTATATCTCTTTATCTCTCCCCCACACTAATAATATTACAATGGACTAAATCAATCTATTATAGACGTGAGAAACAATAAAAGGATACTAAATAAGTCTGACCAAACTATCTACGATTATTAGTGTATTTTTGCACATTTAGTGGATCCCATGTTTGAGAATTTTGTAAGAATATTAATTCTTACAAAAGTTTTTTTATTTTTTTTAAAATTAATTAGGGTATATATATCTCATTGAAATTCTTAGTTTTTTTAAATCTTCTTAATTTTTGTAAGAAAAAATAATTCTTATTTTATTACATATTAATTATTTATGGTATATCACAATAATATTTTTTTAAAAAAAAATCTGAGTAAGAAAATTAATGAATATTTTACGTTAAAAAAAAGTCTAATATTAGATTTTTGCCTGATGACACTCCTTTGGTTTTTTAGATAAAATGATCGAAATTAATTACATGTCTGCAAAATAAATGATATGGAAAGAAGAAGAAGTTGCTCTGGCACAACACAACATATTTCAGTACATGTCTCCACTTCCTCTCTGGTGTTTTGGGATTCTTTCTTGCTCTCAGTATAAACATCCTTCATTTACTGTGGTGGATGCATCATCACCTCCCCTTTGCCAATGCCTAATTAGTTCAGTACAGCACAACTTTCATGTAGGTTATATCAATCAATTCCAGACAGTAAAGCAAACCAACATAAATTAGATTTTGTTAAAGGAAGATGAGTACTCCACAGGAATGCAGGTCAGACATGTTGTCAATGTGATTGCAGACCTCAGAACATCAGTATGACTCTCTCTCTCTCTCTCTTTCTTTCTTGCAATTCTCTACTTGTTGTTTATTTCTTGCAACTCTCTACTCCTTATCTTCTTCATCTATTGCCTCAGTTTCCTTCCATCTTCAGCAAAATTATAGCAGCATGCAATGAGACGAAGCAGGGAAACATCAGGAGAGGATTCACTCTGTCAAAACATAAGCTTGGCAGCAGAAGCCGATGGATTAATTTTTTTATCTCCTGAAGGACTGGGAAACGCTCAACCATGTCTGTGTCAGCTGCATAATCTAATAGTACAAGCCACTGCTTGGGCCCAATACTTCAGCCTTGCTTTAACTGCATCCGGATGATCCCCTGGTATCAACAGAAGAGGAAATTGAATCAGAGATCATGGGATGGCAACTACAACAGATTCACCAAATAATTCTATTATCCAAGAAACTGGAAGCAATCAAATTCCCTCCCCCCCATTTACTCGATCTGTAAACACAAATACTCGATCTGGAATGATTTATCCAGATGAACACAAATAAGGGTTGCTTGGAGGAACAAAAAAGATGGAACCTTTGGCACATTTGTAGAACGCCAAAACCGAATCTTTTTTGGCACAATTAGCAAAGGGAGGACGCAAGAAAGAAGTTTTACCAGGACCGGAGATCCTCCAGTTGGCGATGGGAGGAGGAGGAGGCGACGGGCTCAGAACCATGGACTCGGCAGAGGAGGAGCGATCCTGCTGTTGCTGTTGCTCGTCCAAGAACCTCTGGCTCATGGAGTAGCAGAGCTCTAACGCGGGGAGCGTGTCGCAGAGCTCGGGGATCTCCTCGTAACTGAAACCGAACCCGAGGTCGAGGCACCCCTTGAGCTCATCCAGGTCCTCATCCGTCAAGCTCTTCGTCCTCGCGACGCTACCGGTTCCCTCCTCCCCGCCGTCCGCCCCGTCCACGTACCCCTCGAGCGTCACCCCGCCGCACTTCCGCGGCCATACCTCCGTCTCCTCCTCCTCCTCCTCCTCTGCTTCCACCGCCGGAGCCAGCGTCTCCTTCCTCTCCTCCTCCCTCATCGAAGGAAGGCAATCAGTTTCCAAGGAATAGCTTCCCATCTCTCTCTCGCTCTGCGGCTGTGGCGGTTGGGCTTTAAATGGTTTCTTCTCTGATGATGATGATGGGGAACAGACGGCATGTGATGCCGTTCGAAGCACGAGAGACAACCTGGACGATCAATATGTATTATGGTTTCTCTCGTACGGTACGCGCTTACCTGTATTTTTATTGGATGATTTGTGTAGGACCCACCTAAATCATCAAATTGAGCCGATGGAGCCGGGAAGACAGGTAGTTTGGTCGGGCTTTGCAGCTCAAACCAACCTGGGTTTCGTGTTGGGTTTGCTGCCTCCGAGTTCACCAGTGGGAACGAGACGCATGGCTTTTAGGCCACGAGACAGCTTGTGGTGGAGCGGCGCCGCTTGGTGGGCCCGCCCTCTTTCTGTCCACACGCCGTCTTTTTCTTTTTCTTGAGAAAAACTCATGCTAAATAATATATAATATATACTCAATAAAATTGCTTACGCCAATAAAATACAGATAAATCATTTCATATATATATATGTATACATATATATACTGTCCCTTCTTTTCCTATTAATACAGACCACACAGCCATTCCTCTATCCCCAAACACTTCGGGATTACCCACCAGCACTTTTATCTTTATTGACAAAGATTGCTGAAAGCTGATTCATTTCAGTAACAATGATTTGGACAACCAGCTTTAAACCAGTGGTTGAGGAACTCACAGCAAGGGCTGTCTTGAATCTGTCAATGGCAAGAAACTGAAGCTGATTTGACAATCCTTCGAGATGTTTAGAGCCAAAATAGTCAACACAAGAAATCTCATTCATTCTGAAGAAACTAAAAACACTAGCTAGCTTTTGGTCAGAGAGAGGAGCTGTTTCGGTACCGAGAGGAATATTAAACTCACATTGTGAGCAGCAGACTACATTATCTAAAGCTGGCCTAATGATCAAACAAGCAGCCACATGATTCCCTCAATTGATGATAATTATTAGTGAGTCCATGCCCTAGGGATTTGATAAGAAGCTTGATATTAGTGAGACCTAAGAGTGAAGCAACAAGTGATAATTATTTCCCCAAATCACCATCATCAACAAGGATAAGGAATTGGCCTTTCTTACTATTGATGACTTGATAGTTCCAAATGGCAGGCAGACATCATTTAGTAAAGCACCATACATAAATCCACTCATGATATTTCTACATATGATATCCATGACCTTGCACTGGGCCATACATCCTACTAAGCTGCAAAAGGATCTACCTGTCCATACTCATTGTGTGTCCATTATTATGCTCAAAAAAGACAAACCCAGAAACCATAATTTTTTCTTCCTTTTTCTCTGTCACAACCACAACAATTGGATCTACAAGACTTTAACAGATAAAGGACAAAGAACAAGAATAAAGAAAAGGTTTCCTGTTCTTTAATGACCATGTGGCTCAGGTGAGACAGAAGATTCAGCATCCTTGTGAATTGTTCTTCTCATGAGCACCCAACTCCTACTCCTGTCCTTGGAAAATGTGACATGTGGGCATTTCTTTATCTTATGATGTTGATGCTAGCAGTGCAGTTGCAGCCATTGATTCAATGGCAGTCCAATATTCTATTCCATACAACTCAGCCAGGTCAATCCAATCAAACTACAACTTATTTGTTTCTCTAGAATGATCCACTTGATTCTTTTTCTTTTTTTCCCAACCTCCCCCTGGCTTCAAGTGCAGCTGGCAGCTGATCAATGATGAGGCATTAGTCGTGACAAGTCAAGGCAGACAGAACATAAAGCCATGAGGTGGACTAATAGACATTTCTCCTGCAAGTTCATGTAGATAAACAACCAAAACAAACAATGTGGTATATGAGCAAGAAGTTAGGTGAAGCAGCTGACTTTGGCGAGGTGTGATGATCATACGTGGCTTGGATGATGCCAACGAGATGCTTTTGGGGATCATCAGGTGCGTCTGACTGAATGAAGAATTGTATACTCTTAATTTGTAGAAAATAATTTCAATATGAGATGGTTGACCAGTTGTGTGTTTTCCTTCTTAACTGGTTGAGAGGTTTCCATACATCACTTTGGCAGTTTATGATTGATAATGAGGGACATGCATTCAGAAATCAGTACTATCACTGATCAGAACAAACTTCTTTTGCAGTAATTTTAATTTTATAGAAGTTTGGTATAATGGAAAGCATGTTCTTGTTGCCTTAATGATCTAAATATCAGGGTTTGAGTCATGGAGATAGTCTCTATATTTGTAGGTTTAAGTTTGTCTCCATTGATCTTCCCCAAATTCTGTATTGGAAAGTTGTACATTGGATTCATCCTTTTCTTAATGTATTTTTTGGTTCAAAAAATCCTAATCAATGGATAGAAAAGTGTTATATAGTATATGTAATTATATTTGATTTAGGTGGATTGAGGGCTAATTATATATTATCCCCTTATAGTTAGCTATCTTTAACATCCTGGTTCCTACACTTTAAAAAATTATATTGGCATCCCTAAAATTATGAAAGTGAAACGTCTAGGTCTATCTATCATAATACCGTCGGTTTTACCAGAAACACGAAAAAAAATAAAAAGATAATTTTAACATTCCAATTAATGATGATGGATGGCGTCGGTGGTGGCGGACGATGATGTCATTGGGTGTCGCGAGTAGGTGTGTTGATGAGAGCGACAGCAAGAGGTGAGGGCCGCTTTGCATCTGCTTTAACCCTGATGCAAGCGACGATGCAATTACTGAGCGATCCTCACCTCTCATTGTCGTTCTCCTCATCCACAACACTCACCCAGGACCCCTAGCGGCATCGTCGTCCACCACTACCGACACCATCCGTCCTCACTAACACCGTCCGTCCCCACCGACTAGAATGTTAAGATTATTTTTTTGCCATTATTTTCGTGTTTTCGTTAGTAAAACCGATGACGTTACGATAAATGAACCTAAATGTTTCACTTACATAATTATAGAAATATCAATGTAACTTCTTAAAGTGCAAAGACCAAAATATTAGAGATAGCTAACTAAAAAGGGCAATTTTTAATTAGCCCATCAATTGACATGACTTTCTCAGTCAGTAGTAATTTTGTTTTCCTTTTCTTTTGTGTGGTTCTAAGAAGTAGTACTAATATAATGTGTGCATTCACCTGTTAGAATTATATCTACCCATTATAAGCCTATATAACATACATGATTATCTATACTAATTGAGTGTGGAATGCAATATCTACCCATTATAATGTTATCCATTCTCGAAAGAAATTCTTGTCATTATCATGAGTACTATTTTTCAATAATCCCATCATAAATTCTTTTTTTCCTCTAACTCTCCATGATAATAAGCATACATGAATAACATATGAAATTTATTTAAATATAGATCTTGAGAAATCAGTTTATAAAGGATAGACTTGTTTGAGAAACTATTACATTTATTGCACATTTCCTAAGCATGAGCTCAACAAGTTATCAAAAAGATTCCAGTTCATCCAACCTGAGTTGATGAAATTGATGAAACATGCTTAACCAAATAACCCAGAGAAAAAAATAGCAGAAAGAAAAGAAAGTGGTGAATTGAATTTAGATTTAACTGTGATATCATAATCTTTTTATGAAAGCTTAGTTATTATTTTGATCCAACATATCTAAGATGAAAATTCTTGTTAAATTTTAGCAACAGACACTTACAAACAGGAGTCACTCCGTACCTGTAAATGCAGGTGCAGTATAATGCTCATCTCCTAGAAGTTGGCTGTTACAACAATTACAAACTTCATAAGTCAAGGTTGGCAATATAAAAAATAATCTGCTTAGAAATCAGCTGTTAAATCATTTTCAAAGTTTATCATAAGCCAGAACTTGCCACCAAATAGCATGTTTCAAGATTGAAGTTAGGGTAAGCTAGTCGTTCATATGAAATTACTATAAAAATACAATGGATTTAGCTACTGATAACCGTACACAATCACAGAGAGCATAGACAACACAATTTATTGCCATGCAAACTTTTTTTTTTCCAATGTATCCAGTGGTAATATAGCAACTCAATGGCCTGGGAACAAGAACACAAATTTTGAGCCAAAAATTTTCCAATCAGTATAAAAGATTAATAGTACACATACCTAAATTAGAGTAACTAAACATGATAGTAAAAAGTGTCACATGATCAAACCTTGGGCTCCACCACCATCCATGTTTTGAGTCAAATGATACACCAACCAACAACTATAGCAATAATGCGTTTGATAACATGATAGCAATAATATCTTGTTGGATCTAATTATTAGACTTCAATCATGGATACATATTTTCAGATTCAAACCCGAATACAATAAGATAATGCATACAAGTTTAAGATCCGAAGCTGACCCCATAGCTAAATGGATTAATTTTGGCATTCTTATCATAAAACAAGGTCAGATTTTGTTCCGATTTTGTTGACACTAAGATTGCCTTGATGTAAGCTTAATACCCCACAGGAATGCCCCAAATTAGCATTCTTATTGTGGACATTTAACTCATATCCCTGAAAGAAAGAAAAATAATAGTTCTATCATTAAAAAATAAATATATAACATACATACATGTTATCTAATTATGCAAAGTACTCGGACCTTTAGCATGGAGATATGTCCCCAACATCTCTATCCCCAAACAAGGGCGCTAGAATTTAGATTACATGGATGACAGAATGAGGTCCAACCTCCTTGCCATGTACATTAAGTTCATTCACCTTCGACAAATGCATATAACATTGCAGGAACATGCATGCCAAGTTTATGTTCAAACCCCTTTATCATCAAGATGTAATCTCACCTCAGCTATCTCTGCCATTGAAAACAAGGGCATAGTTTGATGTATTATGTGACATGAAATCACAAGGGTCAATAAGCCATGCAAGAGAGGACTAATAATATGTAAAAAGTAAAGTTGAAGATTTTATGCTGTAAAACTGGTCCTGAAACTTACACTTCCTTAGTTTCCTTGCCCGGTTAAGCTGTAGCTTCTCCTGTCAGTATATTTATAATCTACATAACAAGAAAAAAGAGTTGACATTGATCAGATAATTAATTCATCCAAATATGGACAACTATTTCAATAGAACATCAACCATCATTAAGAATGAACATACCAGATATAAGTCTTGCTATGTTATTCAAAAATGACGTGCATGAATGTCTAGTAAGATAAATACAAAGTTAACCTTAAGATGACTTGTTGCTTTTGCCTTCTGAAAACCAGGAACTTCAAAAGATAGGTTAGAATTCCAGATGCTGTCTGTGAACCAACTCTAGAATCCAATGCTGTGATCATCTGATCCAGATGCTGTTGTAACTAACTCCAGAAGGAAAGACAAGTGCTCAAGAAAAGATGAAGCACAAACAATCCTAAATGGTCATTATCAGTAAACATTTTATCTTTTACTTTCATTAGTTATAAATGACAATTCAGAACTGATCCATGTTAGCTATTACCTGATGACCTTTTCTAGTAGATGAAATTGTAGTAGCAATGAGTTCTAAGCTAAAGGCATACAACAACAACAACAAAACCGTAAGTCCCAACTATTTGGGGTCGACACATGGATCTTTTGCCGCCATTGAGAACTAAAATCGGTTAATATCCATGTTCATGAGATTTGATATAGTTTTACACTAATTGTCAATGACCTAACGCAACCCTCCACTTTTTCATCCAAAGACAGTCTTAACCTACAACAGTATTCTAACTCCACTCCTTTAGTTCTAAGCGAAAGGCATGAATTGAGAAAGAGAGAGAGAGAGAGAGAGAGAGAGAGAGAGAGGGAGAGAGACAGAAAATACTATTCTTGGTTCAGACTCTCTCTGGATATATGAAATACAATTTGAGCAAATTCAGCATAAAATCGAAGGTTTATTGAATTATATGATCACAGCAAAAGGCAGAACTTCTGTTACTTCTATAGCAAGAAGAAGTAAAAGATATGAAAAGAAGCAAAGAAAACCAAAATGACCTATATTGAACTTATGAGAAATAACAAGGTATTGGAGTGACACAGATAAACACCATGAACAGCACAAACGATTGAAAGGATCTGCAAAGAAAGTATTGGAGTGAAACAGATAAACACCATGAACAGCACAAGAGATTGAAAGGATCTGCAAAGCTATTCATTGATAGTGGGACCCAAGGCACAAATATTTTTGTCATTGCATCAAAGGACCTAATATCTTTGTGCAATCTCACATATTGAAATTTAAATAATGTGCTTCTAATATTGAATACTGATTATTGATTAAGAGCTTCCAATATCTCTGGATATATGAAATACAATTTGAGCAAATTCAGCATAAAATCGAAGATTTGCTAAAATATATGATCAAAGCAAAAGGCAGGGCTTCTGTTACTTCTATAGAAAGAAGAAGTAAAAGATATGACAAGCAAGGGAAACCAAAATGACATATACTGAACTTGTGAGAAATAACAAGGCATTGGTGTGACACAGATAAACACCATGAACAGCACAGGCGATTGAAAGGATCTGCAAAGCTATTCATTTGATAGTAGGACCTGAGGCACAAATGTTTTTTTCATTGCATCAAAAGACCTAATATCTTTGTGCAATCTCACATATTGAAATTTAAATAATATTTCTAATATTGAATACTAGTTAAGAGTTTACAATATATAATCATAAGATTGGATATTGGATAACAATTAAAATTTTTTAATAAATCTTGGATTAGGGAAGACCCCAATTATGACAAGGTATAGACTGAAGCCCATATTGGAATAGAGAGAGAGAGAGAGAGAGAGAGAGAGAGAATTCTAGTTAGTTTTACAGCATTTATTAAATGAAATTATTTAATGTAATTCCAAGAAATGAAAAAACTTCTGCAGAGTGATTTTCAATATCTGTATATCAGTGTCAAAGGATAAATCATATAAAGGAGACCTATGTATAACGACATCATACATAGTTTCCTTTGCTGAACTTTTGGTTCTTTCTGAATCCATGATAGTGTCACTTATCCATGAGGAACTTTTGGTTCCTCAGGTAACTCTATGTGGTTAGGTCTCTTAGAAGTATTGTCTGAGGAGGTCTGGACTCTAGAGCATCTGCATATTAAGACACATGGTTAATGCTGAACTGTCATGTAGAATATAAATTGAACTTAAGCTTTAATCAAACAAAAGTTACTCTAAGGTTTCCTTTCCCTTATTTGGAGTGCTCTGGCCCTGCATCAAAAGGCATAGTATATCTGGTTATCTAACATGGAGAAAGGATCAGTTATATCTTCATACAAAATAATATATAGAGTATAATTCCCTGCAGTATCTAGGTTAAAAAAGAAAAGATAACCCCATGCCGTTACAGAAAACGGCATGAACTTGTAGACAAGCAAAGCATCCTTTCAGCTTTAGATAAATAGGCAAATAGGATGAATGCTCTTTGACAGAAAGAAAAGGCATGTTGGTTTAGTTATTGTGCATTCATGGCATGTAACTTGACAAGCCTATTCAATCCATGTCATTTTATCTGGCCACAGCTGGTGCTGCCTAGGAAGAGACACTTCTTACTGTTTGACAAAAATAATTTTGGGGACATTATATAGTTCTTTGGTGAAAGCTTGTCTGAGAAAATGGTTGATCAAACAAAGCTTGTAGTTCTCCAGAAAAGTATAATAGCTTTTATGTAATATGGCGACAAACATCCTTGTAAAACCAAACATCCTAAGGGTTACATATTAACTGCTAGAAATGAGCAGTTACCGATTCATCTTGAACACCTGTGTTGGTTCCTTGGGAACCAAAGTTCCATAATTACTACATGCTTGCTGATAGAAAAGACCATTTGTTGCTCTCATCTCTGATTGTGCATCAGCCACTGGACCATCTAGTAACCTCTGTCCAGTAAGTTGACAAGAATTTGACAACCCTCCATGTGAAAACACATTATCTGGCAGCTCATTCGTGCAACATATAAATCAGCCTTCACATGCTTCAGAATGATTTCTAAGATGACCAGAATGATAAGTGCACACTATCTTGCATTTCCTTAGACATAGGAAGGTTATCTTTATCAGGAACATCATTCAGTGTGTTACATAAAGCCTTAACTTCAACATCAACAAAATCGACACATGCAGTCTTAGGAATGGAGCCATCGTTTGTCACAGGATAAATGCCACCATTATCCTCGTTAGCAATAGATCTCATAGAAGCATTAGGTGGTGATGCATTCCCCTTAAGTAGCATAAAGGAAGCATCAAAAGAGTCTTGAGTTAACAACATGCCTTCTCGGGCACAAGGTGCAGTATCAAACACCAGGTGGTTTTGCGGGGAGTAAGCTGCACAGGAAGATGAAACCACTTGATTCTCCACCAAACATACTGATAAGCAAACAGGAACAGTACCTGATGTCAAAATAGAAGATCCAGATGTCACTACAGTTGTATCGGGTGGATATGCCTCAGAATTACAATTTTCACTGACAACTGAACTTAAGGATGAATTAGTACAGCCAGTGTTCTGCTCAATTTCAATGCCTTGAAGGTCCATCCCAGTGTCATCAGATGGCAATATTTTCATATGATTGTCAACTTCTGGAGAATCACTGATCGCTTTCATCAGAGTCCAAGTCTCATGTTTTGCATTCGGATGGACACACATTTCATCCTTCATGCTATTGATCCATTCTAACGGACCAGAATTTAAATCAACATATAAATTAATTCCCCCTTCTGACATCACAAAGAATTGTAGCGTAGGGGTTCTTGTACAAATTTCATCAGAAGGTACGAACCCACTTTCCATGGAGTATTCATGAAGTTTATTATGTTCACATGGCATAGGAACTGTAGGACGAGTTTTAATGTCTATAATAGCATCATGGATCAGTTTGTGCTCTTCATTTTTTGGTCCCATCAATTTTTCAGATTCACTTCTAATATTTGCTTTCTTGCACTCCAGGCCAAGAATTTGGTTTGTTCTAGTCTCTTTGATATCAGCAGCAACACAGCTTTTTAGACCCTTGTTACAATGCTCAAAAGTAGAATAACCAATATCTTCAGTACCTTTACTATTAGCAGGCCATGATGGACATAAAGCATTTGTAACAGTCTGTGGCTGCAACAAAAATCACTACCTGAGCAAACAGAACACCCTAAATGAAATTACATGAAAAAAACTAGTGTGAGCTAAGAAGTACAAGCAATCAGATACAATTATCTATACCTTTCCCCAAGTTGGATTGACCATGTGGCCAATAACATCTATTTGATTACCAGTATGATAGAGTGGTCGATCATCATCTCGAATTTCATTAAAACCTGAAGACAGTCCATGTGTAACAACCTTGGAAGAATTAGCTTTTGGTTCCGATACACATGATTTTCTAGAAGATCCATCCATAGAATTAATTGAATTCTCCAACAAAGCTGCTGAACTGGCATTTCTTTTCTGCAAAAGCCATAAGAAAAGTATTTATAAATTCAAACTAAACTGCTACCGAGTGTATATATATATATATATATATATATATATCAGGGAACATTATTAACTCTCTAATAATCCACCTTAACCAGTGATACCAGTGAGTCGGCTAGTTGAGCATGACTTTTATTTGCTGGAAAATCATGCTGTTTACACAATTTTTGGAGCTCCTTTCTTGACATTGTGAGATAGAAGTCCAAGTTATTCTGGTAATCCATCATCTCAACCTTCCATGTCCAACAGCTAATCCCCAATAATCCTGCTATTTTGTCCACTAAAGTAAAAAAGAAAGAGAAAATTAAAGAAGTTGCAATATTTCTAGAATACAACTACAACTGCATGTCAAAACAAGGAAAACAAAAGAAGCAAATTGACCACATATTCTAAAGGAAGTGGAGGAGAGAAGAACAAGCAAGGCGGTTTCTCTTAGATAAATTTCAAGAGAAATTATAAACAAAAACAAAACTGTATCAGTTATATTAACAATATTAGAAAGAAACAGAAAATGGGACATAGCAATGTAAACTCAAAAGCAGGAGAAAACAGATATGAAAGAATACATATACTTAATTTTTCCACTGCTACACAAGATAATGATGAGTGTCAAAACAGCACAAAATTTCTGAACATATAGTGATAAGAATTACCAGTGTTTGAGCAAGGTAACTAAGATAGAATGAACATATATATAATCTGATCAGGAAAAGCCTACCACTATGATCAGGAAGTGCTGTGATCCATGGTGAAACTTAATGACATTTATTCTTTAAGTGTGAGTTCACCAAGTTCGATTGAGAAAGCTAAAAGATACTTGGAACCTTAAGTCGCTTATTTTAGATGTTGGGTGCATATTGTATTCCATAAGTTCTGAATTAAGAAACAGAAAGGGAAACACAGTTGCTTCATTTCTCTTCTGTTGGTGCTGGCTTTATGTAGAGAAAGAAATAGCAGGATTTTCAGACCTTTCACAAAGAATGTTGAGGAGGTTTTGGATAGGCCTGTTATGAGGTAAAATTACAATTTAAGAATTTGTGATTGGGTGTTCCTGATTGTTCTTCATCCTTTTCCCCCTACTTTTTCTTCCTTTATTTTCTGTTTACTGCATTTTGTACAGCATTTTCTCTTCTTTTGTGCATCTAAGATATTTGAAGTGAGTTCTGGTAGGGATCTCCTTTCAGCTTTCCATAAGAAACCGTGAAGAGAAGAAAAAAAATCAACAAGCAGCATTAGAAACAAACATAAAAGTGAGAGAACATCTTTGAATTAAAAATCATATTAGTTTTCTGCTTAACCAAATTGGCAGAAGAACTTAGTTTAGGCCCTCATAATCACTAAGAAACAACTACTAATGAAGAAGCATAATGACTATTGGACTAATAAGTCTTATTATAAACGAAATTGGAGTTTGCAAATCTAAAGTTCAAGAACATCCGAGCCTGACACATTTTATTCTCATGATCACATCGAGAGGCTTTTAAGTAACTTCAGGATACAACCAAATTGTTCTCGACATAGAGATGGACCTGCTGACATCGACAATGATTCCACTGTACGTATCAGATTCATAAAGTGCAAGCAACAGACCAAGAAACTACAATAAAATAGAGAACCTTAAGAGGAATTGAGCAAATAACCCAATTCGCAAGTACAATAAGCAAACACGAATAATTAGCATCCTCAGAATCCAAAGCAGGCCTCCTTATAAGACCCTCTTTGCGACCGAAACAACATAACCAGTCAGTTTCCTGGTAGTGTCACGATCACAACGAAAAAGAAACAAAGGAACAACCAAAAAATCCGAGTCCTTATGGTATCTTGCAATTGATCGCAGCTGTTTTCCCGATGGCAGGAACCTAAGAAGCCTAAAGTACTCAACTTGCCTGTGGAATCCGATCTCGCGTATCGAGAAACAAATCAAAGCAGCCAGAAATTAAAACAGAATCCAATAGAAATCAGACTGAAGAGCTAAGGATCGATCATCTCAACAGACCCTAACGAACATCAAAACCGGAACACACGAAAGATCGAACCAGACCTACAGAAGCGGGAAATCTGGGAAGCAGAAAAGGAGGACCGCGTAGGGTTCGATAGAGTAGAAAGTGGCATTGTCATCTGTCACCATCAATATCGTTCGTTATCTAATTAGAATATTAAAATTATCTTTTTTACCTATCATTTTTATATTTCTATTAATAAAATTAATGATATTAGATAAATAAAACTATATCTTTCACAGTTTAAGAATCATTATACTAAAAAGGTTTAGATAATATATAATTAACCCTACTGCATAGTTGACAATGACTCTTAGATGTATAACATGTTATATGAAAGATTGCTTGCTCTCCACATATCTGTATCATTTGCTTGCACTATAATTTCGATTCTTCGTGGGTCGTTACTGGACCGAGCTATTATTTTTTACGATCGATAGATCGAGTTAGTAAAATAGAAAATAATTAATTTAGGATAATTATTCATTTAGGTGATAATGAATGCATAATCTAAATCAAAGTCAGTAGTTCTTTTAGCTTAGCTAAAGTGATCTCCTACCTCTAAGATCCATTAATGTGACCTAACAAAAATGCAGACGCAACAGCTACCTTCAATATATAAAACATCCTTCTGAGATAATGGAAACATAAAAAGGCTTCAAAGTATCATTTACGGAGATGGAACCAATAAAAAGTCATATTACTGGAACATTAGAAGATAATAATTACATGCGGGAGAACACTTAGAACATGCAAGTACTTATTGAGCCAACCAAAGCTGACACACATTGATCATTCCATCTCACCCACTCCCTCTCTCGCTTTTATTAATAGCTTTCCTCTCTTTTGTATACACTACTAGCCGTAGCCCTTCAAACCTTTTTCTCTTCTCCTCCGGCAATACCATAAAACACCTCCAAGATGGTTACAATGAACGGGGACTCCGACGGCGCCGGCCTCATCGTGAGCTTCGGCGAGATGCTCATCGACTTCGTGCCGACCGTGTCGGGCGTGTCGCTGGCGGAGGCGCCGGGGTTCCTGAAGGCGCCGGGCGGCGCCCCGGCCAACGTGGCCATCGCCGTGGCCCGGCTCGGTGGCCGCTGCGCCTTCCTCGGCAAGCTTGGAGACGACGAGTTCGGCCGCATGCTGGCGGCGATCCTGCAGGAAAACGGCGTGGACGATGCCGGCGTGTCGTTCGACGCCGGGGCGCGCACTGCGCTGGCCTTCGTCACCCTGCGCGCCGACGGCGAGCGCGAGTTCATGTTCTACCGCAACCCCAGCGCCGACATGCTGCTAACGGAAGCGGAGCTCAACCTTGATCTCATCAGAAAGGTAGATCTCTCCTCGCACACAACACTACTTTAACGTAACGTAAGAGTATGCTTGGATTCATGGTCGGATCTACAGGCCGCGATCTTTCACTACGGATCTATAAGTCTGATCACAGAGCCATGTCGATGGGCTCATTTGAAAGCGATGGAGGCGGCGAAGGAAGCAGGAGCCCTGCTCTCCTACGACCCCAACCTCCGGCTGCCGCTGTGGCCGTCGGCGGTGGAGGCCAGGGAGCAGATCCTGAGCATCTGGGACCAGGCCGACATCATCAAGGTGAGCGACGTCGAGCTGGAGTTCCTCACCGGCACGGAGTCGGTGGAAGACGAAGTCGCCATGCGACTCTGGCGCCCGTGTCTGAAGCTCCTCCTCGTCACCCTCGGGGAGAAAGGATGCAAGTACTACACCAAGGTACACAGATCAAGTGAGATCGAAGCCTTCCTGAGCTCCTGCTGACTTCGCTGGGTTTCTTGGGTCAAGGATTTCCATGGCAGCGTGGAGTCCTATGCCGTCAAACAGGTCGACACGACCGGAGCTGGCGACGCGTTCGTCGGCGCATTGCTGGGTAAGATCGTCGAAGACCAGTCGGCTCTGCAGGTAGAGGCCATGAGAGAGCCCTGTGAGTTGAGTCGTGCATCAGTAATAATGAGATGCTGTGTGGTGATGGATTCTGTGATTTGTTGCAGGATGAAAAGAAGTTGAGGGACCTGCTGAGGTTTGCCAATGCATGTGGAGCAATCACCACCACCAAGAAGGGAGCAATCCCATCACTGCCAACTGCAGCAGAAGCCATGCAGCTCATGGGCAGTGCCTAAAGATTGTGTTGTTCCAGTTCTTCTCTACAAGCTTGTTGCAGCTTCATGAGAATTTTCCTGGTTTGAGTTATGGTCTATTTTCCTTTCTTCCACCAAATTCCTCTGGTATGTTGTTGGCTACATTGTGCTTGTGATCAATGTTACAGAAACTACTAATTGATCATGGCTTTTATATGCTTTCATTCATGGCTATCTGATTCATTTCACAACAAAGCATTGTGAAACAAACAGCTTGAATACATCACTCCTTGTCAGAGCAAATCAAGCTGGATTGACAAGCAAATGATGCCAGGCACTGAGAACTAAGATAAGAAAGATGAAATGAATGATACATATCATTGTGGATAATGAAGTTAAAATGCACAGTTTACTGCAAGCAGAGGTAACAAATTAGCTCTTTTTTTCTAAGGAGTGATTGTTTCATGTTCATCAGCTGTGAAGTAAATACTTCATGACCATGGACACTTCACTTTGAGATTTTGTAATCAACTTCCAGATGTGATATCAAAAACATAAAAATAACAGGTTAAGATTTATCGTGATGATAGTAAATTAGGTTGCACTGTTTCAAAAAATCAATGTTATTTGGAGATTACATAAACTATTCAAGGATTGTAAACAATAGAAACTTGTTCACCTTGATTTGTGGCAGATAACTCCATAAGAACCATCTCAGAGTATTAATAGCTGCTCTGGTGGATGCAAACTATGATACAGCTTCCTTTTCCTCTGTGAGTGGAAGAATCTCCAACAAACTCAAGAATCAGAAATGATGGCCATGGTATCAACTTGATAACAGCAAGAAGCTCTATATGAATAAGAACAATTAATCCTTTGTCATCACTATTCATCATCTTACTGAATAAGTTCCAAAATTCCTGCCAGTATTTGCTTAAAAAAGCAGTCGATGATTGCGTTCATAGATGCAGAGACCAAGCTGAGTGCACATTATGTAAACAACTCTCTTACATGAATTCTACATTGGAAGTGCACAAAATGGAGTAATTTGTGTTGCATTATCAAACAATGTCTTAAACAATGACATCAATAAATCATGATTGAAGAAGTCTCAGGTTTTCAACAATATAATGAAATCTAGGCCACATTACAATGTTTGATCAATCTGAGCAGTGGTCAGATCGGTACATACCATCTGCTTTGAGCAGTACATCATTCTTGGATCAATCCTCCCAACTATCAGCATCATTTTTCTGAGAACAGCAAGTTTATGAAATGCCAATTGATGATTGTGGTGGGCATTTCATGCTCACCTTCTATAAAATATACTCCAAACCAGTTCTCTGTAACCAGTACCCACTGATTCACAGTAGAACATAGCAGCAGCCAAAAAGATTTGTTGCCAACCACACTTAGGTATTGGTCAACCCACAATATAAATCCTCTGACCATAATTTTACATGATTAGGATGCAACAGATAAAATCTTCCTTGCATAGAAGTCCATTCCTGGATGTGTGGAAGTGCCCTTGAAGCCTCTAGATGAATGCATCAAAGAAGCAGTTATATTCTATGATTACTTCGACAATTGATATGTGACATGATGGCAATTGATATCTGACCTCGATATAAAGTTCTGCATTGATACATCATTAATTCATCAGAGTTTGATGCAAGTTACCAACAAAGAAAAAACAAGTGAAGCATTTTTTTAAAAATGATATGCATGTCTAGTTGCAAAGTTATCTATGGATGACTAGGAAGAGCTTGAGCTGGTGGTTTCAGAATCTGAATTTTCAACATCCACCACGGCATTGAATCCAAATTCACTTCCTGGAGTAAAAGCTGCTTCAAGCTCTTCAGCTGTCTGGATCGTTTTAAACTGGCTTTTCACCTTTAGGTTTTCCTAGTACAATCAAATGGCAAGACAATTTCAGCAATTAAGAATATACCATACTTATGCAAAATGTAACACAACATGTGACATGCCTTCTTCACATAGTCTCCAATGGTTATACCAACAATTTCTTGTATAAGAAATTTAGTTACGCGGTCTCGCCCAAGCATCTGTAATAGAAAGCTCTTTGGCACCTACACCAAATTTCAACAAACAGAATTTCAAATTAATCATGCCTAGGCACACCATTAACATAAAAATGTCAAGCTTAAGAATGAAGTTGCATCATGTACCAGGACAAGCGGCTCATATGAAAGAAAAGGTTGGGAAAGGCTTCAACACTCAAAGCAATGTGCAGTGGTAGCAAATTCATCGTTACTAATCTGCTTCTTACTAGTTTTAGAAGTTGAGAAGTAAAAAAGTAAAAGAAGTGGGCTAAGCCACGAGTTATTTTAGACATTAATATTTACTTATACATGGTATATCAGATGAGTAACATTCTTTCCTCCATATCATTCCCAACCTTAAGCTAGATTTCCTACATAATTACTACAGCAAGAAGAGATGCTAGCTTATAACACAACTTACAATAAACATCTATTAATATTTTATTTCAGTTCTCAAATGTAGGTAACTTAAGGTCATGATAAACAAGATATTAGCAATATTCCTATTAAGTACAAGCAAATTCAAAGGCAACATGCAGAAATGCATTGAATGACTAGAAGAAGACCTGGTTGGAAGGACAAAGACTACTTACATTGGATGTCTTTCCTTGAATCATCCAGGAAACATGCAGAAAAATATATATTTCGTCAGAACTAAGGCATAAGGCAGAAAAGAACTAACATGAAAGCCAGAAAGAGAGAATATTGGATGATGACACACATTATGAACTTCAAGAACCATATAGAACAGCCATATCAGTAACCAAACAAACAGACCTCCTTTCATTCTCCGGAAGCCTGGAACTGGAGGTGCAGTGCGAGCCAAATTTGTTAAGACAATATCAAATGCCTTCTCTGTTTCCTCACCAGTTAAGTCCACTCTTACCTGATATAATCATAATAAGATGTTGTAACTGAGCAAATGAACTATACAAAAGTGAGAACTAGATAGTTAATAAGAATCCATATTTTCAAATGAAAAAAAGAAGGGAAAACTGGTAATTTGCTTGCATATTCAACCTCCATACTTCGACCACCATATCTTATTATAAACAACTAAAAAGGCGTCAGTGTGGTTTCTAAGTCGGATTTTTCAAATAAGATGTAGAGAAAATAGATTCTTAATAGCAGAAAGAGGATTCAAGGAGACACCCCAAATAGGAATAACATTCCTGTTGGTATTATTGTTATATCTATAGCTTTAGCATTTTTTTTCAAAGATGCTTAACACCTTCCCCAAGTAAGAAAATACAACCATACTTCACACTGTACTTAGCCTATTTTACTTATCTGCATAAAGAGCAGATAATAGCATTATGATAAGAAACTAATCATTATCGCAAGTATGATTTATTGAGTAACTATATATTAATGCATTTGTCTAACCCAATGTGACATAGACACTCGCACTTATCCCAAGAATATTGCCAAACCAACCAGTAGGTTGGTTCAGGCCTGTACTAAATTTCTTGCCTTTGTTACTTCTAGAGAAGTTATAGAACTTCCATTTGGTTCCAACTTCATGATCTAGAAAAGGTTATATTTCTAGCTATGTGATTCACCAAATTGGATGGCGGTGGATTTTTCTTATGCCCTAGACTCGAACTATAAACTGTATGCCTTACCTTTTTCATTCTGAACTCTAAATATTTAAGAAGTATAATTTGCAAAACCTTTCAGAAACATTTCCGTTGTTATCACACGAATTTTCTTTATAATTGTAATACCCCAAAACATCAATCTAGTAGCTTGAACAATAATTTTGACAGGAAAAAGCAAGTGTTGTGAAGGAACTGAGCCAGTTCACTCGGGCATTTGTCCAAAGTAAAGAGCGGTAGGACCCACTCACTCAGGGAAAGAAAGGAAAAGTGAGCAAAGGGCTCTCACATCTACACTTGCAAGCCAAAGAAGAGGACAAGAGTGTCACATCCCAAATTTATAAAAAAAATATTATTATTATTTCATTATTCAAAATTTACAGAACTCTTTTTTTATCTTTGAATTCAAATACCTGTCTTTACAACACTAAATATTTTTTAACTAAAAAAAGAATCATCTTCTTAGTTAAAAAAAAGTCTCCTCCCAAGCCTCAGATCTATTACAAAGTAATATATTACTCCGAAAACAAGTATAGGATAAAAACACATCAACAACCGCACATGCTGGTAGGAATCTTTAAAAATAAAAATAATCTTCAATACTCATGAAACATATACAAATGTCAACAATTTAATATGAAGTGATAATATATCAATTCATTATGAAACTCATATATTAGAAAAACAATGATAATTCTTATATAGTAAACAAAATCATACATCAATCACATATAACACATCTCGATGACATACATAACAATCATTAAATAAAGGCATACATCACACCTAATGGTGCACTCTCCTAACAGTGGATGGAGATGCATATTCTACGAGTTGAATTCCTCCCAATAGCGGATAGAGAGAATCCAAATCGCACTCCAAATAACGGATGAAATGGTATCCCTCACCCACCCAAGTAAGGACACGTTTCTCCCAACAACGAATTGTCACGGACTTAGCTGAATTTGCCTAAGTCGTGCGACACCCTAGCAGCAAATCTTGAAGACTTAGCAAGGATTGCCTAAGTCGTGAAGCAACATTGTCCAATGTTCTATACTAAGCTGGGATTGCCTAAGTCATAAAACACAGAAACGTTATTTGCCCGCAAAGGGTCAGCCCACTTGCAACCTCGTGCAGGTCCTAAAGGACCTGCAAAAGAGAAGTTGATTAGCTTGAAAACAAGCGACGGACAAGTCTCGACATCTCGCAAAGAGAGAAGCTTTACAAGCAATTCATTCAGAGCGATCGCCGCAGCACGCAAAAACGGAGTTGTTTTAGGTAATTTTGGCTCCGTGCAGTTTCTGCAGCATTCCAGACTGTTTTGCTCGCATTTCTTAAGCAAAAACACATAAAATCAAGGCAAAAACAAGCTGCCAAACATCTGTACAAACAAGAAAAAGCGACGAACGACGATCGTTCGTGACAGAATGGAGAAACCATTTAACCGTCATGTCTAACAACTCGCTAATCCTTGAAGGGAATTGCCCTACTTGCCTTCAGCAATGATACATAAACAATCATGAACATTAATTTATATTCATCTATACATTCACGTATACATCCAAGAAGTAGTATGATAGAGTATTATAAGGGATCATGCTTGATTTATGACCTGCTAAACTATTTCCATTGGTGGTTCCATACTGTGATAGGCTCATAGCTCCCTTCACAGGTTACACTTCTAATGTGGACCACTAATATAGTCACATATACTACATGGTAACAATCACATCAATCTCATCAACTTAATTTAAGAAAGAATTAAAATTCAATAATCATTTCCAAATGACACATTCAGATAAAACTTTTAAGTTCATCAAATCATAAAGACAAAAGACATAAATCTCTCAATAGTTCTCAATATTCGAATAGCCCAATTGACTTAAATCAAACTTAATTTACTTAGGACCTAATGAAATCAACCTAAAATCCCTATAGAACAAGTCTAAAATCACCCTAAACTGGTTTAATTTGAATTTGATTGACTTCAATTATGTCAAGTGGGCTTGAACCGGTCAAGTTGGTCTAGAATCACCTTGAACGACTTGAACCAATCAAACCTACCTTTGTTTACATGATTTTGATGGAGGACTACTCTTGTTTTCATGTAATAGACTCTTGGTGATGATACTTCTTGTTATTATAAGCTAAGATACATGTTATCTTGATTTTAGTTGACCCTCTAAAAGTGCTCAAGAGGACATTGTCATATCCATTATTTTATATGATAGAAGGTCTGGTCAGAATTTGGCCCCATGGCCTTCCACTCTTGGAGGGTTTCCACGTAAATTTCATGTCCTTTCTTGTGATTTTCTTGGTGTTGTAAAGCTTGCAATTGGTTGTGCTAGCATCTATTCTTTTGTTCTGATTTAGTCCACACAAAGAGCAGTGAGAAGATCATATCTGACTTGTCATTTGGTTGGTACTCCACCCCAACAGCTAAACAGCTTAATGGTATGCTCTCGACAGACATTAGTTAGCCTCTTCATGAATGAAAGCTTCAATAAGAACAACTGTTAGCAGAAGGACAATAGAGATCCTAATACTGATGATACAGGTAGCAGGAGGATAACAGATCAACTATGGAAATGCATAAACTTACTTTGAAGTAATATCTACGAACATATTATGTACCTACTGAATACAAAGATCCAAGTCATGAGCTCACAGTAATCTTATCATTGTCGCGTGACTCGATGACTATCTTAACATTGTCCAATCTTATGTCATTCTTTGATGGATCAGATATTGATGCTTCTAAACCTATAATCACAAGGAACTGATAGTTAGAATTTGGTCGATTGAGCAACTCAGCTGCCTTGCAGCACCAGAGTTGATGCATGATTGAAGGGAAAGTTCACCTGGACCAACTGCAAAAGTGGACCAAGGGGAATGCCTTAAGCCTCTTTGATGCAAAAATGTTAGGCTGACAATATTAAAGCGATTATACATGTTAGAAATTGTAGAGAAGCAAAAAAATCATTTAGGGAAGCAAATGAATCTAGACCAATTTGGAAGCACAATATAAAGCATGTTTTGCCTGATTAGATTTGTAAAATCAATAGTCTTCATGTAAAAGCTTCTAGCTTGATGTTTCAGGATAGCACAACACTGTTGCTAGCCCCTACATATTCATGTCTTCCACAAACACAAAGTAAACAAGGGAAGGTAATTTATTCAACATGATCCATCCATTGCCAGTCACAATTTCCATCAATACTAAAGCCATCAAATCTATTGAAAGCGTATTTCTTGTCTAACATCATTTTATAAGGAAAGTACATCCTACCAAAGAAAGGAAATAACTTTACAACATATCTCAAACCACTGGAAAAAGGAGAGGAATATACATAATACTGCATCTAGCAATTCAAGTAAGCACTAACTAGTTTGCACAAGCCTATGAATCTTTGTATATCTTCCACGTAGAGAACATCTTTGATTCGTTATCAACTACTTCTTTCTTTAGTAACTTAAATCTGCTTACATCTTCATAAGACAATTTTGAGAGGCACTAGTGTAAAGGATAACCAGGAATCTATAGTTCTCAAAGTGACTACCACAAAGATTTATCTCTGATGGTGGTACATGATTTCATATGTTTTGTCGAATGAAATTGGAGATGGATTAGTTGAAAAGTCCTAATCACTGCAGAGGAATTACTAGGAAGGCAAAATGGAAGGTAAAGATATGACCAATCAATGCATACGTCAAAATGTATCATCTCATTTCAGTTTCCGGGTCAATGTAAACACGGATGTTTCACACGCAAATTAAACTGACAGTATTTTCCACAAAGAAAACTAAAGCAGACTCCTTCAGAAATTTAATCAAAATAATTAGCTTCTGTGCATCAAAACCCTGAAAACAAATAATTGGTAACATGAAAAGGAAACAGCTGGTGATTTACCTTTGACCTTCCCATACATTACAAGCAGTAGCTCTCACAGTTGTTCTACATAGAGTGGCTTTCAAACTTATAGGCGCCATCACCTGGAGATTAAATTGCATCAAATGTAGCAACCAGATAAATTAACCTACTTAACGATTACGAGATTCAACAAAATCAACAATAACAGAACCAACCATTTCTGGTAATCATTTATAATCACACAGTGCTAAGATAAGATCACAACTTTTTCGGCATACATCAAGAGAGCAGAAGCCAGAAACCAAATGCTGTTAAAAACTAGGGATTTTTGAGAGAAAGAATTGCATCAAGCTCATCTAATTCTTCGTAATAAACAGAAAAAAGAGAAAACTGGAAGCCTGAAAATGAACTGGAATTACTCGAGGAATTCGAGATTTGTTCCGTTGAAGCGGAAGCTTCGGACCGACCGCAGTCATCATCATTAACGCCATTATTCTCTGCTACAGATCTCGAAAGCAACAGAAAACAAGAAGAAGAAACCCTAACTTTGAATAAGAGGGCGTCCGCTCGATCGCACCCTATCCACAGCCCAAGAGGCGCAATTGACAGCAATACCCTCCTCCATCACGATCAATTACGAGAAAGCCTTCATCGTCACTCTCAAATTGTTCCGGCGGAACACCGGGCGGAGGAGAGATATAAAAGATTGAGCTTCGGGTTTCCGCACGGGAATTGGGAATTGGGAATTGGGAATTGGGGATTGGGGTTTTGGAGTGGAAACCCAATCTATCAGAACCCTCTGCGTTGGATGATCCAGCCCTGAGGTAACAAATGCTCTCACAATCCAATCTTTTCTTCCCATATCGTCTATTAGGTCAACAATGTATTTGATCTTAGCTTCCGGGTTGCAACTCCTTCATGAATTGTTTAAGGGATAAAAAGGATCAACAGTTGTAAGACAAACTATTCAATGGGATGACTTTTGTCTGTATGAATTCCATGCTACAATTGGTTCTTGAGTGAAGGTGCTGCAGTGGAAATAGATTTATATTACATGTTAAATAGTAGGTAACTTTTGAAAGATTAATAAGCAAGGAGCTTATCAACTTACAGTAAGACTAATAAGCTAATGCATCAGCTTTTGGATTCAAGTTCATATTGGCGATGTAGTAATTTTAGCCTTCACCTAAGATTACATGATCCAATGGGATCTACAAAAAAATTCACATGTTACGTATGTAAATACCATAACTGTGTGTTGTGAATACTACAACTGTGTTTTTGTATGTCTTAACTTATAGGCAGCCAAGCAGATCATAAAGCTCACATTCCTATTGACTCCCTTCCAGCTGATGTGTCATGAGGAAGACAAAACCAATGTTGTGCAAAAGAATCAGATGCTGGACTTGTTCACAATATAAATCCAATGCCTATTTTTTCACAATTCCTTTTGAATATATACATACACATATATTACTAGTAGCTATTGAGAGGCAAAATTAATCTTTTAATAAAAGAAGAAGCCAGATTAAAAGATATGTGAAATCAAATTTAGCAAAGCTCAAACACTTGCATTAATAGAGAGATTCACCATAAATCTCACATGGTAATCTTTTTACCTCAAAACAAAAAAGAGAGAGACAAGAAAAAAGGCATTGGACTAACAAACAGGGTACTGATACAAGGAAAATACAGCATAATTACCAATCTCAAGGAGGTTATAGATGATTCCTCAGCATAAAAAATAAGTAGGTTTCTTTGAAAACACATGTGATCCATTAAATCCAAAACACCACATAGTTCCTTTGGCGTGACAGAAATATTTAACTGAAAATTGTCACCGCAACTAATCAGCCACTGCTCGAAAGCTCGGGTAACGAACTCATCTTCAGAAAAGACAGGGTGCTGATACAAGGAAAAGACAGCATAATTACCGATCACAAGGAGGTTATAGATGATTCCTCAGCATAAAAAATAAGTAGGTTTCTTCGAAAACACATGTGATCCATTAAATCCAAAACACCACATAGTTCCTTTGGCGTGACAGAAATATTTAACTGAAAATTGTCACCACAACTAATCAGCCACTGCTCGAAAGCTCGGATAACGAACTCATCTTCAGAAAAGACAGGGTGCTGATACAAGGAAAAGACAACATAATTACCAATCACAAGGAGATTGTAGATGATTCCTCAGCATAAAAAATAAGTAGGTTTTCTTCGAAAACATATGCGATCCATTAAATCCAAAACACCACATAGTTCCTTTTGAGTGACATAAATATTTAACTGAAAATAGTCACCGCAACTAATCAGCCACTGCTCGAAAGCTCAGGTAACAAACTCATCTTCAGACTTCTTGGACACTCAAGCCTGCAACATCAAACAAATAAGATCGCTAACATTATTATCAAAGTCGAACCATCAGCACTTGATTGTATCTCAATCGACTCATTTAGTGAACATGAATTCACTGTTGTTGGGGAAATAAGTGATATCATCGCAGCCCATCATGATAGAACAACAATTTACTAATCTGTTCCAGCGAAGAAACCAAGAGATGTCAATCGATTAGAATTTGTACATGCTTTACGCTCTTTACAGTTGTCCATAGATTAATGCCTCCTAAAATGTACAAGAAATGCTTTGGTATGTACAGTTTCAAACAAATCTTTAGCAAGAGACTTGTATAAATCGTGCTCGAAATTGAGGCAAGCACTGTGTTGATGTCCAGGCTCCATAAGCAGCTTTCACCTTATCACATGAACAATCCTAAATAGGTTGCAGCTGACTCTATTCATTGGCTAAGGATAAGTCTTTCTGTCAAATGATGATGCCCAAATTTCGACATGACAACAACCCATTATATGCAATCTGATTTCTCAACCAATAATGTAAAGGAACACTAATTTGGTTTTCAAATGATCAAGACATTACATATCCTACATCAGAATAATTTACATAGCTTAGGTGTAGATCTTGATGTTACTCGTTATCTCCATTATTATTGACAACAAAGAGTATCAACTATGACCTTCGAATGTATAACTTTTTTCTTATGAATTGAGATTATATAGGTTAACATAAAAGTCACGGCAAATGAAGGAAGATAATTAAACGAACCTGGGGGAAGAGACTGCTTCAACTTGTCTGCCTTCTCAGAGTCGAACACACACAGTGTGTAGAGGTACTTGGCGCAGCGAACTTTGAACTTGACCACGTCCTTGCTCCTCTTTATCTTCACCGACCTCGCATCTTTCCTCCTGGCAGTGAGAAGGAAATCCTTGATCTCGTGGATCTGCTTGGGCTGCAAACGATCAAAAAACCATCTTTTACAGACGTCCTAGCGCACTATGGCTTTTCAGCCTCAATTCGACCGATCCCTCCAGGAAAACAGAAAACAGCGATTACATGATACGACTCGAAGAAGAACCGTCATTCCAATAAAGCTCAAACGAATTCAACATGCTAAATCTGCTGAGACTACAAAATCGAAATCCTTGAAGAAAATATACACAAAGATTCAAGAAAGAACGACTCGCAAGAACATGTAGCTAACCACGACATCATTGAAGTGAAAAAATGTAACGAGAATCAAGAATTGGCACGCTAATCCCACAAACAAGAAGGATCGAGTAGAAATATACCATCTTGAATTGCTTCGGTGGCCAACACTAGCTGCGTAATACCCTGGCAACACGAGGCGACGGGGCTTTTATCGTCCCCACGAGCAAACCCTAATCTCCCGAACCTAGGCTCGGCTAAATTTTGCGACTTCATTACATAAAACAACACGACTTAAGACGCGGTCACCCTTGACTATTTTTGTTAAGAACTCCAACACTTTAACTGCATCAATACATCCTCACAAGTCGGACAAAGACAAAACCGTCACCCTTATTTCGAACAGTTCAGACTCCAGCAACGACGAGGAGGAGTCGCAAGGACCCTAAATGGGAGCGATGTGTTTGTTGAATACATTATGATGTCAAGTGAGAGAGAGAACAAAGACAAAGGTGCAGAAGACATCAAGTAGTTAACTGATATATGTGGACATCAAGCTTAATGGTCGAACTACCCTTGCAATGATGAACATCGAAGCTACCCACAACTTTATTGTCGATCGTAAAGCAAAGCAACTTAGACTTATCTTGGAGAAGAACCCAAGTCGCATGAAGGCTGTGAACTCGGAGGCCAAGAAGATCTCCCAATTAGCAAAGGGGGTCTCTATCAAGGTTGGAACGTGGAGCAGGTGCACAAACATGATGGTGGTGCCATTGGACGACTTTCAAGTGATTCTTGGAATGGAGTTCATGCACGCGACGAAGTTAGTGCCGATATTGTTCCTAAACTCGTTATGCCTAATGAAAGGCGATGACTCCTGTGTAGTTCTAGTTTCCCGAGGGATAATCAATGACACATAATAAATATCGACACTACAATTTAAGAAAGGGTTGGGAAAAGGTAAATTAACTTTCGTGGCTGCTATAAAGCTGGAGCCACTTGACGGGGAGGCCATTCACGAACTTGATGTGGTGGCAAACGTTCTGAATGAGTTCATAGACGTCATGCCACCCGAGTTGCCGAAGACTCTACCACCACGCAGAGACGTGGATCATAACATTGAGTTGGAGCCGGGAGTTAAGCCTCCAGCGAAACCACCCTACCGCATGGCCCCTCCAGAGTTAGCAGAACTTAGGAAGCGGTTAGATGAACTACTAAGCGGTGATCTCATCCGCAACTCAAAGACACCATTCAGAGCTCCATTTCTCTTTTAAAAGAAACAAGATGGGAGACTCCGATTATGTGTCGACTATTGAGCCCTGAACAAAGTGACTGTGAAGAACAAATATCATATTCCGCACATTGCAGATTTATTCGATCAACTGGGCAAGGCCAAGTATTTCTCCAAACTCGATTTTCGATCGGGGTATTGACAAGTGCACATTGCAGAAGGTGATGAGGCGAAGACTGCCTGTGTAACAAGGTATGGTGCGTTCAAGTTTCTGGTAATGCCTTTCGATTTAACCAATACTCTGGCCACATTCTGTACTATGATGAACCAGCTTTTCAAAGAGTATTTGGACAAATTTGTGATCATCTACCTAGACGATATCGTCGTCTACAGCCAGACGTTCGAGGAGCACGTTGAGCACCTTAGGACAATCTTTAGAGTTCTCAGGGAGAACACCTTGTTTGTGAAGAGTGAGAAGTGTTACTTTGTGCAGAAATAAATTCTGTTCTTGGGGCATCGAATCGACGGTGGTTCCATTCGGATGGACGAGTCAAAGTGTAAGCTGTGGCAGAATGATGAACACCAAAGAAAGTACCTGAGTTGAGATTATTTCTTAGTTTCATCAACTATTATCGGTGCTTCATTTCTGGATATTCGAAGCGCGCAACTCCACTAACGGAGTTGCTAAAGGAGCAGTCTTGGAGATGGTTGGACAAATATGAAATGACTTTCCAAGATCTAAAGATTGCTGTGTTGGAGGATCCAGTACTTAGATTTCCAGACTACGGAAAGTCTTTTGAAGTCCATACAAATACTTCTGACTTTACTATTGGGAGAGTACTTATGCAAGAGGGTCATCCAATGGCCTACGAGAGTCGCAAGCTCATTGAGATCGAGTGATGATATCCAATGCATGAGAAAGAGATGATAGCGGTTGTCTATTGTCTACGAGTCTAGCGACACTACCTTTTGGGAGCACCATTCGTGCTAAGGATGGACAATGTCGTATTGAGTTACTTTTAGACTCAAAAGAAACTCTCCCCGAAACAGGCACGATGGCAGGACTTCTTGGTCGAGTTCAATATGGTAACGGAGTACAAGCCCAGAAAGACAAATGTTGTGGCCGATGCATTGAGCCGAAAAGTGAAACTGTTGAATGCTATACAGTTGGAAGGCGAAGGCCAAACAAGTCAATTGCACTCCAACTTTCTTTCTAGGATCAGGGATGGACTGTACAGTGATCCTCGAGCAGTAACCCTGATGCAACTCATCAAAGAGGGCAAGACACGACGATTTTGGGTCCAGGAGAGACTCTTCTACACTAAAGAGAATAGAGTTTATATTCCACGAGCGGATAACTTGAGGCGTGAACTATTGAGAGAGTGTCACGATTCCCTTTAGGCAGGACATACATATATTCATCGGACAATAGCGCTCATGGAGAGGGCATTCTATTGGTTAAAGATGGGGACAGAGGTGGAAGATTATGTTTGTACATGCCTTACGTGCTAACAAGATAATGTAGAGCAGTGAAAGCCAGTGGGACTTTTGGAGCCGTTGCAGGTATTAGAAAGGTCATGAGAGAGCATTTCCTTGGACTTTATATCAAGCTTGCCTGCAGTAGGGGGACTTGGATCGATACTTGTAGTTGTCGATCGGTTTTTAAAGCATGCAACATTTATTGTTGCACTCCTATATTGTTCAGTAAAAGAGGCGGCCAAGTTGATGATGAAGAATGTGATGAGGTATTGGGGAATTCCACACAGTATTATTAGTGATCGAGATTCTCGGTTCTTGGGACGATTCTGGACCGAGCTATTCAAACTGTTGGGATCGAAGTTATACTTCTCCACAAACCTCCACCCCTAGATTGTCACGAACGGACGTCGCTCAACCGCAACATCTTCACTCTGTGAACCGTTCGTGAGCTAAGCTCGTGACAAGATGGATGGTCAAACAGAAAGAATTAACTCACTGCTAGAACAGTATCTCTGGCACTATGTGAGTGCTAACCAACGAGATTGGGTGAAGCTATTGGACATAGCCTAATTCTCCTACAACTTGCAGTGGAGCTCTGCGTCTAACAAGAGCCCATTCGATATTATCACATGACAACAGTCGTCGACTCCTCACACATTGGCCATTGGATATACTGGGAGTAGTCTGTCACCATATCACTTTGCAAAAGAATGGCATCGAAATGCAGATATTGCTTAGGTCTACTTGGAGAAGGCAGCCAAAAAGATGAAGAAGTGGGCAGACTTGGGAAGGCGACGCCAGGAATTTAAAGTTGGTGACTTGGTGTTGGTAAAGCTCCAACCAGCATTACTCCAGTTCTTTAGGCACAAAGTGCACAAAGGATTGGTACGCAAGTATGAAGGGTCTTTCCCAATCATCAGCCGAGTAGGTAATATCTCATATAAGTTACAATTGCTAGCACAGTTTAAAATTCATAATGTCTTCCATGCAAGCAACTTGAAAGCCTACAATTCAAATTCGTAAGATGCCTCACGAAATATTTCAACTCGACTGTCCCCAATCAAAGCTTCCTACGAAAAGTGAGTTGAGACTATTCTAACTGATTGCAAGACTAAGCTACCCAATAGAGCATAGCAAACTGAGTACTTAGTGAAGTGGCAAAAGCTTCCCTGGACAGAAGCCAATTGAGAGCCAGAAGATGACCTATGACATGAAGAAGCCTGCGTTAAAGCCTATCAACAAGCATCGATGAGGGCGTCGACAAGTTAAGTGGAGGAGAATATCATGAATGATCGTGCTCAATCGTAACTCTTCGTTCCATGGACTATTCGTCACTTTTTGTTACTTGTATGGATATTGGGCAGCCTGTTTTACCTTGGTTTTGTGTGATTTTGCCTAGGAAGTCAGGCTACAGAACGATTGCTCGCTATGTGAAGCTAGAATAGGTCAAACTGCCCAAAATTGCCTAGTTTTGGGTCGTTTTCGTGTGCTGCGACGACTGGGTTGAGCGAAGTAAAACATCTGCTATCTTAGTCCTCTGGAACCCCTCGGGTGGCACAGGGCTGGATGGGGCTTTGGGATAGTAGTCGGGTGTGAGCACTCAAAAGAAATTGAAGTGTTTTGTGTCCGACACCATTGGGAATCATCATTTGTGGACTTGCGACCGTTCTGACAGCCCTCTAAATCTTGTTTCGCTCTCTTTCTCTCTTTTTCTGCTGCACTCAAGGTGTTCGACGAATTGCTTGTAAGAGCTGCCCTCTTTGCGAGACGTCGGGACTTGTCCATCATTCATCTTCAAAACTAATCAACTTCTCCTTTTGTAGGTCTTTCGGGACCCGCACGAGGTTGCAATTGGGCTGACTGTTTACGGGCAAATACGCTTCGGTGTTTCTTGACTTAGGCAATCCTAGTTAAGTCCGGGCAAATACGCTTCCGTTTACGGGCAAATACACTTCGGTTGCAATTGGGCTGAACATTGAGCAAAAGTTGCTTCGTGACTTAGGCAATTCCAGCTAAGTCTACAAGTTAGCCGCAAGAGTGGCACACAGTTTAGGCAAATTTAGCTAAGTCCGTGACAGTACGATAAACTCACCTACGCAAGTATAAATGTCCCTTGACCATCGTTGATCAAGGGGGCCAGAGGAGGGGGAAAAGAACCATACCTCTTTATTTAACCGACCGACCCTTGACTTGATCGTCGGAGGGATTCGACCGAGCACAAACAACTCGATTTAGGTCTTTTTTGCAGGAGGACATATCGTCGTCCGACTTAGAAAGCAGACCAAAGAGTGGTATAGAGTTGCCATGTCACCGAACCACACGTACACAAAAGACCTCATTAAGGTGATTCGTCATCCTACGTTGCGGAGCGACCTCAACAGCAACAAAAAACTTTGTAGGGTTGCTGGAAGCTTTTTCTCAGAGCCAAGTAACATTGAGGGTGACCCGTGAAGATTTTTATGGGTGATGTCACCATATGCGGAAACCAAGACCGTATATGTGGGTCCTGCTCGTGAGACTACTGTGAGGCCACGTCACCCTGAACATTTTCAGTGGAGCGGCTCAAGTGGGATTCACCCCTGTCCAAATTGACCCCCAGTCATGACGAGGGATTGGCGGGAAAATATTTGCCAAACTTCCCTACTTGCGCGCGCGTAGAATTCGATTGAACGGCATCCAATGGTTCGATCTTTCATGAACTCTCCTCAGACAACATTATCCGTTCGATCCGAATCCACCTGGCGCGAGCTTGAATACGCCGCACACATGCGCTTTTCGATCGCACTGCTCTCTTTCTCCCATCAGTTACCGAGCAAAAGAGCGGAGGACAAATCAACTCTCCAAATTCGTCAAAGAGAACCAACGATTTTGATCTGTATCCTTCGTCCTGCGATCGATCTGGAGGCAATTTTTCCGGTCTGCAGATCTTTTTCTTGATCGGGAAAGGTGGGAAATGATCTCGCTTGTGTTTGCTAAAGATTTTTAGGGATTTCATTGTGAAATTTGTGCTCTTCTCAGTCTCTGTTATACGTTGATGAATCATAGATTGAATTTTGTTCTTCGTCTTTTGTCGGTGCTGTCATCGAATTGAGCAGTCCTGGAAAGGATTTAGGGTGGACCAGGTAGTTTTTGGTTTTCTAGAACCCAAAATCGAGCGATCTGAAACATTGTTTCTTCCGGAGTTGAGTCTACCTGTTTTTGTTTTGATCGTGGTGCCATCCAGTTTCAAGGTTTACAATGGCGTGTCTTCGGTCCATTGTTCTTGGCACTGATCGAGCCGAGGAGTCCTATATCGCCAATGTTGACGGGGATGCCTTGATTTTAGACGTTGGCCCAGCGAAACCTGAAGCGAATGTCGTTGTCAACAGAATCCCTGAGTTTGATGAGGATTTGATGGTTCTTGACGATATCCCTGCTGATGAGGCAAGATGGAAGCTGGCAAACGAGGATCGTGAGAAGGGAGACCACTGTCCGAATGCAACAGGAGTTGATATTGTTGCAGTAGAAAACTCAAGTACGCCTGTAGAGATGGTTCAAGATAGTTCCCATGTCGAGGCAGTAAGAAAGTGCAAAGCTGAAGTGAAAGATGGGCAGAAGAGGGTGAAGAAGCTGTTGAAAAGGAAAAGAGCTTCTTTTGATGGGAATGTGAACTGTGATAATAAGGAAATATTGATATCAAAGTGCCAGGGTGAACTTGATGAATTGTTTGAGTATCACAAGGAGGTTTCTGGTCTGAGGCTGCAACTAGATGATGGTGCACATCATTCCAACAATATGTTGGTTGCTTATTTGCTGGAAGAAAGTCGACTTCCATTTTCCAAGTTAGTGGGGGAAATTTATGGGGCTTTAAAGGGAAAGAACTGGATTACTTTGGCATCTGTCCGTGGTACCGTGCTCTTTGTCGGACAGAGAGTTATGTATGGTATTTCTAGTGCAGATGCGGATGTATTGGAAGATGAGTCAGAGTCCTCCCTGTGGTGCTGGGAGGTAATACCCTACTTTGTTTAATTGCTTTTATTCAATTAATCATTTTGCATTCTTGCAACCTTTTTTGTTCTTACATGTGATTCTTCTTGATTTTTGACATTTGCGTTGATCAGACAAGAGACATTAAGCTGTTGCCTATTACTCTTCGTGGCATTATCAACATCCGTCGCATGGCTCGTAAGAAGATTCATGATAGGATTTCTGCACTTTCCGGTGAGAAATTTTGTTTTGAGCTTATTACAATCCACATATTTGTTTATCTTTACTATTGATAACTTTTTCCTTTTCATTGTCTATGGTATTCTAGCTTTTTACGTCCTGTGGAAATATATGTATATATATATAGTCATGGACTATAGCTTTAATGATGTAGCATACAGAAAGTATATCTTTTTGTTTTAACTTAACCTACATAAAAACCTTTGGTCCTTTTACTCTGCGCCTAAAAGATATGTGTGCCCGTTGATGGTTTGTTATGATATGTACCTTGTTTTGTTTGCCTAAGCAAGTTGGCCTTAAGATGATTGCCAATTATCATCTAAAATTTTTCTTTTTTGGTATCTGATTATTTTGATTACCTTTATTATGCATTGTATGGTTGGTCATCTATCCTTCATTTATGGCATCATTCACCTTATGTTCTTTATACCATTGCACTTTTTCTTCCATTGTTCATTGCACAATAAAAGAAACAAATGAATATGGAATAATGTTTTATCATTTCATTTATTCTATATTAGGTTCGGATGTCTATATTATTTCATTATATTGTTTAGATTTCAAAGTGCTTTTATGTGTGATTTGTGCATTGATATCTGCAAATTTTTGTCAACCTTTGTGGACAATAATTGTTTTCTTCTTTTCACTGAGAGAGTCAGCTAATTGTAACCATACATTTGACTCACTTTAGCGATGTTATCTGCGCTGTCGAGTCCTGAACATAAAGGTGCTTATGGAAATAATCTGATGGAAGCATCAATCAAGCTTGGGAAGGCATTAAATAAGCAAGGGATTTCTTCTTTTGTTGAAAACTTGACCCAGAAGAACTGTGCTGACATGTATACGCTCCATCTCCAAATTTCCCTGTCTTCAAAATCTCATAATATTTCTTTTAGATCAACCCTAAACTAGAATGGTAATTGCAGGGCTGAGAAAGGAGCCTGGCTACAACAAAAGGAATTAATGAAGGAAATTGAGAAAAGTAAGCAGAGTGCAGAAAAGGAAAAGAAGAAAATGGATCGCGAGCTTCAGAAAGAGAAATTAAGAAGTGTAAGTAATGGATTTTCTGCGACATGGTTCACCATGAAGTAAAGTTTGAATAACTCTTGGTCTTGCATGTAACACTAAGGCCAAGAGCCTAGAACATCTACTTTAGGATGAAAAGTATTACAAAAGACAATGTCTCTTAGGATCACATACGGACAAAGTGCTATTGATGAAGTGAATACTAAAAGTATGGGTTCAATAGCTAAACCATGCCTGATTAATTATCTGCAGTTGTTCAATTAATATATTCATTGAAACACTAGCAATGAATGATACAAAAAATATTGTTCCTAATGTTTGATTATCTCACCATTACAATTTTCCCTCGATTTGCAGGAGAAAGAGCTTAAACGGATGCAGGAAGAAGCTGAAAGAGAAGAGAAGCATCGTGAAAAAGAAGCAGCAGAACTGAAGAAACAAATAAAAAGACAGCAAGAAGATGCTGCGAAGGAACGGCGGCGCCGTGAAAAAGAAGAAGCTGAACTGAAGAGACAACTTGCCATACAGAAGCAAGCTTCTATTATGGAACGGTTTCTTAAGAGTAAAAAGAATAGCAACAGTTCAGATGACAATGTGTCCATAAATAACTCATCCATTGAAACAACTTCCAAGAACACAGGGATCACCAGTGCAGTTACATCATCAATGGACTGTGGCTTTTCCCAGGAATGTAGCCTAACCACAAAGGATCTGCGCGGGTTAGTAAAAAGACCTTCCTTTCTTTTTTTCTTTAAAACTTTAGTTTATATTTGAGTAGTTAATTTTCTGGAAAAAAAATTATAAAACTATATTAATTTTAGAGTTTCCATTAAGGAACTTCTGAAGTGGCTTGTGAAAAACACTAATTAGAAAGTTCATTTTTCTCTTAGAGACAAGTTATGCGTAAGGGGAATTGTTGTTTGTGAAAGGAAGAAAAACAAGCGGATATTCTTCTGAAAAATAAAGCATATAATACTGATGCAACATTGTAGTTTTGTCTTGGTCCAGGATGTCCTAGCAGAGATATATTTGGTTGCAACCAAGGGGAGATTCAGTTGACTATTGTATCATATTCCCCTGGGCATTATATCTAAGAGAACTGATCATGTAAATAATGCAGGTTGCATATTTCTGGCTGGTGTAAGTTGGCTCACCTTAACAGATCCTACCACTGGGGTGTTAGGTGCAATCCCAAGATTGAGTTGATGAAGGAACTCAAGCTCCAAAGACCATCCTTTGCAGGTGAAGATCTTGAGAAAAATGCAGCTCTGGAGAAGGAAACTTCCTCTCATGAGGCCAATGTCAGTGAATTTAGCTATGATAAGCTTGACAATGAACTAGAGTCTTTAACAAATAATATATGTCAAGATGATCTCCATATTGCATCATCTTCAGCCTGGTTGCAGCATAAGAAACTTTTGCAGTTTTGCCAAAATCATAGGCCGGCATACTATGGTACTTGGCGGAGGAAAAGGTAAGCCTTTATTTCCTAAATTTACCTTAACATTTTTTTTATTTTCAATTTCATCAAAGCTTTCACATTCTTTTCTTTTAACTGCAATGGTGCTACCATAGTGGTGTTGTTGGTCCGAGGCATCCATTTAGGAAGGACCCCCAATTGGATTATGATGTTGATAGTGATGAGGAATGGGAAGAGGTACTTGTCATTCAAACCTAATCTTTTATATCTGTACTGAGATCAACAGTCATGACTTGGTATTTGTTTTATGCACAGGAGGATCCAGGTGAAAGTCTTTCTGACTGTGACAAAAATGATGAAGAAATTTTAGATGCAGAAAATTTTAAAAATGAGGATGACACTGAAAGTGAAGATAGCTTTGTTGTTCCTGATGGTTATCTATCTGAAAATGAGGTGCAGATGAAAACACAGACTATAAATAATGTTCTATATGTGTTACTTCACTCATTAGTTTTTCATTTCCCAAACTCGTGATTCTACTAATTTTACTGCATCTATTTTCATATATTTTGAAAGTTTTCTCTTCCCCTTGATGAAATCTGAATTATTTGTGAAGGTTCTGACTTTTGTTATTTACGTTTTGTGCTCCACTTGGATAACTGCTTTTCTTTTGATAATGCATATGTTTATGTTTGAAAGCATATTTATCCAACCTAGTAACTGATCAAGCTTTTGTCACTACCAATTGAAGGTATTGCACTTGAAAATGACTGCAAAAACTCAAATACTGATTTTGTTTTGAGATTTGTATTCTGTTAGCTGTGATTTTGAAACTTTTATGAATCATGTTTTGATCTGGTGAAACTTGGACTCTGTTACATAGTAATATGAATGAGAAGTTGCACAAGCAGCCTCTCTTCTACTACAGTGTTAATGTTGCAGGACAGTCTACTCCAGCTAAAAGATTGCCTCGAGTAGTATGAAGTTGGTCAAGTCAGTTCGAGTCCATCCTGAGTCTTAGACTTTGTTGGTTTGCACCCTGATCCATAAGCTTGAAATGACACTGGGATGGGGGGTATTAGTTGGCTCTATCTCGATTGGTGTTTTTGTTGAGATTCTAAAATTTGTTTTTGCTTACAGGGAGTCGAAATGCAAATCTCATGTGAACCCACAGAGGATGAGGCAAAAGTCTCAAAATGTTGCAAGTCAGAGGTGGATAGTGAGGAATCCAGAGCACTGTTGCAGCGGCAGAAGATCCTCTGCAATTTGACTGAAAAGGCTCTTCGAAAGAGCCATCCATTGGTCATTTCCAACTTAACTCATGAAAAAGCTGAACTACTGATGGCCAAAGATGTTATTGGCACAGCTAAAGTTGAGCAGATCTGTTTGCGAGTTCTCTGCATGCAGGCCTTTCCTGGAGGCTCCATTGTAGACATCTTAAAAGATCCCAACACATCATCTGATGATCAACAAGTTTGTAGATGTTCTAAAGAAAATACTACACAGGGAGCCACTGTTGCAATGATCTCAGATTTGGACTTGCCAGAATTTGTAAGTAACAGATAGAGATAGGCAAAACTTAAATGACATTTAAATCTACTTTTGTTCCAGCTTCATCTTTTCCTCACTTTTAAGAACCCTTGACTGCAGGTTAGGTTGATCCAGTCATGTCCGCATGGGATTAATAAAGTTGTTGAGGTGTTGCAACAGAAGTTTCCGACCACCTCAAAGTCACAATTAAGAAATAAAGTACGGGAAACATCCAACTTCGTTGACAGTCGTTGGCAGGTGAATTCATGTTTTCACACATAATTGTGCTCCTGTTGCCATCATCAAAAAAAATTCATGGTGCTTTCTTCTGAAGCTTTCATGGTTTCTGTTGGCTAATTTGTATGCACAGGTTAAGAAAGATGTCTTGGAAAAGATTGGCTTGTCAACCTCTCAGCCCACTCCAGGTCTTAAACACGGTCAACCATACTGAATGTTGAGAAATCTAATTTTTTTTTACCATGTGTAGATATAAAAGTTTATACCTCGTCAAATCAAAATGTTATACAACCTTTCTCAATCAGCATATTTTGTGTAGATATAAAAGTTTGTGGTATGATGCTGAATTCTAAATCTAGCTTGTTGGGTTATGTATGGTCTTGACAGATAAGGATTGGACAGGTACAACAAAGTACTTCTCCAAACGATGCTTACCTCCTCAAGGGATGCCCATAGAGATTTCCGAATCTTCTCAGTCATCCTCAAAACTGAAGAGATCATTCTGTGGCCGGGAGAGCATTTCTGAATCATCTGTAGGTGTTTGATGTATACAAGTTTATTAGGAAATTCTTGTTATTTCTGTGGCCAAATTGTTTTGGCCTATGAAGATTACAAAAGAGAATGACATCTGTTTTGGTGGACATTGATGACAATGGATGCTAATAAGATGATGTTTGCGATTGCCTCTTATTTTTTATCAAGTTCATGTTGCTTGCAAGACTGACTGGGCATAGCTTTGAGTTAGTTGTCTAATAGGTAGAACAATGTTTACAGATGTGGAAGAACCAATTGATTCGCTATAAGAATGTAGCTTCAGATGAACAAATGAATCAGGCATAACAACTAGTAGAAAGCGGAAGAAACCCAGAAGTGAATGGAAGAAGTGGCTTAAGCTTATACTTGGAATGGCCATGGCCAATCCTTGAGCTCCTCGTCGCTGCCTACGACCTTGGAGCTCCTCTTTGCGGCGGTGGCGGTGCTGCCTCCTTCGACGTAGGCATGGTAACGCAGCACGAAGGCCACAGCGAGGGCCATCCACTCCAGGCAGAAGATGGCGACGCCGAGGCCGCCGACCATCTTGAGGATGACTGCGCCGTCCTCCTCGCGGACGTAGGATCGAAGCTCTGCGAGGAAGTCGGGGGTGCGGGTGAAGGCGAGGACGGCGATGGCGCCGTGGAAGATGGCAGCAAGGACGGTGGAGGCCATGTGGGCGGCGTGCCAGCGGGCGGTGGAGGCGGGGGTGGTGGCGCAGGCGGAAGCGGCGGCGACGGCGGTGAGGGCATGGAGGGCGACCAGGAGGAGGCCGCAGGGAGAGGGAATCAGGCGGAGGGAGAGGGTGAGGAAGACGCAGCTGGTGGCGGCGCCGAGGAGGGTGTAGTTGCAGAAAAGAAAGGCCTTGTGTGTGTGGGAGTAGTGGGAGGCAGTGGCGGCGACGGTGGCGCCCATTGCAGATGATTTGGAGCACAGAGAAGCCGTGTTCTTGGTGTTAAGAGAGTGGTGAGTGGAGTCGAGGAAGGTAGATGGGGGAATGGTGGGTATTTGAAGGGACGACGACGAGGCTCCGAATTCGAACGTTGGGAGTCGCAGGGAGCGTTGAAGAGGAGTAGCCGTTGAAAGCGACGAGAACAGAAGAGAGATCATATCAATAGCCGTTGGATGTTGGAAAAATATGATGGGTATGCTTTATGATGGCTTTTTGGTGACCTTTTAATAACACGTTATCTCGAGATCTCTTTAGTATTTTCATCTTTAAATTTTTAAAAAAATTATATTAGAATTTTTAATTATGAAAGTTTAATATATTATATTTATTATCATAATATTATTAATTTTATAGATTAAAATAAAAAAATAATAAGTAAAAAAAATTTAACATCCCAATTTATGATGATGGATGCTGTTGATGATGATAGACGATGATCACTCATCAACACAATTATGATAGCTCTTGTCGCCCCTCCTCATCCATAGTAGGCATACATGATCACGAGTCACATCATCGTCCATCATCATCAATTCGAATGTTAATATTATTATTTTTATTAATTTATTCATATTTATGTCACATGTAGATTTCAGAAGTTCACATGCAAATCTGATTGGATCAGACAATTTATCGATGGATTCGGTCTCTTAATCCGATACCTAAATTGGACTAAGGTTGGATCAGATCTGAGTCCGAGTGTTTTGCTCAAGACATCATTTCCTCGTTATTGACAAACCCGAACGAGATCCGGATCCGATATATAAACCCGAACTCGAAACCTGTTCTTGACATAAAACTTGGATCCGAAACCAAATCGCACCAATACCAGCCTAGGCAACGACTCAATACAACGTGGCCGAACGATCCTGACCGTCGGATCATGGCACGGGAAACTCTAGGGTTTCTTAAACTAAAAGGAGCGGACGTTGTCGTGAGTTGCCCTTCTCCGCCGGTTTGAGGCCGCGAAGGCAGCAGCAGCAGCAGCAGCGAAGGCTGGATAGAGCGAAAGATGGTGAGATTATCTTGAACCCTTCTCCTGATCGACCTCTTCAGATTAATGTTCTGGTCTAGAATCTCTCTGAGGCTCCAGAGATCCATCATTTCGCTGTCATTCTTCTTTAGATCCGTGTCTTTATCCCGATCAAGACGTCTTGAATGGAAATTTGTCGTGTATTTCACTATTTAATGCGTTAAATTCACCATTTTGCGGACAGTCGCGCATCTTTGGTTACTTCCGCCCAATCCATTGGCGCCATTTTGTGCTAATGACTATTTTAAATCACGGGGTTTTAGATTACTACGGGGTCTTCCATTCGGAGAAATAATACGGGGTTCTAGATCTCAGTGTTTTTTCTTTCTTTTACCCTTTCGGATTGCATGAGTTGCCTTGGTGTTCTTGATCTGTCGATCAGTCGCGGGGATGTCTTTTAGTTTGAGCAGTTATTTTGCGTTTTTGGTTCATCAGTGTCATAAAGTTGATTAGGGAAAAACTTGGCTTTGTAGTTAAATTATATTTTCTATTTGATGCTACAAGCAAATTTTGACGGTCCTTTATATTGTATATATTGTTTCTATATTTGTGTTTAGTAGGATGCAAGCACTTGTTGTTTATATTTTTGGCCTTTCTTCTAAAAGTATGTGCTCGAATAATAGCAGTCAGACATTGGATCAATCAATAACGTCAGGTCTGAGGTTTAGCTATATGTTCCATGCTTAAATGATTTTTCATGTTAAATGCAGAGCCCAGTTTTGTATATCTTCATAGTTTTCTACTAGCTTAACTGGTTGATGGGAAAGAAAGAAAAGAAAATTGGCCTCAACGTGCTGCATGTGTAATCCTAGCATCGGTTGGTCTTTGACATGCTAATTCTTCGACTTGTGCATTTATGTACTGTGGAATACGATATATTTTTTTAATTTGCTTGCTTTTCTTGATCTATTTAATAATAGAATGCACTTGGGGAAGGTATATGTGACTTCATTGTCTGGTTTCTTAGTTGCTTGTATATTGCATGAGTTCAACTTGTTCCTATGTGATTGTCATTATGTATTTTTACTTTTGCAGGTTTTTTAGTGAATTATGAAACCCATTTTCCATTGTAATATTTCTTGTACTGCTGATACATATGATTTCTTTTAATGAGTCCACTCTTATTGTTTTGGTAAACTGTAGCTCCGAAAACACTTTCTTTGTTTTACTTTTATCTTACTTGGACCCTTGGTTTTGTTTGATATCTTTTATAATTTTAGATAATTTTTTGGAATACATGTTATTAATTTTGGATAAAATATATGCCATGCTTATTGTTGTATATACTGTTCTATTTTGTTGGCAGTGAAGACATTGGAACTGTTTTCTGTATGATTCAACAATGTTGTCAATGTTTCAGGCCTTTGTCAAAACTCACAAGAGCAAGGCTTACTTTAAGCGCTTTCAAGTCAAGTACAAGAGAAGGAGAGGTGCTGCTTATCTTCCTAACTTTTTCCTTGTTAGAGCACTGCAGGTCATGTATTATTTATTTTCTTTGGCTGTACAGAGGGCAAGACTGATTACCGTGCACGGATCAGGCTGATTAACCAGGACAAGAACAAGTACAATACACCTAAATATCGATTTGTTGTTCGATTTGTATCCTCAGAAGTTATTGGTTTTCACTTTTCTTTTCCTTCTCATTTTTTCTTTGCTTTTTTGGTGATAAGAGTGAAGTTCTTAACGAATATGCTGTCAGACCAACAAGGATATAACTGCACAAATTATATCTGCAAGCATTGCTGGTGATCTAGTCCTTGCATCTGCTTACTCTCATGAACTTCCACGCTATGGACTTGAAGTTGGTCTTACCAACTATGCTGCAGGTAATAATTCATTTATTTTTATTTCTCTCTTTATGCATGTGCTTCATTGGTGGGCAAACCTTAAATATTTGAAATTAGCCTATTGCACTGGACTGCTGGTGGCAAGGCGAGTCCTGAAGATGCTCGAAATGGATGATGAATATCAGGGGAATATAGAGGTGTGCCTTATGAATTTCTTGTTTATATCACATTATTACTATTGGTAGACAGATATCTTCTGTTAACTTGTATTAATGTCTTGATCAGGCCACTGGAGAGGACTTCTCTGTTGAACCTGCTGAGAGCAGGAGGCCTTTCCGTGCTCTTCTTGATGTTGGCCTTGTGAGGACAACAACAGGCAACCGAGTTTTTGGTGCTCTTAAAGTATATTACCTTTTTAATGTTAAGAATTATTTTAGCTTTGTTTTTGTGTATATGCTTTCATTGTTGCAAACTACTAATTCCATGCTTCACCAACTTGAGTTTTCCTATACCTGGGTGCTGCATGTGCAATTATGCATATTCTAGACTCCATCAGTCAGTAGTATTTGGACATAGTATTGATGTTAATGGAAGAGAACATCATTATATCATTGTTAAAGTGGAGAATGTTGAGATATTTCTGCTATGCAGACAGTTCTGCATGTAGAACAAGAGAAGCTTAGAAGAGGAATCAGTAGTTTGTCGAAGAAGAAGGATCAGCGGTGAGTAATGATGAATTAATAGCTTATGCTAGCAATATTCAGTCTTTTGGTGTTAAAAAGCCAAAGTAGAATATGGAAATTTTGAGAGATTTGTTTTATATTGTTGAGGAATGTGCATTAGTGGCAACACTATACAATGAAGGTTGGAGTTAACTTTTGACTGAACTGGACATGATTTGATATTAAGCTTTGGAGGCTTATCTTTGGTATGATCTATTTATGTATACTCTCTGGTGTGTGCATATAAAAGTAAATGACGTATGGTATTTAGGACAGATGACAATATTATTAATTGGCAGATGTGTCTTTGTTCATTTACTTTTATATTGATACAGTTTGCATCTCAGTAGACCTCTTATTGTGTAATTTTGTGCTATTTATGTTTTCCGCTGTTGTTGTGTGCATTGGTATTTGCATTCACATGCTGCTATTGGCACCTGGTGGTTTTCAAGTCAATCGAAAGTTGTCTACAAATTTATGACTTTGTTGGTGTCATGGCCTTTTGTTCCACTTATTGTTGAATAGTAAGATATGGATCACTAGTTTGATCTTGTTATTAAATAACGGTAAGTTATTTCCTGAAAGATGTTTATTTTGTTTCTTCATTTTCGTATATTAGAGTTGGAAGTCTTGCATTTGTCACTCTAGATGGTGTCCTCAAGGTGTAGGATGTTTCATTATCTCTTGTTTCCCATTCATTCCCATTCGAAGAACAAGCAGGATTTGGGTTTGCACTTTCTTTAGTATCTTTTTTCATTACAGAATTAATTACAAGCGAAATTTGACATGTTTTAGCACTTTTCATATTGTAGTTTGCATTATGTACTGAGCAAAGTTGCCAACTACAATTAGGTTGTCTAGGTTAGCACAGAAAAGAGGGTTATCTCAAACCCAGGCTATCGAGGTCCTTTGACCGTGTTATTGGAACTCTTCTTATCTTTAATGCATTTGGTAAGTTAAATCATTAACCATTAGCTTAGTTTTCTCTAATTCCAAATTATAACATTTTTTATGTTGTTATACCAATCAGCTAGATATGCATTTTCTTTGGATTATTGAATTTGTCTTACCCATTTTGTTGATCCTAAATTTAAATAAAGTTCTGGGTATATGGTTCTTAAACTACATGTTCATATTTCCATTATTGTTTGTGATGATCTAACTTGCTTGAGGTCATCTTGGATGTAGGGAGCATTAGATGGTGGACTTGATATCCCTCATAGTGACAAGAGGTTTGCTGGTTTTAAGAAGGACGAGAAACAACTTGATGCAGAAGTTCACAGGAATTACATTTTTGGAGGTCATGTTGCCTCTTACATGAAGGTTGGTGACCTTTCAGCCATTCCACCCTTGTCTTGTTTGTGATACCTAGTAATATGTAACATGTATATGCATTTTACCTGCCACCAATGCTCATATTATGAAGTTAATATGTATTGCACATGATACCATGTTAATATCTGTGTGTATATATATGTATACAACTTTGTGAATGTGTGTACATGCATGACTTTGTGTATCTATTTAATACACGTTTAACGTAGCCCATTCAGTTTGTTGCCATAGTAACTGTTGCATTGTTTTTAGTCTCTTTGCAGCACTATGTAAATTTCTTTTGATCTACAGTTAACTTGTTTGCATGATGTCACACCTCAAATTTGTTTCACTTAATTCTCTTGCCTCGTGAGACATTAGGAAGGGTTAGTAAACAGTTCATCATTCGTGATTGTCACTTGCGTTATCAAATTTTTGATTTCGAATTCCCCAGACCTTGATGGAGGATGAGCCGGAAAAGTATCAGGCGCACTTCAGTGAATATATCAAGAGAGGAATTGAGCCTGATGACATGGAAGAGATGTACAAGAAAGTTCATGCTGCCATCCGTGCAGATCCAACCGCTATAAAATCCACAAAGCAACCACCCAAGGAGCGCAAGAGGTAGAGACTAATCACATTTGATGCCAAGAATAGTTTTGATGAAATGTGTAATGCATTTTTGAATTCCAAGCTATCATCTCGTGGCCTTCCGAATGATCATATTCTCATTGAATTCCATTTGCATTGCAGATTTAACTTGAAGAAGCTTACATATGAGGAAAGGAAAGCCAAACTCATCGAACGACTGAATGCCCTTAATGCATCAGCATCTGCTGATGCCGATGAAGATGAAGATGAAGACTAGTGAACACTTCAGTTAATTTGAAACAGTTCAGACTTGTTTAACTGCATCCTACTCTCATCAGGCTCATAGGCAAGTTCTCATTGGGTGTTGCGTATATATGGTTCATTTGGTCCAACCAATCCGGCCAAACACCAACAATTTTGACCCATACAATTAATAACTGTTTTTTAGAGGTTTAATAATATTTTTGGTGTTGATTTACTTAGTTATACTGATATATAATTGTTCTTGTGAAGATGCTTTGTGGTGTAGTAACATGGTGGTAATAGCTTATGAAAATTATATAATAATTGTCTATAGAGTAATCGATTTATACTTTGATTAATTTTAATGATAATAGTGCAGTTACATGTACGAAGATTGCATAATCAAATACTCATAAGAATACATTAATAATTAATTTTTATTAAAATAGAGTGTTCAAAATCTCATCAAAATAGTTTAGTTGATAAAGATCATAATCAAATTCTCGGGGAGTAGACATTGATCGATAGTATTTTGATAATTTTTAAATTTACTCTTTTACATGATCATTGATATTAGATGTGTATAATATGATTCAAATCCTCGCATATAATGTCCTCTAACCACTGTTGTTGATATGACTTCTTTTTCTTGTTTCAAGAGGAAATAGTGCTAATTAAGCTTGATTATACTAAAAAGAAAGGATCTTTAACTGTTCACGACAAAACTCTTGATGTCGTATCCAATCTTTATCGTTTACCCTTAGGTAAAATAAAAAGAAGAAAAAAAAAAAACACTTGACCAACATTAAGAAGAGAATTGTAGTCACGTGTTGAAAGAAGAGAATCGAGAATAGTTTAAGATATATGTAAGAATTCCCGGACCGATTAGAATCGCAAATTACTCGGTTCAAGAAAGACTCATCGAGAGTTGATAGTGAACCAATGCACATGCCTCCAATGGAGAACCCCCAACGTTCTCTTCTTCCTCCCTTGGAAGCTGCTGCAGCTGCTGCTACAGCTGCTGTACATCGTTGTCAGAGCAAACCTCGTTTGTTTGCTTTCTCGGAGACTCTGACTCCAACGCAAGCAGCAAGCACCCTCTATTGACCCGTACTTGATGCACCGACGACACGTCGTCTCCCACTAACCCACCGAGGTGTTGTCTTCCTCCATGCCTTCATATTTCTAATGACCAGTCTTCCCCGTTCTATTTGATTTAATGCACCCAGGACACAAGCCCTTCCATCATTCTTCTTCTTCTTCTTCTTCTTCTTCCATGGCGTGCTCAAGGCACTCGCTGCATCTGTATTCTCCTCTCAAAAAAATCTATCCGTTTTAGGTTCTATTGAAGGATCTCATCCCAATGTAACTGTTTAATGATCTCCTGATTCCTCGTCTCGATACACTTTCACATACATTCATCTTGCTCTCCATTCTTTCCTTTTTCTCCTTCACCAACACGCAACGACAACACTGTATTCTTCTCCTTCTTCTGCCTCCTTGCAAACTCTCCTCGCCGCGAAACAATGCCATCGACACCCATACGTAGCAGAAGGGCGCTCCACTTGCCCTTCTTCCCTCTTCCTTCCCCTCCTCCAGCTGAGCCTCCCTCCTCCTCCACCCCGCAGCAGCCCTTCTTCCCGTCCTACCCCTCCCCTCCGCCCCCGCAGCCAACCTTAGCCGCGAACATCTCCTCCCTCACCTTCTCCGGCTCCCGTTCCGCACCTCCCGCCCGCCACACCACCGTCGTCGTCGTCGCCGCGGCCGTCCTCACTCCCCTCCTAGCCCTCGCCCTTCTCGCCGCCGCCGCGGCGTTCTTCCTCCACCGCCACCGCCACCGCCTCCGATGTTGTCCCTGCTTCGACAAGGAGGGCGCCCGCGTCCCCGCCCCCGCTGCTGCCGACTTGCCACACCACGACGCCCTCGTCGATACCCGCCTATGCGGCTTGGGCGAAGATGGCGTCCGCCCCGCCGCTGATCCGACGGGCGGGTCGCCTGATCGGAAGCTGCGGTCGCCGGAGCTTCGACCCCTCCCGCCGCTGCCGCGCCAGTTCCCATACGGGTGTGGAGAAGGTGAGATGGAGGCCTCATCGTCGGAAGAGTTTTATTCGCCGAGGGGATCCTTGGCCGAGAAGGGGAGCGCCGGGTGCATGTCGAGCTCCCGGCGAACGTTCACCGCGGCCTTGGAGAAATGTGGATTCCAGAACTCGACGAAGAGTACGAACATCGTGTCACCTCCTCTATCGCCACCGGTAGCTTCTTCTCCGCACGTCGGATCGAGCCCCAGCCATTCCAGCGGAAGATCTTTGAAGTCCACATCTCAAAGGAGTTTGGCCGGAGGTCTTGAATTTACGGTTTTGCCACAGCCTCCTCCTCCTCCTCCCTGTCCCCCTCGACCTGTAACACCGTCACCTCCAAAGCAGAAACCCTCTTTGCCTTCACCGCCTTCTTCCCCAGAAGAGAGAGAATCTGAAAGAAAGGTGGAACTCTTCGATCTCGCGGGATCAAATCTGAGGTCAACAATGATACTTGCAGACTCGCCTTCACCGCCAGGAGCGCAGCCACAGCGTCAAGCTCCACCTCCGCCGCCGCTTCCTCCTCCACCGCCAACTAGACATTGGGATAGTCAGGTTCGTGATTCGCTGGCAAGAAAGCCACCAATTGCTCCGCCCAAGCAAATTGGAACGAAGACTCCCCCAGCACTGGTTAACCCCACACATGGGGTTGAAAAGAACAAGGAAGCCCCCCGCCCAAAGCTGAAACCTTTGCACTGGGATAAGGTTCAGGCGAGCTCGAATCGAGCAATGGTGTGGGATCAGTTGAAATCCAGCTCCTTCCGGTGAGATTTTTAATATGGTTTCTCTGGACCTGCATGATTCCTCTTCTTTGAATGGATTTCTCTCTTCTTTTCCATTTATTTTCATTTTGATTCCTTCATCACATTGAGCTGTAAAACTGATGAACCAATAGGGTTGATGAGGAAATGATCGAGACTCTGTTTGTTTGCAATGCAACCAATGGCACACCTAAGGAGACCGACAAGCAGCAGGTCCATCCTCTGCCAACTCAAGAGAACAGGGTGCTCGATCAGAAGAAGTCTCAGAACATTGCTATTCTGCTGAGGGCACTGAATGTGACTAAGGAGGAAGTCTGTGAAGCTCTATCTGAAGGTATCTTCTTTGCTTTAATTTCTCTATTTGGCCTATGTATTTCCCTGTTTGGTGCTAGAAGATGGTTCTCTCTAATGTTTGTTCCTGCATGAGCATTTCCACCACAGTACACCAAAACATTCCATTTCAGAGGTTGGCACTTTGGTGATGCCATTATTTATTGTTTCCCAGTTAGATTTTGATTTGAAGTAGCTGCAGTAGATGTCCATTCGTGACTCTGCATTGTCTAGTATTGTGAAAGCTATCCATCATTCCTTAAAAGAGATTGACACTGCTTCAACAAGGACATCTACATGACCCCATCCCTCGTAGAGGGTAGGTGTTCAATCCCCATATAATAGCATTAAGAAGAAAGGTAAGCATAGTCAGGAGGATAGGCGGGATAGTAAGACTTATATTAAGTAGTGGCTTAGCTATTAGTTGTTTGGGGACTAACAAGCGAACATAAGGATCCTGATATCGAGTGAAAGTCTACTTGGGTATTAGTTCAATCTGGTAGTTATTAGTTGGATTTCACATTAAGAGCTATAGCCCCGTTGGCACTAGCGAGAGTCTAATCAGTACTATTTCAATTCTTTCTTCTTAGGTTGATTCTTACCTAAGAGCTACAGCTTGCTTGAGCACTAGTGTATTCTTGTATGGGGTGTTTGGATTCCTCTTTCTTATTGTAATTCCTAGTTGGTAGTTTCATTCTCATCGGATAGTAGCCCATTCTATAGCCATAATACTAGGTTTTAGAGTTTACCTGAGTTATAGTAGATTTAATACCAGTTTTCGGAGTTTACCTAAGTGCTGTTAGGTATTAAAAAAAAAAGATTCATCATTTGGTAAGTAAGATCCATGACCAAACCAATGAGAGTACCTGAAATAATGTGTGGAGTTTAAGATTACCAATCCATGCTTATGCATATACACTGATGGCTACTGCAAAATGATAAATTAGTTTGATTTAAGAGAAAGATGCTAAAGCCTCTAGTGAAAAAGTTAATAGTTTTTTGATGGAGTATGTGATTATGCAAGTTGGTTCACATTAGAATCATGGCATCTTAAATTTCTGCTGGACTTACTATATCTGATGCTCTCTTGCTGCTTTCGGCTCAAGTGATGATAAAATTAAATCAAGGGCAGAGAAGGAAGAAATCCACCTAATTCAGTTAAGAAATCTGTACACACTGATGACATGTAGAGATTCTTCCAAATGTGCTTACACTAGTTTCACCTAATGAAAATTTTGTGGCACATATTCTACAATTGTTGTTCTTCTTAGTATTTTATCTACAGAAAACACAGAAAAGTTCTCTTTTGTTTTATGTGGATACAGGATGCATGGCATTGGTGAGAAATGGTATCGATGTTTTGATACTTTGATTATTAGGGAAAAAAAAAAGGATATGCTATAACACAAAAAGGATGGTCCACTGCAGAAGGCTCCTGTTAATACACATGCAGGAAAGAATTAGATATATAATATTATATATAATTAACTACGCCCCTATGATCTCTCTTATGCTATTTCTAGAGTACCATGCTTTGCACACCAGCTGTATGGTGGGATGGTGCCACCATCATGCAGCCCATCCAGTGGTAACGTAATATCTAGGGGACATACTCTGGGAGTATCTTAAAATTTGACTTGACCTACTAATCATGAAAGAAATTGCTGTGCTAGTAATACTAGGGATTCAAGAATGGAAAGAAGAAAACAAAAAGATATGATAATTAAAATAACATAAAATTATCTTAATTTCATTAATCATATGAACACTGATGATATAACATATCATATCTTAAGTCATGTAAGCTATCTTTGTGAATCAAAGAGCTGGATCTCTTAAAAGGGATACATTATAATATCCTGTAAGAAACCTATATATTTGTCATCCATCTGATAGCCATTCAAAGAAGAACTAATCTGACAAATTACCTTACACTTGTTGGTATCCTACATGTATTGAGTACAGATACATCAAGCAATCTGAATTATGTGTCCCATAGGTTGTTCTTTTTGTGATCTGACCAGGCAAATGGATCTGTGTGCTAATAGAAAAAAGGTCAGACAAGGATTAAATCTACCATCAGCAGCTTCCTTGGAGTCTTTGACCCCTCAGTTGCCAAGAGTTCTCTCTCTATCAGAATTTTAGTGATTTCATTACATGTTGCTTGTTAATTACTATTTTGTTATATATTTTCCAATAGTTACTGATTAGATTGCTGAAAGCAGGCAATGCTGATAGCTTAGGAACTGAACTGTTGGAGATCTTATTAAAGATGGCTCCTAGCAAAGAAGAAGAGCGCAAACTGAAAGCACATAGGGAAGACTCCCCATTCAAGCTTGGCCCAGCAGAGAAGTTTCTTAAAGCATTGCTAGATATACCATTTGCATTTAAAAGAGTGGATGCCATGCTTTACATTGCTACTTTTGATTCAGAGGTCAATTTTCTCAGGAAATCCTATGAAACTCTCGAGGTAAATCATCTAATGTTTCTTCAATATTGTGAAATCAATCAATGTTATTGATAAAACATGGATCAATATCTGTCGGATTTAAGGCATTTCCTTGTCTTTTAAACTGTGTTTGCAATTATCAGGTTGCCTGTGAAGAGCTGAGGAACAGCAGGTTGTTTCTCAGGCTTTTAGAGGCTGTACTAAAGACTGGAAACCGGATGAACGTTGGTACGAATCGAGGTGATGCACATGCCTTCAAGCTTGACACATTGCTCAAGCTGGCTGATGTCAAAGGCATCGATGGCAAGACTACACTTCTGCACTTTGTGGTCCAGGAGATTATTAGAACAGAAGGCTCCCACCTTGCTGCCACCAATAACTCGGCTGCAAATGCTCCAGATGACCTAGAGTGCAGGAAGCTTGGTCTCCAAGTCGTCACTGGCCTAGACGGTGAGCTCAGCAACGTAAAGAAGGCTGCCGCTATGGATTCTGATGTGCTCCACAGCTATGTCACGAAACTTGCTGGAGGGATCAAGAAGGTCAATGAGGTGTTGAGATCAAATGAAGAGTTTGGTTCTGAGGAGGGTGGTCGGAAATTCCATGATGCAATGGATCAGTTTCGAAAGAAGGCAGAGGGTGACATCATAAAAGTGCAGGCTCAAGAGAGCGTTGCATTGTCGCTGGTGAAGGAAATAACAGAGTATTTTCATGGAAACTCTGTCAAAGAAGAAGCACATCCTTTCAGGATTTTCGTGGTAGTCAGAGATTTTCTATCCATCCTTGATCAGGTCTGCAAGGAGGTGGGAAGGATAAAATGAACAAGCTGTTGTCTGCTCGTCACGGCAGTTTCCCGTCCCCATTAACCCGAACTTGTCACCTGCTTTTCTAAGGTTTCATGCATCAAGACCCAAAAGGGCCAATGAGGAGAGCTCAAGGTTGTCGTAGGATGATGCTTGACTGCCACATTTTGGGTGAAACTTTCACATGAGTTATCAACTGGAGGTGCAGCAGCTTTGAAATTAGTTCTAGATTACTTGTAAAAGATACTAGTAGAGTACTAATGTCATATCTTGCTCTTATCTATACACAAAGGAAATCTAGATTAAAGAGAGAATAGGTTTGTCTTCACTAGCTTGCATTGTGTACATCTAATGATCAAAGGTTACTTATCTGATAACATTCTTTGAAGTTGTATCAAATTTTACATAAGATGAGATGAGTTTACAGCTCCAATTCGCCACCTGTATTATGCAGTATCTTTTAGATGTTATGGCATTTATTATGTTTAGTTAGTGAAAAAGTTTGGGAGTAACAGTCATTATGATTCAGTTGTCAACCAAGTGAACCAAGTGGTTTAGTTTTGTGGAAGGAATCATCATATGAAATTTTTATACCTGTTTGATTGGATCACAAAATATTTTGCAGTTCTCATTTCATTATTAAAGCCTACTACTTGCCTACTTACTACCACTGAGGATGTTTTCATGGATTGAGATCTATTCTTCCTTTTGATTCATTGATTAAACAAGATGGTCTATATTACTTCACATTTTAAACCATACTAATCATGCAATTACCATACTATACATGTAACCCATCTCTTCTTTATTTCTCATACATGAATTATTTCATAATATCTTCCTTCCCTTGTATTGATCATCTTCCTCTAAATTAGTTTATCTTTAAATTTTGTCGATATCTTTATTTGCATTACAGGATAGTTCTCATCCACATTCATCCATTGTTATAAGACCTATTTTTATTTCACATTCACTCATCAAGAGTTATAATTCATTTGGATGTTTTAAGGATATGATTTCTATATTTGATCACCATGCTTAAAGTTGGATGTGAACAGTTTCAGAACCACATACACTTGGGCTCCTTAAGCTCTCATGTTCTTCTACCAAGCATTTGGAAGGTGCTCAACAATAATATTAACTGAAGGTTGATTAAGTTCTTAATGGACTTTGGAACCACTGTCAGAAAAGTTATAGAACTTAACTAAAGTTCAACCCATTGCCTTAGAAACAATCAAACAATATATATATATATATATATATATTATATCCAGAGCGTTGACTGAAACATGCCATTGCATATATAACTAAATGATGCGATATTAAGCTTTTAATAATCAATTCACAAAGGTATAATAGTAAACTAAGATTGACTTGCCATGGTTATGCACTTTAATTAGATGCACTCAGATCAAACCATCACGCACACATACTTGCAAAAGAGAAGAAGAAAAAAACTACAAGTCTTAGGTTGACTAAATAGAGCTTCCACTTTTGACTCGGTTATACTACTATTCATGTAACTTTCATTTCATAGTTGAGAGCCCATGTGGTTCATGTAGATCTCAAACTTCATCCATTCAACAATCATACAACTCTCTCTCTCTCTCTCTCTCTCTCTCTCTATATATATATATATATACAAGCTTTTGAGTGTTACAAGAATAAACAATACTAAACTTAGATTTTAAATAAAAATAAAAAATAAAAGTAGAAAATATGTATTAAAAGTAAATTTCAAAGTGTAAATAAGAAAAGAGAGAAGGTGTGTATATATATTCCTTGGGCATCACCTTCACAATAAATAGAAAAGAGGAATCAAAGACCAAAAGGGCTCACCACATAACCAACCACATCTGGTTGACAACTTAGGTGAAGACATACTTCGTCAGAGATGCAATGCATTTGGAGGACATTTATAGGACAATAGCCATCGCTTTCTCCCTATTGTTCAACGGTGGAAACGTCAACACACGGAGTGGAGTATCTTTGTAGAGCTTCTTTGTGTTGTTTCGCGAGAGAGCAATGGACGATCGATGACTTTGACTCACGATTTAACTCATCGATGACACCAATCACGAAATGGAAGAAGAGATTCCCAAGTTGGGAGTTATGGAACATTTCTCTTGTGAGAATCGATTTCTTTTAAGATATCAGATGTAATTTTCATTGGATAAGTATGATCGTCTTGTATGCTATTTGATGTAATAAATTTTTTTTTTTAAAATATTTTATCTCATCTTTCATATTTTTTTCAAGCATATAGTAAGATTAGGATTTAGATTAGTCTTTATGAGCAACTTGCAATCGTTGACCTACTATCAATTAAAAATTCTTCAGTGGTTCGTCATGCTAGCCAATCAACAAAAAAAAAAAAAAATGATTTCATTTTATTTTTGATGACTTAAGTGATGGATAATTTTTGTACATAAGAAATTGAACTTACCATATTTAATGAAACATAGAGGTAATAATACCTTTTTGGATGTGTGGTCTCAATACAAAGAACCTATGACTCACCCAAAAAAATAATAATAATCCACAAAATAATCACCCAAAAATAGATAAATGAAGCATACAAGGAACTTAGGAGCTTACCTACCATTGATTCTAATGAGCCATGTGTTCATGTACATCCATGTGAGGAATGTTACCTTTATGTCTCTCAAAGATCAAGCACATATTGTCATTCACATGCACTAGTGTGGAACATGATGACCCACATGAAATATCTTTAGTCCTAAAAATTCCACACATTTTTTTTTTTTTTTTTTGCATCTCCATATAACCTAATCTTTTCTTCCCTCATTCCAATTCAAACATCAAATGTAGGGCTTGAGTTATAATGGTATAATGGGAGAGATCTCATCTATACGATTAGAGTCACTAAAACTTAATGTAGTATCACAAGAATTTGGCAAAATTTTATTCTTTTTTATGGCTGTATAGTATTATTGGTTTTTGTAGGCACTTTGTTTGACATAATTTTTAATTTTTTTTACTTGAATTGGTTTTATGTGTGGGGTTATTGAAAAAAAATAAAAAAAGATGAACAAAGACATGTCTTCATTTGTAAATAATGAAATATATATTTTTGACAGAGAATAAAATAATAAAGAATTATTTAGTGTTAATTAGAAGACGTAATAAAATTATTATTAGTGGTATGAGGAGAGGCGCAAAATTAAATATTTTTAACTTAACTAAGAATATAATTTTTTTTATAAGATTCAATAACGACAAAAAAGACTTTGATTCTAAATAGTTATAACTTTATGATTTTTTTCTTATAGAAAGGGAAAAACAAAGAAAAAAAATATATCTATGCTCCATTAGGAACTTGAAAAGAGATGAACTCAATAAGCCATCAGTTGTATAAAAAAAAAAAGATAAATAAAAACATTAAACCAACATCTTAGAGTAAGTGTCATCTCTTGGCCGTCATTGTTTCCAGGTGTCCTGGTGTTCATCAATGTTTATGATCCAAGCCACCACTTGTTTAAATGGGTCAAACTTGTTTTTGCTTCTCATGCATGGTTGATGATGATGCAGTGTTGATTTTGATAGTTGTAAAATATCATTAGGTGCCCAAAGATGAAATATTTAGTCCCCAACCTCTGCATCTGCATCATGAAGTTGAAGCATTTTTATTATGTTTTTGTGTTTACCATGAGGATAAATTAAGAAAATAAAAATAAAAATATAAGATGGAATAGATATATATTCTAAGAAAACCTTATATATCATGGTTAGATAAAATGAAAAGAAGTTAGTTTTTGGAGTGATAGAAAAAGATATAAAATTTTTACTAGAAATTATAAATCAACACATTTAATTGTTTTATGTATAGATCAATACAAAAAAAAGAAAAGAAAACAGACACATGCTTGTTTTTGGTATTATTATTGTTGTGCTCACTAACCTGTTGTGGCATTTAGGTTTTATACAGAAGTCCATTCCTGCTTCTAATGGCATCATTAGTTTTAATTGGTCAAAATGTTGCTTCTCATGCACACTACAATTGTTGAGATGTAGTAGACTTTGATAGTTGCAAGTTATCAGAAAGAGCTCAAAGCTAAAATATTTGGTCCCCCCTCCCATCTTGTTCATCCCCCCACCAAGATGAACATATCTTCAATGTTTTGTATTCATTATGTTATCTTTTAAGTATTTTTCTTTAACTTGTTGTGCACAAAGTCAAGTCTTATAACAATGAAACATAAAATATTTTGCATCTACCATTCAGCTTCACACTTCAGTGTAACACTACAATAATTGAGTTGTGTGCAAACTAGAAAGAGCCTATGAGTCATTGTCATCTTTTGGAGAGTATCTAAATATTTTACCTAATAATATGATCTCAAAATGACCCTGAGGCTAATAGTACAGAAGAAGCCAAAAGTCCACTGTTATTTATTTATTTGAAAATGACCAAAATTTTATTAGCAAGTTTTAAAACAATAGTCCAATTGGTTTAAATTGGATGACAGTGACAAGTGATAATGATCATAGTTTACCAGTCAAAGCAAAAAAATTCTTGTAAGTGCATAAAAGAAGAATTGTTGATTTCCTTAAACACAATTAAAAAAATTAATGGATGATGATTTCATATAATTTTCTAATAGTTAACGTTAGATAAATATAGTCATGACTAATTTGAATTTTTGAATGGATTTTAATATTTAATGTGCTATATTCCAATTTTTTTGAAGAATAAATATTTCTATAGAAATATGTTGATGTTTGATAAAACTCTGTTAAAAAAAGTATTTATCTTGTTAGAAAAATAAGCCCAAACAACTGAGTGAGACACAGAAGACATTAAATGAGTCAACGCAGACTTCACAATGGAGTGGCCACCTTTCTCTGCTCCAACCGGAATCTCTCATCCGTCACTGCTTGCTTTGGAGTACTGTGCCCGCAATGGCCCCCCACCCACTCCTTGACGTTGATCGCTATAGCCGCCATCATTGGCTCTCTCTCTAGCCACAGGCCGATTCTACTCCGCCAAAGTGGTGACACAAAACCGTGAAGCCGACGCCCACAATCATTCGGCGCAAAGCAGTCGTTTTGGTCGTTCAGCACAAGGGTGGAAGGTCGATAGGCTGGCATCTGAGTGCTTCTTTCCCTGTTCAAGATTTTGTTCTAGAAGCACAAGGTGAAAAGGAGAATGATGAAGCAAAAAAGAGAGGTCCTTGATGCCCCACTGTGAGTCTCTTTTGCATCTGCTACATGAAATTTCTGGTTGCGAAGAGGACGAGAGAGTGATTTTTCTGATAGGAATCCGATAAAGCTTGGGTTGTTAGCTTTTGTGGCGTGTTCGGTTCTGGGTTTCAGACGTAAAGGTACCTCCTTTACCTGAAGAACCTCTGTTAGCTTAGTGTGATTATTTTTTGGGGGTGTTCCTGAGATCCGAAGGGTTCTTTTTGTCTTGCGAAGGAGAGAATAAGAATTTCATTGTTGGGGCTTCTCCTCAAAATCCTGTCTTTTCTTTGTTCCCTGTGTTTGGTAGGGAGGAGGTAATTTTTGTCTGTTTGGGGCTTTTTGATGCGGGAAATTAGGTTTGTGGTTTGTGGGTTCTGTTGTTATGTAGGCGACTGATCTGAACCCCGATTCATGACATCTGATGTATTTGAGCTGAGTGATCAGTGAGGTTTCTCGTTGCACTGACATCTGGTTTGGATTCTTGAGGGATAAGAAGAATCCTTGTCACGCTAGATTTTCTGGCCACGGTTTTCCGTCTGCAGTTTTCTTGGTGGAGAGATAGAAGAAGGGGAGGGAAGTCAAATTCTTTTCCACCGAATCTATTTTTAGCTTTGGAAATGGAGAGACAGCAGAGCTTTCGAATTGGAGCCTTGGAGAAATTGCAGAGCTTTCGGCTCGGGGTGATGGAGAAACAAAAGAGCTTTCGGATGGACAAACAGAAGAGTTTTCGTATGGGTGATAGGCAGCAAAGCTTCAAAGAAGGGAAGAGCAAGGAGAGCCCTGGTAAACGGGGGGATTTGGAGCTCCATCTCGCTGCTAGGGCTGGCAACGTAGTGCGTGTACATAAGGTACTGTCAGAGTGCAGTGAAACCCAGCTGAAAGATTTGCTTTGCAAGCAGAACCAGGATGGGGAGACGGCCTTATATATTGCTGCAGAAAAAGGTCATGTGGAAGTTGTTCTGGAGATATTAAAAGTTTCAGATACTCAATCAGCTGCTATCAAGGCCAATAACAGCTACGATTCATTTCATATTGCTGCGAAGCAGGGGCATCTTGGTAAGCCATTATTATCACTGTCGAACTGTTTTTTGTTGCCTCATACATGTAGATTATCAATACCGGCAGATGATGAATAGATGAATACATACCATAGGAAACAACTGGCCAATATGATGTTCAATCACTAGTTTAGCGAGGATGATATGGTTATTATTCATTTCAAAGAAGATCTGTGCTATTTTGAGCTTGTCTGTTGGTGTCACTGCAGTCATGGTTATTATTCCTTGTACTGTTCAAAGAAGCTCTTCTTTGCATAACAACTGCAAGGCAGATATGCAATTCTAAGTAGCACTGCATTTGATGATAGAGCAGTATAGACTTGTTCTTTCTTTCTTAACCCAATGGCTGGTTCTCCTGATTTCTTATCTTGATCACATTGTATGACTTATGAAACCTAAAAAGAATATAAATCCACGCACACACACACACACACACACAAACATATCTTGTTGAAATTTGAAATGAGAACAATGAAGATAAGACAAGGCAATGAAAAAGAAAAGACTTCTTTTCACTCCTATTCTCTACGTTGCAGCAAGGTGCTGTACAAGTCTTTGTATACAAGAGAATTGACAGTTTCTAATGTTAAGAAATTACTGCATTTAAGCAATATGGCTAAAGGAGGAAATAATCCCTTGAATCATAGCAAGCATCTTGTTAATTGAACCTCAATATATCCTTCCAATTGCTGATGATTTCCCCACATTTCTGTTATGCAATATAATTCAAAACTCATCATTGATTTGATTGCCTTCCTTCTTTAGCTCCTTGCCATGGTTAAGCTGATTTTGTGAGATTTCGTTGATTTCTTTAGGCCCCCTCAAGCTGGTGAGTGTAAGCAAGTGAACTTCTAGCTTGAATAGAAAAGTACGAAAAACTTGTTTGGGTAAGGGTTTAGTAAAAACATCTGCAATTTCCAATGAAGAGGGAATGAATTTTGTGACAAGAGCATGAATAGTAATTTTTTCTCATACAAAATGTTAATCAACTTTAATATACAAAATGGTAATTTAATATGCATGGAAGGCTGGATTATGTGTCATATATAAGGCACTCAGATTGTCACTGAATAGTTGTGGAGGCTTCTTTTAAGTGGATGCCAATATCACGAAGGAGATAGCTAATCCATGTGAATTCCGCAGCGGTAGAGGCAAGCACATGATATTCTTCTTCAGCGCTTGATCAAGCAATGGTAGGTTGCTTCATTAAGGTCCAACCCACATAATTTGCTCCAAGATAAATACAAAAATCAGTTGTGCTATGCCTAGATAAAGGACAACCAACCCAATCTACATCACAAAAACCAATAAGAGTAAGGGAACTTTGAGATAAGATTCGGATGCCAAAACCAAAAGTCTCATTGAGGTAGCGTAAATTCTTTCCACGACACGGAGATGAGCGAGTGTAGGTATATGAAAATGTTAGCATCCTTTATTTACAGCATGAATGATATCTGGTCAAGTGAAGGTTAGATATTGAAGAGCTCCAACAATGCTACAGAATTTAGTTTCATCGGTACTAATATACATTAGGGAAGATGGGAGGTTTGATAGCCACGGGGGTGGATAGTGAAGCAGAATGTAGCATTTGAGTTTGAGTTAAAAAGTCCTTGATTTATTTGCTTTGCGAGAGAAAAAGTCCACCTAAGAAGTATTTCACTTATATGCCGAGGAAGTAGTGTAGTGGACCAAGGTCTTTATGTACAAATTCCTTATTCAATTTATGAATGAGAGATATGCTACTGCCTATCAAAATTACATTATCTACATAAACAAGTAATAAAATAATACCATTATTTTCTTTGTAAATAAGGATGTGTTTGCTTTACTAGAATAAAATCTAAGAGTAAATAAAAATTGAGATAAGTGATCAAACCAAGCTCTAGGAGCTTGTTTTAAACCATAAAGAGATTTATGCAATAAATAAACATAATTTGGGTAAGTTGGATTGATAAAACCTGGTGGTTGTTCCATATAAACAGTCTCCTTAAGAAAGTCATGAATAAATGCATTTTTTGACATCAAATTGTTGGATAGTCCAATTTGATACTATGGCTAAATAAAGAATAATCCGAATGGTTGTTGCTTCAATCACTAGACTGAATGTTTCTTCATAGTCAAGACTGGGAACTTGTGTAAACCCCTTTGCGAGTAAGCGTGCCTTGTATCGCTCGATTGAACCATCTTCTTTATACTTGATTCGGAAGACCCATTTTAAACCAATAACAATGGTTTGTTGAGGACGAGGGGGCGAGGCGCAAGGCTCTGTGTCTTGTTGTCATGAAGAGCAGCTAATTCTTCTTCCGTTACTGCTTTCCAGTGTGAAAATTCTAGAGCCATTCTTAAAGTTTTTGGCTCTTGTATAGTATAGTCTTGAGTCGCTGTCAGCGCTTCACCTGAAGAAGGTTTATGATTGGTGCGTATTGGTCGAGTCACATTGGTTGATGGTACTTGTTGCACCAAGATAGGTGAGTCAACACCATTGTCTTCTACATCTGAAGTCTTTTGATCATTTTGAGGAGAATCATCTTGTGCATCTTCACCAACTTCTGTAGTAGTGTTTTGTTCATCTTGTTGTGATGAGCATTTTGTTCTTCTTCTGAAGCACTTTCAGTATTTCCATATTGATCATTGTCTTGTTCAAGATAATAATCAAGTCTTTGAGGTGGTGCTTTTATTACTACATTCGATTGGCATGATATATCCTTCATTTAGGCAGTTATTCTTCTTGATTTGGGAATGTGGTCAATGTGAATTGCTGCAAATCATTACTAGAGGTTTGCTTGTTAGAAAAAGGAAAATTCATTTCATCAAAAACCACATGCCTCGATATATATACCCTATAGTAATAGGATCAATACATCTATATCCCTTATGAGTTATGACTATGACTATATCCAAGAAAAACATAAGTCAAAGTTTTTTTGAAAAACTTATTTTGACTTTGGTGCTTTACATAAGGAAAACATCTACAACCAAAAACTTTTAAACCATTATTGTTTGGATGTTTTCCAAATAATTAAAAAAATGGCGTTTCCATTTTAATAGAAGAGGAAGGTAGTCTATTAATAAAAAAAATGTTGCTGTAAGAAAAGCATCTACCCAGAACTTTAAAGGTAAATTGGCATGAAAAATCATTGAGAGACCCATGTCTACCATATGTTGATGCTTTCTTTCTACAATTTCATTTTGCTCCGATGTACCTGAACATGATAATTGTTGAGCTACTCCACATTCAGTAAAATGTTTAGTTAAAGGCATTGAGGTAAATTTTCCTCCACCATCACTTTGAAAAATCTTTAGTTTTCTATCAAATTGATTTTCTACTAATTTTTGAAATTTCAAAAGAGTCATAAAAATCAGATTTTTGCTTTATAGGATAAAACAATGTGTATTTAGTGCAATCATCAATAAAAATAACATAATAGCGAAAATGTTCAATAGAAGAGATTGGTGCAGGCCCACATAAGCCACAATGGATTTTCTCTAAAAAAAATTCACATATTTTATTAGAATCACAAAAAGTGTGATTGCAACTCTTTCCTAGTTAACAACTAGTACAAATAGAGTGTAGATTAACCCAACTAGAAATGTTGATAACCTTCTTTTCATCAAGAACCTGCAGAAATTTTGAATGAGGGTGTCCCATTCGTTGGTGTCATAAATCTGAAGAGGCCTTTTGAGTTTTAATGGCTGATAAAGCCTTTATTTGTGCCTCTTTGAGAGCGTAAAGTTGTCCCTTCTTATGCCCATTCTCCAGGATCTTTTGGCTTTGGTCCTTTATCACAAAATTGTTAGTATCAAATTCAAAAATGCATGCATTATCATTTGTAAGTTGACAAATAGAAATTAAAATTTTCTTTACTTTGGGAACAATAAGAATATTTCTTAATTTTAAATTACTACAAGAAATTTTTAAGAAAGCATCACCTGTATCTGTAATGAGTAGTTTGTTACCATTGTCAACAATTCTGGAATCATTTCCATTATAGGGACATGAGAAAACAAGCTTACCTAGGTTAGTGGTCATATGTGTTGTAGCTCCAAAATCGGCATAAAAGTTTGTATCATCACCATTGTTAATGGTAAGGGCAGCAAGTGCTTCAGGTGTCTCATTTTCTTGATATGCATAATCATATCGTTAATAGCATTTGATTGCAGTATGATTCTTTTTCCGCAAATTTGGCATTGTGCCTCTCCAGCATTGTCTCCAAAGCTCCCTTGGTGATTATTTTGAGAGCTGGCATTTCCTTCTTTATTTCTTTGGAGACATAAAGTTTCATCATAGCAAAGTGCCTATCTAGCAAACTTGTGAGCTTAGGTTCATCATAGCAAAGTTTCTCGGAACTGATGGAGGTAGGCTCTGATAGCATGTTGAAATTTGAAGTGGGAACAATGAAGATAAGACAAGGCAATGAAAAAGAACAGGTTTCTTTTCACTCCTATTCTCTAGGTTCCAGCAAGGTGCTGTACAAGTCTTTATATACAAGAGGATTGACAGTTTTCTTACGTTAAGAAATTACTAAATCTAAGCAATATGGATAAAGGGGGAAATAACCCCTTGAATCATGGCAAGCATCTTGTTAATTGATCCTCAATATATTGTTTGTTCTGCATGGAAAGAATTTCAATTGCTGGTGATTTCCCCACATTTCTGTTATGCAATATAATTCAAAACTCATCAATTGATTTGGTTGCTTTCCTCTGTTGACTCCTTGCCATGGTTAAGCTGGTTTTGTGAGATTGCATTGACTTATATATATGTGTGTGTGTGTGTGTATCATTAGCACATTTTCGATCTTGCTTTTAAAATTTTTACATTTACGTTAAACAAGCCTGCAATTTGATTTTGGTAATGTATGAAGACGCTGATTTGCTACTTGTAGGCCCCATGAAATAGTTTGCTAGATTGTATTGCATCTATGTGACGATGATGGCTATCTTCTAATGCTGCATTGAATTTTTCTCAAAAATGGTCATTGTTCTTTTCTAATTTATTGTCTGATCTGATTCCTGGAGAACTAATTTATCTTTGCTCATCTTGGGATATGCAGAAGTGTTGAAGGACCTCTTGCGGTCTTTCCCTGCACTAGCTATGACGACCAATTCATTAAATTCGACAGCTTTAGATACTGCTGCAACTCAAGGTCACATTGATGTGGTCAATCTACTACTAGAAACTGATGCAAGCCTTGCTAAGATTGCAAGGAATAATGGAAAGACTGTTTTACATTCAGCAGCAAGAATGGGCCATGTGCTTGTGGTGAAATCCCTATTAGATAAGGACCCTAGCATTGGTTTAAGAACTGACAAGAAGGGGCAGACAGCATTTCACATGGCTGTGAAGGGTCAAAATGTCGAGATAGTAATGGAATTGCTGAAGCCTGATATATCAGTAATCAATCTAGAAGACAATAAGGGGAACAAGCCGCTGCATATTGCGACAAGGAAGGGAAATCCAAAGGCAAGTAACAAAAAAATTAATTTGTTATTAGTGATGTCCAAGCTTTATAGATTGTATATTTGTTTCTCGGTGCTTATTTGTCCTGCCATCCACATTATACTCTGTTAAGTTCATTTGTTCGAAGGTTGCTAAGCATGCTTCACTTGTTTCAAGTATCCTTTTGCTTGGTCACAAATAACTCTATTTATGTCATGCCGATCTCTCTGACAATAAATTTGTGTGATAATTTAATTTAGCCCCTAACTAGAAGTAGGGGGATTATCATGGTATATAATGCTAGATGAGTATAGCATTAATAATATGGGCTTAAACATTCTGGCTTACATGGTTAGGCCCCTTCTGTTGAGTTATTTGACCAGTAGGCTTGTCTGGCCAGCATCTGGTTGTTTTACGGTAGTTACGTGTCACTTACTGTTTGTCATCACCTTTCTGTCAAAAATGTATCTTATCCCATCACCTCTCTTTCATCTGTTGTTCATAAATGTCTCTTAGCAGTCGTACTTAGGAGCTAAGAAATCTGTTTGTTTAGTTTGTATTTTTATCTTCGATTATTCTATAGTACACAAGGAGTACTTGCTTTATGTAAGAAAAATGTATACCTGATGCACAACATGGTCTCTCGTCCATTTGCTGGCACTGAATAAAATTTTTCTGCTTCTTGGCCTTGCAGATTTTGCAGGCTTTGCTATCGGTTAAGGAAATTGATATCAATGCAGTGAATAGAGCAGGTGAAACTGCCCTCAGCATTGCCGAGAAGTTTTCAAATGAAGAGATTGCTTCCATTCTCAGAGAATTTGGTGCAGTTGTCGCAAAAGAACCAGCAAATACAATGACTGCTGCCAAGCAGCTGAAACAAACTGTCAGTGACATAAAACATGATGTTCAATCTCAACTCAGACAAACTCGTCAAACAGAAGTGAAGGTTTATAAGATCAAGAAGAGACTTAAGAAGCTCCACCTGGGAGGTCTCAATAATGCCATCAATTCCAATACTGTGGTTGCAGTGCTCATAGCCACTGTGGCCTTTGCAGCCATATTCCAATTGCCTGGCCAGTTTGTTCAGGAACCTAAGGATGGGATGACCCTTGGACAAGCCTCAATAGCAAAATATGCAGCATTCATCATCTTTCTGGTTTCCGATTCTTTGGCTTTATTCATTTCGCTGGCAGTGGTGGTCGTCCAGACTTCCTTGATTGTTGTTGAGCAGAAAGCCAAGAAGAGGATGGTCTTTGTAATGAACAAGCTGATGTGGCTGGCTTGCCTCTTCATATCAGTGGCCTTCATCTCCCTAACATATGTCGTGGTGGGCCATGACTCGTGGCTGGCTTGGTCAACCATGGCTATTGGTACTACAATCATGCTGACCACTTTGGGATCGATGTGCTACTTTGTAGTTGCTCACCGGATAGAAGAGAAGAACATGAGGAACATCAGGCGGAACTCAGGGAGCAGGTCCCGATCGTGGTCTTTGTCTGCGGGTTCAGACTCAGAGTTGCTGAATAGTGAATTCAAGAAGATGTATGCTCTTTAGGACGGATATGCTTTATATATACTTCAGTATCTGCACTACAACTGTTCAGAATCCTCGGTTATAGTATGTCCATATATATGACAATTCTCGTATCAGAAAACTCGTTGGCTACATTCCACAAATGAAATGGTCCAGAGGCAGTCCAGGCACTAATAAGTGGCTCATTCCTTCCAAAGGTCACTGTAACTTAATAGTACATGAGTGATCAGCCTGTGGGTGTTGCCTCAAGTTCGACATGGTTGGTAAAAGGGTTTCAGTACAAGTTTACCTCCGGCTCGATGTGAAGCATGTTCATCTTATGTATTTTTGGCAGTCTCACATTTAAGATGGATCCGCACCGTTTTTTCTGTGGTTTTATGCATGACCAGCTTATATGATAGTTTTGGTTGGAGTAGTTTCTGGCAAATGTAGCCATACTCCGAGGCTTTGGTAGGAGATGGAAATGCTTATAATGATGATTTAACTAACTACTCAGTAACAGAGAGAATATGTTTAATCTGCTCTGCAATTTGGCCATTGGCTTCTTCTCTCTGGCTGTTTCTAGAAATAATTTAGGTTCTTGGAATCAAACAACATCAATAACTTTGGCATTAATGGTAACACAGGCAAAGTTAACAGTTGAAGGAAGAAGCTCAGGCATGCAAACACACTAAATCTTCTCATGGTGATGAGCAAGGGGAAAGTGTGCTCAAACAATAACAAGCATTGAGGTATCTTTAGTTACTACAGAGTTGCATGAAATTTTTTATAACTAGCTCCAAATATAGTCGTCTGTTCTTGACATGCATGATGATTGAAAGATGTGGGCATTAATGAATCAGAAGCAGGAAAATTAATACGTAATAGTCACAACCAGGCATGGAGATGCCATGAGGGGCTGTGATCGTATTGGATTAGTAGTAAATCTGAGATATATTGGCTCATGTACTAACTATCGCGCAATCCGATAAATCTATCGTATTGGATTAGGATTAGTAGCAAATCTGGAGATCTATTGGCTCATCTATTATCATGCAATCTTTTATCACCGGGAAGCTATCTTCTGGAAGTGAATCATCTTCCATGAACATCAACATGTCATATCTATTCTAATAGAATGTATGAAATGCATAATACAACAGTTTATTCTCACAACTCCGGAAAACTAGCTGCATTTGATTCAGCATCAGAAGTTTGATACGAGTGATAACATTTCCCAACTATGCTACAACTAAGATATATAGCCACATTCATATCCCTCTTTGATATATTGGCAATTCATCCTGCTGCACTGTCAGAATGAAGCTCAGTCCCACCAAATCATCGGACATTTTGTTTGTAGTTGTTTCATCTGTGTTGTTAAATCCCAAAGTTTCTGAAGCTTCTTAAATATGACATCTTTTAAAGCAACACTACTGGACTGAGCTAATTACTGCGGCTGCAACTAGAGTTTACATGATTCTGTGTCAGCTAAAGCCTAATACCTGCATAAAAGAATGCAAACACTAGAGTTAAATGTTATAAAGAATCCTAAGATTGATGGAAGAGTCATGGTAGACTTTTCTAACCTAAGATTTTACCAAGTAGGGAATCCTACCATTGTCGAATGGACATTGTAAAAATATGTTCTATCTCATGTTTGCATCTCAATTTTCAACATGTGAAATGGAAAGAAGAAATCATCTGATAGGCAAAGGTCTGGTGTAAGCTAAGTTAAATACTCCAAAATATGATCATTAGCTAACAGATAGCGTGAGAAAGTAGTTTAAATCCAACCTGCCAAAAATTGCTCCACGCAAAGCATCTTTATTGGACAAGTGATGGTGGAGTGCAATTGATGAACGTGGCCGCCTTTCAGTTTGTTTTTCTGGCCTCATATGCGCTCTTGATTGCAGTCCAAAATGCAGGAATAGCATCAGTATCAGGTACTTCCTTAAAAGAGGGAAGATAGTTCAAGTCCACAATAACATGGTCTCCAGTATCTTCTTGAATCTAACATTGGTGGGAAAATAATGAGTTTCCATGACAAATAAATACCTTTTATCATAATTAAATAATGAATTTCAAGTATGTAATATATGAAAAGCTTTTCTAAAATTATGATCCAGAGAGAGTATATCACTCTATCCTTATTCATGCAAAATATATGCCAGAAATAAGATATCTGGCAGATAAGTGGATGGATCACTTACAACAACATCAAATCCAAAAATGGTAAGATCAAGCTTTGTCTTCAGCCAATTTGCAGCACTTTTAACTAGATCCACATCCAGGGATTGCATATCACCTTGCAGCCTACCTACTGAGGATTGGTCATCTGTCGCAACTGGAAGAGACTTCAAACTGTTTCATCCAGAAAAAATGACCAAATATCATCTTTTTGTACACTTCAGCTTCCACCACCAATCTCTTCATGTGTGAGAATAAATCAAGATAAGTTCTATTTGATGTTGACAGCACCTGTCAAAGATGATTGGTTTCGACCCAGCTTTCTCTGATGAAGATTTTAGAAAACTGGCATTTGGCATAGACTTCTTAACAGCGTGAAAAACATTATTTCCCAATACATAAAACTTGAATATCAGAGATCCATGATCCACATATTCCTACATTATCAACAATTCACAACTCTCAACCAAAAATTTCAAATGATAGGAAACAGTATGATTTCATGAAGAATAATCGAGAGTACCACAGAGTAGATTCAGTGAAAGGGATAACAAATGTAAATAGTCATGAAAAAGAATGATTTAGTGCAGTTGGTCGTCTACATAGGAAATTAAAAAACAAATAACCAAAACTAGACAGACAAATAAAATCATCAGGTAAACACAACTGATTCAGGATTTACCAAACTTTTACATCCTATGTGTTGATCCTGACGAATAATATGAAGTTCTGAACTACCCAAATCATATGATACACCCTAAATTACACAGCAAGCAAAGTTTTCTCTCATAAGAAAAGAAAACAACAGGGAACATTGTAGGCAATCATTTTATGCAAGTTTTTCTTGGTCACCTGAAGAATAGCAGGAAGTGGAACACAAATTTCCTTGAAATCTTCGAACTTAAATACTAAAGCCTGCAAAGAAGCATAGATGTAGTTGAAGATTGAAACAATAAAGAGAGAGCTAGCAACACAAATGAATGTTAAATTGAAGTAACAGGTAGATTGAATAACTTGTCAAAAGAAAATTCATAATTATAATAACCCACGTGTAAAAGTTGTTCAAGGGTTAACGATTAGTTGTTTATTAAGGTCATACTAGCACATTAATGTAGAAACCTATTATGGAAAACAGCCTTGACTCTAGGTACCTAGTACTAAAATTAAAAACTGAAAACCATCCAAAAAACTGAGTCAATTCTCATTACAGATTTTAAGTCCAACAAGATCATTATCTTGACACTAACATCTTCCGATCTAGTGCACTACAATGGGCATCATATAATCCCAAGGAGAAAAAAGGAGACTACAGGTAGTTCAAGAAATTACCATACTGTGAGCATCACCAACACCACATGCAATTTGTGGCTTCACAATGATGGGGAAGGATAAATTTGCTTCTGATAGTTGATCTCTCAGAGTATGTTCATGAAAGTTATCGATCTGGACAGTCAAGCATCACATGTGAGCATTTTGAGAATTGGCCGGTGAAGCAAGAAGGAAATTTGTAAATATTTGAGATTAAAACAAGTCTAAGATAGCTTGAGAACAAATCAAGTCCATCTAAGCAATAGTATCTCGCTGCCATCACAAACGCAATAATCACCTCCATCTAAGCAGTAGCATCTCGCTGCCATCACAAACACAATGAAACAAGAAGAGAATATCATCGTAAATTAAGTACTTGCAAATATGTTAAATGTTTATCCTGTCAAGCTCATTCCTCCGACAATGCAAAGCTAACCATGAAGTCCTTTCTTGGAATTTTCAACCTACACTTCTTTGGACATCTTCACTGGCAACTTGAAGTTGGATTGCATAAATGTATCAAAGAAAATATATTTAACATTTTAAATAACTCTCATAGTAATGGCTTGGGATGAAACTTTGTGCCATGAGCTGACACTTGCAATGTTGCATGAACATGGACACAACAATCAAATATGAATGCATATTCATGTGTCCAACTCAGCAAGACAAAAGAATGATGCAGGAATAAGTATTTTAAGAACATCAAAAAACAAAAATATCAATTATAAAGTCAATGAATGCTTTGGGTAAATCATACTTCATGCAACCATGTGAACAGTTATCTAGTCACAAAGTCCTAAAACCATGGCCAATTGTCATCCTTTAACAAGATTCCAATAATTGGGCTAAGAAAGTTGCTTTTTTAAGATGATTCGAATAATTTTTTCAAAGAGGATTCCCCTTTTGTTCTTACTTTATTACTATTTTTAATATATGCAGCAAAAAGAATGATTCTAACAAAATGACCTTCAGAAAATGAGGTGCCCGCAGTCTACAGCGATCCTTCATGTTGAGTTCCTGCAGACCAAGTAGAAGTTGTTGGATATTGTACCGATCCAACAAAGGGTATATATTATTTAGTGGATCAATCATGTAACATTCAGGGTGGTCCTGGATAAACCTGCACAAAGATTAAATCATCAGAGGACATGGTACCAATTATGTCGCGTGATTTGACACTATTTACTTGACTTCAATGCATAACCCAAACTAAACATATGAAACCAAACTAAATCAGTCCTCTTGTGTTCTATATTGCATGAGATGCAACACCTTCAGAAATATACAACACATTTGTTTAGAATCTATGACCATTTCAACTTATATTCTTTGTAAAGCTTCTTTATAGTCTTTTAAGGACATCTGGTTTCTTTAATAATTAAACTTAAGTGGAAAATCTAGGAGTTGTAATACTGAATATCTCAAAAAGGGAGTGAACTTAGTGCAAGATGCTCCCCAACCAAGCAGGGATTGAGGAGGATCAATATAACCACCTTTAACTCTACATTTGGAGAGAAGAAGTTTTCGTGACTCACTACTCTCGTAAGTCAGAAAGGAACAACTTGCCACTGTACCAGGTCCACCATCAAAATTAAATGTCTCACATAAAACAATATCTCACTACCTTCACAAAGTAGCATCGTTGAACCTTACTATTGTAATACTGAATATCTCACATAACACACAGTGAAATGTCTTCCAAACTAGCCGTCTAAATCAAAGTACCCAAAAGTTGCTTATGTTGATGGTAACAATAAAAAATATTATACAGTTCAATGGAACCTTCTTTTCTCGTCCAAATAACTTCCAGTTAATTTTAGTATCTTTGAGCAATGTTAGGAGTGTCATTTGCTTAGACCAGATGACTTCCAGATAACTTCCAGTTAATTTAGTATCTCACATAATACACAACGAAATTTTAGTGTCATTTGCTTAAGACAAGGCAGACAACAAATCAAATATATATAAACAACCAAATAGAAGTTCATGGTTAAACTTACAAGGAATCCCAGATCCACTTTTCTCCCTCTCATATCCCGAGTTACTGTGCATATATCTAACCTCAAAATACATCATATTTATAAAGTTACAGGTCTTACTTGTTCTTTTTTCTTCTTCAATCAGATTCTTTTACTATGAGATTTCAGTTTTATGATCAGTCACAACAAACCGGTTGTTCCATTTCTTCAATACCATATAAATGCATAAATACACATAAGTATACATATGTGTTTATGTGTATGTATGTTTGTGTGACTACTAGAGTAAAATACGTATGTCTTCATGCTTATCACCCACTGCAGGATGGCATTGCAGTTACTTGCTGATATGCTAGTGGCGTTGCTATTTTGGCAGTCCTCCTTAGCTACCCGTCTCTCCGTCGTTGTTAAATTAGATTTGTGCTCATGTAGGCGAGAATGTTATTGGAATTTAAAAGACTCTGCTTACAAAGGCTTGATAACAATCAGTCTATTGCAGAGTATGGGAATTTATCTACAAGCACACTTTAAGACCTCATAATGAACTACCACTGACTTACCTTCCACATCTCTTAGTATTTCGATCTTCATCACATCTTAAACCTATTTTTTGTTTCTATCAAAGATATATCAACCTTTGACCTCAGCCACCTGAAAATCCTGACAAATTATTACTATAATTCTCATGACTGCGATAACCCTGCAACTTCTAACCGTCTTGAATTCACTGCAACTTGACCTCTATTAGAGAACTGAAGTTTGAAGCATGTTAAACATTGTCCACTTTCAGTTCCATAAATAAAAGGCAAATTAAATGTAAACATTTTGTGCCCCAGGAAATCAAATGTATTAATTAGGAAAGCCACCTTTCTAGCTCTTGCATTCCCTTGGAAAATGAAATCCCATGGGAAAAATGCGTTGAAATGTGAGGGTCGAAGCATACAATTTCATCAGTTGCTTTGTGAAGAACTGCATCAACATCTTGAAGTTGTGATACTAAAGGAATCTCGAATGTGAGAGGAACAAAAATCAGTCCATTTTGAGTAGGATATATGGGTAATGCACCCCTCTGTCAAACAAGAAGCCACACAAATGAAGTCTCAATCACTTGAATAGTTATATCTATTTGTACAGAGTACTTGCCTTTGCAAAATCTTCTTCCCTAGAAGGTTTCATAACATACCCAATAATTACTACAGACTTCTGCATTGCCTGGGCCATATACAATATCATTGTGTAAAAAAATTGAGCTTAGATGCACTCTGATAAATGGAGATAAACATAGCATCCAAAAAAAGTATGATCAAGTTAATATTGACTCAGATGTAGAATACATGGATGACATAACCTTTTTATTGAGGCTGCAAACAGTAATGAGCAATTCTTCCAGTTTGTTAATAAACAGAAATTCCTTATTCATCACAGAACCACTGTCAACACCTAGAGGAAAGTATGAATTACCGTTAAAACAAAACTTATTAGCTAGTCAAAACAAAGGATAACAGACTAATGATCATAAATGTTTAAGCTAAGACAACATGCATTTTGGAGCTTCACAAATTATGATGTGTTCTCACCTACACAAACAGTAAGCCACCCCTCATTCTGCATCTCATGGGTAAATGCATCATGCGTTTTGGATGTTACATATAAACAACTATCCCCAGCAATGCCCCAGTCTAGCAACAATTGATTAAATGAAAATTTTGCATCTGGAACATCAAGTGAGATGCAACTGAAGGAGTATATTCTTGCTGTGTTTTGGAGAAAAATTGCCTACAAAAAATAGATAGAAATTTTAAAGCTCAAATAATCACATTAATGGATACCTTCAAAGTGATTGCAGGTGAGATATAACATGACCTTAAAACACCCTACCTAACAACAAGTGATAACAATCTCTCCTTGTAGGAAAAGACCAACCAAAACAATCGAACATGGTTGGAAGGGAATATAATAGTAAAATATAGTATAAATATAAAATAGAAATATAATAGCAAAAGACAGATGCAACATACTAAATCAGACTGGTAAACAATCTTGTTTACATTGTATACCCACCAAGAGTATGAGTAGGTAATTGATTCTTGAGATGTATTGTTTCATGATTTGTCAGAGGAATAAAGTGAAAACTAACAAGTACCTAAAATACTCTATTCAGCACCACATACATCATGTGAAGAAAGTGGAGGTGGCTGTAGTGAGCCACTGTCTTATATTTGAGTAATTTAGTGTAGTAGCTGGTTGAACTAGTACGGCAACTGCACGAGATAGCTAAATACATGAAAACCTAGAAAGAACTCAAAGAAGGAAACAAAAGATACCAGATCCCTAAAAGAACCAAGAAATAGGTAGGAACAGGAAGGTGAATAACACATGCATGAATGTTTCTTCCATTATGAGCTTGGCAAGTGCCTAGAAATTTGAGGATGGAGGATCACAACATGCAAAGAACATGATAAGCTACCTAGTAATATTGTATAAGCTGAAAAGAGAATTCATACAGATGAACACAAGTGGCACACTGAACAGTCAAGACAAAAATAATCAGCATCAATGTTTCATTTCCTGTGCTGCACAAAACTGCTAATATGAATCACAAGGAACACACCCAACAAGGCGGAGTAGTTCAAGAGGATGGCGATCTCCGAAACTTCCAGAGGGAAAGATACGAAGAGGAAAGTTGCTCTAACAGGACAAACATCGATAAGGGATAGTTCTGGTTCTCCAGAGGGAGAGTCATGTACAATGGACCACACATGTTGAGGAGTACCTCAAGACAATAATTCCACAAAGCTCAACAGACCGAGCAAGCGACGAGGAGTCATCGCATGATCTCGCATGAGGTAATGCATTGGTGGATGCATTGTGAGATCAAGTGGGGAAACAACCCAAGGCAACACCAAACAAAGACACACTTAGGGTCGATGTGGAAATAAGACTCAATGGAGGGTTGACCCGTGGAATGGTGGGCGCGAGGGCTATCATCAACTCAATGCAAATCAAGGGGCGGAGCAACTTGGGTAGAACTTAGTGAAGTGCCCAAGCTGCTTGAAGGGAGTCAACATAGAAGATGGAACATGGAGTGAAGGGATGAAGCTTTCCTTGGATATAGGTCAAGAACATGAACTCTTGCAGAGACAAAAGTGGGATCATGTCATTCCATGAGTTCTTCATTTTGATGGAGTAGACTCATCCTGCATGGTGCCAAAGACGAAGGGATCTTTGAGACACATGCATCTTATCTCATAGAAGCATTTGCTAAAGAAACTAAGGCGACTCAACTTGTGGAGGCGAAGTTGGGGTCAGAAGATCTTAATACAGGGCAAGAGGACGCAGAGGTAGGTACTCTTGGAAAAATATGACACGGTGCTGTCATTCGAGTTGTCATGAAGAAAACGGTGTACAACGGAGATTGTTCTGGTGGAGGGGCAAAGGTCCAAGATACAAACAGTGGTGCACCAATTTCAGTGAAGTCAGTGGATTTCGAGAGCTACTAGGCGACGGCCTGTCTTAGAGCTATGCTTCGTTCGGGTGTGACCCGAGAATGGGTGGACGAAGTTTGATTGCCAAAGGAGTGAACACAATTGGAGGTGGCAAAGGCCCTATAATGTGCTAGCAAAGGTCACACGTAAAGAGATTGTAGTTCAAGTTCACACCATGAAAATCTAAATGTAATGAAAATGTCACCAGGAGGCGACATGGTGCAACAGATTGTGGTGGAACAGTTCGAGACAGTACAATACACGCGGGAGAAGTCCCGTGAGAAACTTGATTATACGAAGGTATGATCAGGAGCTACTGAGAGCTCCACTTCGGTGAACAACACAATCGCAATAAGGGCTATGGATTCAACGAGTGAATGCCATGGTACCACAGAGGCGGGTCTTCCGTGTGTGTATCGAATTTTGTCTTGGATGAAAACCTTGGTCATTAGTATATGGGGGGTTGTGTATCACCAAGGAGAAATTCCGAGTGCAAGAACCAGTGAGACTCATGGGGGACTTGATCATACAGAGGTATGATCGGAGCAGCTAGAAAATTGGATTGCTCCAGAGCTTATATTCGCTTAAGAGAGCCTAACAAGTTAGAGGACAAGGCCGAGTACGTGAACCTTGCTACCAAGGAAGCTAAGGAAAACAGAATCGGCACTAGCTCTGCAACAGGATGACGAAGGTCATGCATGGGAGTTGCAGTCTGTCTTTCCATCGACAAAAGGGAACTGCTCGAAGATCATAGAGGTGTTGAAGCAGGTGGTCGTAAGGGGCAAGGAAGCGACGACGAGTTTGGAGGCACTTGGCTACCCAAAACCTAAGCATCGGTTAAAATAGAGGTGGACTCAGAGGAGTGTCATAGTGCCGCAAAGGCGGATTTAACGATCGCGAAGAAAAGGACGTAGATGTGAGACAACAAATAGTAGTGTCATGGGCATGACAAGTAGAGTCATTGATCCCTTGCTCTCATCGAGGGAGAGCGTTGGTCATGAAAGGGGTCGAAAATATGGAGAATACAAAGGTAAACTCAAAGTACCAAGAAAAGACTAAAGGGCAGAGGCCAAGGAACTTCGTAAAACCGATATCAACGGGCTTTTCATCAAGATAATCGAAAGTGGAGGACTTCGAGCCGATGCAAAAGTGCTTGACCAAGGAATGAAGTAGGCAATATATGGTGCTGTAACATTTCTACTCAGAGTAGGCGACAAAGATAATATAGAAGGCGTTACAATCCCAAGGGCAACCAAAACTATCAAAAACTTGCTCCAAGTCAGGGTGAAATTTTAATCTTTTCGGGTAAGACTTCTTGCATACCAGAAGTTCAATGACAGTGAGAAGGTGAATCACATTAGCTAACTCAATGCAAGAAGTGCAAACACTTCAAGTGCTTCGGAAGTGTGAGCAAAGAGCGAGCGAAGACTAGTAATCAACTCAATGCATGAAGTACAACCTCGGGAGTGGGCGAAGTCAAGTAACATTTGTCTTCTCAACTCTTAAGAGAATAGGTGAAACCGTACCCTAGTTCTCTTATTTGTCCAGCAGAAGAAGTCTAATGGAAGACAATAGTTGTCAAATCCTCAGCAATGGTGGTCGATACTGCTGAGAGTAAATTGTCCGCTTCATTTTCCAACAGAATGTCAATCGAAAGCGGAAGTGATACGAACCTACATGATTATGATACTAGCGGCTAGCGCATAACAAAGAAGGTATTTTCCTTCATTAGAAGGATCCGCAAGAATCAACAAGGATCAGCACAACTCAACCGACCCCACACCGGAGTCGGTCATTGGCGAGTTGAAGCAGCATGGCGGATCAAAGTTTGACTACTCAACAATAGCGGCGGAGAGCAGCTGGGAGCCAAGAGGCATGTTGCAGCTAGAGCAAAAAATTGAAGACTCAGCAAAAGCGAGAGATGCAACATCTGCAACGGCTTCGACGAGGATGTCGAAGGAATAAGTGAGGGAGAATGTTATAGACAAAGATATAAACAGGGTGATCAATGTAAAGTTCATGTATCTCCGTGTCTTTCGATTTTCATTCATGTTTTGGACAACATATAGCGGGTTAGCAGTAGGCTTGGCAACCCTAGTTTGGTTAATTTTTGTGGTCGTTTTCGGCTTGTAAATGAGAGTTGTGTCATGCGAACACTTGTGGGGATTTTGGTTTGTAATGGACCATGACCCTTTGTTGTGCGACCGTTCAAAGCTTGTGAAATCCATAGTTATAATTTGCATTGGCTATAAAGTGATTGCTGAAATGGTTGCTTGTGGATCCCGAGTGAAACGTTTTCTCTAACCCGTTTTTTCTTTTGTAGCTCCTAAGGGACCATAAGAGTTTTCGGAGGGGCTGACCTTTGCGAACAGACACACAAGGATACCACACGACTCAGGCAAAACCAACTAAGTTTGTGATAATTTGTTAAAAATATCACGATATCCAAATTATTATGATGATACTGTACTAACTTTTGGTAATACTTAGTAGTATTTCAAAAAGTTATAATTTTCATCAAATAGTTTTAAACAAAATGGGCAATGTAAAAGAAAACCAAGCATAATATGGAACGATTGCTTTTTGTTATGCCAACATATTTAGAGAGATAGCTCATCAACAACTTAAAAATGCAATGGGAACCTTAAATTCTACATACTTGATGAAGGAAGAAAACCTTGAAATTTATCTAACAGATCTTTAGGTAGGTTTTTGTTGGTTGCATTACGTTTGGGATCACATTGCTACCTATGAAGGCGCAAAATATGTAACTATATGCAGCTTAATTTAGAATAACCATTTCTCTGAAAACTCTATAGAAAATAACATTTTTACTCATGTTCCTAAAGAAAAACATTAGATGACTCAAAAAGTCGTAAAAGCTTAATGCCTTCTACCTTTACAGCTGAGAGATCTTCATGATGACAAAATCCCTGGAACGTGAGCAAAATATGTTAGAACACTCTTCCAAGTGTTGTGGATTGAGACACTAAGACCAACCAAACATAAATAATCCAGTAGAGATATATATTTCTGGAGAAGAAAAGGTTGCTCCAATATGATACGGAAATTTAGGAAATGAGTTCAATGATCTTACAGCTGCAAGATGCAGTCATACTGCTTATAATGATGCTGATAAGAAACATCTAGTTTACTATTAAATATACTGCAGTAACTTTAGGCACATGCGCTTAACTTTCTCATCTCACAGCTACATGCCTAATGTGTATTTTGTTGTATTCTACAATCCGGATTCATAAAAACGTTATATGATAAAACTATATTATTAATTAAGAGCTGATATGCATATGATGATAAGGTCCATCAAATCTATCAAATGTGAATGCAAGAATAGGTGAAGAACTTCTTAGAGATTCTCCAGCAGGAAAGTCGACAACATGCGCATTTAAAAAGCAGAAACTTTATATTTTTTAACTTTAAAAGTTTGAAAAATCTTGTGCATGTAAGTACCATCATGCACAAGCATGAGTAATCTTACATTACAACAGTATCAAGCATAAATGCAAATCATCACTCTACTATGATCAATAGAAAACATGCGATATCATCATGTTCAGAAAGGCAAACGTAACGACAAAAGGGTTTTCTCCAGACAGGCAAGCATGAAGGAAACTAAGCATTGATTAGAAGAAATAACCGAAAGATTAAAGTATCCCACGACTCGCAGCTCCTAAAACCAAGAAAGACAAGAAAAGGGCCGAATTTAGATTTAATGTATTCCGATCGCCTATTGTAGCTTTTATAAAGTAAAAAGATATAACTTTTTAAGCGATTGAAACAAATTGCTCCAAGAAAAGGAAGAAAATTTACTCGAACGCAGGATTTGATCATAACCCAACAAAAAAGGACCCCAAAACACACCAAATCAAAGAGAAATAAATAAGCAAAAAAGAAAAGAGCGTATTCATACCACTCGCAGATTGGAGTAGCGAAGCCTTCGAAGCAGAATCTCTGCTCCCGGTTTCAGGCGAGGGTTTCCACTACCGTCGTCGGATAGTAGAACGGACTCGTCCAGGAGCACCCCTCCAACCGCGCCCATCTCTCTCTCTCTCTCTCTTCTCCCTCTCTCCGAGTGCGTGATGGTAAGCTCGCTCCACGCGGAAACAGAGGGCTTCTTTACTCCAATGATCCGATCCGGGCCGGGCCGGGCCGGTCCAAGTTACGCCAACTTGTCGATCCAATTCATTGTGAAGTGGCCGAACCGGAGTCAGCCTGGTCCAAAGTGGTTCACGTGATGACCTCCTAACCCAATACCATCCTCCGCAGCGGGTCGAACAAGATTGGAGAAGCAATCGAGGTCCCACATGGGCCCACCAGGAGTGGCTCTCTGGGTATATGGGCGAGGAAGTAAGCGGGGTAATTGTTAGATGGACCGATAGTTAAGAGGCAGGACATGGCATAAGGTTTAGAAGTGCAAAAAAAGAGTAAAAGAAAATTAAGTGTAGCTTTGGTTGATGAATATTCTCATGTAATTAATTACATTAAAACTATAATATCTTGCTAGCTAACTTCTTTTTCCCATGGTTTTGAGAAAGATGTAATTTGGAGCTCACACTACTTGGTGTAGAATCAAACAAGCCTAGCACTTGGAATTACTACTTGGTGTACTTCCAATTGTTGCCCACACACTGACCAATAGCAATAAAATGAAATAGGGACCAAATGGGTGAGGATAAGAACTTTAGGGTAATGAAAGGAAAAAAGAAAAAACAAGTGGATGAGGTCATCAATTCACATCAAGATATAGAATAGAAAAGAGAGAACAGTGTCTGTGGTTGTGTTGGGGGGGTGGGGGGGGGGGGGGGAAGGGGGAAGGAAGAGAGGGGGAGGATGATGTGACATGTGAGGTCAAAAGAGAAAGGTGAAAAGATTCCATCTGTCCACCACCATTGGCATTGCCATCAAGCTTGCTTCCATCTTTGACATCCCCCTCCTCCCTCTCCTTTTCCTTGGAATTGGAATTCTGACCCACTGGGTACTATGTTTTGTCTCCATCATCCATGTCTTATTCCTTCTGTGTCTCTGCAACACTTAATCTTATTTCTATTCTTGTTTTCTCATGAAAGTACAAGAATCATTTATTTGCCACATCCAAAAATTAATTGGCTAACATGGGACTGCAGTATTCATTTTTTACTTTTATCTTTCATGTTCTTTTTGAATAAAAGGAAACTTATCTAAAGATCAGCCTCATCCTTCCTTCCTCTTCTCACTCTCATGACCCAGAGAGAGATGAATTTTTATTCACAGCACTGCTGCCTTTGGTTGTAGCTTAATTCCATCTCTAATTGTGTTTTCAATATTAGTTTCAGTGTCTATTTTGCTCAGCAATTTTGCAAGTTAATTCCTAACTTAATACACAGGCACTTGATGATGATAATATCCAAATAAAACTCATAATTTTTCATTACTTTCATACATAAACTTATTGTATGGAGCATTAATTTGATACTATAACTTGATGCTAAATAGTTTGGAACAGTGCATGTTATGTTGAGAACATTGTTTATGATAAGTTAAAAGAATATATGATAAAATCAAGTTTAAATTAATCAATATTGATTTTTTATTTTGTAATTTGATGGAATAAGATAACCCTCCACAAATTCAGATTATAACCTTAATTTTCCCCTTCAACGTAAACACATATAATTTCTTTCTTTTCTAGCATAAAGATAAGACACATCCAACTCTAAATCTCTAAGTTTAGAGTCTAAACACAGCCCAATCCACCACTCTTTTCAATTGAAAAAAAAAAAAACTGTTTGGAAGGTGATAGATCTAAATAATAGACAAGAAGAGAAAATTATATTTTTAATATACCAACATCATATCAAACACAATCGACTTGGAACTCGACTTAGTCTAATAAGATCATTTTGTCTTGTAAGCAAGTGTGTTCCTTCGAATGAACTAAGCTAGAGTGTTACAATTAATGTGTGTTCCTTTGAATGAACTGTGTCATCAACTTAATTGTGGTCTACAAGATATTTTTGCTTTGCTTTAGAATGGTATTGCAGAAAAGAGATAACTTAGGGGTCTTATAAGACTTTGACAAATGTTGGACTATTATGCATGTATCTCCTATACCTAAATTGTATTCCTAATCATATAAGAAGAAAAAAAAGAAAAAGTTTGCCTTGTTCTTCTACCCTTTACTTCGCAGTCTTAGCTTGCACATTGCTCACGTCAAACAGCGTATATATGGCATCATCAGCTGCCAACCATATGTATTCTGTGGACCTGCAGGTGTTTCACTGCCGGTAAAACTCCGTCTCAAGCAACGACGGGTTCGCCGGCGGCCCATGCATGCAGCTCCTGCATGTCACCGGTGGCGAAGAGGAAGAGTACCGAAGGAGGCTCGTCGATCTCGAATGCATGCAAAGAGTGCGTGGAGATGTCTGCTGGGCCATGCAGAACTCGGAGCTACAGGTGCATCCCTTTCTACGATACATAGCGAGAAGTATGGGTTGCCAACTATCTAGCTTTGAAGTCACGAGTACTTCTGGATCATGATCTACATGAAAGGTCCACAGAGGTCATGCACATCTACTTCCAGAGATGAACACTCCCAAGATCAACATGCCATGACAAAGCACACACAAACACAGGGTGAGAGAGAGAGAGAGAGGTAAGCATATAAGGTCATGACTATTTCTTATACCTAAATCCTTATCACCTAAGGTGGACGCAAAATAAAGAAAGAAAGAAATAGAGATAGAGAGAGAGGTAAGCATGAAAGGTCATGACTATTTTTGATACTTTAATCCTTATCCCTAAGGTGGAGGCAAAATAAAGAAAGAAAGAAATTGAGAGAGAGAGAGGTATACACATAGGATGGAGAGGATCATGTTCCTTCTATATATGTATCATATGTTCCTCTATAGTTAAAATCAAAATACATAATGTAATAACCTTATCCCTATAAATTGATCATAAAGAGACAACCTTATAAGGCTCCTATCCAACAAGTAATGGAACCTTTTTTTTTTTTTATCTATTTGAAATGCCAATCACATTCCTAGCTTTGTTTTCAAGTAAAACACCAACTCATAAAAAAGAATATGTTTACATGAGACTATAATAAAATATTTTACAGCCATGGATGAGTCCTATGCTTGCTTGATTGGAAAGCCAATGATTACATGTGAGACCCACCACCATGTCGATGCTTGAACTGATATCAATGTTTCATGTCTTTAATACACCCATCCACCATATGACAAACCTTAATAACCTTTGTTACTCTCTAGGGAATGTTGTTGCTTTCCCATTGTATTCTAAACCAAAATGCCACAATATAAAAATGCTGGATTTGTTGTGTGTGGAGTGCAACATCAGAATCCAAATCATTGTTCTTTGGACTTATGTACTTTACATCCCCTTCCTTCTATCTCTAGTCAAACCAAAAGTTAAAAATTACCAACAACTTTGAAGACAACGCTGAGCTATGATTAAAGATTTGAAGATCAATAAATCGATTCTCATCTTATCTAAATTATACATTAAAAGTATATTCGATCAATTCAAATTGTATGTGTTCAATTTGAATCAGTCTGTCTAATCAAATATGATGATCTAGTAACTTAAGATTTTGGATAAGTGACTAATAATAAAAATAATCCCTATCTAGACATCCTAATAGTTCTTGCATTGTTGATTAATCTCGCGCTAATAAATTATAAGTGAGAATATTTTTGTACGTCATTTGAAGCAATGAATAGAGACTGATTCATTGGGTATGATGATGGATCGTCCAAAGAAAAATTTCATTTATTATCCATGTAATGTTTAGGAATAGCATTTTGTTTTTTTAATATTAACATTATATATATCCCTATACCCCTCCTTTATAATATATTTTTTAAAAAAAATATTGATGTGTATATATATATATTCACTTAATATCTTTCCAATAATAGAATTAGAATTCCCTATTTTCTAAATTGTAAAAGGAGCCATGCGTTCATATTTTTGTTCTTATTTCAGCTTTTCAGAGATACATTGAGTGTTAGTTTGATGATACTACAATCAACATATTTAGTTTAATACAAACTATAATTTGAGGAGGATGTTGAAGAAACGTTATTAGTGGTCATCTAAAGAGACTTTTGGTGCTGAAAATAATTAAAGGAAAGGTTTTCCATAAGAATACTAAAGTATCAAGTTTTATCATTCACAATTGAAAGTATCATGTGATAAAGTTATTTAATTTCCATTTGTCACGGAGTTGAGAAACTAAGAATTCATAAGTTTGTCAAATATTTCTTATCTCGAGGGACACTTTTTGAAACTCGATCTTTCTTACCTTGAGGGATACCTTTTGAAACTCACGAGTATACATCTATCATCCAAATAAACAAATTCCTCACGAGCCTATATGTCGGACCAATGATTAATCAACAAAATGATCCCTTATTAGAATGATATTAGAAGGACAGTCTAGGCGCTCTTCTATGATAGGGAGCACTGATAAGATCATTTAATCTTGTATTAGTTAAGGAATAGATAATCAATAGCTTATAAGTTCGTGTCCCCGATCTCTCTTACCCTAACAATATTTACGATTAAAATTATATATTTATTTTATTCAAATATACTTTGGCAATATTATAGTTATTTTTGGAGGTTGTCTTTTATTTATCTGCATTTTTTATTTTATAATTATCTCCCAAATTAAATACCTAAATGGAAATAATATCTTATCTGATGCCAATCTTATTTCTTGCAGTAAAATAATGAGAGCTGGTTAGCTGTAGAGATGGCATCAAGCAGCAACAACATCCTGGCTCTACAGCTGTAGGTGCACCCAGGTGAGTCCAAATTAGAGAGATTTGGAGCATCTTTGCTGATGTCTATAACTCATTCTTGAAGCCTCTTAAAACATAAATATTGTTAATTTTTTTTAATGTAATTTTAATGTTATCATCTCCCTGTAATTTTGACTGCTGATCTATCAAAATTATTTATCAAAGATTGAGAATTTGATTACTGAATGTTGAAAGTTGTGAGACTTATTTGATAATTTTAAAATATATCAATTAAGTTAATTGGTTGGTAAAGACTTTGATGATTGATTGATGATGGTTAATTTTCTCAAGCACATATGTTATCATCTCTATGCAGATGACTATTACTAATTTTTATTAAATTATAAACAACCTTAATGGCATTTTATAAAAAATATAATCTAATGTAGCCCCTCAGTCCTTGTAAGTGTTTTATGTTAATTTCCTTATAATAATTTGCTGTTATAATTTCTGTGTAGGTTTGACAAAATTTGTATTAAATTAAAAAACCTATTATATGAGTATATAAAATAAGTCCACTATAACACTGTTAATTTCTTGAAGCAAATCTATTGTTATTATCTCTTGGTAGGTTTGACTAAATTTCTAATTAAACTAAAATATTGTGATGGTAGATTATAAAGAATTTCTAATACAACTAATATGAATGTAATCTTTTTTTGGATTTCTCTTCTTTTTAAACATTTGGCACACAGTCTTTCAGAAAGTATGCATGAATTCAGAGACTTTGTACAATCAATACATGACATGATGTGACATTTGCTTAGAATTGAAGAAATATGCAATCAACATTTTTTTTTTTCATTTGATTATTATCATGTTGGTTATTTTAAGTTCAATAAATGGAAGAATATTATAAACACAAAAAAAGCATGAACTCATTTAAATATATGATTTGTAGAACACAAAAGAACATAGTATGTTTAGCTTATATGATTTATAGGACTATAATCACATCAAGAACACAAAATATCATTGCAGTATAATAGAGAATTGTGATATTATGGATATGTAGAGAGAGATTTATGAGGAAGAAGAGAACAATGTTCCCAAAAACTCAAATCTATTTCATTCCATGGGTTGCATATTCATAATGTAGCAAAACAGCAAAAAGAAGAAGAAAAAGTTACACTATTCAGAAAAGAAATTTTTTAAAAAAGAAGCAATAATAGAAAGAAAGGGAAAAAAGAAAGCTTGTTTTTTTTTTTGAACAGAGAGCTTCGTGGAAGGTCAGTCTCAGATCACGACTCCGCCGCCGCCGCCGCTGGGGCCTCAGGCCGTCGCTCCGACTGCTTGGCCTGCTGCGACGCTGGAGGCGGCGGAGGCGCCGCCCCGGTCCCATTGGCGCTGGGCCGCGCCACCTCCAGCCTCCCGTCGATGCAGGAGGCGCACTTCTGCTCGAACCACCCCTCCAGGTCGTAGTGCCCGTACCCCATTATGGTTCGGCCGGAGCACAGCCGGCCCACGATCCCAGCGATCACTCCCAGGACAGCGATCACCGCCAGAACGGCGATCACCGGCCCCACGGACCCGCCATGAGCTCGGTACGACGTCGCGTACACCGGGGGCGGCGGAGGCAACTGCTGCTGCTGGAACGGGAGCGACATCCGACGGTGAAAGAGCGCTAAAATGCCGATCGTTAACGGCCACTAGGTCGAGAACGCAGAAAGATCAGATCTTTGGTGCCCAACCCCTCCAAAAGATTGGATTTTTGATGCAAAAAAGCCGAAAAGATCGGTTTCTTGGCAGATTGTCGACACGAACAAGGCCCGGAAAGGCGGAAAAAAGATCCAGCTCTAAGCAGAAACAAAGGGGAAACAAGAGTTCTGGATCTTGAGGAAGATTCAAAGGAATTTAGAGGCAAAAAGGGAGAACCTCTCTTTCTAAGCTCCGCCGAGCTCCAAAGAACGACGCAACCCGCTCCACGGTTCCTCAAATCATTTCCCAAGGTTCCTGATGGCGATCTAGGTGCTCCCTTAGGTCCCCAAGAGGCAGAGGATGGGGGAAAGGAGAGGTATTTGGCAGAACGGTGGGGCTTCTGCAACTTTTGTCTGCCAGAGAAGGGAGGGAGGCCTTGGCCGGATTGCAGTACTACGTTGGGGCTCGATCCCAGATTGCCTGGATGACGAACACGTGTCGTATCCAACGGCTGAGTTGCGATTGTACTAGTACCTCGCCTTGGTGGGGGTTATTGTATCGGAGTTAAATGTCGTAATGGTCGCCTCCCTTCTTTACGCTCTTTTACTGCCTAACAAATATATCTGTCCATTTGCCCCCATCAAAATTAATTACTATATATATGTATATATCAAACCTTTCATATCTCATCCCGACCGATAAACTCAACTAGTAATTAAATATTAATTTTTTATTAATTATTTGATCCATCATATTTTAAATATTTTTTTTTAAAAAAAATTAATGTCGATTTAAATTATAGTCTCATTATAATACCGACGATCAGATAAAAATAATAATTACAAGAGTTTTCTTTGATCCAACCAAGTTAGGTGGTCAATTCGGAGAGGGAGAGAGAGAGAGAGAGAGAACCTACACTTGCATCGTGCACATATTGTGTTTAATTAGTAGCTTCTTTGGCTATTATGCACGAATTGATAAGGGGAATAAAATGCAGAAATTTGGAAATCAAACTGACTTGTACCCAATGCTTGAAAGTATGCATGGAGTGTGCAATTGATGTTAATTCAGCAATTTAGCATGATAGATTATTTATTTAAATCCCTCATTCCATGTTAGATTGATCTCTCTGGACATGAAGTTTTATGATAAACAGAGTAAAAAGATTTTAATACAAATTCGATGGTGGATAGAGAGACAAATTAGTTCTAAGACTTAATGCTCCAATGCATCCATGACAATGAAGCACTCACTATAGGAGGTGATCTTGATACATACAAGATTTCAGTCTGGTTTAAAGAGTCTGCTATGATCCTATGGAAATGAGGCCATATTCATTGTAGAGTCTGTGTTAATCCATCAAACAATAGTTTATTGATGCTGTATGATTGACCTTCAGGATTATCTCACAATACCATAAACTAGATTCAGAAGAGAGACAAGCATTAGAAAACCTTCTGATATGCCATGTCATTCATTCTAAAATAAAATTTTAGCAGTATATACAAGATCACCTACATCAACATATATCATGTGAGAAATAATTTTACAAAAAAATTCAACAATTTTTTTGATAGTTGGAACATTCTCCACCAGAAACAAAAGAATGCAGGATGCATACTGATTGCACACCACTGCCCTTTATACATGATAACTTGGTTGCTAAACTCTGTCTCCCTTTGGTAATCACAAGTTATATCACGATTTCAAATGTATCGCATACTTCACATTGTATAAAAAGTGCATTGAGATTGAACATAGCCCGCATACAGAAACTAGGTGTTGCTTTGCATCCTCTGTTCAGATGATCCATGTGCACCTCACCCAACCGGTCTTTGAGGAAGTTCAGATTTAACTGTGAACAAGTCACAAAATATGAGAAGGAATCCAAATTGCAGAAAGTTCAAGATGTCAACAAAATGATTTTTGTTTTCTTTTCAGTGAAATGCAGATAACTCTCATTCAACATTCAAAAAAATTCATTGCCTAGAATCATCATTATTACTATCAAATCTTTATACAAGTTGGACAACGATACCAGGACCAGTAGGCAAGCAAACCTTATCGAGTCCAAGATCAAACCGAAAATTGCAATTAGTACAGCATATGGTATGACGATTCTCTCGCAGTTCTCCTCTTTTGCAGATTGGGCACCATACTTTGTCATTTTCAGCATTCTAGCATGGAGATTAATAATAACAACACCCGTATATCAACAAAAAGGTGGTGAAATTTGAAAAAGATTGGAGCTACGAGAACCAGTTAGTTCAAAGGAAACGTGAGTTTCTTAAAGGAACAACATGCGATCAAGCATAGAAGAGGTAAATACAGAGGCAAAAAATGTTCAATTTGTCACACTTGTTTAGAGGTTAAACAACTACCTCATTTAACAATTGCTACTTGCAGATATGACTAATAAGCAAAGGGGCTTGGAACTTTTAAGGATATTGTATATAGCACCAATAGTCATGACTGTGATCAACCCTTTGGTTCTCGCTGAACTTAAGCAACGGAAACTAATGGGTCTGGAAGATCTAGCCAGAGTAAGTCACAGCTCTGTTCTTTAGTTTTCATGTTTGATCCTTGTTGCACCTCTCAATCCATCTCAACCCTAAAGCAGAATTTAAGTACCACTGGATGTAGTAGAATGACTTTACTCAGCCATTGGCTCCATTCAATGGAGTCAAAGCTGTGACTGCCTAACTGTAAGCATGCAGATTATAAAAGGAAATGCAATTTCTATAAAGCATAAATTGCAATGACAAAAAGCTGACCATGTGATAATATCATGACCACTCTAGACTAGTTTTATTTAAGTAACATGAATAAATTAAATAATTATCATGGTATATATTAATTATTTTGCAAACAAATAATTTTTTTATGATGTAAACATGCAATAATGCATGTGCATATATGTGATGAGTGCAGAGAAGTTGCATAATGCACACTTGCAGCATATTCCTATTCTAACAAACATACAATGTGCAAGTGAGCTTATCTCGAGAACAAAGTTCATTTTCTATATCACATTTTAGACTTTTCAAATATTGATATTACCTGGTTGTCATTAAGATTCATGTTTTCCAAAACCGCTTGAGCTAAGTATTCATCTTCCTTTTCGAAAAATTCAAGCTCTGCACACAGGTTCCACCAGCAGGTTATTAATAAATGATGTATCATAAAATAACAAAAATCTCTATAAAATATTACAGCAGAAATTACAGTATGACACCCAAAACAAAATTATATAAAAGGTACTTGTTTGATTGGCATGTACATCATTCTATTAGTAATGCTCATCCCAAACCATGTAAAGACGTTCTCTTGGTGAAGCTTTAACCATGACTTCATATGATAGTTGGACTGGTATTTACATGTCCAGCCAAAGACCAATACCAGACCATATAACTTAGCGGTACAAGTCAATTTATCAGATTAATATTGATACCTTACTGGCTTGACGAGTTGTCATAAGCAACATCAGATCAATATTTAAAACCTTGGCTAAAACTACAAAAGCCAACAGGCTGATAAATCTACGCAATCATATCTCAAAATTAAAGGATAGACATCCAAATACTCATTATCTATGTATGCTAGCTAATCAGAATAAAGTTAAACCAAAAGAAAGTTTAAACCAAGGTTTTGCAATACTGTATCGTACCGTTCGGTACGCTCAGGATGTTCCAGTCCGATAGAGGACTGGACGCTCGGTACAGCTTGGTACCTAAGTGTACCATGTGTCGGTATGCTCGGTACAGCTTAGTATAACTCGGTATGTACCATACTGACAGTTGATCGATATGCTGGTACGATACGAGATTGCGAACCTTGATTTAAACTAACATAAAAAAATAGACAAACTCAAGTTAAATCACTTCAAGGATTTTGATAATTCATTTCCATGAAAACTTAAAACAATACTGTAACGACTTGCCTAGGACATGAAAAATAGGACCTCCTACAAGCAGTAGCCTAGAACATGTCAAATAGGACTTACTGTAAGCACTTGCCTAGGACATGCACAGAGCTATGAACCAGAAATCACATTGCAAAAATTCAGAAAGAGAAAGACAAGCTTAAGTAACATAACTAGAAAAAAGCTGGAGCTCTCGAAGCTGTTTTGTCTTCATATAATGAGTAAATCACATAAGCTATCAAGAATTTAATATCAGTCTTATCAAGAATGTCAACTTAATATCAGTCTTCTATGATCACGGTATAAAACAAAAGGATTTCCACACTGATACATTTGAAGCCACAATAAAGTCATCCGTCATCACCATCATATATGACCACCAACAATATATTCTTTTATGTCCCTGCAATGAAATCTGTGCAAACAAGTTTTCCTATGTAACCATCAGCAGCAATTTATCTTAAACTATTGAAAAGTAAATGTCTTCATTCGAGGCACAACTTGGAAGCAGGTCATTACCTTTCCTGATTAACTCCTCTCTCAGGTCCTCATATAGAAGTCTTTGCATCTCCAACATCAACTCTTCACTTGCAGTTTCAGTTGAGTTTTCCAAATGCAGGCCATCAAATTCCCATATTACATCATTGTTCTTGGAAATAATGTTTCTCTCATTTTCTACTAAACATGGCTGCATTTTCTGCAGCTCATCAGAAACTATTTCCCTCAATGTTGACTCCATAATGTCCTGCTAACATAAACGGAAGAAATTTAGGCAATCAGATAAACTAGATGAACAAAACAACAAACACAAATGAATAGATAAAGCATCCAAAACCAAACAAACAATAGGTAAAGCCTACTAGGAATGTACAACATATGAGATTGTAATTTCAGAGTCACAAGATAATATAATCAGATTGTGAAGAACTTCCAAAATTGTCCTAGAGAACATAATCAAAGCCACATCAGTGATGAAGTTAGGCAAGGTGTCATATGCAACAATTGATGCTTATATTTTGCAAGTGAGGTTGACATCATATGACCAAATATCACGACCCGAGCTTGATGGTCTAACTGACCTATCAATTTCATTTGGCCAAAACCACTAGCCAAAATGCCTAAACTGAAGTTGATAGTAGTACAGTCATTGGACTCTTAAGTCAATCTTAGTCTTGCCCACTTCCAATGTGGGACTAATCGGGGGTGTTACAATCTCCCTCACTCAAATGCTTAACATCCTCATCAAGACCTCGCATAACCGAAATCAAGCTCTAGCATGATGCATGTGAGGAGTAGCCTAGTGGTGGCTCCACTATGTGACGAGTCCTCTGACTCTATCCACGGGTAGCCCTTTCGTACTCGAGCCCCCTCACTATGCCTAATATTAGGTCGGCTCTGATACCAAATGTCACTACCTGGGCCTGATGGGCTAACTAGCCTATCAACTTCGTTTGGCCCAAACCATTGGCCAAAATGCTTAGGCTGAATTTGATAGTAGTACACTCATCGGACCCTTGTATGTCAATCTTAGTCTTGCCCACTTCCAATGTGGGACTAATCGGGGATGTTACAATCTCCCCGACTCAACAACTTGACGCCCTCATCAAGACCCAACATAACCCAAATCGAACCCTATCATGGTGCATATGAGGTGTAGCCCAGTGGTGGCTCCACACTGTGACGAGTCCTTTGACTCCATCTGCAAGTAGTCATTTCCTACTGGAGTCCCTTCACCATGCTCAAATACTAGGCTGGCTCTAATACCAAATGTCATGACCCGGGCCTGATGGCCTAATTGTCCTATTAACCTCAACTGAAGCATTTTGACCAATGACTTGGGTCAAATGAAGTTGATAGTTCAATTAGCCTATTAGGTCCGGGTCGTAACACTTGGTATCAGAGCCAATTTAGTGTTTGGGCACGGTGAGAGGGCTTGAGTAGGAAAGGGCTACCTGTAAATGACCAATCCTCATATACACCACCATTGGACTATGCCTCATATACACCACCAGTGAATAACAAGTGACCAATCCATCAAGAAGTTAGTTACAAACAAGGTTTTAAAAACCAATATTAGAAAACCTCAGTGCAATTTTATCAGACTTAAGTTTGCCCCTGAAATCATGGAGTTAGGACTGTGCTCCCTTTAGCACTCCACAGTCTTTCTGACCATCATTTCACATCTTCAACCTTTTACTGCAGCCTAACTTGTTAATAAGATAAAATTCGTGTGGAGTGCTAAGAAAACTATATTATGATGATCAAATTACCATCATTTTATTAATATGGTAAACACAGACCTCTGTCTCTTGAGATTGCTGCCTGCCTGACCTGATCTTCCATAGCAATTGGTTTCTCTCCTCTTTGATTCTTTCCAAGCAACACTGTCTAAGCTGCATAAAAGAAAACAAAATTATGAGAAAAATGAGAACAAGCAAAACCTATAAGTTGAAATAACAAACTCATTTACTCGTTATACACCACAAAAAAAGAATTTGAAAAATAAAGTACCAAAATGTCAGGATATGTAACTCTTACAGAAGTGCTTAACTTTTTCAACCAAAAGCTGGAACAATTTAAAATGCGAGCGATAAAACTTTGATACAAGCAGCAACAAGGAATGCCAACATAGAAACTGAATCTAAGATGAATAGAAAACAAGCAAACCATACAGAGCTTTTATTTAAGAAAAGAAAATTGAAAATGTTGTTGTTTTGAACTTTTAGTCATAACTAACTTCTAAAGAATTGTGCAGTAAAATATAGCAGTTGTAAAAAATAAAAACTATCTAATATACAAAGAAAATTAGAGCAACTGAATATGTTCAAAATATCTCTTGTTAATGATAAAATGAAAATCCAAGCATCTGACTGTATTGAAAATACCTCTCAGTGATGACTATTCATAACATACTAACAGTGTGTGTCAAAACATTTAGTTCAATCAGTTTTAGCATGTCACCAGCTGATGTCTAGATGCATGTAAATCTAAGGCACATCAAATACACATCCAGAATTAAGGTTGAAATTAGAAAGAGTAATAATCACTATCAATCGCTTGATGGTGAAAACTCAGTCCTTAGTTTCATGCCAAATGACCAAAGGCTGATTAACAAGGCCCAATAACATTAAGAATTGCAAAATGAGGACGAAAAAGGAAGCATTTATCAGTTACATAATTACTTTGACTTGTGCAATGAATTTGATTGAAAAACATGGAGCATCAACAGCAGAAAGAAAGATGCCAGTGTCTTATGCATCAGGCTGTAGGAGCCCCAGGAGTAACAGAAGAGTTACTTCAGGCTAGACAATCAGCTCTAGCTGAAGAACATAGCAAGTTGTGAACACTAATGCTATGTGGATGCGAACTTTGAGAGGAGCATAGAAGTTAGAAGGTTAACCCTCAGCATCATATGATTAATGCATAACAAGAGCTGGGTCTTTCAGCTGCAGGAATTACAACAATATAACCACTTGCAGGCTTTAATCTCAGGAGGAGAACATGAGGAGGAATATATCACACACATGGTTTTCCTTCATGGAATATGCTAGACTTGCTTGTCCTGATCAGAATGCAAAGACCAAAGCCTAGATTGTCATGACTCCATTAGCACAACACTAAAGAATGATGCAAAAGTTAAAATAGGATCATCGAATCATTAAGTCTTCAGAATGGGTCATACAACTAATAGGATCAATGTAAGCAAACTTAACCCTGTCCATGGTTACCTGGGTAGCAATGAGCAACCTTACGAAGGGCCAAGGCTCGCCCTTTTTTGCATTAGCTCTTGAGCAACGGTTAAAAAATGTTACTGGGGAGGAGAAAAGAAGGACCTCTACTCAAGGTAAGACTGCTTAAACAAACAATGAAATCAAACATCAAAATAAGTTGCAGCGCCACATGTAGTAATGCTTGCCGCCGTCCAAAAGTTAATCCACCCACAAATTCCCCAATCCATCATGTCAAAAGGTCGCCTCTCGGAGCAAACAGTAGCCAAATTCAGATCTTTTGTACGAAAACAACATCGCCAGGTTGAATGTAACACCAATCGGTAAAAGTAAGAACATGATTAACTTCTCAAGAAACAGGGTTTTCACAAGCCACGGAACCCTAAAGCTTACCGGAAAAAGAAAACCCGGAGCAAAACAGACAAGGAGATCTGGATCAACACATGGGGGTAGGGCACAAAACGATCCGTACCTTCTCTTTCAAATCGGGATGACGGGATTTGAGGGGCGTCCTTCTTCGTCGATCCCCATCCATCGGATCACGCTTCTTCCGCTGTTTGTAATTGCCAAATCGATCGCAATGTCGAGTACAAACACCAAAGCGAGAGGAAGAAAATACCGCCCTTTCCCGCGCCGAATCAACCCCAACTCGCAGGAGGAGAGGAGTCGCGAAACCGACCCTGTAAAATAGGAACTCCGATCGGTGACCTTACCGTCCTCTACCTCTTTCTTATTTTATTCCGACCCTTGGGAAATATGAACTCCCAGCGGTGAGCTTACCGTTATCTATCTCTCTTTTTATTTTATCTTTTTTTCTAAAATAGAATGAGTTAAGTTAAAAAATGGATTGATAAATATCGGCCGATCCAGTCGGATCAGTGTATATCATATGAATCAATTCACAAGATGTGACTATTTTATTATAAAAGATAAGAAAAATCCTAAATAAAAAAATTAAAGGGAAGAATCATACAAGAAAAAGCATAAGAAGATGAGATATTTCAAATCTTTTCTAGTCTCGTATAAATAAAAAGATAAAAAACATATAATTATTATCAGATTAATATGGATCATGATGATGTTATCAATATCCACTGGTTTGGACTTACAAGGCATTCAGACCCCCATTATGATAGGGCAAGTGTTCTTAGATTGTTCACTCTATTTGTGATCATTGTCATTATGTGCTTCTCAAATCACACAGCAGATATTTATTTATGTTCAAAGACACATTCCTTTGTAAAAAACATATATTTATCCTAACTTGAGTCACGCTTTAATTAGTAAGAAATAACAAATCATACAGATAATAAAAGACATCACTGAAGCAATAGAATCAAAACCACAAACAGATGCATTTGCAATCTTCACACACAGAAATTCCACTAGAAAAAGGGTACAAAATCATTACAACAAATCTTTTACTTGCATAGGAAATTGAATAATCTGTACATACTCTTTAAAGTGTTGTGTTATATATTCTTGAATGTTTCACATAGTTCATCTCTGACACTAGCTTGTGATCTCACTTGATTCTGGAAATAAGAGAAAAAGTTAGATAATGGCTAAAATGTAGCAACATAAACTATATTCTGTCTCAGCTAATTCATCTTTTCAAAATCACACAATATATGAATAATTTTCCAAGAGAGAGATGTTTAAGATCATGATTCATCAACCTGCTAGTTCCTTTTGTGAAGCACAAGGAAGGGAATTTTTCCTGGCAGCAGAAGAACTACTGAAACATTGCGACGAACATACAAAAACCAGTGCAATTAGCCAGTAGATATCTCGCTCACGGATGGAAGACTAGATAGCCAGGGAAGAAGCTTCTCATGGACCAAATCTGGTCTATCATCATGCGGACAGTGACCAACTCCCGGTAAAACATGCAGTTCTATGTTTGGGAAATTTGATGGCAAAGAAGAGAAATATTTTCCTACAGGCCCATCAAGAGGAGTAAATGGGTCTTGATCGCCCCATAGAACCAAAACAGGAATAGAAATCCTTGGCATCAAGGACACAGGATTTGGCCCTGGAGGGCCAGTGACAATGGAAACAAATGCATCGAGAGCCCCTTTATCATCTGCTGGTCCCTTGATAATCTGCATATCCAAAAAATATTACTAAATTAGTAATAAGTTTCGACTCTGAAGTTCACCAAGCTGAAAAAACTTTTCCCAGGCAGCCAGGCAAGAAGTACTATGGATCAAAGGAACTAAAGACTCAAAATGCAGTTTAATGTTTAGAAAAGAGTTTGAATCATAAAAATATAGAATAAAACATATTATCTACTAGTTTATTCTACCTCAATTAAATCTTCATCAACAGCATCCTTGTTTCCATAAACTGAAAGTAAGATATTCTTGAGATTCTCCCTGTTTTGTTCGACAAATATTTAAAATAACTTATATCTTTAAACAGAAAATAATGCCAAACTGATATTTACCAATAAAATATACCTTTGTTTAACACGCTCAAAAAGAGCTGATGCTATCACCCTTTGGCTCAGTAAAAAGTCAAACAACCAAAGCAAGGGCAAAAGAAGTTTGATCCTCCAATCATCGACAACCGCCTTGTTGTTCATGCCGCCAGCACAGTTTAGCAGCACAAGCCCTCGGACAAGATCGCCATTAGATTCTAGTTTACAAATTAAAGCACTCTCATTTGACATCAGATATGTTCCAAAGCCTATTGCATTGGAGAAACATGAAGCAGAAGTGCAAACTTTTAAGAATAAGGATGATCCAAAAGGCCAATCTAAATGCAAGATTAACCTGAAGCAGCGATAACACATGCAAGGCTTCCAACTGAGTTTCCAACAAGCACCGCAGGCTTCTTTATAACTTCATCCAAGAAATCCAGAATCAACTGTTCAAGCAAAACATGTAGGTTATTTAGACCAGGTTACCAAAATCAAAATGTTAGATTACTGGAAGTAGAAAGAAAGGCAATGATGTACCTGAGCCCATCCCTCCATTGTGTAAGCAAAACCTGGTGGCTTGTCTGATGCACCAAATCCCAGCAAGTCAAGAGCATAAACTGTGTAGCACTCAGATAATACTCCAATATTCCTAAATTCCAACAGAAGCAACTTGAAGCAATCCCTTATTGCAACAGTTTTCACTAAGACACAACTGGTTAGGTAACACCACAGGCCATTAAATTAGAAGTTTCAAATTAATTGAGATAGTAAATTGAGGGAATTATCAGTGTTTAAAAATTGAGCAATTTTAGAATCTTTTATCAGCAAAAGCAAACTCCCGAGTAGGGCTTGATTGTACTATCCAGTATAATTTACTGGCAGCTAAATCTATGTTGCGTCTACCAGTGTGTTCTTCACAGTTTCCATTCTAATGTACGAGCAATCGATCACTAACTAATAGATAAACCAACTTTCTGTAAACCCTAGGAGGAAAATTTTCATCATCTAAGTAACATTTCAGCCATTCAAATGTAATTAAGTGCTTCAGCTGCAGAAAGGATAAGGATGGGGCCAAATCTGCAGCAAGAACCCATAGACGCGTACAAGAAGATGCGTGATTGACGAAGGGAAGTATAAAACAAAATCAGATTTTTTTTTTTTTTGGCCTCTGACCTGCGCCAGTGGCCGACGGAGGCACCGAAGCCATGAACAAGAAGGAGAGGCGGACCCTTCCCTTTGACGAGGTAATTGACGTCGAACTCCTTCCACTTCCAGATGGTGCAGCAGTCGCGTATCTCCTTCAGGTCCCCGCTTGTGTCCGCGAGCGTCAAGGCGAGGCCTCTTCCGCTGCCTGAGGCAATCTTGAGGCCGCGGACATGCTTCCAGTGGTCAGAGGATGAAGGAACGCGGCAAGGACAACGGCAGGCGGTGGTGAAGGGCAGGAGAGGAGCGGTGGCAGACGGTGGAGAGTAGGACGAGGGTGTTCGAAGTAGAGCAATAGCCATTGCCAGTGCTCTCTCTCGCTCTCTCTCTCAAACACACACACCTACATACCACAGCCAATACTGGTGGCCTCCCTTTGAGGTGCAATATGGGCTGGGCCGGTAAAGAAATGGGCTGTATCTATTACGGCTAAAATGTTACGATAACCTTTGTAGTTACCACCAAGTATACGATTTAGGGGGTTACAATGTAAATTTGGGGCAATTTAAGTCTAGCTTCGGCTTAATTCGACTGAGCCACATTAACCAGAGTCAGCATCCATTGGGTCAAGTAAAGTATATATATATATATATATATCCAAATTTTCTCCACTCAAATTGAATTCAACAAGGTTTTATATTATATAATCAGAAAGTGGGAATTACAGCTTCTACTGCAGATTAGAAGCAGAAAACTGCACAAATTTGGGAGAACAAATATGTGCTGATGGAAGAACACCCCACAGGATCAATAGAAACATCTGCTACTACTACTACTACTACTATTACCACCACCACCTTGGCAGCTGAATGCATTATTCTTTGCCTTTAGCTCAACTTTCAGCGAGGATTTTGTCGAACTAAGCTCAGTAGTTCAATGCTGGTCCTTTTGCTCCAATGAAGCACATTACTTGATCATGTTGTCCTTGAAGAGTAATTCAAGCTGTGGATGTGAATCATGGTGAATGAATAAAGCCACTAGCTATGTTCTTATGTGCAATAGATATGAATCTCTTCCACAATAAGCTCTCTACAGATTGCATTCTTGAGATAGATAGATTTGCTGCGGCTTCCTCAGTAAGATGACATTAGATTTTAGTAAATATAAATCTCTCTGGGTTCCTCAGCAATGCAGAGGCTAATCGCTTGTTTAAACTAAATGAGTGTTATTCTAATTCAAACAGGGAAGAAAATGATCAGACTAGTCTGTGCAGATGTTCCCAAGGAGAGGAGAACCATATTCCATAGTTGATGTGAAATATTCTGTAATTTCCCAACCCAAATGGAGAACAGCTTGGAGCCAATAAAGACATGGAGTTCAACTCTTAAAGATTTGATCATGGTAATAGTGATTCACTGGATTGCATGAAAAGATCTCGACTTTTAATTTTTGTCCCTTTTTTTTTTTTTTTTTTATAATCCCACACAAGTTTCTTATAGTTCTTTACTGCTGCAGAAGAAGAATCAGAGAGAAACATGTCTGCAGCAGTGAAATTGATGACATACGAACGGCTGCTTTCTCTCTTTTGGTGCTGTGGCCTCTGCACACAAGAGTTTGGTGCCTTGGGAGTTAAGCAATCCCCTGGTTGGATGCAAGAGCCGAGGAGCTCCAATGGCAGCTCGGGTCCCTCCACCCACACCTCAGCTAAAAGGAGTTGAATCTCCTTTTAACACACAGTGACTTGTGATATGCTCCTTTGCTGCATAATTATGTCCATGAATGGAATCTCCTGCAGTGGTTGGGCATTTGGTTCTCTGTCCTCGGAGCAATTCCTATATGTCACCTTTTTTTCCAGCTTTTCTCCACCTATGAACACTTGTCCAATTATGAGGGATGATTTCTTTTCAACCCAACATCTGACAGAGTCAACAGATTCTCTCATCAGAACCAGAATGCATTCCATTCTGCAAAAAAAAAAAAAAAAAAAAAAAAAGAGGAAACTTTCATGGGGAATCAAATGAAGCTGTTTGTAATTTATAGTCCTAAGAAATGGCACTTAATCTTCTTACTTTTTTTTTATATTGGGACGAGGAATAGAGATCTGAAAGCTTCACAATGACAACCTTGGCTTGGAGCAGGCCCATGGAAGTTTGTATGTAATTGAGTGCCATTAGAATTGTAGTTGTACTACTAATTATTCTTTCCTTTGCTTGCCGCCACCTGCTTCAAGGAGAAGACTGAGAGAAGACCAGAAGGAAAGGCAGCTAACAAAAGAGTAGCTTAAGAACTCAAACCAGGAATGACACCCTGAGGACTTTTCTCAAGTTCAATGAGCTACCCTGTCCGGGCTTTACATTTAATTAAGCAAAAAAGAAGCAGCAGGAATCTTGTGAAGCTTTATGCCCTAAACCACCAGCATCCATGAGGCACCCACCAAGGTATGTCTTCTCATGCCAAAATGTGCCGAGTGTGCTCTTGGACTTGGCAATGGATTAATCCTTCAAGATTGCCCATAGATGGTAGGAAGGATTGGGATTCCCCCCTCCCTCATGCATTTATTTATTTACCCATTGATTGGACATGATTCTTGTGCTCACAGCACAAAAGAGAGGGATGGGATGGGATGGGACTCCAAAAGAGCTTGTGCAGCGCACGCTCTTCTCATATGTTTCTGTCACACAGTCAGATGAACCGGAAAGGTGTCGAAGACTCGGTGTTCAACTATTCTGACACGTGAGCGATTGCTCAATAAATTTTTAATTCCACGGTCGATACGAGACTAAATATAGAAAAGTTCAGATTTTTTTTTAATTTATTTATTTATATCGATGAAGAGTTTTGTAACTAAACATCGCGTTCAAGTAAGTTAAAAATATAGAATTTATAGTTTGTGTCTGTCTATCGAACTGTGTTGTTATGATGATAAGATTGCTCAATTATGATACGGTAAATAAATGGATTTGAAAAAGCGCGAAAAAATGGTCAGTGGAAACGGACCAATAAAGGAGAAGCATGGGGATGTGGAAAGATGCCACCACCAATCGCTTGCAGATCGAAGGAGCCCTTATAAAAGACGAAGCTGCGTTCATGGAGATGTCGTTGTTGACGCAAGTCGACAGAGAAAGAGCGGAGCCCGAGCTCAGTGGTGCAACAACCTCGAAGCTAGTCTAAACTAGTGGGAGGTTGTGTGCAAGAATGGTGCGCGGTAAAGTGCAGCTGAGGCGCATCGAGAACCCCGTCCACCGGCAGGTCACCTTCTGCAAGCGCCGGGCAGGACTGCTGAAGAAGGCGAGGGAGCTCTCGGTGCTGTGCGACGCCGACATTGGCATCATCATCTTCTCTGCGCATGGCAAGCTGTACGAACTGGCCACCAAGGGGTAACCACACCGTCGCCCTCGTTCTGCACTGCTCACTACTTCCATGCTTTTATGGTGTTTGCTGCAAGTGCTTACTGAGTTTGTTCTTCTGCAATCATCTCAAGGACCATGGAAGGTCTGATCGAGAGGTACAAAATGACATCTGAAGAACCTCAACCTGCATCTGCTGATGTGAATCCACCACAGGTTAGTCCCTTCCTTCAATCTCTCAGCACCTGCTTAGAGTACTATCAATGAGTAGATTTTGTCTCATCTTTTTCACTTGGATCATACTTGGAAGTTTTCGGATAAGTGGGATCGGTGAAGCGACTACTGATGTTTCAATCTTGATGATTGTTCTTTTCTTTGTGGTAGAATTGATAGAAATTGGCATCTTTACATAATGTCACTTTCATGGAAGGCATGGCCCCATGAAGAGCACATTGCATGATGCTCCAATAGGAAAGTTTGTGGTCTGCTGACCTTTTCAAGTCCGAGAATAACTAAAGCCACCACCATCTGGAAGAAAGATGCAGCACCGGTTGATCAGCTTAGGATGCCTGGAGTAGTATGATCTTATCAAGGCATCTAATTCATCCTCTGCCGTCCTAATTCTCTACAGAGAATGAATGGCATGTGTGTGCTTCACTCCATTGCCCCCAATTTGTCATTTTGCAGTTCAAGAATCTTGATGAGCGTCAAAAGAAGGTTCACAAACTCTTCGATATTCCCAAAATTAGTCGTCTTGGAAATGAGGCTTTCCAACAAATTGATCAAGAAACACTCACTAATAAATTTATCATGTGCACATACATAATTACTTTGGATAACATATAGACTACTTCATATGGAACAACTTATGTTGCAGAGTGATCTGGATCTTTGTTGATTAGATACAGCTTGAGAAAAGATACATCATCCTTTGAATAAGAACATATCAGATACATGTTTTCCTACTATCAAAAAATCATGACTCTTGCTTGTGAGGATGTGAAATAGAAGAGTAACCCTATCTCTGCTGAAACTTTATAGGACACCAGTTGCACATTTCCATCTTAATTTAACTTGATCTCCTTAAAGATTGCATACCATCTTTTTAAAGTTCTCCTAAAAAGTTACATAAACTTTTAATTCTCGAGTTCCACACACTGTAGCTTGGTTTTATGACCACAGAGTTTATCCTATCTATCAAATTAAGATATTCAATGAATTGGCAAGAGTCAATAATTTATGGATTTTGATCTATGCACAAGATTTGAATCATTCTGCTAGCTCAATGATTACAGAAAAGCTAAAAATATAAATAAATACAATCTATTTCAATTATCTGCTTAAGCTTTTACATGGATTGACAGAATTTAATAATTTAACACATCCAGTCTGTGCTATTTCTCTTTACGTATTGGTAATAAAGATTGCTATAGGTGGGGATCTTTGTCGGATATCAGGCACGCATTAGGTTAAAGATGGAAAGATAAATTATGCTCCAAAAAGTTTCAGAAAGATGATAAGTATTTCTAGAAATATAAAGTTGTTTGGAATTCAAATTTTCTAAATTTCGTACCTATGTATAAAAATCCTTAGCATCATGTTTCCTTTTTGCCCCCTTTAACTTGAAGTTGAATAAAATAGATATTATGTGATCATGTGAAAGAAGTTTCCATTACAAACGAAAATTGCTGGTTAAGCTTCAAAAGGAAGAGAAGTAGATAAGAAGAAGTATATTTCATATGTACCAGCTATGTTTTTTTTTTTTTTCACTTCCTCTGTTTGAAGATTGAAAAAGATGAGGTTCTAAGAAACATTAGATCTTATCATAAGGAAAAGAAATACCTCTGACAAGTTTTTATCTTCTACGACAACCCTATCTCGTGGTTTAATGTTGTCTTCATTTTACTAGGAATCTGAAAGAGAGATATCCATGTTGAAGCAAGAGATCAATCTCCTGCACAAGAGTCTGAGGTAATTTTACAGAAGTTATTCTATCTATGATCAAAATAGAATCTTAAGCAATTTAACATATCAGCATTATATGTAAAAGAAGATGCATTTTCATGAGGTTACAACCTACTCCACACTTCTGTAAAGGAAAGAAAGACTGAATACAACTTACACAATGACCATGTATCATTGCTTTCTCTTAGATTTCTTTCCTATTATTTCATTTCAGTTTATAGGACTAACAGGATCTTCCTCTCTAGATTACATAGCTGCTGAAGATTCTCTCTCCTCCTGTATTCTGATCTCTCTCTCACACACAGATCCTGCAAAGAGATGAAACTTGCAAAACATCTGATTTGTTCGACATGAGAATTGTTTTTTTATAGAATGTCCTATCCAACTGACACCGAGATAGAGTGAGTCCATTTCCAGCTTAGGTCTCAATTGTCTTTATTTAACTTGTCATAGTATATTATATCTGTGCAATTCAAATTATATAAATATAATATATCATGATTAGATGTAAAATATGTAATATATATTCCATAGATAATTAAAAATATTTTGAAATTTGAATTAATAAATCCTGCTAGTTATTGTAGAAATCTTTACCCTTGAATGAATTCTAAATTCAATTGTAGATCAATTATGTAAAAGGAAATGTTATTCTGATTGAAATCGCGGATTCAAACAATTTAAAGGATTTGAACCTTTGAATTCAAGTTCTAGTGAATTTCTATGATAGAACCCCAGAAGGAGTTCTATAAATTTTGATCATTAAGGGGATCAACCCTTGGAACGCTATAGGGGTTCCTCTCTCCTAGACTCAGCACAAGGCTGAAATTAAATTGATAATTATTTGATTCAAGAGGGGGGACAGCTACATCTTTAAATAGGGATCAAAACCCTAGCCTAAGGGGGTGCTTGCCTAAGTAAAATTATCCCTTTGCCCCTCCTATAATCGATCTGCCTTAACAGGGAGCGACTAGGTTGGCTCTATAGCCGACCTAAGCAGGGGAAACCCTGACCGACCAGCCCAGTAAGGGAGGTGGCGGCCACTAAGCCCTAAGGGCTAATCTAAACCCTAGTCATACTCCTTTATAAGATATGAGTGAATTTATTATAATATAACAGGGTTTTATTGACTACTTCTTAGGAAGATTAGGACTCAACCCTACTGGAGTCCTATCAAACCCGTCCTCTTAAAATCAGCCTTGTTCTAGAGGTTAACATTCCATGAACTCGGGGACCGGGTCTTCAGCTCCTCATAAGATTCTCATGCTATTATCAACTGAACTTTGGCCTCCTCATCAGCCGGGGTGTTAGTTGGAAGGATTTGCGCTGAGTCATCTTCTTTAAATTTCCATTTGAGGTGGGATACTCGGCGGATCAACTGTAATCTTGATCTGGTACGTGGATCTGATCTCCAGGTTAGGGCTCCAATGTGGTCCCCAATTTTGTAAGGCCCAAATAAATAATGAGACTACTTCCTTAAGGCTCAAGTTTCCTGCTGATCGGGTTGGAGGTGTAAGAAAACTCGATCTTCAAATTTTCGTCCATTCTAAAGTTTGTCGGGAGGCCATTTCTTCTTTGCATGTGCTGGCGTGAGCATGGATTATAATTCTTTTGGGCTTACTCCTCTTTCATGTCATGGACCTGTATCCAGCTAAATTTTAAATTTGATAGCAATGAGTATCTCCTTTAAAAATCTGGTGTGAAGTGTGAGGGAAGCCTCAGTGTGAATTAGGAGTCGACTATCTTGCATAAGGGTGACGCCGATCCCAACTATGGATGTGTCTGCTCCAAGTACGAACACATTGTCACGTTCAGGTAATGCTAGCATCGATATAGATGGCATCATGGTTGTGGGGGTCATATGGATGCCATTCTCCTGTTCCTTCTTGCGATCGTGGGTCGTCGATCCGAGGTCATCATCAGGGAAGACTTTTAGCATCATGGTCCGCTCCTCGATGAAGTCGTGGAAGTAGCCCAAGATGAGGGAGCATTGCATCAGAATCCATAGCTGGTTTAGCTGAATATGGCTTTTCAGGAAGAGCTTATCCCTGCAAACAAAGAGGCAAAGTTTTTAGAGATAAAGTGTCATTGCAAGGGAAGGTTGTGGTCGAATGATCCGTATCTCTCGCGTCTCCTGGACGATCTTTTTAGCTTCGGTCCTCTGAAAATGTGGACAGTAATATGACCGAATATGTGCTGGTGGTTCCCCTTGTAAGACCAACATACGGGGGTCGTGCAGTCTGGTAGGAAGGAGTCGGCTCGGTTCAGCGGACGTGCCTGAGATTTCAGTAAGCTTCTCCAAGCACTGTGTCGAGATCATTTTTTCTTTGTTCTCTCCTTTCCCACATAAGGTCACTTGTTTTCTTTTGTCATTCATAAGGTCGTTGGAGCTCCTAGTATCGGCGAGGATGGTGAGGGTTGATGCTTGATGAAGACATCAATGTCTAATATCTGTGGTGGAGCATGAAAGGTGCGGGCGGCTGATTGTGGTTTTTCCTTCATATCCTTCTCATCGGACTTGAGAGCCATATCTTTGATTTTGGGTTCTTCAGTGGGCTCAACTAATAGAGGTCTCTTTTTTTTATAATGGTGGTCTCGACTCCACAGTTTATTACAATGCCAACATAGGCCCTTTGCCAATCTGTCACGAAAACTCTTCTCTTGTTAACTTTTTCGGCTGAGGTGACCGACTGGTGGTAGATGGGGACGAGAGTTTCTGTGCTGCTGGGCGTGCGGCGGCTTTGGTCCTCCGAGCATCTTGGTTCAGCCTGTCTTCGTGTAGTCGTGCGAAGGAGATGGCTGTCTTAAGTGTGTACGGTTGTCGCACTTTAACTTCTTCTTGAATCTTCGACTTCAAGCCCTTAATGAAAGTCCTCAATATCTGTTTTTCAGACCAATTACGAGTTTGATTAGTTAACTTTTCAAACCTGATTTGGTACTCTTGGATGGTAGAGGTTTGACGGATCTTCGTTAGTTCTTCGTCAAGGTTCTTATAATTGATTGGTGCTGAAGGTTTATATGCTTTTGGTTGGGATGTGGCTCTCATGCTCTGAGCATCTTGATTGAGGTGCCCTTCTTGAAGTTGTTCAAACGAGATTGACGTCATCGAGGTGTGGGGCTACCATGTCTTATCATCGCTTCTTATCTCTAATGAGTTCTTTTTGCAATCAGAATTTACTCCATGTTGTGATCTTCTTGGGTTTGGTGATTGGCCCAATCTAAACTCCTCAAAGAGAGCACATAATTTAGCATCCATACGTGTCTCGAAAGCCTTTAATTTGGCTTCGAATAAGCACAGCGATGTCATGACGTAAGGATCTCCAACCACATCTTTGATGTTGATGCAGAGGAAGGCAGCAGATTGGTGGATCTGCAGTTTGGTGGGCGACGATGGAGGCGACGTCAAAAGCAATTGTGGGAATTACTTGGGAAGGTGGAGGCGTAGATGATGGTTACAGGGGTAGCAAGATTGCTGCTCTGATACCAGATGTTAGAACCCCAGAAGGAGCTCTATAGATTTTGATCCTTAAGGGGTTCAACCTTTAGAACGCTATAGGGGTTCCTCCCTCCTAGACTCGGCACAAGGCCGAAATAAAATTGATAATTGCTTGATTCAAATGGGGGGAGGGGGCGGCTACATCTTTAAATAAGGATCAAAACCCTAACCTAAGGGGGTACTTACCTAAGTAAAATTATCCCTTTGCCCCTCCTATAGCCGATCTGCCTTAATAGGAACAGGGGGCGGTTAGATTAGCTCTATAGCCGACCTAAGCAGGGGGAAACCTGACCGACCGACCCAATAAGTGAGGTGGCGACCACTAAGCCCTAAGGGCTAATATAAACCCTAACCATACTCCTTTATAAGATAGAAGTGACTTTATTACAATCTAGAATGGTTTTATTGACTACTTCTTAGGGACATTATGACTCAATCCTGCTGGAGTCCTATCACTCTAATTCCAACACTAATTCCAATTCCAACAATGAATCATATACCACCTAAAACAATAAAGCAGCAACTGGATTGTAACAAAATCTATTGATGGATTCGATTTCATTTATATCTAACCCTAAAACCACTGATTTCACTTACTAATACATGAATTCCATAGCTTTGGCTTGTCAGAAACTCCAGAAGTCTGCCTCATGAAGGGATCAGTGCACTCAATTCTAGAACTAAACCTGAGAGGATTCTTTCACTTGTACTACTATGCACTTTGGTTTGCATAAATTGCAGGTACATGTTTGGAGATGGTACTTCTGGGCATATGACACTGGAGGAGATGTATGCATTAGAAAGACACCTTGAGATTTGGATGGAACACATTCGCACCATGAAGGTAAGGATGTTCCTCCTCCTGCATCACATGCTACTAGATGCCGAAAATAATAAAGATCTCAGTAAATGTGAAATATGCTAAAATTTCTGATAAGCTTGACACTGGATTGCAGATGCAGATCATGTTCCAAGAGATTCAGTCCTTGAAGAACAAGGTATTCCTTTTCTAGTTTGCATTCCATATATCATAGAAGCAAACACAACAAGAAGTCATAATGTCTCTACTACTGCATGGAGTCGGCTATATAAATCTTTATCGTTTTGCAGGAAATTAAAATATTTTGTTTTCATGATTCCTCATAAAACTTTCTTATATCTTCCGTTATCGTTTTTTCTGACTTTTGAGGCTCATGCATCTATAGATCTTCTTCGAACATATTGACACTAACATAGAAAATGAATTATTGCATTTTCTTATAATGTTTTAGAAGATTGAGCCTTTCATTTCATCATATTAAATACAAAATGATTGCTAGAGATATGAATTGGCTTTTGCCGTGACTTATCAATCTATTAACACAGGCGGGCATGCTGAGAGCCACCAATGAATTTCTTCAAGACAAGGTAAGATAAATTATTTGTCACTTTCAGGATAAAAAGGATTGATTAGAATGAGTTTTAAATTATTATCATGATTGGCATTATAATTCAATTCTGATGGTGCAGATTGTAGAGCAAAATGATCATTTTGATGTAGCCCCAATGACAGTACAACAAAATGGGCATTTTGATATAGCCCCACTGACTGCAACCGACATCCCATACCCACTAACCATACAAAGTCAACTAAACAATTTTTGGGGGCCTGAACAGGGATTCTCCTTCTAATGGTAATAAATGTTTGAGGGATCTATGGAACAACAAATAGTTTAGTCTATGGTTTGTATGTTATATAACCCTGCATGTATCTGCTATTGTGTAGTAATAATCTCTCAACCAGTCACCAAAGTATATTGTATTGTTGTTGGTATCTCATGAATTCTATGACTTGAAAGCTTGATGGTGTCTTGCTTTGGTCTACATTTGTTCTCCGTTGTAGTTGCTGTTGATAAAAAAATGTTTGACTTATGCGTGTAAAGATCAAATATTCTTGTTGACTTTCTAGTGAAGTCAAACATGCTTGTTTTGAAGGGCATTGTATATGATCTATTGATCCATCTGGATTTACCTGATCTCAGATAGCTATAAAAACACAGAAGCTATGACAAAGATAATAATTCAAAAAGCTTATCTGATGATGATTCTAGTTAGTCTTGAATAAGTTTTCTTTCTTTGATTGATCAAAGAACGTGAGAATATTCTGTGAGCACCTTACAACTCTTTCAAACATCTTTTGGTTGCTACAAAAATAGGAAATATACCAAGGAAAATAGAGATCAACAAGAAGGTGATCTAACATAAAACCTCAACACGAGAGATACTATTGTTCTAAAGTAGGGCCCATTCTCCTCTTCTTTGGGCCCCATTGAAGTAAAAGGTTGGCAATTGACTTCAAAAAAAAAAAGAAAAAAAAGCTTCACTAAGAAGAAGCTAGAGTTAGATAACAGTCCTACAAATTAATACGGTAATCATGAATTATCCTATATTTGAAGTTGAATTTGAATAACTAAATAGGTTCAATCGATCCATGAATCCTATTTATAGTAAATATTTTAATATTTTAAAACTTCATATATATAATAAAAAAATTTATATTACATAAGTGTACATGATACTATAATTTTTTTTCTCGTACATGAATTTAAATATGAGACCTATCACTTATATAAAATTATATTAAATATTTATATCAAGGATAACCGGAAACGATCACTAACGTCAATTTTAGTTTCTATACATATAGGTAACTTAAATTTAGACGAATATATACATAATTCACTGATAGAGGTATATATATATATATATATATATAATTTGGACGATATAAAATTGTACGGCAAACCCCGGTTCTTTAGACGGGAAACCTAAACGTAGTTAGTACCTGGTCGCTCCTGGCGCCATCTCTCATCTTGTGGCGATTCCTCTGGCGACCTTTTCCTTGGCTTAGGTTCTCGAATCGAATTCTTTCTATGTGAGCATTCGATCTGTGCTTTCTCGTGGGGCTGGAGCTGTTGTTCTCTCTGTCCCGGATTCCTCTTCGTAATCGTTCACTTGCTTTGCGTTGCGTTAAAAGATGGTCCTTTTTTTACACCGTTTTGTGTTGTGATGTTAGCTTTATATTGTTGTTTTGCTGTTCTTCTCTTCTTCTGGAATGTTCGTCGGAAGGAAAGTAATTGCGTTTTTGCTGATGTTATGGTTTTTGGGTGGTGCTGTCGGTGTGGCACTCCGATCTGAGTTCGCTTGGTTTCCTTTAACTGTATGTTCCGTCATATTGTAATTATGCGTTGGATACGAAAGAGACACAGAGGGAATTGCTTTTTAGTTTTGTTTCAGCGGAATGATATCTCCAATTGTAATTGGAGACGAGAAAAAAAATGTATTTTTGGTTTATCCTGCTCATTATAATGATATAATCATTAGAATACACATTTGTATAGTGTTGAATCGTCAAGTGCTGAGAAAAAAGTTGGCATCTTATTCTTAATTATTCGCCATTCGTCTTGAAATAGCGTTTTATTGATTCCTCTTATAGATGAGACACTTCACCACTAAGACTTTAAGAAAGTCAACTATAACTACATGCATCTACTTCCCTTTCCTTAAATTCGCTATTGTGTGTGTTATTAGTTTATCCTGCTCTTTATAATAATTCAATGGTATTTCTGTAGTGTTGATTCATCCATTGCTTAGACACGAAGTCAGCCTCTTATCCCTAATTTTTCATTACTAGTCTTGAAATTACGTGCCATTGATTTTTTTTCAGACGAGAACTAAACACATTCAATTTTTTTTTCCTAAGTTCACTGTCATTTGTGTTATTGATTTATCTGTAGGTTAGATTTCTTAAACAAATATTTTTTACTTTCATGCTGTTGCTTTTCACAGCATCTCTTTTTTCTGCCTTAGGATCTTTAAATTGGATTTATTAGAAGTTCTTGGTTGAATCGACGACTATACTAAAAAAAGTTTTAACTAGCCATACTTTCTATGATTTTCACTCTTTTATGGTTTTGTCCGGGTCTTGTTTCTTGTTGTCTCAGAAACCTCTTACATTTTTCATTGAGTTGAGAAAATTTCCTGGAGTGAATTAATAGTTTATATTATAGCATGTTATAGTTAAAATCTGTATGTAGAGAAATGACCTCAAATGCAGAGGAAGGTAGAAGCTTTGTCAGGAGAGATCAACTACTTAAGATACAGTCAGAGGTCCAAAAGAGATGGGAAGAGAACAAGGTTTTTGAGGTTGATGCTGGCAATAAACCTCCTAAGGAGGTTGAGAAGTTCTTTGGAAACTTTCCATATCCCTACATGAATGGCCTGCTGCATTTGGGACATGCATTTACGGTTTCCAAACTTGAATTTGGTGCTGCCTACCGCAGGCTATGTGGTTGTAATGTACTCCTGCCCTTTGCTTTCCATTGCACTGGAATGCCTATCAAGGAGTCAGCTGATAAGCTTTGCACGAGAGGTTGAATTATTTGGGAATCCTCCTGTATTTCCTACTGTGGAAGAGGAGTCTAGTAAGGGAGGTGCTGATGAGAGCAAACCTGAAGATTGTAACGTGGCTGCCCCTGATAAATTTAAAAGCAAGAGGTCGAAGGCTGCTGCAAAATCTGGTGGATACAAGTATCAATGGGATATTATGAGGAGCTTTGGCCTTTCAGATGATGAGAATGCTGAGTTCCAAGATCCATATCATGGCTAAGCTATTTTCCACCTCTGGCAAAAGAAGACCTAAAGGCTTTTGGGTTGCGTTGTGATTGGAGACGTTCTTTTATAACAACAGACATGAACCCATTTTGTGATTCATTTGTTAGATGGCAGATGAGGAAGTTAAAAGACATGGGAAAAATTGTGATGGACATGAGATACACAATATATTCTCCATTGGATGGCCAACCATGTGCAGATCATGACCGAGCTTCAGGTGAGGGTGTTCAGCCACAGGATTATGTTCTGATCAAGATGGAAGTACTCCCTCCTTTAACACCAAAGTTAAAAGTTTTGGAAGGCAGGAAAGTGTACTTAGCAACTGCAACATTGAGACCCAAGTATGTATGAGCAAACTAATGCATGGGTGCTGCCAGATGGCAAGTATGGGGCTTTTGAGATTAATGAAACTGATGTTTCTATTATAACATATCGGGCAGCTTTGAACCATGCATATCAGAAGCTATCATTGTCTCCAGAGAAGCCAACTGATTTACTTGAGCTATCTGGTCATGACCCTTTCAGGTCTCCCCTTGCTTTTAATGAAATCATCTATTCACTCCCTATGCTTACCATTTTAACAGATAAGGGTACAGGCATTGTGACCAGTGTGCCCAGTGATTCACCGGATGATTTTATGGCATTGCAAGATTTGAAATCAAAACCTGCTTGAGATCAAAGTTTGGGGTTAAAGATGAGAGGGTACTTCCTTTTGAAGTTATACCAATCATCAATATTCCAGAATTTGGAGATAAATCTGCTGAGAAGGTTTGTGTCGATCTTAGGATCAGGAGCCAGAATGACAAAGAGAAGCTTGCAGAGGTGAAAAAGTTAACCAATTTGAAAGGATTTACTGATGGTGCCATGCTGGTAGGGGGTTTTAAAGGAACGAAGGTCCAGGAAGCAAAGCCATTGATAAGGAACAAACTTCTAGTAACTGGTGATGCAGTGATGTACAGCGAGCCCAAGAGAAAGTCATGTCTAGATCAGGTGATGAGTGTGTTGTGGCCCTCACAGACCAATGGTACATTACTTATGGTGAGGCTGAGTGGAAGAAAAAGGCAGAGGATTGTTTAGCCAGCATGAACCTCTATTGTAAAGAAACAAGAAATGGTTTTTAGCATACACTAAGCTGGCTTAATCAGTGTGCATGTTCACGGTCTTTTGGACTTGGCACACATCTTCCATGGGATGAGCAATTCTTGGTTGAATCACTTTCTGATTCAACACTATACATGGCCTTTTATACAATTGCTCATATCTTGCAAGGTGATGATATGTATGGTTCTGATCATTCTTCTGTGAAGTCAGAGCAAATGACTGATGATGTTTGGGACTATATTTTTTGTGGAGGTCCACAAAATCAGACATTCCTGTGCTTCTTCTTAATAAGATGAAGCAAGAATTTAATTATTGGTACCCATTTGATCTTCATGTATCTGGTAAAGATCTTATTCAAAATCACCTCACTTTTTGCATCTATAACCTCACAGCACTTTTGCCTGAACATCATTTGCCTCGTGGTTTCCGGTGCAATGGACACCTTACGCTGAATTCTGAGAAGATCTCGAAGTCCACTGGAAATTTCAGGACAATTAGGCAGGCCATGGAAGAATTCTCGTCCAATGCCACTAGATTTTCCCTTGCAGATGCTGGGGATGGGATGGATGATGCAAATTTTGTTTTGAAACAGCAAATGCTGCAATACTGAGGCTTACTAAGGAAATATTGTGGATGGAAGAAGTATTGGCAGTTGAACTAAACTTTACGAGCAAGCCCCCCCACTACTTATGCTGATTTTGTATTTGCCAATGAGATTAAACATTGCAGTGAAATCAAGTGAACATCGCTACAATGACTTCATATTCAGAGAAGCCCTGAAGACAGTTTCCTATGATCTTCAGGCTGCTAGAGATGAATACAGGTTCTCTTGAGGAGCAGGAGGTATGAACCACAAATTGTTGTGGCGGTTCATGGATGTTCAGACAAGACTCATGACACCAATTTGTCCTCACTATGCAGAGCATGTTTGGAAGAATATTTTGAAGGATGGCTTTGTAGTTAATGCTGGTTGGCCCCTATATGATGCCCCTGATACTACACTCACGATTGCTAACAAGTACTTGCAGGACTCAATAGTGTTACCGAGGAAGTTGCTTCAGAAGCAAGTGTCTGGTCCTAAGAAGGCTAAAAAAGGGGCTACAATTCCTGCAGCAGAAGAAAACAAACTAACAGTAGGTCGTATATATGTGAATGAGCAATTTGATGGTTGTAAAGAAGAATGCTTGAGGATACTTCAAAGAAATTTGACACAGAGAGATGCTCTTTTGCACCTGGTCAGGAGATACTTGAAGCATTAAAGAAGGGTGTCATTGGGCAGGATTCGAACTTTAAGCAAATCCAGAAGCTTTGTATGCCATTCCTGATCAAGAAGGATGAAGTCTGTTGGTCCACATGCTCTGGATTTGAAGCTCCCTTTTTGTGAAATTCAGGTTCTTCAAGAGAATTCTGACTTGATAAAGAGGCAATTGGGTCTTGAACATGTTGAAGTCCTCTCTGCATCAGATGAAGTTGCAAGAAGTAAAGCTGGTTCATGTTTCTCATTGCTAACTCAGAATCCCCCTTCACCTGGCAGTCCTGTTGCCATCTTTTTGAGCAAGTTAGAATATACTGCTGCAGAACTCAGAATTGGAGCCTAAAGAAGCACTTTGGGAACTTTTTGCTGGGAAAGACTGCTGCAGGTTTGCTATCTTCTTTCTTTGCAAACTCAAAATTGTTGTGTATTTAGGCTATTCATATTAAAAAAATAAAATAACTTAGGTTCATTTGTGTAAGTCATCTAATGAATAAAGTTGTTATGCATTATTTATGTTCTTGTCAATGCTATTAGAGTACAGATACCATCTAGGTATTCCTTGTCACATTTTACACCAAAACTTACTTAAGCTGTTTTTGTTTTTTCTTTGGTGAGGTTCAAAGATCTGTATTTCTGTTTTTATTTAGTGCATGGTATGTGGATTTTCAAGCTATAACTTATATTTATCAGTGTGAATATCGAAAAGAAATATAAAAGCTACTGGTAGTTTCCTACAAAATGATTTTGCTTTTTGAATTTTCTACTATAGTTAATAAATTTTTATGAAGGAATAAGGATTGCCTTTTCGGGTACCGGACCTGTTTCTGCAATTTGACGGAGCGGTGCATACCGATGTATATCAGTGTACTAACATGGTATGCCAGTGCGTACAAGTGGTTCGGCTAGGAGAAAAATAGGGAGCAATGGCAGGGGTGGTGGAGGAATAGAGGAGGAAGAAGTGGAGGAAAAAAAGAGGAAGAAGAAAGAAGACGAGGAAAAGAGCAGCGACAATGTACCTAGGAAGCAGTATTAGTGGTGAGGCAACATCATTGAAGCAGCAGCAGTGAGGAAATGTTGAAGCAGCAGTGGTGAAGCAGCGACAGCAAGGTGGCGCCATCTTACCCAACAAGAGGACTTGTGTTCACGAGCCCTAATTTATATTTTCAAACACTGATTTGCATAGGGCCCCACCATTTTTTTTTTTTTTTTATTAATTTAACTGGACCGCCTGAAATGAAGTGATCTTCGTATCGGCCCTGGACTAGCCTGTCCCACTCATACTATACTGGTTCAGGTGGTACAGCAAACGTTGTGAAGGATACAAATCAAAGTAGAAAAAGATAACTTTTCAATATTTTTCCAAGTTGGTGGAATAAATCAAATAAGCACAAGGAATACATCATTTTGTGTTTTCAGTCACAGTGCATTTAGATGGAAAGTGTATTTGACACATTCTGGATGACATTTGGTCATTTGCGGTTTAAGTGATTCTGTGAGTTATTGAGTCTTTAATTGACTGAAGCCTTCACATTAACTTGGAAAAGGAAGGCACTGTAATCAACTTCCGGTCCTTATTTGATTCATGCACTTGTCAACTGGCTTTATAAATATTTGCATCTTGTTTGTTCACTCTCTCGATATAAGGTTGCAGTGGATTTAAAAACTCCGAATAGATTTCTACGGATTCAAACAGATGTCTGTCTAGATTGTGACAACGTTCACAATTTCAGTTACTGGACTTGTGCTGGTCCATGGCCATACTGGTATGGATCTGGTCCATTTTGGCATACCTTGTGTCAGTACTGGAATGTACCACAAACTGATAAGAGGAGGGAAAGGAGGGGATGAAGAAGGAAGAGAAAGCAGAGGAAGAAGAAGGAAAAGAGGAAGAAGGAAGAAGAGGAGAAGGAGAAGGAAGAGAGACAATGGAGGAGAGGAGGAAGTGTATCCCGAAACCGTGTCGGCAGTGTACGGTGGGCAACAGAGAGGCAGGCGGCCATGGATGACAACGTTCAGAAGAGGAAGAGAGAGAAGTCGCAATCCCTAATTGCGACTCCATTGTCTTTAAACAGTTATGTTTTTCTTAATGGTTCAGACTGGACTGCCCTGGGCTTGGAACAGTAAATTTTGCCTGGTAGAAACCGAATGAACCAGGTGAAATTGCCATCACTGATTTGTGATTGAATTGGAAATGATTTGTAAAAAATGTAGCTGCGACTCATTCTTTATGGTTGATGGTTATAGCATGTGTCTGTTGTGGAGATATTTTAGGTTACTGAACTGCCACAATTGTGGCATGAATCATACAAATTTCACTGAATGTGATAGGTGGTGCTAAAAGATCTGAGAGTAGGAATTTTCTGAGATATGCCAATTTGTTGGTACTTTGTTGACTTTTTTCATTTCTGATTTTGTTTTGGACACACAATCTTTGATTGAATTATATCTATGAATGGGAGATGTTTTAGAGCAGCTTTAGTATATTGTGAAGCTTGATGCTTCAATTTTTGGTTCTCTCAAGGAGAACATGAAGTTCTCAACAGTATCTTTGGCAGGTTTTAGAGTATTAGAACTAATGACCTCTCTTATTTTAAGATGATTCTTCTGTAATCGTGTTGAATACTGAAGTAAACTGGTGGGAGGAAGATGTGGATTATTGGACTCGTGGGAGGAAGATGTGGAATGTTATTGGGACATCTACTAACAAGTGTTCTAAAATGTTTTTCATGTGACCAAAGACATGGTTGAGTCATTTGACTATCGTTAAAATCTGTACGGCTTCAAGATGCAGTATTATGATCACATAACTGTGAATGTGGCTGTATATGGCAAAGTGATTACAGATTCTGTGTGCAATGTATCTAAGCTGAAGATATGTCATATTTGGATTTTGGATTATATTTTTTTCCTCATTATTTCTATTACTATTACTACTGTGGTTGTGATAAGATCATGCTAATCTTCCAAGACATTATCAGTTTACTTATCATTTTTTGCTTAAATAGGTTTTAAATGATTATAAACAACTTATCATAGTTGACAAAATTCTTGATGTGACCAAAGCTTATTGTAACTATAGGCTTTTGTCATGCAGGTGTGTGCAGTAGCAGCTTTGTGGGTAGCTTACAGAATCTTGGGTTTTGTATTTTGAAAATATCTTCACATAGGTAATATTGGAAACACAAAGGTATTCAATGATAGTGATCTGTTGCTACATAATCATGGCATCATTGTTTGAGTTGGTATGCCAAAAAGAATGGGAAAGAGTCATTGTGATGGTGCATATGTATTCATTCACATGTGGATCTAAATATACCCTGCATATATCTCATACTTGTCATTATAGATCTTTTTTTTTTTGCTCATGTCTTTTTTGTTAGTCTACCAAAATGAATTTTCACAGTATTAGAATGGGAATATGATAAATTTTTCTTTACTTGGATCTGTCAGCTTTTAAGCTTGGATTGTTATTGTAAGTAGACAGCATCAGTGCTGGTTGGGTATACAGATGGTGATCAATCCACGGTGTAAGAGATTGAGGAATGTTGTCTCTTTGGAGCAAGCAATTTATCTCTCATAAATTTTTGGGTTTCTCTTGATTTATTGTCTTTTTTAAATAGATATCATCTGGTTCTAAATATTGCATTGACTGATCCATGCAGCTGTTATAATTGCAGGCGCAGCCAAACAGATGTCACGAGGACGAGAAACTTACGAGGTCGATCTTGACCGTCCAGTTAGATCCGACGATCCAGGTTGATAGCAAGAGAGAGTTGCGTCCGACCCGATAACTCATCGGATCGGGTTTAATTATTTTATTTGTTCGGTTCCGTGGCTACCCGATAAGGCCATTACCAAATCAAAACAATTAGATGGGTTTCAAATGGATGAAACCACCACTTCCGCGGCACCACACCGTGATGCGTCGAGAGGTTGATGCGCTCCTCTCCTACGAGTATCTCATCGAACACCTTCGTCCGCATCCATACGTGCATCCCCACATCATGGTGGAGTGCTCTCCCCTCTCCCCTTACCGACTCCCAAGCACCGGCGCTACCGGCGAAGGACCTCCCTTCGGCTGCACGCGGCTCGCAACTTCTCTCCATTGTGGCCTTCATCCAGTCCGTCTCCGCCGTCGGCCACCTGTCCGAGGCTTTCGCGGCCTTCTCCGACCTCCGCCTCCGTTCCCCGGACGTGGCCCTCCTTCTGCGCCCTCTGTCGGCCCTCCTCTCGTGCTGCACCTCCCAGAGCGCCATTCCGGAGGGCCGGCAGCTCCACGCGCTCGTCCTCGCCCTCGGCTTCCAGGACCACGCCTTCCTGCTTACCAAGCTCACCTCCTTATACGCCGCAGGTGGTCTCCTCTACGACGCCACCTCTTTAGCCGAAAGTTCGAGCAAGAACCGTTCTTTCGCTTGGAACTTCCTCGTATCTGCGCATGCCCGCTGCCGGCGCTGGAAAGGTGCGATCTTTACCTACAGGCAAATGGTTGAGAGGGGCGTCAGGGTGGGCAAGCATGCCTACTCGTCTGTTCTCCGCGCTTGCGGCGAGACGGGTGACCTGGGCTTAGGAAGGGAGATTCATGTCTGCATGGATGCCGCTGGGATAGAATTGGATTTGTGCGCTTGGAATTCTTTAGTGGCAATGTATGTGAAGTGCGGTGCAGTGGGCGCCGCGAGGAGGCTGTTTGATGAAATGCCTGAGAGAGATGTTATTACTTGGAACTCGATGATCTCGGCATATGCTTCGGTAGGAAGGTGGGAGGAGGCGTTTGAGTTGTTACAGTTGATGCCTGAGGGCCCAGGAGTGAACACCGTAACTTGGAATGCTATTGTTTCAGGGAATTTGCAGTTGGGTAACCATTGGGAAGTGCTGAGGTTGATCTCTCGGATGGGAATCAGTGGTCCAGCTCTGGATCATGTGACATTGGTCATTGGTCTAAAGGCATGTTCCAAAGTTGAGTCTGCGAGGATTGGAAAGGAGATTCATGGAGTGGCAATCCGAATTCACTGTGACAGGATTGAAAATATTGTGAATGCTTTGATCACAATGTACTCCAGGTGCAAGCAGTCAAGCTCTGCGTACATTTTGTTTACAACTAACGCCATACAGAGTCTGATTGCTTGGAATGCCATGATTTCAGGGGCTTTACATGCAGAAAAAGCAGAGGAAGCCTATTTTCTTTTCCATGAGATGATTGGCTCTGGCAGGCAACCGAACTATGTTACAGTTATAACCATGCTTTCCTTGTGCACTCGTGTTATGAACCTCAAGCATGGACGAGAACTACATTGTTATATAACCAAGCAGGGATTTGAAGACCATCTGGTCCTAGGCAACTCTCTCATCGGTATCTACTCCAAATCAGGAAGAATGGGCACTGCCCAAAGGCTTTTCAACATTACTAGAGATCGTGATGTGGTCTCTTACACTTTGTTGATTGCAGGTTACGGAATGCAAGGGGAAGGAATCACTTCGTTGAAGCTATTCCAGCAGATGATTAGCAGTGAGATCGAACCAGACCATGTGACAATGGTAGCCATACTCTCAGCCTGTAGCCACTCGAGACTTGTGACTGAAGGACAGTTGTTGTTCGACCACATGATCAGTGTATATGGCATTGCACCTCGATTGGAACATTTCTCTTGCATGGTTGATTTATACTGTCGGGCTGGTCTCCTCAAGAAGGCAGAAGAGTTAATCAATCAAATGCCTTTTGAGCCAAGCATTGCAATGTTAGCTACCCTTGTTGGTGCTTCTCAGGTTTGTGGGAACAAAGAGATTGGCCGACGAGCTGCTAAGAAGCTTTTGGAGATGAAGTGGGACAATCCCAGCCACTACAGTTAGTAGTAGTCATGTTTGCTTCAGCTGCATGTTGGCAGGAGCTAGGCAGCAAACATTATGGAAATCAGCAAGGCTCCCAATTATTGTTTATGGTCATGGCAGTGAAACTATTGAATCACACTCCACATCATACCTCTATATTACTCTTTGGTTAGTTGATCACACATGATATCCTGGATATACACATGGAGTAGGGAATTAGATTGTTATGAGATCTGGGTGAAAGTAGATGTTGAGATAAACCAAAGAACATATTTGTGCCTCCTTTATTGTTTTCATTTGGGAAATCCATGGTTCATAATTGCAGTGATTCATGTGCATGTGGATGGAACTGAAATACCAGAGAACACGCTGAATCTGATGAGAAATAAAGCCAGCAACCATGTTGGATGGACAAGGATTAATAAGTTGAGGTACTACAGGTTGAGTGCACTTGCCAGCTTCAATGGCTATCAAAGGCCCTACTATGTTTTATTGTCTTGTGGTTTAAATTGGTAACAAGATTTTCTTCTATAACTTTCTCATTGTGCATCAATATGGGCTAGTTTGTAGTTTGGACAAAACCATCTCCTAAGGTTCTGCCCTAGATGAATCTCAAGTCTTTCTCATAGTCAATGTACTTTTGTTTTTCTCTTGACATTGCTGTTGTTATGTTGAGTAGATAATTGCTTTGGTATACAAAAGAGATGATGCAGCCAAACATGGAGGGCAGTGTTGGTTGCAAGTGTTTGGATAAACAGAAGCAATACTAACAGGATTTTACTGTGACATTGCATGAAACTATGATCTGCCTTCTCAAGTCTTATCATATGGAATCCAGGCCAAGAGAAAGTGCAACATTTGATTTCTTGATTTCTCTTTTTTTTTTTGCAACCATGAAATTGTATGGTCATTTCTGTGCCAACTAGTGTCAGCAAGTATTTTTTTTTGGCACAATTGTTTCAGGCAAAAAACATTACATATATATTATTTAATGAACTCTTTTTTATTGGATCCTGTTGTTCTCTATTATCTATTATATTGGCGCAAGACACAATGTATAAAAGCATATATTTCTTTTCCCATTCCGTTTTATTATTAATTATAACATGAGTTTTGTCCTACTTCACTAAATCTTAATTGGGACTTTTTAGATCGAATATAACTCAGTGGAAATCTTATCGCTTGAACTTATGGAGAATATATATATATATATATATATATATATATATATATATATATAATGGCTAATATTTTGGTAACCATTCTATCCTACAAATTAGATGTCATTATGGCATTTATCGTGAAAGATGGAGGCTAAGTCCCCTCTCATAGGACAATGATATAGAGATAATTAAAGTTTGTTGACCCCATGGATGATCATCCACTAGTGACTATTTGAGAACGCTTAAGTGACCTCCATAGATGATGCCCAACCCACCCCCCGCTCCCCTCATTCGGCCTCCATATATGAAACGCTAAGGAAAGAGTGTTACAGCCATTACAGCTCGATTGCCCCCGAAGACGAAATGCCAGAGGTGAGGTGCTACGGTCGTTACAATCGATTGCCCTCAAAGACAAAATGCTAAAGGAGAGGCGTTGTAGCCATTTTAGATGATTTTATCTTCGAGTACGTATAAAAGTCCAAGGGTCAAATCTCTCTATATCTAACCCTCTCACGTTCCTAAACTATTCCAAGGCTAACTTTAGCGTTGGATGAGTCGAGTTTGGAAACTCTCATTGACACTAGCCTTTGTGCAGGAACCCATCGAGGAACCAACCTCCACCTTGGTCTAGCCTCGGGGCCGTCTCAAACACTCAAATTCCACCTAACGACCACCTCGGTGCCCCATCAATCACCTCGAAGGACCACTACGCAGGTTTCATGAATGTCATTTGCCTTTAGGACTAGACCAAATCGGGATGACTCACGGTCGACGGTATCATTCTACAACATTTTTGCACTAGAAGGGCTTTACTGTCATAAGAGCATCCGATCGTGAACCCCTTCAACAAGCACTCCAGTGAGGAGGCTCTACCCTCAACCCATAGTACTTTTATGCAAGGAGGGAAGCCACCCTCATTTCCTCAAGTAGATGTGTCCATCTCAATTCAAACACCGGTACTTTACAGGTGCCTATTCAATGACCCAGGATTCGTATCTCCGAGAATGAGTACGGGGCACCTAGTCATCCCCATCGAGGCTTTCCTGAATGTCACGCAATATGTGTAGGCTCTCTCGAGAATGATGCAAGTCAATGCCCCACTACTGCCCCAACTAGCTGAACAAACTACGCCATCGTCGCAAAAGCAGGCAATGCCTCAACCACCACTGGCACCTGCACTCACTACGGTCCCTCCAACTAACCTAGCATCGATAGCCCAAGACAGTCACTGACCAACTGAAATGCCAACCAAAGCCCCTCGCTCTCCGATAGCATAATTCAGTGTGCTTTCGCACTAGGGTCCAGCCTTACCTGAGTTAAAGACTCCACCGGTATATTCAATAGATGACTTCTTGAGGGCCCAACTACGACAGATGGACCAGCACCTAAACGAGATGTGTCGGGAGTTCCAGTAGTCAAAAAAGGAGGGTATGGATGATTTCACCTTGGGTTGTTCCCCATTTGTCCAGAGCATCTAGGAAGAGTCAATCTCAATGAACTTTTGTTTCCCAATGCTGTCGGCATCAACTCTGACCCAGTGGAGCACATCACACCTTTTCGAGCTCAGACATTGTTATATAGCACCTCAGACACTTTGATGTGTCGAGCATTCCCAACAACATCAAGGAGCTTGACGCGAGAATGGTACAATCAGCTAAAGCCACTCTCGATTTCCTCCTTCGTTTAACTCGTGAAGGAGTTCGAATTCTACTTCCTCGATAATGTATGTCCGAGGCCATCCACAATGATGTTGCTGATCTCAGATATAGAGAGTATGAAACTCTCTCCGACTTTGTCACGTGGTTCATTAGTGAAATTCGACGCATGCAAGATGCCCACCCCTCTCTAGTGATACAGACTTTTATGATGGGCATGAGGCCCACTTGCTTTTTTGGGTTGTTGGTGGAGAGATCATTGGTGACAATCCCCGAAATGCTTCGATAGTCAATCAATACATAGTCGTAAAGGTAATATTCTCGAGTAAGCATGAGAAAACTCACAAAAGGTAGCACCAAGAACCTTCTCGAGTGATGAGTCCAAGGAAACTTGGCCAACCCGAAATGCCCCACTTGAGATTTGGGTTGACTCCCCTTAATATGATGAGGACCAAAATCTTCTTACAAATAAGGGAGAAAAGATTTTTGAAAGACCCACTACTGATGAGGACCCCCTTAGAAAGGAGGGGTAAATCGAAGTACTGTAGTTCCATTGGGATTATGGTCATGACACTAAGGAGTGTCATGATTTGAAGGACCATATCGAGGGGCTCAATTGTCGAGGATATCTCAAGAGATTTATTTGTAAGTCCCGAGAACCTTTGTTTTACCCATAAGGCCCAGTGGAAAAATAAATTGATGTTATCATCAGTGAACTCACCTTGAGGGAGAACAACTCTTCAGGATGCAAAGCTTATGCCTGAGCTACTATAAAAAATGCCTGAGACCAGAAAAAGGTATAAAAATCACTTTAAAAAGAGAACATAGAGAATACCTCAATCCAAACCATGATGATGCATTAGTGGTCTCCGTCGGGATGATCAATGCCCAAGTACAAAGGACCATGATCGACATAGGTAGTCTTGCCGACATACTTTATTTCAATGCTTTCCAAAAGCTTAGTTTATCGACTAATGACCTCTCTCGATGACATCTTTGTTGATGGGATCAAGGGCGATTCATTTCCCCACCCAAGAATGTGAGCTTGCATGTCACATTCAATGAAGAACCCTACTCCAAGATGTTGATGACCAAGTTCATCATAGTAGATACTCCCTCGGCCTACAACGTAATTATTAGTTGATCGACTCTCAATCGACTAAAGGTCATGGTATCCACGTACCATATGGTAATGAAGTTCCCGACTAGGACTGGCCTCAGAGAATTAAAGAATAACCTAAGAGAGTCACGATAATATTACTTGACGACGGTCTAAATGCTGAATAAAGCCAAGTTCAAGCCATCACCGTTGGATCCCCAAGATTTTGGCAAGCCTTTCTTACCCCCAGAGCCAATGGAATAGTTGATCAAGCCACTGCTAGATACGATAATCTGATTGGATCGTTAAAGTCGGAACAACCCTCCTTGAGCAGAAACACATACAACTTATCAACTTTCTCGAAAAAAAATATGTAGAAGTATTAGCTTGATAACAAAGGGACATGCTGGGCATTGATCCAAATGTAGTCCAACACCACTTAAATATCTTGGAAATAGTGACTTTACAGGTTTGCTCCAATGCGCAAACAAGTGATCAGTGACTAAATTGATAAGTTATCGGGAGCCGAATTTATTATCGAAGTCCAATACCCTTAGTGGCTCTCTAATGTTGTATTAGTCAAGAAATCTAAAAAAAACTAGAAGATGTGCATTGATTGTATTGACCTCAATAAGGCCTATTCCTTCCCTTGGATCGATTAGTTGGTAAATGCCACCTCATGTCACGAACTTCTCACTTTTATATATGCATTCTCAGGCTATAACTAGATCAGGATGTCGTCACAAGATCGAGAACACACCTCCTTCATCATTGACCAAGGTGTATATTACTATAAGGTCATGCTCTTCAGAATAAAGCATGCGGGGGTGATATAAATCGTCCAAGTGCACATTCAAGATCGGTTCAAGAAAGTTCCTTAGGTTCATCATTCACTAAAGGGGAATAAATGTAACCCCGAGAAGGTTTATGTCAAAATAGAAAGAGAAGAGGGTATGGGTTAGGATGATGTCAGCGCCTTGGCACTCCTAGATGAATGCTATGAAGTAGCGTCACACGTTGGGCGCTATATGAAAAGGTGAAATACTCCACCATTGGAGATAACACAATGATCAGATAGAGGGGAAGATGAAGTTCTATCTTGAGGGCATCACAAGACTGGCAGAAGCCCCTGGAACAAGATCGAAGGGGCACTGGCCAAGTCAAGGGACATGCAAATCAAAGGTGGTTGGGATGAAATATCGAGATCACAGGTGATCCAACAGGGATGTACTCCCTCGAGTTTTCAGGAGAGGTATCCTCTGAAGAGGATGACTCACTTGCTCCACCCTCAAACTGCCCAAAGACGAAGCATGAACTTCAACAAACCAATGGCTAGAAGATTCATAAGAATTAGTCTGAGAGAGGAGAGACATCCCGACTTGATTCAGAAAAATAAAACTAACACCAAGGAGGGGAGAGTGAAGACCAACCTGCCCTCTTTAGACGATGCAAACATTCCTTCATAGACCCAAGGGAGGTAAGAATTGGAGCTCATGAGACCTCAAAAATTTTAGAGGCTAGAGGCTAGAGGCTGAGGAATGGAATAAGCCCTGCTCCTTAGCGATGAGGCATTTAATGAAGGGTTGTCAATCTCTCTCATCCCATGATTGACACAAGTGTCCACTCTGGAACAAACCACAAAGAGTCCCGATGGTGGGAAAACTCGAAGCCAGCCATAATGGGAGATGCCTCGAAAACTACCATGGCATCATGAGCCTTGATGGTGATAAAATTTAAGATTGCCATAATAAGAGATGCCTTGAAAACTACCATGATATTATGAGCCTCAAAACCCACCGTAGAGCGAGTTATGAAGCTAGTCATGTCGGAGTGAGGCTCTAAGGCCTCCTACAGGAGAAGCCCGAGATCCACTACAGTAGAGAAGGGATTAAGGTCCACTATGGCGGAAGACTGAAATTCGCTACTGCAAAAGCCCAAAATCCGCTATGGTGGAGAAGGGATCAAGGCTCGCTATGGCGGAAACCTAAGATCTGCTACGATTGTGAAGGGATCAAGGTACACTAAGGTAGAAGCCTAAGATTTGCTACGACGAAGAAGAGATCAAGGCCTGCTACAATGAAAGCTCGAGATCCACTACAATAGAAGCCTGAGATCCACTACAGCGAAAAAGGAATCAAGGCCCGCAAAGGCGAAAGCCTGAGATCTACTATGGCAGAGAAGGGATCAAGGCCCGCAATGGTGGAGAAGGGATCAAAGCCCGGTATGGCGAAAGCCCGAGATCCGCTATGGCGAAAAAGGAAAGGCACGCTACGACATAAACCCCAAATCTACTACGATGAAGAAGCCAAGCTAAATATGCCCGGGGCATATGAGTTTGGAAATCTGTCTCATGCCAAATCCACTACGACAAAAAAGTTAGGCGAAATGTGCTCGAGTCGTGTGAGTTAAGAAATCTTACCTCCGCCAAATCCACTATGGTGGAGATGCCAAGCCTAGTGTGCCTGAGATATGTGAGTTATAAAATCTGACTCATGCCAAATCCACTATGACAAAGATGCAGAACGAAATGTGCTAGAGACGTGTGAGTCGAAAAATCCGACCAATGCCAAATCCATTATGGCCAAAATGTCGGGCCAAATGTGTCCAAGGCATGTGAGTCGAGAAATCCAACCTACGCCAAATCTGCTACAGGGAGATGTCGGGCCAAGTATGCCTGAGGTGTATGAGTCGAGAAATCAATCCCGTACCAAATTCACTATGAGGAGACGTGTTAAATGTGACTGAGACATATGAGTCGAGATCTCTGTGCATATAACCCTCTCATATTTCTAAACTAAGTATTAGAGGGTTCAAGTTTGAAAACTCCCCTTGACATCAGCCTTTTATGTAGGATCCTACAAGTAAACTAACCTCGACCTTAGTCAAACCTCAGGGCCATCTCAAATACTCAAATTTCATCTTACATCACCTCGAACACTTCAATGCCCCCATCAATCACCTTAAAGGACCACTATACAAATTTCAAGATCGTCTTTTGACTTCAAGAGCTAATCAAATCAGAATAACTCACAATCGTCGATATATATATATATATATATATATATATATATATAAAGGCCAACTAAAACGCCACTGGCCCTCGTTTGTGCTGCAATGCTTCAAGCCCAAACTCACGTCCCAAACCCATGGAAGAAGGCGCTCCTCCACCTCCCCCTCCTCGCCCAGTCACCGCCACCTGCACCATCAGAACCCGAAGCTTCAGAGGCATCTCCACCTATCCACCACCACCACTCCCTCATCTCCTCCATCAAGGTGCTCTCCGCGCAGGGCCACCTCTGCGAGGCCTTCAACGCCTTTTCCCTCCTCCGTCTCCGCTCCCGCTCCCCCGCTTCCTCTCTCCTTCTCCTCCACTCTCTCTCATCCCTCATCTCTTGCACCTCTTCCCAGAAGGCCATCGTTCAGGGCTTGCAGCTCCATGCCCTCACCCTCTCTCATGGCTTGCATGACCACCCTTCTCTACTCCCCAGACTAACCTCCCTCTACACCACGTTTGGCCTCCTCCCGGATGCCCACGCCCTCGTCTTTTCCTCGCACAGTTTGGAGGTTCTCCATTGGAACCTGTTGATATCTGCGTACATGAAGGATGACCGCCCTTCCGATGCGCTCCTCGCCTATAGGCAGCTGATTCAGAGAGGCATCCGGCCTGATAGATTCACCTACCCGTCCGTTCTTAAGGCTTGTGGCGACGTGCGCGACCTAGAGTTTGGGAAGGAAGTGCACAGGTCAATTAATGACAGTTGCATGGAGTGGAACATTTTTGTCCAGAACGCGTTGATCGCAATGTATGTGAAGTGTGGCGTCTTAGGTTCTGCGAGGAAGCTGTTTGACGAAATGCCGGAGCGAGATGTGGTGTCATGGAATACTATGGTGTCAGGTTATGCATCGCGGGGAATGTGGGAGAAAGCATTCCAATTGTTTGGGCAGATGAGAGCGGAGGGCTCAGAGGTGAATAGCGTTACGTGGAACACAATCGTCGGTGGTCATTTGCAAAGAGGCAATCCTAGAGAAGCATTGAGATTGATCTCTGAGGTGACCACGCATGGGTCTGAGGTTGACTTTGTGACGCTGGTCGTTGGTCTGAGTGCTTGTTCTCATGTTGGATCTTTAAAATTGGGGAAAGAGATTCATGGGTTTGCAACTCGTTGCTGCAGTGATGGGATTGAGAGTGTCCGCAATGCACTGATCACAATGTACTCGAGATGTAAAGACATGGAGCATGCTTGCCTTTTGTTTCAAATGGCCAAAATGAGGAGTTTGGTCACATGGAATACAATGATTGCCGGCTTTGGCCTGTCAGACCAAGCAGATGAAGCTTCTTTCATTTTCCGAGACATGGTGCACTCAGGAGTTCAACCAAACTATGTAACCGTTGTGACATACCTCGCCTTATGTGCCCGTGTTGCAAACCTTCAGCATGGGCGGGAGTTGCACTGCTACATCACTAAACATGATTTCAAGGGATACCTATTACTCTGGAACTCCCTTATTGACATGTACTCAAAGTCAGGAAGAATCTTAGTTGCTAAAAGGGTCTTCGACTTGCTGACCAACCGTGATCAGGTGTCATACACTTCAATGATAGCAGGTTACGGAATACAAGGTGAGGGAACTGCTGCCTTGAAACTTTTTAATGAGATGATTGACAGTGGGATCAAACCTGACCACATAAATATGGTGGCGGTCCTCTCAGCTTGTAGCCACTCTGGACTTGTGTCCCAGGGTCATAAACTCTTCAAAATGATGATTGACTCATATGGCATTGCACCACAGATGGAGCACTACTCTTGCATGGTTGATCTATTTGCTCGAGCCGGTTTGGTTAAAAAGGCAGAGGAACTTCTTTATAAAGCTCCACTACCGCCGACGGCTGCTATGTGGGCTGCTCTTGTTGGGGCATGCCAGGTATATGAGAACACTGAGATTGGGGAAAGAGCTGCAAAGAAGCTCCTAGAGATGGGGACGGAAAATCCTGGGCACTATGTGCTGATTGCTAACATGTATGCAGCTGCTGGATGTTGGGTTGAGCTTGCAAAGGTGAGGACAATGATGAGGGACTTGGGTGTCAGAAAATCACCCGGTTTGGCTTGGGCCGATTTAGGGAATGGATTTCATCCTTTCCTAGTGGGGGATAGGTCGAACCCCCTGGCACCTGAGATCTATGAGGTGTTGGATACATTAACTGGACAAATGAGTGATCCTGGGTCAATAGAAAATTTGGATTTGGGATTTGTTGAGGACATTGAAGGGTGAGAGAGAAACAGGGTTGAGGTGAAATATCGTCTCCTAGCTTCTTTAAGTGACCTGTCTATGTAGACTAGAGTCGAAAAATTCTTACAATTACTCTCTGCTCAGGATTTCAAAATCAATGGTCGACATGGGCAATAATACATCATGTGAGCATATGCACATATGGAACCTCAGGATTGCTCATTAGCATACTGACCGATAACAGACAGATTCACAAGCAGTGCAGTGAAAACTACAGGTTCAACTCAGTATGATCGAGTAAATTGCTGCAACTAATTATCTTTGATTAAAGAACATAAATATGTCTGTCAGCTGAGTGCTAGTTGATAATGGCTGCTCCGAGAGTCTCTGTAGTAGAAATGCAAACCAGCTGCTCCCTCATAATCTGGTTCTGGTTATGTAGAAATGGCTAATCAATAATGCTTACTTGTCTGGCTCAAGCTGACACAACCTACAGAAATAGTGGCACTCAACAATGGATAGCCTCATCTTGCAGGGGTTCATACTGAAGTGGTGGGAGTTCAAATATTCAGTGAATTGTGCTAGCATTTATCTCATGGTCTTGTGATTATTTCAAGTTTGTTATTATTTACGGCAATGGATAGCCTCGTCATGGTCTTATATGAATGTCATGGCGATATTGATTGATTAATGCTTATCCTGTCATTTTTACAGGACATGTTAATGAAATTGGCCACAGTTAGTGGAATGACAAGCAGAATAGGACTAAAAGCTTCTCAGTGTTTTGCTTTGAATTTAAAATGCCGAAATGAGCCTTTGGATGTGAATAACAAATGTGAAAGCTTGAAGAGAACCAAGGCACATGTTATTGGGCTACCAAAGTCAAGGTGCTGATTGTTAAGACAAGGGGTATCTGAATGTTCTATAAGATTTTTCTACCAAATTTTTTGTCTTGATGAGTTCTAAAGTTTTGGTACACTACATTTTCCATCGGTTTTTCATCTATGTTAATCATCATCGGAATTGTCAACTTTTTACCAATTAATTTATGTCTTGTTTGTTTTGGTTGTCCAGGTATATTGATCTTCCTGCTATGAACAATTCTACCTCCAATGATGGAACTGAGTCCCTAAACTGCTAGAGGTAACCAAAAATGCTTTCTTTGATGCTTTGTTTGTTGTCCGACTAGCATCAATTTTGTTTATTTATTTTCAAATTTACCATAGAATATTTCTACTCTGTAAAATACATATTATCATTTCAGTTTTCTTTCTTTTTTCAATTAAGCAGAATCGATTTATTTTTTTAGATCGAATCAAATTAAAATCAATGTCATAATATTTTTGGATTGACTCACACTTTTTTTTTTCCAGTGTAAAACTGTTTAAAACCAATTTTTCTGCCTTTTAAGTATGCTCTTTTATTGTAATCCAATATTTGCATTAAATATTAATAATTAAAATTGTACATAACCCATTTCCGGGACTATGACACGTCGGCTTGATCAGCGTTTGAGCCAACTACTCCGGTCGAATGACAGCGGGTGATGATGACTTGTGAGCACCACGTGACCGTCCCTCTTATCTATCCATGCGTCATCCTCGTGCTCTTCTTCCTGATGATCATGAGGTAGTAGGATTGGGATCATAGGAAGCACAAAGGGGGTGGATCTACCGTGGACCTGCATCGAAGATGTGACAGCCAACGTTGAGGGAGTGGCAAGCGGCATAGGTGGCCAAATGGACGTGGTGAGCCACAAGTTGACGTCGTGGATGGATGCGTCGTAGGCCTAACAAAGGAATGTCTCATCCAGCTTGCAGTAGATTGTCATCCCTTTGTCGCTCTGCATCTGTGTTGGCGTCGCTCAGCAACTACGTTGGCATCGACCCAATTATTGTGGCCCCCGGTGGTGTCGTCGTCCATTACCATTGAAAACATATGTTAGACATTGAAATTATTTTTTTGCTCGTTGTTGGTAAAACTGACTACGTTAGGAGAATTGGAGTTAGATAATTTAATTTCATGACTATACATTTTTTAAATCTAAGAATCATGATATTAAAGATGCATAACTACAGAGATAATATATAATTAGCCCTATTTAAGTCATAGACATAGGGAAGTACGATGATGATTAGAAGAGAGTAAGAGAGATTGCCCCCTAATATAAATGAGATTATCTTATAAATGGTTTTGGTAACAATGCATAATTTAGTGGGGATTTAGTGGAGTTATCGGGTACTACTTAAATATGAGGAGTTGCTTGAAATTTTTTTTACCATGCTGCTGTGTTATGGTTTTGGTGACCATCCGTAATTTAGTGAAGTTATTGGGCACTTGTTAAATATGAGGAGTTGCTTGAAAATTTAAACACGCCACTGTATTAGAGCCTGTAATTGAGTTACAGTACAGTAATGTGGTGTTGGATTTTGTCATGTCTGTCAAGGAAACATAAGAAATATAGAAATAGTTGAAGAGTGCATTTGCTTGTTTCACTGTTAGTTTTCATGTCTTTCAAGGAAAGATAAAAAAAATATAGAAATGGTTGAAGAGTGCATATGTAGTTAGTTTTTCATGAATCATGAAACACACTTATGAATCATGCATTGCAGTCTTTCACTTTGTATCCACCTAATAAGTTAGAGACATTTTTTATAATCTATCATATCTTTATAACAACATGTGATGATAACCAATATATATCCATAACAAGATCACGCTTTCTAAAGAAAACCCAAAGATCCTAGAAATTAGAATAAAATCATTAGAGTCAAACTTGATTTTGCAAAGGCATATATGATAGGATGGCTTAAGGCTTTTAAGATCTCTTCCATAGGTGGGTTATTGGATTCTGTATTATGTTAGTAGGACCCCTATGTTTTAAATAGGATGGATTCACACACTCTCTTTGTGTCACACAATACTTTCAACATACACTTGAAATTTCTTATTCCTAAGTACATGAATCTTATATTGGGCAAAAGCTAAATTATCTTCAAAAATTCCCTAAAAAGAAAAAAATCACATTTCAAGAAATTTAAAGATCACATCAACAAATCGAGATAATTAGAAATCACAACAAAGGAATGAATAAGATGAATTAATTTTTACTAATTATATCTCACCTATTCATATTCCATCCGGAAACGTCCAAAGGTTAAGTGAATGACTAGCTCAACATTCACTTGAACTGTCAATAATTTCCTATTTTGCAGTTGAGCTGCAACATTGATCAGCTATGAATTCTTGTTTATGCTTGAACATGAAACTGGAAAAATTAGTTAAAACACACAGCTTTGTTTATGCCATATAAATGAATATAAATTATTGATAAACTATACTTGTCAACGATCAATGGGAGAAAGAAAGAAATGAAAAAGTTGCAACTTGTTATTGGTGTAATACTATAACTTCTAAATGTAGAGGTGTGGATTTCAATACTATTGTTTTATCGGTAACCAAGAGTCCTTCATGTATGTTATATATCTTGATATCGTTCCAATCTTTCGAATCAATCTAAACAGTTTATTTGGATTTGATATAGATTTGGAAGAGAGAATTCGGACAAGAGACTTTGTTTGCGAAACTTTGATTAAATGTGTTGGGTCTTATAAATTATATACCGAGATAAGCTCATTGACTAACTAAACTCATAAAAGTACGGTGGATTAAACCAACACTAATATGGATGGGATAATTTATGATTAAGTTAAATGGAAATATACTGTTATATTTGTTTCCGATATACTTCCAAAGAAGAGTAAATCCAAATAATATATTTTATTTTTCAAATTATGGTGCAATGAATCATCTCTCACATATCTTACTTCAAATATGCTCAATCAATACCTCTAAATTTCCAACAAACAAGACTAAACCCAAAACCAGTGTGAAGCAAATCTCATGCAGATTATAAAGGTTCTATTTAATGGACTTTCTTGACACCATTACTCACCAAAAAAAAAAAAAAAGAGAGAGACTTTGATAACTCCAGGTCAGTGTTACTTTCGAATGTCCTAATATTATAATCATCATTATTTATTTATTTATTATTATCAGATCCATCACAAATGGCTTCCAAGCTTTCTGTACTCATCGTTGGTCTCCTGGTTTTATCTCTTGTCATGCTTGCGACATCCACCGGTAATATATTACGATCATTTGTCACCTACATATATTTTTTGTGTCATCCTATTATTCGAATTCAATGTAAACAATGATTCTCTAACTTCTTATTGCTACTTAAATATTATATTTACTTACAGAAACCTCAATTAAGGAGCCAAAAGGAACCTGCGTATATATCGGGGTATCATGCAAGTCGGATGGTGATTGTTTAGGGCCATGCGGACGCTTTGGTTCTTATTCCATATGCAAACCTGATGGATGTTGTTGCTTTACCTCATAATCTCAATTAGAGATTGAGTGCCTCTTTATCGACTTGCATAATAAGAATAATAAAAATGTCAGAGATATATATGATACACTTTGTTTGCTTGGGTTTATTGAAATAATGACAAAGAGAGAATGAATGATATATAACATGGACAAAAACATTATGTTTTTTCAATAAAATTGTTCTTTGGAGGGAGTGCATTTTTGCTTGACTATTTATTTGAAGGTGATTACTTTTATACTTTCATAAGTTTGTAAGAGTACGAACCTAAAAACATATTGGCACAATTATTATTGAAGAGTTAGACACTATCTCGAATGTTGTAGTCGAAATAATTTACTTTCTAAATCAAAAAAATATTTGTTCCATTCATTTTGTATTGGAATCTTAACCATATAAAATCCTTAATTATAACTATCACTATGAGTAAAATACTTAATGAAAGAAAAGAGATTCACATGGTTTACTGAGTATTATGTAGTTCAAATCCTTAATAATGAATCCTATATGTAGTTCAAATCCATTAGCAACTCAATCTTTTTGTAACATAAAGCCTAATGGATGAATAGAATAACAGAAAAGTATCATCCTTTTGTAAAATAAGGCCTAATGGACGAATAGGATAACAAAAAAGACCACTTGTTTCACAAACCTACTCTTTTGAACATTTTATAAAAATTTTATTTGGGTGACAAACTTCATATCTTAAGCTAGTAGAAAATAATTTATTGGATAATAAATTTCAACATCTCCTCTAAAATGAAAATATGACATTTGAAAATATCATCCCTTCAATCTAGTAAAATCTTATGAATCTCCATTATGTGATAAGATGAATAAAAACTAGGTTAAGATTCACTAATCAAGTCTCTCCCTTTCATATTCCATCCAAATAATAATAAAAAATTGAAAGTAAAATTGGGTGGCTAGCTCAAGTTACTCAACTACATATTTGACCTACAACATTAATCATTTATAAATTTTTCTTTCATCTTGAACATTTACACTAAGAAGATAACCAAAACACATAATTCAAACTCTAAGAAGCTAGTCGAAATAAATAGTTCTGTGTATGTTAACAAAATGAATATAGATTTGAATTCGAGTGAGAGGAATTTTAATTTTTTATTTGTTTTCAACATGTTTATTGCTATAAGACACAATGTATAAACACATATAGATATTTTTCCACTCCATTTCATTTAGGAATTAAAACATGAGTTTTGTCCTACTTCACTAAAACTTAATTGGGTTTCTTTAGTTTGAGTATAACTCAATGTACCGCATGAACTTGTTCAAACTCGCGGAGTATACATATATATATATATATATATATATATATATATATATATATATATATATATATATATATATATGGAAGTAAGCGCTCCTCCACTTCCCTCTTCTCGCACAGTCACCAGCACTTGCACCATGAGAACCCGAAGCTTTAGAGGCATCTCCGCCTATCCGCCATCACCACCTCCCTCATCTCCTCCATCAAGGCGCTCTCCGCCCAGGCCCACCTCTCCGAGACCTTCACCGCCTTCTCCCTCCTCCGTCTCCGGTCCCTCGCTTCCTCTCTCCTTCTCCTCCACTCTCTCTCATCCCTCATCTCTTGCACCTCTTCCCAGAAGGCCATCGTTCAGGGCTTGCAGCTCCATGCCCTCACCCTCTCTCATGGCTTGCATGACCACCCTTCTCTACTCCCCAGGCTAACCTCCCTCTACACCACGTTTGGCCTCCTCCCGGATGCCCACGCCCTCGTCTTTTCTTCGTACAGTTTGGAGGTTCGCCATAGGAACCTGGTGATCTCTGCGTACATGAAGGATGACCGCCGTATAGGCAGCTGGTTCGGAGAGGCTTCCGGCCTGATAGATTCACCTACCCGTCCGTTCTTACGGATTGTGGCGACGTGCTCGACCTAGAGTTTGGGAAGGAAGTGCACATGTCAATTAATGACACCTGCATGGAGTGGAACATTTTTGTCGATAACCCGTTGATCTCAATTCATGCTAAGTGTTATTACGGGCTTAGCTGAGTTTGCCTAAGTCGTGTAGCACTCATACGTATACGCCCGTAAAGATAAGTCTTCCCCGATATCTCCTAAGGTCCCTTAGGACTTACAAAAGAGAAAACAAGTCAGAATAAATAATTTTAATGGGATCCACAAGCAACTGCTCAAGCAAATACTTTATAAAGCCAATACAAATTATACCTATGGATATTACAAACTCAGAAAGATTGTACACAAGGAATAATGATCTATTACAGACCGAAGTTCCCCACAAGTGCCTATATGGCACATACTCGCATTTACAAGCCAAAATTGACCATATAAGATAACTAAACTAGGGTTGCCAAGTCTACTACGAGCTCGCTACTTGCTTTATAAAGAATATACAAAAACTAAAGGACATGAACAAACATGAGCATTTCATCGAACACCTTATTTATATTTTGTCTGTGACATTCTCCCCTACTTATTCCTCCGACGTCCACATCGAAGCCACTATAGACGTTGCATCTCCTCGCCTTTTACTGAATCTTCAATCTTCTGCTCTGGCTGCAACACGCCTCTTGGCTCCCAGCTGTTCTTCATTGTTGTTGTTGCGTAGTCGAACTCTAATACGTCATACTAACTCTGATCTGCAATACTGCTTTAACTCGCCAATGACTAACTCTGTTGTGGGGTTGGTTGAGTTGTGCTGATCCTTGTTGATTCTCGTAGATCATTTTTTATAAAGGAAAAGACCTGCCTTGTTATGCGCTAGTATCTCAGTAGTCTTATGTTGCTTAAACTGGATGGATACTTCTCTAAGTTCCACCCAAGTCATTCCGCTCCTCGATTTGTATTGAGTTGATATTGGCCCTCGCATTCACCATTCCACGGGTCAGCCCTCCGTTGAGTTTGATTTTCACATTGATTCTAAGTGTGCCTTCATATTATGTTGCATTGGATTGCTCCCCCACTTGATCTCAAAATGCATTACCTCCTTCGAGATCATGCGACGACTCTTCGTCGCTCGCTCTGTCCATTGAGCTTTGTAGAGATATTGCTTTAAGGAACTCTTCCTCAATATGTGTGATCTATTGTACATGATTCTCCCTCTAGAGAGCTAGGACTTATCCATCTTGGATATCCGTCCTGTTACAGCAACTTTTCTCTTTGCATTATTTCCCCTGGAAGTTTCAGAGACCACCATCCCCTTTGGACTACTCTATCTTGCTAAACAACTTGTGCCTTGTTTTGCCCTCACAAATGCACTTGTTATATTGTGATTCTTTGCCAATATAGTCTCCACTGTACCCTTCAAGGTCTAGCAACGTGCTGCACTTGTTGCACACTTTAGCTGCCTACGGACGTATCCTTTCCATGCCGAAGAGAAAGTTCTGATGCTCCATGGCGCCGAGTTCCGACCGCGCCTTGGGATGGCCACAAACACTCTGTCGTTCGTGTACAAGCCCTTGCATGAGTACCGAACCCTTCGAGTTAGCAATTTCCCTCACCTCTGTGAGCTTTGCACAACTCTTTTGGTCGTTAGCAACACCTCCCACTTTGCACGGTCTCGTCTTTTATCAAGCACCTCGCTTGCCTTGAGCACCGTCAAGTTTGGTTGCCAACGTCGAGCCGTAGCTCGAACTCAGTCATCCTAATCTTTGTGCACTACGCATTCTTCTTCGCTTGTTTGTCCTCGTGGTGCCTCTTGCGCGAATGATTGGTCATTCCACTGAATGCCAAACTTGGATGCCCGCTCCTTTGAGCGACTCATTTCCCTACATCTCGATATCCATTTCTCTCAAACAGTTGCATATGTTGGCTGTCATCCACATAGCCCAGCTAGGTCCCTTACGTTTGTATGGCGAGTGTTTCTGTGCTTTGATACCACAATGTCACGGGCTTAGCTGATTTTGCCTAAGCTATGCAGCACTCATGCGTGTCCGTCCGCAAAGGTCAACCTTCCTTAAGATCTCCTAGGGTCCCTTAGGACATACAAAAGAGATAACGAACGAGAAAAAGTAATTCCAACGGAATCCACAAGCAAGTACTCAAGCAAACACTTTATAAAACCAATACAAATTATACTCATAGATATTACAAACTCAGAAAGGTTGCACACAAAGAATAATGGTCCATTACAGATCGAAGTCCCCCACAAGTGCCTACATGACACATACTCTCATTTACAAGTTAAAAACTAAAGGATGTACAAAGAATATCAAGTCTACTACGAGCCCGTTACTTACTGTACAAAGAATGTACGAAAACCAAAGAACACAGATAAATATGAGTATTTTATCGAACACCTTGTTTACATTTTATCCGTGATAGTGTAGCGCTTTAGGTTTTGCGAGGAAGTTGTTTGACGAAATGTCATATCAAGATTTGGTGACATGGAACACTCTATGGTATCATGTTTTAGATTGACTTACTTATTTTTTTCCTGAAAAAAATACACTTACAAAGTAAGTCAATCTAAAAACACTTAAAGTCAAGAAAAGTCTTACTTATTTTAGATTGGATTACACTTTTTTTTTTGGGTGTAAGACTATTTAAAACCAATGTAACTACACTTTAGGATCTATAATCTCTAAACGTGTAACGTAATATAACATATTGAGTCTCTAGAGATATTGTATATTTATAAGCAAGATCATTTTTGGCAGGTATGTCAAATTAATAACATCAGCTGAGCTTTATGTTTAATAAAATATTTTATTTTTCAAATTATGATTCAATGAATCATCTCTCACATATCATCCCTCAAATATGCTGAATCAATACTTGTAAATTTTCATCAAATAAGATAAAGTGTAGAGCAAATCTCATGTGATCTTAAAAGGTTCTATTTAATTGGCCTTTCTTTCACACTATTACTCACCCACACAAAAAAAAAAAAAAAGACTTTGATAACTCTAGGTTAGTGCTACTTCCGGAAGTCCCTCGTGATATTATTATAATCGTCAATCTTCTATCTTTAATTACTTTTAATTTCCTATCCTCTTTTTTTTTTTCTCATCAGGTCCATCTCTAATGGCTTCTAAGCTTTCTGTTGTCATCGTTGGTTTCCTCGTTCTATCTCTTGTCATGCTCGTGACATCGATCGGTACATATCACAATCATTTATCATATATATATGTATATATTTGTCATGTCATAGTTTAAATTGATTGTGAACAATATTGATGGTTCTCTAACTTGTTATTGCTACTTAAATATTATGTTTTACTTACAGAAAACCCAATTAAAGAGTCAGAAGAAAATTGCGTACATATTGGGGTACCATGCGACACGGATAATGATTGTTTCGGGCCATGCAGATATCATGATCATTCGACATGCAAACCAGATGGATGTTGTTGCATTCACTATTAAAGATTTTGAGAATAATAAAAATTGTGATAGATATGTTTCCTTTGACTTGCTGAAATAATGATCGAGAGAGAAAAATATGTAGTAACATGGACAAAATAATATAATTTTCCTTTTGACTTTCAAATGTTGTACGAGCATAATAAACCTAAAAACATATTGTCACCATTAATATTGATGAATTAGACTATCTCGAATGTTGTAGTCAAAGTAGTTTACTTTCTAAAAGAAAAAAATAATAATTTATTCCAAGCATCTAGGATTGTTTTATTAGAATCTTAATCGTAAAATACTTAATGGAAAAAAAAATATTCACATGGTTTACCAACTTAAGAGCTACTTATAATGACATAAAAGAAGACCAAATCAATTATTGTAATTGGAAAGCCAAAGGATTGATGAATAGACGCCGACAATAATTTGAGTATGACATAATAATGAATTTTATATTTGTCGATGACTTAAATCCGATTGACAAAGGACAGCAACGCATCTTTTTGTAACGTAAAAGCTAATGGATGAACAAAAAGAGCATCATCACAATCAATTATCCACAAATCTACTCTTTTACTCATAAATATTTTAGTTGGGTGACAAATCTAAAATCTTAAGCAACTAAAACACATTTCACCGGATACTAAATTCCAACATCCCCTCTAACATTGAAATATGACATTTGAAAATACAAACCCACATATAAATATCATATAAAAAATAAGTATCATATATAAATCTATGATTGTATTAAGGAGCAATAATGTTTATGCTATTGATCTTTGATTATTTTCACGACAAAATTTATTTTTCGATGATGCATAGCTAATAAATACATACAATTACAAAATTTAATCTCATAATTTAGAAATAAAAAAAGTTTTGTCATTTTTTATCTATATTATTTGTAATGAATTTTTTGAAGATAAAAAAATAATTTTGAGATTAAATTATGAACTTGATTAGATTTTTTTTTTTTTTTTTTGAAAAGAATCATGTTCTTTTACTTGACTTGTTGATATTTCTAACTTAAGATGTATATCCTATAAATTATGATCTTTTACTAATGAAAGAATCATTTCTTTCATTGTTTTGTTTGATGTCTTTGGCTCTTTCGACACATATGCCTATTTACGAATACAGATTCAGTGATGAGACTTTCTCCAGCTTGGCTGCTTTAATGGGTCCTGCATTACATCAGCTGAGCTTTATTCTTTAATGATACTTTCAGAAGATAATATCCATATAAATTATTTTATTTTTCAAATTATGATTCAATGAATCATCTCTCACATATCATCCTTCAAATATGCTGAATCAATACTTGTCAAATTTTCATCAAATAAGATAACCCAAAACTAGTGTGTAACAAATCTCAAGGGATCGTAAATGTTCTATTTAATTGCCCTTTCTTTGACATTATTACTCACAAGAAAAGAAAAAAAAGAAAAATACTTCGATAACTCTAGGTTGGGAAATCCATTGTAACATTATAATCGTCAACCTTTCTATCTTTACTTTTGACACTATTTCTAAGCTTTCTGTTGTCATCGTTGGTTTCCTGATTTTATCTTTATATATATATATATATATATATATATATATATATATATATAATCACCTCATACTTTAATTTATTGTGAACACTATTAATTAATGGTTCTCTAACTTCTTATTACTACTTAAATATTATGTTTGCTTATAGAGAATCTAATTAAAGAGTCGGTACGTAAATATCGGGGTACCATGCAACTCGGGTGATGATTGAATCGGGCCATGCAGGCATTATAGTAATCGGTCGACATGCAAACCAGATGGATGGATATTGTTGCATTATAAGATAGCGTCTATTAAAGATTCTGAGTGCACTCATTATCGACATGCATCGTTTTCTCTAAAATGTATTGTTGTTTGTTGGAGTGCATTCTTCCTAAACTATTTGAAGGTAATGACTTTTTTTACTTTCAAATGTTGTACGAGCGTAAACCTAAAAAAATATATTGTCGCCATTATTACTATTGACGAATTAGACTATCTCTCGAATGTTGTAGTCAAAGTCCTTTAGTTTCTAAAAGAAAAAATAATTTGTTCCAACCATCTTGGATTGTCTTATTAGAATCTTAATCGTATAAAATCCTTGGTAAAATCTAGATATAAGAATCACTGAATAAAATATTTGATAAAAAAAAAAGATTCACATGGTTTACCAACTTAAGAGCTACGTATAATGAATGACATGAAGAAGAAGACCAAATCAATTAATCAATAGACATCAACAATAATCTGAGTACAACATAGCAATGAATTTTATATTTAGTTCAAACCCTCGTCGTCGATGACTAAATCCAATTGATAAAGGATAGCAACTCATCCTTTTGTAATATAAAAAACTAATGGATGAACAAAAAGAGCATCATTCACAACAAATCTATTTTTTTTTTTTACTGATAAAATATTTCAGTTGGGTGAAAAATCTAAAAGCTTAAGTTACTAGAAAACATTTCATTGGATACTAAATTAGAACATCCCCTCTAACATGCAAATATGACATTCGAAAATACAATCCTTTTAATCTATTAAGATCTTATAAATTTTTATTATGTGATAAGGTGAATAAGATGTAGGTTAAGATTCACTAATTAAGTCTAATCCTACCGTATTCCTTTCAAAAGAAATTCTGTAATTAGAATGGGTGGCTAGCTCGGAGGCTCTCGAGTTATACGACATCTCATTTGAGCTATAACATTGATCACTTATAATATTGTTGTTCTAATTCAACGTTAACTCTAAGAAACTAATCACTTTTTCCTACTTAACCTGGAAGAGGCATCTCGATTGTATTTTTTATGTTTAACATAGAAAGAGCATCTCGGGTGTATTTTTTATACTTAGTCCAAGAATGATATTTAGGTTGTATTTTTTATTTTCAACCAAAGTATGACATTTCAAGCATAATTTTGATATTTAATTCGAGAAAGACGTCTCTGACATATTTTTGATGCCCTTAAGAAGGACATTTTTAGGCGTTTTTTTTTTTATATTTTGCACAAGAACGATGTCTTGGGTGTATTTTTTTTTTTTATTATTAGCTTGGGAAGGATTCATTGGGTACAACTTTTTTATAGTGGGCTTGAATAGTTGGTTAGCCTCTTCTTTGGTTAGCACTTCAACGAGCAAAAAAGAAAATTACAAAGTGTTGAGTCTATGAAAGATCGAGTAGAAAAGTTGCATAGGAAGTGTGATAGAACTTTTAGAAGTCGTAGTAGAGGTTCAAGGCCGTAAGAGGCCCCTCCAACTATTTGGGGCTCAATTTGCATCTTGAGCCATCCCTTAAGCTTTTCAAGCCTTTTATCCCCACCTCTTTTCCTCTTGGATCTTCGAATCATCAATCTTAGTCTATTTTGTAAGATTAGAAAGATATCCTTTTTTCTTACTGTTTGAGTCTTGTTATCTCGACCGATATATGGTCAAGAGAGTCAAAATCCTATAATAGCATGAGAACGAGAGGGAGTGCTTCATCATTTTTTTTCTCCTTAAGTGAGATGATCATGATAAACCCAAAGATCGTCATAGATCTTTAGATCATGAAGAGCTCTATTCTGACCCCCCCGAGTATCAAGAGCGCTTACACCTAAAGTACTCCATTCTAGATAAGCACTAGATGTAAGTTCCTTCGGTTGAGTAACATCCATATGATATGTATACGCGTCTACTTGTATGTCGATGCCTTGGAGGGTGGACTTCAATTTTCCCTCCATCCTCTAATTGTCGCATGTCACTGGTGGAGGATATTGTCATCTCAAATGACATAAGATGCTATTTGATTATCTTAATCGGGGAATATTGCTATGTCGACATCATTGCATGCTGAACCTATTCCACTCCTTCTAAGCTTACACATGATTGATTACCAACACTCCACATTTCCTACTACATGAGGAGAAGAACCGAGTATCTCAGTTAGAAGAGGTGTCATCCTCCTCCCATGCCATCAAATACATAGACGAAGATTGGTTGATCGATGTTATTCTAAGACCAACTTATCGGCTAATAGGAATAATATCGTCTTTCGAATCAATCTACGATTCACTAAATGAGATCTCTTAGTTTATTTATATTTGATATAGATGTTAAAGAGTGAATTTGGAAAAGAAATTTTGTTTTCCAAACTTTGGTTAAATGTATCCCGTCTTATAAATTATATACCAAGATAAACTAGTTAATAAACTCAACAAGAGAACAGTTGAATAAACCATAAACTAGTTAATAAACTCAACAAGAGAACAGTTGAATAAACCAAAACTAATAACGATGGAATGACTTATGATTAAGTTAAATAGAAATATATTGCTGTATTTTTTTATATACTTCCAGAAGAGTAAATCCAAATTAAATATTTTGTTTTTCATATATTGGTTCAATGAATCATTTCTCACATATCATACTTCAAATATGCTCATTGACTACTTATAAGTTTCTATAAAATAAGACTAAACATAAGATTAGTGCGGAGCAAATCTCAAGAGATTGTAGAGGTTCTATTTAATGGACTTTTTTTACACCATTACTTGAAAAAAAAAATAAAGATTTTTATAACTCCAGGTTAGTGTTACTTCTGAAAGTCTACAATGACATTATAGTCATCAATCTTCTATCCTCAATTTTATTTCCATCACAAATGGCTTCCAAGCTCTCTATTCTCATAGTTGGTCTCTTAGTTATATTTGTGACATCCACCGATATATATATCAGGATCATTTGTCCTAATATATATTTTTTATCGCTTCATTATTTGATTTCAGTGTAAACACTATTGATTCTCTAACTCTTTATTACAATTTAAATATTATATATACTTGCAGAAAGTTCAGTTAAAGAGTTGCGTAGAAATGATGACATTGAAAGACCATCCTTTCCTGGAGTACGGTGAAAACTCATATAAGCTTTTATTGAATAAGGTAAGAGAATTCGATATGGAATAGATCGTAACATTTGTTGACACCAAAATTCTGTTAAGAATTAGAAGAGGAAAAATTTGTAATTTATCCTCTCAATTAATCATTTAATTGACTCGACTAATTATTTTTACCATCAACTAGTCATTTTAGCTTTTTTATTCAATATCATTTTTTTTTTGTTCATTGATTTTTTAAGAGAAGAAGTTTGACATGTTTGGATGAGAGAGAGTGTTGATTTCTTTAAGATGTAAGTGTTGACCTCGGTCTCTTAGATTTGATAGTTTTGGTTTTATCGAGTTGATTCGGTTTTGGTTCAATTTCAATTGGAATCAAACCATTGTCAAGTATATTAGCATGAAAAGATCGAAAAAACCCGTCTGTGTGCTGATTTTATGCAACAAATTTATGATATAAGAATATAGCATTATTATCTGGTCTTTGAATAGGAGATATATAACAAACACACTAATATTTCATATATAATATTTAACAGGATTTGATATAAATAACTAAATGGGTTACGGCTATTTGGATTTATTCCATAAATTTTGTCACTAGGAATTAATAATTGATGCAGGGAATCCAATTGTTTGTGACTAGGAATTAATAGTTGATGCAGGGAATCCAATTGAAACCTTGGGTTGAATTCAACTTACTCTTAGATGAGAGATATGCTTAATGGGTTTGATTCCAAGAACAAGATACATTTTTATACTAAACTAATTAGTTTATTGATTATGTTTAGATGAATCAAATTCCCACTACATATATTTCATGATTCAATCCATCAAATCTCTATGATTCCATGAACCTCATTAAAACTATTTTCCATCACATAAGCTAAACTTCCTTCCATTTCATGGAGTCTATAAGATGACGATGACCATATTTCTCAAAGAAAAACTTGAAGCATACATACCAACCAATATAATTTATTTTTATATTACTTTTTCTGATAATTCATATTGGATAAATCATTATCATCGTCGTCATCATCATCATCATCTTGCAACTTAAAATTTATTCAAATTTTGGCCCTCCTCTCTCTCTCTCTCACGGTGCTTTCCAAGTTAGAATTGACCTCATTGTCTTACCTTGTCTCATCAGCTCATCTTGTTTCCATATCCTTTACACCATCTAAAGTAAAAAAAAAAATTCAATACTGAAAAAAAAAAATCTTTACTGAAATTTTTAATAACAATAACAATTTTCATAATAATTTTATTATATTTCTATTATGGTATGGTAGAAACATAATTTTGATTTCATATCTTTTTTTCTCTTACATCCATATCTTTTCACAGAATAATTATGATGGTTCTTCCTCTCAACGAAAGCCATAAATACTAGAAATCAATTGTAAGTTTACCTACCTCTTCTACATTTATGCTTTGATTATAAAGTTCGTTAAATCCATTTAGGCTAATAAACATTTTTGAAATTTTGATCAGTGTGTTGTTACATGAACCTTTGCATAATTTTAAATGAGGTATGTCAAATAGTGAGCTTTATGCTTTAGTGATACTTTGGGAAGAGTATATCCATTATATGTTTCAAAATTATGATTCAATGAATCAACTCTCGCGTATCGTACCTCAAATATGCTGAATGAATACTTGTAAATTTTCATCAAATACGATAACCCAAGACTAGTGTCTAGCAAATCTCATGGGATCGTAAAGGTTCTATTTAATGGCCTCTCTTTAACACCATTACTCACCAACAAAAAAAAAAAAACTTTGATAACCCCTAGGTTAGTGCTACTTCGGAAAGTTCATAGTGATATTATAATCTTCTATTCATATTTTCTTTAACTTTTCATTTTCTTTTTCATCAGGTCCATCACTAATGGCTTCCAAGCTCTCTGTTCTCGTCGTTACTTTGCTAGTTTTATCTTTTGTCATGCTAGTGACATCGATTGGTATATATCACGATCATTTGCCACATATATATTGTTTTTTTTTTTTTTTTTTGTCACTTCATTCTTTAAATCTATTGCGAACACTGTTGATGATTCTCTAACTTCTTATTGGTACTTAAATATTATGTTTTATTTACAGACAATCCAATTAAAGAGTCGGAAGCAAGCTGCGTACCTAATGGGGTACCATGCAACTCCAACGATGATTGCATCGGGTCATGCAGACTTTATGGTACTTGCAAACCTGATGGATGTTGTTGCATTGTAAGATAGCGTCTATTAAAGATTTTGAGTGCACTCATTATCGACATGCATCGTAAAGAATAATAAAAATGTGACCACTTTTGTTTCCTTTGACTTGTTTAAAGTTTGATGGAGTGCATTCTTCTTCAACTGTTTGAAGGTAATGGCTGGACGAGCATAATAAACCTAAAAAACATATTGTCACCATTATTATTGACGAATTAGACGACTATCTCGAATGTTGTAGTCAAAGTAGTTTACTTTCTAAAGAAAAAAGTAATTTGTTCCAAGCATTTTGTATTGTTTTATTAGAATCGTCATTGATAAATCCAGATATAACAATCACTATGTGTACAATAATTGACCAAAAAAAAAAAAAAGTTCACATGGTTTACCCACTTAAGAGCTACAACAATAATTATGAATTTTATGTAGTTCATAACTAAATCCAAATGACAAAGGATACCAACTCATCAACCGTTTTTTCCAAGAATCTACTCTTCTACTTATAAAGATTTTAGTTGGATGACAAATCTAAAATCTTAAGTTACTAGAAAACATTTCATTGGATACTAAATTCCGACATCCGATCTAACACTCGCAAATATAACATTTAAAAATATAATCCCTTCAATCTATTAAAATATTATGAATTTTCATTATATGACAAGATGAGTAAGATCCAGACTAAGATTCACTAATTCAGTCTTACTCTACTATATTCCATCCAAAAGAAATTTTGAAATTAAAATAGGTGGCTAACTCAAGAGGCTCTTGAGTTATCCGATATCTCATTTGACTTATAATATTTATCACTTATAATTTTATTCTTCTACTTCAACATTAACCCCTAAGAAACTTGTCATTTTTTCTACTTAACCTAGGAAGGGCATCCCGATGTATTTTTTATGTTTAACATAGGAAGAGCATCTCGGGTGTATTTTTTATACTTAGTCCAAGAATGACATTTTGGTTATATATTTTTTATTTTCAATCAAAATATGATATTTCAAGTATAATTTTGATGCTCAAGACACATTTTTTATGCCCTTAAAAAGGGCCTCTTAGGTGTATTTTTAATATTTAGCACAAGGAGAATGTCTTGGGTGTATTTTTTATTCTTAGCTTGGGAAGGATTCGTTGGGCACGACTTTTGTGGTGAGCTCCAATGGTTGGTTAGCACTTCAACGAGCAAAATATTTTCAAAGTGTTGAATCTATGAGAGATCGAGTGAAAAAGTTAAGTAAGAAGCGTGATGGAACTTTTGAAAGTCGAAGTGGAGGTTTAAGGCTATAAGAGGCCTCTCCCAATATTTTGGGGCTCAATTTGCATCTTGAGTCATCCCTCGAGTTTCCTAAGACATTTATCTCGACCTTTTTTACCTCTTGGACCTTCGATTAGGTCAAAAATATATCATTTTCCTTACCGTTTGAGTCTTGCTATTTCAATCGATATATGGTCAAGATAGTCAAAGTCCAATGATAGACAGAGAACGAGAGGGAGTGCCTCATCATTTTTTCTCCTTAAGTCAGATGATCATGATAAACCCAAATATCATCACAGATCATCAGATCATGAAGAGCCTATTATAACACCTGAGTATCAAGATCGCTTACACCTAAAATACTCCATCCTAGATAAGCACTAAATGTAAGTTCCTTCGGTCGAGTAACATCCATATGACTCAATGTGCATATGCCTCAACTTGTATGTCGATGCCATGGAGGCTGGACTTCAGTTCTCCTTCCATCCACTAATTGTAGCATGTCACTGGTGGAGGATATCGTCATCTCATATGACATTCAACTCAAGATGATATTTGATTACTTTTATTGGTGAATGTCACTACGTCAACATTATTGCATGTTGAACCTATTCCACTCCTACATCTAAGCTTATAAGAGGGCAAATGGCTATTATCTTGTATCTTAGGGGGGATTCAAGGCGAAGGGGGTCCTACTTCCAACATGAGTAAAAAGGGATGGTACTTTTTTACCGAGACCTATTTGGACTAGGGCATAAGTATGTACTGGTTAATGCACATGATTACCAACACCCCACATTTCCTACTACCTAAGGAGAAGAATCAAGTATTTAAGTTAGGAGAGGCCTTATCCTCCTCTCTCACCATCAAATACATGGATGAAGATTGGTTGATCGAGGTTGTTCTAAGACCGACTCATCGGCTAATAGGAACAATATCATCTTTAGAATAAATCTATGATTCACTAAATGAGATCTATTAGTGTATTTATATTTGATATAGGTGTTAAAGAGTGAATTTGGAAAATAGGTTTTGTTTTCCAAACTTTGGTTAAATGTATCCGGTCTTATAAATTATATACCAAGATAAACTCGTTAATAAACTTAAAAAGAGGACGGTCGAATAAACCAAAACTAATATCGATAGAACAACTTATTATCAAGTTAAATAGAAATATATTGCTATATTTTTTTATAGAAGTGTAAATCCAAATTTAAAAAAATTATTTTTTTATTTTTCATAAGTACTATATGTAAGTTCATTTAGTCGAGTAACATTCATACGACTCGATGTGCATATGCATCGGCTTGTATGTCGATGCAATGGAGTGTGGACTTTAGTTCTCCCTCCATCCACTAATTGTGGCATGTCAATGGTGGAGTATAGCATCATCTCAGATGACATCTAACTCAAGATGATATTTGATTATCTTTATTAGGGAATGTTGCTTCGTCGACATCATTGCATGATGAACCTATTCCACTCCTGCTTCTAAGCTTACAAGAGAGCAAATAGCTGCTATCTTATCTTGTAGCTTAGGAGGGATTCAAGGTGAACGGGGTTTGAATCAATCTACGATTCACTAAATGAGATATATTAGTTTATTTATATAGATTTTAAAGAGTGAATTTGTAAAAGAGATTTTGGTTTTCAAACTTTGGTTAAATGTATCGTGTCTTATAAATTTTATACCAAGATAAACTCATTAATAAACTCAATAAGAAAACTATCGAATAAACCAAAACTAATATTGACGAAACAACTTATGATTAAATAGAAATATATTGCTATATTTTTTTATATACTTCTAGAAGAGTAAATCCAAATAAAATATTTTGTTTTTCTTATTTTGGTTAAATGAATCATCTCTCACATATCATACTTCAAATATTCTCAATGAATACTTATAATTTTTTATCAAATAAGACAAAACATAAGATAAGATTAGTGTGGAGCAAATCTCAAGAGATTTTAAAGGTTCTATTTAACGATCTTTTTTTGATACTAATACTCCTAAAAACATAAAGATTTTTATAACTCAAGGTTAGTGTTACTTTCGAAAGTCCATAATGACATTATAGTTGTCGATCTTCTAATCTTAATTTTCTTTTCATTAGGTCCATCACAAATGACTTCCAAGTTCTCTGTTCTCATCGTTGGTCTCGTGGTTTTATCTCTAGTCATACTTGTGACATCCACCGGTATATATAAGGATCATATGTCATCAATATATATTTTTTATCGCTTCATTATTTGAATTCAGCATAAACACTATTGATTCTCTAACTTTTTATATTTCTATTCAAATATTATGCATACTTACATAAAGTTCAGTTAAAGAGTTTAGACGTTAAGTCTAAACCAATCCTTTCCTGAAGTACTGTGAGAACTCATACATGACTTTATTGAATTAGGGGAGAACTCGATATGGAATAGATCCTAACTTTTGTTGACACCAAAATTATGTTAAGAATTAGAAGAGGAAAAATTTATAATTTATCCTCTTAATTCTAAGCCAAAACACTTATTAATCATTTAATTGACTTGACTAAGCATTTTAAGCATCAACTAGTCATTTTAGCTTTTTCATTCAATATCGTTTTTTGTTCATGAATTTTTTAAGAGAAGAAGTTTGACATGTTTGGATGAGATAGCGTCTTGGTTTCTTTAAGATGTGGATTTGACCTCAGTATTAGATTTGATAGTTTTAGATAACTGGATTGATATAAATCACTAAATAGGTTACGGCTAATTGGATTTATTCCATAAATTTTTGTCACTTGGAATTAATAATTGATGCAGGGATCCAATTGTTTGTGACATTGAAACCTTGGGTTGAATTCAACTTACTCTTAGTCGAGAGATATGCTTAATGAGTTTGATTCCAAGAAAGAGATATATTTCGACACTACACTAATTAGTTAATCGATTTATGAATCAAATTCCCACAATATATGGTTTTGATAGATACCTTAAGAAGAGCATATTTAGCCTCAATATACTTCATGATTCAATCCATCAATTCTCTATGATTCCATGAACCGAGTGGAGTAGCTCATTAAGACTCTTTTCCATCAGATAAGCTAACGCGAAGTAAACTTTCTTCGATTTCATGGAGTCTCTTAAGATGACAACCCTCACCATCATATTTCCCAAAGGAAAACTTGGGGCATACCAACCAATATATTTATTTTTATATTGCTTTTCTGATAATACATATTGGATAAATCATCATCATCATCTTGCAACCTCAAATTTATTCGGGACCGCAACTTGAGTCCTCTTGTGATCGATCACTGGTTCATTTAGAGATGGCATCCATGCACTCCATTAGGGTTTTTGACCTCCTCTCTCTCTCTCTCTCTCTCTCTCTCTCTCTCTCTCTCTCTCTCTCTCTCTCTCTCTCTCTCTCTCTCTCTCTCTCTCTCGTGGTGCTTTCCAAGTTAGAATCATCTTAAGACCTCACATCATATCCCATGTTGTTTGATAGAGAACTAATCAAAGCTGAAGAAACAAAAAAGAAAGAGGAAATATGAATCGAGAAGAAGTTGCAGCTGACTTGGAATGCTTTTGTTTGATTGGTAGGGTATTCGGTGGATCAGTATCACGGTAAATGTGACTTCGTCGGAGGATGCCACACCAAGGGCGACTGTCCTGAGCCGTGTGCGGCAGCAGGCCACTCTCCGGCCGCCGTGATTTGCGTTCCTGATCCCACCGGCGGAAGCAACGGCAACATGTGCTGTTGCATTATCGAGTGATGGACCTGCTACCGGAGGGGAGGTTGATGGATGGCGTACAGCCTCAAATGAACAGCTCTGTGTACTGCATGTTGTCATCATCTTAATAAAAACCAATGCATATTAATACAGATAATGAATGCATTTGGCACTGTTCTTGACGAAGTTTTCACCAGACTGATTGCAGTAACCCGTCGGACTACCATACATAGTATTGATGATCTAAACGTTACAATATAACACAAAGACCGAGGAAACGTGAACCCTATGTAAGGTATCCTACACCACTCAGCTATGAACGATTCTATCAAAACCATCAATCCCACCACTATAAGCATTTTCTTATTTTATGTATAAAATTTTTATCACAAAATTGATTTGACCGAGACAACATGGTCAACTTATATAAAATGGGCTGATAGAGGGAAATCCATGGATGTGGAGCACTCAACCGATCAGACTCCATCGTCTCGGTGAGACTTTTGCATTAAAATATCGGATAGGGTTCATAACACGATGCCTTTGATGTCTATCAAAGTTAACCTTCCGAAATAAATTTAAATATAGGTGGGGGTGAGAAAGATCCTTGGTAATTGTGTATTTTATAATTGGCTCCTCTTCGATAGCTAGCTAGTAATCAAGAGGAATAGTCCACGTAATATAAAAATTTATTAAATATTTTTATATTCATCGTATGCTGACATGGCAAGCCTATGGTTGAAGATTTTTATCTCCTAGTATTGTTTAGGATGACACGCATTGAGTTATGATTAGAGACAAATATATCTCATATCATTTGTTATCTTTCCAATTATATCTCGTAAAGATCTCGAATTACAATTATAGGAACTCTAAGTACGTTTGGGAACACATTTGAAATATAAATCGAGGATGGGTGTCATGTATATTTTAAATATAAAATAATATTTGATGCTTTATTTAAAATTTTATCATTAAGATTTCAATATTTACGAAATATTAATGTAAATACGATTTCTAATCTTATATACAGGTTTTTTTTTTTTTTTTTGGTTCATCATCGTCAAACTAATATTTTAAACATCATACACCACGTACAATCTAATTCAAATCCCATGACTGAAATAATTAGTGATAGAAACCCAAAAATGGTGTCTTTTCCCGATAAATCAACCAAGAAAGTTCAAGAAAATTTATTATTTTACTTAAAATTGTCGGGACTTTTGTGTGATTCAACCACATGCTTCGCGTTTGGCCGCGAACCTTCGACCGCCATCCCTTTCGAGCACGTGGCGCCTCCGCCGCCGCCTACCGAATCGGAAGACGCCGTCTCAAGCCGAACCCCCGTGTTCCAGAATAATATTGTATGACTAATATACCTCTATGATTTGTGTTATTTATTTCAGATTCTTGAGATTACCTTCGGATTTTTGGAAAACATCGGAGGGTAATATAGGTAAGTCATGATTACGGGTCTTTTATACAGACCCGATAGGCGTGTGGCCGACGAGGGACGCGAAGCAACTGGCAACAGAACGAAACCCTAGCGCTCGGATTCGGATCGAGAGAGCAGCTCTTTGGAGGGCGATCGATGGCGTCGTTCGCGGAAGCTCCTCCGGGCGATCGGAGTGCCGGAGAGAAGATCTTCAAGACCAAGTGCGCCCAGTGCCACACCGTCGAGAAGGGCGCCGGTCACAAGCAAGGTTGATCAAAATCTCTTTTTGGATGTGATTCCTGGTGATCCATATAATGCTTCTTTCATATGAATTGGTGCGAGATTCTTGACGATCTAGGTTGTCATTGTAAGTGAGATATAGTTCCTCTAGTATTTGAAGTCGCTTTCTTGGACAGGCGCTACCCTGCTTCGGTTAGATCTTTGGAATCCTGCAATTCTTTGGTTGTTTTCGTTGTCTGTGTTCCCCCTTTTATTATGCTGTACAGTTTTTGTGATCGATGTATTTTGTCCCGATTATTCGGTTTAGCTGAACAGCATTTTCGTTTTATTTACCCATGTCGAAGCGTCGATATCTGTCAGACAATTTTTTGCTTCGATGAGTAGAATTTGTGCACTTGAGGATAATTGGTTCTTTGTTACGCACAGGACCCAATTTGAATGGCCTTTTTGGAAGGCAATCTGGTACGGCTCCAGGATACTCCTACTCTACTGCAAACAAGAACATGGCTGTGATATGGCAGGAATCAACTTTGTACGATTACTTGCTTAACCCTAAGAAGGTACGATTGAACCTTTGACTTACCTACGGCTATGTAACATTTAAATCATTTACATACGTTTGGTTAGCATTCTTTCTGCCACGCATGTCCATTTTTTTTTTTTTTTTTGCTATTCAATTGCAATTTCTACAAATTATATGCTCAAGTATAAGGATCAGGTTTTTTTCTTTGCTTTTTTTTTTCACAATTTTGTGTGTGTTTGGGGTGGGCGAAGATATATCGTTGGCTAGTTCGACGAAATAAGTAGTTTGAATTTATAAGAAACATGAAAGAATTTCCTTTCTTATTCGAGGGGCAGAAGTACTTTTATTTTCTCATCATATTGTTTGATACTGTTAGGTCACCACATTGTTTGCTAAAGAATATAATGATACACTTATACTGTTGTAGATGGGGGCCGCTCAAAGTTTTGTAGCAAATCATTTTCAGGAAAGTAGCTATATTGAGGGGAATTTCTATATTATCAATTAACTATTGATCCTTCACATAAGGAAGAAGAAATAGTATGAGCAGGCCTCACCTGTCCTAGAAGATTAGGAGGGATTGTTGTTGTCTTGTCATTGTTGCAGCCTTCCCATTGAGAGTGGGAGAGACGACGCAGATGAGGGGAGATAAGAGAAAGAAGGGGGACCTGGTGACTCATGGGAAACCGAATCTAAGGGATTCCTAGAAAGGATCCTGTGAAATAAATATATTGAATTGCATCTTATTAGCTGCATATGGATCAGTGCCTTACGAGGAGATAGAAGCTGATAAGAGGAGAAAAAGAGAAGAGAATGGATATATATAACCTTTGTCCTGAACCCAGTCAGTAGAAACCCTAATCGATATATTTGTTGGCTGGTTTCTACAAATATTGTCGACAGAAGAGTTTGAAATTTGATCTCCTGTACTTAATTTTTTGTTTTTACCTTTATGGGAGGCTCTGCATCTACAATGTGGTGTTGTCGGTCAAGTGGATGTTTGTGGTGGTGCAATAATTCTTTAGTACATAGACCTGCTGGGTGAAGTTGAGAGTTCTAGTGGTAATGGCACACTGGCGCAACATTTGTTGAGTTATTGGGAATGCTGTTACATCTCAATGCATCGGAATTATTCAGTTACTTATCCACAGACTTCTTGAATTTACACAATGGAGCCTGTACTGGAGATAACGGGATTCTTGCAACTTTAGATGGAATCAATGTTTTTATTAGTGCAATTTTCTCATATTTTCTTTTCCTAATGGTATTTTCTTGTTTATGCAGTATATTCCTGGTACTAAGATGGTTTTTCCCGGTCTGAAGAAGCCAAAAGAGCGTGCAGATCTTATTGCTTGTCTCAAACAATCGACGTCTTCCTAAGGGTTTTGTTCTTTTATCAGACTGAAAAAGGTTTCTTGTTTTTGGCCAGTAGAACCACGACTTTGGCTTGCTTGTGTCCAGCAGTTGAGCCACATAAAATTCTTTACAACTTTCTTCGATCAATTGCCATTGTTATGGTTTTCTTGACCGAGTTATGTCCCATCGAGTTTAATATGGCATGAAATATGTTATGCCAAACTTATGTTTACTGTAATATTCTTGGGTATAGTCAGTATGGTGATGATTTGTGATGGTTCTGGTTCCTGTGTGTTTCACACATATTGTAGGTTACTAACTTGCTGCATATTTATCTCACTCAGCTACTTGATATATGATAGAAATTTTAGCAGGGTTGCAACTTCAACAGGATGTTTAAGCTCCGTAAGATTTTTCATTGGCTGGACTTATTCTTCTGTATTAACAACAGTAATAATGCATGCATGTAAGGATTTTGTTTTATAATGGTAGTAATTAGTTATTTTTAATTCTGACACTTTTAAAAATTATATAATCCTTGCAATTTATAAGGATTGAGATATTAAAAAGAGTTAATTATAGAGAATAATTTATAATTAACTCCTGCTGATCAGATGTATTGTAATCTTGTCATCATTGCTGTCAGTGTGCATAATTTTCAAAGAGGGTGTGATTAATATATATCTTGGACTTATGAAAACTATTCGATGTGTACTTGTTATAGCCATTCAATATGGACATGCTGCTCTGGATTTCTCATTGCCTGAGATTGAAAGGTGTGGGTGACAAAAAGCAGAGTTTGATTAGCCATAAATTGTGGATGTTGAAAGCAACCTAAAAACTCTAATAATCTACCCAATTTAAGATCTGCATGATTATATCATCCTTCAAAAATATTTACCGAGACCGAGCATTGGTTTGGTTTTGTGGGAATTTGAGAGAGAATTATTCTCCAGAGAAATTATGTATAAATATAACACAAAAAAGAAGAAGAAGAATCCCATCCCAAAGCATCGACGACCACGAAAACTGTTTGCCTCATATCCACAAACCGAGACAGGCGTCGACCCCTCCCCAAAATAATCCAAATAAAATGGCTTTTTATATAGCAGCGTTAGTCTCTGTTCACATATTCGTCTAATTCGAATCCTTCGAATTCAAATCGTGATCGTTCTCGACAAATACATTTTGCAACGATGGATCGCTCTCCTGTCTCCTCTTCCTCACGTTAATATAGAGACACGTCCAAATTGTTTTGAGCAACACGTTGAACATAATAGTTTTTCTATTTTTTTTCCTTGTCAATTTTAATTAAAAAAAAAAGATAGAGAGTGATAACCAGTATCTATGATATTTGATAATTGTTAGTAATATTTTATTGGGCATTTAACCAAAAAAGCCCCCATTATTATTATTTATCAGATGGCTCCATATTCGTTTTTACTTGTGGAGATCTTTTTTATAAATGATAAAAATTCATGAACTAAATCCATTTGAAATTGAAGATTTTTTTATAAGGTATTGTTATCGAGTGTAATCTCTCTGGGTGTAACTTAATTTAATTTTGAGTATAATTATATCAACTTCTACTAAATGCACTCCAACGTTCACTAAATAAGTAGAACATGATTCATATATAATTAATATTTTTTTTTAAAATATGATAATTAATCCTTAAAATTATGATAGATGATTAGTTTTTTTTTTTTTAAACCAATACTGTAAGTATAATCTGGTTTAATTTCAAGTATAATTTAGTCAATTTCTACTAGACTAACTCACGAAGAGTTGTTAGGAAAGACGGACACATCAAAGTGTCGGGCATGTCATAAATAAATATTTGAGTATGAAAAGTTGTTATGTACTATATCAGATCCGTGTTATTGTTGAACAAATCCAATAATTAGTTTTTATATGAGTAACGATATAAGGAATTGTTAATAATAATAATTATATGTAATAAATATAGTTACATGTGCATCATCTCTCGTGGTCGTGCCGGAGTGGTTATCGGGCATGACTAGAAATCATGTGGGCTCTGCCCGCGCAGGTTCGAATCCTGCCGACCACGTTTTTATTAATTATATTTTGTTACTTTTTCTTTTTTTGTCTTTTATACGATAACAATATATATTTGTAAATTATTTCTCTATCATCACTTGTGGTCGTGCCGGAGTGGTTATCGGGCATGACTAGAAATCATGTGGGCTTTGCCCGCGCAGGTTCGAATCCTGCCGATCACGTTTTTATTAATTATATTTTGGTACTTTTTCTTTTTTGTCTTTTATACGATAAACAATATATATTTATAAATTATTCCTCTATCATCTCTTGTGGTCGTGCCGGAGTGGTTATCGGGCATGACTAGAAATCATGTGGGCTCTGCCCGCGCAGGTTCGAATCCTGCCGACCACGTTTTATTATATTTTGTTTATTTTTTCTTTTGTCTTTTTCACGATGAACAATATATTTTTATATATTATTTCTTTTATTTGAACATATCCTTTTTATTGGGTAAAAGTTTCTAGACTTCTTTTCAAGTTCTCTTGCTAACGAGGCTTCTTGAATATTTTTTTTCAATAGATTGTCATTTTGTTTCTCCTTTTCGGATTTACAGTATAATTTCTTTCGGTTGTACTGCTTATTTGGCATTTACGCATTTACATATCACAATATTGCTAAAGTGTCCATCATATCACATTTTATCAAAGTCGCGTGTAAAAATCTCTTAGTATGCCGACGCATCATATAGTCTCCTTCTCTAACGCAACTAACTTACGTATCGAAAAGGTGTTTTGCATGCATCGAATCTATCAAAGTTGCAATCACGTCTTCTCGAATGCTGCCTACACCCTCACCTCAGCTACGCTGTCCGACACGTGGCTCGAGAAGGGATACAGACAAAGCTGGACTACGAAAGCTCCCTGCATCTCCATCTCCTTCCCAAACTCCACAGCCTCCTCCATCAAACTCTTGCTTAGATCATAGCTTACAATCTTTCCCGGCAGCCAGAAGTAGATCATCTCTCTCTGTGGATGGAATCCCAGGAACTTGAACTGGTGGATTGGCAGTGAAGAGAAGATAGAGGAATGACTCGTTTCGGGACACCATTGCACCAGCGTTTGAGTGCCGATGACATCTCTCAGCACCCAGTGATCACCCCCATTTGGATCTCTAAGCACCCAAATCTTTAGCTGATCCCCATCCCTGTGGGTGTAGCAAAGACGGCCGCTGGATCTGCCGACGCGTCCTTCCTGCTTCGTGGCCTCCGGCAACTCGATCTTGCGGCAGGCCATGGTGGTGAGGTCGATTCCGACGACTTGATCTGGATAGGCGAGGATGTATAGGACGCCGTCGAAGTAGCGGATGGTGGTGGACATGGCGTCGGAGGGGAGTCCCCACTGCACCTGGTGCTCGACCCAGCTCCTCCTCTGCGACGCGAACACCTCCAGCTCCGCCCCCTGCGCCAGCCAGCCGGTGAAGGAGACGATCCTGTACTCCGCAGAGTGGCTCGGGTCGAAGGCCAGTATCGAGAGTTGGCTCCTCCTGCGGGGCTTCGGGAGCTCGATCCACCTTCTTGTCGTCGGGTTCACGACGTGAAGCGTGGAGCCGAGGCTGGAGCGGCAAAGTATCAAGCCATTGCTGCAGTCGACGATGGCAGATTCCCGGTGGAACGGGAAGAAACAAAGGCTGCTGCACTCGAGGGAGCCCCCGCTGGTCGTGCATGCGTACCTCGGCTCGTCGTCGATCTCGGCGACACCGCAGCGGTAGAAGATGGCGGACGCGATCAAGGGGAGCCGTGTCCGGAGGTAACCGCCATCGTCGGAGATCAGTCGACGCCAGGCTCTGCAGACGCTGTTGCATCGGATCAAAGACTTCAAGGGCAGCCGTACCAGGATGTCCACCAACAAATCCTCGCTCAGGCCCGTCGGATCACCGACGACGAGGGACGCACAGGTCGAGCTCGTGGGTGACGAGTACATCGCAAGTGGAAATCGAGCTTGTCGATGGAACGCATGCATCTGCGTTCTCCCTTAAAAGGAAGGATCGATGACTGTGTGAGGAGCGTGTGGGAGAAGAATGGGGCGTGGAGGGCATCCGAGAACGCGTGGAAAACGGTGGCGTCGTGCGATGGGCTCAGCTTCGACGCAAGCTTACCGTCGGCAACCGCACATGGACGCGTCCAAGCTCGCTAACTGATCCGGTGCACGGAAGATGTGGACGATCACCTGTACTATGCGAGGCAGGGGACACGATGCTCTTGCCACAGAGCTTGCTGGGCCCTACCCTACAGGACGAGCGAAAGTGAGGATGAAACCGAGCGGCGCCGTGGCTCCCGTCTGAGGTTTGACAGGGAAGGGCACATCCAATACAGGGCCGGATGTGCCGAGCTCGTGGCGCGTCAAGTCTCTAAAAAATAAATAATTAATTAGAGAGGGGAGACCATCAAAAGTCGTGATGATCATATGATTTATGGATTTTAGTTTTCAACGATTAAGAAAATATTTTATGATGGGTCCTCCACAATTTTGATCTTTTGGAGATAAAGACATAATGGGAGCTAATTATGACCTCAGAAGTTCTAAAGTTTATTCAATGATTCCTGGGTGCATATTTTGCTTGTAAAAAAGAAAAAAAAAATCTAAAATGTTGTTCATCTATATATAACAAAAATAATCGGATAAAATGCAATAAATCAGTCATTCTCATGTGTTTTAGTAACTACAACTGGTTAAATGACTTAATTCGTGTACTTACTTATACTAAAATGAGAGCATTCTAGCACTGGCACTCTTTTCATTTTAGAATTAAAATAATAATTACACTCAGAACACTCTGTGACATTCTTCTCCAAATAAATTCTTAGCTAAATTATTTCCTGGAAGAACTGTAATATTAGGTCAATTACACCATCAGGAGTCCATCTATAAGAAGAGTCTTTCTCATGCTTTCCTTCTGTTCTCTGCTATTGCTTCTGTATCTCATTCAAGCTGTTGTCATCTTCATTCTTACTCTTACTGGGTGTTTGCTGCGGCTCTTCTTCTTAATCTACTTTGGATTTTTCTATGCAAAGAAGAAGATTGGGTTAAACAACTGGCAAAAGAGACAAGCAAAAAGTTGTCCACCAGAACAACACAAAAAATAAAAGTAAAAATACTAAAGATAGGCTTTATTAGATAAGGACTGGTGCTGCTATTTGAAATGAAGATATATGGGAAAATGGTGACCTCCAGAGGACAACTTCAAGTGCAGAAAGCTCCATGGAAGAATGCCAGGACTGAAACAACCAGCTCTCTATCTGAAAACAATCTCAAAAGATCTGCTACTACATCCTCACCATTTAGCTTGTTTGCACTAAACCTAAAAAAGTAGGTAGCATCAGGAATATCTTCCTCTGGTGTTTGGCTTGCAAAAATTGACAGCCAACCAATTTCTTATGGCCTCACAAAGTCGTGGAGAAACTTGTCGCTTTCAAGACAGATGAAGAGGAAGCTGCATTCGAAGAAAGCAGCTTACAGAATTTAGTATGTCAATTCAACTGTGTGGATCAGCTTGAGCATCAATACAGAAGTATCCTTCCACATCCCTCATCATTTGATACTTCAGCATATAAACAATCACCATGTCAATTAATCTGCCATCTCTACTGATTAATATTTTTTTTCTTTTCTCCTCGTTTTAGTTTCTAAGTCTCAAAGATTATATATATAGATGTGTGTGTGTGTGTGTGTATTATGGTGAGGCATCAACATCCATGCGTGGTGAGTGCATCTTTTGTTACCTGAAGCAAAAGGGGAATTGGAATAGATGTTAGGTAGCAAGTAGCTGGATTTGACTGTCCTCAACCATGTGCCATGCTTGTTTTACTTGTAAAGAACAGCATGTCAGGATCATGGAGAAATTATAGTAGGCAGTGGATGACAGACAACTATCAGAAATGTGTAGCTAATGATGTTGGCAACACTGTTCTTAATGTAAATGGATGATCTTTTGGGATTGCAGAAGGAATTTTCGTAGTGAATGATGGTTGAGTAGTGAAAATAAAGATATAAGTGAGAGTAGTGCTTATTTTCTTCTCTTGTAGATTAGTCATAAATAATTTCCACTAAATCATCAAACATCTGAACTCAGCTCTTACTATAACCCTAGTTTTGTATTTCTTACTCCCATTTAGCAGTGGTTGGATGCACACCATGAATCATCTCTGACTTCATATAGGGAGATTTCATTCTGGTTCTGCTGGCTACACATAGTTGGAGCCTCACTAAGTGACCTTTGTTGTGACCACATCACTGTGTGGGGTCTGCATATGCAAGAATCATGCAACCTCTCCAGCTTTTATCATGACAATGTTTTGTTGAATTAGGTAAGTCAGATACCAAAAGAAATGGCCATGAATTGATACATGATACAACTGTTGTCAAGGCAAAACTTTGAATGAAGACCATGAAACAGTAGAACTTTGAAGAATCAGATCATTGCTAAACTTAAATGAGGACAGCCAAAAGACATGGCCTTTTCTTCTTGGACAGATCCTGAGGTCTTATTCCAATGGATCAGCCATAAATTTTGAAGCACAACACAGTCTGCAAAACTGAAGGAAGTCAATGATGTGGCTAAGTGCCCATTGCTGACATTAGTACAGCTACATGTCTTTTCATTGAGAAATTTCAGCTACAAGGGACATGAAACAGTTCTATTCTTGTTTGACAATTTGAGAGCAAAATGTGTTCATGATCCGCAAGATTCTCATGCAATTTCCACAGCCCCTCTCATTGGCATTCATTTTTGTTGTGCTTGTGATGTTACTTCTCTATCAAACTTGATCTTATTTTTACAATGGACAAAATGGAGACTAAGCACAAACAGAGCTTCTGTTTTTATTTAGTTTCTGAGAACACAAGAAATGTGGAGTGATGGCAAACTCAGAAACTTCACTGTTATTGTGGTGGCACTGATGACTTGTTGTGCAGGTTGGCCATTGTTGCATTTGGTCAAGTGGTTCATCAATGTCCCATCAAAAGCTAAAAGAGAAATCAAGTGTTCAACTCAACTGAGAAATAAAACATACTTTATCAATTTGAATTAAGGTAAAACATGTACTTCTATGTGTTAGTAGTACCACTACCAAAACAATAGAAGTGGAACATTTACTTCTATGTTTTAGTGTATGGTACCACTATAGAATTGGAAGCCACCTGAAATAACATGTACTTCAACATTTTAGTAGTACACTGAAGTGAAACATTTTACAACACAGGACAGACATTCAACATCAGATTTCTCATCACCATGAACTTCATTTTTCACACAATGAAGTCATGTTCAACCTGAAAGAGGGAGACCAAACTTTCTTTCTATCTATCTATCTATTCCTACAGATAGGTCCATCAAGCATTTCCCTTATGGAGATGCTGTTGAGGAGGCAAGAAAAAGTGCTCAACAAGATAGCCTAATCGACAATTTTGTTACTTGCTCACTGGTTTGACAATGACTTGATTAGTTATCCTTAAGCTTTCAAATGAATGTTCTACTGTACTTACCAGTGGATGTTTCACTATGGCACTAGATAACAGCCAACAGATGCTTGCTTCTGCTATCGATCAGTTTGGAATCATCACTTCTGACTGAAGCTTCCACTCATCAACTTGTCCCTCTAACAGTTTGGTGGTTACAAGCTATACTTGAGACAATTACATCTGCCTAGGTTCTGCTTGGCCCATGATTAGTGGTGTGATAGAATAAGCCAGTAAGTATGTCATTGTTCAAGCAGGCTGCTTCATGAGAAGATGAACAAGTCAGCAGGTCAGCTAAGCTGAACTTGCAATCCATACAGAATTGATATTATAATTTCCATATCTACCTGCTCCAAATGACTAAACCCTGTCAATGGAGTTATCTGCTTGATTCATATTCAGAATTATCTTAACAAAGCCACCTTGTTGTCTTTCTTCCACCATGCTTCTTTGACATAAGAACAAAAAAAAAAAAAAAATCTTTTGGGGACCTATCTGTCTCTATCCGACCTCTTATTGAATTGCTTTCAAACAGCATAAGTAGGTATTGGTCAGACCAAATTGAGAAGTCTTCTTTTTCTAGTGGTGTTCAAAGAGGATCACCTTGCAGGTATTCTAGATGCATCAGCAAAGTGATATATATCTTCTATCCCTCCTACTTGTTGTAAAAGAGTCATTTTGATTCCAACTATAATCACAATTAGTATCTGAATTGGCTACTGAATCAGTATCAGATTCGTTATCTCCTTTAACCCACTCTAGATATGCACTTCTTGGTGTCCATGGGACAGTGGTTAAGCTTTCACAGCATCTTACGAGAAAGAAGGAACTTAAATTGTGCAGTTTAAAGCTCTTTTAGTGTTTAGATAAAGTTTGATCAAATGAAGGTATCAGAAGTATGAACTGAATGTTTCTGAGCTGAGAAATCCAATCTACAGTCTCCATGAACTCTGAGGTTGAACTGTCTATGCCTGCATGTTCTTAACTTGGTCCCCAAGGTTTAAAGAGACAAGCAAAAGCATAGAGAACAATGATCAAAATATAGAAGGTGTGAGATACAAAAGAAACCCACCAACCTTTAGAAAAGTCAACCAAGCTTCATGTCCTTTACTCAGTTGTCACCTTCCACATTGCATGCTTGGATTGAACAGTCCTGCACCTCAGATTCTCATCCATTGGCAAACAATCATTTTTTTGGTTGCTTTCATTGCCCTGACAAAAAATTTTCATCTTTGCAAATTTTGCTTGTTAGAGTGAATCTTACAAAAAAAAAAAATAGCTAATATCAAGAAATTTTCCTTCTGTTTCATCTGGAATGGGTTCAACAACATTGGATTGCTTGAAAGTAGAATCCAATGAACAAGTGAAAATTCTATGGAGGAATAACCTTTCTTTTTCTCCCTGATTGAAGGAACAGATCAGAATTCATTCATAAAAAAATATATATTATAATAGCACTAAATAGTATAATCTCAACTGTTTAGAATTCATTCATAAAAAAAATATTATGATAGCACTAAATAGTAATATCTCAACTGCTTGGAATAACTTTTCTTTTTCACCCTGATTGAAGGAACAGATAGAATTGATTCATAAAAAAATATTATAAATAGCACTAAAAATAGTAAATTGTTTGGAGATCAGAATTCATTCATCAAAAATATTATATGGAATAGATTTGTGCATATTTTCTGTTGGTATTTAAATATTTAATTATAATTTTCAATAAAATCTTCTTGCATCTTTCTTTTATATCTTAATAAGCTCACCTCATTTATATAAAGGAAAAAAAAATCAATTTTGCTTTGGTGACTGATAAATTCTTCAAATTAAATTTAATAACTCTTTCATTTAATGACCCTAATTTGTCAAACCGGTTTCAATCATTTTCACTCTCTTTTCACTATCTCACTATTAAGTTGTTCTTTCATATATTCTTTTTACTAATTAGTCAATCTGAATTTGAATTTTCTTGGTGATTAAAAAAATATTGCATATAAGTTGAGTCCAACTCCTTCTCACTCTGTGTTTTGCTGACCCTATGTTCTCTCAAGTTTCACCCAATTCTTAGAGAGAGAGAGAGAGAGTGTGTGTGTGTGTGTGTGTATGAAATGGTCGTTGGTCAGTGCGGGCTTCAAAGCCTCCGCCCGGCCTTTCCCGTCTCTTCCACCAAACCTAACACAGCACACCACGAAGGGCCATTGCTTTGGGGACTACTGCTACAACTACTACTCCCCCACTCTCTGCGCTCCTCCGGGTTACGATGACATTCTCCACCACCATATTCCAATGCCTCCTTCAAACCCCACCAAATCCCTGACCCTCTTCCTCCTCCTCCTCCTCCTTTGCGTCTCCACCCCGCCGTCGGTCGTCGCCTCCTCCCCCCCTTTCTCCACCCTCGCCGTCTCCCAGTTCTCCAATGTCACCTTAGTCTGTGCCCTCGTGCCGTCGACCGTCGCCTACAGGTACAACCTTAGCTGCACCAGCGCCTCCAACCGGAGCCAGAGCAGGCAGTACGAATCCGGGGAGACGCCCTACGCCGCCGTCGCCGCGGGCAATGGCTTCCTTTGCGGCCTTACCGTGCCGGCCGACGGATCCAACGCCACTATGCGGTGGTGGGCCTTCCATGAAAATGAGATCTACCAGAAGCGGGTTTACTGGGGGCCGCCGCTCACGGCGCTCGCCTCTGGCGACAACCACGTCTGCGGCCTGATCGGCGGGGCGCACCGGCCTCGGTGCTGGCGGTGGGAGGAGATGCGGGTCCTCGCCGGGAAGAACTTCTCCGAGATCGCCGTGGGGCGGGACTTCGTGTGCGGGCGGCTGGGATGCGGCGCCATCCGGTGCTTCGGGAACGATTCGGTGGTCGTCAGAAGGGTGCCGCCCGGCAACTTCAGCATGGTCGCCGCGGGGACGCGGCACGCCTGTGGAGTCCTCGACGATGGCCGGTTGACCTGCTGGGGCACGGGGGCTCCGGAAGTGCCTTCCGATCCCCTCGACATCGTATCCATGGCGCTGGGCGAGAGCAAGACCTGCGTCCTGCGGTCCAACGGAACCGTCCTCTGCTGGGGGGAGGGCTCTCGGCCTCCAGGCTTCCTCGCCGGCGAGCAATTCATCGGGATCCAGGCGAGGGGCGACACCCTCTGCGGCATTCTGATGTTCAATTTCTCGGTGGTTTGTTGGGGGAACGAGGAGTTCCGAAGCAACCACACCATCTACGGCAGGGTCCTGCCTGGGACCTGCACGCCGACCTCGAGCTGCGCCTGCGGGTTTCTGGCGGGCTCCGGCAACATGTGCCCTTCCGAAGAGGGCATCTGCCAGTCCTGCAAGTTCCAGCTCATCTCCAATTCTTCCACCAGTCCGCAACAAGCAAGCCGTGGTAGCAAGAAGAGGATCTTATTGGTGGCGGTTCTTGGATCCGTGGGAGTTGGCTTGGCGTTGCTGGCCTTGTTGAGCTTCTTGGTCTCCCTTGCTCTCAAGAAGCAGAGTAATGGCTGGCTTTACGACACCATGCAGTTGGGCCGATGGAGGCGGACTGCGGCGGCGGCACTGTCTTCGCAGATGGAGACGTCCCTCGACGGCCGGGTGGAAGAGTTCTCGCTACAGTTTCTCGCCAAGATCACGAACAACTTCTCGGAGGAGCACAAGATCGGGTCCGGCAGCTTCGGCGCTGTCTACCGCGCGACGCTCCCCAGCGGGCGCGACGTGGCGATCAAGCGCGCGGACGTCCCGGCGGCCGCGGCGCCGTCCTCGTCGCGGCGGCACGAGCAGCTGCGCCTGCGGGACGAGCAACAGCGGGAGCGCGCCTTCTACTCCGAGCTCGCTCTGTTGTCGCGTGTCAATCACAAGAACCTGCTCCGCCTGCTGGGCTTCTGCCGAGAGCGCGGGGAGCGTGTGCTGGTGTACGAGTACATGGTCAACGGCACTCTGCACGACAACCTCCACCGGCGGCCCATCGCCCCGCCGTCGCCGCTGAGTTCGTGGGCAGCGCGGCTGCGGCTGGCCCTCGACGCGGCGCGGGGGATCGAGTACCTGCACGCCTACGCGGTGCCGGCCATCATCCACCGCGACATCAAGTCCTCCAACATCCTGCTCGATGCGGGGTGGACGGCCAAGGTGGCCGACTTCGGGCTGTCGCTGACATGCCCCGAGGACGAGGGGAGCGTCGCCGCCGGCACGTTGGGCTACATGGACCCGGAGTACTACCGGCTGCGACGGCTGACGGAGAAGAGCGACGTCTACAGCTTCGGGGTGGTGCTGCTTGAGCTGGTGACGGGGTGCAAGGCCATCCACCGGAGCCAGCAGCTGGAGGGGAGCGAGGAGGGGGAGGATGCGGAGGGCAGCGCGACGCCACGGAACGTGGTGGAGATGGCGGTGCCGTACATCGAGGCGGACGACATCGCGCGGGTGATGGACAGGCGTGTGGCGCCGGCGTCGGCGGAGGAGGTAGAGGCGGTGGCGTACGTGGGGTACGTGGCGGCGGAGTGCGTGCGCGCGGAGGGGCACGAGCGGCCGACGATGGGCGAGGTGGTGGGGGCCCTGGAGCGGGCCGTAGCGGCCTGCGGCGACTCCCGGTCCGAGCCGACCGGGGCACGAAGGGTGTTATCGCGTGCGCCGAGTTTTCTGTGATCTGGTCACCACCGAGTCATGGAGTGCCTATTACCACACATCACAATTTATTTTTTTTTCTTTTCCTTTTTATTATTTTCTGTTGAGTTCATATATTCACATCACAATGCTTTTTACGTTGTATCTCATTCATCTGACAAATATCACATTCTTTTTGCATTTGTTGTATGTTTTCTTTTTTCTTTTCTGTGTTCCTCAAATCTTTTCTCCACTGGTATTCATTAAAGTTGGTTGATATAAATGAACTAATTTTATTGCATCTATAAATGATATTACCTAATTTGACATTAGGATTTAGCATATATATATATATATATATATTTTTCATGGTGGAGATAGAATCTGTCAAGTTGGCAGAAATATGACATAGGGTTCGTCAAGACACCGAATGATTGGAGTCACTGATGATGACAGGGTTGGCAAAATGGCTCAATTCCAAACATCAGATTGAATTAAGTTGTGATAGAATATTGGAAGTTTAATCTATTATTGGCTCCCGATAAGAGTGCGGTAGACGATCACATTGGGACAGAAGAGCACAGACTATATTTATTAACCTGCTGGTGATTGAAGAAGGTTAAGAGGGACATTACAGCCACACTGCACATGAAACATGACCTTGAGCAGCTGTCCTTACATCATTGCAGTGCAACATGACAAAGGCCAGCAGCGCCGGCGAGCTGAACAGAAGCCGGAGACCCAAACCAAGGAATCCTGCGGAGCATGCCTGCTTGATCTTACAGTTCATGTGTCAAAGCTGAAACCAAGCAACACACAGCATTATTAGCAACCCGGTAAAACGAGCAGGATGAATCATCTACATCTCATGGATTTCAACCTGCAACAGAGTAGAACATGCAGGAGCAGCATCCTCCCAACAATGGACAAGCACAAGGTTCCAAACTGTTTGATGTTCTCCTGCTACCGAGCTCGGTTCTGGACAATAATTCATCTTTTGCTGATGAAACAAAGCTCGAGAACACCACCTGGCGGAGGGTAGCATGAGAGACATCAGAGTAGTTAGATGACAACGACCGCGCAAAGAATGAGCTTGCACATTGTGAAATGGCAGGGAAGCTGTAATGTGTATGTATACTTGGTGGAATAGTTTGCAGACACAGAGTTACTATAGCCTGTAATAAACTTCAGTTCATCGATTCTATTTGGACCCTTTGTGCCAACAAGTACTGGCAATTTGAAGCTCCTGAATTGATGAAAACAGGTTTGATGCTGAAAAGTAACACTTGTGTTGCAAAAAAAAAAAAAGGTATTTGGAATTCTATTAAAAGCATCTCATACACACTATGTTTACAATAGGTATAACATCGATAGAGGATAAAATGAGATCGAATCATTTAGAAGAGTACGAACATATGCTTCAAATATACTACATGGTAACAGAGATAGAGGGAGACTAAAGAGATTAACTATAAATAACAACTCAAATGTTCTGAATTTAATTAAGTTTTTTTTTATAATATAAAGTTCACTGGCACAAAAAGTTGATGTAGGACACTTCAAATAGTCAAATATTATGACTTACCATTGTTGATAGTATTGTTGTTACAATTTGCAATGAGTGCCAGGTTTGGTTGAAGCAGAAACAATATCATTCTCCATTTTAATTCCAAAAAACTGTCCTCCAATTGAACGACTACAAGTCACACTTAGTGGCACACAATAACAACCCAATGAATGATACTAAAACTGTAGAATTATTGACCTTATTTTCTTCTCTTTGGATAAATAGCTAAAGAGAGAAAATTATTTATCTAGAATTGGAATTTGGAGTTCTTGATTTCTTTAAATTAATCCTGTTCTCTTTGTTATCAATTGGAGAACATCATAAAGGAAAAGGAAGTTTAGCTCATTTTTTTTTCTGTTTAAGAAACCTTAGAACAGACTTGCTCCAAAATTGGATATGAGGTGTATAGTGCAGGTATGAGTACCAGTGACCAAATTATTTCAGATGCTCACTCATCCTACATCTTCAATTCCACTTTAGAAAGGTGTGCCACAAATTGGGTCCACTTCAATTCTCATTAACTACAAGTGATTCCCAACTCTCCTTTTCTAAGTTAATGATGAACACTTTGGGAGAGGCTCAAATCTTGCCAATGTCAGATAACCCAAAAAATATCATACCAGTTCCATGGGCTTATCAAGAGTGCCTAAAGCATTGAGATCATATCATGATCTGTCACTGTGTTGTACCAGCCCATTCACTACCTAAGTGCCTCTCTAAGCTAATAGCATAGTTTTAGGAGAAGACCATGAGCTAAACTAAAGCATCACACATAAAGATTAATTAATGATAAGCATTATAATATTGGGTGATAAAGTAGAAGGCTGTTAATGAACTGGGGAAAAGTGAGTCTTTTTAATGCTAAATCACAACTGACCAGAAAATTAAGATGGATCTACTAAGTAGGCATCACTGACTGAGAAAAGTCCCTAGAAAGTAATAGACTTCTGATGGACCACTGTTAGATGAAAAGAGAAGTTTGACATGGGTCCATACATCATATTACTACAGGTAGTTGCATAGCAACTATATTGTGATACATAGAAGACTCCTCAGAAGTGGAGGTTCCAGCTAAGAGCACTTGTGAGCGCCATCAGTTTCCTTTCAAAGCATAGAGAATGAACTCTGAGAAATATGAAGAATCACAGTTGTTGCTTTAAGATTCAGACCAGCTTCTTATTTCCTCAATAAAAGGAAAAAGGGGAGAATTAAACAAGATTCACACCAGATTCTTTAGTATTGATATGGCAAATATTGACATGGTCGTCACGTCCTCGCGCCCTCGGACAACTGGCACACCGATGTGGTCGACCCGACACGGGGAAGCCGGTCTGACATAGGCATGGAGGGGTCAGCGGTCGTATGGCCGACCTAACACATGTAAGGTGGGTAAGGTCGACACCCCTTACCTGCAAGCGCGCGCCTCGCCGTAAGGATCACGGACGGCATGGTGAGGAGCAACGGTACGGTAAGCAATAAAGAAGATAAGGGATTCAGGTACGGATACCTCGTTACTGTAACTATAAAAGCCCCTGCGCCTCCACGGAGCGGGGGGATCGTAAAATCAACCACTGAACTAACTTGACCATCGGAGGGGCCCGACCTTCTTGCAGGAGTCGGCGGCCAACTTGAGCTGGAATACTTTCGCTTGACCCGAGCTCCACCATTCCAGCAGTTGACTTCCCGGGCCGGACCCTGAGGTTCCACCCATCCAACCGAACTCCAACTCTGCACCGAGACGATCGCGGGCGCGCTAGCGCACACGGGCCTGAACTAGCAGTGCTTGCTCAACAGACACGGAGGCAGAACGCATCTACTAGGCAAGCACCAGATTTATCTCTAACAAGTATCATCTCAATCTTAAACATTGAAGTCAACTATTATCTAAGTGAGATAATATTCTGTTGACTTATGCATTTGGACTTGAAAAGTAAATGTGGGGAATAAGGATATCATTGCAAAATAAACTCACGAGCTTGTTTTTTAAGACGATTAGGACTTGTGGCCGAATGCACAAAACAAAATAACCTCTTCTTAATTAAAAAAGGTGGTGCCTTGTTCATTCAAGAGTTCTGCAAAAAAAAAAAGACTAGTGAGAAAGCAAGAAATAATCTTGAATCTTGAGGTCAAAGGTTCAATCATAGATGTTCTAAGATCCATGAGCTTTTGTTCTAAAATGACAAGGAATGATAACACATTGCACAAAGCAAAAGAGTCCTCTAGAGAAAAAAGCAAAAAAACCAAGCACTGATTCTAAAAAGCTTCCACTCCGAGACAAAATCTATCCCCACCTAATTAATTCCTAATGATACTCTTATAAGGCCTTGTTACACTACTCCTTCCTATGTATCATGGCATGACAACATATGGCACAGTCCGCTTCATAGTCATGGAGAAACTCCTTGAACACATGGTATGATGGATTGCCTGGATTCAAGTAATTAAAATGGACAGAGAAGAGAAAATTTAGTAAAACTAAGCCTCTTCAACTCGAGAAAGACGGGAGCAAATGAGGTACAAATAAGACACGACAGCTCAAGCGAAAAATGGGCAGAAGTAATCGAAGGGGAATAGCAAAGAGACGATAACAAGGAAAACAAGACAGAAAAAAGGCATGCTAATAACTAGAAAAAAAAAATCATGATATATCCAAAAGCTATTAGAAAGATTGAACAGATTCAACAAAGTTGGTGGTATTGGGTGTCGGAGGACATACCAGCTCTTGCAAGAAAGCAAATGCTTCTCCTCCGTCTCTCCAATGCGCTGGAAACAAGTGAAAGCGGCGCTGCTTATCCACTACCTGCAGATGTTTCAACGACACCCAGCTTTCACCGATGCTTGTTTCGGGGCGTCGGAGTTGGTTCACCTGTCGCGGGGGAGGCAGGGGACACGGAGCTTCCTCTTAAGAGGTGGTGGCCCCCACAACATCCAGACGATTTCTTGCGAAGACTATCGTGTTCCCTTGAATCACTGGGACAGGTGATCTATCCCCTACGACGACCGATCGTGAGTTCACCCACAACGTGTACGCACAAAATAAATATGGGAGAGAAAGGCACCGAGGCGGACTACGTCCCTTGACAAATCACAGGGTGGGGAACTCGTCCGGGGCGGCTAACTCACACCTGAAATCTGTTAAGAGTGACGTGGTTTCTTGCCGGTGTAGTTTAAGTCGCACGCATGACTCAATCATTCAAGAGAGTTGTCATCACTCCGAACGTTTTCAAGGGTGATTCAACCTGAGACACTCCTCTTGTCCCGTTATTTTATTGGACTTCCTTCAGATCCAGTATTTTGAGACCCGTATAACCTGGTGCTGGTGCTGACTTGAGGGGCCCAACGGTGGTTAGTGACGCGGGTGCGGCCGCGGGTAAGGCTTATTTGTTATCGCAAGGTATGGAAGTTGACATGGCAATCTCTCATTCGCTAGTTTTCCGTGGGTCCACCTAAAAGTGGGATGGATACAAGTTAATAACACCCGTATTCATGTGGATCTCATCATCTTCACTAATATCGTAATGCAATATCACATAGCAGTTAGAGCAAGCAGTAACCATTCGTCATTGCTTACGTAATTAGATGGGAGGGGTAATTCATCACGGGTTGCACGAATCCTGAAGGTAACAACAAGCTTCTGCGCGCATCTCAAAGTTTTTGTAAAGGTAAACTCCCTGTGTAACACAGAATCCGAACCCGTTTCGGTCAAAGAAAGCAGTTTTCTTAACTGAATCTGTGACCGGGTAGGATCCGGGTTCAACCATCAGTCAAACCGAATCCGATGCCTAATCGATATATGCGTCGGTCCAATACTCGTTATTACAAGGTTCACTTGGTGTGAACCGGGCCGGCCCTTTGTAACCCTCGCCATAGCTTTCCTTTTCCCTTGTCACCGTAGCGAAATCCCCGATCTCGTCTCCAACCCCCAAACCCCACGGTCTCCCTTTTCCCGGTGGTTCTCCGCGCCGTGATCGTCGCAGATGTTGTGGATTTGCGGCCCTCCCGTGCTATTCGAGTCATCCGTGAGACCTACGAGGCAAGAATCGAAGTTCGGTTTTGGTTTCATGGTTAATTTGGAAGTTTTTTCCTTTTGCCACGAAGTTTCTGCTTTTTATCGGGTTGCTTGAGGTCGATTTGACACATGAAATTTCGATCCAGCGATAGATTGGATTCTTGATCTGGTTTCGGAAGGGATTTTGTGGAGTTTGCGTGGATCATGGTGTCGCATTGTTAGAGCTCTCTGCAGTCGTTTCCAAAGTTCCAGATGCACTGTTCATATCCGCTTCGTAGCTCGTCCTCCTCTTACCTCTTTGTAGGGTTTCTGATAACGTTCAACCCTAGGTTTGCGATTGTTGCTTGCCGTTTCCTTGTGTTTTTGGTTTGGAATTGCTCGCACGATAGATGACCTCTGGATGTTTCACTTTTGTCTCTTAGATGTTAGGAATTTAGCTTATTGATTCCTGCTTTTGTGGGCTTATGTTTTGTCTTCATAGTGATCGAGATAACTTTGTGATGCAACCATTATTTTTGCCCTATTGTGTTCGAATAATTTATCGTGGTTGGTCCCTTTCTGAACGTTGTGTAGTTCCATCAAATATAAGTGGCCTATAACACTTCAGGCATATATATATATGCTTGAGAAAAATGCCTTTTTCACCCACTTTGCCATTTTTGTTTAATGTCTTTCTAAAGCCACCGAACCCCTTTGATGTTGTCAAATTTACATATTACACTATTCTAGTAATTGTGATCATTTGAATTCTTGTTAATCATACAAGTGTTTGACCAAGTGGGTGCCCAAAACACACTTTTATGTGTCATAAGTTAATCCTTTCCAATTTGAAGGGTCCTACTATGTTTTCAATTTCTTTTTAATACGATGAAACTTCATGATTTGAACAAACAACTTCACTGTTATAATGAAACTTTGTGATGTCAACATGTAACTTTATCCATTCCTTTTGCTAATTTTATTCTGGCATTCCTTAGTTATTTGTCTGGTGTTCTTTTGATTGATTGAATACATGTTATTAGTTAAGTGTGATAAGTTAAAAGATAGGACATTAAATGGAGGTGTTGTCTGCTTTTCTGCAGGAGGTGATCACCAGAGGCTTACTGGAATCCTCAGATGAGAATATCATTTCATTTTTCTATCTTTATTGAAGAAACAGTTTCTTTTTGACATCTTAAGCATTATGAGTGGGACTCCAAAGAGGCTGCACGAGGAAGGGGGGCATTCTACACCTTCAAAACGGCCACTTGAAGAACCTGGCAGATTCTCAACTCCTCCCGGTAAACTGAGTCAACCAGTTGGTAATGAGTTTCACGTTCCCTTTGAACATGGGCAGCAAGGAAGATTGACAAAAATTCAACGTGTAGAACCTTCTACACGTGATATTGATAAGAGATCATCTCTGCTCCATCGGTTGCCTATGTCCTCTATAAATTCTTTAGACAATCCAATAACATCTGAAAACAGGTCAGAATTGAAATGTTCCAAAGATGCAAGAGATGTTAAGAATGAAAATCGGGAAGCAAAAGCAGATATTAGGGACATATACACTGATGTGAGGACGGATCCTCAAGGCAGTAAGGCCGATCATGATACAAGAGTGGATGCCAGGGGCGACGAGAAAGAACATAGGGTCGATAGGGGTAGTCATGGTGATTTAAGGAGTGATTTTAAATTTGAGAAAGATACCTACACTGCAACTAGTTCTCATTTAACTTGGAAAGAGACTAAAGAGCATCACAGGAGTAAAAGATGTTACGAACCTACAAGTGATGGTTTGGAGTCATGGCATGGTTCTCGAAGTGGTTTACAAAGTACTGATGAAGTTGCGAAGGATCCATCAACAGCTGAGTATCTGGATTCTGTTGAAGCACATGAGGCTGTTGGGGAGAACAAAGTTGATTTAAAAGGTGAAGAAAAATGTGGAGATAAGGACAGGAAAAGGAAGGAAAGGGATTTTGGAGAAAAGGACAAGGATCGAAGTGATCGTCCGAACAATATGCAGCTCAGTGGTGCTAGTGGTGATCGCAAAGATCTGCTGAGAGAAGAGAGAGATGTGGAGAAATGGGACAGGGAGAGGGAGAGGAAGGATGTGCAGAAAGACAAGGAATGGAATGGGAAGGATCCTTTGAAGAGAGAATTGTCAGCTGTGAGTGAAAAGGATAATTTACACCACGAAAAGGAGTTTGTGGATGGTTCTGTTAGAAATTTTGAGCAGGATAATACAGCCTTTGAACCGAAGAGAGCAAAAGATGATAGTTGGAAAGCTTATGATAAGGACATCAAGGACAAAAAGAGAGAAAGGGATGTAGATGTTGGAGAGAGACAGGAACAGCACAGTCATGACAAAGAGCTAGATGATGGATTTGCAGAAGGCGATGGAGTTACAGAAAAAGACAAGGGTATTCAGCAACGCAAGAGGGTTCTGCGAGCAAGGGGTATGCAAACTCCTCAGCGTGAAGCTCGCTTTCGATCTAGAGCACGTGATAGTGAGGGGTATGCTTGAATATATATCTATAGATTTGTTTCAAATGTTATGTGTTTGTGTGTTGAAAATTTTCTTTTGGCACATCTGATGAGCATTCTTCTTTTCCTTGTTTTTTTTTCCTATAACATGCCTGAGATGAAATCAACTTAGTTAAACACTTGAATATATTTGTTTGCAAGTCACATAGGTTGTCAAGCAAACTTGATAAATCATGCCAAGAACATCAGCAAGCAAAATTGCTAGACCATGCCTTTCGAGGAAAGAAATTAGAAATGGTACTACCGACTCTGCGGTGACATTGTAGTTGATTATTTTCATCCTAAAGAGGTTCGTGGTTTAATGCTGTGTGAAGGCAGTCCAAGTATTTCAGACTTGTGGTTCTTCCCGTGGCCGATCAATTCCTATTTAATGAAATAAAAAAGTAGGATGTGAAAACTTTACATGTCACAATTCAGTTTATTTGGATTGTCATATTTGTTTTTGCTTTGGTGTTCATTCGTGATCTGACTGCATTTGTTCTTACTTCTAAAACATTTCTTTGCTTCTTTTTCACATTATTTTAGGGTTCAAGCCATATTTAAATGTTGATATTTAGAACTCGTGCAACACCGATTAATGGCATACATCTTTCTTAGATGATGGTTTCATTTAATGGTTTAATTTGGTCTCTTTTACCTTTTCCTTGTTCCTCTAAAGGTGGTGGTGGACTCAATTATCAACATTGTTCTATTTCTTTTTCTATTTGAGTTACTAGTTTAATCTCTGCATCTTTTATCGTGGGTCTCTTGTACTTTCTCTTGTTCTATTTTGATATAGAGTGATTCATTTTCCCTTGCTTTTGGGAAAGCTGTAAATTTAAATGTTAGATTCTTTTTTTGCCACTCATATTGTGTATTTTATGTATTTGTTTATCTTTATCAATTATATGCTGATTCTTTGTGTTTTTCTCTTCTTGCAGATCTCAAGGTCAGCCATGTTGTTCGATTTTATGGTTTTAATGAAATTTTGGTGATGCACATGTCTGATTGCAAGTTGGCACAAACAGGGATGTGTTGCAGGGATAGTGTCATGCATTGGCCTTTAGAACTTACTTACTTTTTAAAACTATGAAAAACTTGCATTTTATTGTTTACACCTAATGCCTATGGCTATGTTCTCCATTTTCTTTCATAATGATCAATTTTGACTTTTTATCCATGAGATGGAAAAACATTGATGGTAAGCCTTCATCTATAGTATATAATATTGATAGTAAGCCTTCATTTCATTTTATATTTAACATGGTAATAAAGTTACTTTTATGTACTTGGTCTTTTGCAAAGGCTAGATGCATACCTTCAGGTGTATCTGTACTTGGTATATTTATTGTAAAGACCTAGGGCATGTTTGCAGGTGTATGTATAGTATTTTAAAGATGTTTTCTCCCACATATACTGATGTTTTCTTTTCTACTTTACTCAGTGATTTAAATATGCTTTAAATCTGTTTTGCATGCTTATATCCATACAAAGAGGCTCTAAAGCTCAGTAGTTTAGATAAATTATATTTGAAGTAATTGGTCACCTTTTTCATGATGTGATGCTGATGAGTCACTCTTTTTTTGAATTATTTCTGGACATCTTTGCAAGTTTCTAGTTTCTTTAGAGTTTTTCACGTTGTATATGGTTATACAATTATTCTATTCTGGATTTGATCTATATGCAAATATTATGATCAGGTAACTGAGTTAACCTTGGCTAATACAATCGTTGATTTATCTGAAACTATCTATTCATGGCTCTATAACTTGTAAATCAGAGTTCCTGTTGTGCCTTTTAGATGATGTCTGAGGACAAGTTTGGATCTCGGCTTGTCAAATGAATTACTAAATCTTTACACTGATTCCAACATTTTTGTAACTTTGGCAGCTAGTAGTACTCTGTTTAATTAGGTTGTTGTGTCTGAAATACTTAATCCGTTGAGTGTGCTTTAGCATCTACATCACTTATAACTCTTTCCTGACATGGAATTACTCTCTTTTGTTGTCTTGGCTTTTCTCTTTCTAAAATTTGTCTTTCCTTTTCACCAGTTCGAGATAGTGTATTTCATATCTTTTACTGAAAAAATAGAATACTTCTGATTTATACCTAGCTCATCTAATAGACTATCGTTTGGATGGAGGTATGCTATATGTATGTCCAAGTCATAAAATCACAAGGGGACAATATATGGGCATCTTTTGATGCTGTGTGAAAATTACTTGACCTAGCTTCTGGCTTGAGCAGACTTTGGTAGTTGCATTTTTTTTTGTAAGAATTGAGCATTAAGAATATTTGTCTCTCTTTTCTTCTTTGATTATGGTAAAACCTTTTATTGGTATGGCCAGCACCCAAATTCCATTTTACTCACATTTATGTGAAGACACATACCCACAATTTTGTCTTAGAGCTGTTAGATGCTGGTTGCTTTTAGAAGAATAAAAACCTAGGTTTACTCTCTTCCTAGCAAGTCCCTCTCCAGTTATTATTTGTATTCTCTAATCTGCTATTCTTTTACTGCAGGAAAACCTGAGGCATCTGCAATTGTCTATAAAGCTGGTGAATGTATGCAGGAACTTCTAAAATCATGGAAGGAATTCAAAGCATCTCAGGATATAAAAAATGATAAAACCATGCAAAATGGACCAATTCTGGAGATTCGAATACCTGCAGAATATGTTACTTCTGCAAATCGTCAAGTAAGGAAACATTTTTGTTATTGTTTTACTTGACAATATTATCTGTTACCATTGCTAAACAAGTATTTTATTAAATTCAAAATATTATCAGAAACTAATTAGTTATAATTAAAATTTATAAAGAGAGATATTCAAACAAAATTCATCTAGAAAATTGTTGAACACTACCAACATTTACAAAAAGTCATTTTGTACTGAATTTATGCCTTCTTATTACATTTGCTACAGATGCATTTACAATTAGGAACTTTAGTTCCTATCTCAAACCCTGTTGTAATTTTAGGATTGATTAGACAAAAATTGATGGAACTACTGTAGGTTATAATCTTTGAATATGGCCTCAAATTATTATATATTTATAACTGAAAAATAAAATTAAACATAGCTTAATAATGAGAGTATGAACTTCGGTATCAATTAATATAAGATTAGGGTACAGTGGGTCCACAAAGCAGAGTAGGGCTTGTTGTTGAAGAGACCCAGGGGTTAAATGGGAAACATGCATTTTTTCTGTTCAACTAAATAGCAACTATATAATTATTGATCTAAAGTTGAGCCTTTACTTATTCCCAGGGATAAAAATTGTGTTATCAAAGGTTATTCAATAAGAGAACTAATATTCTGTGATAGAAAAATCCATCAATGCTGAAAGGCAATGGACTACTTGAGAATATATAGCAGGTTAGTAGGAAGATAATAATATGCAATATGAGGTATGCTGCAGGGAGCAGAGGAAGACCAGAGAAAGAGGATGAAGCAGAAAAGGAGCACCAAGCCATCAGTTTATGTCTTGTTACTTCTTTTAAAATCTTGTACAAATTGTGATCATACTTCGAGTACATGTTCCCTCTACGATGTATTGTTCATATACCTATATATACACATATACATATGGACATTTATGACTGGATCCTGTTATTTCAAAGGTACAACCTCTTATAAAAAGATGTGGCCATCATGAATATATATTGATATCCCATGTCGGGTGAATAAATGACTCGTTAAAGCTTGACTGACACTCGTGAACATGAATACAACTATGGTTATGGCACCATATGACCACTTAGGTAATCATCGATGTCAGCGATTGAAAATTTCCAAATGTTATCTGAATAGAGAACTCTTAAATAATGAGTTAGGCTATAAGCCAAGTTGACTTACATGGCAAGATCACAAACCTGCATTATTGCTTGACCAGAAAGTTGTTTGTGTGCGACCATGTTGCTGTATACCTTCGAGTGGTAATCATATAATTGTAAAGTGTTTGAATAATATTTATAAAAAAGGAGGTAAAGACAAGTATGCTTATTTTTGCTAGTCAAATATGTAATGTTCCCTCAGTGTTTGTTCTTTATGGAATCCGTCATTTGCTTTATATTTCATTTTCCACATAGTGCTTCTATAAGTTCCATATATGATTGGTCATCATTGTAAACTAGCCTTTTGGTTCATATATATATGCATATATTTTTCTGACAATTTGAGTATGTTATCCGCCATGGGTGGTACTATGTCCCAATTCAATGCACATTGTTTCAATATGCATTGTTAACAAGTTTCCAACCCTGTGCAGGTAAAAGGTGCTCAGTTATGGGGAACAGATATATACACAAACGATTCAGATCTAGTTGCTGGTATCTATATTATTCTGTTATGTTTATTTGGCATTTTATTTTCTTTGTGATGTTTTAAATATAGATCTTATTGTCCAGTTTTAATGCACACTGGTTATATCTCCCCAACATCATCACGACCACCATCCTCTATTCAAGAGTTACGAGCTACAATTCGAGTTTTGCCATCTGAAGATTGTAAGTTATTTACTGAACTTTTTGCATTGTTGTTGGTCATAGTATTGTATGATTTAGATGCTCTTAGTTTCCCTGTCATTGAGTTGGGTTATATCCTCCATTTGTGTTTTCATTTTATTTGATGCTGCAAGAAATATCTTCAAAATCCATATATTGGTTTTTGTCTGAATGCTACATTTGGTCTAGAAGTAGTTTTGCTGTTCTAAATCTATGGATAACTTTCCAAACTGATGTTGGGATAGAATTGTTAATATTCATTTTTTGGGCACATTTTTTTAACATTCTTCCTTATGGCTACTTGTATTTATTTCATGATCATGCCTCTCTAGAACTATTTCATTATGTTTTTCCTACTTATGTGGCCTACTTTTTTCTGTTTAGTGCTACTCAATTATTTCCTAACAATATCACTCTAATACCTGTTTTACTATTTCTTTACTAAATTGTTGGGAAACACTTGTTTGTATGCATAAGCTAGTTTTGTTATCAGATTAAAATTACTATTTTTGAAATTTACTTGATAGTTATGGCTGTATTTATTGTATTATGGTTTGTTGATTACACTTATCCTATGCTCTCACATATTTTTTGTGTTTTTTTATTTCTTTTCTTTGTATAGGCTATACTTCAACTTTGAGAAACAATGTTCGTTCGCGGGCTTGGGGAGCAGGAATTGATTGTAGTTTTCGAGTTGAACGATGCTGCATTGTGAAGGTATATACTATTTCCAACTTCGATTACATTTGGTTCATGTTCTACTGACAATGTCACTGTTGCTGGTAATCTTGTTCTATTATATAAGCTCTAGAGATTTAATGTCTAAAATCATCCATGATTTCACTACACTCTTTTGTCTACTTTCACATATACTGGAATGAACTGTTAGTGTGCATTCTTCTGTCAATATATCTCAATTTTGAAATGTATGATTATCTTCAATGACAGAAGGGTGGTGGCACGATTGATCTGGAGCCTCGTCTTACACATACATCAGCAGTAGAGCCAACTCTTGCTCCTGTATCAGTTGAACGAACAATGACAACCAGGGCTGCAGCTTCGGTAAATCTGATGCTACTACTAAAACTTAACCTGAACATGGTTGATTAAGTTAACCATTGCTGTTGACAGATGTCTGCTGTTTTGGACTAAACAATTCTGATGTCGTTATCTTTTAATGCTTTAATGTTAAGAAGTATGCGGACCTGCAGATGCCACTATTTTAAAGATTGATGTTTGATAACTGAATGAAGTTAATTCTTGATGAGTATTACTGGCAACTCAAATGGGACTTCACCTTTTTTCTAATTTTGGTATTTCATTGTTCCGTTTTATTCTTATTTGTGGTGCTTGAAATCTTCTGTCTTATATAGTTGGCTCTTGTTCATTCACATATGTATTGCACTACCTAAAGTTTCTGATATTACTCCACTATGTAGAGATCATATGATTGATGATCCCCTCATTGAATTATCTGAAGGTTTCTGAAAGATGTATTCTGCTCATGGCTTCAAATATTGATTGAACTAGTATGTACGGACTGGTATTTTGTAGTCCGAGTAGGATCGATACTGGATTATATAGCTTGGTACTGTTACATACATACATACATACACACAGACACACACACACACACACATATATATATATATACATACATATATATATGTATATATTTCATATCGGGTATACTCAGCATATTGGAGCTGTGCCTGTCCAACACATTATTGAAAACAGTATTGACCAGTTTTGAAACCTTGTCTTTGCTTGATTCTCTTGCTTTTTGATGATAAAAGGTTCTTGATTTTTTTATTTTACAGAATGCTTTGCGGCATCAAAGATTTGTTCGCGAAGTTACAATTCAATACAATCTCTGCAATGAGCCATGGTAATTGTATTTTCACATGTGTGGCACCATGTACTTAGATATTTTATCTATATATATATTTGATGCATATGAATAAATGTTTGTAGCTTCTATACATTATCCAAATTAAGGCAAAAGTTGTGATTTTTCATCAAGTTTGGCTTCAAAGATGTTTATGGGATGGTGCATTACTTTGGTATTTGTGTACATATATTATATACTATTTTGAGATGTTGATGCAAAAGAATAAGCATATGATAACTATACATTAATGTCGTTTAATCATTCAAAAATATGAATTTAAGTATATGGTATTTAAAATGTAAGAAAGGGAAAAACATACACTTTAACTGTGAACTTGCTTTTAAGAATTAGAACTATCTGCTGTTTGTTAATGTCAGATAGATTGTTTAATTTATCTAGTAACAATAAAGCATAATTTTGCACACTATTGTAATTACATAATGGTAGACATTGTCTGATTATTCATTCCTTTCACGGCAAATGGATTTTATTTGCTGGAAGAACCATAATCAATTAATTTTGTCCAAAAATTTAAATCTCAGTCTGATAATGGTTGCATATCAGTCAGATTGGTGTGTTACTGATATAACAAACGACTAGCCTATACCATGCCATATCACTGAAAAATAATAGAAAAACTAAATTCTGATTGGTATTTACCTATGCGATCTTATTTGGTCCTTGGATAAACCAGTAAATAATGGTCAGTATTTGTGATCCAATTGACATTTGAGCCTTGGTCATATCCTGCTGATTTGATTGATTATCAGTTCTTCGAAGGCATCATATTCTTCATCTACTTGTTATTGTTGGCACTCTTATTACCTAGAACTGTCTTTGTTTATATTGCTCTGTTAATAACTGTTCATATTGATCTGAATTTAACCTTCACAAGATATATGTGGGGGAGGAATTTGTGCCATCCCCTGGTGATTTCCAGGTTTGTGTTGCCAGTGTTGTGCCATTCTTTGATGTGCTACTGAATGCCAAAAGTTAACCATGATAGGTTTGTTCCTTTGCAACCTAGGTGACTAAGGTTCGAGTCATGAGAGCAGCCTCTCCATTTGTAGCATTGCACCGACACAAGAGACTTATGCATTTCCTCTCACATCTGTAGTGAATCTTGTGAAATCTGAGATTTAAACATGCATTCGTGCTTATGGGTTCTAGTTTATACTACTCTATTTTCATTGGAGTCATTCTGTGTTTCTTTTGCTGTAAATTGATGGGCCCCAATGGACACAATTTCCTGTGTGCTTTGTGGATTGAGTCTGTATCAAGTTTCTTCTGCTTCTTTTCGTGATTCACTATGCTTTATAGCATGGTGCACTATTAATTAGTTTTCTGATTTCTGAAGTGCATGAAGCAGCGCTGATTAGCTTAGTTTATTGAGTGGAATGACTTATAAATCATGCTAATTGCTTCAGGCTGAAATACACCATTAACGTTGTTGCTGATAAGGGCCTGAAAAAGCCTCTTTTTACTTCAGCACGACTAAAGAAGGGTGAAGTTCTATATTTAGAGACACATTTCCATAGGTATGTTCATTTTGAATAATGCTTATTTTAGATGCTACTTTATTTGTTGCTATATGTTCCTCTCAGCTAGGATGAATTCTTAAAAAATATATTATTTGGTTGTGTCAACAGTTGACCATTATTCTCATCATTTATAATGATTATCCTTTTAGACACACATTTATATCTTGGGAAGCTTTATATATCTACAATTACTACTTGCACCTTTTTATGTTGGTCTGTTGCATGCTTGCACATATATTATGTAGTCTATGGATTTTGTTGGTTAGGTAAATATCATGTTAGAGATGTATCTTACATATCGTATGCAAATATGTTTGATTTATATGCACTTTATCATGGTTTGTTCTTGCAGATTTTATGTTGTACCTATCATAGCCTTACTTATAATTTAGTCCCTTCTATGAAGTGACTGCCATGGCTTGTATGCTTTGAAAGTTTGATATACAATTAAAAAATAACAAAAATACTTGGTTTCTGTTGTGACATTGGAACATAAGGCTCAATTTCCAATATTCTTTTTAAGTTTTGTGAAGAAGTGTGGAACAGTGTCTTGGTCAATGATTTTGTTATGAACTAATATTGTCTAGTGTAGTCATCATGTCTTAATCATTTACTTAGTGTTTAACAAAATGCTTATGAATCTAGAAAGTTGAATTTGAGGTTGTTAATATATTTAATCCACCGACAGATTTATAACAAGATGGCTAGCTAATTCTTCCCAAGATGATACCTGGTTGTAGCAGATGACAGTGGAAATTGCACATACTAATTATTACTTGGTTGTCAAAAAAAAAAAAACTATTTGGTTGTGTCAGTAGCTGATAATTATTCTGATCATTGATGATGACCGTCCTTCTAGACACACCTTTATATCTTGGGAAGTTTTGTATATCTACAATTACTACTTGCACCTTTTTTATGTTGGTCTGTCGCACATATGCACATATTTATTATTGTAATCTATGGATTTTGTAGGTTAGATAAACATCATGTTAGAGATGTATCTAACATGGTATGCAAATATGTTTAATTTATATGCCACTTCATCGTGGTTTGTTCTTACAGATTTTGTGTTGTACCTATCATAGCCTTAATCTTATTTTTTGGTCCTTTTTATGAAGTGACTGCCATGGCTTGTATGCTTTAACAGTTTGATATACAATAAAAAATAACAAAATACTTGGTTTCTGTTTTGGTGTTTGAACATAAAACTTAGTATCCAATATTCTTCTCTGGTTTTGTGAAGCAATGTAGAAAATTGTCTTGGTCAATGACATTGTTATGAATTTTGCTTATCATCTTTAAATAAGCAAGTCTGAGGTTCTTAGTATAGAGCTGATCATATCCATGTTTGACCTCTGGTCAAGGTCCTAATGTGCATGGATGCTCTAGTCATGCATTAGAAATCTGAGTCCTCACTAATAATGTTATTTATTAGTTTTCCTGCAATGATCTCGGTAAAAGTTGTGTACACATGACATGTTTGGGTTTGATGTTTATATAGTACAATTTCTTTATCTATGAGCATCAAGGCTTTTCACTCTGTAAGATCTCCCAAGTTTGTATGAGTTTGTTATATTGTTTCTTGACTGTCTTCTGGCAGATACGAGCTCTGTTTCAATGGTGAGAAAGCTGTTACGTTAACTTCATATCAAGCAATGGAGTCAGAGCATGAGAAACTTCAAAACCATGGTTCACATGTTCAAAATGGGGACAGAAATTCCACAGAACGTGAGAGTATCACTGATGTTTTTCGGTGGTCGTGTTGTAAAAGGGCTTTACCTGAGCAGCTTATGCGATCCTCTGGAATCCCCTTACCAGTAGAACATCTGGAGGTTTGCTGTTGATTCTTTATTTTCTAAGACAAAGTATGTAGATAGATTATAGATACTTTTCCAATTTATAATTGATGGACTTCCTGAGCAAAGGGTCCTTACTGTCTCATATTAGTTTTGGTAGGCATTAATTTAGTTCTTAACATTTTCGGTATCTGATTGAGTTGATATTCAAGAAGTTGCATTCCATCTTCTGAGATATCAGGTCCTTCTTTCAAATACAGTTGAAAACACTTTATTTTTTTTTCACTTGGATTAGATATGCACTTTGTAGTGGATTTATGATTGATCCTTATAATTTAGATGGTGTGAGTTCGCCATTGTCATCTGTGGTGAGAGAAAATTTATCGGGGATGAGTCAGCAAGCTAGCTAATGTTTCCATTTTGCAGGTATTGGAGGATAACCTAGATTGGGAAGATATTCAATGGTCACAAACTGGCGTATGGGTTGCTGGTAAAGAATATGTGCTTGCTCGAGTTCATTTTCTATCCCCAAATTAGTGGTGCATCATATGCCCACTTGAATTCTTTAATAATTCATGTAAAATATATCTAGGCGTGGTATCCAACTACGTGGTAATTGTTATTATATTTTCTTAAGTGATAGTTTATTTAGTATTTGAGTCTTGATGTATTTGATTCTTAAGCCTATGTTAAATGGCCAGTTTTCTTGTGTCCTGACCTTAATACTTTCGAGTGATAAGGTTTTCTTGAACTCTTATTTTTTTGTTTATCTTTTTTCTTAGTATCTAATTTTGGTGCATTTTAATTCTTAATTTCTTTAAATTGCCTCTTAAGTAATAAGGTATTTTGGATTTTTTTCAAATTTCTCTGTTGCAGTAAAACATATAGTATCTTTTTCTGTTAAAAACCTCTCATGTCAATTTGGATTGTTTTTGTCTTTTCTGATACATTATACAGATGGTAGTATCTTTTTCTGTCATATATCCCGCCATTGATGTGACATGAGAGATACTTGGTGTCAGTATTTTCAATAAGATACATTGCCCTACGAGAAGTACAAGCAGGCTATATTCGTGGATTATATAACAATCTTCGTATTTTCTTTAATAATATAAGAGTGTCTTATGCTATAAGAGGTATATGATTCATACTGCCACTCTTCTTTAAATGATCCTTTGCTTAAAAACCCTGCGTACGAAATAATAATAATAATAATAATAATAATAACAATAATAATAATAATAATAATAATAATAAATAGCAAATAGGCGTCAATCTTAGAAGGACCCCTCTAAATCGTTTTTACTATACATCATCCTTTTTTCATTATTAATATTTTTTAGAAAAAATAATAAAATAATTTTATTATTTTATCATTGCAATATTATTATATTTATCCTTTTTTTGTTATTCTTTCACTTAACTCTATGCTCTCAATCAATGTTGTTGTCATCACCTGGCAACATCATTATCTAAGAAAGAAGAGAAGAAAGCGATAATAAACAGTAATGAGTGAGTTGTAAATAATAATCAAGCGATAATAAACAGTAAAGAGTGAGTTGTAAATAATAATCTCCTTACTTGGAGACGTATTGTAATTCCTATTTGGATAAAAGTGGCTTTATATGTCACATCAAATACCATTAAGAATCAAGGAATAATTTATAGTTCAGATTTTTTTGTCGAATCGAGATCCGGTTTGGTTCGAGTCAAAAATTTATAAACTACTAACCCAACTTTCCTCCTCTTCCGTCATTGTCGCCTTTGACTCAGTCTCTCTCTCCTCCTCTGCTACCTCCTCCTTCCTTCTCCCTCTCCGCCTTCGATGCCTTATTCTTTGCCTCCTGCTTCCCCTCCTCCTTTTCCCCCTTCAGCTTCGATAACTTCTCCTTCTCCATCTCCTCCTTTCCCTCCTCTTTCACCTCCCCCTTATCCTCCTCCACCTCATCTTATTCCACCTTTCCCTCAATCTCCTCCTCACCCTCACCCTCCCCCTCCCCCTCCTTTATCGTTGCATGGACAACATGCAAGGCTGCATTATTGTATCATTTATCGTTGCATTCCTGAAGTATTATCATGGAAGGCATTGTCACTGCATTGTCGAATTGTTCGTGGGCATCATCATTGTGTCATCAAACTATCAGAGGAAGATATCGCCACTACATTATTAAAGCCTCGATTGCATCGATAAATCCATCACTACATCGTCGAATCATTCAGTGAAAGTTTGAGATATTCTTTGGGTTTTTTTAATCAAATTGATGCAATATTCTCATATTCATTAGAAGTTGAAGTATTAATCTTACTAAGATTATTTTTTAATAAGAAATGAGTGGTTTGCAGAGGATAATATCTGAAAACTCTTGAAGTTTGTTAGGGAAGAATTTGGTGCTTGCCTAGTAGATGCGTTCTGCCTCCGTATCTGTTGAGCAAGCACTGCTGGTTCAGGCCCGTGTGCGCTAGCTCGCCCGCGATCGGCTCAGTGCGGAGTTGGAGCTCAGTCGAATGGGTGGTACCTCAGGGTTCGGCTTAGGAAGTCGGCTGCTGGAATGGTGGAGCTCGGGTCGGGCTGAAGTATTCCAGCTCGGGTCGGTCGCTGACTCCTGCAAGAAGGTCGGGTCGGGTAGGTTCCCGACGTGACCCCTCCGACGGTCAAGTTAGTTCAGTGGTTGGTTTTTGCGATCCCCCGCCTCGTAGAGGTGCAGGATCTTATATAGTGGGTGTTGTAGATCATCCGTACCTGGCAACCTGGCTGCCCTTGTGGCTTACCATGCCGTCGTACACCTCCACCACGCCCGTCGTCCTTGCGATGAGGCATGCGTCCACAGGTAAGGGTGTCGACCGTACTTATGTCAGGTCGACCGTACGATCGCTGGGGATTCAGCCTTCCCTGTGCCAGGTCGATCGCACGACCATTGGCGCCCCCATACCTGCGTCCAACCAGCTTCCCGCGTCGGGTCGACCACGTCGGCGGGCCAGTTGTCCGAGGAAGTGAGGATGTTGCGACCAGGTCATCGTGTGTCATATCATTCTTTCCCCCCCCCCCGGGAAGACCTTCTCGAGGTGCCCGATGAGGGTGCTGAAGATGAGGTCTTGTGCTTAGCTGCTGATTTGAGGTGGCTTTGAACTAGTCCCGAGTGGGGGCTCAGGGGGACTTGAATGGTGCGGGGGCCGATCCGACCAAGCAAGAGCTCGGTAATTTGAATGGCGCAAAAGCTGATCCGACCGAGCATGAGCCCGGGAATTGGAATGGCGTGGGAGCTGATCCGACCAAGCAAGGGCTCGGGAATTTGAGTGTCGCAAGAGCTGATCCGACCAAGCAGGAGCTCGGGAATTGGGATGGCACCAGAGCTGATCTGACCGAGCATGAGCTCGGGAATTGGAATGGCGTGGGAGCTGATCCGACCAAGCAAGGGCTCAGGAATTTGAATGTCGCAAGAGCTGATCCGACCGAGCAAGAGCTCGAGAATTGGGATGGCACCAGAGCTGATTTGACCGAGCATGAGCTCGGGAATTGGAATGGCGTGGGAGCTGATCCGACCAAGCAAGGGCTCGGGAATTTGAATGTCACAAGAGCTGATCCGACCGAGCAGGAGCTCGAAAATTGGGATGGCACAAGAGCTGATCTGATCGAGCACGAGCTCGGGAATTGGAATGGTGCAGGAGCTGATCCGACCGAGTAAGAACTCGGGAATTTGAATGGCGCAGGAGCTGATCCGACCGAGCATGAGCTCGGGAATTAGAATGGCGTGGGAGCTGATCCGACCAAGCAAGGGCTCGAGAGTTTGAATGTTGCAAGAGCTGATCCGACCGAGCAGGAGCTCGGGAAATGGGATGGCACTAGAGCTGATTTGACCGAGCATGAGCTCGGGAATTGGAATGGCGTGGGAGCTGATCCGACCAAGCAAGGGTTCGAGAATTTGAATGGTGTAGGAGCTGATCCGACCGAGTGTGGGGGCTCGGGAATTTGAATGGGTCGGGTTTAAGTACTCGGAAACTGATCCGATCGAGCTAGGGCTCGGGAAATGGACCAGTCAGGTTTAAGTACCCGGAAGCTGATACGACCGAGATTGGGCTCGGGAAATAAACTGGTCAGGTTTAAGTACCCGGAAACTGATCCGACCGAGCTGGGGCTCGAGAAATGAACCGGTCGGGTTTAAGTACCCAGAAGTTGATCCGACCGAGCTGGAGCTCGGGAAATGAACTGGTCGGGTTTGAATACCCAGAGGCTGGCTGGCCGAGCAGAGCAACTCGAAAGCTGGACTGGTCGAGCAGTGCTGCTCGGGTTCTGGGCTTGTCTAGTATTGCGGCTCAGGTTTGTGAGTGGTTGAGCACTACTGTTCGGGCTCATAATTTGCCCGAGGCGTAGCTCAGGCTCGTAAGTGGTCGAGGTGCATAGCTCAGGATCATAATTGGCCCAAGGCATAGCTCGGGCTTGTGAGTAGCTGAGCAATGTTGCTTAGACTCGTGAGTAGCCGAGCACTATTGCTCGGGCTTGTGATTTGCCCAAGGCGTAGCTCAGGCTTGTGAGTGACTGAGTGCACAGCTCAGGCTCATAACCTGCACAAGGCATAGCTCGGGCTTGGGAGTGGCCGAGGTGCATAACTCGGACTCGTAAGTTGCCCAAGGCATAGCACGGGCTTGTGAGCAGCCGAGGTGCGCAACTTGGGCTCGTAAGTAGCTGATGTGCGCAACTTGGGCTCGTAAGTAGCCGAGGTGCATAACTCGGGCTTGTAACTTGCCCAAGGCGTAGCTCGGGCTTGTGAGCGACCGAAGTGCACAGCTCGGGCTCCAAGTGGCCGAGGTGCACAACTCGGGCTCGTAAGTTGCCCAAGGCATAGTTCGGGCTTGTGAGCGACCGAGGTGCGCATCTCGGGCTCGTAAGTGGCCCAAGGCATAGCTCGGGCTTGTGAGTGGCCGAGGTGCACAACTCGGGCTCGTAACTTGCCCAAGGCGTAGCTCGGGCTTGTCAGCGGCCGAAGTGCACAACTCGGGCTCGCAAGTTGCCCACGGCATAGCTCGGGCTTGTGAGCGGCCGAGGTGCACAACTCGGGCTTGTAAGTTGCCGAGGTGCACAACTCGGGCTCGTAAGTTGCCCAAGGCATAGCTCGGGCTTGTGAGCGGTCGAGGTGTGGAACTCGGGCTCGTAAGTGGCCCAAGGCATAGCTCGGGCTTGTTGGATAGTTGAGATCTCTCTGAGATGCACCTTGAGATTGTTCGACTGCGGGCATTCTTGCCACATCGGGCCCTCCTTCTAGCGCCAAAAATGTTAGGGAAGAATTTGGTGCTTGCCTAGTAGATGCGTTCCGCCTCCGTGTCTGTTGAGCAAGCACTGCTAGTTCAGGCCCGTGTGCGCTAGCTCGCCCGCGATCGGCTCAACGCGGAGTTGGAGCTCGGTCGGATGGGTGGTACCTCAGGGTTCGGCTCAGGAAGTCGGCTGCTGGAATGGTGGAGCTCGGGTCGGGCTGAAGTATTCCAGCTCGGGTCGGCCGCTGACTCCTGCAAGAAGGTCGGGTCGGGTAGGTTCCCGACGTGACCCCTCCGACGGTCAAGTTAGTTCAGTGGTTGGTTTTTGCGATCCCCCCGCCCCGTAGAGGTGCAAGAGCTTATATAGTGGTTATTGTAGATCATCTGTACCTGGTAACCTAGCTGCCCTTGTGACTTACCATGCAGTCGTACACCTCCACCACGCCCGTCGTCCTTGCGATGAGGCATGCGTCCACAGGTAAGGGTGTCGGCCTTACCTGTGTCAGGTCGACCGTACGACCGCTAGGGATTCGGCCTTACCTATGCCAGGTCGACCGCACGACCATTGGCGCCCCCATACCTGCGTCCGACCAGCTTCCCGCGTCGGGTCGATCACGTCGACGGGCCAGTTGTCCGAGGAAGCGAGGATGTGACGGTCAGGTATCGTGTGCCATATCAAAGTCCATCGAGACACAATGACAAGATCCCTAAAAGATATATGAGATGTTAACAAATAGGTCATAATTGATGCTAATGCAAATTTTCAAGTGTTATATAGTTTAATATCATTAATTATAAAAATATATTATTACTTTTTATATAGTCTGATTTTGATCATATATTGGCTATAGAATGTGAGCTTTTTTTTTTTGTATATAGTATACCAATAGAAGTCCTTGACAAATATGCCACAACATTATGAAACATTATAAGCTCTTGATAATTTTGAATATGAAATTATCATTCGGTAATCAATCTTACAATCGTTGTTATAATTATAATTTAGTTGAATTGTGAAAATAAATTTTAGATAAGCCAGAATCATTTGTTAGCGTTGGATAGGATCTCATAATTCTACCACAACAGGCCAAATTTTATTAATCATCTTAAAAAATTAAAAAAAATGGTATTAATCATCTCAAAAATCATGTTCTAGTTGTTCCGTGGAAGTTTGGATATGTTTCATGGAAATTCACATAGTTACACTTGTTTTTTTAGTTACGTTACACTCGTTCACATATTTAATCCAAAAATATTTAATTTAGATAATTAATGATTCTAAAATCCTCAAACATATCAATTATTTTAGAATTATATCCTAATAGGTTCATAAAAAAAATGGTTTGGTTTGGTGAGTTACGCTCATTTTTGAACTAATTACACTCATTCAATGATTCTTCGACCCAAAACATATCTAATTTTGATAATTAATCACTCTAGAATCCTCAAAAAATAAAAAGAAATATTACTTATCATCTTAGAATTTTGTCCTCTAGAGGCATTTGGATTGGTTCTTCACTAAGTTATACTCATTTTAAAACTAAGTTACACTCGTTCACATATTCATTTTAAAACTAATTTTAATGATTAATCACTCTAAATTCTCTAGTTTTGAACTATGTTTACACTCGAATATTGTTTGTTCCAAAAATTCCTAAAATTTTTCACTAATCATCTTACCAATATGCCATAATAAACATCATGACCACATGCGTACGTATCATTACAAGAATCATAAGAAAAAAACATACAAATCAGAATAAAAACATAACTACACATCATAGGCACAAACTAAAGACGTATTCAACTTTCACAAGAGTGATACATGATGCGAACAAAAGTTGGATTATATCGTATCACAATAAACATATACAAAATTAACAATAGTAATCACAACAGTAGACGTCACAACAAACATATATCACATAAGCAACACAAGTAAAGCAATAGTATTAATAGCATTAGTTATATGGTACCCAAAGCAAGTAAAACAATGTCACCATCTAAAAGTTATAGCCGAGCATGGAAAGATCGTAAGATGTCACTATTGTGCGAGGGAACTAAGGAGACTTTGGCGTCATCGAGGAAGCGAACCTATCACTATCAAGAGAATCCATCGTCACAGGAGGCAACAGAGGAGAGAAGATGAAATTAAAGGATGAGGAGGAGACAAAAGGGGGAGGGGTATTGGAAAACTTTGGGTAACATAAAATTGGTTTTCCAAAAGATTGATATATGATCATCGTGCTAAAGTTGGAGCGAACAAATTCACGAAATCGAAAATTACGTAAGATTCGTAGGACGCTATCACATAAGGGATATCGTATATTCCCAAAAATTACATATCTAAGTCAGTACATAAAGGAGATCTTGCACACTCTTCTCTAGAGATGATCCACATGGTAGATGAAGTGGCTACGCTCCTCCTTTCGCAACGCGATCTATCATCTCTTTGATGCACCATTTGACTACGACAAACTCAAGAAGTAGCCGACCCTTCTTGTTGTCCACACGCCCCAAATAGAGCTGATGGTAGGGGAGGAAAGGGAGGGAGGAGAATGAGATGGGTGACCAAACGAGTATAGCCTATGACCCTTTGGTCCCTCTTCTACTTATAAAGAGTCCAGTCAACTTAACTTTAATGGATCCTATCATATTGGGTATTGGATTTATATTTAATTACATTGGCATATTGGCTATTGGATCTCTATCCAATTATCCCTAGTGTAACATAATTTAAATCTCTATCCAAATATCCACTCTAAGCTTTTATTGGGTTTCACCCAATTGATCCAATAATACAGGAGCTTTTTGGATATTACATATTCAATCCTCTACTCGTCGCATTATACATCATATGTGTCTAAACCTCTAGGCCTAATATCGAGCTAGTCATAAGAAATAACTATCAAAACTCATTATGACTCAGTGAATTATTATTTCATAATAATTTACTCGATTCATCAACTATGGACATACTAAACCAATACGTTATAGTCCTTAGACAGTATAGGGAAATATAATTTATTGAACATGTCTACCCTTAGTTACTGTGTACTTATATTTTCTCATCTATCTAATATCTCAAAAATAATATATTGAACATAGTATTGTCAATCTCATACAAAATCCATCCGAGTCTCATTCTAATTAGATTCTCTAGGAGAACTCTTTCTTTCTCAATCCAAATGACCCTGGTCAGGGATTTACCTGAGTAAGAACACGTGATATATTCTTCTCGTGATACCGAGAGTAATTGATCCTCTATTGATACTCAATTTTCTTTGTAAGTTTGGTTACTATTCCAATTAATCGGCTGTACTAAATCTAAAACTTCCAGACCCATAAGTCCTATATTAAAGAATGAAGTACTCAAACGAAGTATCCTTGGTATCTCAAGTCTGAAGGCCAGACACATAATTAAGACTACAGAATCATTATTTGATGATAAAGTATATTTAACTATCCAACATTATATAAGCGGATCAATTAGTGAACTCATTCTCTAATGATCACTATACTATATCTCGTGTCCTAACACAAACAGCTATGAGACCAGCTGTCTCCATCGTATGGACAAGTATATTGTACATCGGGTATGTCCAATTATCTCAATATCCTTCTCGATTAACTTATAATCAAAATTATTTAGGGTTTATCTTTAACGATGAATTGGTCTCATTATGATTTAATTATTATTGTACGGATCGAAGGACATTATAATATATTAATTATATAATAAAAAATAAAAAAAATATTAAAAAAAAAGAATATATAGTATATCATATGTATCATTAGTAACGTGATTAGCTTATAGGCCTTTTATAATCAACAAAAGCTAGGGGAAGAAAGCAAAGGAAAAGGAGAAGAAATAAAAGAGGTGGCTAGGAAAGAGTTGAAAGATGAGAGGAAGGTGGACGAGGAGAAGGAGAAGGAATGGGATGAGATAGAGAAGGATATGAGTAGGGGAATGAGATTTAATTAAACCTAGTCAAAATTGATTTAATTTAAATGATTAAAAATTATTATTTCAATTGAGGTTAGTTCATATGTTTCTTTGTCATTAAAAAAAAAAAAAAATCCCTAAGTAAAAAATGAATCATGGAGGCATCATTCAGTCAAAAAGTGAATAGTATAAATTTTTCTTGTAAAATGCCAAAGATTATTTTACTAGTACCTTTGTCCTCCTTAGCTCATAACTCTACTCAGAATTGACCTATGCAATAATATGATCTTTAGATTGCAAAGATTTTTTCAGTTTTTTTATGATGTGTGGTTTGTGTTTTTCCTAAAATTTTATGATAACTAAAGCGAGAGAACATAAGATATATATGTTATGGAAGATATTGACTAGCTTAATCAGTAAAAATTTTGAACATATATCACAAGATCCTCGATTCTAATCCTACCTTCATCACTTATTATTTGTAAGAAAACACTATATATAAAAAACTCATAATTCTACTATTTGATTCTAGATTTCAGGATATCATCAAGTTTTAGATGAGAATGAGTATAACAATCAATTTTAGTTACACTTGGTAGGAGGTTTAAGTTGACCTAGCTATTTCTATAAATGTTTTAGAATTATTGAGTCGATTATTATCTCATCAAATCGAATGATCCACTTTGGTCAATTATGAGATTTTAGAGATGAGAGGTAAAAAAGAAAAAATTACTTGTTTACTTTCTCTTTTCACTCCTATTTCTGTCATCCCAATGGTAACCCCAATTGCAATTCCAAAGAAGAACTCTCATGAATCCATTTGGTGCTGCATACTAATACAAAACTTGGACTGTAGACACCACAATTATTTGATCCATAATTCTGCCATGTACATGATCCTTGTTGGGTACGATAATGAATAAACTACTTAGATCTAATGGTCTCTTTGTTTGCACCTTTTTCTAGGGACACTCTCTGCCAAATAATTTCCAACTTCTTTCATCGATTTCCATTAGGTAGCTTAGGGTTCTTCTTCTATATATATATATATATATTTTTTTTTTTTTTTCTTCTTTCAACTGAAGGTTATTGGTCTGGAAAAAGATCGGTGTCCCTTCCGATCATATTTAATTGACATCATATCCTACGTTAATGATTCGTATTAACACAAAACATGATTGACGACAGTGGTGGCGAGCAGTTCATCATCAATGAGATACCATATCTTGCATGAACCTTTTAGAGGTGAATTCCGAATCCATTCCCTCTACAATTATATGGTTAGATAAGTTTAAATAACTTGTGTTAAAAGTATTTTAGGTGATTGGTTCAAGTTAATAGGCCAACAACGTGGAATCTAATTATGGGAGTGGTTCAAGTACATTAAGTTGATAATTTATCGAGTAATTTTTATTAGTTCATCGATTCAAGTTTCTAATCCTCAATCTTTGATATACTTGGTATGCTAGGATAATATTTATCGGACCTGCTAAGTTAAAATTTCGTGTCATCCAACAAGGATGCTGAGTCGAAACCAATTAAGACCTCATACTACTACGTTTCTTTTGTCGGCGTTGAGAATAGTCGAATTCCTAAAACGTCAAACTCTACAAAATTACGTCGACTATATGCCCCAATAAAATCTCTTCGATGCTTAAATTAATCTTATATGCGAGGTGTCATTAGAAAGCATATTATGAAGATCTATGGTACCGAAATAATACCATATCAATCACAGAAGATCTATGGTACCAAAATATTGATCAGGTAATATTGAGACTAATATTTTAGATTATAAAAAATTTAACAGACGAGACTTTGAATCCTTGACATTTAGTAAAGCATTTTAGACAAACATTCTAACTTAAAAATCTTGTTTTTATCATTTATTCTTTGGAAAATAATTCAATAACTACTTTTGAGTCTGCCGGTGGAGTGACACGACGGTCGTTATCCGTTGGCTATTTGACATGTCATGCCACATGCAAGTGTCGGATAACTCTATTAGGTTATCATGTCAGGAGAATGATACATACAATTGGGAATGACAAGCATTGATTTGATCTCGTCTTCTTCTCCTACTTAATAGTAAGGATTGAGATGCTGGTCCATCCACCATATTCCATGATTGAGCTTGCACCATTATTACTCAAATTTGTAGTAGAAAGAAATGAGACTTTAGAAGCTGAATACCTTAACACTTTTACACCCATGCATGAGAGAAAATTGGATAATTAATTATATTTGAGTGGAGTTCAATTGGATGATTCAAATTGAAAAATATGTATCCAAATCATGTTCATAATAACAAAGATTCTATCTTTAGGTATTACTTAATATAAAAAAAAAAAAATAGATGCCTAAGTCCTATTCGAATTTGGTTTAATAACTTCTGTATTTTACGATCATTGTCTTTGGTTTTGGATGTGTTAGAAAAAAAAATATCATTGACGTCTTGATCAGTCCAATATGATCTGAACTCGTGTGTAAAAGATTATCCGAAGTGACTTTGATGTAGCTCCAAAGCATATCTAAGGTGGTTGCGAAGTGGCTCTAAAGTGAATATTATGCTCTCGATGTGTCACCTATATGAAGATCAAAGCTGGCAGAGGTTTTCCGACTTGATCCTTATGACGCTTGAGTTTTAGGTTTCTAAATATGTGCTCCAATCATTTAGGAATTGAGATAATTCTTCCCATTTCTTTTGCTTAGGATGTATTATTTTTATACCTTAAAGGAAGAAAATAAAATTTGTTATATCATTCCTTATCATAAAGAAAGTTTAGGATGATTACTTGTCTTGTTATAAAAGAATATAAGTTTATGATTATCTTTTTTGTCCTAATGAATGAAAAAAAAACTTATATATATTTTTTAATTTGAATCTTTATACACACTAATGATTAACTTGGATGACATATAGCAATCATATGCTAGCTGATGATAATAGATTCTCTATGAGAATATTTATTATATAGTGAGGTGTCTAAATTAATCTTGGTTCTTACCAAAGATTTTGCTCATAGAGTGAGGAGTCCAAATCAATCTCGACTACTAATAGGATACCCAATGGGTCGGTCCAACTCGTCCAAGCCCACGCCAGATGGACAGCCACAATAACATTTCGGAGGAAGCCACGTCAGCCCGAGGGACCAGGTCGGCAGCCGATCAAGTATCCGAGGTGGAGGTGATTGGATACGACACTGCCTAGCTCCACGCCAATTAATGTAGTATGGCATGCCACACTCTCGCCCCATGCTGCTGCAGTCGCACGTCCTCCGTATGACCCAATCATATCCCGAGGGACGACAAGGGTAAGACTGGGTGTACTGACAACCTCCCCTCCCACAGGTATAAAACATCCGTTTCGACAACATGTAAAGGAAAAAAAGGAGAAAACTCTCTTTCTCTCTCTCTCTCTCTCGCTCCAGAACTCTTAACTTTACTCTGGGGGGGAGAATTCTTGATTCTCCTTAACTTGGGCATCGGAGGGGCCTCACTAGGTCACCCCTTCCATTCACGAAGAGACTCATGTGCAGGATCGTCATCCCCTAGACGACCCGAGGGACAAATCGATCGATGCTCAGGACGTGGACCACCGGGGAAGCGTCAACCCACGCCGGAGGTCTCGATCCCCACCGATATTGGTAGACTTACGCACTCGAATGAGAACAGATCGAGCCGATACCTCAGCTCTACTCCTGAAAGTTTTGTAAGAACTACTATCAAAGATTTTATATAGTGGTCATGTAAATGGATGTACTTACATGTATGGTGATTTATTTTGTAGATGCATCCATCCGAAGGCTGAAGAGAATCTTTGGGAGCCACATATATTAGGAGAGAGAGAGAGAGTCTTGCCAACTGAAATCACCAGATGGACATTTGGGCAGTGGCAATTTCTTGTTTCTTCTTCATTTGTCTCATTGACCGTAGAGTAGCCATTGACGACTAGTAAAGAGAGAGAGAGAGAGAGAAGTGACATCAAGAACAGCTGTGATGTGATGGTACAAGAAATTATTCTCATGTTCCTAGATTGATTCTCTTGTACAGGAGACATCATTGTACCCAATCCACATTTTGAACCATGTCAATCATCTTGGGTACCTAAACTAGGGTTAAGTGAATCAGATAGATGATGAAACAAAAAAAGAAGAAGGGAGATTTTATATATAAGTGCTACCCTTTTTTTTTTTCTCACATAGTAGTGTAAAATATTATTAGCATGAGATCTAAAAACTATAAAAAAAAAGAAATCGAGACGAAAATTTAAAAACTTTACACAACTTATGAAAATGCCTATAAGAACTTAACTTTCATACTAGACTTGATTATGCTGTACTTGGATTTCTACACAACTAAATATCAATCATATTGAATACTTTAAATCAGGATAATCACATAAAACTTTTATTTCTTGATATGTAAACCAAATATAGAATTAGTTCAGAAGAATTTGTTGTGCACTCACTTGGCATCTTACAAGAAGAAAAACTACTTGAAAGGGAAGAAAGAAAAAAAAGAGAGCAAAGATTCTTAGTTTTACTAATTAGTGTCATTTATTTTGCTAATACCTAAATGTCCATCATTACTCAATGATGATAAGGTGGGGGGGATGAAGAATAGATGTAGAAATCGAATCAAATAGGGAGAAGGACGATGTGAAAGGAAATGAGATGGGAGATTTCGAAAAGAGATAGAAGCAGAGGAAATCAAGGGATGAGATTGCGAATATTATGGACAATTGTTAGATGTCATGGTCGGAGAAGGGGTGATATGGACGACGACTACAGATACAATCCGTATCGTAACAGAGACTTCATAATCATGAGATTAGGGTCTTGCGACAGAACAGGGACAATGAAACTCAGGTGGCTACATAGAGATGACGGATATTTAGGATGTTAGAGGAAAAAATGACACCAAAAGAAAAAAAAGAAATTAATATCCAAGTGACTTTTAAAAGAAAACCTCAAAACAAAGTTTTAAAAAAGAAATCACTAAAAAAAATTCTTACAACACGTCTCTTATTTATTTAGTGCATACCAAGACAATAAAGGTATAACATCATCAACTTCCTTTCTTCTTATCAGCATCGACTTTTTTTTCTTCCTTATCTTATGGTGATCGGAGAGACAACACGGGGCCCCCACACATGTAATAAATAATACCTCGGTGGTCCTTACTCCCTTTCGTTGTGTACGAGATGGGTACGAGATCATATATATATATATATATATATATATGATCGATAATTATACAGAAATCTATCTCGACCGACGATGTACAGGTGGCAGTGGGTCCCACAAAGTAGCAGATTGATGAGAGCAATCGCCATCGATAAATCCATGACCATCACGTTGATGACTCCTCTTGCATCGTTCGTAAGGTAAAGCTAAGTTTTCACCTGCCATAATAAATACGATAAACATTTATTTTTTTTTAATATCATGTCACCGACATGGCTTGTCGTTTTCAAGTGCCACGAAATCATAAACCACATCTACCCCTTTGGGTGGTTGCCATAATTATATATCATAGTGATGACTTGAGTTGATCTTGCGAGGAGATTCGCAAGATCTACCATGGGACCTTTTGTCCTTTTTCTCCTCCTCCGTCGTCGCTAAGTAGTCGCTACAGGTGACTACAAATCTTTACAGGAGTGGTCGATGGGTAGAGTAAGTGCTGCTTCGCTGTCCTTTGCATCACTGAATCGTAAAATTCCTCTCTCTATCACCGACTCCATCTGTCGGTCATGCAATCGGTGTCTGGATTGCGATAGCCTCCTGCATCTCAAACTGTGTGATGGAGCAATTTGATTGCTTCAGATGTGTGGAATGGATCTTGGCTTCTTGTGGGAAGAGTTTAGTGGCAGACAAGAACCATTGAATCGATTGATAATTACGCATATATATAGAGATAGGATCGAAAGTAAAATGAGAAAAAAAAATTTGTTTAAGATGATATATATATATATATATATATATATATATATATATATATATATATATATATATATATATATATGTACTAATGATAATATAGATGAGATGATTAACATTAGTAGTAGTACAAAGAGAAGACAAGTATAGAAATTTATGGAAGCTTTGTTCTTGGGGAGCAAAGTTCACCACCAAAGCAAAAGCTTCCTCTACTTTTGTGTCTCATTCAAGTACTGATTCAATGAATCCATAGAAAACGTGTTCTCTCTCTCTCTCTCTCTCTCTCTCTCTATACATATAGAAAAAGACGAGACAAGGGGGAGGGGTATTATTGAGAGAGAAGCAGCTACATTCAAAGTAGATCCAGTTCCATTTCTTGACCATTCTGTTCTTATCTAAAATGCCCTTTCAATCAGGGAAGGGACCTTTTACACCAAGGAAATAATTAATTAGTTGTGTCTCCTCAATCATATTCTCTCTCTCTCTCTCTGTCACAAAAAAACAGGCTTTTTCAAATTTTAATTTGAAAATTTTAATATGAAGGGACCTTTTACACCAAGGAAATGGTCTTAGTTTATCTTTTCTGCTGTATGCTGGCACACACCATGTGTTCTCTGCTGCTTTTTGAAGGGTGTGAGAGATACTTGGCTTGTCTTGTCAGATGCCTTTTCTCTTTTAATTCCTAAACTTACCAAATTTAATGAAAAAATTGCTTCTTTTTTTTGGGTGAAGATAGAGAAACCATTTTTTTTTCTGAATTTAATGGATCTTTTTGGCACAGTTTTGCGATTGACATGATACTGAATACTCTCTGATTTCAATCTATCTGGAAGCTTAAGCTGATAAGTAAGACCAGATAGAACAGGTCTAAGAAAATTTACCTTGTTGCATTGAAGATTATGGCATGTTAGATTCTTTGATGGACTTGTGCAGTTCCATGTTGCATTGAAGAATATGACATCTTTTCCATTAGCAGATACATCCCAAGTCCATGTTGTTCTCTCTTCCCCCTGCTTGCTGCAACTCGAAAGCTCCATCCAAGCAAATCTAACTTGACAGCCAGTCATCCAGTGATGGGCTACCAAATTCTAGTGCAATCCGATGGAAGCACAGTCATCATCATCTCCTCTCATTAAAAAAGTTTCATTCCATTCAATATGGGGGACAACGCCACCTCAAGATTCTTCTTTGCTCGCATCAAAAACATGAACCTCAACATTTCCTATGATCCAACCAAAAAGAAAAACATCGGAAAAGCACCTCTTGTTCTTATTATCAAAGCTCGTGCTTTTCTTTTTAATTATGAAGATACATCTGTTTGTAATTAAGTTCGGTAGCACATGAAAATCCAAGTAAATGCTTCCCAGATTGGATACTCTGACTGTACTTCTTGAGAATGAGATTGTTGCTGTCTGTAAAACCATAGTTGATTCATAAACTTGTAGGTATCTGATCAGTAGTGTGAGAAGAAGGCAGCTGAGATCTGAATGGTGAATACTAACCACAAGTGATTTGGTTTCCCTTTTTGTCCACCCTCCGAATTCCTGTAGAAGGAAGGTGAAACATTCGCCGGCTTTCTTCGGAACCAGCATCCCCAAAGATTTACCTGTCAGGACCAAGTGCGGTAATAGGACGGCCATAAAAAGGGGAAGCAGATTCCACCAGAAACAGAGTGGCCATCCATACTCTCTCAATTCTGCCACTCGGCTTCTCCTCCTCTTCCTCTCGACTCGGGTGGATAAGAGTTCTCTTGGTGTCGTTTCTTTCGTCATTGGCTTTGATCTTTTCTTCGGTCTATTGGTTCTTGGTTTGTCGTCGTTGGCTTCTCTGGATTTTATTGGAATTGTTGGACCGGTTCTTCTGTGACATGAGCGCCTGAGAAGAATCGAGGTCGACGTGCCTTGCTGCAACTGTTTGCAGGCCAAGATGTGCTTTCCACGCTGTTCCACGTTCTAGCTATTGGAATCCATGGCCGACAGACTACTCGTGGTTCTTTCTTGTCTTTGATGCTTGCTATCCATGGTTGTCTACCCGCTGACATGAGATTGGTTCTTATGCTGCCTGATAAATGCCAGATGAAGCCTTTCCGTGGTGCGAGTTGATGGTCATGAAAGGGCTCGTGGTTACATCTCCTGGTTCAGCCGAAGCCCGGCACCGGTCGTCTGCGATGGAGTAAGTTCTACTCTTCTATGAACTCCCTCGATTTCACCTCGTAACATTTCGTTTCCGTGTCGAGTTCGGTTGCTTGATCTTCCTGTTATTTCTGCTCGATTCTTCTTCCTTCTTCTCTGTACGATTCAATTCTTCAAGCTCTCCGTCTCAGAGCTGTGACTGTGTCAAAGCTCAACATGGTCCTCAAATTAGCAGAGCTTGAGAAGCCGGGAATCGCCTACGTCTCCATAGAGCTAAAAGAGATGAGAGAAACAAAAAAACGGGGGGGAAAAGGTGAAAAAAACAAAAGCAACTGGTCCTGAAGACTACTTTGGAAAAAAAGAACTTTTTTGAGTGATGAATCCTTTTGAAGAACGCTAATTACTTACTTCCCTTTGGATGATAAATTACTCTAGATTTCTTGGGGAATCCGAACAATCTTATAGGCATGTTTTTGCTGTGCTACTGGCATCGAGACACCAATCAGGAGGTAGTGGATTCTGATGCAAGCAGACAACCTTTTCTGCCTTTTTTTTCTATTGCCGGAAAAGGCTTTCCTTTCTCCATCTGCATCGTTCCACTAAGCTTCTTGTTCATCCTGGTCGGCTAGCCATTTTACTTGCGTTCTACCAAAACTGTAGCCTTACAGTTTACAGTCTCTTACGGTAAGCATCGTTTAACTAGTTTGTGGGCAACTATTGTTGAAGTCCTCCATTCTGCATGCTTGGTCTCGATAATGATGCTCAACGACCAGCCAAGAAATTGTAGCTTGAGACGCAGAAAGGTCGGTGCCAACAAGAACAAGGCACTTAGGAAAGCACTATTGAGATCACCGAGGATATCCAAACTCCTCGAGAAGCAGGATTGAAACCTTGCTTCTGCTCATGTCTGAAGCAAGCAAAAGAAGTGTTGGCATCACCTGGTAACCCGCTGTTTCGTTACTTCTTCTGCAATCTGAGACATCCTTTGCTGATTTCCTTTGATAAAAATTGTTGCTGAAATCTGAATTCCTTCTTGTTAATTTGACCTTCTTCGGTCCGATACTGATTAGGCATAGGATTTCTTTCCTATGGCTCATCGGTGTCAGAAAATAGCTGCAGCCCTACAGAATGATCAGCTCTTGAATAAGAGTGGTCCAGCATACTGTGTTTATCATGAGATTGACATCATTAATAGAAACAGCTATTCTGCCAGCATACCCTTCATGTTCATCTTCACAACCAATCAGTCAGCTACTAGAATAAATGAGAGTAAATAAGAGACGACCTCACCTTAAAGGACCATGCTTTGTTGTCTCCTGAAGTATGCATGGTTAAGTTTCTGATTCCCGTAGTACGTCGCCCAATCTGGAAGATCGTTTCATTCTGCTTCTTACATGGCTGTTTTGGCAATTACATTATGAACAATCCTTGTCTTCCGAGCATTCATATCTCTTCAGCTAATCTGGTATTCAACATATGGTTCAGTGATGACACAGGCAAAAGAAAATCTAAGAAAGTTTTCAGAGTAGACAAGTGCAAGATCCTGTTTTCAGAGAGGAGCTCAAACTGCAAGTTCGAGTCTTTGAAACTTGCGTTGATCATCGTTACATGTTGCACGATTCTAACGCTCGCTTTCTCGCCAATTGTGTCCAAGGAGAAGCAGGTTCGCCTGGGTTCCAGGTACAGATTTCTTCGGGCATGGTTTGCTACGTCAATAGAGGAAGGCCCGAAATATCTAGCTTCTGCATTGCAGGACTCGGCTTGCAGATGTTGCACGGATGTGGCAGACGACGCTCTCGGATCCTCGATACATTTCGCAGTTGGATGTCGACTGGGGCCTGATGTCGAGTGTTCTTGAAGATGTGAAGGCGAAAGAAGGAGATCTAAGAATTGGCTTGCTGAACTTTAACTCCTCTGAGGTCGAGTTCTGGCAGCGAACACTTCCGCATGCAGAGTTCTCTTCTGTGCATCTCGACTATGCCGACCCGAGCATCACCTGGAAGGTTCTGTATCCCGAGTGGATCGACGAGGAAGGAGAGTACGATGTGCCTGCTTGTCCATATCTTCCTCGGCCCCAAGACAAGAAGGGATCGAGATACGATCTCATCGCTGCCAAGCTGCCCTGCGACCGGTCGGGGAGCTGGTCGAGGGATGTCGCGAGGCTGCATCTGCAGCTCGCAGCAGCCAAGCTTTCTGCATCTGCTTCTGCAGGGCGGTCGCAGGTTCATGTGCTACTGGTGACCGATTGCCTCCCTGTTCCGAACCTCTTCAGTTGCAGAGATCTCGCCAGGCACCAAGGAAATCTTTGGCTGTACAAGCCCGAGACCGCAGCGCTGGAGGAGAAGCTTCGCCTTCCGATCGGGTCATGCGAGCTCGCTATCCCGTTCGAGGCAAAAGGTCAGTTGTTTGATCAAATTCCTACCGAAACTGAACTCCCAAAGATTCACAAGCTGTTCATGTGCACAGTTCGGATGTATACGGAGGTCGGGCGACGAGAAGCGTACGCTACGATTCTGCACTCAGCAGAGCAGTACGTCTGCGGCGCGATTGCAGCGGCCAAAAGCATCCGTTTGTCAGGATCTGTGAGGGATCTCGTTATCCTTGTCGACGGAACGATAAGCGAACGTGAGCGGAGCGGCCTCGAGGATGCAGGGTGGAAAGTGAGAACGATCCAAAGGATTCGCAACCCCAAGGCGAAGCGCGACGCCTATAACGAGTGGAACTACAGCAAGTTCCGCCTCTGGCAGCTCACCGACTACGACAAGATCATCTTCATCGACGCCGACCTGCTCGTCCTCAGGAACATCGACTTCCTCTTCGCGATGCCGGAGATAAGCGCGATCGGGAACAACGCGACCCTCTTCAACTCGGGCGTTATGGTGATCGAGCCCTCCAACTGCACGTTCCAGCTGCTGATGGAACACATCGACGAGATCACGTCGTACAACGGCGGCGACCAGGGGTACCTGAACGAGATCTTCACCTGGTGGCACCGCATACCCAAGCACACCAACTTCCTGAAGCACTTCTGGGCCGGCGACACGGCGAAGAGGAAGGCGAGGAAGGACAGCCTGTTCGGGGCGGACCCGCCGGTGCTCTACGTGGTGCACTACCTGGGGCTGAAGCCATGGCTGTGCTACCGGGACTACGACTGCAACTGGGACCTGCAGATGTTCTGGGGGTTCGCGAGCGACGCGGCGCATGCGACGTGGTGGAAGGTGCACGACGCACTGTCGGAGAACCTTCAGAGGTTTTGCCTGCTGCAGACCAGGACGAAGGCATTCCTGGAGCACAACCGGAGGCAGGCGGCGAAGGCCAACTTCCCTGACGGACACTGGCGCCGGAACATCTCCGATCCAAGACTCCACATCTGCCATGAAAAGTTCTGCTCCTGGGAGAGGATGCTGCTGCAGTGGGGCAAGACGAATTCGTCCGACGGTAGCTCGTAACATCGACCATCTACGTTTTTTTCTCGGTATAATTAGATTAAACATAGCCGAAAAGGATTTCCGCTTACACGTTTGCTTACGAGTTGTAAGATTTATTTCATGTTCTATTTATTAATGACATTTTATGTAAATCTTGATGCATCGCAGCATAAATATACACAAAGTATGTTACATTGCAATATGTGATTAAAAAAAGATACCAAAGTTTTACATGATATAAGTGAAATATCAAATGCCCGGGGGCAAAAAAAAAAAAAAAAACACGTTGTTTTACCTGTCGGTCGCTTGGCGGTGAAGACGTCCAATTAATGGGTCCTACTTTTTTTTTTCTTTTCTCTTTTCATTAAGACAAATTATAATTATTATCGGGTCCTAAAGTGGGTCCCTTTTCTCAAGCGTCACGTGTCAATTCAAATGTGGACAAAACATAAGTGCAATATTTGGCATTAATTGCGCGCGGTTTAAATTAATGACATACATATGTGCCAACGGATGAGCTATGCGATGCGGTCAACCCACCCATATATGTATTTATTTACATACATACATACATACGTACATAAAGATAGCTTATCGGGCCATGTGCCGTTCACGTGTTAAAAATGTTCCTTTGTCTTTGTTCACTACACTGGCGCAAGATAGCAACTCATACTGTTTACAATATGACGAGGATAAGATAGCATACACGAGACTTGCCTGTAGCAATTATTTATGTAACTCTACTGGAAAGAGTGCTCTGAAAGGCATGAATTTTGCATGAGTTCGTTTTCTTTCTTCCATTGGTGATGCACAAACTCAATAAATTAGAGTTGGGCACACAGACCTGTCTCTTAGTTTTCAATGTGGCAAGTTGGAAGCTATACACTTCAAATTCCATTTCCTCGGTGCTCCGTCCCTCCATCCCATATCACCGTCAGTGGGCTGCTTTGGTGGTGCATCTCTTGCCTCTCCTGTGCTGAGGAATGGAGGCAGTGTAATATTGTGCAGTCCATCTTGGAACTTGCATCTTTCCTTGACGAGGAAAAGCTATGATAAAGTGGAACTCTTCGAGCAGTTCTTTTCATCAACATGTTTCTCACTTCCGTTTGATTCTGTTCTTCTATAAAGTGTGTTCTTTGATGCTGACCACTACTACGAGCCTACTGCATGTACGTTATAGACTCGGCGATCTCTATCTAAGAGAGTAACCTATACAATGCCAAATATTAGATGGATGGATAAGGAAGGAGGTGGAATACTTTGTTGGTGATTACCCTAGTGGAATGTCCATCTCTCTTCATAGACTATGGACCATCCGATGCTAGACCTCCAAGCTCCGTTCTTGGTATACGGTCTTATCTTCCCTTAGTTCTTCATAGTGAATGCCTCGTAATCCATCATCTCATCTCTGTCCTTCTATCTATTGTAACTAAGAAGACATTGAAATATATTTCTAACTCCTGATAGCGAAGCTTCTACAATGATATCTGGTGATGCAAATGATGTCACATATCCTGTCTAGTCATTAGTTCTTCCTCTCGTGGACCACTATTTTAACATCTGTAGTCTCCTCTATCTTTAATCTCATAATACTATTCATGGTCTTCCTCTCATGGACCACTATTTTAACATTTGTAGTCTCTATCTTTAATCTCATAATGTTATTCATGATCTGATATGGTCGTCTGCTCATGGAATTTAGATATTTACTTCAGAAGCTTATTACTGATGTTTCAAGTTAGCATGATAAGGTCAACAAGTTCCATAGATGAGCTTGCAAGGAAAAAAAGAACATATGTAACATTGTCAGTCTCAATCATGCAGAGATTTTTTTTTTCTCTTTTAGATGTAAGATCCCACCAACTTGCTCTTTGAAAAATAATTATCCTTTTTTTCCCCCAAGCAATCATTGCTTGTTGTTTCACCCTTATCTCTGAAAAGGCTCAGTAGGCAGAATCCATCATGTTAAATTGGCATGTGATGCACAAGTATTAGCAACAGTTTCCTGGGTTACAGATATATTACAATACTAGTTTATGGCCCAAGGCATCATTGGCTGTCACTGCAATTGATCACAAACAACTGCTTGGAACTCCGAAGTCAACATTTTCTTAAGTCTCTCTATTGGTTAGGATAAGTGTTAAGGTTGGTAAGTATTTTATATTTTAATAATTTAGAGGAGTCCTACTTAGATGTTAATTCATTTATGGATTAGAACTTAGATCGAATTTTAGAGAATTAAAAGTTATTTATATAGATATATCTTGAGTCTCAAGAGATTGATGAAAGGAAATAGCATGGAAGAAGATACTTTGAATGTTATTAAGGGTATTTGGTAGCAGATGATGAGTTGACAGATTAATTTTAGGCTTATGTGAGAAGATGTAAGGGGGACTTTTAAGCCTAAGTCTAGACTAACTCAATGGAAAGGAATTTTTTATATATATAAAAATTAATTTAATTTTATGAACATAGACAGAGCGTTATCGAATTATATATATTATTAGATCTTACATCAGTCTTCTTATATATTATTAATTTATTTATATCGAAGAATTTTTGTTGGTACTCAGTGTTCTCTCCCTTTGGTTGTGCAAAATTTTGATGTGATATAAACCAATAAATTAACTATAAAAATGTAATCTTCGCTTCAGAGAAAGAATGCAAAAGGCATAACGTTTCCTTCAGGAACACTTAGGTCAATTACAAAGATACCTTGAAATTGAATGATTGCATGCATTCGTCATTCGTGCAAAGAAGAATGTATGTTTGAGAGAGAGAGAGAGAGAGAGAGGGATATCTAAAAGGGCTGGAATCCTTCACGAGGAGCACAGCTGTAGCCTCGATCATGGTGGCTTCCTTATCTTTCTCTACCACCCCATTATTCTATTGCCCTCACCATACTCGATTCAGCAAACAGATAAATAGAACATGTCCCACATCCTATGTCACAAGCTCTACCAACGTCGTCGTGTAATAAAACCTCTCTTTCACCACCCTCTCCTCTCTTCCCCTATCACAGCCAGTATTAGGTTACATATACTCTTCTTTGTTACTGTTCTTGGATCAACAGAAGCCTCCTCTACCTCCCTATATTTTCTCCTTCTCTCATAGCTTTTTCTTTATGGATAGCATCAGCAGAAACACCAATCGGCCTTGGGATCCCGAGAAGAGCATGGGGAGTCAGTTCCTTTCTAATCACATCCCCTTGGAATTGCCATTCCACGCCCACTTCCGCCCCCCGAGCTTCCCCAGAAGAGGGATGGAAGGGGACCACGAAGCAGAAGAGGAGGAAGCTTTGGGGGCCGTGAAGGAGATGATGTACAGGATCGCCGCCATGCAGCCGGTGGACATCGACCCCTCGACGATCAAGAAACCCAGGCGCCGGAACGTGCGGATCAGCGACGACCCCCAGAGCGTGGCCGCGCGCCTCCGGCGGGAGCGCATCAGCGAGCGCATCCGCGTTCTGCAGCGGCTCGTCCCGGGGGGCACCAAGATGGACACCGCCTCCATGCTCGACGAGGCCATCCGGTACGTCAAGTTCCTCAAGCGGCAGGTGCAAGAGCTGCAGGCCAGCCCTCAGTCACACTCGGTTCACGTCGGGGCAGTGGTTGACGGGAACCCTGTCGTGGGTGCGGACTGGTCTCACGCCTCTTCGCCGTCCTCCTCCTCCTCCGCGATGGGAGCTCCTCCGCCTCCTGTATTAGAGTTTGGCTTCGATAAGTAGGGCGACCACCACCCGGTGCACTGAGCTTCAATACATGGAGGTGATTTATAGCAAAGTACAATGCATATTTGCATGCGAGATTTTGGTGACTAAGATGTGATACGTACAGCAATCTAGAAGGCACACATGAAAGTAATAAGTGTCGTGGTGTACGTAGAACTGCTACATTTGCAATTTGATCATATTTTAGGTTGTGTTCTCTCATCTTTTTGTGGTGTTATCGTTCATGTATCGTCCGTCACATGGTTGACTAAATGGACTCCGAATCATGATCCAGATTACCTTTGGCTCACTTACAACTTGTTGATGCTGCTCCCTATGAGAATATTGCATGCATTGTTTAATGTCGCGACATATGATTGCAGTGGTGGAAGTCAGCTGAGCTTCTTCCTCGGGAAAGAAGAGAAGAAAAGGACAGCAGGTTGATGTCAACAGCAAGTTAAATGATGTTCTTATCCCACCACTAAAACTGAAAGAGATAAGAGAAAACTACAAAAGAATACAATGATCGAAAAATGCATATATTATGTATAGGTGAGAAGAAAAATAAAGTGTTTTATGCTTGCGTCGTCATGTCTGTGTCGAATCAGAATAGAATATATAATGAGAGAACCAAATTGATCAACTTTTGCCTTTCCATTAGAAAGAAACTACTGATACTATACGCATGCATATATATGAACATGAAATAACGAAAACCTACTACCAGTGTCATACATACTAAAGAAAGCTATAGCGTACATGTTTGTGTATACATATGGAGTTTCTTCCATCTTTTGTAATCGTACTCTTTTCTCATCGTAACCTATTGGACAAGATCTTATAAATCTTAACATCGAGATCAAGTCTTTATCTTTATGTTTTAACTTTCCTTTTATATTATTTGCATCTCCATTTTTCTATCCTCTTTGTCATTCGATCGATATGGTAGGATTTGAGAAGGGAAGGACGTAAAATGGCTTGGCAGTGATGATACCTGCTGCAGACCACTGAATCCAGGACAACCAGAGGCAATCATGCAATGAATGATACCGATCTGCATTCAGGCTCTCTCCCTGGATCTGTCCCCTCTCTCGTGCTGAAACCAACGGCAGTTGATAGGTTTGCAGCACATAAAATAAAGAGGAAGGAAGCAGCAGCAGAGGCTACGAAGCATGGACGTCCCATGCCCAACTCCATAGGTGGGGCGACACCTACTTGCATGGCCTCGTGAACTTAAACATGCCGTGACCACTGACTCCTGCTACCTTATCATCTCCTGATGCTTACAACACATTAAAGACATCCACAATGATCCATATAGAGAGAGAGTGTGTCTGTGTATGAGTGTGTCAAGTAAATGTTTATGTATACTTTAACGATATGTTAGCACAATAATGAACATGAAGAGGTACATCATGTAAGGATGCAGCAAGGTAATGGTATATCCAGGACAAGTTTAAGCATACAAGTACAGGATCCGAAGCTGACCGTAGCATGACTCCCCATCTACAGAAGCCATAGCTTGTACACTAACTAGACCAGGATATGCTGAAAGAGAAAAGACCTTGGGAATAGGGTCATGATACTGATGGTTTTGATCGCTGTTGATGTCCTTCCTCACTAAGATAGCTTCGAGAAGCAAAGTTCGTAATATGCTTTGTGTTTGGTTACAAGAAAAGAGGGTTTGTGTGCTTATTATGAATGATGTTTTATGCTGATTAATAGGCATTACAAGTGGGATATAAGATGTTATTTGCCTGATTGATAGCTGTTAAATGTACTCTCCTCTCCTCCACCTTCTATCTCTCAGAAAGCTGAAGCACTGCTGAAGACTAATGTTACTGACAAAGATGGCTTACAAGTGCTGAAGCATTGAATCTTACAATGGTAAGCTTATAGCAATCATTTTTGGATAACAGACGAATTCAAATGTCAGTGTTAATTAGATATGAAACTTCTGCATTGAATAGATGAGAGCGAAGGGAGTGAATCCAGTGAGACTTCAATATGAATGTGTTGGAAAGTAAACTTAATTAATCATTTTCATCTGTATATGTGAAGTCATATAGATAATTATGACATGATAAAATAGAGTATGAATGATTAAAAGAATTGCATATGATATCAAATATATTCGGTTTGAAAGTGTCCTCTATCTCTTAGATATAGAGTGCAGAGAAAATATAATTATATGACGGGTCTCTTTCATAATGCCGGGTCTATGGAAATCAACAAAATTATACGATTGTAATCGCTTTTTGAAATAATATAGTGTCTTTTTATTTCTTACAAAAAAATAATGACAATACTTTTTATTTTATACTTTAATGTTAAAATCATTGGCTTTTGACCCATCACAAAATTTTATCTTTGGAAACATCAATGGGAATATTGACCTCCTAAAAAAAGATTCATCCATCAAATGGGATATTGGAATGTGCTTTTGTTGATTTGAGAACCTAACAACTTGGGCTATCAAGTTTCTCATTCTTGAAGCCCACTACACTTTGCCTAATACATGATCACAAAAGCATCGGATTAAACTGAGGTATTATAATTCATCTTTGACTTCAAAATAATTTTTTTTCTAATGTTTTTTTGACATCGATGAAAATAGCTCCTACTCTTGTGCTTCTCCTCTCAAGTTACATGTTTCCACTTAACACACTTGTTCATCTACCATTAACACTATAATGATGGAAAATAATATTTTTTTTGGCTAATTCGATTGGAAAAATTGAGAACCATATCTACCACCGATTCGATTACCAACAATTCCTTTAACTTAATATACATGTAAGCTTGATATGAAGATTATTTTCTAGATAATAAAAGGCAATGTGGGCTTGATAATGTTCATCCGAAAAGGAGTCATGTAACAAAGAATGCATAAATGTCTTTTTTGTAGGTCATAATTAGAAGGTATAATGAGGAAGCAAAAAAAATTAGACCGTATCTGTTAATCATTACCCATTCATTTTCCAATAATATTATCTTCTCATGTCATGTACATAACAATATAATAATAACGAGTAGCTCAATCTGCCTCTGTTTGTTGTCATCTATGGAGAAGAACATTTCAATTACCCATCAAGCAAGAAGACTAAAGTAATATATATATAATAAGTAGAGACAACTTTGTCCTATATGTGTCTCTAGTTCTCTTGATTGCATCATTTGCTTTGTATCAGTAGATAATTCTTGTCTTAGCAATGATCAAGCCTCTAAAAAGTTAATCTCAAGAGCATCAATCCTCATCAAGCATCCCAGGTATTCCACCACTGCTCATCCTCTTGGAAAGTGAGTGCCAAACTTAATACAAGTAAAGGTGACACTTCCAAAAGAAATGTAGCATGATAAAGGCACTGATGCTTTTTTGTACAAAAGAAATGCCATATTGCAAAAGTATGTGAAGTGTGGTGCAATTCTTCTAGTGATGTTCACAAGTTATTCCTCAAACCAAATGAGAAAGAAAAGTATAGATAAGATGATAGTAGTCACCCACAAGCAAATTGGACACCAAAGGATACAATGAGGACAAAAAAAAAGAGGTATCTTCTCTGAAAGGAGATTAGTACAAAAGCATGGAGAAAAGATTTATATTCTCAACTATGGAAGAGAAATATGAATTTAGAAATTTGTTTAAATGTTTTGATGCAAAATGTAGGATTCCTACAGGAAAGACACATAATGAAACTTTGGTTGTGCTTGAAACCCAATGTTTACAAATGTGCACATTAGATCATTACATATCAACCTCATTCCTTTATTCTCAGTAGGATGTACCAAACGATTGAAGCCTCATTCATGTCTCCTCCACCTATAATCCAATGTTGCCGACAACTTCTTGCCCAATCCACTGTTTAGTTTCATTAATCTTTGATCATGGTGTCTGCAGCTCTAAAGCTTTACAAAAATATTTGCCATGGCAGAATGGACATCAGATTTGGTAAAAGAAAATACTGACTTAAGGACAAAAGCTTTGTTGTCAAATTTTTTTATTTAGATTTTTAATCCTAATAGAACCTCACATACAAATCTAGTGAAAAAATATTTATAATTATCACTTTTAAAAATTTGAGATGAATTTAGATACTTGATTGGTCAGTAAGAATTAAAGAAAAATAGATAGGTAAAATTAGTCATTAAAATACTTTGCTGTACTTAATAAATAAATAATTCTTTATAATAATGTGTTTCTCTTTAGGACTTGCACCATATGTTCCTAATAAATATAATAGAATAAAATAATGCTCTCATCAGATTTCATGTGGAGATAGTTAAATATATAATCAGTGTTGGAAACAAAATAAAATAAAATCCATGCATAGCTACCCATATTATCAATCCTTGTCATACATGTCTTGCCAATATGTATCATTGATACCCTACCATCTTCAATACTTGACACCAAACTCACCACACATTTCACTCATTATCTCTATGTGGAAGCTAATTCCTCTTCTTCTTGATGCAGTGTTAATTAAGCATCCAAACATGGACCTCTAATTGTATGCCATTGGGCATCAAACACCAGCTTTGTGACTGTCATGCAACAAATAAAAAGTTATATAATAAAATAATCGTAGATTATTTTTATTATATAACTTTTTTAATAGATGTTCTCTGACTATAATATTATAAAAAATATTATATCAAATCACATAAACAAGTTTACGTATGGATTCAAATATAAGACGTATCTACGCAATGCGTAGCAATATACTAATCAAATTTTTGGTGATAAAATTAAGAGTATAGTACAAAGACTTTCAATAATAATATATGTTATGTTAGATAATTATTGAAATTATAAAGAAATAATATTACTATGTGTATTTTACTCGCTCTATAAATATGAAAAAAGAAATATGGAAGATATTTGAGCCCTCTTTCTTTTCTTTTTTTTCCCCTTCCTTGCATGTGGCTAATCAACAAATGAGTGCATAAAGAAATTAATTTTTCCTGCATCATGTTTTCTCTTTTTCTTTTCTAAAATTATATATTCTCCATTATGTAACACATCATATTTCTAGAATTTTCCACCTCCCAACTTGCTTATGTTGTATGAATCTACAACAGGGGTAAAAAATCTCCCACTGCTCCTTATTTAATGTGTATGTTTCGGTCCATGGAGGTTATTCTACAAAAAAAAAAAAAAAAAAAGGATATATACTTTGACCTTGTTGAGCTGATTGCACCCCAGCTGTGGCCACTGCGTCTCCTAAACATTGGAGGTGGACTTTGACTACGTTGGTAGACAACTGTGAAACAAGTTGCCATTAGAATGTGATGTTTATGGTTGACTAATAATACTTCCATCCATCCACAAAGAGAACTGGGTCAACGATCAACATGATGACAGAGGTAAACGGATAACAATGTCTTGAGATCTCAGATCGCAGAAGCAAAGTGTGGTTGTTTCGTGAAGCTTCAGTCTCAGAGAGGCTTGAGATGCTATGATGCATGAGGAGGAACAAACACATCACAAAGAACGAAGCCTCTAAAAGAAGATAAAGCAGGTGTAGCCTAAGTTTAGATCATAGAAATGTGACATTAAGATCTAATAACTAGTTTGATAAGTCAACTAACAATACATTTGAGTCCAAGTCTGTGTATTTGCAACTATTCAACACATCCAACCGGAAAAGAGGGGACAACTTCTCTCTAATTTGATGAATCCTGCAACCCAGAATGAGAGAGAAGGAGAACAGACGCACAAAGAGCCTGTGAAGCCTATGCATGTCAAGTGCTGCAGCGACCCTTTTTGGAGTTTGGACTATTCCTGCGTTGTTGACCATATGATCTCTCTCCATGATTTGGTGAAGTGCCAGTAATCTTCCATACCACCTTTGGCTGTCTCTCTCTCTCTCTCTCTCTCTCTCTCCCCCAAGGCACCAAAGAATTCACTATCTTGTGGGCATCAGTGGGACCCACATTTTGTGGGTCACACGCACAGGTCAAAACAAGGTGGGTCCACAGGTCGTCTTCTTCAACGAGGACTCCTGCTGAGGCATCACAGAAGTACCAAATTGGAAGTCCAAATCTACTCCTTGGAGTTTCTGTTTGGTCCTATGGGTGTAGGGTGGAGATTTTTGTTTTCTTTTAATTGAAGCACCACCACGAGAGAAGGATGTGCAAGTTATTGATATAAGACCTAGAAATTTTATTTCATAACTAAAAAGACTGATTACTTTTACATGAAGACCAAAAAAGGGTTTATTAAAAACTTTGGGATTATTTTTGAAGTTTATGAAAAATAATGAGAATCAATTATTTCTTGACTAAAAAGAGTTATTCGTGGATGTGAACATATGGATGATGAGAAAGAAGATTATGGATATACGTGGAAGAATACATTAAGATCTTTACTAGTGAGAAGCTGAGGACATCATACTTGAGAATAGAAGTTGAGTCTGATAAACTTAAAGACCACATCGATAAGGATCTACAAGACAACTACTCTAAGCCAAAGGTAGTTAGTTATATTAGTAGTCATTATATTGCTTAGTACTAGTGAGGTAATGAGTTAAAAGACTCACGATAGAGGGTGCTTTAGTAGCAGTTTCTACTACTATAGATTAAACACTTGATATGAGAGCCTCAGTTTCTCAGTAATTTCATCGAAACTCTCTCTCCTGTAGCTAAGTGGGCGCTTTAGAAACCTTTGTTAGATTGGCCAAGGTCTAACCTCCGCCATTCGAAACAGACAAATCATTGTTCGTCTAATGGCCAAGCTACTGTACTGCCCGATGATCAAACTTTCCACCCCCTACTATCCACGGATGGGACCATTCGAGCTACTTCAATCGACTCTTCTAGTAGCTTGCCTTTTGTGATGGGCAATGGAGAAGCATGACTATACTCCTATAACAAGTCAGTCAAAAGCAAGTCTCCTATGCCCCATAGTTGGTTTCTCAACACATCGAGCAAGTCGATCATCTCCTCTATTACCCGAAATAAGCATTTAGATGCCCTCCCATGTCTACATGACTCTAGTGTCAAATAAGCGGACAACTAAACTAAGAGTCTTCTTTAAAAGAGTTTTTGAAGCACACCTTCATAGGAGATAAATGATAAGGAGAATACCATCGACCAATCGCCATCCAACATATCGAGGTTAAAAGAAGGTGATAGAAGTTTCCTCTATCGGTTTACTTACATGGATAAAGATTTAAGATATATAGTTATAAGTTATCTTTACCCTTGACACCCACATGGAGAAAAAGTAAAGTAGAGATTATTATAATACTTTATACCTTACCAAAATGTATAAAAAACTATTTTTAATGAAGGGGATGTCACTTTTGATTGTTCATCACCATATTCCTTAGGTTATTAGAGACATTTTCACTTTAAATAATTTTATGCACATGCGTCCGAATCATATTAGGCTGACTGAACACATCTTTATATATATATATATATATATATATATATATATATATATATATATATATATATATATATATATATATATATATATATATATATATATATATATATATATACAAAATCTAATATATGTTGAATTATTTTTAAAAATATTCTGATTGATTAGTTTATTACTATAAGTTATGATAATTATTAAATCTATTGATTATATATAAGATGTCAATCGCTGCTTTAACTATGATCAAAATATATTAACTCTGTTATTTTTCATAATCAAAATGATTCACGGGCTTCGGTTGGATGAATCTAAATCATTAATGAACATAACATATATGTAACATACTATTCCTCTAAAAAGCTTTCACTGCGGTAGACGATGAAAATTTATGAGATTTGTCGTTGAGACTGGGAGTTAGCATATTATTCCATGATTAGTAGATTATTTCGATGAGCGTCAAGTTCAAGTATATATATATATATATATATATAATGAAAAAAAAATGAGATTCTACTTGGAATATTGGGGAGTTGTGCAACGAATGGGAAGTTGAGTGGGAAAGCATATATATACTAACTATATATATATATATATAGTTAGTATATATATACTAACTATATACAACAAACAACCTCACTTCATATTTGTCTCTTTAATACATACTAACTATATATATATATATATTATATATATTATATTACATAAGTGTATAAATCGTGGAAAGCATATACTTCTCCTAACTCCACGCGCACAACCGGACGTGGCCCACCGGGACGCACGAAGTTAATGAGAGTTGGAGGCGCTCACTTGTCCCAGCTGAGACACGCAACATCCTTTCTCATTTATCCTATGCAGAGACACGTGGGCCACCCAAGGTGTCAGGCTGATGTCTGTTTGTCACGAAGGTGTTTCCTGTCCTTTCCCAAGACAGTGAATCATTCATTGCGTCTCTGGCTCTGTCCAGATACTTACGCATCGCACCAAAAACCCTGACTGCCGGATGGGTCCCGCTTGAGTGCTACGTCGCTCTTAGCGCTTTTGATCAAATTAAATCGAAGGGTACTGTCTGGGTGGGTCGAGGACGAGTAGCTCTTCTGTATTCCTGTCTCTCCACTTCACGGAATGGACGCGTCATAGACCAGAAAGCGGCTCACTCCTCCTCCTCCCCTCTTCTTCTTCGGTTTTGACTCGTAGGCAACAATCCACCGCAGCTTTCTTCCTACAGAGAGAAAGAAAACCGACCCCAAAAGATAGCTCCACCAGCTCCATCCCATTGTTCTTATCGGGAAGCGGCATCCTTCAAGAAGACTCGAATTGCTTTGGGAGTCCGACATCGGCTTGGTTGTCTTCTCCGTGCGACCGGTTGAGGCCCTCTGATATTCCCAAACCTCCTTTGCTGGGAAGTCCCCTCTTCCTTCTGGTTTCATGCTTGCTTCCTCTTCCTTATGGTGAGGGACTCTTTCATCTCTCGTTTCTTCGCGACAGCTTCTTATGATTTTCAAATTTGTGGTTTTGATCCAAAGATGATTTCTTTATGGTGGGGTTTGTGGGTTTCTTTTCCGGAGTGGTATCTGTTTTGTTGTATACTTTGTTGGAGTTTTGTGTTTGACGAAGTCATCCAACTTGCTTGTTTTGCCTTTTATTGGCGCTGATTGATTTCATCTCTTAGATATTTGTTATTCTATTAATTAAAAATTGCATCTTTTTAGAAGAATTTCTGTTTAGATTTTCTTTTACTTTATGTTGTTAACATTTGTGAAATAAAATGATTTTATTGCCTGATTCGGAATTTTTGGGGTAATGTTTTTTCACATTCTTTTTCATGGGATTTCCGTTGTTATGAACGAATCATTTCTTCGTAGCGTTAACTCTCGCGCATGAAATTGTCATTTGGATTTCGTAGATGAACGATTTTGCCTATGTGTTTTAAAGACTTGGATCATATTTTGCGTTGACAGTGGCTTTTATGGACTATTTTGCGACATGTATCATAAATAATTATGTGAGGAAGTGAACTATCAAATCTGTCAAGGCACATATTTTTCATAATGTTCTTTTTATCCCTTTCCTTTTTGTGTGTAAAGAAAACTATGTAAATTAAATTCTTACTTTACCTTTTCGAAAACTTCGTGCAGGGTCCTCTTGTAACCGATCCATCAAGTCGGAGATTATGCTTTTGTAGCATCCCCCATGCAACTTCTTTCCTATGTATTCTGTTCATCCTTGGGACCTCCTTTGTTGTATTTGATTATAAGGAGGTATGATACGTTTTCCAACTTTGTTTTTGTTTTTTCTTTATATTTTAATATCCACTGATTGATAGTCTTAAATTTAGCTGACTATTTGTTTTTTTTAATGCTGAAAGGCTTCTGATGAATAACTTTGATTATTAATGACCGTGAATTTCTCCTTATAACTTTAGTGTTTAAATCAGACAATAATATGTGTTTATGTGCTCCTCTGCCTTTAAAGGCGAGGATCTTCTGTGTGGCAATCATATAAGACTTCTATGTTTTTATTAAATTTATTTTTTATGTTATTTTATCTCTAGAAACATATTCTTAGTCATTAACACCAAAGTTATTCACTAGCTACTTGCCTTTGAAAATTGTAATCTTGTAAGTTATGGAGATAATGTTTTTTTTCTTTATTGCAGAAAGTGTCTACTGGATCATCAACTGACTTTGTAGAGAAAACTCGAGGCACTTCAGAGATTGGCCTATCAAACTTGCAGGCCCAAGAGACCAATTTGGGAACCACTGGGTCCAACTCATGCAAGGTTATTTTCTACAATGCTAGCTTTGAATCTGTTGAGCATGTTTCACATGAAAACTCATACTTTCTTTGTCATTTTTACTCTTGTATAAATAAATATTTTCTTTTATGTACTTATGATTTCAGTGTTAATGATTTTCAGAGTACATGCATGCCTTCGGGAAGTGAACCATTGCCAAAAGGAATTGTTCACCCGACATCAGACATGGAAATGGTGCCTCTATGGGGTCCTCCAAATGGAAAGGTGTACTACATATTTATCTCATAGTGTTACCATCTTGTTACCTAGCTGTTGAGTGTAAGATTGTTCAAGGTATTAACCAGGGATTAGTTTTTCCAAATGGTGGATACTGGTAATGTTCTGACATGATCTGTATCTGCCGGCATTATTTGTAATGGTTCTGTGCTAACTAGCACTAGTTCAATACCTGACAAAAGGAGTTCTAAGACACCCTTCTGCAATATTGGAACACAATTCATGTTGCACAAACACTAGGATGATCATGTGCAACTTTTTTGGATCAATATATTGTCTGTATCTATCAGCCATCATTTTTTAATTTTGGGTAGACCATTGTGATGTGCAATCTCAGAAATCTGAACTCCAACAAAAGGTCTTCGTTCTATGAGACTTGTAGTTAACTGTGATTATGTCTACGATGATATGATCTCTATTCTGAATAAATTGTATATCACATTCATGTTAAAGTTAACTGTGATTATGCCTATTCTTGCAAATTTTGGGAACAGGAAAATAAAATTTTGCAAAAGAGCTTATTGGCGATGCCAGTTGGAATTAAACAAAAGGAAATTGTAAATCAAATCATAATCAAGGTAAAACAAAATCACTATCTCATGTACCTTTTTCTTGTTCAAATTATTTAAATGGTTCTAGTTTTAGCCAAATTCTTTTATCTGTATTCTAGTTTGCTTCCAGTGACTTCACTATAATTCTTTTTCACTACGATGGTGTTGTTGATGAATGGAAAGACTTACAATGGAGTGGCAGTGCTTTACATATATCTGCAATCAATCAAACAAAATGGTAACTTATTGTTCCCAAAATATAGCTGAAATTTTACACTTGAGGTGTGTAGCTCATTGTAAAAACAATAATACGTTTTGCAGGTGGTTTGCTAAACGCTTTTTACATCCAGACATAGTCGCACCATACAAGTATGTCTTCCTATGGGATGAGGATCTTGAAGTGGAAAATTTTCATCCTGAAAAGTCAGTGTTTGTTCTTCACCATTTCTTTGTTCAGGATATGGAAACTAGAAATGTATCAGGATCTTAATGGTTGAAACTTTATTCCTAGTTTAAACGACAGATGTGATTTAAGATAACTTAGAAATTTACATTGAATTGTCATGTAGTACTGGTTAACTTGAGCTTCTTGTCATTGACTGATTTCTTGAAACATCTTGACTTGAGCATTTGAAATGGACTTCGAAACTTCATGAATAGCTTAAGTCCATTTTGTATGGCTTGGATTAATTTGTTCAGTAGTTGTACTTAGCTGTTGTTTAACTCCTGCAGATACTTAACAATTGTTGAAAGGGAAGGCTTGGAGATATCACAGCCTGCACTTGACCCAGCGAAATCTAGGATTCACCATCAGATTACTGTACGTTCAAGGAAAGGAGATGTACACAGGTGTTGTCTTGTGTCCCCAGTAGAACTGATCAATACTTGGCTATTTGTTTCATTGCAAGTGGAATTTATTTCATAATTCTGGTATGTGATCTACTTCTCATAGCATTGGCAATCATGAGAATAATTTGTTCGAAAAACAGAAGGATGTACAAGTTCAATGGTGGCGGCAAATGTTACAAGAACAGTAGTGCTCCTCCGTGCACTGGGTGAGTTTCCTTTTTCCTGGATACATATTTGTTGCATTCGAATATCTAATCAGTCATATTCATATACTTTTAGTTTTTCTATTGAAACAAAGACTATCCTTCATCTTTTTGTGAATAACAAGTGTTTGGGTTAAATATGAAAAGTATTTTAAATTTTTGGTCTGTTATATTCATAATTGTACAGGGAATGATAATTTTGTCTTGATTTTATCCTGAAAACATAAAACTTCGAGTGGAACTTTTTTGGATATTTTCTAATTTGATCGCACATGATAGATAAAGAGGTTGCAGGGGTTATGTATGTATGGTTACACGCATAATCAACATTGCTTCTGTTGACATTTTACATTATTTAATCTGTTCATGACCACTGAACTCATAAGTGGACACACACAACATATTCAACATAGGAAATTACTTGTATATGATCATGTGAATTTGTGTGACAACTAATCCAAACAGCAATGCATTGACCTCATTGTTGGATTATAGTTGAAGATGTGAATTTCATCTTTCTCTGACTTTGTATTTTGTAATCTAAAAAACTTATTTAATTGTGTTGCTGGACTAGGAGAAGAAGCTGAAGCAGCTATTTCTAGAAGTTATTTCTTAGAGAACTTCTCAAAATAAAATTCTTTCTCTGACAGTTCAATAGATAGGTGCTCTCCTTCACTGCTGACAGATTTACTTATTGCAGGTGGGTAGAACTGATGGCCCCCGTCTTCTCAAGAGCTGCCTGGAGTTGTGCATGGCATATGATTCAAGTCTGTTAAAATGCTTTAGTTCTTTATGTGAATTACTTTTTGCATGCATCTCTCTCATTCTACTATTATTTTCTTTGGGGTTTCTGCATACCTATCCTTGTGATGTTTAAAAATAGTGTAATTCCACTAACAAATTCTATGTTAAGCAAGGTTTGCAATACCGTATCATACCGCTCGGTATGTACCGGTCCAATAAAGGACTGGTATGTTTGGTACAGCTTGGTACCTTAATATACCTTGTGCTGGTATGCTTGGTACAGCTTGGTATGTACCATACCAACAACTGATCGATACACTGGTATGGTACGAGATTGCGAACCTTGATCTTATGTTCCTCTATATATTGAGCTATTCCATATGTGCTCCTCTCAGTCCAAAAGCTCAGTGTACTATGTAATTCGCTACTAATTGCAGCTACAAGTAATTTGATTATGAAAATGTATAAACATATGAAATATCTTAAAAATTCTTACCATCATGAAAGTCTCGTAGAAAAGCTTGTTCTAAAGGTATCAACGTCAACTAGAGTTTCAATTAACAGCCAAATGACAGTCAACTGACAGAGATTAACTATCAAAACATATTTACGAGTGTTTATGTTTGTGCAGATGCCTATGCTAATTTAATTTTTGGGATAAATATGGAAGTCATTAACTTTAGAGGCATATATATAATTTTTTTGCTATATTGTTTATGTAGAGTTTTGTTAAAATTTTGTTTTCGGAAACAACTATTTGGTTGTCATATCATTTGCAGATAATGAGATCTAGTGTGACTCTGATATATCTTTGTATAAATAATGCAAGACACAACTCTTTGACCATGTTTCATGATATGTTTTGTCTTCATACTGAATATAATAAATAATCCCTTTCTTTGTCATGTTTCTTTGTAGAGTGACTTGATTCATGCATGGGGTCTCGATATGAAACTTGGTTACTGTGCTCAGGTAAAATTCCCATATACAGGAAGTGTTTTCAAATATTTCTTGTCAATAAGACATCTAAGAAAAATCTTGATAGGGTGATCGGAGCAAAAATGTTGGAGTGGTGGACAGTGAATACATAGTTCATAAGGGATTGCCTACACTTGGTTGGTTTGATGATAAGACGGTAAGTTACTAAAGAAAGTCCACCTAAGTCTTGATTTTGAAGAGACCAACATGACACATTTCCTTTTATTTTAACAGAGACTTGCATTCTATTTTATTATATTATTATGCTTAAGCCATCCCCATTCCCCATGTACCCTACGAAATTGTTATAATGAAAATCATCCTGCCTTCAATTTGGACATAGGCTTGTGATGCAAATCATGTAAATCTCTATGTTTTGTGTTATTTTTTTCTCTTTACTATTCTTTAAATGGTATATGCTAGTTGTCTATGCACCACAAACACTTAACATATATAGATAGACATATGACAATCGTGTTTCCTTGATTTTATTTCCTTGTTTTCATTAAGTCTCATTAGATTAGAGCAGGAGTAGTTGGTTGATGTAATATTTACAAACCAAATCTCTCAGCTACTCTCTCTCCTCCATGTCTGTTCAACATGCCTTAGTCGTGTGTTATGAATTCATGTCAAGGTTGATGAACTAAAATGTAAATTGCTTGCGATCTTGAGTTAAGGATTTTTTTGAAGTTTTCAACAAGCACATATATCTGGAGCAGATATATACTCTAGCATGATCTGTGTGGTTGTACAGTTATTTTACCATATACCTGGGAATTGCTCCAAATGCCTCGTGAACTAATCGGCTATTCATTATTTTTTTTTCTTCTCTCGAAGATGCAATGTCCAAGTATTTTACTTTGTTTCATGTCTAAAGGTTAGTTATGGAGAACTGGTCAGGTTCTCATGCCTTTCCAAATTATAGTTCTTTGACCGGTCTGACTCATAAAATTGTACTTGATAGGTATCTTCTGATAGGCCTGCTGCCAACAACAGATATGCAGTAAGTAATAGAATTTGCCATATTGCTTCTGGTCACTTTTTTGATGATATATTCAAGCACCTACTACTACTTGATATTCTATTACTACTGTCTGGGACAAATAAGGCCTATCTTTCTTTTTGGCTCTCTTTATCCTTATTTGATTGGATCGAGCTATTATGCAGGTGAGACAGCGGTCTTATGTTGAATCGGAGATCTTCAGAAAAAGATGGCAGAAGGCCGTATCAGAAGATAATTGCTGGTCCGATCCATATCCTGAACCTAAGACAAACCCGGGGCGATAGCAGTAAACTTTCAACATAAGCTAACTCAAACAATTAAGTACAAATTAGTTAACCACACTATACAGTTCACTGTCAAGCTCGATACATGGATTGTTGCCATCAGCTGTCATGATGAAATCAATCACAATAAACAAAAGTCTCAAGTAGAGCAGCCATCTTTTTGAGAGTCATAGCAACAAATGTACAGTTCCAATCCTCTAATAATGTTTTCAATTCTTTGTCAATGATAATAAATTATAGATGTATGTACTGAGGGTACTTTAGTGACCCTTGTGCATTTGGAATGCTGTTCTTTTTATTTTTTCATTTAACACGACTGGCCTGTAATTTCTATTTTATAGTCAGTCTGAGCTGCCTCATCACTTTAATGTACTGAGGGTAATCCTGTCTTGAGATCAAGGCAGTATTCTCAACAATCCCCAAAACCACCAAGTCTTTTATTCTTCAAAGTTCTCTCTAAGCCACTCCTGTTGCACTCTCTGATAGTTAGCAGGAAACCTTCATGTGAGATGATTGATATAACCAGTAGGGTTACATTAAAGTTCTTCAGAATCACCAATTTCATGCTTCTATTTTTCAGTAAATTTGTACTGAATCTGGCATGGTGTGAATTCACTTGCCATGGTTAAAGATTTGGAGAAGGCAATATTCTGGGAACACCTTGAGGAATTCACCCAAAGTCTTTATGACATGGGCCTCTATGGTCAAATATTTCCATGAGACTAGGTAGTGTTATAACCTATTTGGCATCTGCACAAAGAAAGCTAAACCTATAACTTGTATGTAAAGGATTCATATGCTTGGTTTTGTTTATCATTTATTTACTTGTGGATTGGAGTACATATCATGCCATCATCAAAGTTCTCTGTATCCTTGTAATCTTGTAAGCATCAGATGCACATTCCACAAATCCATAGGTGCAATATGGGAAAAGAAAAACCACAAAATTGCTCTCTCTTTATAACTTAATTTAGTGATCACAAATACAAGAAAACCAAGCTTGTTGTTGAATTATATTTAGCCTTAAGTCATCATAGAATTCACCAACACAGGGATTGCAGAGGAACACACATCCAGGAGGAAACAAGAAGTTTCCAGGAGAGTTTGGGGTTAGCTCATGAAACCCAGGACCACATAGTATGCCACAAGCACAGGCAGAGAAACCAGCATCCCAAAAATTACCCTGAAAAGGAGAAAATGATCACAAACTAATCAGGAAATATGGCTAAAACTACAGAAGAAAATAATATATTAAGTATGTGTAATCTGTGTCTGCAATCTTGATAAATATCAACTTACGCAGTGCTTAGAACATCAGCATGCAATCCGTATTCTCTTGCAAAGATGAAAGAGGTGATGGACTGAGGCAGTGCAGCCTGCGAAATATTCAGCACCAGCAGAATTAATCAACTCAACATGCAGAGTTATTTTCTTGGTAGAAAATAAAGCCCTCCCAATCCTGATCTAGACATGATCAAGATCAATTTCTTGGTCTACACATGCTGTGGTTATTTATGGTCGTAATGTGTTCGTATGGATGCAAAGCTTTCTCTTTCATCTCCAAGAAATAAAATAGTTACCAAAACAATGGCGTGCAACCAAAACAATGATCATCTTCTGCTCATACTTTAGTGGAGCTGTTCTAAGTAATGATCATCTTCTGCTTCAGATTGCATGTAACCAAAACAATGGCAGAACAGTTAGGTTACCTGTATAATTGCCAGATGCAGAACTTCCCCACGAAGTCCGACGGCGATGGCTCCGATGGCCGTGGCTGCCGGGCCTGCGATAAACTTCAAGACCATCCCAAATGCGGTCAAGCTCGGTCCACAGGCGAGTACCTTCTCTTGCAGAGCCATGAACAGCCCTACAAAACAATGGCGATGCCTTCATTGGATTGATTCACCATGATGCTTAGGATTTGGTAGTGAGTTTGATGTGTTTACCCATGCTGAACATGGCCATTCCAGTCCCTGCCTTGGACATGACGAGTACTGAACCCTCCATGATGCTCGGCATCTCGAAATGCCACCTGAGTCAGTGATCCATCAGATGCAAGCAAAGTGTACGAAGCTTTGTCGTCATGCAGTGTTGTTTGTGGTGCTGTACCTGTTTGCGATGAAGGCCCAGGTGATGCCGACGATGCTCGCGTATGAGTTGGGATTGAGAGCAAGCTTGAGCCACACCGTCTTCATCAGCGACCAGAAGGAAGGTCGTGGTGCGACGTCGGCGCCGACGCCGACGTCGACGTCCTTGAGCGGCGGTGACTCGACAGACGCGAGCGCGCCACCGGCGGAGGAGGGAGCTGCTGCCATCGAGAACAGCCCGCAGCCCGCCTTGCGGAGTTCGAACACGAACAACAGCAGCGTGAGCCACACGATGGCCTGTACCACCGAGAGCTGCACCACCAGATCCTGCGCCCACCGCCCGTACATGGCGCTCACCAGCGGCACGCCCACCACCAAGGAATTGGTGAGGGTAGAAAGGGAGAAGCTGGTGACGGACCAGCAGTAGCTGCCCTTGCTGCTGCACTTGGGCCACGCGGCTAACAGCACCGCGATGATGACCTTGGAGACGGCGTCGGCGGCGATGAAGCGGTAGTTCATGGCGAAGGGGTCGATGTGGAGCGTGAACTCGAAGGTGAACAGAGGGAGGGTGATGCAGGAGACGAGGCGGTTGATGGCTTCGCACTGCTCCGGCGTGATGATGCGCCACCACCGCACCGAACCGTACCCGAGACCCAGCGCGACGTACAGCGGCGCCATGGCCGCCACCACCTTGTAAATGTCGCCCCAGCTTATCATCTTTCTTGGTAGAGTGAACCGAAGAGGACTACAGACATGTCGGACGTCAGGATTAGCGCATATATAGGCATGAGAGAAGAAAAAGGAAGGAGAAGGACTTGAGGTGGATGGCCGCATCGATTCGAATGCTGTGGATGCTGCCATTGCACGAGAGGTCATTCGCTCGTAATGCTGCATAACTTTGGTGGATTGCAGGATTCTGTCGTCACTGCAAATGCTTTGGTAGTCCGCGGACTATGTTATGGTACGGTGGGGTTGAGGAATTGTTTCATGTTGGGTGGGACCCATATAATTTAAATAAATATAATAGATAAATAAATAAACATATTAATTTTTGAATAAAAAGTATGACAGAGACAAGTGATAACTATGACACTTAATAAGATCGAGTGAAACTTGACATGCTTTTGGGGTTGGGGGAAGTGATTATAACATAAGCCAAACATGGTAGATAATAAGATAGAGGGAATCAACATGTTTCTAAAAGGGAAGAAGACGTGATATATAATTAGATAAATAGATTATATATTTTTCATGTATTTTTATTGGCATAAATCATATAATTGGAATGAAAATAAATATAATATATTGAGTAAAAATATCATTGACATCTTTGTTAGCAGAGTCGTTCAAGATGAAAATCACATTCTCCTGAGTTATTACCTTCATAAAGATCAAAGTTGGGAGAGGCTATTTAAGCCGATCCCTCCGACATTAAGTTAGTTTCATGTAAATTTTTCTACTTCTAAGTTTCTTCTTCCTTACCCTATAATTGAGGGTATGTTTTTATATCTGACCTTTAAGAGATAAAATATTTCATAAAGATTCCGTAGGGAGTCGGATTTGTAACCTATCCGAGCAACTCATTGGGCTCTCAATAATATTTTTATGAATATTCCACAAGGGACGGTTTATAATCGACTCGAGCTACCTCCTTGGGCACCCGAGAATATTCCTATGAATATTTTACAAGAGAGGCAATTTACAATCGACCCGAGCTATTCCTTGAACTCTCAAGAATATTCCTATGCAGGGATTATTGATAACCGACCCGAGCTGCCTCTTGGACTCCTATCCATGTGGGCAAGCGGGTGTCACGTTGTTTGGGCCTTTTCCCTCATGGGCCCTATGTGGTGCTTATATGGCGGGTGATGACTGATTGATTATATATTTCTATCGATTGTGGGTCCCCCCTCCTTCTGAAAGCATGCTTTGGGGCTCTTGAAAGAGAGGTGCGAAACACATCATTTAGTTTGTTCGACACTTGTCCCTGATGTCCTTATCAACACGATATGGCCCTGGAATCATTTGGGATCTCATCTTGTAGGTTAGATGTTTATGATTTAGGTCAGATTTTCTCAACTTATACATCTTGGGCGCATTTGGTCCTGTGCCTCTGTCATGACAGATTTATTTTGGTGCAGGTTAGATTTTTTTTGACTCGTGTATCTTGGGTGCATTTGGTCATGTGCCTCTGTCATGATAGATTTATCTTATGTATGTTAGATTTTTTTGATTCATGTATCTTGGGCGCATTTGACATTATACCTTCACCATAATGAATTTATCTCGGTATGTGTTAGATTTTTCATACTTATATATCTCATGGGCATTTGGCTTTGCACCTCCACCATCGTAGATTTCTCTTCATACGGGTTGGGTCCTCTTGAATCACTTGTCTCATACGTATTTGACCTTGTGCCTCTGCTATAGTGGTTTTATCTCGGTGCAGGTAGAGTTTTCCTAACTCACGCATCTTGGGTGCATTTGGCATTGCGCCTCTATCGTAGCAGATTTATTTCGGTATGCATCAAATTTTCTCGACTTACATATCTCGGGTGCATTTAACCTTGCACCTCTACCATAGTAGAATTACCTCAATGTAGATCACGTTTTTCCGACATACGCCTTGGGCATCATTCAGCCCAAGCCTTTGTCATAGAGGGTCTTCTAGTACGGTTCGAGTTTCTCTAACTCACACGCTTCTTTAGAGCGATCCCTAATAGACACGATCTAGTTATGGAGGGTGGCTCTATTGTAGGAGCGCAGAGTCTTATTACCAGTGAAGAGGGCCTTTGAGATCTCGAAGTAGATGATGATATTCTTCCATATAAATCCCTAGACTAGTTTCTCAATTGTTGATGCTAGTGGCTCAGCTTCTACCCACTTCGTAAAATAATCTACTTCCACGATGAAGAACCTTGATTGGCCCAAAGCCGATGGGAAAGGCCTAAGGAGGTCCATTCCTTATTAGTTAAATGGCCACCAACAATCGATCGGGCTCAAGGGGACTATTGATTGACATGGTATCTAAGCAAACTCATGCACTTGTGGCACTTTTGGGCATATGTAATCACATCTTTACGTAGTATGGGCTTATAGAACCCCTATTGAGGCACCTTGAAGGTAAGAGTCTACCCGCCTCTTAGGGAGTCAAGCATTTGAGCAGTGATTGGATGAATGACCTATGATGCAAGCGATTATTGATTAGGAAATACCGTGCTTGGTGGTGCTTGACTCTTTGGGCAGCTATAGGGTCGATCGGGAGTGTCACATCTTTCTTATAGTGTAGGATTTCATCCATCTAGCTCAGTTCCTTTCCAACCAGAGGCACATTGAGTTTTCAATGGTTCAGGTGGATAGCGTCTCGTCCAATGGCCAACTTTGTTTCGAAGTTCTGGTAGACGCTAACTGGGCGAGCACATCCACTTAGGTATTTTCTTTGCGGGGAACTTGAAACACATGGAGTCGACAAAAGCTTTAAGCTAATCATTGCACCTCTATGAGGTACTTTGCTATGGTCATATGGTTTCGTAACTCCCCTCATTCATCTGGCTCACGACCAACTGTGAGTCATTAAACACCATAAGGTCTTTGACTTGGAGTTCCCAAATGAGTTGGAGTCTTGAGATGAGTGACTCGTACTCGACTTCATTGTTGAAATTTTGAACATGAATTAAAGGCTTGCTTATTCACCTATTGGTTCAGGCCCTTTAAGATGAGGTCGACACTTTCTCTCTTCAAGGTGGCTGAGTTATCGATAAATAATATGCATGTTGTGGGGGGTACAATTATCATCTTCAGGTGGGAAAGTCAGCTCTGAGATAAAAATATGCTAACGTTCAGGCTTTTATGGTAGTCCTTGGCACATACCATATATTGAACTCGCTCGGTTCTATAAACTATTTCAACAATCGTTGCGAGGCATCAAATCGAGATAGAACTTATCTAAGTGGCTAGTCGATGATGACTTGTATGACATGCGCTTGAAAATATGAGTGAAACTTTCTCGCCATAAGCACTAGTGCTAATGCTACTCATTCTATAGGCGAGTATTGCTCCTCGGGTTCGCACAGGACATTGCTAACATAGTTAATAAGCTTTTAAATTCTCGCATTATCTTGAACTAGTAGGGGGTTGATAGCCACGTTGATAGTAGCAAGGCAGGGACTAACAATTTCTCCCAAGGTGGAGGAGAGCTACGGTAGTTGGGCGAGGTGGTACTCTAGCATTTCAAAAGCCTCATGACATTCTTAAGTTTCACCCTTATGGCTCAAAAGAAGGGCAGACACTTGTCACATGATCAGGATAGGAACTGGCTTACTTATTTGATTGATCAGGGTAGATGCATCTTCAATTTAGTTTGTACCTTTTCGAGAATTGTATATATCTATTTTTGATGTATGATGGACCCAAAGAACTTTCCCAAATTGACTCTGAAAAATCATTTGACCAAATTAAATCACATATCGTACCTCTTTAAGACTTGAAATACCTTAGCTAGGTCTGTCAAATATGAATCGATCATTCTACTCTTAACTATCTTATCATCTGCATATACTTTGACACAATAATAGCTGGGTAAAATCCATTTCAATTCCCTTTCGACGTTTGATGCATGAACCAAAAGTTAATTCGATTGCAATGTGTTCCACCATGGTATTCCTGCATGAACTCATCAACTAACAAAAGATACAATTATATATGTTTGATATATAATGAAGTTGTGTGGACAAAGTCTTCATCAGAGCATATCACGTCTTGCACTTTTTGTTGCCTCAGTAGAGATTCCAGAATTCCTTCAGATGAGCAGATGGGTTTGTTTATATGAACAATTCTTGTCCACTGACATCCATAATTGAGACACAAGATCTGCACCTTACAAGCTGTAAGCAAAGGTAACTTTGTCTCTTCTCCTTTACGACACAATCCATTAGGTCAGGTGTTGAGCAGGCCAAACCAGCCTTGGATCATTCAGATGCTGCTATATTATTCTTTTTTGTTTCTTTCCCTCCATGGGAGAATCTGATGCTTCATGGCCTTCTCTTCCTCTACTACTTCTTCATGTTGCAGGCTGACAGGAACTGTGGAATCAACAGGAAGCACACACTAATCTATCCAAGTTTAATGCTATGCTATTTGGAGCATTGAACTACTGCATTGTTGTGATATTCCAAGTCACTGAACAACTTGTGATAGTTGTTTTAGTGTGATGAAGTGTGATGGAATCATAAGGTAGGTGTGTTTTACAAGAGATTCTATAAGATGACAATTAGGATTTGAGTTTTAGAGCACTTGGGGTTGATAGTGGAGAATGTTTGCGGTGGATGCAATAAATCTGTGGCGTCTGTAGTCCCTTATCATCATCGTACACTTATGTTGCAAACCAAGTTAACATATAAGGTGATGAGAATAAAAGAAATAATTTTTTTATACGAATCAATACTAGTTGATCATCACACATAGCGGAATCAAATAAAAATCACAATCAAATGAACACCAAGATTTACATAAAAAACTCATCCAACTCGAAGGGTAAAAACCACAAGACAAGTCAGAGAAAATTCACTATCAAAATAATGAATATATAGATCTCAAGACTTCTTACTCAAACCCAAGCAACAACCACAAGAGAATCATAGGGATACTATAACTATATTACTATGTACAATATCCAAAACTATCCTAAGTGATCACAGTAAAAATTACATAATATTTGTAAGAATCCTTTCATCCATAATATTTATTTGTAAACCTCTATAGCAACAATATATTCTGCCTTTATGGTGGAGAGAGCAATACACCTTTATAATATGGACTGTCATGACATAGCTCCCCCTGCAAAAGTAAATATAAAATATGATGTTGACTTTTTTGTGTCAATATCTCTTGTCATATCTGCATCTATATAACCTGTCAACACAAATGGTCCACCTCTAAAGCTTAAACAAACTTTAGAACTTCCTCTGAGATATCTAAAAATCTACTTCACTATTGTCCAGTGCTTTTTGCCTTGATTTGCAATAAATCTACTAGCAATACCTACTGCATATGCGATGTCCGACCTCGTATATGTCATTGCGTGCATTAAACTTCCAACAACTGAAGCATAAGGAAACTTTTGCATTTTATTCTTCTCCTCATCATTTGACGAACTCTGATCTAAGCACAACTTGAATGATCTGCAAGAGGAGAACCAACTGGTTTTACATTGCTTATATTGAACATGTCTAATACATTCTCAATATATTTCTCTTGTAACAACCAAATCTTCTTGTTTCTTCTATCGCGAGAAATCTGCATGCCTAGTATTTGCTTTGCTGACCTCATGTCCTTCATTATAAAAGACTCACTCAATTTATTCGTCAACCTGTCAATCATAGACATATCTTTTCTAAGGATAATCATGTCATCAACATAAAGTAAGAGAATAATAAAATCCTTACCAAACCGTTTGATATACACACAATGATCTGGAGCTATTTTTTATTTATTTTCAATTATAAATGAATCAAATTTTTTATACTATTGTCTTGGAGCTTGCTTCAGCTCATATAAGCTCTTCCTCAACTTATAGATAAGATTTTCTTTACCTTTGACTTTGAAACATTATGATTGCTCCATATAAATTTCCTCCTTCAAATCACCATGAAGGAAATTTGTCTTCACATATAACTGTTCAATCTCCAAGTCTAGATTAGCAGTAATACCAAGAGCAACACAGGTAGAAGATATTTTAACAACATGAGAAAAAATCTCTTCAAAGTTAGTATCTTTCTTTTGACTAAACTTTTTCACAACTAATCTAGCTTTGTACTTTGGTTGAGAACAATATTTTTGAGTCTTCAACCTGAAAACTCACTTGTTCTTCAAGGTCTTCTTCCCTCTAGTAGTTGCACCAAATCATGTATGTGGTTCTTTAGTAGAGAATTCATCTCTTCCTGTATAGTAAAAAATTACTTCTTTTTTTGCTCACTTTTAACTACCTCTTGGTAACTCTTTGGTTCATCTGCATCAGTATGCATCACATACTCATCTGTAGAGTATCTTCTGGAAGGTTGATGTGATCTAGAAGATCTTCTTAACTGATGTTTTGTGGGAACTTGCTCTCTTTTTTCTTCCTGCTCAACATATCCTACAGGTATATCAGCATTTGGCTCTGCACCATCTTCCTGCATATCTCCCCCATCATCTTGATATACTAAAGTAATAATTGAGTCACAGTTTACAAATCCCTCTGCAGAAGTCTTAGCTGGTGCCTCCTTCTTCAAATCCTCAATAGTTTGATCCTCAAAGAAGATAACATCTCTGCTTCTAAACACCTTATACTTTTCTGGATCACAAAGTCTGTAACCAAACTAATCATGTGAGTAGCCAAGGAAAATATATTCTTTTGTCTGACCATCCAGTTTGGACCTCTCATTGTCTATAACATGTGCAAATGCACGATAACCAAATACTCTTAAGTGTCTATAAAAGACATCTTTCTCTAACCATATATGCCCTGCAACATCACAATCTAGATTTGTACAGGGTGACAAGTTGATCACATCAACTGTAGTCCTCAAAGCATCATCCCAAAACCTTTTGGGTAGCTTGGTCTGTGAAAGCATACATCTTATCTTTTCTATGATGGTGCGGTTCATCTTCTCTGTAAAAGTGACAAAATAAACTACATCATTAATACTATAAACATTAATAGATCCACCATGAGTTTTTAATCCTCAAAGGGTCACACGCATCTGTATAAACACAGTCCAAGACATGCATTCTTCTAGATAAAACAGGACTAGTAAAAGAAACTCTATGTTGTTTGCCAGCCAAACAATCAACACAAAGATTCAGACATATACCTTTTAGGTTTGACAATACATCTCTTTTGGAAAGTGCTTGCAGCCCATGCTGAAGTATTTCTTTATAGCATTCAACTGTTCACCACAAGTTTTAGCCTGCAATCTGTATAAGGTATGACATTTCTTTCCATTAGCTATAATAAGAGAACTCTTACTAAGCTTTCACTGCCCTTTGTGAAATCTGACATCAAAGTCTTCATCATCTAGCCTTCTAACTAAAATTAAAATTCAATTTTAAGTCAACCGCATGCCTCACATTCTTAAGCACTAACTTATAGCCAAAGTTGGTCTTTATATGAATATCACTCATGTCAATGATGTCTGTTGTGTCATAGTTGCTCATCTTGATAACACCAAAATTTTCAAACTTGTTTATAGTAAAGAACTCCCTCCATGGTGTAGCATGATAAGAAGCACCTATGTCAATTATCCACTCGAGATCCTAGCACACACAAGAAAAAATATCATCAGTAGTAGACAAAATCAAATAATCAATATCTTATACTGTAGCTGTGGTATTCTCTTTTGATTTTGTATGCTCCACTTCTTTCCCCCTTTTCTTGTTCTTCTTAAGTTACTTACATCGATTTTTATAATGCCCTTTCTCACCACAATTGTAGCAAACAATATCTTTTCTTGATTTTGACATGCTTCTATCCATGCATGAATCACTTCTATCATTTGACTTTGACCTTCCTTTGTTCTCTGAGATAAGTGCTTGTGAATCAATATGAGAAGTTGTTGAATTCTTTCTCCTCAACTCTTTATTCAATAAACTGCTTGTTACTTGACTTATGGTGACAACATCATTTGGTGTAAAATTACTAAGGGAAACCATCAGTGTCTCCCAACTTTCTAGCAAAGAACTGAGAAGTAACAATGCTTGTAACTCATCATCAAGAGATATTTTCATAAAGGATAACTGGTTAGTAATACTCTGCATTTCATTCAAATACTCCGGAATAGAAGTACCCTTTTTATATTTCAATTTCACAAGTTTTCTGATAAGAAAATCTTTATTACCAATCATTTTATTTCATAAATACCTTCTAATTTTTTCCAAAGAGAGGAAACATAATATTTAGTAGAAATATAGTGAAAGACACTATCATCTAGCCACTGACGAATAAATCAAACTATTTTTCGGTCTAATCTCTTCAACTCATTATCTTTCATAGTTGCTGGTTTTGTGCTATCATCTTGCAAAGGTTCATACAAGTCCTTGCAATACAAGAGTTCTTCCATTCTTGGTTTCTATATCATCCAATTGTTTCCATTCAAGCTAATCATACGAGAAACATTATCGACTTCCATGTTCGAATACAAAAGTTAAATGCCACCAAAGTTTTGCTCTGATATTAGTTGATGGGAATAAAAGAAATAAACTTTGTAACAAATACTAGAAGACCGCTATACACAACAGAATAAAATAGAAATCATAATCAAATGAACATCAAGATTTATATGAAAAACCCCTCAAACTCAAAAAATAAAAATCACAGGACAAATCAGAAAAAATCCACTATCAAAATAATGAATATACATATCTCAAGGATTTTTGCCCAAACCTAAGTAATAACCATAAGAGAATCACAGGGATATAAGAACTATATTACTATGCACAATATCTAAAATCATCTCAAGTGATCACAGTAAGAATCCAATGTAAACTGATCTAACATGAGATATAGATGATTGAAAATAGTCTTTCTATGTTCTTGTCTTCTTCCCTTTCCTGGATCTCTTATTTTCTACCCTCAACTATCTATCTGCAGTCTTCTTTCTCTCTCCCATATTTTCAACCGCGCTGCCCTCTTTTCCACAACCCTAGCTACCTAATTTAGGGTTTAGGTTAGGATAAATGAAGATTAAGATTGTGAGCTTCACTAAAACTCATTATGGGCTGAATCTAGACCATCTACACATCTATCCAACATAAGGCTACATTTTTAATGAGATATATAAACCTAGATTACAAACAAGGATACAAAGATAACAAAACCGACATAAGAAGATTAAGTATGAAATCATGGGGCTAAAAATAGAGCCCAAAAAATCAATGTATTAAAATTAACCTGAAACAAAATTAATTCGAGATGAGAGACACGTTAGACAAAAAAAAAAAAAACACTTTGCAAATCAAATTATCTAAACTCGTTTTTGCCATCTCAATCGTCTGTCCATATGATAGAGTTAAATCAATCTTTTGATAGATGAAGATGTCAGTTAATTTTGGTTGATAAAAGAAATTGACAATATATTACAAATATTTTGGACTCATATCTTATTTTCGTCACTTACCCTTTGTAATAAATAATAATAATTAATTTTATGAAAGAATCATTTATAACTTATGAATAAAGAGGTACATAAACGATATCGAATGCCTCATGAAGTCATAGTATTAGTAGCCACGAAAAGAGAAATAACACAAAAATGATGACAATGACGGTAAAAATGTGATGGGAGAAGCATACTAATGACGATTGAAGACTTGTCTAATTCACGGATAAAGATGGAATGATTCGCTCACAAAAGCTATAAGATGATAATTGTCCACAACTCAACAAATTTAAGCTTTCTGATTAGGTGTGACTCTAATATATTAATCATTTGACTCACTAACCTTCGGTTATAAAAAAAAAGAAAAAGATGAAAAATTATGAGTTTGACAAGAGAATAAAATATCAAAGATAAAGGTAATGTCAGGAATTACAATTATAGTATACGAAAAAGGAAATCCAATGTGGATTTCGTAGGTTTCATAGTTAAAGGCAGACATGAGGTTTAATCATAAATGGATACTGACAATCCCATAGAGCGAGAGAGAGAGAGATGTTAGTTGTTTTGGCTATCATTTGAAGATAATACAAAAAAAAAAAAAAAAGACTTTCTGCAACTGTAGCAATGCACATAAACCCATTTTTGACGTCTTCAAACTGAGATAAAGAAGTACTGATTTGCTATCAGCATAAGCTAAGTGGATGGGCTGTGAAAAGGCAGATTATTATACATGCCTCTAAGAAGTGTAATCACTAATCAGTCTTCATTTGGACTAAGAATTGTTTCCCAACTAGAGAACAGCATTCTAGAAGCGCATCCTTTCTTTCAAGTACATACCCAAAAAAAAAAAAGTGCAGACATTATAGACTGGCTTCATCAGTTTATGAGTTTATGAATTAGAAAATCTAATACAGCATCACAGCAAGAAGTTCCCCAGCTTTTAATCTTGTGGAAGTTTGATCAGTACTACTGCAGAAGAGAATGGCCATATCATTCCAGCCATGCAGGCATATAAGTGCTCACACTGGTGCCAGGCATTTGATCAGGTTGGTATCTGCAGAAATCATGGAGGAGATGAGATTTATGTACTACAGCATCCTTAGTCTGATACTGAAACACTAAGAACTGCGCCTGAGGATGAGAAGAAATGTATTCGGAAAGGATACCCAATCTGTGGAGTGGGTTGACACTCCAATTGGTAGAATAATCCATCACCATGTTGCTGCTGAGCTGCTGGATGGGCACTGTTTTCCCATACTTGTCCTCCATTAGCATGGCTGCTCTCCTCCAACTGCACTCACCATCCGTTGTTGTTAGCTTTTTTCCTTCACAACATGCGTTATAGCTATCTAAATACCTCGATGCATCATACAGCTTAAATGTTCCTTGTTCAGAATACTTGAAAATTTAAGCTGCATTTACATCTATCATAAAAATTACATCCATTGAGATAACTGTCATGCAACTTGCCTTGCATAAACCATGATACAAAACGCCTGTTAAGAAATGCAAATGATATGACAAAGTGTAATTGTGTTTTGAAGATAGGTAACTTATGTAGCAGCAAAATGAACTGTCAAAAGGGAGATGAGAGACCTAACCCAATGTGAAATCTACTCGATCAGAGTTTGCTGTACATAAAAAAAAAAAGCCTGTTTACTGTGCCATTTCTTCCATTCTTTGGAAAAGAAATGAAAAATGTTCAAGTTTCAGTTACTGGAAAAGTAAACTTTGGCTCAAGTCTTACCCTTTTACATGATCTTACATGACCACCTTTATATCTTGTATGGGGCAAGTGTTCAGCCATCTAACAAAGTGTGTCCTTGAATAAGATAGGAGTTACTTGAGAAATATAAGGTGATCGACAAAAGTAACTTAGAAGTGTCTCTTAACCATGTAAATAAATGAGGGGTGTTCATGATGTTGGTGGAATTGAGTAAAAGGCAACTCTCTCTTCTTTTTGTTTATTCCTCACCACACTTCCATTTCTAATCATCTCGACACATAGTGGCATGTATAGGAAAATTGTCAGTTCTTAAGAACTTCATTACCTTCATAACAATGCTTTGATTTCATTGTTGATCTTATAACCAACTAAAGATTGTCAAAAATTTATGAATAACAATCGAAGATATAATAGACAATGCTACATATTTTGTGTCCAGCTATAAAATTCTTATTTATTGAAAGGAACATCAAAATCAATGCAATAAAAATCTATGTGTTAAAAGATGTTCTTAAGTTTCCAACATGGTACATATAAGACCATCTATGATTTGAGGCGGTTCTTGTTTGTTGACAAATGAAGAGGTCTCATTTCAGGATTTGAAGTTTGAAATAATCTAAGATATAGATCACGAGAACAGAAATAAACAAAAAAGAAGATATTGGTCACATTCCAAGGTTGTTGTTATAAATTAGTACTGTGGTGAAAAAACAATGAGGCATCTTACCCTTCTTCTGAGACCCTTGTTGGCTTCACAAAGCAATTGCTCCTGTTGATGAGCTGCAAAATTAGGTTGATGTCGGAAGAATTCAATAAAAATTTTCTTGAACTTACATACCCTCCTTTGAAGATCGGTCAGCTGGTCAAGCATTTGTTGTGTCTGTAAGAAGATAAAAGAACAGAATTAATCATCAAGCTAATTGTTGCCAAGGATATCTGCACATTGGTGATAATACTTGTCATGAATTTTTATGATCCTAGGGCAGAGACAGGGTTTGTATATGTTTAAGAAACGCTTGAATGAGAAAAACTATTACACTGAAATGGAGGATTAATATTAAAATGCTTGACTATCGATATGCATACCCTTGTGGATCTAATTTCCCTCAGTGACATGTCCAGTTGTTTCTCAAGGTAATCAAGCTCCTTGATACTTAATGATCCCAAGTCCTCACCAAGGAGATTCCTGTCAATGGAGCCAATCTTTCAAATATTAGCAAATGAGACAAAAAAAAAAAATATGCTTTTGCATTTGCATAATAATAAAAGTGAAATTACCTTTGTGATCTTTGTAAAGCCTCAAGACGTGCTTTAAGTTTTAAGTACTCTTGACGACTGCTTTGAACCAACTATAAAAGCAACCAACATTTGGAGTATTATAAACATCTGATGTTTTAGGTGTACAACAATTAAAAATTCTATTAGTTTTAGGAACTTGTGTTATCCAATTTCAACTGACAAATAAACATTAGCAAATTCTCTTGTAACCAATCAAATATTTGATTAAATATTAATTATGTATTTTTTTATTTTCTATTATGATTTAGGAAATATTATTTCTTATTTTCTTGTTTCTCATTGTAAATTAAGAAATGAATATTATGTTATGTTTATTAACATATTAAATCAGAATTAATATTAAATAATTATAAAAATTTAAAGAAAAAATTTATTTCATGAAGGTCTCACCTCCTTCTATTTAAGGGGAGGAATCTCTCTCATTCGTTCCTCACCTAGCCGAGCTCAATAGCGGGTGGAACGAGGAGTTGCATCCAGCGATGTTTCTTAACTTTCTTTAGAAAAATAGAAGTTTTCTTTCATTTCCGTTAAGTGTTGAAATTTTTGTAGTTCAAAAATATTTATCAATCTTGAAAATTTTTATTTTTGAATTAAAACATGACATTTCTAGTTTTTAAGATATTTCTCGATCATCTTCTTAATATTTTTATTTTTGAAGTTAAACATATTAATATTTCACATGTTCTATATAGTAATACATGATATTTTTAATATTACAATTTATCTTTTAGTCTTATCTATAATAAAACTTTCATGTTAAATTAAAATATTTTTAGATATTTTTTTTATATGCAATGTGTTACGATGAAATGTTAAGTTTGTTGAGATTTGATCGTATCTAGAATAAAACTCATGTTAGATTAAAATATTTTTGGACATTCTTTTATGTACAATATGTTATAATGAAAGGTTAAGTTTATTGAGATTTTACATATATTGAAAGTATGATTTTTAATTCTTATTGGATTTAAGAAGTTATTTCATTGTATTAAGTCTTATCTCCTAATTTTATCTTTAGTGTTTTTCTTTATATATAATCTTGGTGAAAATATGTTATTCATGAAACTATATACAGATTGATTTGAAATAGCTCAATATTATACATTTGTTAGATTTGAGCCCAACCATTGATTGAATTAAACAAGATTTGATTAGTTAGATTAATTTAGGGTGATTCCGAATTGGTTGACTAATTCAAGTCTATTTAACTTAGATTGAACTTAAACTAGTCTAAATTATACTAGTTTAGGATGATTTCATACTAGTAAATGAGGATTAGAGAACGGTTCAACTAGATTCTAGTTAAATCGAGTTCAATTGGACCGATTGAACTAGGGTTCAATCAATTAAGGGCTAAATTATAATACTTAGCATGAACGATACTGAAAAAGATATTTTGATATATTTTTACATCACGATATGACCAATATGAGATGGTGTTATTTTCCTACTGAGGGCAGGTAGGGTAATTTCCCTTGGGGATTAGCGGGTCGTCAGACGTGATGACTAGACGATTCCTCCATCCATGAGGAACGTGTCCCCACTTTGGCAGGTGAGGGACACCACTCCATCCATGGTTAGGACTGCGATATGAGTTTGTCTCCATCCGTAGTTGGGAGGAATGTGTCCCTACTTTAGTAAGTGAGGGACACCACTCCATCCGCGGTTGGGAGTGCGATATAAGTTTATCTTCATCTGCAGTTGGGAGAACCCAAACTCATCCCATAGGATAACGCTTCTCTATCCACAGTTTGGGGAGTGCTCCTTCGGGTGTTTGATATACGCCAATGGGATGATTTATTTTAAGTATTTATTTTGAGTTAAATTTTGGGGTTTCTACTCAACACTGTTGAATTTTATTTAATTTTTATTTTCAGAATAATTTTTCACTAGTACTAAATCGAATGGAGAGCTGACTTTCCTCTACCATTTGGTAGAGTCACTTGGATAATTATCATATTCTTCAATATATAATTTTCAGTTATAATTTGATGAATAAATAAATTATAATAAATATTTATAATTATGAATAAAATAATTTTATTTTAACACTGAATGAAAGATATGATCTTAAAAAAAAAATCTAAGATGTGACATGTCTAGTATGAGATGTTGTACACCATGCATTGCAGCGGCAAGCCGAACATTACATTTCGTAAACTTATATATCTTAGAAAAGTTTTAATGTCTAGATCTATTTTGAGGACATCTGTGTTATTATGGGTTTTCATATGCATATATCATACTGGTCTTTATGGTTTCAGTCTCTTTATTTACAAGATAAGATTATATCCATGATCCCTCCCAGATCTTCTTTTCGCACTCGGTCATCCTTTTCATCTATAATTCTCAAGGTGGTCAGATGTCATGAAAACAATTAACTAGTGGATCAAATAACAGACATCAAAAGTTCCTCCTAATATTTTCTAGATGTCATCCTCTCTCTCTCTCTCTCTCACGTAACTGGTCCTACCACCCTGTTTCTGACTAGCATATGCTATCAAGGCAGTGCATTGATAATTGCATGCTAGACTTTAATAGAGTTGATGAATAATATTTTTTAAGAAAAACTATATTACAAGTGTTAATTACAAAGTAGAAAAACTCATGTACCTGATTCTCCTTTGCTTGTATAGTGCTTTCTGACCCTCCATAGCTGCACTTTTGATACCTCTCAAGTGTTCTCATCATGCTACAAATGCAAATAATGGAGCAACACGAATGACAAGTATGTTTGATATTGATAAACTATTTTATTTAACTTGCATTACAAGAGTACACACTGATAGTATACATGGCCATGGAGCAAGATAATGTCTCCTTAACCATTCATCATATCTTTCTTGCACCCAGGACTTTGGGCCAGAAAAAAAGTCCAAAGCCTCCATTTATATAATAGTTGTGTAATAAATTATTAAACAAGCAAAATTACATGGAAGCTATAGGTCAAATTTGTAGAAGGATTTATTGTCAAAATTGAAATACTATATTTGAAGGACAATCTATGACAGACAAAAAAGATAGCAAATATGCAACAAGCTTGACCTAGTTTTGGACTTATTGTCTATTTTACAGCTTCTGTTTAGTCTAGTTCCTTTAAGAATTCTTATCCTTTCCATTTATCATGTACCAAGAAAGGAGTATATTAAGAATATAATTGAAATTGATTCCATCCCATCTATCATTTGAATCCTTTATATAAAGTGTAGCCCCATTAATCATTTATCATAATATTTAACACTGTACAATGAAATCTAAGAAAAATAAAGCATGGACTATCAAAATTGTGATAAATGGGTCGTATTATATGTGATTGTAAGGAAAACTCACTTGATATCATCCACATATGAAGAAACACACTTTTACTAAAGGAGTAATATAATAACATTTGTTAATTTCAATCTTAATAAAAAAGATAAACCATGTATGTCTAACCTGAATGATAGAATTGTGCCTTTCTATATTATTTTCATACCTTGTAATACCGACATTGCCTATCTATGCTTTTGTCTATTGACATGATTTCCATGGGAAGTTATCAATATTGGCATTCGTTTCCAAACTATTCAAATATCAATGTAAAGAATTATCCATTCTTAAGATGTTGCTTAAAGTAACTGGGACCTTTTTCTTTTTATACTAAACATTATGCTAATGTGTATATATATGGAACTAGAGACTCATTCTTATCATTGCAAAAAATATGATTACATGTCTTAGCATCAGTGGGGCACGTGCATATGTAAAATTTGAGGATTTTTTTAAGTGATACAACTACATATAAAAATAGATTCATTCTGTGCATAATGAATAGCTTCTTAGAAAAACAAAATAGTTACTATATGTAGGCATTCATCCTAAAGAATTGTTCAAGTTGCTTCATTGACAAACTAATCTCTCACTGATAGCTGTTAGCTTTTCATCATCTATTTGATATGTAAAACTTGTCAGAAATATAGGATGATCAATCTGAATCAAACTGATCAAGGTTAATATATACCAGGTCAGATATTAATTCAATCTAAAAATTTAATCTTTTAGATTATAGGTCAAATCTAGTATATATAACTCAGACTCTTTCAATCCTTAATGATATAAGATTGTCCTCTCAGTCCATCTCTCTTGATTCCCAACAAAACTTCCAGATGCCAAACACTTAGTTACATAATGTCTTCTATTTAACTATAATAGTATAACCACTGTTATTCTATCACTAACATTTGGAACATTTTTCTTAAAAAATTTCTCTTCTATTGTAGAAAAAAAATTGGAAGAAATATAATCTGTTTTATTTTAGCTGCTAAATCTTCACGGCTTTTTTCATGTTAGGTGGGTAATATGCTTCATAATTGGATTGTTGGCCTGCATTCAATCCTACATTTTCCACACATTGGCTTGCCTAGATGAACTTAGAAAGTGACATTAGCATCTTCTAACCATCAATTTTGTTACAACAATTGTCCGATACTACACATCTCAATTGTTAGTATGCCAACAATACATAAGCTACTATAATTTGTTCTTCTTCATTGCATAATTTCCTTAAAACTTGGGATCACATACCAAATAATTCTACATAATATCCTACTCCTGCTCTCTCATGCTTTGGCTTCTTCCAAAATATTTAGAGCCTTCTTATTCTCAAATCACAGTTATCATCTGAACCCAATGTGTGCTTTACCTTTTAAATATTAAAACTGGATCATTATCCTTTAGAGCAACTTCGTTTGTATTTGTATTATATAAACATGATGTGCATAGTGTAGCCTTCAAAGGTCATCTGCGTATTATATAGTTATTAGAACACTTCCCCACACTCAACATCTTGTGCGGCCTTCATGTAACCCATGAATTCCTTTATTGTTGATGAGATTAAATAACAATTTAAGTAATAACTTTCTGCATGTCTTCGTTCTTATCGTCCAAGACTCCTCCGCAAGTTCAACAAACATACATTTTCCCTGTGTTAATTCCCTTATGCCAGCATCAGTCACCTACGATATGACAAGGGGATTTTATATAGCCTAACCAGATACTAGTACTATGTTGCAGAGCATTCTTCAAAGGGGAGGACCAAGTGTAATCGCTTCAGCAAGTGATACTAAATGAGGAAGTACATCGGAAGAACATTTGAGCCACTGAGGACAGAAAGTAAGAATGACGAATGCTTTCGTCATCCAGAAGAAAGGAACGAGATTCTATAGACTCTCATTGTCCAAAGGAAACAAGAAAGCACAGGTCACAAATGGGATGAGGCAGTCTGTTGACCAATGTGCCGATGACATCAACTCCTACTTAATTCCCGATGCATGATTCTCCATGTAGAAGGCAAAGCAGAATGAAGGAAGGGGATGTCTCTTTACTACTTAGCTTCTGAGTTCAAACAAACAGGAAATAGTGTTCCACTACTGGTCAGATATAACTCAACTGTGATGACTGGAAAGCCTTAGAACAAAAAAATTAAAGGAGGAGCTCTTAGGAAGGAAAAGTGAGGAGTTTGATGAATCATTAATGGTATATATTGAAAAGAATATGCAACTGATACTAGCATCTTAAGAAGTGTTGAAGAACCTCCACAGATATAAGACAACTACACATACATAGGATTTGCAGTATTCAACAAGAGAAAAGAGAGAGAGAGAGAGAGAGAGAGAGAGAAGACAAGATAAGAAATAGTAGTGAACATATATTCTGAGTAGATAACATTTTAAATTCCAGAGTTCAACCTTAAATGATTTCAACTCAGGGCTTTGGTTCAACCGTGCAAATGGCAGATCAAAAAGAAAGATGAGAACATAGCAATCTAAATACCAAAATGAGAGAAGTAGAGGCGATTCGACTAAGGATCTGAGAGGAGCCTCACTTCAACAATTAGGTAGATGGTAAAGGCTCTAGAAAGATATCTTATTGCCAATATTTTGTGCAGTTCAGTTAATAGAAGACTTCTCTCGGTCATTCTTTTTGGCTTTTTAAGATGGTGAAATGTTGCATAAAAATGTTATAGCAAGTAGTTATTCAGAGAACTGTATATGAATTAGGAGTCAAAGATCAGATACATAAGGTAAGAGAAAAGCAAATTAAGTAGTGGAAACATGAACGAACTCTAAACCCTACTCCTTGATCTGAATCAAAGAGACCATTTTTAAACTTTTAAATGTGCCATAATAGTCTTAACCTCTTCCTGCAAGTTAGATCTGAGTTTTTCTCACTATCAGTAGACAAATTGGTACGAAAGATCAAAAGAAAACCATAAATAACAAAGAGACACAGCTCCTAAAGCATCACGATATCCAACTTTTTACTAAATAAGGAAATATATAGAAGCAAGCAAGCAAGCAAAGGAACAGTTTTCCTTCTTATTTCGGCAGCTAAATCGGTGGCCGTTCTGATCTGCTTGAAGCAAATCTCTCTCTCTCTCTCTCTCTATATGAAGAGCAACAAGAACACACCTGTAATATCGTTGGGAGATAGAGAAGAACAAAAGAGGAGGAATTGGTACTACCTGGAACCGCTGCAGAACTCATAGAGCTTGCCCCGGCTGGAGAAGACGATGACGGCAACCTCGGCATCGCAGAGCACGGAGAGCTCGTAGGCCTTCTTCAGCAGGCCGTTCCTCCGCTTCGCGAACGTGACCTGCCGGTTGATCTTGTTCTCGATCCTCCGTAGCTCCACCCTCCCCCTCCCCATCGCGATCCCGCCCCGCCCCGGGCCACCGAGAAACCTAACCCTAGAGGAGAAGAAACGAAGCACTCCACCTCTTCTAAAGCACAACGAAGAAGAAAGAGGCTCAAGGAGCAAAAGTCTCCCTTTTTGCTATTTATAGCATGAGAGAGAGAGTGTGTGTGCTTTGGCGGGGACGTGCAGTGTCCTTCGAACCACGCGTCGACTCTACCTCCACTCGTTCCGCCTACGCATCGAGCCGCGCAAGTGATTAGCATCCACCGTTGCCTTCTCTCGGTTGTTTAATCTCGTCCGTCCATGTTCACGTCAGGCCGTAGCGTGGCCTCGCGTGTCCGAATTCCGGGTCCCGGTGCGGCCTTCCCGTCTAGTCCTCACACGAATAGGTGCGCCTGTGGGTGGGTGTGGAAACGGGTAGAAAAGGCGTTGCTGGTGGTGGTTTCCCATCGGAGCTACGTGTCAATTGCTGGACCGTAGAGCGTCAGGGTCATCATTTCCTATGACCAAACGACTGCGCACAGGCAGCACGTTCACCCACCCAAATAAAACGATGTTTAAGGCAAAATGATATATATATATATATATAATTAACATATATGCTGCTATTAGACTGTTTTTTTTTGTTGTTAGTATGAATATATAATGTTTTAGATTTTAGTATATATTACAATTTTATAAATAGAGCGCGTAAAAGTAGGTCGTAAGAATTTGCGAGTACGGTGTGGCTGCTGCTGTCATGTGGCCCCACCTTCGACGATGCAGTCTGAGGATGTGACGTGCGGCGTATAAGAAAAGATGCGTACAAAAAAGGATTACAAGGTCGGGGCGGGCCCACTCCACTCCGGCACATGGTTGGGCCTAACGAGTTGTCCCTCCGCTTCATCAATCACCATCTCTTTTCTCTCTCATCCTTTTGCTCTTGGATTTTAGTACATGTCACACATTACGTAATGGATGTTTCTTAAAGTCAAATGAAGTGGTATAAAAAAAATAGTTTTTTTTTTTTTTTTTTGTATATTGGGGATGAGTTTATGCCAAATTTATATACTACCATTTTAATGTTAATTATATATGTTGAATCTAATTGGTGAATTAGGAGGCATCCTAGCATAAAACGCATTTACACTATCTATTATCTGGTACATATCCAATTCTAATTAGAGACGGCATTAAGCAATCCGTTATAATTCCAAATGGTTAATTACCGTATGTTCTTTATATTACGTGAGCAATTAATATGGTCGTCAAATTTGTCAAGCAATTAAATGGGGGCTATGAACAAGAGAATAATAATGGAATTTAATTTGTGGATTTCCCTTTGCCATCACAAACATACAAAGTAGGTGTTCAAAATCTTAAACTGGTGGCTCTGTCAACGTCCATACCAAATAACAATGATTTGATATGGAATGGCTTGGAATATCTCATGAGTTGACATAATTGCATGAATCCAAGGCAAATCTGTCACAATTAAGATGATGAAAGTGACAAAGTTGACTAAGGAAGTAAAATGCAAGCCAATGAGAATCCCAACTCCAACCAGCAAAACCGAAAATGACAGAACAAAAGGGAAGTGATACCCAAACTCTTTTCCTTCCATAACACTGATGCATGTTTGTCACCATTGCAGGTTGATTGGATACCAGAGACAAATTATGATCTGACGATTGTGGTGGGTATTGAGGGATGAGGAGAAAGAATGTGTGTGCGTACTAATGATGAAAAGTGATGCATATATTTCATCCATTTGGTATACGACTAGAATGTGTGTGTGCATACTACCTGATGCTGTTTGCATGGATGATAGATAGCATGCACACATTCTGTACAACCATCTACAAGAGCTCAGAACCAATCATCAGTACATCTGCTGCACTAGGGAGGATGACAGTTCTCTTCTCTTCACAGAGACTACAAAGAATTTACAAGGAGGACTGCAGCTCTATCTGAAGTTTAGCAAGTAGGAAGTGATGAATCCCTGAAACCACCATGAGTTGAAGAAACCATCGAGAAACGTGGTGGTATTGGCCTTCTCAGGAGGTTTAGGAGATGGAGGACTCTGTTTCACTTTGAGAGCTGCATGCCCGATCTGTCTTCTAAGTGAATCCACAGCCTTGGCATCGATGAGACTGCCCGACATCGTTGACACGTAGAAAGTGTCCATTGCTTTGCCACCCTCTGTTGTGATCTCAGCCCTTCTGATGGACAAGCCACATTCTCGAATTATGCGAGTGATATCAGAGAGAAGACCGATCCTGTCCTCAGCATGCAACTCCAGTTCTAGTCCCTGCGGACACAGGTTGCAACCAAGCTTAGAGAATTATGGACTTCAGAGGTGTGCATTTACTTGTACTTGCCAAAATATTTTGTACCTCAGATGCTCTTCTCTCGATAGCCGCCTCCAGATACTGTGTGATTCGCCGTCGTTCAGCTTCTGAGCTCACCGGGTGGCCGTCGCTGGGCCTTATGTAGTGTTCCTGTGTGCCAAAGTAGGTTTTAGCTTCCCAGCGAGAACTCTCATGAGGCAGTCAAGTAATAATAATAATAATAATACCTGATAGGCTTCACTATCTCCTGCATCAACTGTGCCGTGATACACTGAATACTGCATGTCAGTGAGAGCACAAAGAGTATCGAAGAGAAGCTTGGGTCGATCCTTGGATCGCACGGTGACCACTGTGTAATCTCTATCGGCGCAATCCAACACCGTAACTTGAGTTCTTGACTTCTTCTTGAGCTCTTCTGCCGCCGCCACAGAATGCTCGTCGTAATCCCGCTCATCTAACATCAACTGATGCAGCCTTCGCTCTGCGTGGGTGAGCCCAACCGAGACCGTCATCTTTGCGGTGCTCGAGTCGCTGTCCCCTTTGAGAACATTGAACAGAAGCTCCTTGATTCTGGAAAGGTGGTATGGGTCCTCGATGGCGCCATGGGTGGACTTGTCCGTGACTTGGACGACAGCAGCAGTTCGAGTGTTGTGAGTCCAGACTTCAGCTTTTACCACATTGCAGTTGAGGTCATTGAGAACAGCGCATACTTCTGAGAGTAGACCAGGTCTGTCCGTGCCCGTTAGCTCCAGCAAGGTGTAACTCTTGGAAGGAAGGATGCCAACTGAACTCCGGAGTGATGTCAAGGAGCATGCAGTCGATTCCAGGGACTGCATGTTTGGTAGAAATCAATGTAAGCAAACAGAAGGATTACTGAAACAAAGATTGAAATATCTACCAATTCTTCCAAGACTATCATGCAAGGCCAAGTGAATAGAATGCTTACTGTTTTTAGATTGTCGAGGATCTTCTGGTCTCTGAGCTTCTTCCCCTCACGATCGGTCACCTTGAAGACTGATGTAGAAACATAGGAAGGATAAAAACACTGTTGAGTAATCAGCTGTTGTAAAATATGAGAAGGAATTGTGGAAGAACTCACCGTCCATGAACCAGTTGCCATCAGAAGTTATGTAGGCCTTCTTGATAACAAGATTCAGATCGCTAAGGACTTGAACAAGTTGCAGGAGTAGCATATGTTCCTTGACACAGTCCACCTATGACGGACAACATTGATGAAGTCTGAGCTTTTTAGTGGCACGATTCAAGTCAAGCTGTGTGAAAATAAAAGCTACAAGTACAAGACATCAATTTTACCTGAACAACTGTGGTATCCTCACAGGCATCATTGTCGATGACAACCCTGCGTTTGGGAGAAGAGAAATCAGGGAAAGATGTTTAGTCTTGACAAAATATTCAATGATGAAACAGAGAAGGAAACGGAACAAGAAGGATTTCTGGAGGATCATAAGAACATAGAAAAGAAAAGCTGCAATCCCTGCTTGAATAAAGGTTAAAATTAAAGACCTTCGGGCACAATGATGAATGCGGAGAAGATAACAAGAAATAACTCTATCCAAAGCTTACACGGCAATGCGGGGAAGAGAGATGAAAGGATCCGGGTAGAAATCTTCGATGAAGGGAAAAAAGAACTCGAAAGACATTGAGTAGTTCGAAAAAACATGTGAATCCTGGAAGTCCTAAGCATCAAATGTCAACATTATACATTTGATGGCCATCTCCCTTGAGGCGAGAACTAAAAAGAAATCCACGACTCCATGAACAAGAAACAATGACGAATAGAGGAAAAAGGAAAGAGGAGACGTAGGAAAAAGATTGTACCTTGCGGAGTTCATCATCCGGATGAGCTTCGCGTATTCATCCTCATTCATCTCCGCTGCCTGAAGACTTCCCATCCGAGCAACAACCTCGAAGGAAGGAACACAAACGAAAAGGAACACCTTTGGATCCGAGGGGAAGGAGGAGGAGAGCGCTATAAATAGAAGAGAACAATGTGAAGATTTCCTACCCCTTCCCGGATTCCTATTCCTATTCCAAATTCGATTCGGAAAACCATGAGAGGATTTCCGACTCCGGCTCCTATTTGGAGACTTCATGATCCAAATCAAGAAACAGGGGAAGGGGCAAAAGGGAGACAAAGGCGTCTGCTTCGGGGTCGAGCCGTTTAAACCTCCCTTTATAATGTCTTCGACAATTTTTTATCTACGATGGTCGGTACCCGACCAGATCTATACATGGTGACGTGGCGGACTCTCGTTGGTCCGACCATGGGGGTTGGGGAGGAGGGGTACTAAAAGCTGGCCCCTCGTCACTGGGACATGCGACGAGTTCTTGGAGCCGCCATCACCGCAGTCCTCCGATTCGACATCGAAATCCTATGACTATTTCCTCCCAATCATCGGAATCAGAAGGTGAATGATCTGATTCGCTTTCCTTCTTTTCCTTGCGACCCCTCCTCCGTTGCCGCTTTCCTATCAGGATTCGGCAAAATTGCTATTCTTCTTGGTCGGACGTGGTTTGCGCGCAAGCTGTTTGCCGATTTGACTCTGAGAAACATATTGGGAATAATACCTCATTGGATTTCCCGTCTATGAGCATGAGTTCTTAATGACAGCTTTCCCGCAACATCATCATCATTTTTTTTTTCCCCCTCAGCTCACCTCTACTGATGATTTTGGATGATTGCACGCCAAGGAATGGATATATTAGGAATCATGATTTGTTCATATAGTGAAATAACTCAGGCATCATCACTCTTATTGTCACAATAACAAGGTTGGACCTGATATATATATATATATATATATATATATCATTGATGACCAAATAGCATTCTTGCTTCAAGCCTCCACTGATCAGTGACCCTTGCAATCAAATCTTCTGATCTCTTGTTTAGCTCATCAAGTAAGCTCTTTTCTTCTTCTTCTTCTTCATCATCATCATCCCAGACTTCCCACCTTATCTCCGTCTCCTCCCATCCACCGCCTCTTTTCTCTTCCTCTTCTTCAAGCAAAGCCTTCTCCAAAGAACTTCCCCTGTGGCGTTGGCTCCTAGATCGCCGTCGAAGGCTCGTGTTTCCGATCATGTACTCTTCATAGATATCTGGTGGCGAAGAAGACCCCAAGAGCTTCGAGTCCACCACGAGGAAGACGACAATGAGGTTGCACACGATGAAGAGGTATTCCGGCTTCAACACTGATGCTGCCTTGTTGCGGAGAGAGACAAACAGCAAGAGCTTGGTAGAGGAACAGAAAGGAGGACAGATGAGGGTTGAGAGAGACAAGCCGAGAAGGAATGCTGTCACCATGCATGAGATCATGAGGCTTGGGAGGGCTTGTCTCCTTCTATTACGCTTCATGGCTTGAAACTTCCCTATATCGATAGGGTCCATAGTATCCAGGTATGATTCTTCTCCTGTAAAACTAGATTTGGTAGCTTGAAACTGATTTAGGTGTTGAGCAAAGTTGATGTGAGGTAGGAGAGAGGATTATAGGAAGGATTGTAGCATGTCACAAGAGGTGTATGTAGGGAGAAAAAAGTACTGAACTGCTTTGTCCACTTGTATGTCATTTTTAATTAGGAAAAATTGTGTCCATATATCCTTCAAAAGTTAGTGAATTTTATATTTGTCCAATTAAATTTAAAACTTTTATGAGTAGCAGTTGACTTTATTAGACTCACAAAGTGGTAGATTTTAAATATTTAATAGAATAATATGATCTAAAATTTATGTTATTTCCAAACTCTGAAATGATAGACATGCAAAATCCCCTTTTTTTAATTATGTGGGTGGAGTTCTTTTCAGAAAGCTATGGTGAAGTTGTTTCCACCTCCTCCTGCTCGAGATAGTTCTTCTTTATGAAAATACAAATACCATGGTGATAAGACATGCAGCAACCTTTGTGATGCAAGCAATGCCATAAGCACAGTAGTCCAGATTTGCCAGATAAATTAAACATTGTGTTAGATTAATCAATCTGTTAAATGATGCAGTGATCTAATCGGCACCTTTTTGTTTCTTGGAAATGGAAGAAGAAGAAGAAGATGGCGGTAGGTAAAACCTTAAACCTCTCAAGGATGAACAACTTGTAGTTCATTGTTCCTTCACACAAAGCTCTTTAAAGTGACATGGATTGGTTTCTTATATTACCTGTTCACATCTGTAAACTCATTCAATTGAATGAAAAGATTCCACCTTCATGGATGTGGAATTCCAAAGCTTTAATAGCATGTAGTGGAGTAGTTGCAAAGGGTGGAAGTTGAGCATGTGGTTAATGGTGTCTCACTCATTCCTGAGTCTACTCTAAGTCACACTCCACCCTGCTTAGTGATGATTTGGAGCTTTATTTGCCCTTTGCTTTATCTCCTCCAAATACTTTTTAGCTGCCCATAAGCTTTCATTGGAACAAATCCTGTCAAGATTCCTCACAAGAACATAACATTTTAAATATTCTAACAAAACTTCCTCCTCTTTTCTGGCTCTTGTTATATTTTGAAGCTTCCTGATGATGCATGAAAGCTGCAAACAGTGGAGATGATGATGTGTTTGTTTGGGTGTCAGCTTGTGTTCTAAGCATTGCCAAAGCATGCATCCTGTAAATGGATTAATTCCTTTACATTTTTTTCTTAGCACACACACAAAATCCTTAAGTACATGTGATATTGATTGGGTCTTTTTTTTCTTAAGAAAATTGATCGGGTGACCACTATATCATCTTTAGAATATGATTAAATAATCATTTAATTTTTTTTAAAAAATATATAAAAAGATTAATAATGATTTATTGAACTGATTTCTGAATTAAAATAATATACAGATCAGTAATGACAAGCAAATGTTATCAGTAATACATCAATAAGGAATCTTCTATAAATCATAATCTCACATGGAATAAGACAACGAGGAAGAAGAAGAAGAAGAAGAAGAAGAGGCAGATGGTGGCAGGTCCATTCTTCGCTTGCGTGGACACATGTGAGAGAAGCTTCGAAAGCCACAACCACTCTTGTCGTCTCCCCTTCCTCTTTCTATCGCAGCAGAGTGCGTTGACGAGAACCTGCAGAGGTCGAGTTGCAGGTGGGTCTCCTGCACCTTCATTATTTTGATTCCTTCACCTTCTCCGGTTTACGACTTCATATAGCAAAGAATCACAGAGTGGTTGTACCAGCTGCAGTGGTCCGAAGAAGGAGTAGAGAAGAGCGAGGGATGGCGGACTGGGGGCCGGTGTTCGTGGCGGTGGTGCTCTTCGTGCTGCTCTCACCGGGGCTCCTGTTCCAGATCCCGAGCAAGGGGAAGGTGGTGGAGTTCGGCACGCTGCAGACGAGCAGCGTCGCCGTCTTCATCCATTCCATTCTCTTCTTGGCCCTCGCCGCCGTCTTCATGCTGGCGGTCGGCGTCCACGTCAACATAGGCTAGCTCGCTTCCTCCCTCCCTCTTTCTTTCTCAAGAGACCTCCATGCATGCATGCGTGCAGGCCAAGAACAAAAGTCTTGTTTTTTTTTTCTGTACTTGTATTCCTTGTGAATTGATTGCCTGGTTTTCTTCATCTTCATTCAACATCATCTATAATTCCTATCCTAATCGATCCAACTACTTGCTGACTTCCAAATAGGTGGTTCTGTCTTTGATGTTAATTATGGTGTTAGTATAAGATGAAGGAGAAACAAGATGGGCACAGATCATTATGAATGCCGCAGGGTGGATTCCATTCTCTAATACAATCCTATTTGGGCATATTTGTCGTATCGTTGCCTAAACATTTAGTACACAAATTACCAAATAAGAATGAAGTGTTGACTTCACAAACTTGTGTGATAGAAAACATTAAAGATGTTTTAAGAAAACGTAAGAATCAACAAAAAGAGAAAGAAATGAAGGATACAAACAACGGGGATCAAACTACCTCATCTTTTTTTTATTTAACATAATGAATAAAGACCCTGAAGAAGATTCATCTTAGTTCACATTGAATTGTATGCTTAATCTCAAAGAGGGAAACACTTGAGATTGGACTTCTTAGGATAGTTGACTAAGTAGCCAATGTTGTTGGGGGGCAACTATCATGAACACAGGCCAACACATCCCTGTAATCTCGCGATATGGTAAACGAGTCATATACTTTACCATCACTACTCCTCTTGTACTCGAAAAGCAGAGAAGAATGGTTGAAAGCAGTGAGCTTAACAAAGCCAAAAGCCAAGTCTCTGTAAATGCTCCAATTTGGCACGGTGTCCGAGAAGTTCGACAGATGGCTGCCGCCACCACCAACCACAACATGGATTGTCCCATTCATCGTGCCCGAGTAATGAAGCTTTTCATTGTTAACACATTGGTTCTATCAAGAAGAGTTTAAGATGTCAAAAAATGATTGTTCAGAAGAAAAAAAATGTGATGTAGCGCAAAAATGGTGAAACAACTAAAAAACAATGGAGCTACACAAAATAATTCATTAACAAGGATGGTAAGAGATTTCTTAGGACCATATTGATGCCAATTGTATCAAGGATGTCTTTTTAATAGCCTGAAAGTACTTCAACTTATAAATTTCATATATTTATCGATGGAACTATGCAAAAGCAAGTAGTTTTAGCCAAATTACCTATATCCAATAACATGTTTTACTAGTTTTGACTCTCATGTGGAAATAATAATGAAGTGATTTTAGTCTCCAGAACATTAAGCGCATATTATTGGACTATATAATGTAGGGAAGTACCCTAACGGATCATAAAAATCAGAAACAAAGAAAAATAAGTGTTCTAACCTGATAAATTGGGCAGGTTCTCTCATAGTTATGAACATGACCAAAGAAGGCCATATCCACCCTATACTTTTGCCAGAGCTTTTGAAGGCTCTCCCTTCCCATGGGCTCTTCAAATGATCCCTCGGCTACATATGACTTGCCAGATGAATAACCAAGAACACGATGGGCAGCAAATATCAACCATGGTTGTTTTTTCCTGTCGGCTGATGCCAGGCAATGTTCAATGAACTTGTACTGTTCAGAACCTTCTCTCCAGTCGTGCTCAGTGTCTGCTATGCAGAAATGAAACATACCAAAGTCGGTAGAGTACCTGAAAATGACATTCAACAAATTTCACATGAATGGAACTGTATGGTCAACTAATTCATATTTCATCAAGTAATCATGAGACATCATAATACTCTTAAGAAAAATGATTAGAATGATCATTCATATCCTTGTTTAGTATGTGAAATCATCAGCAAACTTCAGAACTTTGACATTTGAAAAAGCTTTTTAGTTAAAGAGGAACAGTTTATGCTTTCACCTGAAAAAGTAACTACTTCATGATTCCCTTCCTAAAAACAACTAGAAATCTGACATTTGCATAAACTTGACATAGAATTAAAGATTTACTAAGCTGGCATGTTTGAGGAATTCTCATATCAAGAAAGGATCAGAGCACACTGATTTATGCTACATATATGAGTAAGACATTCATGTTTGTTACAGGTAAGCATCACAAAATTCACTGTGTGATTCGAAAATAATAGTAGCTGAAATTGTAAACTATTTGATCCCAGGAGCTATATGGTAATTCAGATAGAGAGGGGTCTTTTTCTTACCAATATTTAGCACTGTTCTCAGCAGGTATATAGAACATGGTTTCTGCTAGTACCCCACATTCCCCTCCAGAGTCCGTCGTCCCATAAAATGATCCAGTGTTCGGCCAATCTCGTTCATGATTTCCACTAAAGGTAAACAACAAACAACCCATGTTAAGTGCGAGAATTTTCAATTACGTAATATTCATTACTGGACAAATAATTGTAAACACATTTAGAGCATTGCTAGACCTTGCAAGCATGTAGGGAACTCTTGAAGTAATTGGCTCCACTTGTGCTGTAAATTGATCCCACTGTGATATATATCCATTAGCATAGGTAATATCCCCTATATGGAAGACAATATCAATATTGTCCAAGTCCTTAACGATCATATCTGTGGTATTCAATGAACCAGGCTGGTAGTTGTTGTATTCATTGGACCCATCACGCTCTGCCTGAATACAAGATAAGAAAGCATCAGTCTTGAGTTCTCATCTTCTTGCTTGAAGAATATAAAGAATTTTACAAGTAATACATGTAGGAGAATTTAAGATTTAATCTCAGATTAACAACATAAGTGGTACAATATGCTTTTATGAACTTGATATATTAGCAAGTAATTATATCTGGCTACTGATCATGCCATAGAAGTCCATAACAATTGCAGTTTAGAGGATTTAGGTGATGTAGAAAATATTTGACAAAAAAGAATGAAACCTTTCCCATGTCACCAAAAATGATGACTTGTTGCAAGGAATTTTGTCCTGGATAAGGAGATGCTTGGAATGAATAGGACTTGCTCCAAATGTAGGATCCATTGAATAACTGATGACCAAGCTTGTAAGTGTACCTGAATAATAGTTGATACTGAGAGTAACAAACCACAAATGCCAATTTTGAAATAAGAGAATGAACAAGTTTTTAGGGGATGTACTCTGCATTTGGCCATAGTTCCTTTAAGTAACTTGTGTGGATGAATCCAGGATCTCTCCACCCAAATGTGCGAGCTGGTGAACCTACACTTATTTACCAAACCAATCATGCCACAGGTTTACGACTGTACAACATTACAACCATAAAGGTGAGTATTTCTATCCTGCACTTGTAATTAAAGTTCCCTAATTAATCCATGAGATAGCAGATATTTTCAATCATTTCCATTTGATCCTCCCTCGTTTCTATAGAGAGTGGTCTCAGAAGAGTAGTAAAATATAGAGAGAATATACTTATTCATCAGTCTCCCTTCACAATGCCAATACAAGTGGAATCATATTCAGATTGCAGTTGATGTATATTACTTGTGCAATTATAAAAAGACTCGTATACACATTAATCTGTTATCTGAAAGTGTATAGACAACTTCCCATGGCTATGTCATTTTTGGATAGCATGTGTGGAAGATTGCAATGGAAAGAGAAAGCCCTTTGGCTGTTGGACTGAATCAAAGATATCTGATTTGCAGGCCAAGTTTAACCAAATTTCTAGCTGAAATAATGAACAAAAGTATCATACCGCACATGCTTCCACGATTGAAAGTTAGTGTCCCAGCTGGGGACCGTGTTACAGGTCCCCATTTTGATCCCCATTCTACAAAAGGAAGTGCCTCATTTATGTCATACCCACTTGTCCAGGTAATAGTCATCTGTATGCAAAGCAAAACAAATTATCATTTTAAGACCCTAAACTTAAACAAATATCAATCCCTCAAAGATTATGAAGAAAATACATGTACTTCAACATATTAACAACTTTACTTCCACCCAAATAGAAAATCTACATTTGCATTCATAAATCAAAAGATTGCTAAAAAAGACTTCAAGCAAAATAATCAAACACTACCAAACAATTTACATGAAAAATACTCTTTGATTTGTTGGACATTTCTAATTCATGGACTGTTGGAGGATATCAAAATACTAAAATCAGGATCTTATATCCTAGATTATACTAGGGCTCTGATTTAGTTGAGTTATTGCTCCAATGCTAATAACCCAATGGGGTCTGATTATACAGTGTAGAGACATAATCCAATGGTGGCTCTATGACCCTATCCATGAATAGTCCTTTCCTACTCGAGCTTCTCATCATATCTTAATATTATATCAACTCTGGTACCAAAAGTTACTACCTGCCTCAATCGGATAATTAACTCATTAAATTTGTTCAACCTAAACCATTGGTCAAAAACTAAGTCCAAGTTATAGTAATACACTGATCATCAAACTATAATAATTATAAGTCTTTACTCACTTTTAACGTGGAAATAAATTAAAGTATTATAAATAATTACTGTAAACATATCAAATACGATTTCATCTACAGAATGTCAGGCCGGAGCAAGACTTCAAATCTACCATATTATGACAATCACACAGCATCTTGAACAGGGTAGGCCAAAGAAAACTTGAATTACTTTACCTCATTCCATGACTTTCCCTGTGCAAGCCTCGGATAAACAGGAGCCTTTGGGTTTGCAAAAGAAATTGCATTCGAGAGAGCAATCAGCCTTGGCTGCACAACCCAGTACTGAAATTAGTCAATACATCAGAGAAATTTGGTAGAATCATTACCCGGCAGCTTACATTGTCAAGACCTCCACTGAACAACGCAAAGGAGAAGTCGGCCCGCTGATTTATCAACTGAAACCTCAGGAATCCCTTCCCGGTTCTTCCATAGTCTGGATTTGAGTAATTTGCAAATTGATACTGAAAGCAATAGAAGCATTAACACAAAAAGATCTTGTACTGTCAGAAATATGCAATGCTATAATAAAACAATTACCTTTACTGGCGCCGAGCATATTAATGGAACCTCGTCCTTGTCGTTCTCAGGGGCACACGTTGAAGCACTGAGATATAGAACAACAATAAATTAATCTTGTACATTTACAAAAGAGAAGGTCGAAGAGACTTACCTAAGTTTGGCCGGAGAGAATACTCCAATCCAATCGTCTGCTGTTGGTTTGGGGGTTCCAATCTCCACTGTTACCCATTCAGTGTCTTCGCCCTGTAGATAAAAGAACCAGGATAAGAGTGAAAAAGGAGTTGACTTTAAGAATGTCTTTGTGCGAGTTGCCACTTTCTGACCTACATGTATAAAGTTTCGATCATTAAAGCTTTATTTCCAAAGACTACACTGACATTGCCATTTACTAGATCTCGTATTGATGGGAGACGATTCCTTTCCTTATGCAAATGTAGGGTTAGCCTAAAGCCCCAAAGAACTTAAAAAGAGGGATCTTTTCAAGAAGAAGAAGAAGAAGAATTCTAGAAAGCCAAAGCACAGCTGAAGGTATTGAAGTGGCCGATGATGCAAGGAGAAGAAGAACTACTACCTTGATGCCGAGAAGCAGCGGCGAGGCCTTCACGTAGGCCTTGTCTTCCAGCGCGAGGCGCGCTTTGTGGATGGCGACGCGCGACAGCGGCTGCACTCCCGCGAGATCATGCCGGCGCACGACACCGCTCACGGCGGAGCCGACTACGGAGAGCAGAAACAGAAGAAGAAGCACGACTACTGAGCCGGCGGTCGACCTCATCAGTTCCCTCCCCGAAACTGTACGCGTCCTCTTCGTCACTATATAGAGGAAGAGGGGATACGTAAGGAATATTTCCGACGCGATTCTGCGCAGCGGCGTTGGAAAGCCAGCTGCTAAACGACTCATCTCTCTCTTTTGATCATATGATAGAGACATCAAACACGGGACCAAGCGTTCTCATTGGGCTGTCATACGTGGGGAACGTCACAGTGGTCAGCGATGCTCGTCAAAACGTGCAGGTTTTTGTGTTTCGTGGGTCACAGTGGATATTGTTAGATACAGACACCTCGTATCGGAAGTCATAACAGAGAATAAAACCTCCGTTACCAATTGTTGACTTTGGTGTGCCTATGAACACTAAAAAAACATTAAACCATATTACTTTGGCAGATCTTTCCAAAATTTGCTACGCTTGACATTGTTTTATTCAAGAGGAGAATCTTTACTCCTCAAAACATGAAATAAATGGTTAATTATTATATCTGTAATTAGTTATATTTAGTATTTGGATTTTTATAGTTTCAAAACTTAAAGTACTAATCAAGGTTTGTAATTTCGACCTATACCGTCTGGTACGGGCAGTACATACCGGTCCGCCAGGTTACCGGTACGCGGACCGCCCGCTACCGGACGGTTCTGTCAAAAATCGATCGTCGACGATCGATTTCAGTCGTCGACGACCGATTGAAGAAGAAAATGGACCGTCGACGGTCGATTGAGAGATAAATAGATCGTCGGCGGTCGATTGAGGAAGAAAAAGGGAAGAAGAAGAGGGGAAAAAAAAAAGAGGGGAAGAAGGAGAATACCTCACCCGTGCACTGTCCTTGCCCGCCTGCCGTCGCCTATGCACCGTCATCGCCCGCGGTCACGATCGCTTTTTTCTCCCGTGCGAGGAGATGGAGTGTATCCCCGCACGGGAAGAAAGATCAAGATGACGTCGCCCCCTTTTTCTTTTCTTTTAATATTATTTAATATTTAAATATTATATTATAAAAATATATATTATATTTTAATACCGAGTGGTACACACTGTGCATACCACCCGATATGGGTCCCGTACCGATATCGATAATATATCGGTATACCGGTACATACCGTTAAGTCAAACCTTGGTACTAATGCTCTAATAAAATTATTTTTTTATTTTTAATATTATAAATTTTTTTTTTAGTCAAATCTTAATGCTTCACTTTCATAAATATAAGAATCTAACTATAATTTTTAAAAATATAAAAATTCATATATTAAATATAATTAATTATAAGAGTAATCTATAATTGGCCCAAAAAAAGAAGATATTAGCAATAGTCCATGCAAAGACTTCCTTCTCATATGTTCATATTCCATGCCTCCAATGGTTCTCTGATGATAAATACTTTATTATAAAAACTTGATCTATCCATCCTACTATTTTATCTTCATCATAAACATATATATATATAAAATATAAATATATGATGAACCCATAATTAATAACATTATCATGATTTCGGATAAATTGATTCGATTTATTTAAGTCCAACAAAAGCTAGTGAAATTTTCAAATTATTAGACTGATGCTGCATAGAGATAATTAGAAATCCTGGAAAAGCTAGTTTTCATGGGCACACCAAAGTCAATATTTGGAGAAGGGAACAACGCCAAAAACATGAGACCCAACTCACGATCAAAATTGTATGCATATATGGCTTCTTCTCTAAAGGGAGTGTGAATGGATGAGAAACTTAGCATAGAAGTCTCAGCCTCCACAAGTTCATCTTTGTCTTGGCTCATTGACTTCGGAAGCTTTTGGACAAGTAAGTCCCTTTCAATAGTCAACTTCCATTTAAGTTGGCTCGACCTTATGGATGGTTTAGTCTTCCGGTGACAATCCTGGAACAGTATTAAAGATACCAAGGCTCGATCATGAAGTGCATTTATGTTTGGCAATGGTCAAAAAAATTTTTGTAAGGAACACAAAAAAAAATTTAGTATCTTCAAAACTATTGTTCTGAAAATTGCTTGAGGATTAAATCTTTTTTAATATATGAAGATTACTTCTGGATTTGAAATACTTTGACTTTACATGATTTCATGAAATGATATATCATCAAATTTAATCGTTAATTATATTTGATAAAATCTCCTTACCACGCCACTCTAAAGTATTATCATGTTTAGAAGATGAAATGTTGTTAAGTATTCAGAACTTGAATAAGCAAAAAATATATCTTAATACGAAGAATGCCTAAGTCTTTATCTCGCTTCAGTTCTAAGGTTATAATTTTTTTTTGTATCATATATTCTATTTTTTATTAGGATTTTTCTTTTATCTTCATTTCAATGGGTCTTACCCAATCTAGGAGTACTCTTGTCCCATGATGAGCATGTCGGCATGTGTATATAATATTAATCTGTCATTAACATAGTATTAAGAATCTTTTGTAAAGATTAAATGATTATAACCTAAGAAATTATACTTAGTTGCAAGCAAATTTGGTATTTGTTAAAAATTTATATCCGTTCATATCGATTTACATATTTATTTATTTATTGATTCAACCGAGGGTCGACACCGGATCATATAGATTGATATTGATTTATATTTATTCATTTTTCTATAATTTCATGATTACTGTTCTATTCAAAATGGTATTAGATTGATATTCCAATGTATCTTTTTAGGCTACTTTTCTATCAATGTGATAATATTTCTCAGGAACATCACAATAGTAAGCTCATTTGTGAAGCCCACCACTGATAAATCACTGTTAATTAGGCATGTTGATCTGACCCAAAAGTAAGCTGTTCTCATCCCTAAGGTGGTGGATCTGATTGATATGGTTGAAACCAGGAGATTGCAGGATCTGAAACCAGTGAATGCACACAGATACTAAACTCACTTTCTTGTCATTATTTTGGTGGTAGAAACTTCTTCACATTGGCCTAAAACAAGGATCAGAGGATCACACAATAATTTTTTCATTAATCTTATACATCATTGGCCATTGATGCCTTTGAGTAATGTACAAACCTTCCATTGGTATGTTTGTTCCCCATCATTTCTAACTTATCCTAATCAGTGCAGCATTTTTTTTTAATGAAAGAAGCCAGACATCAAGGGGACAATTAAACAAGTAGAACACTTGGATTATGTTCATTCTTCAGCACTTAGATTAATCTACTCTACTTCAAAATGAAGTTTAGAGTGGTCCATACTCCAAATTGCTTCAGCTTGTAGCCTGGAAGAACCCAGTGCAAAGATTCTAGATGTGTCTTCTCTCTCCCCCTCCCTCTTGCCTCTTTGATTGAGTTCAGCTCCAATTTCTATGTGTGTTTCTCTGAGACACAATGAGTTGCAGTAGTATTTGTACATGACAGGGATTGAGACTGTGAGCTGAGACCACTGGGAACAGTTCATATGACAGCCAAAACCATTTCCTCCAGTAGAAAAGTCCAAACTAATTGACTTGTGATTGGAACTTTCTATTGATAAACCAACCAGAAACCTTGAGCTGTTGATGGGTTGGTTCACAAATGAGTATGGATCAGACTTAGTTGTCTCAACACTAAACGGTGGAAGCACACAGCCATCTGCCAATGCAGTGTCCAAGCTTTCACATCTCAACCAAGAATCAAAACCAGTAGTTATGTTTTCTAGGGCAGGTGTGTTGGAAATAATCCAAGTGGTTAGGATGGTTAGGATGATGATGAGATCAGTTTATATAAGGATAAGATTTATTTAGATGTGATAGATTTTTTATTATTTTAAAATATTTATATTCTGTCTTTTAATGATTATAAATAGGTGCTCTTGGTTCATTCTAGAGCACTGCAGACTGTTGATTGAAAGTACTCCTAGTGTCTTCTACTATTCTCTTCTCCTTCTCCCTGAAGTTCTGCAGAAAATCCAACAGTGGTATCAGAGCCTGGTTCAGAAAAAATCAAAAGGAGTACATCGGTCAAAAAGAAGGGAAGACTAGTAGATCTAGAAAAAAGAAAAGGAAAAAAGAGAAGATGGCAGGACTTACAGTAAGTATTCCTAATCAATTTCTTCCTATCATCAAAGGTGATAATTATCAGTTTTGGGCTATTAAAATGAAAACTCTCCTTGTTTCACAAGGATTGTGGAAGTCGGTAGAAAATGGTTTTGTTGAGTATGATCTGCAGGATCCTAAGACTACTAAGGATCAAAAGGATCAGATGAATGAAAATATGTAAAGAGATGCAAAAGCCCTCTACATGTTACAACAAACAATAGATGATTCATTATTTCCCCGAATCATGATGGCATCAACATCAACAGAAGCTTGGGAGATATTAAAAAATGTGTTTGGAGGCACAGAGTAGGTAAAAATTTCAAAGCTTCAAATTCTTCGTCGTGAATTTGAAACACTTATGATGAAAGATTCAGAATCTGTTGCTGATTTCTTCTCAAAAGTTTCTTCTATTGTGAATCAAATGAGATCTTATGGTGAAAATCTAAAAGATCAAACTGTAGTAGAAATTTTTTTACGAAGTTTATGTTCAAAATTTGATATGATATCTACTGTTATAGAAGAAGCTAAAGATACAAGTATATTATCTATTGATGAATTAATGAGTTCTCTTTTAGTTCATGAACAAAAATTGAACAGATCTTCAGATGAAACTTTGGAACATGTTCTTCAAATGAAGATAGATCAGAAGAAGGATCAAAAAGAGAATTCAGAAATCAGATCTCAAGGGAGAGATCAAAAGGACAGAGGACGAGGCCGACCAAATGAAGGTAACAAAGAAACTCAAAAATGTTTTTGTTGCAAAAAAATAGGACATATTGAAAAGGATTGTTGGTACAAAAATAAAAATCCAAATGTTCCTCTATGTTCTTATTGTGAAAAATATGGACATTTTGAAAAAGATTGTTGGAATAAAAATCAAACAAATTATCATCTGATGAAAAATATTCTAGATCTGTTTGGTTTTTGGATAGTGGATGTAGTGATCATATGACAGGGGATAAAAATCTGTTTCAGAAACTTGATGATTCGGTCAGATCTACTGTGCAGATGGGAAATGGTAAAAATGCTCAAGTAAAAGGAAAAGGAACAGTTGCTATGAACACAAAGTCTGGTAAAAAAATTATTGATGATGTGTTATTTATTCCTGATTTAAAACAAAATCTCATAGGATAATTAATGAGAAAAGGATATTATGTTATTTTTGATGAAGAAAAATGTATGATTTATGATAAGAAAATTGGTAAATTGATAGCAACTGCAAGGATGACAAAAAACAAAATGTTTGTCTTATTATTTTCGGACTTCGCTACTCCTACCGAAGAATCAACATTATGAAAAAATAGTTATGATCATTTAAAATTCTGTGGATTTATGCAAACTGTCTCAGATGATGCATGTCGTAATGTTGATGACACACATATACAGAAAAAGGGTGAAAAAAAAATGTGTGGACCGAGAAAAACATAAGACAACCGCTGCAGCAACGAAGATCAGCTTACCGACATTTTCACAAAAATTTTGGAGAGAAAAAAAGATTACGTGAAAATAATTTTAAATTATAACTACTTGAATTAAGGGGGTGTGTTGGAAATAATCTAAGTGGTTAGGATGGTTAGGATGATGATGAGATCAGTTTAGATAATGATAAGATTTATTTAGATGTGATAGATTTTTTATTATTTTAAAATATTTATATTCTGTCTTTTAATGATTATAAATAGGTGATCTTGGTTTATTCCAGAGCACTGCTGATTGAAAGTACTCCTAGTGTCTTCTATTATTCTCTTCTACTTCTATAGAAAAGCCAACAAGGTGGAGGGTTGAACACTGTGTTTGAGCTTTGTTTGGCCATAAGTGGCCCCTCTCCATTTACTGGATGCCTTTATTGACACTGGAGAAGGACCATTCTGATTCAAGAGTGACACATCCATCATCACATGAGGACAAGAGGAGGAGGAAGAGGAGGATGAGTTCCAACAACAAACAAGCAGCTCTCCTGTCCTTCCAATTCCCAACCTTCCTTCCAACATATGGTAATTTGGTGGTGTAACTTTGAAACATGGGGGACACATGAATTATTCCTCAGATCCTATGTTAGTGGATCTCTCATGCATTAACTCTCGTGAACTCGGAGAAAGAAGCAGTCTCTTATTGAAGCTGTTAAAAAAAAAAAGGAGAACGAAAGAATAAACATGCCAAATGATTTTAAAATAAAAAAAATCGTTGCTTTTGATTTTAAAATCATCGATTTTAGTTCCCTCAAATTTAAAACTAGAAATGAACTGGTTTCAAATGGTTTCCATCTCGGAACTAAAATTGTTGATCTAATTCTGTTTCTCATTCGATCAATCAATTTTGATTTATAAAGAAAAAATAAATTACTTAACCAAGATTCAAAATTGGACTATTTCAACCACCACAAATGGTCCAATTTTGATTCCACTTTTTAGGAATCGAAATCTTACTATATAATCCTGATTTTAGTTCAACTTAAAACCATAGAATCGTTGATCCAATTCAGTTGACCATCTCATGGCCTAATTATAGATTATCTATATTAAAATATTATATTGATATCTTTATATTTATAAAAGTTTCGTCTATCTATCCCGATGATTTTAGTTTTATTGATAGAAATATCAAACTAAAAGGATAACAAGATAATTTTAATATTTAATGACGGACAATATCGATGACGAATGATGACATCGCTGGTGTCGACATCGATGTAGTTGTCAAACCGCCTTCGATAATGATAAGGTTTGGTCTCACTAGGATGTCACCTGCCTCCACAAGGAGCGCACCACCGACTTCATCACCACCCGCCCCGCACCGCTTTGCGTATGTGTGATCGACACAGATGGTGGTGGTCGTCATGCCATCTATGACAAAGATGATAGCCGCTTTGTCGTTGACTCGTTGGGTAGATCCTAGCCTTGAACTCTCCCCCTTTGTATATTCATCGGTAACGATGTAGATGCCAAGTGACTACTGCATTGGACATCATGCTTGAAGATAGTGAAGGACGTGGCCACCAGCCTCCTCTACCTCTACCAAAGCAACCCCCCGATCGTGGATGCCAACCTCAAGCCCTCCAATGTCTTGCTTGGCCTAGACTTTGAGTCTTGCCTCATCGATTATACTCTCATTTCGTCCCGCCTCCTTCCCTTGGTCTCACCCCACGACCTCGTTGCCCCCTCCTTCACCGCATCCTCCTCCCTCTTCTACCACACACCTGAGTCCTGCCTTCCCAAGCCCTCCCGCACCCCCCTCTCCGACGTCTACAGCTTCAACGTCCTCCTCCTATAGCTCCTTACTAGGAATACCCCCTTCCAGGACCTGGGTGGAGGAGCACGACGTCGACATTCTCCTGTGGGTCCGCTTCGTGCGGGAGGAGTGTAACGACTCTAGTGAGGACCTCGGGTCGTTCAAGAACAAGGCATCCAATGACAAGTTGACAGTGTTGCTAACATCCAATGGCATGCATAGTGGCCGTGGCAAAGAAGTAACTGTAGATGCGGGAGGTGCTACGAGTGATCAAGGAGGCACGGGCAGAGGTGATGATCTTGTCCAACAACAACGACCACTTGTCAGGGAGGTGGTCAAAGATGGTGCAAAGCTTGCTGAGGGAGCATGGATCGAGGGGCAATGGTCGCTCGACATCTACATTGACACCGACGAAGATACAAAGGGGGGACGACGAGGTTGGGATTTGCCCGATGGGTCAGTTGTGAGGTGGCCACTATCTTTGTCATAGATGTTATGGCAGCCACTACCGTCTGCATCGATGTCGATATAGTTACTACTCGACAACTATGTTAGTGTCAACGCAGCACAGGGCAGGCGACGATAAGGTCAGTGACGCACTCCTCGTGGAGAAGGGTGGCATCATGGTGAGAGTGGACTTTATCATTATCGGAGGTGGCTAGGCAACTGCGTTGGTGTTGACGTGTGCTATTGATGCCATATATTGGCGTCAATACCGACAACGTCGCCTTTTTGTCACAGACTTGACTAAAATTTCCTAAGTCGTGAGTCACCCTTGCATCAAAGTCACAAACTTAGCTGGAGTTGCTTTTAGTCGTGAAGCACCCGTGTGCCAATAATGCAGACTTAAATACGATTACCTAAGTCATGAAGCACCATAGCGTTACCCGTTTGTAAAGAGTCAGCCTAGTTACAACCTCACAAAGGTCTCGAAGGACCTGCAAAAAATGAAAGTCGATTAGTCTGAAAGCGAGCAAGGGACAATTCCCGATGTCTCGTGAAGAGGGAAGTCTTACAAGAAATTCAACAAAGACTTTATATGCAAGAGAGAAAAGAAATGAACGAGAAAAATAAGAATTTTAGAAGGTAAAACCACATCTAGCCCTGTGCCACCGGGGGGGTTACAGGGGTCTGAGTTGGATGACGTTTCATGCAGCACTGTAATATGTAGAAAACAAGTTGTGACACACGAAAACAAAACTATTTTGGGGCAATTTTGCTCGATTTGGTGAGCGATCATTTTGCGACGCTACAAACTATTCTTACTTATAATTTTCAAGCAAAAAACACACACAAAAAAAAATCAAGGCAAAACATGTTGTCATGCATTTGTACAAGCATGTCAAAGCGGCGAATGATTCATTAACGAAATTGTTACGGGCGCGAGATGACCGTTCGTGACGGTCTGTCATTGACATCATCTCATCCGCCATAAAACCTCAAAATTATCTTTTTACTATTTATTTTTATATTTTCATCGATAAAACTAATATTATTAAAATAAATAAATCTAGATATTTTATTTTTATAATTATAAAAAAAATATTAATATAATTTTAAAAAAATATATATAAAAAGACAAGTAAATATAAATCTCTCTCTCTCTCTCTCTCATGCATTATTTTAGTCAGACCGCACGGTAACCTCGGGCTCACACTAAACCCTAGAAACACCACCACCACCACCACCACAAGGGGACCGACCCCCTGTGTCAGTCAAGGGATTTGCTTTTGCTTGGTTGCTGCCCACTGAGCTGCTCCACCCACCACCCCCTTCACCTAAGTCCCATTTAATACTAGCTTTAGTCTTAGCCTCCTCCTCCTCCTCCTCCTCTTTGCCTGCTTCTTCTGTCTCTGCCCAATCTCATTTTGGGTGTTTGGTAAGGTGAGTGAGGGGTGCTTCAACCTATCTATCTCCTGCCTTCCTACTTACTTTCCCATTATATTGTCTTCATTGCTGCAGGCTCCTCATCCTCTCTCTTCCTTGGGCTTCCGAATCAATTATTGATTCGCCAGCCTTGTTTTGGATTCTTGCACCGCACCCTCAGCCTTTGTTGGTGAAGATTAGGTTTCTTGATATTGGTGTCGAGGGTCAACTTCCTTTCTGTGTGAACTCCGATCTCGTTTTCTTGGTCCATGCACTTTCAATTCGCTACCTTTTGGTGCTTTTTCTTGGGTTGGCCATGCTGAAATCTTTGGAGGGTCTAGTTTTTAATGAGGTGGTGGAGTGGTGAGAGGAGGAGAAGGAAGATTTGACACACAGTAACTGCGGTTGGGGATAGGTAGAGGGTGATAAGAGAGAGAGAGAGAGAGAGAGAGAGAGAGAGAGAGAGAGAGAGAGAGAAAGGCGAAAGGGGTTGCTTTCATGGACTGGGATTTGAAGATGCCCCCATGGTGCTTGGCTGAATTGGACCGTGACGGTTCCATCGTAAACGGGACGGCAGGGGATCCTGCTCTGCACCGCCCGGTGAGTGGCCCAGAGTGCTCTGTCGATCTGAAGCTTGGGGGACTGAGTGATTCTGGATCATCATACAAGTGGAAGGACCAACTGAGGGTGTCCTCGATGTCGGTACCTTCATCTGGCCCACTGAAGAAACAACGGGCCATGAGCAATGCGAGCCAGAAAGCTTCGTGCTTGGTCGATGGATGCAAAGCAGATCTTAGCAAGTCCAGGGAGTATCACCGCCGGCACAAGGTTTGTGAGGCTCACTCCAAGACTCCAGTGGTCACGGTTGGTGGGCGAGAACAAAGGTTCTGCCAGCAATGCAGCAGGTAATGAATGGAACAGCAGGAGATCTTACAGGGTCTTGGTTTATATAGGACAGGCCACTCAGGTCTGGTCTTTAATGTTATGCTTCAAGTCTTTCGTGCTCATCTGATCTATATTGATACTTTCAATTTTGTTTGGTTGTTTTCTGCATCTGTTTCATGGCATATAGAGAAACCCTTCAACTGTATCCATCCTGATGAATTTTGTAGAAGATGGTAGGTAACATGCAACAGTTTGTTATTTTCTCCAACTTTTTTTTTTCCAGGAATCAATCAGAAGGAAAGATTAGGTATTGCACGCTAAAACTTATTTGTAGTCTATGCAAAAAGTATTCTAGGCTGTTGTCGGTCTCTGTTCTTCAATTGTCCGATTTTAGTTGAATATCCTTATATATAGTTTGCCTGTTTTCTGATATTACCCTAGAATATTGTTATTTATCATTTCTCTTTTTTGCTTTGATTGTTCTTGAGATTTCTCTCCAAAGAAAAAGGCAAAGGAGAATGGTGAAGTGAACAAGAAACTTCTAGTCATTGACTCTTGAATTTTAAAAGTTATGCTATGAACAATCAAATATATTAAGGATCATTTTATGTAGCTTTATCTCTATATTAAAAAGATTATTTTTTTAGGGTCGCAGAGGAGTAATCTTATCATTATATCAAGGTCCATTACCTAGCTTGAATTTAACCATAAATACTGGACATTTATAATTGTAATTGTGATTGTTAGATCATTTTTCGGAAGAAAATTTATCTTGTCCAGTGAAACAGATCCCATCCCAAACTGCTAGTGAAGTTCCATAACAAAGATCCTAAATCCTATAATATCGTCAACGATGTAAATTAACATTTCCGAAACTTTTAAAACATCTGCTGCCTTTCAGTGTTAGTAGTCTGATATTAGCTTTAATCAAGTCCATATGGTTACCAAGTCCAAAAATCCCAGCATCAAATACCCTACAATGATAGTTTGTACCCTTGTTTCATTTATTAAAATTCATTTCTCCTCTGATTTAAGAGTATAGTCATGTATCTAAGTTGATAAAATTTTGTTATGTTTCATTTCTCCAGTGTACATACTACAGAAATAATGGAGTAACTCTATTTAAAGAATCATTGATTCCTTTGCAATCTTTCTTGCTTTAATTATTGGCTTAGTTGTCTTTGTTATTCCTTTTGCTGGATGTATAGGAGTAATATTCTTGTTTCATTCTGTGTTTTCCCATTGGATTTGTGTGCATCTCTGTTGCTTTTAGCAAAGAAATTTTCTTATCCTTAATATGTTTTTCCTGCAGGTTTCATATGCTTGTAGAATTTGATGACACGAAGCGAAGCTGTCGGAAGCGTCTTGAAGGGCACAACAGACGTCGAAGAAAACCTCAGCCAGGTTCTGTGAATTCAGGTAGCTTGCTAATCACCTAGCTGTGATATCTTTCATTAACTTGAGTTTTTGCTTTTAAGATTCCCAAAACTGAATTCAAATTTTGTTTGTCATAATTTAACCATAGGTTTTCTTCTTTCGTACCCCGGCTGGTAGCCTGTTAATTTTTCCAATAACCCTTATGTTGAGTTTCTCTTATTAAAGATCAATGATTATGTTGCATGATGAGCAGTTTCCGCCTCGGGTTAGCAAGGCATGTACCACATGCAATGCTGCCCAAGCCATTGACCTGGTCACATTCTCTTGCACCATAACAATTAGCATTATTTGTTTATGCATTTGCCATCAAACAGTCCCATATTGCTTGAATTTTCTTGACCACTTGGATTGCCACGGACTGGGAGGAGGTAATTCATAATTCACTAGCTATATGACTCAAAACCATATGCAATTAAATGATGTTTTTCAATTATTTCTGTAGAATGTAGATGCCATTGGATGAGATGTTTCCAAACCTTTAGCATAATGGATAAATGCTTCCACCACTCGACTCTAGACAAGTCCACATTCCGTCTTGCTTGCAAAATTATGTTGTCAAAATCTTCTCTAAAAAGTTCCCTCTCATCAGCAAGGAGATACTCCTGCTGAGGCAGATCTGTTAATTGTCCTAATAATGCTTTTTTACATGTACAGGTATCAGATTCTCGGCATATCCTCAAGTCCATGCAACTGCCACAACAGAGCCAAATTGGACTCGAATTGTCGGAAGAGAAGACGATACCACAGTCCCAGTCCTTATTGACAGGAAGACATTGAATGCCAACTCTTCTCACAGCTACAGCAAAGAAAGAAAGCAGTTCCCTTTCTTGCAAGAGAGCGAGACCAGTCTCAGCAACGTAACACCTCTTATAACGAGCAGACTGTCCGGGATTAGCAGCAGCAAGATGCTCTCCGATGGTCTAACCCAAGTATTCCATTCTGATCGTGCTCTCTCTCTTCTGTCATCGCCAACGGCACAGACATCACGCATTAACCCATGCCATATGATACGATCAGTTGATGGGATTGTGATGGGTCAGCCCCTTGTTTCAAGTATGCAGTACAGCGATCTGACACAGTACTCTCGTGTGGCGTCCGAAGGTGTATCACTGACTGGATATTCATGTTCAGGTGTCGGCGGGGATGATCGTGCGAGATCCTTCATGGTTTCAGAGGCTAATAGTGCTGGCATTCATCGTCAGAATGTGTTCTGTAGAGGTGGTGAAGGCTCCATAGATGAGACCTCTGCAGCTCTTCCCTTCCCTTAGCAGTAGTAGTTTGAGCCTGCTTCGACGAGCAATCACTGAAACAAACACTGGAGGAGTCTCCTTGAAGTTGGATTCTTAGCTTTCTTAAAATCTTCAATGATCAAGTTCTCTCTGGTTTTGATCCCACCTGAACAATAACACATCATTTGTGGCATCAAATTGTCATGTTGAAGGTTATGCCATGGCCTTACCATGCCCTGAAGAATTGGTGGTGGAAGGAAGCTATGATCTTTGTGGACGTTGCAAGTGTTACTATTCTGAAGGTTATTATTATCCACTTGCCTCATTGAGTCCCAAAGTAATTATGGTGACTTACCGGAAAATTTTTCCAATTTATTCTTTTTTATTGCAGTTTTCCTGTTTTCGTTTACAAGTTTATATCAGTTATGGAGTAAACGAAAACACGCTTACATAAATTTGTATATAAGTGAGAGTACAGAACAATTCCAAAAGAAGGTAAAGCACAAACCAAAACTTAGATAGGGAAAATACAAAATTATCTTTTAAATATTTCTTCAATATCTCAAACTATATATTTTTTAACTAGAATGCTACGGTAATCAAGGTCAATGACAACTTACTTTAAATTTTCACTTGACTTCGTTACTAATTTGAGCATAGAAAGAATCATATTAAAAACCCTAATCGATCTTGATCTTTATGTAGATCAATCTATCATAGGCCCCCTCGGTCGTTCTTGAAGCATTCTTATACAAAGTCAATCTAATCAAGGTCAACGACCCCCGCGGTCAATCTATCCGACATCATCCACCATCAGAACTCAACATTGACCTTACACAAAGTTAGCTAAACTATTCTTTCTTGTCACCACTTCTTAGAACTCACGTGATTACTTGGCTGTCTCAGAATTTACCACATATTGATAATACACGTATCACTAATACCACAAGCAAAGGAGTCAAATCGATGCTAGCACATCATCATATCAAAACATTATCCATTTAATTTGAACTGATATATAGAAAAAAAGATCACATTTTCAAAACAATAATTCAAATATCGGACTACCATAACCAAATAACCATAAAGAAACAACAGACCCACTCTTGATGAGCTTTCAATGCTTAATCAACAAACCATTACCAACAGGTATTAAATTGGCAGAACACAAACAGATACTAACCCTGATCATGAATAAGGCAGAATGCTGAAATCAAATGCAAGATATATATATATATATATATACACACACACACAGACCTTTTATCTAATGTTTACTTACCAAATCAACCATAGAATGAAGCTGAAGAAAAAACACGGCAGATGACCAAACCTATGATCCAGTCAATTAAAGACTTGATGAAGATTAGAAGATTTTGTAATTGTCAAATAGTTTCATTGTAAACAGGCCATTATACAAAAGGAACTTTTCTAAACAGAATGATAACAAGTAATGAGATAAACAAAATAACTGATGATCAACAATTAAAACGAAATGACAAATTTCTTAGTGGGCTCATACACCTGGTAAATTTCCTATCTTCTGTATCTATAAATAAGAAGAAATTTAAAACCATGTGACGGAACAGGAAAGATTGCCTCGATGGATGATACTTAAAAAAATGAAAAACATTTTTCACAAAAAATATCTGGGTACACCCAACATGTTTCTCACTTCACAAAGCATTTCTCTGGTGCAACTATTAACACAAGATGTTCCTTTTCTTAACCAGCAGTGCCTATTAGTACTCGGGGGCAATTATCCCCCATTTCCCTCAAGTAAAACACAAAGAAGTGGAACTATGAGAGAGAAAGGTGTTGATCACTTCATTATGTACACAAACAACATGTGAAGAACATATGGATTGGCTCCATCAGCTACAAAGAGTTCTGTTCACGTGAATCCTGTATTAGAAGAGGAAGAAGAATTAGTTGGAATATGACATTTAATGACATGTCATCTATATAACATAGAGTAGGCACTCAATTAACTTTAACTTGAGAGTACTAATTTAAGGAAACAACTGGATTCAATAACTTATCTATCATCTAAAAACCCCTCTCTTGTATTTACCCATAAAAATATGATTTCTGAACTGGATACTTTAGCTTCATGCAGAAAATCAATTATCACTGTCTTATAACCCAATGTCTAATACTGCATTACTTGTTAACATATAAAGCATCCAACTTTCCTCAAGGAAAATGTTTTACGTCTAACACAAACGAATTTTTACCAAAAAACCAGATTTCTCTCCCTTTTGCTAACTATAGCTCACCTGGCGAAGGGAAGGTCACACTCATCCGTTTGACATCAAATTCAATCAGGAAAGGGTACAAGGGTAGGAAACAAAAAACAAAAAACAAAAAAAAGAAACATTAGAAGAAAAGAATAATAAAAGAAAATAATAGCATATACCCATCTAGTTCACCATCTCCATGTGGGTGGGTAGAGAAGGCACAACTTTAATTTTGGCTCAAGTACAATCGTACAAGGTGGATCCCTGAGTAGAATGTTTGCTCATGCCTTTTAGGATTCCAAGTAATAAATCTAACATCAAATCAGTTCATATTGAAATTATACTTGTGTTGTTCTGGTTTCAAAATATACCCTACATCCTTTATATCTGATGACCCTTGGTACCTGAAATTACACTTGCAGCCTTCTAATACATCCAGCCTGACTTTGGTCCATGTTGAAAATATGCTTGCTTTAGTCTCATTTCAAAATATACCCTACACCCTTAAACTGTAAGGGCAGTTGGTACCTAAATTACACTTGCATCCTTCTAATAGACCCCCAGCTTGACAGACTCCCATTATATTTTTAGGGATGTACAAATTCATTTTAACGTTTGGAGGATCCAACTTATTTTCAGCATAAACAAAGAAGAAGTAAATTATATATAAGTTAAACTACAAAGATCTCCTTAGAATTATGCTGGAATTAGTACTCATCCATCCTCCTAGTTTCAAAATATAGTTTTTAAGTCTTTGAAAGTATGAGCGGATAGCCATTGAAATTTGAAACAAAAGTGACTCGTTTAGAATGATCGTCATGACCTCAAAAGGATACTGTAAATTGTGAGTATGGTGACAGCAGGCAATTAAAATCTCATGACCTCTTAAGCATTTGTTATCAGGATCATGTGATTATGCAATTAAAGTAGAACATTTTCAATGGAGAGGATGAGTGGATAGACTAGAAAACTGGACTTTAAATGGCAAGTTAAACGTCATCTTCCTAAGATTGTTAAAATTTAAGTTTGTTCAAATGTGTAAAAATGTCTCAGACATGGTTGAAACTGAAGAGCTACAAAGAAAGGACAAAGTTTCCGACCTTTTATGTTTAGACAATAGACATAATTATAATTTGGCAAGAACACACTTCACGTGCAGGTTGCAGACCCAATTTGTCTTTTCCCCAAGTATCTCGTAGAACCGTATCCCAATGCAATGCCATATGAAATCACAATGATAAATACTTAATTGATAAGTTCAGCTATAGGATGAAGCAATTAGCCCAAAACACTAAGAACTTTAAATGAAGCATCCAGAGGATAAATAAAGAAAACCTGAACACATCACATATCTAAAACTTGGAATTTTTTTATTAGAATCATGCTCCATCATCTTGACAGTCTAATTATTTGCATACAAAATTTTAGTAAAACATGCTGCTAGAAGAAATAAACAAGACTAGAATTCATCATGATAAAATCTGAAAGTAATTAAAGAAGGTGCAGCTTCAAATAGTTATATAACACACAACAAGCAGTAAAACTGATTATCCATAACTTTTAAAATTACCAAGTTAACCAAAAACACAAACAGTTAAAAAATTATATATGTGCTACTAGATAACTTTCTTGTTACCTTTAGCTTTTAAGTTTTATTACTCTATCCGAAGCAGTTCACGCAACACCGATATTCATCAATGTATGAGGTGGTGAAGTGTCTGCAGTTGTCCTTTGATTACGAGGAAGATCCAATGATTTAGGAACTGTTGAGTTTGATCTTTGACCACTAGATGGTATAGAAAAGCTGCGAGCCATAACACCAGGAGGTTTTGGTAGTGGTGTCGCTGTGTGAGATGAAACTGATGGCGGTTTGCATGTTGCATTTAGATCTTGACCTCTAGACACCAGAGGGGCTGAATGACCAATCAAATTGGAAGGGCCTGTATGTTTACTAAAAACTATTGGAGGCCTTGGAAGCTCATGAAGTTCATTTATTCTCGGTGATGTCACAGGAGGAGGAGAGGCACTTGGAGAAACTTTTCGCGGCAGGGGTAGCTTAGGTATGGGAATGTTTGTTGGTTTTGCAGGGACACCAGGCATGTGTTCCACTGATGACATGGAATTGGTGGTTGAACTAGCTGGTTTGCTTGTCGGCGGTTTACTTGTCAATGGACCAGAAAAAGCTTGTCTCTCAATCTTCTTTGGATCAGATGCATTTGATGGAATCAAATGAGGCAACATCCCGACACTAAAAGCAATTGGCGTTCTGATGGGGCTACTGATGTTGTTACTCTCTTTAAGTATTGATTGCTCTCTAGGTAAACTGGTGGGGCTTGGCAACTCAACATCTCGGTAGTCTTTGCCAAGAAAATTTGGCTGCAATGGAGATGAATGCCATAGTTGTGCTGACCATACATCTTTGTTTTCTACCCGAGCAGCAGAAACTGAATTAGCTGAACTTGTTGAGTTTGAGCTCTTAACATCAAGAGGAGTAGGAAGAGCATATGTGAAAAACCTCTTTGCTGATGAAGGCTCGATCTGATTTACCCTTTTAGATGATTTAGACTTCTTATCAGAAAAAAGAGGTGCTGACAGACTGACAGCCCTAGGACCCTTGCTGAAAGGAGAGAAATCAGCTTGACAACTGTCTGCATTTTCCTAAAAAGAAAACAGATATCAGATAATTGTTCCAAGTATAAACAAAGCTACTTTAATCTGCACTAGTTAGTAATACAAATATTTGCTAGATGAGACAATAAATCATAAAAAATGTAGCATCTCCTGATACTATCACAAATTATATGTTTTTATCATGAGAAGTGCTAATGGCAATTATTGACGATGGTGGCTATAGACTACAGACAAGATTTGGAACTATGGACAATTGTTCAAATGGTTGATGCCAAGGATTGCCATGTCAGAGAAATAGCAACACTCCCCATGCCAAGCTGTGCTCGAGAATATATACCTAAGTCAATTTTTGATCTATTGTCAACCAGCATAGGAACATGCTAATCAGCACAATTCGTGCCAAACTCGGTGCCATGAAACAATCCTTGATGTAAACCTGGAAAAAACATATAACAGTGACCACACAATTCTGAAGAGTTTAGTCAAACAGAAAATTTTACAAGCTGTAACATCACAACTATATGGTTGGTTACATGGATCTTTTGCATCATCATGTTCTGTATAAGATATATATTTGAACCAAGAGAATCCATTCATTTTTTCCTTCTATTTATAGACTTTTGTCTTCCTCTAGCAATCCTTGCACCATTAATAATAATCGACTCACCCCTTCTAACCACAACATCCATATACTTTATTTAAATACGTTCATAACAAGTTAGATGATTGTCCCATCTTTTATACCCTATCAGAGTTATAGATAATTGTTTAGATACTTTATCATAGTTATCCACTTCAGCATTCACATTTGAGCTGTACAAACTTTTTGTCTATACTGTGTTAATGACTCACACTATGATCCATAAAATATAACTGGCTTAACAACTATTTTTTGTAATTTTTAAAACTACGGGGCACTCAATGATCCCACAAAATCTCTATCGCTCCAACTTTTGTTCTATAAAACAACATTTTTATCAATCTTTCCACTTGTTGAAAAATAAATCCAAGATACTTAAATATGGGATTTTTTATTCATTCAATTTAACTACATTTAAGTTTTTTTCTTAGTATTAAATTATATTTGACATATTCAACTTTGTGCCATCTAATCTAAACCTCTAATTTATTAGGTTTTGTCTCTACCATGCTTATGATTTCTGACATAGTCTAATGCTAATTGCCAGTGACCCAATGAAATCCTCCACCTTCTCATCCAGCCTTGTGGCTGGCATTTGCAACAAACAAATAGTCATCTTAAATTTAGAGCCTTTTGTCTTACTGTAGTAGATGTCCTGAACTGTAATTTAAATAAAATGTACACATTTTAGTGGAATGAACTCCAAAAGTTGAATTTTACAAAGAGCATTTATTTCAGCTTTGGGTTGGTGGCTGCAAGCTCCAAATTCAAGTTTAGGAATGTGCATCACCATGGATACTGCACCAGTTTGTTTTTATTTAGACTAACACAAAAAAGTTTGAAATTAAACTGGTCTTAGCACAAGTAATAGCAAAAGTTTCCCTTATGGTTCAACCATAATAAGAAACACCTTTTTTTTAATGAGAAACACCTTACTATGATACAACAAACAGTTTCTCTTCACTCTTTGCTGATGGATAATAGAGGGCGAAAGGAAGAAACAAAAGTACATCCAAGGATGCCAACTATAACACACTTCAACATACCTAAATATAGCAGAGATTGATATACAGACTACATCTCGTTCTCCAAAATAAATTATCATAATTGATCTTATAAACATGATATTATGTCCTTGTCTCTCATCTCCCACCCACACCCCTCCCCACCCCCACCACCACTAACAGAAAAAAAACCCTCTTTCCTGTCCTCTCTCTTCTTATGCCTTTACATAAGATGTCCCTCTCCTTTTCTGCCTCTCTCTCGCTCTCGCCTCTCCCCTTCCCTTTCCTCTCTTTATCCTGGTCTATCCTTTCCTCTCTACCCCTTATTTGGTGAACCAACATCATTGGTTCGGATAATGAACCTGATTCCTCCCTACTGATCAAAATTAAAAAACTAACACAATCCAACCGATCGTCCTGCTCCACTAGGACCTGTAACCATACTGAAGCAATCTGATAAGAATGCAGAAAAAAAAAAACAACAACCTAGAAGGCATAGCTCAAAGTGATAAAGGAACTGTCTTTTGAATCATAGAGGCAGTTGCTTCAGTAAACTGGAGGCTTTACCTAGCTAGAATTTATATCTAAAGTTTCAAGTTTAGATACTGATTTAGTTCTTATAGGCTAAAAGATAACTGGCAATGGTTGAGATAAACCCATGAATGTGTCCAAAACCCACTATTTTAGATAGCTGATGCATCATGTGGGATTAAATGTCAAAAAATTATGTTATGTGAACAGCAGTAACCCAATCTAATTCTAGTAATGATGGGAAGACAAAGGGTCCAATTTTGTTTGATGCCCTGGACCATCACAAAATCACACGTCACATAATTTTGTACCCACATGCATTCAAGGAGTATACAAGCACAATTGTCCTGGATTCTATTATGCTATCTTGAATGCAAATATTTTTCATTTCTCCCATAGCTTGGTAGTCTACCAAATTATTTCCTTGTGACAAACATTAAAAAAATTAAAATTCTACCATTAGATACTCAAAATGCTGTAACTTGTAGTTATTTTTAACGTAATAATCAATTTTGCATGTCAACGTCAAATCCTACCAACGTTCTAGATGATCCTCGTTACACATACTCACACCAGTGTGTAATAAACTATTTGCAGAGGCAGATAAATTCATGCAGAAATTAATCATACAGACAAAAGTAACATCTGTATGATGGTAGTATATGGAAAGATCTAAGATAACTTGAGAATTTGTTTCACCGAAAGTATAGAAAGTTATAGAATATGAAAAACCCAACATTCTCTCACCTCCATTGAACTTCTAGAAAAATAACTAACATCATGATGTTGGTCATGCTGACCATAATAAAAACTCAATTCTCCATCATCTCCATTTTCATCAGAGTCATCATCCTCATATTCTTCCAATTGATTATCCTCAAGTCCTCTGAACTGATAATCAATGTGGTGCTGTTCAGCTACAAATTTGACATGTGGCTCAACAACTTCAAGAGACTTGACCCCTTTCCGGAAGAAGTTTAACTGATATAAAGAGAACATAAAGGATCAATTCTTCTAGTATTGATGATTATAGCATCTGAAGTTTGAAAAACTACCTGTGATGCATGGTGCCTAGCAGCTTGTGTCAAGAGACTACGTGATTGTCCTTGCTTTAGTGATTTCAATCGAAAGAGGAAAAGTGTTGCCTCCTCTTCATAATCTTCTTGAGCTGCCTGCAACTGCTGCGGAGAGAAACTTTCTCCCTTGGCATTTCTCAATCTTCCTTTTCCTCTTTGTGCTGCCAACATGTACAAGTCCCTGAAGAGAACACATAAAACTCAATAAAAAAATTTATTTCATGAAGGAAACTATTTACATTGGTCACACTGAAAATCTTCAGTTGCAATTTAGTCCACCTAAACAGCATAACTCTTTTCCACTAGGACAAATAAATGAAACATTAAGATCGCACCTTTTATCATCACACTGGCGTTTCATTTCCTGCATTGGGGAATATTACAATTAGAAATTTACTTATCATTCTTCAGAAGCACCTAAATACTGCAGAAAAGAGGACAAACTGGATGGCAGACAGTTTACAGGTTTTTTTTTTTACAGAAGTTTACACTTTACAAACTAAAATGAAGGCCTCGAAAAGTTAAATGCATCCAAGATGTCCCAGCAAAATCATCAATAGAAATAATGCAAAGAGATGACAAAACTATTAAGTCAGTTTATTTAGCCAATGACATATCCAAACATCTCCCTAGAGTAAGAAACTAATGCTAACATAAGCTTAATAATTACACAAAACCAGAGAAAAAAGATAGTAGCTAAATGACATTACATAATATTTTGACTTCTAAAATTAAGAAACAAAGTTCTAATGAAGAAGTTTTCAGGTCAGGAAGTTCAGTAAAAGAAATCATTAAAAACTTTAACAGCAGATTGATAGATAAATTGATAGATAATAAGGCCCCATAACCAAAGATGTAGCATAGATTTTTTTCAGATGCATCAATATTTAGACGTAGTAAATTGCAAAAACTCAAGCTGAAAGTTCCATAAAAGTTTTACCATCAGCCAAGAATTACAGTTAAACAGATTGACGTCAAACTGTAAGTCTGTATTAACCAATCAACAAACTGTGGTTCAAATTGAGCATGAGGGCATTTGATATCAGATAACCATAAATTTAACCATGATACAGCATAGTGACATGACATAATTGTAGATATCCTTCTCATACTTCTCACTGCAGTAGCAAATTTCCACTACTTATCTACATTTTGGCATACAGGTTTTCTTTTCCAATGTTCATGCATCATCAGTTCCCCAATTCTTCTACCTTCTGTTTTGTGCTTTCCCTAACATGAAGTTCAATTGCCTTGTGTTGGATTTTAGAGTTTTGGTGGTTGGGACAATATACATGGATGAGTAACCCAATGCCATTTTGCCATTTGAGTACATTCATTACGAGGAAAAAAGAACAATGAAGTAGCATTGTACAGGTAACCATTTGAAATATGATTATTTTGGTAGTGCATCCTAGAATAGGAGGGAGCCGCTGCCTTTACTGAGCAGTAACATTCGGATTTTTGCACAGGACAGCCGACAATGATACCAATTTCAGACAGGCTTAACGTGCACCTGCTGTTCAGTGTTCAACAGTTGACATATAGGGTGTTGTATTTGGTAACTACACCTGATTCTGAAGATTTCCTAAAGAACATTCTCTGGAAGATATGATATTCACAGCATATTACTCATATTGCCAAGTCTATCAGGTTCAACATTTGTTACTTATTATTTATTGCCAAGTCTTGTACTCCTAAGAAGAACAACCGCTGAGCATGTAACTTGTTATAATCACTTTTACAGTCACCTCCTACAGAGACCAGGAACAAAATTTTCTACTTTCTGATTTCCATTTCCAAATCTGATTTGGCACTTGGTTCAGGGAGTTGGGTTGGAATGCAATAGACGATTATTAGCAGTAAATTTGCTTGATTTACCAGTTAAGAATTTTGTACATTCACAGAGACTGATTTCAACAACACTCAGAATTATATTGACAAAAGATCACTCAAAACAACAATGATGCCAGCATAGCTTGCTGGCAAGGTGTCCTTAGTGGTGATAGAATATCAGAGGTTGAACCCCACTTCATCATAGATGGACAGCTTTTATCATTATTATGAGTGTATTAAGGAATAGCTATTCCATCTTATGGTCAGCATTGAGAAAATATAGAAAATGATGTCTTTTCTTGATGAAAAATGAACGTCTCAATAAAAGTTACAACTTAAGGCATTTACGCAACCGTAGGATTCTCTAATCTGAAGAGATACTGACAAGTTAACCTATATAGTAGAACACTAGAACTATTAAATAACTAGCATTTTATTAATAATCAATTACATAGAGGTAGATCCAAGATCACAAACCTCTACAGTTTGGAGTTCCTTGAGAAGAGATTCTGATGGAGTTGTAATGGTCTGAACAACATGGACACGCTGACATTGAAATACATAAAAGTTATTGTAGTTCTGTATATGCACAAACACCTTTGAAGAAAGTCTTGAAAAGAGCAAAGCAACTGAGACTCACATAGATATCAACAAGTTTCTGAAGTTCAAGCTGTGCTCTTCCAAGCATCAACAAGATCCTACCTACATGCATTAAATGAAATGCAATCCATGATATGCAAAGCAGATAAGCAACTGAAATATCAAAACACATATTCAACAGGTATTAGCATAATCGAACCATAAAATTTTGTTTTAAATGTAACATAGGCATCTTTGAGTTACTTGTATGATCTAAAATCTAGAACCTAGTTTAGTTAAACAGCAAAAACCACAATTAAATAGCAAAGTCAAGCATGATACATCTCACAGTGAACATATTCTGTACAAAGACTTTTAAATGGCATTAAGATACTAAATTTCTAGATAAGTTTCATTTATGACAAGAAAAAAATATTGATATACTTACCACTTTCTTCGTCATCATTTAGTGAAGTTTTTTCGAGCAAACAAGTACCCATCTCCCTTAGGGCTTCCGAGAATTCTGCAAAAAGATAAAAAGACAACTGTCATGGAAAATTTTATAGTATGACTGGATATAATATGATTATGAAATGATAAAAGTTTTTTTAGTTCAAATAAAGTATACTATAAGAGTCTGTGATCCAGAGATACAATAGGTTTTAGTTTTAGGAGGGATGAGTGATAAGGTAGTAATAAATCAGACCCAAGAAGTTGTGGAGTCGACAGGACCACTTTACTGCAAGAGTAGTAACAGCAAAATCTCTGCTGTCAAAGGAAAGAGATATGATAAAGGAAAGAGAGATGTAAAAATAGAGATGAGTGCAGATAAAGAAACAAAAAGAAACTTTGGTCATAATAAAAAGTACAACTTCATTAAAGATTCGGTTACGTGAATTGTGGATGGCTTGATTACTGATGTTCTGAATCTCTGATATGCACAGGGTTGCAGCTATTGCCGAAATAGTAAAGATATCCAATATTGAATATATAGTTAATACTTAATATAATCAAACATGAAGGCCATGAAGTCACCGAGCGCTCGTGCAAGGCGAGGCAAGGCCCAAGCGCCTTGTAAGTGGTACAGGCAGGCGCTTTCAATTGGACGCAGTCCAAGCGCAGGCCTCAGCCCAAGAGCTCGCCTGAGGCAAATTGAACCAGGGTCGAGACTAATGTAAATAGGCTCAGTCATTGATTTGGTTCAATCACTTCCACAGCTCTCCTCCCATCACATACACAAACAGCTACCCCACCTGGAAGATCTAGTCAATGAACTATGCAGTGACAATTTCCTCTCCATCAGTGAATGATAGTGATGTCTTCATCTCGGTCTGCGAACAGTGATGGTATCTTCCTCCGGCGAGAGGCTTTCATGCGAGTGTGATTTCCAACGGAATCTTTCTCAGTATCCCTCTCTCCTTCCTCTTTTGTCGTTGTCACCTTCTTCCTCCTTGAGCATAGCCTCCTCCTTTTCCGTAGCACTCCTCTCACCCCTCTGCCACACCCCTCTCCTATTTCACTGCAGCCAGCCTCTTCCACCCTCCTCCTCCTGCTTCGCAACCCTTGACAGCACCCCTCTCCCTCCTACTCCCTAGTCACAACCTCCAACAGCGACCTTCTCCATCTTACTCAGCAATAGCTACCTCGTCACCCCTCCTCTGCCATAGCCCCTGACGGCATCCCTCTCCCTCCTCTGCAGTCACATCCTCCACCACAGACCCCAACAACACCCCTCTCCCTGCTCCTACTTCGCCACAGCCACCTCCTCCCCCCTTCTCTCCTCCTCCACCGTAACCCCAGATAGCTTCTTCCTTACTCTCTTAGCTCAAGAAACAATTGAACCATGAGACGTTAAATGACATCAAGGGTTGGTCTGTTACATCACCTTCCTTGGCAAAGTAGAGAGAGGGAAGAAGTGAGGGTGATAATGCCATCCATCTCATCAATAGCAGTTCCGTGGATTGTTGGGAACATACAAAACCATCACATTAGTCTTGAATTGTATCTCTCTCACATTCTTGAGAGAACATAATCATGAATTGCACTTTGTCCCTTTTGTAGAAGACCAAAGAGTACTGAATGCATTGTCCCAATAAAGGTTGAGTGAGGAATCAATTACTGGAGAGGGTAAACTCATGTTGCAATTCTTTTTTCCTCGAGCAGATATGATCAGTGATGGATGATCGTGGCAGTATGCTTGCTAATCTTGTTTAGTTTTGCTATTTTTGTTATTGAATATAGATAATGTAATTTGATGCTTATAACTATAATTTGATGGGTCATTTTTATTTCAATGATCATATTTATCGATCATGATATATATTTTTAAAATTTTAATATTTAGGAGCACCTCGCTTCGCTCAGGCGAGCGCCTAGCTCCTTGAGTGTTTTGGTGCCTTGGCGCCTTTTAGCACCCAGCACTTTTGACTACACTGCATGAAGATTAGTTTAGAAGTGTGGTGCAGATGTATTAGGTTACTAGCTAGAAGAAAACCTAATGTATATATAGAAAAAGAGAGAGAGAAAGAACAATCCATAGTTCTCTCTAACTATACTGAGGCACAATCTTGACTTAAACATGAACCATTGCACCCATTCGTAATACTGAAGCTAATCAACATTAAGCTAAATGTTTCTACATCACATGAAGTCTCTGCCAAACTCAAAAATTGACTCTAATAACTAGGCAGTATTCATTTGAGAAAAAATAATATGAAGAAACTAAATTCTGTTGACCATTTATGCAACAAGACAAACAGTAAAAAGTTAACATCGTGTAGCTTTTTTCGGTGAAACCACTTGAAGGCAATCAAACAAGCTATGAGTGAAAATCCAAGATATTTACTAAGATTTCTCATGGCAAAATGATTAACATATAAAAACATATATACTACCATATGCACTATTTGTGGTAGCAGCAGCTGCAGAAAGTAAGCTGTCATAGAAGTTCCTAATGTCATGGATGTCCTGGAAAAACGTGAAGCAGAACATATTGGTAAGCACACTTTGCATGTACATAACTAGCATAATGCTACTGTAAAAAGTCATTACATTCTGAACAAACAAGCCAGTATTATCATGATATCAGTTGCTTTGAAACAAAAAATAGGTTATCCAATCTTTGTCTGCCGTAGAAAACTATTTCAACCAACTAGACAATGAACACTGCATAATATTTTTATTGGTCTTCTTTAGCTGATTATAGCATTTGCTGTGCTTAGATTAAATCTTAAATCTGTATATAAATCTCCCATAAAAGGAAGGTAAATAATATGGATATTTATAAATCCTTTCCTCGATAAATTATTAGTCATATTATTTTATTCACTTAAAAATCTGCACCAAGTTGCTTGCTATATGAGGATTAGATTCAATTTAATGTGAATTTAGCCTCTCTAGCTTTCCATACAAGAGCATTTGGATAAGTTTTGTTACAACTCCCACAAATGCTCGAAAATAAAAATGGTTTCTCCCTCATTGTAGAGCTAGCCATTCAACTTAATTAAGAAAACTATCCTCTTATAACTCTGTGTGAAAAAACAGATAGGAAAAAAATAATTTAAGCAATTATCTAATCTTTAAATGTGATGAAATAAAAGGAAAAAATGGCCGATGCATAAGGTTCCCAACAATATTTAATTTGAGGCTCAATATGCACATTCTTACCTCTTCAAGTAGAGAGGTGATTTTCATATTTGAATTAATGGTCACCCAAAACACAAAATAACAACCACAGCATTGAAGCTTGCCCTCCATGAACTTTGATGAACATAGTTTTAACTTTTAAATTCCAATGAAAAATTTACTTCAAGCTGATTAAGAATCTCAAATCACTCAGAGGCAAAGTGATTGTTCCTCCTAACATCTTAAAGGACATCATTTAGGCAACAGGCAGGGTTTATGTTGATATCCAAATTTGATGATCTGATTTGAGCTTCCTCGGCAAACGGTGAATTGTACTGATGAAAAATAAAGAGCCAAGGAGAGCGATGTTTAACTTGACTAGTTAATGCAAGTATATGCACTCTTCCAGCACTTCAGAATGGTCGTCTAATGGAAAATGGTCCAACCAAGGCATGGACCTATGTTTCTAGCCTTTAGGCAATTTTGCAATGCAGTGTAAGATAAAGGATACAATATATGTATATCAGTAATTACAAAATGAACTGTCTAACAGATCAATTTAGGTGATACAAATTTCACAAATCAGAAGAGGTTTTTCATTAAGCAGGCAATTTGTACTTGCTATCAATATAACTTGTAAAGAGCATATCAAATACACTCTCATGTATCAACACATAATATTACAGTACAGTGGCCAATGGCAATGCAGATTATTTGGTATAAAGCTTTCAGGAGCCCTCATATGAGTAAAAAAAATGGGCAAAGTAGAAAACGATATAGGCCTTACCTGAGATATAATAGGAAATTTGATAATTCTAAAATACCATAAAGAAATTATTCTTGTTTATCCAACACTGGCTACAACCAGTCTATCACTTTCTCATTCGGGCTTAAGTGTAAGATTAGCAACTCAACAGGTTCAATTGATCACAAAACCCCTATACAACTTGATAGGTAAGCCCGGACTTGTCAGATAAACAAACATTAACTAAGGTATCTAATGCAAAAATCACTAGCATTTAGTGATTGACAAACAAATTCTTTTGTACCACAGAGCAGCACATAAAATCTCTGATTTGCAGCACAGTGAAAACCTAGATCTATCAAATAACACTTCAATATAAACAGGGAAAAATCGGAGCCAAAGGAAGCTGCATTCGTAAGCTCAGCATAACCGTTCATCTATCGTAGTGCCTGAAATTTGGTCGGCAAAGAACTTGATGATCGCAATCATCTTTAATTATCAAAATAAAACCATCATCACGTGCAATTTGATATTTCACGCAAAAATTTTCACAAAAAAAAATTAAGCAAATTGGTTTCTGATATCATTTACAGGAAATGAAAAAGGGGAGAACTTTTCGAGAGCTAAAAGCACGGAATTATGATCACCATCCCTTCTTTTATCCAGGAACAACTAGATCTCCTCATAAACTCTGCAGAAAACCCCAGAAAGAGCAATTAAAATAGGAGGAACAGAGAGAAGCGTTTGAACGGAACCTGGGTCGCCTGGAGCAGCTCGTCCTGGTACGCCACCAAGCCTTTCTCCCTCCTCTGTTTGTGCTCGTGTTTGTGGAGCGCAAACCCTCGCAATCTCCTCAACGAAGACTTCATCTTTACCCACACCTCCCAAACCTGACGCCAAGATTAATCGCCCCAAGCCCAAATCCCTAGCCGAATTATGCAATAATCGAAGCAAAGAAGAAACAAGAAACCAAAAAGGGGAATCCAATAAAACCCAGCAATGTCCGTACGAAGGCCAAATTGGTCGATTTCGCTATCAATATACAATTTTTCCCCCTCAGGTGGGCAGTCAAAGAGATACACCCAAATATATATCTAAGGAGGAGGTAAAGAAGACGACGTTGCGGCCAAGAGCAGGGAGAAAAGGTCCGGTGGAGCCGGTTCACGAAAAGTGAGAGCGAAGCGGCCCGAGTGAACCGCCGTAATAATGATCCCCTGTTTGATTCCAGTCCGCGACGAGAAAATCTACCAGACGTGGCAACTTTACATTGGTGGAAATGGCCGGCCGATATCAGCGCAGGAGAGGAGAGCCCCTTCCGCAGCCGATCCTGCGCGCCCCCCTCATCTCATTTTTGCACGCGATCCGGTTTGGGTTGACGAGGGATGGGTGAGTCGTGGGATCCACCTGTTAATCCCGGATGAAGCGGGAAGACTTTTTGACCACGGTGGGGCCCCCTCCTGCGCCAAATAATGCAGGTTGGATACGCCAGATATGATGACGTGGCTAGGAGATGTTGACCAACCAATCCAGAAAGTTCCACCTGGGTAGGGCCCGCATCAGACTTGTGTGTCTCACTTTACGAACCGTGCTTGGAATTGATGAACATTAAGATCAACGCCGGGATCTCGGATTAGACCATCCATGAGTTCCATATCACTAATAAAAGTCAGACTTAAATATTATAACTTATTAAAATATTATAAATAAAAATGCTATGACTCTATTTCAAAGTATGATAATTCTATATAAAAAGACTATAATATCTAACCATTTAGCTCAAATTGGATTTTGACAGGGAATAATTTTACTAGGTATTTTGATCTTTTTAAATAATAAATGAGCTTTCTTTGGAAAATATAGAATCGATGGGCATGATTCGGGTTTCCCAAGAAATTAATTACACAATTAATTTTAAATTTATGGAAACAATCTTTAAAAAAATTGAGAAATAATTTTAAAAATATTAATCACTGTAGTAAGTATGAAGAGCTCCTTATATCAAAAACAATATTAGTCAGTTATATTTTGTTGATCTAGGTAAATAAATAGTATTTTTCAGATGAGGATGTGAAGGTAAATATGTGATATTATTATATAGGATTAAACATATTTTTATTTATAAAAATATTGTGCATGGCTCTGATAGAAGATAAAATAATTGAGAATTATTTAAAATGGTATAAACCTACAAATATTATAGTTAGATAGTGGGAGTGGTTAAAAAAGGATTTTATTAAACATTATAAATAAATAAAATTTTAAAAATATTATTTTATATAGAATTCGGTGGAAAGGAAGATTCATAAAGTGGATCCCTCGTTGAGACTCTATGACGTATTATTATCCTCAGATATATAATATTATTGTAAAGGACAAGGATTTCATATTGTAAACAATGACTTTGGCAAGGTTTTGGAAGACGGCAGGCAGATCCATCCAACTCAGTGAGGTTGAGAAGAAAACAACACTGAGAGCACAAAAAAAGTGTGTCTACAATGTATAATTCTGCAGAAGCTGAAGTCATGAGTGTCCTTCATTTTACTTTCTGCCCAACCACACTAATCACAAGTCGACCAGTACTTGCTGCATTGATGAAGAGTAGAAGGTTGCCAACAAGTAAAAATGATAGGATATAACTAGAAATGCTATATACATAAATATATATATATATATATATATATATATATATATATATATATATATATATACCTGGAACATAGAACTTGAGTTAGTCAGCAAACTTTTTAATGCATGATTTAAGATAATATAATGCAAAACCTTTTGGTCTGGTATATATTTTTATTATTATCATTCCATCTAAAGGATCTATTGGCTTATAGACTTAAACTCAAAATATAAAATATCTGAACAGTGTAAGCACTATTAAACTTATATTCTCTTAAATCATGAATCCTGAAACATGGCCTAGTAAAAATATGATATGACATATTTTGAGCTTCATTGCTTCCTTATGCAACTTTAGTGGCATGCTAACCTTCTTTTTTTCTAGTTTAAAGTCTCTAGCTTTTACCTGACTTGATGTCCTCTCACTTTTCTTGTCTGACAAGGCATAAGTCTGTGGTAGGTCCATTTGTTATCTATCCAAATTGTACACCAGCAGTAGTTTTTTCTATTCTGCTTTTAGACTTTTACTTCCAACTGATGCAGAATGCAGATTCTGAGATGTACATGGAATCCATGTAAATCAGATACTTATCTCTCACAGAAAGGCATCTTATTGGTCCTTTGGAGTAGTAAAGCTCAACTATTATGTCATCTATATATTGATCTCTCTTTTTATTTTTTATGTTCATCTTAACTTATATTGATCTCTCTTTTTATTTTTTATGTTCATCTTAACTGTTGTGTAGATGATTCAGTCCATAATAAATTTTAGTTAAATTTATAGTTTAAAATTTTAATTATATTAATCTAAATTCTAGATTAGGTGGTCAGGATTGAGATTAAGAAAATAAGAGATTCAGAAAATAAAAAAAGACAAGGATAATAAAAGACTATTCTAAATCATTCATATCTCAGGTTATATTAGTTTGTAGTGGATTATTACTGTGATCTCTTATGAAGGTTTTGAATATTGTGTTTGGTATTATAGTCTTTGTATCCCTGTGATTCTCTTGTGGCCGTTGCTTTGGGCTTAGACAAGAAGCTTTGAGATCTGTATATTCATTATTTTGATAGTGAATTTTCTCTAGCTTGTTCCGTGATTTATACCCTTCGAGTTGAAGGGGTTTTCCATATAAATCTTGGTGTTCATCTAATTGTGATTTATGTTTAATTCTATTGTGTATGACGGTCTGTTAATATTTGTTCGTATACAAAGTTTATTCCTGTTTTATTCTCATCAACTGATATCAGAGCAAGGTTTTTTGGTGGCATTTAATCTTTTATATTTAAACATGTAGGCCGGTAATGTTTCTCGCATGATTAGTTTAAACAGAAACAATTGGATGATATGGAAACCAAGAATAGAAGATCTCTTGTATTACAAAGATTTGTATGGACCTTTGTAAGGGAATAGTGCAAAGCCCATAACTATGACAGATGATGAGTGGAAGAGGTTAGATCGAAAAACAGTTGGATTTATTCGTCAGTGGCTTGATGATGGTGTCTTTCACCATGTTTATATTAAATGTTCTGCTAACTTTATTTGGAAAAAGTTATAAGGTCTTTATGAAAGAAAAATGGCTGGCAACAAAGCTTTTCTGATCAGAAAACTTGTGGACTTAAAATATAAAGATGGTACTTCTATTCCTGAGCATTTGAATGAAATGTAGAGTATTACTAATCAGTTATTCTCTATGAAAATGTCTCTTGATGATGAGTTGCAGACATTGTTACTTCTCAGTTCTTTGCCAGAAAGTTAGGAGACACTAGTGGTTTCCCTCAGTAATTCTGCACCAGATAGTGTTGTCACCATGAGTCAAGTAACAAGCAGTTTATTGAATGAGAAATTTAGGAGAAAGAATTTAGCTACTTCTCAGATGATTCACAAGCACTTGTCCCAGAGAATAGAGGAATGTTAAAGTCAAAGAATAGAAGTGGTTCACGTATAGGTAGAAGTAAGTCAAGATCAAGGAAAGATATTATTGGCTACAATTATGATGAGAAAGAAAGGACATTATAAGAATCAGTGCAAGCAACCTAAGAAAAATAAGAAAAAGAGGAAATAAGTGGAGCATACAGAATCAAAAGAGAATATCACAACTACGGTGTAAGATAATAATTATTTGATTTTATCTACTTTTGATGATATTTTTTTCTTGTGTGTGTCAGGATCTCGAGTGGATAATTAACATAGGTGCTTCTTATCATGCTACACCACAAAGGGAGTTCTTTGCTATTTACAGGTCTGGAAATTTTGGTATTGTTAAGATGGACAACTATGACACATTAGACATCATTGGCATAGGAGATATCCATATAAAAATCAACATTGACTGCAAGTTGGTGCTTAAGGATGTGAGGCATGTGGTTGACTTAAGACTGAATTTAATTTCAGTTGGAAGGCTGGATGATAAAGACTTCGATGTCAGATTTCATAAAGGGCAGTAGAAGCTCAATAAGGGTTCTCTTATTGTAGCTAATGAGAATAAATGTCATACATTATACAGATTACAAGCTAAAGCTTATGGTGAGCAATTGAATGCTACAGAGAAAGACTTGGAGTTGTGGCATAGGCGACTGAGACACATGAACGAGAAGGGGCTGCAAGAACTTTCCAAGAGAGTGGTATTGCCAGATCTCAAAGGAACATATTTGAACCATTGTATTGATTGTTTAGCTGGTAAACAACATAGAGTTTCCTTTGTTAGTCATGCCTTATCTAGAAAAATACATGTCTTAGACCGTGTCTATACAGATGTGTGTAGTCCTTTGAGGATAAAACTCTTGGTGGATCTATTAATGTTCTTAGTATCAGTAGTACACTTTATTTTGTCACTTTTATAGATGATTTTTCCAGGAAAGTTTGGGCCTATGCCTTGAAGACCAAAGATCAGGTTATTAATGTCTTCAAGAAGTTTCATGCCAGAGTTGAAAGGGAGACAGAAAGGCAATTGAAATGCATAAGATCATATAATGGTGGTGAGTCCATAGGATTGTTTAATGATTATTGCAGGTCACATGACATCCAGCATGAGTTGAAAGTTTCTGGTACACCTCAGCATAATGCAATTACAGAGATAATGAATCGCACCATCATGGAAAAGATCATATGTATGCTTTCACAGGCCAAGCTACCCAAAAGGTTTTGGGATGAGGCTTTGAGGATTGCAGTTGATGTAATCAACTTATCACCATGTACAGCTCTAGATGGTGATGTTGCAGAGCATGTATGGTCAGAAAAAAATGTCTCCTATAGACATTTAATAGTGTTTGGTTATCGTGCATTTTCACATGTTCCAGATAATGAGAGGTCCAAGCTAGATGGTAAGACAAAAGAGTGTATTTTTCTTGGTTACTCACATGATCAGTTTGGTTACAAGCTTTCGGATCCAGAAAAACAGAAGGTGTTCAGAAGCAGAGATGTTGTCTTCTTTGAGGATCAAACCATTAAGGATTTGAAGAAGGAGGCACCAGCTAAGACTTCTGCAGAGGGATTTGTAGATTGTGACCCAGTTATTCCTCCAATATATCAGGATGATGGGGGAGATGTACATGAAGATGGTGCAGAGTCAGATGTTGATCTACCTACAGGATATATTAAGCAGGAAGAATAAAGAGAGCAAGTTCCCACAGAACCTCGGTTAAGAAATCTTCTAAACCACGTCAACCTTTCAGAAGATACTCTACATATGAGTATGTGATGCTTACTGATGCAGGTGAACCAGAGAGTTACTAGGAAATAGTTGAAAGTGAACAAAAAAATAAGTGGTTTAATGCTATGCAGGAAGAGATGAATTCTCTGCAAAAGAGCCACACATATGATTTGGTGCAACTACCAGAGGGAAGTAAAGACTTGAAGAATAAGTGAGTTTTCAGGTTGATGACTCAAGAATATTATTCTCAACCAAAGTATAAAACTAAATTGGTTGTGAAAGGCTTTGGTCAAAAGAAAGGTATTAACTTTGAAGATATTTTTTCTCTTGTTGTTAAAATGTCTTCTATCCGTATTGCTCTTTGTATTGCTGTTAATCTAGACTTGGAGATTGAGCAGTTAGATGTGAAAACAACTTTCTTTCATGGTGATTTGGAGGAAAAAATTTATATTGAGCAATCAAAAGGCTTCAAAGTCAAAGGTAAAGAAAATTTTGTCTACAAGTTGAAGAATAGCTTGGATGGGCTGAAGCAAGCTCCAAGACAATGGTATAAAAAGTTTGATTCATTTATGATTGAAAATGAATACAAAAGAATAGCTTCAGATCATTGTGTGTACATCAAACGGTTTGATGATGATTTTATTATTCTCTTACTTTATATTGATGATATGCATATCCTTGGGAAAGATATGTCTATGATTGACAGGTTGAAGAAGGAACTAAGTGAGTCTTTTGCAATGAAAAATATGGGGCCAACAAAATAAATATTAGGCATGCAGATTTCTCGTGACAAAAGAAAGAGGAAGATTTGGTTGTCATAGGAGAAATACATTGAAAATGTATCGGATAGGTTCAGTATGAGTAATGCAAAGCTAATTGGTTCTCCTCTTGCAGGTCACTTCAAGTTGTGCTCAGATCAGAGTCCGTCAAGTGATGAGGAGAAGGAGAAAATACAAAAGGTTCCTTATGCTTCAGTAGTTGAAAGTTTAATGTACGCGATGGTATATATGCAGTGAGTGTTGCTAGCATATTTCTTGCAAATCCAGGCAAAGAGCATTGGGCAGCAGTGAAGTGGATTTTTAGATATCTTAGAGAAAGTTCTAAAGTTTGCTTAAGCTTTGGAGGTGGATCACCTGTGTTGACAGGTTACACAGATGCATATATGACAAGGGATATTGATACATAGAAGTCGACATCATGTTTTATATTTAATTTTGCAGGGGGAGCTGTGTCATGGCAGTCCAGAGTATTGCTCTCTCCACCACAAAGGCAGAATATATTGCTGCTACAAAGGTTTACAAAGAAATATTATCGATGAAAAGATTCTTACAAGATTTGGGGCTGAAACAAGAAAACTATGTGGTGTATTGTGACAGCCAGAGTGTCATCCATTTATGTAAAAACCCAACATTTTATTCCAAGTGAAAGCATATAAATGTCAGATATCACTGGATCAGAAATGTGCTTGAAGAGAAATAGTTACAGCTTCAAAAAATTCACACAAATGATAATGGGCAAACATGTTAACAAAGGCTTTATTGAAAGAGAGACAGGAGATGTGTCGATAGTTGATCGGTATGGTTTCACATTAAAGAGTCATGAGACAGCCTCTCTTATGGGCTGAAGGGGAAGGTTGTTGGGCAGATGGCCTAGATTTAGCCCATAATGGGCTTTAGTGAAGCCCACAGTCAGAACTTCACTTATATTAACCTAAACCCTAGATTAGGTGGCCAGGGTTGAGATTAAGAGAGCAACGATAATTGAAAACGTAGGAGAGAGAAAGTAGACTGCATATTGACAGTAGAGGCTAGAAAATAAGAGATCTATGAAAGGGAAAAAGACAAGGATAAAAAAAGACTATTCTCAATCATTCATATCTTAGGTTAGATCAATTTGTAGTGGATTCTTACTGTTATCTCTTGAGAAGGTTTTGAATATTGTGTTTGGTATTATAGTCCTTATATCCCTGTGATTCTCTTGTGGCGGTTACTTTGGGCTTGGGCAAGAAATTTTGAGATCTGTATATTCATTATTTTGATAGTAGATTTTCATTATTTTGATAGAGATTCTGTTATGTACGATAACATGTTAGTATTTGTTCATATACAAAGTTTTATTTTCATCATTAACATCATCTACTATTTCTATAGCTAATTAATGAGCTCAACAAGAATGCACATTTGCATCTTATGTGTTCCTACTATGATGACTTACATTTTTTTTTAATTGCATGTTATCTTGTTTGTAACAAAAAAACTTCTTTAAGATACTGAAGAAAATTGTCTCCTTAACACTGGACATGTTCTATGATGCATATCTCTCCATTTGCCTATGAAGTTGGTGATTATAGATGTCTGATATTAGATAATTATCCATATATTTTACTGTATCATACTCAGGCTGAGACTTCACTCAACTATTTTCAGGAAACCTCTTGTATTCTTTCTACATCAAATAAAACTGAATTGAAGGCTTTTAATTTATCTTAATAGAGTTACACAAGTGAAACTGATGGTGATGTGAGAGAAGAGACCAGACTAGACTTCTAAATTCCATTAATATATATATATATATATGAAAGCCACCATGTAGTCTCATGATGGTTTCTGAGCATATATGCATTAGAAATCCCATCTGTAAGCAAAGTTGTGTAGGAATATAAATTCTTTTTTCTCCCTATGATTGGTTAAGTGGCTATGGTTTGGTCAGTGGCATTTTAATTCAGAGTTGGTAGGTGGGAAAGCACTGCAACCTAATATCAAGTAGAAAAAGTAGAGATCACACTTCAAGCTTTACTTTTCTTTTCAATAATTAATTGTATTTGCTTCTTGACAGGAATGCACTTAAATGTGATCAGATGAGTTAATTATTTGATCACACTTGTTTTTGACAACTGAAGTAAAATTTCAGTGCTGTCTGTTTATGATAAAACTAATGCTTCTCATTCCCATTTTGTTAAACATCTATAAGATTAAAAAGTTGATGAATACAGTAAAAATTATTGAAAGAATATTAGAAAGGATAACATTGAGTTAGTGCCGTTTTTTTTTCCAAACAAAAACCAATGCATTACTTCAGAAACACAAAAACTTGAGTTAGTGCTTTTTCTTTTTTTTCCAAACAAAAACCAATGTATTACTTCAAAAACACAAAAACTGTGCTGGATATCAGCATTCAAAAAAAGATAAAACTAGTATAGTTTATCTTAGCAAAATTTGTCAGCTAAGACATACACATGGTTGAATTTAATATAAGAGGAGTCAAACAAAAATTTTGTCTTTGACGAGGTGAAGGACTTTTTATAATATGGATTTTAAAGTATATTTTTCACCAAAAAAGAAATGATTAATTTATATCTGCTAGTAGCAGCAGCTGGCAAAAAAAAGGAGATTCCAGTAGCTCAATTCTAGTCTAGGTGGGAAGCACCCATCACATCTAATGAACCGCAGTGTGTAGGTAAGAAGGTCAAGTTAGAGCATTGACTGTGATGTAGTACACTGAATTCATCGATATGACATATTATAATCGATCATAACATATGGAGTAATTCTCCTAGAAATCCAAAAGTTCTAATAATGATTTAAAATGTGTGAGAGGAGAATCATATGCCAAAAACGAGTGGAATCCAACTGTAAGTTGGATAACATTTACCGCATTGGGTCAAACCTGGTATAACAGAGGTAAGTACACAAAGCAAGCAAAGAGTGCAGGGTCAACTGATGCAGCTCAGGAGCTTTGCAAGACTTCCCAAAGTCTTAGTCTGTGTGAGGCAAGGAAAACGCCAAGGCCGCTTCGCCCGTTTCTGCACCGCTTATGTGTGAAAGCATCCAACCTGGACTACTTGTTTCAAGTTTCTGCAACTGAAAGATCTGGCTGCAGACGAGAAGCAAGAAGAAGTCCAATGAAGAGGAGCACCAGATGGGGGAAGCTGCAGAAGCTGTGGAGATGAGAGCAACAGGCGGAAGTCCATGGAAGTAGCAACCACACGCTCCTTGAGGTCTGCAGAAAACCTAAGCCTTCCCCAGGTACATCAGCTAGCCTTCTCAACCACACTCTCATGCTTCCTTTCTAGTTAAACCTCCTCAACTCTTTTGTTTTCCTTCTGTTCCATATCATTTTACCCTTTTCTGAATGATAAGAAGCTACTCAAAGTTTGTGAATTGTATCAGTTTCTGATGTTTGAACCTGAGTTTACAAATTTAGAGATTGTTTTCTTTGGTTTTTAGACATGCAGTGGTGTCAAATTGCCATCTCTTTTATCTGCTGTGAAGATTTTGGCCAAATGGCTTTCTTCATGACTCTGCTTTTTCTGAAAAAGAGTGTAAGAAAGATGTAGTGCTCAATTTGGAGATATTTTTGCAACTAGTGGTGAATCTGTGACTGGGATTCGATGATTAAAAGCTTTCCACAATTTTTGAACTTTGGCATATATTAAGACCAACTGCACTGGTTACTTGATTTTTGATTTCATGTTAACTCATATATTTCTTGGAGTATTGGATTATGTCTATGGAGATTGTACTTTTTGCATGGTATTTATTGAAAGTTCTGTAAGAAAGATCTGCAACTTGCATCTTTGTTTTGAGTTAAATGATACTGACTCATATAAGTTTTAGTGGATAATTAACCTCTCAAAGATTCACATGAAGAACTGAGTTAAACTTCCATCCTTAGCTCAGGACAGGTGAGTGATTGAGATTGAAGGGGATTTGATGTGTGAAAATCCAACCAACCTTTTACAATATCTTTGCAGAGATGCTCTGAAAAATAAATATATCAAAAGAGAAGATAATGCATGCATCACACAAGCAGCAATGGAGAAAGAACAGATAGTTTGCATTCTGGCACCTCATGGTTTGTGCTGCAAGATTCAGATTGGTAGTGTTTAAGATTGCTTTTTGCACATATTATTGGTGGCTTGACTTTATTAGCAAAATTGCCAACATTATGGATCACTACTGCTGTTTGGAGACCATTTCAGATGTGACAAGCTTTTCCAACACTGATCTGAATCAGATATTATGGGACCATAATACCATATTCATCCAAATGTCATAAATATCTTGCAATAATAGAGAAAATGAAAGAGATTCACAGGCATTTGGTTCAAGTCAAGAGGTAGGATCTTACAAATTTTACACATGATAAAATAAGTTTTCTTTATTGATAAAGATAATTAATTGTTTATCTAGCCAAATTAAAATAATTTAATTTGCTTGTTTTTTTTTATCTTGTATTAAACACACCTAATGGACTACAGGTAAAAAAATATTCATAGGTGATTGTTCTTTTTTGTTTCATTTTGAGTGTGACAATTATAATTGCCTTATACTTTGATATCCAACTCCCCATTTTTGAATTAAATAGGTGCAGGTGATTGTGATGAGTGCCAATATGAGTTGCAGCCACTGCAGGCAAAGGGTCTCAAAGGTTGTCTCCAAAATGAATAGTAAGAAATTAAGAATTATCTGTGAATTCAGTCAACAACACAGCCCATATAAATAGGCATTACTGTTGATTGCAACCCTATTTCTTAATTTGATTTCAATAAAAGAAAATGATTATTTTTTATATAAATATATAGGTTTCATTGGCATTGCGGTATCCCATAAGATTAACTTAAAACTATGCAAGATGATTTTTTTTTCTTGATATTAATTTAGCCACAACCCTTTCTCGGTACTCTGAAATCCATGAGTTCCTTTCTACCCTTCTATCTATTATTGCAAAAAATTGGGAAAAAAAGTTTTACCTTTGTTAATTTTTAATACTGCATATATATATATATATATATATATATGTTTTATTAAGATCCTTTGTGTATACTCGTCTCCTTAACATCCTTTTATCTGTGATTAGCCTTTGCCTAATCAATACAATCATGTAAAAGGGTTGTAAAGGATATTAATTTCAACTAAAGTTTCAATCAGCAATCAAATAGTATGCAGCTGAGAGAGTTTAACTAAATTATAATATATAAATTCATATATATATATATATATATGCATGATATTTTGAATTGATATATTTAAAAGGATTTGAACAAATTAGGAGGGATTAAGATAGAGAATTAATTATAAATTTAGGTTGGTGTTCAACATGAAATTGACAATTATTGTCACTGGTTTATTTTAGCAGGCTTGCTGGAGTACATGGTGGACTTGCGGAAGAAGGAGATCACAATGAGAGGGGTTGTGGAAAGCAAGAAGAGAAAAGTAGGCGAAGAACAAAGAAGTTACAAGCACACAGAGAAGAAGAAATCGCCGAGATCGTTGGGATTCCTTAGGATGAATTGTTTCAGCTGTGGTTGATGGTTTCGGCTTTGTAGAGTCCATATACTTGTCATTTACTTTACGTGTTTTCATGGTCAAAATTGGGAATCAAACTTGAAATCCATTTCAATTGAACTACTCAAATGAGATTCATACTCTCAACTTTATATATATACATTTTATATACTCTGAATCAACATCCCGAGAATCGATTTATGACTTCATAAAAATTAATAAGAGAAATTAATTGTATGAGTTGGACAAAAAATGAAAAATAGAGCCTTGCAATACATTTAATTAACTAATTAGATCATTGCAATTTTGATCGAAGTGTATATAATTTTTAGTTATTAGGAAGAAAAACAATATTATATGTTAATTTTTAAGATAAGATAATCAAAATAGGAAACTCGCGTTCGTATTTTTTTTTTTTTTTTACCACCGATTGGATTGATGGAGAAGAATAGTAGAGGGTTTGAGAGTGGCAGCAGATCTCGAGTTCCAGTCTGCGGGTGTGGCCGCCGCCATGTCGTTGGGCTCGTGGCACCACCGAATGCGTCCCCTGCTCCGCCGCCTCCTTCCCCCCTTTCTCCTTCTCCCGCTCCTACTCCTCGCCGCCGTTCTCTTCTCTCCCTCCGCCCCCAATCCTTTCATCTCTTTCTTCGGGTGCGTATCACATCTCTCTCTCTCTCTCTCTATCTGTATGTGTATGTATTTCGTGTTCCATCATCTCTTATCTCGCTTCCCAACAGGTCTTTCTCGCTGGAGGAACCCGACATCTGGAGCGCGCGGCGGGTCGTAGAGTGGAAGGCGTGTAATTGGTGGAAGAATGCGTCTTTACCTGGTCTGGTTCACTTCTCGATATTGATCCATCATTAGGTTAGGGTTGGGGTTAGAATTGATGTTGATGGGATCTGCGGTCTGTTATATTTTTCGCCTGAATCCACGTTAAACTGGATTTTTATTGCAGCTGGTTTCCATTTGGTTTTTTGTTGAAATGCTGCAGCTCTGCCCGCGAAGACCAATGGCTACATCCGGGTGGATTGCTATGGTGGCCTTAACCAAATGCGACGAGATGTGGGTTGTTGATCCGATTCCGCTTTACTTTATTTTCTTTGCTCGTCTTTAATGATACAAGGCATGAATCGTGCATTCTTTATGAGTGAAAAGTCGTTCCTTTTTGGCCAACTGTAGTTCTGTGATGGTATCGGGATAGCTCGGATTCTAAATGCGACTCTGGTCTTGCCCAAGTTTGAGGTGGCTGCTTACTGGAATGAATCGAGGTATGGCTGAGTGCTGAAAGAGAAAACGATGCTCCGTGAATTAATACTGACGGGAAGTTTTGATTTTGATCAGTGGCTTCGCCGATGTGTTTGACGTAGACTACTTCATCCAGCAAACAAAAGGTTTCGTGGAAGTTGTGAAGGAGTTGCCAGAGGAAATTGCCTCAAGAGAGCCTTATAGGGTGGACTGCAGCAAACGCAAAGGTCAATTTGATTATGTTGAAGCAGTGCTTCCTGCTCTGCTAGAACATCGCTATATATCATTGACACCAGCTATTAGCCAAAGGAGAGATAGGTACTTTCTACCATGATCTCTTAAGATTCTTTGAATATCTGCTTCTGCAGTCATTTAAGGTAAAAGGTTGTTTTTGTAGCATGTATTCAATATTTCAAAGCTTCTTTTTGTTAAGATGCTTTATTTACGTAATTTGATTATTACTGAGGTTCACTACAGCAGGTTTGTTGGTCTGGGTAATATTTTTTTCTTTTTTTGGATAAATTATAGGTTTCTTGCAAAGTTTGGTAAAAAAATGTGTTCTTTTTCTTTTAATCAACTTGGGTATGAGCATATACAAAAATCATTGTGGTACCCCTTTGCATTCATTTCTATCAAAATTGTTGCCTCCCATCTGTCCAATAATATCTGGAGAATAGATTGATTCTAGCATGTAAATTATTAAGTTGATCTGTTGTTCCTTTGCCAAAGTCCATCATTAACAAAAATTTCAGATGTAAAACTGTTAGATTTTCCCCCTTTTTTGAAGGGATTTGTACATAGACATGACCCCCTTTGGCTTAGTAATAGATATAGGCCTTTTACATAGCATGCCAATACTAATTGTAGCCTTTTCCATATATAGAGTCTTGCCTCTTGTTCCAGCTTTGGAATTAATGTCAGATAAACATGTTAAACATTACAAAGGAATTTAGAGACTCCACTCATCTCTATATAACTCCCACATATTGAACTCTAAGTAAGTTGAGAAACTAATATCCTAAGTGTCAAAATAACTATGGTGACAACAGGAATTGTGAGAAAACTTCTTAATTCAGATAATTAATTAATTTTTCCTACCATATCTTTTCTTGCATACAAGCCCTCATAATATGGTGTTGTATAGGTATCTGAAACCATCGGTGTTTGTAACCTCAGGATGCTTAAGTCTTGAAAGGTAGATTTTTAGAAGTAAAATGAGATCAGAACTGGGCACTCATCTGATTGCTATTCTTATTATCTGTTGTAAACAATTGTATCTATGACAGCATATGAAAGGGATGAGAAGGAAAGACTTACAGAAGATAATTCAACAAAAATAAAGTTGGTACTATCTGTTCTAGATATTGATGGTGTTAAGCTCATGTTGGATTGGATCACAGATTCATTTGCGGCTTGAAAGGACTTTCTTGATTCATATAAAGAGATTGTAATAATTACATAAAAGCACAACCATGTCATAGTTTAAAAGAGAAAAGATAAATGGAGAACCAAGAAGCATATTTTGACCTTTGGTATGGAAAGTATGATGTAGTCACTGTAGATTGCCTGTGACAAACAAGCATAATGTCAAGGTAAAAAGAACAAAACTGAACCTAGGTTGGAATGGAAAATAATCACTGTAGATGCTTTTCATGCAACATGCTTAAGATAAGAGTATCACTTCCAGTATCATCATCTTGACATTTGACCAAGAATTGCAGAGCAGGATGCTGATTCCATGGTCTCTCACATGGTCAGCATCCCTATACCAACAAAAACATGGATGGGGTGGCTCATATACTTTACATGGATGCCTTTGGGTGGTTTTGGCCCTTTAAAGAGGTATATAGAACTCTATTTCATAATAAAAATGTCAAATTGGTTATGTAGTGATGATTCAATACAATAAAGTGGTTTACAGAAAAGCTGTTGATAATTACAATTAATAGAATTATCCTTAATACAACTTTTGTGAACACCTTTTTATCAGAGTCTGCTAAGTCCAATCACTATGACCTTGTTACCGTGTATGTGTCCAAAATAATAGCATTGCCTAGTGTGCCTAAAGGGCTGAAGGACCTGTCAACACTTTGTGCCTACAAAAGGTGCTATACAAAATAGCCCATCTCCACCTGATGATCTCTGATTGCTTTGAAATCTTCATGTTGAAGACAGAACAAACATTTTATTGGTGAATGCCAGCTAATATCCTTCCCATAATGTAAAGTATAATATTATGATCTTATTCTTGGCCATGAATTACAAAATTCTAAGGTTAGCATTTGGTGAAGCTATATAGTTGATCTTTCATGATCTCATCAGAAGGGATATTGTCTTTTCATGATATACATGGGCAGTCTGGAAGGTTTGAGTTGCTGCTTAAGGACCCCTTGTAGGTGACTTGAGTGATCAGATCCACCCTCCAAATTCTCAGTTTTATTCTAAACAACCCTTTATATGTTTCAAACTAATACACCCGCAAAGATCAAGGTTACTGAATATATATATATATATATATATATATATGCCATGTATGTATGTGTAAATGTCTTACCATCTAAATGCTTCTTTTCATTTTGGAAATATGAACATCAATGGTTGTATTTTTATACCTGAAATTCGCTGGTATGTATATATGCAGTAATAACTCTTTAACTCTATGGCAGTAGAAGTTGTAGGTATTTTCATGAGACATAAAGTTGTTTTGAATCTGAATTGGCAACAACAGCAACTACCTGCTTAATTTGATTGCAAATATGATCCCATATTACAAGTGACATTACTCCTATAGATAATAGAATCCACCAGTGATTGCAAAAGGCGCTCGGGCGCTCGCCTAAGTGTTCGGGCGAGGCGAGGCGTGGCCCGAGCGCCTCGCTCGATGTTTAGGCGACTCACTTCAAGGAGGCGTCGCCTAGGCACTCGCCCGAGCCCAGGAGTCGGGCGCTTCGAGCGAGCGCCCAGGTTAAACCAGGTGATCGAACCAGGTTTTTAGCTCTGGTTCGATCGCAGTCGCGTTAGTTGGTTCAATCAAACCAACTAACGCAGTGATATCAACTTCTGATCGTTGCGCAACCCTAACCTTACTAGCGAATTGCGATTACACCGCTAACATTTCTCTCTGTTGCTGCTGCTACTGCCTCTCTCCGCTGCCGTTGCTGTCGCTGCCACTGTTGCTACTCTCAGTAAGCAGCTTTCGCTCTTGGTTAACAGCTTTCGCTCTTGGTTAACAGCTTTCGCTCTTGGTTAACAGCTTTCGCTCTTGGTCAGCATCCTCGTCTCTACTCTTCTCACGCTTTCCTTACATCGAATCGGCTCGATTCAGACCTCGGTATACTGTTAGCAGTATACTGTTAACTTATTATTAACGATATATTGTTAACAATATACTGTTAAAATAGTATTGTTAATTTATTGTTAACATACTGTTAACAGTATACTGTTAACTTATTTTTAACAATATACTGTTAATAGTACCGTTAACAATATTGTTAGTAGTATATTGTTAATAGGATACTGATAACAATCTTTTTTATTTATTAGATTAATAATATATTATTTTGATTTTAATAATGTTAATATTTATTTATTTGAAATTATTATTATGGTTCCAAGATAAACGACAAGTGTACAGAGCAACTCAATAGATTCTCCAATGACATCAAAGAAGGATCCTGCATGAAGTACAATTATCTGAAGGATCCTAAAGATCCTAATGCAGTGACTTTGTAATTTTTACTTTAGATTTTCTTAATTTAATATCATATTTATAATTAAATAATCATATATATTAATTATATTATATATATTTTTATATTTTAACGCCTCACTTTGCTCGGGCGAGCGCCTAGCGCCTCGGGTGTTTTGGGACCCTGGTGCCTTTTGGCACCTAGCGTTTTTTAAATCACTAGAATCCACTGTAGTAAACAAATATTTAATGTGTTTTAAAAAGTATGCTGTGATTTGCAGTGGAACTTTTGTTTTTGGAATATGTTTTTAATTGGTCTTCCACTATATCTGACTTGAGGTGTTTGTTAGAAGCAGCCAAACACTCAAAAAGTGGTTAGCATAGTAATTGTTGAGACACCACAGATGTACAACAATGTGTTCTTTTAATTTCCTGTTGAGCTGAAAGATGTCCTGCATCTTGAAACTTGAAATAGCTCTTTTTTCATTATAATTCCTGTTGAAAAGGAAGTTATGCACTCAGTAATAATATGTTTATCTCACTTATATTGGTTTTGGTTCAGGTATCCACTATATGCTAAGTCTGCGCTTTGTCAAGGGTGTTACAATGCGCTGCGCCTTAACAAGGCTTTGGAGGCTAAAGGCTCTGAGCTGTTCAAATTGATACCAAAACCCTTCCTCGCACTACACCTAAGATTCGAACCTGACATGGTAGCCTATAGTCAATGTGAATACCAAGGACTCTCTTCGACATCCTTACATGCTATTGAAGCTTCACGTGGGGATAGAAAACCATGGACTGGTGATGCTGCTCGCATTTGGAGGAACCGTGGGAAATGCCCACTCACACCAAAGGAAACTGCATTTGTCCTCCAGTCTCTTAAAATCCCCACCAATACAACAATCTATTTGGCAGCCGGGGATGGTCTCATGGAGATGGAAGATTTCACAGCTGTTTACACCAATGTCTATACTAAATCTTCTCTTCTAAATAGTGAAGACATTTTTCGTATGCACGGCAACACAAAAGCTGCTCTGGATTATTATGTTTCGATCAACAGTGATGCATATATTGCAACTTACTTTGGAAATATGGACAAGATGGTATCAGCAATGAGAGCAGTGAACGGACATTACAAAACATTAGCTTTGAGCAGGAGGGCTTTTGCAAATTTTACTGCAATTGGGCTGAAAGGGGTGGAGTTAGCTGATGCTTTGTGGAAGTCCCATAGAGAAGATTTTGTGATGGGAAGAGGCACTGCTTTGCCTGATTGTTTCTGTGAATTTACTTTATGAATGTTCCTTCATATGCAAATGGCAGTTGGATCTGTAACTTCAATTTTTCTTCCTTGTACATAGTACGACAAATTTCTCAATTTTCCAATTATGGTCTCTGAGGTGGTAAAGTGGAACCCTTATCATTGTTCCAAGACTTATTCTCAACAGGCAAGACAATGAAGATTAATGAATTGTGATATGTGGTTGACTGTATTGCCATGAATAATTGGTGAATATACCAATATACTGATTGTTTGATTTCATTCAAGCATTTGATTTTGCCAAGTAACACATGAAAAATGAAAACAACACAACCCTTTGTGTTCAGAAGCAAATTGCCCAAGCAAATTTTTGCAAACAGAAGCAAACAACACAGAGCTGTGTTCAGCAGTTCTCAGTTGAACCTTAAATTGCGAAGGATATCCCCAGCGTGGTAACTCAGGCAGCAGCAATGGTTTCTCGGTTAGATGATAAGCTATGAAAGCATCTGGGCTTATGTTTTCACTTATATATATATTTCTGTCAACAGCTTTGGTATCTCCAATGCTGGAAACAATGGATTAGACTGTGGATTCTTCAACTGGAACCAATGGCAACTTTCCTCCGTATATCTCTGGGAGTTGACTCTCATCAATATCTTCTAGTAGTGTAGCTTTCAGATCCTTATTCTCAATGAAGATAAACTATGCAAGGACATGACAAGAACTATAGATCAGTTATGAGAGATGAGGATAAATATGCATGTGCTGTTTAAATTGTCGGTATTGTGTTTGTGGCTAAACACATTGTTTTCCTAAGCGACGACACAAGTGATCACAGAAACAGCAATTTTTGGACATAACAAGGAGTTCCAGTAAAATTCGAGTAAGAAGGTGAGAGCAATTACCTTTTCCTTGGTATTCTTATCGAGAAATTGATATATGATCTTCCAAACCTTCATGAAAATATATGGTACTTGGATTAGATATGCTTTCCCTAGCCTTTCAGGGTAGCGATTCTGCACTTGTGCAATGATGAAATCAGTAACATATAATTGCAAACTTGTGCTTCAAAATAGGAACAAGGACACCTTTATAGGAAGATCACAAAACATATATCATGAAGAAGTGTCTTCTCTAAAGCACAAAGGAGTACAACATCCACAGAACTGGAATCTATAGGCATTTTAGTGAATCACTTCTGTTATCACTCTACATAATGCGCTGTCAAAAAGTTGCATCGCCATTGATAAGAACATTATTTTTAGAGGAATTCAATATCTATTTCACCAAATAATAGCAACCTTGATCAGTTAAATAACAACCACTTGTATGGTATTATTCTAAATATATTTTCCAGTGTTTTAAATATTTATTTGCTTTAAGCCGGTTATATTTACTGTTTATCTCATCAACATAAAAATGATTTCTCTCTTCCCATTCAGTTGAGAAATTTTGGCAGTTGCTTATAGTGCTTTTTGGTTCAAACACAAACATAACATCACAGTGTAATTTCCTTGGCCTTAGGCTGAAACTATGTGTGTGTGTGTGACAAGGAAAATTTATTTTTAGACTGTTTAAAATAGTCTAATAAATGCACTTGGATTTAACAAAACTGCTAAATAAGGAGTACTGTTTTCAGGAAAAATCTATTCATTCTAAGCAATCGAATAAAGCAAGACTTCGTGAAATAAACCTGTAAGATGTCTAGTGATGCAAGGTAACCCCGGATATCGCAGTTTGAGTAGCCCCAACCATTAAGATCTGCAATACATGTGAACTTCTCCTGACCTGTAGGCATTCTGCAAGTACCGTAAGGGTCAGATGGAAATATGCTATGGAGATCAAGAGATTATGTTCATATATATGCTTTGCTTGTTCCTACTACAGAAACTTCATTTTCTTTTTTCCCGAATAGGATTCTACAAAAATTTCTGACGATGCATTTGAAATAAAACATCATATCCATCTGAGATTAGTACAAAATTAGTACAGTCAATTCATTAATTAACTAGATATACACTATTTCTTTGGGGTTTTACTTCTACATCAGAAAACAATAGATGAATCACCTGGCACATAGTTTATCAAGAATATACACAACAAAACCTGAAATTCCAAAGAAAAACACAACATAAGTGAGAGTATTGTTATAGTCAAGTAGTAAAATCTAATTCAAAGAGATACACTTTCATTCTTTAGCACTTAATTTATTGTGTACTGACAACTTACGCTTCAACTCATCCATGTCTCGGTTGGAGCAGAAATGTTTAGCAACATGATAAACAACTATGGGGCGCCCCAACTTATCGAATCCCTGTGTGAATATTTCCTTGTGAGAAAGCTCATTCTTGATTTCAGTCTCGGAGATGAAACCATTTGGTACTGCTGTACATCTCCATTCGAGGTATTTTAGGAATAAGGCTGAGGCTTTCTCGACATCCAGATTACGTGCACGCAGAAACCTTCTTAGCATCAGATCATCTACTTCCTGCATTTGGCACGACAAAGTAATAATTTTCTTGTCAGAGATGGCACAAGGACGTAGACTGGTTTTTGGAAAGAAAATCTCAGGAATTATGAGAAAATTGATTGTAGAGATACACACTATCTACCAGAAAAGAAAATATGATTTCCACAATAATGAAACCATATGCTATCAGAAAATACAAGCAATTATTAGCTTTAAAACTTGTACGTTCACTATGTTTCTACAGTTTAGAACAGAGTTAAGACATGTAAAGTACCATAATTCAGAAGGATGAACCATGTGATAGTGTCAACATAATGAAGTATCAGCTTCAGAATTTTATCCATAGCAGATATCAAAATCAAATCATGATCAGTAGTAAATTTATATGACCTAATTTCTAAAGTACTTTCAAGTGAAAAATAAAGGAGTCACTTGTGCAAGAGGATTGGTATACCATCACTTAAAATTCGAGCATATGAACATAATCATAAGCACCCCTGATAGAGTATTCTGATAAATATGGTCAAAAATCAAAATTACATTTAATTGCAATTGAGTAGATTCATATGTATAGGTACAAAAATCATGTATGTTTACATGATATATTGAAAATTATGGAGGCATATGGGCAAGAACCCAAAATTATGTATGTTTTAAAAGTAAAAAGTAAAAATAAAATTTTGGAAAAGAAGTTTCATAATTGAAAAGGCTAAATTATTAAGATAGCATAACAATGATTCATATTGAGTGACCTATGGAAAACAGGGGCTAAGGTAATGACACCATAGAAGAACATGCAGGAAAAGGCTTTCAAAAGCTTATAGTGAGGCAAAAAGCTGCATATAGGGAAAAAAAAAACTGGGGAAGAAAGGATCCAAATACACACAAAAAAAAAAAAAAAAAAAAAATGCATTTAGCTCATCATGATATCCATCATATAGGCATAATTTTATGTATCAGCATCCATAATAACACAAACCAGTGGATTTTATACAGCAAAAAAGAAGGACAAATATGATCAAGTCAAACGCCCAACTGGAGCTGTAGACTGATGGGACTAAAAGATGTGAAGAATTCCAAGATGAGAACACTAATATCCCAAGAAACCGGCAAGCAAGAACATAAGCTTGGCAATCTCCAAGAAGATCAACAAGATGAGATGTTCCACAGTGGAGAATCTGATAAAGATGAACGGATTTATATAGCCAAGACAATCAATTGGATTCAAAATACCACAAAGCAAGAGCTGAGATAGGGATGGAGAAAGATTGGGTCGGCGGGGGGGGCACCTTGGCAGCTGGGTTTTGGCCCTCCACCAGGGCCCTCAACGAGGCAACCTTCTTCTTCTCCGCAGCATCACTGCCCGGCAGCCGCTGGTTGTCTTCGAGCTCCATTGCTGCGTCGGAAACTCTATCTACGGTGATGGTGGAAGCTGTGTGGCTGGGCACGCTTCCCAGACTGCCCACCCACCACCACCCAACAAGATATAGAGGAGGACAGCAGAGAGAAGCGAGGAGACGAGAGAGGGATGGGATGTAAGACTGTTTGGGCGTGGCAGGTTTGGACAGCCATCTCCGTAATGAAGTCACGGACACCGACGACTTCCTCGTAAAGATTCCAAAGTTTGAAGTCAACACAATAGGTTGTTCTACACGTATAAAAATCTCAGTATTTGTATGTGGAGTTGATTGGTCCAAAGTTTATGTGTCTCTAAACAAATCTTGAATGCGTAGTTGAATGCTCCACTGTTTTGAATCTTTTAACAAATCCTACAGACTTCACAGTGTGTGATGTGATGATAAGAATAATATGTCATGAAAAAAAAAAATATCATATAATCCTATCAAATGTAGTATTGATGAGTGCCTATCGTCTCCTTTACGTGTACGAATTCTACTCCAACTCTCTCTCTCGATTGAGTCTCACATCTGACACGATTAATTACGATTATCTTTTTTTTATTGGGCGATTTTTATAAAAAAAATCATTTTTTATGTTTTTGTTAAAAAAGATGTCAAGATTTTAATTTTATTTTTTATATGATACATCTATTTTTTATGATCTCGTAAATGTTTCTTATCGTCGTGGTTTGTTACTTGTTGTCTTTTGTCATCGTCATTGTGAGGCTCTCGTAGTATTTATTATGTTTTCGCTTTATCATAAGGCTCGCTCTCTGTGCATATTTTTCTCCTTTATCAAAAGAAGGATTTTATTATCGTGATAATGGAGATATGACTACTAACTCAGTGGAGATTCGATAGTGTCAAAATTTGATAACCTGATTCCATTAATGGATTGGTCGAATCCTAGAGAGGCAAAAGGGGAAGACGCACGGAGAAAGTAAGAGCCTCGTGGTGAGGTAGAGGCGACATAGATATGACTAACGATAGATGACGATAATTGATATTTATGTAATTATAGAAAATAATCAAGGACAAATAAAAATAGAATCAATTTTCGAGAAAAGTAAAAAAGAGAATTTATTTAAAAAATTATATATATATATATATATATACACTTTTTTTTTCTAGGATATTAACTAATTTGGAAGCTTAAACGTTAAAATAAAATAACTAATTTTTTATTCAACCAATTAAATTCATTTTGAAAGACATCATCGTTATCATTATCTTCATCATGATAAAAAAAAAATGGATCATTTTATTTTCAAAGCTTAAGCTATTCTCGCTCAAACCTAATGTTTCACCTAATATCTATATATCAATATCATCAAAAACTAAAAATAGAGAATAGGATCCTCCGTATAATTAGATCACTAGAAAATAAATTATATTTCTTGTAATCTATGAACTCTAATATAACAATAAAATGAGTTATAACAAACACATCAAATAAGGGAAGATAATTAGATTAAAACTACACAACCAGATGGTTTATAAGAAATCGAACACTCACTCCATGAATCATTATAATAGTAAAATGGGTTATAACACATTGACTTATATGAAAGTAGAATATGAAAACGCTTACACATACAATGTTCTTTGATAAGCTCTTAGATTTATCAGTAAACATCAAACAAGGGAAGAGGATTTAAATACCACACTATTTTTAAAAATTTTATATTTATTTTATCCTATCTAAATAAGTATTAAATGATTGAACAGCAACAAAGACAGCAAGCATTATACTCATATGATACTTTTTTTCTATTTTCTTGATTCAAGAAGAAAGAAAAAAAAAAAAAAAACAATGAACAAAGGAGAAGACAAATAATAGCAACAACTCATGTATAAAAGAAAAGAGAAGATTTAAAATAAAGATAGAAAGAAAAGTGACAAAAAGAAAGACTTCGTCCATCTTAAATGCTGTTTGGGTTTTTTTTTTTTTTTTTTCTTTCAAAATAGAAGTAGTACGTGAAAACAAAATGAAAGTTAATTTAAAAAAAAAAAAGAATTCCTCCTATATATTTTAATTTGGCTTTAGAAGATAACATATTGTCCTAGAAATAAGTAATATGTAATCGTCGAATGGGTTCCCGAAAACTTGGTTGACTTTTCATCGAATCTATCCGAAAACATGGGGGAGATTTATGCAGCGGTTGACACGACGCAACTGTCGGCGGCGAAGAGTCGTCCATCCCAACTCCGGCGACAGAGACTGCTGCGAGAGAAGCTGAGATCCATCCAAAGTCTAGTTTTGATCTATTATTACTGTTGCTGTTGTTTGTTGTTCTTCAAAATTTTCTAAAAAAATATTATTCGAGAGTGAATATAAAGAGTTATTATTATATATAGAGAGAGACAAACTGAGCAGATAATAACAACTATATGCATCGTATTCGTATACGAATTGTCCAAATAATTTGAGCCACCAGAGAACACACAGATTGCTGGGAGAGAGAGAAAGAAGGGGAAGCTGATGACCATCCAAAAAGCCTAATTTAGATCTATTATTATTGTTGCTTGATGTTGAAGTAACATGACAATTGAAATCTTAAAATTTGTGATTGTCCAAAAAAAAATTGTTACTTAAAAATAGTACTTATAGTTCGATCATAGCAGAAACAATTGAAGAAAAAAAATAATCTTTAATTTCTCCTTTAAAATGATTATACTTTTTTTTATTTTTACAACACAAAATACTGTAAATAAGCTCATCTATTTTTCTGTAAATAAACTCAACACAAAATATCTTTTCTTCTTCTAACAACATTTCTTATCTCTTCTTCTAACAACATTTCTTAACAAAATAAAGTCATCAGTGTATACATCCTTATCTACCCATATCGATTCAAATAAGAATTAATACATACTTAAACCATAAAACCTTTTTATAAAGACATGATCCGATACTCAAAACTATTCAACTAATCTTCCTTCCTCCACTGTCGTTTCCTTGCTTTTTATTCGATATCAATCAACAAGAACTAATCTTCTAAATATTTAACATATGATTTATGCTCCTTTTATTCAATTACAAGTATCATCCATCATGAACAAGAGAGAGAATAAGATGGGGACTTCAATCTTTTATGTTTTTTTACAGTATGATGCTACTTTTATTCAAGTTCATACTGCATAAAAAAAGACAACGCAAAAACAGGATATAAAAAAAGAATCACATGTTTTTCAACACATACCTAAAACTATAAATAGCTAACTTTTTTTTTCTGAAAAAAAATTATTTATTGAACACATACATGGATACAAAAGTCACTCCTCAAATCAAAGAGAGAGAGAAAAAAAAAGAAAGATCAGAGGATCACTCTTCTCTCAAAAGGGCAAAAGTGCAATACATAAAATCTTACACCATTTGCTAGCCCATTCATTCATCACTTGATTTTGATAATTATTTTTAATAATTATAAAAAAAAAATGACATACCTAATATATGATGCTCCTGTTAATGCAAAATCTAAGGGGGATCAAAATGTATATCGTGTTACCTTTAAATATTTTTAAAAATAATTTTCATGATTTAGACTGATCTTTTCGATTCGTAAAGGAATAAATATTGTTGTTGTATAAAGGTCTATCCTAATATTTTTTTTTTTAATAATTATACAGACCCCAATCATTAAGTTGTAGCCTAGTGAATTGTCTCTAAGCAAACGCAACAACAGAAGTTACCAAATTATTATCAACGTTTAAACTGAGTTCAAAGGATAAGATGACACAAAACATATGAAGACAGATAGCTTGTAAGCCAATTAATAATATGATGAAAAAATAGTTGAGAATTGAAGCTTGACAAATATGCTAAATTGAAGCTTGCCTATGAATTCTCAGTCCTCATCTGTGAGTGATGACATCGAAGAGAGGTCATTAAATACAGCCTTGTTGATCTCATGAGATTTCTCCAACACTAGTTTTGGATTTAGTATCATGTAATGGAAAAACATCAAGTATTATGAGATATGATTCGTTGAACCATAATTAAGAAAACAAAGCATCTTCCTAAATTGTACACACTTCATGAAGGATATCTAAAATACATGGAAGTGATACATTTCATCTTCTCTTTTATCTATGTTGTTCCATCGGTATAAATTTAATGGTCATTTTTTAATGTAGTAATAGCAGTAAGTGGAAATCCTTGTCAAACATTTCATCCATTAAGCCACTCACCACTTTACTAGTTGGGTATGGTGTTTGAAAACATGATTGATATTAACAACGGTACAACATTAAAAGAAACAAAGATGTGAGATAACAAGTCAGAAAACATCTTGCAAACTCAGTAGGGATACATTTGAGTATTGCTACCGTAGGCAACCTACTCTAAATTAATTTTCAAAGAGAAAAAAAAACTCACTTTTGGAACTCTAAATTAATTTAGATCCCATCTGACATTTCTCTTTAGTATTTTTCCTCGTTAAGAAATTGATAGGCAATTTGAGGCATAGCAGTTCTTAATGAATGAGTTGACAAAATCAATTTATATATACATTCTACAACATAGAAAGATTATATAAGGATCTCAGCATCATGTGTTTAAGGTAAATCTGAATGCAAAAGCTTGATTTACAAATAGTTTGAGCTGAGCAATTGCAACAGAAGACTAAGAAGAAACCGCGTCGTCTAGATAGAGAGATAACAGGGTCATCATCAACATGTGACAAGCAAAATCCCTAAATGACAAAATAGTTTTATCTAAATTAATTCGGAACCACACACCGGTGACAGCGTCATCGTACCATAGATTTCAAAGTCCACGTAGAACTCCCAAAGACATCTTCTGGTCTACAATCTGATGGATGGCATCGTTATTGATATGTTGATGTTCTCGGCTCTCTTCCTTCCCCTTCTGAAAGCAATATACAGGGGCCTGCCATTTAGCATCCTCGAGAACTGCTCCCTCCTCATAGATCATTACATGAGCAGCTCTTCCTGAAAACAATATCAAATGTATCACCCGTCCTATATTACATACAAAAGAATAAGCACAGGAAGGTGCAGATATGCGTAAAGTTTCAGAGGATGAGTAATAGATAACTGAAGGAAACTAGATGAGCACCGATGGTGGAATAAAATATTTTTAGTCCTCATGATCATTTTGCCATTATGAAGGTTAAAGATGAAGCAAAATTCAAGAGTAGGACAACATTTTGCCAAGGGCAAAATATATATAGACATTGATCAGGATAAAAAGTGAAAAAAGAAAGAATAAAAGAAAATATGATATTTAAAAGTGATGACATTAGGACTTAATAAGATTGACGATGAGGTAAGATTTGAGAAAACCATGAGTAAATTTTGCAATGAAACATAAGCAAATTAAGAAGGAACATGGTGTTATTCAAACCTAGTACCAGGCAAAATGTAAAAGAAGAAAATTGGCACATTGATTCATTCCCTCCATGCGTTGACATGAAAACATAGGAGATAATGAAAATACAGAACTTTACAAGACAAGGGCCAGACTGTGAAATTATAAAACAAGATTGCCAGCAAGAAGCTAAATCCAAAAACAAGAGATAAGAAATTACTCCCAATTTCCATAAGTGGATTTGTCCAAGAGAAAAGATACTAACAGAATAAATTTATCTAAAAAAGAATACAAATATTATGCTTCTCGCTGTCCAGATTGATCAATCTCTTGAACTATAAAGCACAAGTACAGTTTGAAAAAGCAACTTCTAGTAAATGATTTATTCTGCCAAGACTTAATATGCTATCAAAAAAGGGTTTGAGAATTAAATTCATGAAATGTGACCCAAAGCAAGAAGTTTCTGAATCTGAAAGCAAGAAATAAACACAAGCATGGACGAATGAAGCCCAGGACAAGAATATATAAGCTTATAGGCAACACTAGGAATTGGGGTGAAGCTAGAATGCCCCCAAAAGGTTTGAGGCTTCAATCAAGCTCAAATAGAAGATCGGTTCTTTGGAAACATGATCTCCAACATTTGCGTGAATGTTAGTTTGATCAAAATCCAAAAAAGAGCAAAATCATATATATAATACATGGTTTTAGGGGTTTTAAACACTGCAACTCATGGTTAATATCTTCGCTTTGGAACCACAATTATTTGATCGATTGAAGTCTCAATCAACTTCATAGGATTCCAGCACAACTCTTAGAAAAAAAAAATATTTTTGTATAGACTATTGCAGATCCCAACTTTTCTAGGGCTGAGGTCTATCGAATAGGGATCGATAACAGAATAGATTACGATGGCATCTTCAGGATGAATGAAGCACCTGTGTAGAAGACCCAGTGGACGGGGCGCTTGGTGACGACGTCCTCGTAGTACCAAATGAAGTCAACCTTGGTCCACACGTTGCAGAGGAAGCCGTCCACGGTCTGTTGACCCAGGTAGGTGGCGCCGTCGAGCCAGTTGGGGCGGAGGATGCCGACCCCAACCTCGACGGAGCGGCAGGAGCGCGGGGGGTCGAGGGTGTAGAGGAACGAGGTGCCGTTGTTCCACTCGAGGTCGTGAAAGGGCGGACCGTTGAGCTGGTCGCGCATGATGTTAAAGTTGCGTCCGCCAGGCCAGTCGTACCAGAGGTCGATCAGCGACAGCGCGCCGCTGTAGTTCATGAAGAGGACGGCGTGGAACTGGTGAGGCCATGGCGCCGGCGTCGGGTCGCCGACGGCCGCGGAGAACGAGCAGAGGAAGGAGAGGTGGAGGAAGAGGAGTACTCGGATGAGATCTTGAGCCATGACAACGACGTGTGCGCTGTCGGTCCCTCTTGGGGCGGGGGGGGGGGGGGGGGGGGGGGGGGTGGGGGTGGGGGTGGCTTATAGAGTCGGGTCGAACCGGGACCGAACGGACCGATAAATATGGGAGTCCAAACCCAATCCTGTCCGAGTTAAAGTTAAATGGATATCCGAAAAATATACCTAAATATTTAAAATGAAATGACATATATGCCCATCCATCAGGTTAACTCAAGTTAACCGTTATTAATCGTACTTACCTGCGGTTTTTACAAGGCATTGCATGACTCTACAATTCGAACCAACGGTCAATATTTACCTAATCGTCGTGTATAAAATCTCAATTTAGCTAGGGTTTCTCGACTCTGTTAGGTCCTCCCTCTCTTGTTTGCACGGCCGTTTCTAGGTTTTTTTCTTGAGCTCCCGTCGTGCTTCCACCGAAATGGTAAGCCCTTTTAGAGATCCTTAACGTTGCTGCTCGATCGATGTTCTTTTTCTTCTTTGGAGCGATCGTTTCTCCTACTCGATGTCTTACTGTTTTTATCAGGTTCTCCCGAACGACATCGATCTGCTGAACCCGCCGGCCGAGCTCGAGAAGAGGAAGCACAAGCTCAAGCGCCTCGTGCAGTCACCCAATTCTTTTTTCATGGTAGTTCCGCTCCCTCATATCTCCATGAAAGCTCTGGACTTTTTGTTTCTTTCGTCCTCTCCGGAAATCTAATCGTGTTTCTTCTGGCTTTGAAATCATAGGACGTGAAGTGCCAGGGCTGCTTCAACATGTAAGTTCCTGTTCCTCGGATTAGGTTGCCTCAGGCTTCGATCGGTACTTTGTCCTGTACGATTTGCGTGCTCTGTAACGTTCTCCCGTTGCTTTGTGTCGCAGAACGACAGTGTTCAGCCACTCGCAGACCGTCGTGGTGTGCGGCAATTGCCAGACCGTTCTCTGCCAGCCCACCGGGGGTAAGGCCAAGCTCACCGAGGGATGCTCCTTCAGGCGGAAGGGGGATTGAGCACGCTCTGATCCCTACATGAGGTTAAGGTTTAGGTGGTGCGGAATTTTGACTTTATACGATGCTTGTAGATTGGTGATCATCCGTTGTTTTGATTAAGACTCCATGTTCTATACTCACGCGTTGGTAAATCTTCTGCTTACAAGATAGTTAACTCACTCTATAAAATTGTAAGTTCGATAAGATATCCAAAAGTATAATGTGTTTTTAACTCTTACTTTTTACCAAAGTAAAGAGGAATCCTTTTCTCTTATGCAAGGATGATCTGATAGAAAATTGCTCGTTTCAAATCCTCACAGTTAAACGATTTAGTTTCACCAAAATCTATCCCTTGACATGCCACATTATATGATCCAACAGATTAATATAACAAATTTAATACAGCATTAGCATCAAATTAAAGGAAAGGAATGCGGCATGTTGCCACGTCTAAAGCAGCCTGCTTATACCTAATGAAACCCACACAATCCCGATATTTGAAACACAAGCATAGCAGGTCTTACATAACATAATACAGCAAAACATGGATGCCACCGCTACAAGGTGCAGGGAAGGGATACCAAAGACAACCATAGGGAAAGGAGAACCGAGTTAAATCATGGTCTACAACTTTCCATAGATTCAACGTAAGTGGTGCGCAAATGGGAATGAAACAAGCTACAAAGATGGTCAGAAATTATACATACTAGTGATGATCGACCATGCCATCGTCCTCCATTGTACCATCACTTGCATGCCTGCATGAACAACGAGGGCATGTCTTAATAGTGTAGCTAATGGAAGATCCAAAAAATGTTCTACCAAAATGTATGACACTGATGCGTAAAATCTAGCAGATGGTCTTTGAAATGATAATGATGGGAGTAACCAAGGACTTAAAATCTCAGTCCAATACCAGTTTCAGCAATTTACTGCTGCTATTGTAATGTTATACATCTTTATGTGGTCCTTTTCCAATTAGTCGAATCAGAAATGGAATGAAGCTAAACAACAAAGGCTGTTTTTAACTGACTAGGCATTTCAATTTAACTAATTGCGGAGAAACAAGTGACACCAATATGTTGGAATACTCACTAAGAAGGTTGCAGTGAAAATACAAACATGAACTCAAAGCAACTAAAGGAAATCCTTAGCAGGCAGTTGACTGCATACTGCTGCAAAGAGAGTTAGTTCCATGTGGGACATTAATAATTTTGACAACGGAATAAATCCATGATATTTATGAGCATCAAGATGGAAATGTTCAACAAGGCTACCTACAATCTGGATTCTTACAAATGCTATAAGAAAGGAAATGTTAAGAGCACAAACCTCCAAGATGATGTCAAATTTCGTGCTTTTCTGTCAAGCTGAATATTTTCTAAAGCATTCGCAGCTCGAATTACATCCTCTGAGACCTCATCAACATCATATTTCCACATATAATCATCCTTCCTATTCATGGGAACCGAGGAACTTGACTTTCGTTCTGGAAAGGTAAAATGCAAGACAAAGTTAAGCAGCAAAATGACAGCATAGAGATAAGGAAATATTTTAGTCACCTGATGTCTGCATCCGAGGGACCGGCCTAACATCAACCATGATGAAATATTCATTAGGAAGGTCCCAAAATAGAAATTAACTGAAAATATAAAATATAAAACAGATGACAAAAGTAACCTGCCCAATGACGGTAAGCCTCCTGGAGCAGCAGATGATGACGATGGCCTTCTGACATTTCTGGCCTCTACACTAGATACTGAAATTGTATCTGAATCGATTAATCTCCCTCCAGCCACCCTATTTTGAGTCAAATTCTGTGCAACAACAAGAAACAGAGCTAAGCAAAAAAACACTCAGATAAACTATAAATAAAATACTCAGTTCCAGTATTAAAGATAAAACCCAGTAGAAAGGAGACTTTTTATCCACTGAACCAGAGAGTTTATCCAGAAACTTGTAGTTGCATCTCTATTCTCACACTTCGACATTCAAACACTAAAAACACAATAACAAAATAGAAGGGCATGGAGAACATACAATGACCATGATAAAATAATAGCAAGATTGATATTCCAGTAGGGTACCAAATTCAGAAACATTTTGGACTGGTACATTACAGTAGAAAGGAGACTTTTTATCCACTGAACCAGAGAGTTTATCCAGAAACTTGTAGTTGCATCTCTATTCTCACACTTCGACATTAAAACACTAAAAACACAATAACAAAATAGAAGGGCATGGAGAACATACAATGACCATGATAAAATAATAGCAAGATTGATATTCCAGTAGGGTACCAAATTCAGAAACATTTTGGACTGGTACATTACAGTAGAAAGGAGACTTTTTATCCACTGAACCAGAGAGTTTATCCAGAAACTTGTAGTTGCATCTCTATTCTCACACTTCGACATTCAAACACTAAAAACACAATAACAAAATAGAAGGGCATGGAGAACATACAATGACCATGATAAAATAATAGCAAGATTGATATTCCAGTAGGGTACCAAATTCAGAAACATTTTGGACTGGTACATTACAGTTGGTATTGGCCAAAAATCTAATTGCACATTAGTTATTTGTCCAAATAAATAATGTTGGTACAGCAGTATAACTGGTATGTAGGGTATGGTATGATACTTTATACGATTTGCTAATAGGGCACCTCAGGACATTCATTTGATAAAACAAGAACTGGGCTTGATTCAACTTCCAGATCCTATTTCAAAATTTTCAATTTGCAGCCTTGCAGATGGCCAAATCGGACATTGTTTCCCTCAATAGATTTTTATAATTTGAGGGATGCAAGTTAGCAACTCATTATTGGATATCAACCAGTAAGATGCAGATAGATGGGGAAATTTTTCTTGAAGTATACAACACGAGTTCATGTAGGAAAATCTAAGATCCCCATCTTATTCCAATATAGAACTACATATGAAACTTAAATTCTAGTTCTTGTCTGGATCCAAAGTTACGGCAGGTTAAATCGATTAAGATGCCTGAGCAAAAAATAAACAAAACAAAACAAAAAATGAAAAGAAATCAACCTGAACAAGCTAAAAAAAAATGTGTATTTTTTTAACACATTATGTTTTGATGGTTACTTCTTTAAGGCTAAAACACAGAAGAACATAAACAATCAGAAGAAAATGTTCATAGGCAGATATGGCATCAAAATCTCAAGAATTATAAGCTCATGTTTAAAACTAATTTTGTTTTCAGCCTTTGCATATTAATCTTTAGAATACAAATACCAATTCAGTTGTTTTCAGTCAAAGTCTTATATTACAAGGTGTTTTAGTTCGCCAAAATAATTCTATTCGAGTTCAACAACTAAAATGAAACATGGTATACAGGAATCAGAAGAGGAACTCAGTGAGAACAGCAGATTGGAAAATGGCTATAAAATCAGTTACAATACAATGAGAATATTTGCACATTGAAGTTTTAGAAGCGCACTGATCCTATTAAACCAACTGCAAAGAAGCACTGGGAACCAAAAGGAAGAAAATGAAGAGATTTAAATAAAAGAACAATAAACATTTGCAAGGACCACAGACATATTTACTTAAATTTTTAATTGTTGTTTTTTCAAAAAACAAAGAACAGTTATAGTGCCTCGTAGAACCGCTTGAGGTAACTAGGTCAAAAGAGCAGCCTCTCCAACTTAAGATCAACCTACACCAGAAAATGCCACTTAAAACTAAATTCTACCATTTTGATAATATAATGACACGATGTTGGTAATTATTTGATTTTCAAATGCAAAGGTGAGCCTCCTTTTCTTAAAAGTTTGTTGAATCTACTAAGCACAAATTCATGTAGTACAACATTTTCTAAAACAGAACATTGGGTGTAAGAAATTTGATACAAATCAAGATTTTGATCCATCAAATCTAATGCCACCTCACAACAAGAACAATAATAAGCCTTAACGTCCCGACTATTTGAGGTTGACTACATCGACTTTTTGCAATATCTTTAACTAAATTAAGAAATTTTAAAATTTTATTTATAGTTTTAAGTGAAATATCTAACTTTATCCCTTCCCACACCACTAATACCAAGTGTTTTGCTTCTGATTATTGCGTTTATAGGTCAGTTCAGCATATGTTCATATAGACTATAACAAAATTAATGTCATTACAGCTACTACATATTCTCTTAAAAAAATTAAAAATATATTTAACAAACAACTCCTATAAGGTTTCTGCAACAATGGAGCCAGAAATAACACTTGATAGACAACCATAACAACTGAGTGCAATCAAGGCAAACTGAAAGACACTGATCAATTGAATTTATTATATCATGATGAAAAGACAACACAACATAATACATACAGATATTCCATCTGATAAATGGAACAAAATTTCTCTTTGAGAATAAGCAAAAAATAAAAATAAAAAGAAAGAAATGAGTCAGGACTTAATAAACATATCATTGCTTTTGAAAAAGAATACAAGAAATATCAAGTACATCATGATTCCAACAGATCTGCAATTACCATCTATCTATATATATCATTGAGTATATTCTTCACAGTGAAATAAGAAAAGAAAGTCAGTCGCACAAGGGAACCAAACCTCATATTTCAAATATCCTTCAAGAACGTCCAAAAGTAATGGGCCACATTCGCCATTCCTGTTTGAATCATACCGATTTGTGGAACTGAAATCCTTCAATTCATCTCTCCAGAAGTCCTTGGGCTGCAAAACAGGAATATAATAGAAAAACAGTAAATCTACCATTTCAGTATAGGATGTTTCTTGAGACAGCAAAACAGCACCATATGAAAGGAAAGTTCACATGATTACCAAATTACACTCTGGCAAATAAACTTTAAGCGTGTGGCCTAACTGGGCCCATTCCAAGTATTCACAAATTAGTGCTGTCAGTAACCTTCCTGCAAGTAACAAGATTTTCATGATGATATCATCCATCTCATCACCATGTATTCAATTTCTTCATCATGAATATTAACAGGCAATAACAGGATTATGATTCAAGAAAAACCTGTCAGATGAATATATTACAATTAAGGACATCCTCAGGTTTCTGTGAGTCACTATCTCATCTGTTTAAGAAACTATCTTTAAATAAGTTATAAGAAACCATAGGGGTTCTGTGAGTCATGATGTCAGATTGAGGACCAGGTTTTGTGGTGCAAAACAATATAATAGTTAAAATGTAATAATAAGAGAAAACCACATGCGACTGCATTTCATGTTTATTCGGAGATAGACATCATATGTGGCTACAGATTCACTTGCATTCTTATACTTACAATGACTGCAAATGCGACTGACTGCATGTGTAGTGGCAGCATAGGCTTATGCAATGTAATATGAAACACATATATGCAACCTCACCTATTATTTTTTGAAACACTGCTTAAGATTCTGTTAAGCAAGAAAATGAATGCATCATATGTTATTAAACACATTAATTGGATTAAGAAGAAATTTTTTGTAAATATAAATCTTAAATAATTTAATTGTTAGTGAATCAAATTATCTTTGCAAGCATTTTTTAAAAGGTACTACAAATAAGTCAGATCAATTAAGACAGAAAAGGAGAAATTGAAGTACCTAACCTGCTAGGAAAATTAAACCAATGTAAAAATATAAATATGCCGAGACAATGATTGGCTACAGTACACCCTCATTTTGTAGAAACACAATCCAACAAGGTGCACAACAACACACTAAAGAAACTTCAATATTTACCCCCTTGAGAACAGAATGAGAAGGACGACAACAACAACAGAACGAGAAGGACAACTAAACCCAAAACAAATATTTCTGAAACACCTCAAGGAAACTGGAAACAAATAGTAGACATTAATCAAGGTATAGGAGCAGTAAAAAAAGAAAGATCCCAGCATAGAAAAGTTGACATAGTGCACATACACATCCATGCCTCACTAGCGAACATGCAACTACATGCATGTATATACAGATGTACATATGGGTCATGTTATATATTTATCAATACATAATAAACACATATGCGTGTACCTGAAAATTCTTATATTGAGGTATGGGAGCTAATTACAGATTACCCCTTGTGGCTAGCTACCTTTAGCATCCCGGTCCCGACACCTTAAAAAGTTACATTGGCAACCCTATAGTTACAAAAGTAAAATATTTAACCACATTCCTCCTCACGTCATTGACTCTACTGATGGAAGATACCGCATGTGCTGTCATGTGCAAAAATGACGCTAAAAAAGTAATTTCGGTATCCTCGTCCAAAAATTATTAATTTCACAGTAGGATAACTTCTATGAAAGCTTCGATATCCTCCCAGACGACGTACGCAATGGTAGCAATCCTCATCTCCTGCACTGCGCCATTTCTCCTGCTTCGCTATTCTCCCCTCTAGCTTCGCCATCCTCCCGAACGACCTACTCAACGGCAACGTCGATGGTGATCCTCATCTCCTACATTGTCACATTTCTCCTGCTTTGCTATCCTACCCAATGCCTCCGGCTCCGCACAAGACCAGAGGAGAGGATAGCAAAGCAAAAGAAATGCGATGATGCAAGAGATGAGGATCGCAACCGACGCTGCCGTTGGGTAGGCCATTCGGGAGGATAGCGAAGCTTTCACAAAAGTTATCCTTCTATGAAATTAATATTTTTGGATAGTGAGGATAGCAAAATTACCTTTTTATCCTTATTTTTTTAGTATCATTTTTGCATGTGACAGCACATGCGATATCTTCTGTCAGTAGAGTCGACAGCGTGACGAGAAATGGGGTTAAATGTTTCACTTTCGGAACTATAAGAATGCCAATGTAACTTTTTAAAGTGTAGGGACCGAGATGCTAAAGGTAGCTAACTACAAGGGGTAATCTATAATTACCCCAAGGTATGGTCTCAACCTTGACAAAAACATTATCTCTGGTATGACTCAAGAACAAAAGCAAGTTCACTTAGCTTTATTTAGTTTTAGCTAAACAAGTTCATCTCGTACTGCAAGCCTCAACTTAAGCTCCTCTAGGCTCACCTCAAAAGTAAGATCATTTATGCTGGTTCAGTTGTGTAATGACCTGAGTTAGATAAAATAGTCTTAATCAGAAACTAACCCCAGAGTTTGAATGGGAGAAGGCATGATCTAGATTATGTCAATAATGTACCCGATGGACTGAAATAGAAGAAAATTAACTAACATTGCACCTCAACTTTAGTTTTGCCAATATACTTATGTACAAAGAGTTAATCATATTTATTTATACCATACAACATAAACAATTCCAAATAAACATAGAAACCATTTCCAAACAACAAAGAGAACTTAAGATTTTCTGGGTTGCACTTCAGGTCATCAATCAAACATGGCCCAGCGAGGAAAATGAAGTGATTACTGAATAACTAGGGTAGAAGAAAAACTAGAAATAAAATATTTATTCACCCTTAAGAATGATGCTTGCAACTACACGATACAAAATTAATCTGGATAAATGCTTTCCATACTCTTTTTCCAATGACCCACAACTTGAACAAAAATAAGCTGTTACCACTATAATCATTTACAAAAAGCTTCAAGAGGCAGCCTAATTCATATTGCCAAACACAAAGAGAATAAAGAATTCAAGAAAAGACATGATTAAGAATTCGGTGTGAATGAAACCTGAAGGAGAAGTATGCAGTTGCTTTGCACGGTCATTGCAGCTTCCTAATAATGCAGGAGGAACATTGTCATCATTTTGAATAGCACGATCCTCTTCTTCTATTGCTTCAAACACACTTGCTCTAAGCTCAGCCTGAAATTAAATTTAACAAGAACCATAAAACATCAAGCTAGAAACACACAAAAAAAACTGTATATCTGAACTGACTAACTAACTTGAGAAAATAGACTACGGCAGAGAAGTGAGAAAGGTGCTGAAAAAACATTACATTGCCCAAAAAATTCTATTAGTAATATTAGAAATTTGAAATTGGTAAGGCACACATCAGTCTTCCTTTTAACTGTCATAATTCATAATGAAACACTAATTCCCACTATCCTAGAAACAGATTTATGTTTGCAGTAGGAAACATCTTTTTTTTATTCAAAATTTTCATGAGAAAGATGGCTGTGAAAATTTTAAAAGATAAACACAAGTAAATGAGCTGAAAACCAAAGTATAAAACACATATCCTAATCGTACCGAACGGCTTGCAAAATTACTCAACTACACAAAAGAGATCCCACAAGTTCACTGCATGAAAATTCTACAGAAAAATATATTTCCTTGAAAGAACCCCTAATGCAAGACAGAGGTACAAGCTCAAAATGTCCAACAATTTATCAGATGATAAATGCAATCTACAGGTACTCGCAGATCCGATGCGAATCTCCAACCAGATCTTCTCACAACCGCTGGAGACCTTGCTACCGTGATCTCATTCCTCAAAGGATAAACGGATGAGTCGATCAAACCCCACAACCGCACACAAAAAGAACAAAGCAAAGGAAGAAATCCACTCGACGCCGGCCAAATTTCGAAGAAAAACAAAGAAATAAACCCTCATTCTCACGCGAAACAACAAAAATCAACCTAAACCCTATCATACTGGGAAGATCTGAAACGATCGCGAGAAAAATAGAAAATGGAGATGGAGGGTAACATTTCACCCTAATCTTGGCGAGAACGCCCTTCTTCTCGAGCGTGCGAGTGACGAGAGTCTTGAGGTCCATCATCTCCCTCGCGTAATCGTCCATCTTGTCGCCCTCACCCACCTCCTCCTCCCTCCACAGAGTTAGAAGTAAACCCTCCTTCGCTCTTCAGAAACACATCGCAGCTTCGCGTCCTTTCGAACGGGCTTGAGGGTCTTATTGTAGCCCACGTATACGTCTTCGGTGGCGAAAGCCCGTTAACACGGTCGTATCGTCGTGCGAGCCTCAACGGCGCGAATACGATCTTGTTGGCTAATAACGACAATTATATAGTTACGGGCGAGTTAGTCCTTAATAGCATCCCAATGTGTGCGTAACTTATCCAGTAAAGATCTAAATATTAATATCAAATTAGCAACCAGTATCGCCGGTTCGGTTCGACCGGTGAACCCGTTCATCACATGAAACTAAATGAACGAAAGCAGCACCAAACCTAAATAATAAAAAAATGCAGAATTGGGAGGAATGGGTCTTTTCATTTTCTTCATACATTTTTTTATATTTATCACAATTTACTCTATTTTTATATTTTGAAAAATAAAAAATGAGTAATATAGCCATATTGATGTCCATGAATGATCATTGAAGGTAAACATACCAACTAAACATTATGAATTCAGCAAAGCAATCTATCACTTAAATCATTGGAAAGTAATCAAATAAAAATTCTAAAGCAGTAGCTGATTCATGAGCAACCAGAGGCACATTCATTTAATTGCTGAATGTTAATTCTAAGCTAAAACACTCGTAAGCCATGCCAAGGCATGTATATTTATGTTGTAGAATGTGCAAAATTCCTTAGACATTACGCCACTTACAACCTAACTTTAATAAAATTTTAAAGATACATTAATGTGAATAGCAATATTTTAGGTGGGCTATTGATCTCATTATCCAAAAAAAATTAGAAGTAACTTGTCTTCCAAAACTGAAGGGGTCCATGTAAATCTTCAGCAGGTAATCAAAATGCAGATCCACCACCCTTGGTCTTCCCAAGTAGCACATCTTTTGCTTCATTAATCTTTGAAGCAAGATAATGGCTACCTCCTGCATCTGGATGGTTGGCAACCATCACCTTCCTGTGTGCTTCTTTAACTTTGTCTGGTGGAGCACCTTCTCTGTTTCAGAAAGGAAGAAGAAAAAGAAACCTTCAGATATTGGAAGACATAAGAAGTAAACCACAATTAGACTACAAGGTTTTCGTCAAATCAAATGAAGCACAAGAGCCAAACTGATAAAGTAATCTGTCAGAGTCAATTATCTCATACTTTGCTTTCACAAATTGAATACCTTAAGCTGAATTTGGATGCACTTTGAGATAATTTGCTCAATAAAAGTCTAATCACTAGCCTCCAAGTTGAATATTTCTATTTGTGAAATATTTCAATATGGAGCCAAACCTTCAAATTGAATATTTAAGTCTAATCACTTGTTGAGCACAGACACCCGAAAAGTTGTAAATATTTGACATCCAAAATTGTAATTGTTCATACTGAAATATTCTATTTCCTGGCATATTAGGCTAACAAAACATTGATCCATCATACACACTTTTCAGAAGATAAGAAATTCCGGAACAATTTTATATGATTCCACATTCTAGAATTTTATATGATTTTGATAATTGTTCATCCAAACGCAACAATCAGGCCAGATTAAATAAAACTTGCATATCCCATATTCCTACATATTTGGGCCTCTTCAATTCAAAGCCGCCTTCCATCAACCAAGACCCAGAAAAATGATCATCACCAAGATTTGCACAGTTCGCGCTACAAGTCCCATGACCACCAACTTATGCTGAAATGATCTCTATCTTGACCTCATGCAACATATCATGGTGCTCTAAGGTGTGATCAACAAATATCATTAACTCCTAGTAGAATAAATTATAGCAGGCTAAAGCAACTGAACACATTACTTTCATAATTGCAGGAATGTGCCTGCATAAGATCTTTATGATCGCAATATGTCTAATATTTAAAAATCACCAAAGTTCTTTCCTAGCAATTGCAACAAGTACAATCTTTCAAATACATTTACATCTTATTACAAGTTAAGACTTGGAATGGTACTTTTTGCTGGATAAAATCACAAGAGATAAGATAGAAACCCAGGAGACATCCAAGACTCTAATAAATAATAATCCAAAAACTACAAGTGCTCTAGCAACTTAGCAGATCAAAGAAAATTTTATTGTCAGCATTCAATTTTAGCATTATGCAAATAAATGCAGCAGTAGATACAGACCATATATAGTGCATGGTATCAATATCGTATATCTCTATTCAAAGAGAAAATCTTGGAGTTCGAACAGAGTAAATAACAGAAAATATGGGGCCGAATCACTAGTGACCTCTTAGTGATGATGCATACCTAACCCCCAGAATAAGAGAAGCTTCCCTTCTGGTCATAATACCCTGGAACCCACCTTCATAAAACTTGCGCATCCGAGGAACAACTGGGCGTGCCTTGTATGCATGCCAAGCCTGGATACCGTACCTACCAGCAAGTGCAGCTGCAGCGACTGCTAGTCCTGCTAGCAAAGGTGTAGCCTGCATATAGCCAACAAAAAAGAAACACAAATAAAATGAAATTGCAAAACACAACATTACAATTTGAGTTAAATTAATATTACATTAGCCTTATCTGGCAGTTGTCAACATGATTGATTAAAAAAAAGCCCAGAAAATATTTCATTTTATGTTAAAATTTGGGGTATTATTCACAGAACAATGAACAAATTATCCAATCCTCATCCACGGAAGTCTAATCTCATTATTGATAATCCTTTCAATGTAAAACTCCTTAATCAGCATCTCAAATGGACCTCCTACAAAGTTGCTGTTTCATATCTTCAAAATTGAATCCAAACCTATTTTTCTGCTAACAAAAGGTTAGATGAAGATGTTGCTTGAAAAAGATAAATGTCAAGCAAATACATTTTCAATGTTCATCATGTCGCTAGCCATACACCTCTAAGTCAATCATTACACATCAACACGTACAGAATTAGCAAGGGTTCAATAATAATCATCATAAAATCCTTAGAAATCCATGTGTTGGTGTACTTGGCAATAACCACAAATGTTTGAAATAAAAAAAGAGAAATAGTCACAACCATTATCACTAGCAACATCTCAACTTTCTCCCACAGATTATTTCCTTTTGTCCATCCCAATAGTTCGTTATATGCAAATACGAAGTAATAATGCCCGCCATAACCAAGAAAGTTTCTCTCTCTTCTTGAGGGCATCAATGACTGATACATTTGCTATAGAAGGATAGCCGTAGACTTAAAAAGCAAAACATTATCACTAACAACATCTCAACTTTCTCCCACGGAATATTTACTTTTGTCCATCCCAACAGTCAATTGTTATCTGCAAATAGAAAGTAATAATGCCCACCATAACCAAGAAAGTTTCTCTCTCTTATTGAGGGCATCAATGGTTAATATATTTGCTATAGATGGATAGCTGCAGACTTGAAAAGAGAAACATACTGCAAGTCTGATGTGCCCAAAGTCCTTTCCTATGACATTTTTCTCCACATAATCTATAATGAGAGATTCAAGCAACTGTATAATAGACAACAATTTGACAATTAATTATCGACTAAGTATTATCATCCCTCTAACCTCATGATTTTCTTAATCAATTAAAGCATACAAATAGCTCACTTTCATATAATTGTCTACTGAAAAGCATGATCAGAAGAACTGTTAAGAAATATCATTTGGAATAAGTTCAGTTGGAAAAAGAACAATATCGCAGCGTCTTCGTTGTGTGACCTGAACTACCATGAAGAAGGAGTTGGGTGATTGCACGAGGCGCTGAGCTTGTGCCTCCTCTTCTCGAGCTCTGCTGGCGGGTTTAGCAGAACGATGTAAGTGTCAAAGAGGAGATTGGGCATTGAGGAAGAGAAACAATCGCTCCAAGAAGAATAACAACATCGATTGAGAAGCAACTCGAAGGATCACCAAAGGGCTTAGCATTTCCACCCGAGTCATCAAGAAAACCCTAGTAACGGCGGTTCAATCAAGAGATCCAGGACGCAATAGAAGCAACAGCGGCTGCAGCTCAAAATTTCCAAGAATTTATCAGATAATTTAAAAGCGCTCTACCAGTACCCAGAGATCCGACGGGAATCTACAATCATATCTTCTCACAACCGCTAGAGACCTTGCTATCGTGATCTCATCCCTCAAAGAATAAACGGACGACTCGATCAAGCCCCACAGCCGCGCACAAACAGAACCAAAAAACGAAAGAAAACCACTCCGCCATTGCTCAACGTCGAAAAAATTTAGATGAAAAACAAACAAATAAACCCTCATTCTCACACGAAACAACAAAAACCAACCAAAGGAGGTTCCTTTCCATGGGTTATTCCGTGAGGTACCTCAAACAAGCATGAAGTTATCCGATCATACGAGCAACGATTACTAACGCCATCCACTCTCGTAAGCTCCACATATCAGCAGAGAAGAAAAACGACCCGATGCAACCACCAACAGAATAGTATGATCGACGACAATAATAAAAAACGACGCAGAACTCACCATCTTCACGTACGATCTCTCAAGACTAGCGTTAAGCATCCGCAAACAATCCAGCTACCGGAGCCGCACCTCAACTTCTTCGCGATCGGTTCCGTCTAGGGTTTGACTCTGATGCGCCATTTCACCTTTGAATCTTCTTGCTTCAGATGAACACGCGATTGACGGTATTCACGGCTAGGATCATTTGGGCTACTGTTGGTCTGCTCTTGGCATTTGGGCTTGTTTTGGGCTTCTGTGTTTTTTTGAATTCTGTGATTTCTTCTCGATTTCAATAAAATATATAATTTGATTTTTCGTCAACAAAAAGAATTGTGCCAAAAATTATTCAGAAAAACCATGTATATTTAAATATATACTATGTTATTGATTAGTAAACCTATCCATATGTTTGTGAACTTACAGAGGTGCTTCTACTGTCAAGCCTATAAACCATCTTATCCTATAATGTCCTACTCAATAATTTTCATGTTTAAGTTCGATTTAAAAATAATAATTTAGGTTTAAAATTGATTAGTTTAAAAACAAATTGATTTAAAAAACAGATATTGTCAGTCCTCTATTCAAGTGTTATCTCAGGTGTCATGCACGTGACATAGGAGGCGTCCTTTAAACCTATTGTTACCATTTAACTCGTGATGGTTCTTATGCGTAAATCTTGACCGTCCATTTTTCTAAATGATGCCAAATCAAACATCTCTGATAGTGCACTAATGCCATATGCTAGATTACTCATAAAACTATATGCGCTCGAGCGGTAACTTTCTTCCGCTTCCCCCACCGCCTCAACCCCACTCACCCCCGAGCGGCTATATAAGTAAGTATAAACCCTAATATTGCCGACTCTTCTCGGTTCATTCTGTTTGCGCTAGTCATCCCGTTTCCGATCGGAATTCTATGGCGAGCAAAGACCCCGACCGCGAGGAGGACGCTGCGGAGGCTACTGCCGCCGGCGAGGATGAGGACACCGGCGCCCAGATTGCCCCTATCGTCACCCTCTCGGAGGTCGCCGTCACGACCGGCGAGGAGGAAGAGGACGCCCTCCTCGATTTGTGAGCAACTGATTTTATCCGAGCCACTTCTTCTGTTATCTTCGAGATTGTGTGTGTTGATTCTCTTGCTATCAGAAAAGCGAAGCTGTACCGGTTCGACAAGGAAGGGAACCAGTGGAAGGAGAGGGGCACGGGGAATGTGAAGCTTCTGAAGCACATCGAGACGGGCAAGGTGCGGCTGGTGATGCGTCAGGCTAAGACCCTCAAGATCTGCGCCAACCATCTAGGTGAATCACTTGCTCCTTTCTTGACTTTTGGTTCTTTGCTCTTGTTCGAGCGGGTCTGGAATGTTCGCTTTGGCTATTTCAGTTCTTCCATCGATCAAAATTCAGCAGCACGCTGGGAATGATAAGTCGTGCGTGTGGCATGCGGCTGATTTCGCTGATGGGGAATTGAAGGAGGAGATGTTCTGCATTCGCTTTGGTTCTATAGAAAGTGAGCATTTTTTTATCTTGTTTGGATTGCGAATGGTTTTGTAGTTGTTAACAAGCTTGATTAGGTTTATTTTACTACTGAATGATGATATGCTCCTATTTTGTGCTGAACCACCGATATTTCGTCCTTAGGTTTACTGTTACAATGATGACTTAGATTTTAGGTAGTTTGATTTTTTTGTTTTTGAGATTGCTATTTACAACTTTTTGGTTATTGGCAACCCCAGGTTAATAATTTTTAATATTTATAAGTAATCCTTTTATAAGTAGACATATATGTCCTCAATTTATAACTAGATTCTAATGAAATCTTCAAACTCTTCACCTACAATCTTTTTTTTTTTTCTTTTTTTCACTTCTCATCTTCCTCATCCTCCTAATCGTCGAAGGTAACGTAAAATGATGAAAAAAAGGCAGATGATAAAATGGGACAATCTGAAGATCAAAGAGCCAGAGAGAGCCAGTGGCGGCAGCATGCGTAGGTGGAAAAGAAAAAAGAGAAAGGCAAAAATAGAATTAAAGGGGTTGTAAATAGTATAATATTATTTTATTATTTTTTAATGGGTTAAGAATAGTAAGGGGGTTGTGAATAGTAAGAAGGGGGCTCTAAATGCTAAGCTCCTTTTTTCCTTTGTTTTGTTCGTGGTCTTCATGTGAAGTTAACTCAATAATCTTAAGACTAAGCTCTTCAAATATCTATTGTAATCTTAGAAGATGAATCTTATAGTGCTTTAAATATCTTTCTATGAAAACATGAGGTTTCTTAATAAAGACTCCAACAAGAGAGGGATCTTCTGATGTAGGCCATTAGATCGCATGGTGATAGAATGTATCATTTGTTAATTTGCAACTTGTACAGTCATCATCAAACAATCATTTCTTTTAGAATAGTGTTCAATCTTGATGTACCACTGAATTTCCAGTGGGAGATATTGATGTTAAAGAGCAGATCCTAGATTAAATATTCTCTCAGAAGAAAATCTGCTACATGAATTCAGAGTTGGCTTCTGTGCCTTCGTCGAAATTTGTTTCAGATTTCATTATGATGAAACTCAGTAATTATCTTCCAAATAATCAATATCTATTTGAAAAGGATATGATGTTGGTGACTTAACTTTTATGTTTAAGGATATTTGTTAAGATAGTTTTCATTTGATGGTTGAAGTCAGAGATGAATGATATGGGAGGATTTCCTGTATAAACACCTGGAATGCCAATTGGGTTTTTTTTTATTATTACAATGATTGAGGTCCTTTTGCTTACTGCCATGTGATACTGAGGAAGGATAATTTGAGAGTCGTATCTTTCCAAACAAAAAATGGATTTTGAAACAAATGAAGCTACAATTTTTTTCATGCTCCACTGCCATTTATTTGTGGTATGCATTTTGTGCAATTTGAATGAATGAAGGCTGCTTATGATAGTTTATCTCTGAGTTCTATTGAGGATAGTGACTCTATCTGACTTTTTTATTTTAGGTTTTTTTTTTTTTGAAGTTCTCCTGCTACTTGTTGTGCATGTTTCTGTAATTCTCAGAGGTTCAAATTTTGACGTAACAATGGGATCAATGTTCTCTTTAGGCTACGTAACACAAGTACTGCCTGATGTTTATGTATAAAATGTATAATATGCTACTAATGTTTCATAAAAAAACAAAATGTTCATCAATTTCATTAATTATTCTGGTTCTAAGTAAGTCTGATGCATAATACAGCATATTATCTAGTCATAAACTCATATAATCTACATTAGGAAGACAATTGATAAAGCACGAACAGAGTGTTCCCTAGGGATTGTGCAGAAGCATTGATTTTTTTTTTAAAAAAAAAATATTTATGAAATCATATGTTTTGAGGAAGCATCAGTTGTGCAAGAAATATCCCCTTGGTGTATCATAGCCAGATGAAATTGTGTGAAGACAATTTGTCTTGTTCTGTGACCACAACTTCAAGAAGTTCTATACATTAGAGCAAGGTTTTCAATCTTTCCCAAGATTCAAAAGGGGAAAATTTTGGAAGGTTAAACTGGAGGAGCATGTAGCAGCACTCTTTTCAAGTTATGGTCATTAGGAGGAGGAATTGAGCGTTTAATCTTTTGCTTGATTGTTAGCTCAAGCATCCCTCGCTCTTTTCTCCTTGTCTTTGTTTCTTTGCTGGGTATTGTCTTTTGGGGCATGTGTTTTGAAATAATTCAAATGATGTATTTGACACTGTTTTTGACTTGTGACTTGATCTTATGTTACAGACTGCAAGAAATTCATTGAGATGGTGGAAGGCATCACAGAGGCCGACGACGGTAAGTATGTTGAGAATGAGAACAAGAATGCCTCGGATGCTGCTGGACTCTTGGGCAAATTGAGTGTAGATGAGAGCACAACAGATGAGGCTGCAGTTCCTCCTTCTGCTTCTGTTAAGGCAGAAGATTAGACGTCAGAGGCAGAAACCAAAGCTTAGGAAACCCTACAAAAAGCCTAGGAATTGAAGGGTGTACTTTTATAAAAAAAAAATGACGATGGTTATATTGGTTAAATTATAAATTTTGCATGATAACCAAAAATTTACTTCAATATCTCAAAGGACCGAGCTAGATTTGCATAGATCAAACTGAGATAAACCGTGGTCAGTGTCTTGGTCATGGCTTTCTGATATGCTCTTGCTGAATGATTCATTGGTTGTTTAAATTGCCTTGTCACTGCACATTGTTTGAATACTGATGTCATCACATTGATTGTTCATCATACTACTGATAGATACCACATAGACGTTGTCTGTAAGCAGACGGTGACGATGGTGGTGAAATGTCTCCGTCGAATTATCGGTGCTGCTTTGCTTCATGTATCACTATTATTTAGTCATGTATAACAGTCAATATATTATCTTATATTGATTTCTTTTAGTATCTTGATATTTAAAAAATTTATATTAAAATTTTATAATTATAAAAATAAAATATTTGATTTTATCTATACATGTCTATTTTGTCATTTTTATATAAAAATGATAGATAAAAAGATAATTTTATTATTTTTGTATTTGGTATGTTCTAATTGAAACTTCTTAATGTACTATTGTGGCTCTTCTCTCGCTCATCTATCGTGCCAACCTTATCAAGCAATTCACACATAACAATCTCAACTTTTTACCTGTAGTCACCCTTGCTACAAAAATCACAGTTCTACTAGAGGATCATGTCGCCATCATCATGGAAAAAAGGAGGATCTGAAGGAGGCAACTATGAAGTTGGCATAGATTACAAGTTAGAGATGGGCGACAGCCAGTGAAGTTCTCGCGGTCTCATTCAATTGAACATTTCGAGGTCCTGTCGGTGGAGGACGTCTATCGATACACCCTCTGCTTGTGCTCTCCCTCCTCTCTCCTTTTTTGGGCATCGCTCAACATGTGCGTCGACAAGACGCAAAGCCTTTGCCTCACGTCCCTCCAACATTGTCGCAAGATAATACAAAGCAGCCATCATCCTCGTTCTTTTCCTTCGCTCCCTTTATCTCACCTCTCATCATTGTTCTCTTTTCTAGTCCTCCTCCTCTCTTGCAAGAAAAGACATATAAGTCTCTAAAGCTCCATCGTTGTCACAACTGTCCCCCCCCCCACCTCGATCATCGACACGGCCAACCACTGGGTCGTTCTCATCGACCACCACAATAATCTACTAAACATTTTTAATTAGTGAATAACAAATAAAAATATAACTGATATGTTAAATTATATTTTTACCCATCATATTTATGTCATTTCTCTATGTATTATCATATTCTATATCTTTCGTCAATAAAATTGATAACGTTAGTATAAATATGATTAAATATTTTACTTTTATAACTATATGGATTCTAATATAATTTTTTTAAGTTTAAATATCAAGATACTAAAAAGTTATGAGTAATCTATATCACAACTTTTTATTTAAGAGTTGGAACTCTATCCAATATTTATAGTTTTTAATAGGACATAATTTAATGAAATGATGAGTAAATTACAATATGATAATTTTTATCACATAATTTCAATAGTTCATAGCTTATTACAATTTGTTAATTTCTAATATGATTACACATACTATACTATCCTTAAGAGATAAATAGGATCGTAATCTAATTTCCTTTACTATGAAATGACCGAACTCCAATGGGAGCTGAGATTGAAAATTTTGATCGGATATCAATGCTATTCAAAATTTTAAATTGTTAAATTAATTCTTAGTATTATGCATTTATTCTTAATTATTTTTTATTTTCCTTCTCAAATATACTCTCGTTCAGGCAAATAATAACTTGTATGGAGGAAAAAAAATATAAAAAAAGATAAAATAAAAGAGAGAGAGAGAGAGAGAGATGAGCCCTTTCTCTTATTAGATCTCTCAGTGAGAGAGAGAGAGAGAGATGAGCCCTTTCTCTTATTAGATCTCTCAGTGTGAGAGAGAGAGAGAGAGAGAGAGAGATGAGCCCTTTCTCTTATTAGATCTCTCAGAGAGAGAGAGAGAGAGAGAAAGAGAGATGAGCCCTTTCTCTTATTAGATCTCTCAGTGAGAGAGAGAGAGAGAGAGAGAGAGAGAGAGAGAGAGAGATGAGCCCTTTCTCTTATTAGATCTCTCAGTGAGAGAGAGAGAGAGAGAGAGAGAGAGAGAGATGAGCCCTTTCTCTTATTAGATCTCTCAGTGAGAGAGAGAGAGAGAGAGAGATGAGCCCTTTCTCTGATTAGATGTCTCGGTGTGAGAGAGAGAGAGATGAGCCCTTTCTCTTATTAGATCTCTCAGTGTGAGAGAGAGAGAGAGAGAGATGAGGCCTTTCTCTTATTAGATCTCTCAGTTCGAAGAGGTCACAAGCAAACAACTGGCAATTCTTCATCATGGAGCGGGGCATCCTTCGACGGACGGACTTGGAAGTGTCATCTTGTCGGGATGTGAACTACAGCAGTGAATGTGGTGTCTGAGTTGTGTCCTCAATCCGTAAGTTAAGTTCCAACCTCAACTCACTTACAATCGACTGGAATAAAGTCACATTGCCCCCATGCATAAAACTGGAGGAGCAAAGCTACTACTGAGTCTTCCTTCTACAAAGCTGTAGCACCTTCTGGCATTATTGTTGTCCTTCTGAATTGCCATCCACGTCCGTGCACCGTCGCTCGTAACACTGAGCAATCTGTAAAGAGAAGGAAGTGGGATTTTTAAGATCGGCAAAAGGGAGAGGAAGATCTGTATACCTCATGGCCAGAGTCTCCGAGCTGCCTCCCGTTCAGCTGGGGATCAGAGTGAGTTTGACAGGTGACAGGAGCTACATGCTCCAGGGAGTGATCATGTTGCTGGTTCTGGTGATCCTCTTCACTCTCTGCCTCTCTTCTGTCTTCCTCCCTCGCCTGCACACGAGACGTATCCGGAGGGGTCCCGGCGGAGCCGGATAACAGTGGCATGCAGATGGTTCTGTGTTAGAAGCAGCACATCTTTGGAGCCAAAAGGGATCTTCTCGTGTGGATTCAGCTCGGCACAGTGTCTAAGAAATAAGAAATGAGCTTGTAAGATTACTAAGAACTTGGCATCCATGGGGACTCGGTGCGAGGTTTGATCTGCTTTCTTTCTTTTGTCTTCATTTTTGCTGCCCTCAAATGAGCTTGTAAGACTACTAAGAGGTTGGCATCGATGGGGACTCGATGCGATGCGAGGTTTGATCTGCTTTCTTTTGTCTTCATTTATGCTGCTCTCTCTCTCTCTCTCTCTCAAGGATAAATCATAATAGGGAGCAATACAATAACCACATCACTATTTTTTCTTTTGTCTTCATTTATGCTGCTCTCTCTCTCTCTCTCTCACAAGTATAAATCATAATCTAACCATTTAGCTAAATGCTACGTAATATAAATAAAGCACTTTGGGTTCAATTCAAAATCGAAACCATGAATGTCAATAAAATTTGAACTATAATAGTATCAAATATAAAAAAAAATTTAAGCCCATATCAAAACCCAACTAAACCAAATCCAATGGAGCTAAAATGACAAACAAATGTAATGTGGGCCTCCATGTAGTTGAAACTATGGTATGATTGGCATCAACCATTTCATGCATCTCCTTATACCTCTAAATGATATCAAATTAGAAATAATGGAAAGATATATAGTCATATTATCTTAATCTTCCAAATATTATCGAGCAACAAACGAATCGAATCCATTTCATGATGGAGTCTCGATTCTTATCCATTTATATTTATTCTTCTCCTACTTCTTCAAAGAACAATATGCTATCTTTGTTCGATGCTTGTATTTTTATTTTCATCCCCTATGTATCGTAGAAATATGCTACCTATAAAAGATTAAATTTAATAGAGGACGGCTTCATTTGTGTGGAATAACATCGTGTTGACATCAAGAATAAAAAATGGGTCTTTCAAGTTTCAAACAAATAAATTTACCTTTTTTTCTCACTCAAACAGAAAAAAGGATGAATTCCTAAAAAAAAAAAAAACCCCTCTTTTGGGCTTTCCTTTGAATTATCATCCATTTTCAATTTTCTATAATTATCTCTGTCCCTCACTTTTTCTTATGGACCGATCTATATTATAGGTCAACCTGTCCATACATTATGTTATAGTATTTTTAAAAATATTATAATATAATATAAAAATATGATATTTTTTACTATCTTATAGTTTTTCCTAATATTATTGAGAACACTATGACATAGAATAATAATTAAAATCGATTTATCCTATGAACCGATCCACAAGAAATGAGCGACAGATATTAGGTAAAAAAAAATGATGCGGCTATAAAATATAAATATGAGAAACATTTTCAAAGACAAATCCAAAAGGATGGATTTTTTTACGATAATTCGTTAAAAAAAAAAAAGGAAATACAAAATAAGATGCATCTCTCTCTCTCTCTCTCTCTCTCTCTCTCTCTCTCTCTCTCTCTCTCTATCTGTGTTTTTGGCACTGGAGACATCTCGAGTACAAGTCGACTGACTCTATGAAAAGGATGGATCGTATTGCTTGTACCTCCTCGCAACTCCTCCACGCCTTTGCTTTCTTTACTGCGTCAATGCATGCATCTGTGTCAGCCTTTGCAAGAACAGTGAATCCAGTCTTCGTCCTCGGTGGCTTACAAAGCATGAGCAGAGCTTGGAAGCAGCAGCTCTTGTTCTTCTTGCATGAGCAACAGTTGCAAAGGAGCCCACCATGGATGCTTCCATTATTTTTTATTTAACAGGGACATGGCAGCGTCAGAATCTTCATCACTGTTCCATGTCCCTAAAATATCAATTATATTCACTTTTCTTTTCTTTTCAAGAGTTCCATCTATGATCTATATATATATATATATATATATATATAAGATGAATATATGAAGATAATTAGAAATTATTGAATCGACTTTCTCGGACGAACAAGTTAAACATAAACAACTTATAGCTATTCAAAATCTTTAGGAAAAGACTTATTCTTAGGACACACACAGGGCATAGATTTGATCAATTCTTGCAATTAGCATATGTATTCTTGGCCACAAAAATATTATGAGTAAACTTAGTAAAAACGTTAGAAGAAAAGTGACTTTTGTTTTTTGTTTTTTTTGGCAAATCAAAGGACGTCAATCGATTAGCAATATCCAAGCCATTATTAGCTTTGAAGAAAAGTAGTTGAAATCTATTCATATGTTGAGCTTAGTGGAGAAGCTCACATCATTCATTCTATATTTTTCAGATCACCAAAATAATTGGATTCGGAGCTTTTGTCATGTATGGTTGCGATCGAGTGTGCAAGGATGATTTGTTGTCCTCCTCCCCGACCATAAGATGCCATGGAAGATGGACACAAGTCCTCAAGATTCCTTTCTCGTACATGGCAAAGATATAGGCATCGGGATATGGAGGGGACGTGTCGCAGGGAACAAGACAAATGCATGCAATCTAATAAATCGAATTATTGGAATATGTTTGCGAGATCATACTTGTAATTGTGGCATTAACATTATTGACATGGGTTCCCTACCATCATTCCAAACTTAATGTTGCATGCAACTGCTTCTCTTATCTTTTGGAGTATTGGGGGGGAGAGAGAGAGAGATCAAAAGGAATAAAAGAGATCAACAAAAGAAATAATTTATTAGAAAATCAAATCAAGATGTAACTTATTTCGGCAACTTCATCTCTACATCCATATAAAAATAATAATTAATTTTTTTCATATATAAAAACATAATATAATGATGAACTATTCTTCCTTAAGTTAGCTCAAACTCAGGTTTAAAGAACTCTTCTGTCAACTCTTTATGGATCTGTTAGAGAATGAATACCCATATCTTCCTCTAAAAGCCTTTCTCTTTCACTAAAACTTTGAGATTCAAGAGATATAAGTCCTAATTCTCTAAGAACTACTCTTCCTAATTAAATATTAAATCTTAATCAGCCAAAGACTTCAAGTAGTTTAAATACAATTAAGACTAATAAGAATAATTATCAACCTAACATAAAATTAATAAAAAAAATGAATCGAGAAAAGAAGAAGGATCTCTAGACCTTGGAGCGATATTTATGATTAACTTGTGTCTTGCATGATTCATATATATGCATAGGAGATAAAGATAAGAAAAATATTAGTAAGGATTGAAAAAAAAAAAATCAAATCGCATATATTGACTTTGATCTTGTGCTCAAATTTGAAAAATTAATAATTTTCTCACATGGTAGTATATTAAGGTGATAAGGATCAAAAAATGAGATTCAAATTAAAAAGAAATTAAATTTATTAATCAGGATGGTTTAAGTTGACTAAAAAACCCAAGTTAAACAACATTTACTCTCCATAATCTATATAAAAAACAAAATGGACTAACAAGTCTTATGGGAAGGATCACACATTTATCTTAGAAGAGATTGATACTATCTATTTCTAAATATACTAATAGCATGTAAGTCATTAAGGAGATGTAGTGAATGGGGATGAGCCATTGAAGCCAAATAGTTAACTTATTTAAAATAATTTTTTTTGGTGGGCTTGATTGAGATCGGAAAGACTAAGAGGGGTTTGTAATTATTTAATTAAACATTGACCTACTTCAGAGAAGAGAAGCATAAAATGTACTAAAAATCCTTAATATTATTCATTTCTCACCGTTACATACTAATCGAATTCCTAATTCCACTCAAATCTTGAATTAACATTTAAACAAAACATAGGAATTATTATTGCCAATAGAAAAGGCAAAACCAAAAAAAAAAAAGTAAGCACAAGTACTATCTTTACGTACAATAGCGAGAGTGATGCCACCCCATAAAATAAAGTATATTTTAGCAACTAAACTTTAGTTGTCTTAGTTTTACATCACATTTTAATCTCGTCATATCATTAGTCTTAATCGAAATAAATCAAGTTAAACATGTATTTAGAATGTGAAGACTACATGGTAGGTTAGGTTTTCGACAGGATTACCAGAGGAAGTTGATGGTCTGACTCGATTGAAATATTATTTCAAATTTAGAAAGTCAACAAGGAAAACCAAAGATCAAAAATTTGGAACATAATTGAACACAATGAAAGATGTTTAGAGAAAGAAAGAAAAAAAAAAATTAAAGTTTGTCGAACATAATCAACTAAAACATTCACTTATCCTACATAAATTAAATTGTTGTGTCATCCCTAATCATCTTCTTAAAAGACTATAAAAAAATCCAAGCGATGTTGATGTATTCTTGTGGAGTGAAAGAACAAAACATCACTGTTGATCTGTCCTTTTCGAGTACCATAGATTTATTCTACTGCTACTACAAGTAAACAACAACCTCATTTTACCGCACCACAAAAGCATGGTAGCATATTAATATATCCTTGTCTTTTTCTTCATGACAAAACTTACTTAAATTAATGTAATGTTATCATTAACTTGTCGTGTAGCAACCAAGTTTTCCACCAAGACACAGGAATCGATTTATGAACTCATTATGATTACCAGAAATAATTATGATAACTGCGGGCTGTCAGATCTTAACAAAGAACTGCACAACAACACCAACATAACATGTAAAAGACGAAATATATTTTTGTCTGAGAAATAAATGAGTTTAATTAAGAGACATCAGATTCATGACTCATATATATATATATATATATATAGTACAGGCAACCGATAAGTCGAAGCACAGCATCACAAGGCGACGGATTTATCGTACAAGTTTGAGTCACAGTTCCCTTTGCTACTGTCGTAGATTCCACACCTGATGACCTCATGAACAGTTCTTGCATCAACTTTAAGGGCATCGTGAAAGATAGATGAGACTTTTTTACCCAAGTCACAACACGACTTGACCTGATATCATATTTATCCTGACTCCAGTTCAAGGTAAGTTTGGGTTGGATTTGCTAACATATTTCTATTTTTAATATTTATTTACAGAGAAATTTTTTTTTTTGAGTGAATATGTAATATACTTAGAGAGTTTGATCAACGTTAATGGACGAAAACTATGTTTTAAATTGTATTTTAAAATTTATATTATGAATATGCAATATCCTTTTAATGTACATGAGAAGGTAATAATAACATTTGAACTTTGTAATATCATTATTCTTGTAAATTAATTATTCTTAGTATTCTAGTATTACACTTTCAAGAATTACATTGAGATCCTTATATTTATGAAAATAAAATAGATAATTTTATAATATTTAAGAATAAAAAAAATTATTAGAACAATGAGATTAAATATTTTAATTTCAAAAGTTTAATATAATTTTTAAATATATATATAAATCGACAACCCCCGCTTAACGTGAGGCACATACATATTTTGGCCTGAAAGATTTGCCACGGCCGCCAACTTACCGGTGTGACCGTACTCCACCAACAGTAGGCTACCGTCTCCAGCGTCGGGGCCACCATGTGAGGGTTCTCTTTCTAATGCCTTTCTTTTCTTAACCCTGATTAGAGAGAGAGAGAGAGAGAGAGAGAGAGAGAGAGAGAGAAGAGAATAAGAGACGTGAAAGGAGTAGAACAGTGTGGGGAGGGAGGGGCAAAGAGAAGGCAGGGGGAGGCGGTGCATGGAGCCGGCGCAGCCGTGGAGAGGCGAGGCAAGTCCGCTTCAGGCGGCGCCGAGTAGGTACGAGTCGCAGAAGCGGCGAGACTGGAACACCTTCGTGCAATACCTGCGGAACCATAAGCCGCCGTTGGTGCTGTCGCGGTGCAGCGGCGCCCACGTGATCGAGTTCCTGCGGTACCTGGATCAGTTCGGGAAGACCAAGGTGCACGTCCCCAGGTGCGCCTTCTACGGTCACCCGAGCCCGCCGGGGCCCTGCGCCTGCCCCCTGCGCCAGGCCTGGGGCTCCCTCGACGCCCTCATCGGCCGCCTCCGGGCCGCCTACGAGGAGTCCGGCGGCTTCCCCGACACCAACCCCTTCGCCGCCCGCGCCATCCGCATCTTCCTCCACGACGTGCGCGAGATCCAGGCCAAGGCCCGCGGCATCCCTTACGAGAAGAAGAAGCGGAAGCATGCCGCCGCCGCCGGCCAAGGCCGCGCTGGAGATAAGCCTTCCTCCTCCACTGCCTTCAGTGGCGACAGTTCTGATTCCGGCACCGGCGGCGGTCCTGGTGACTCCCTATTGGGCTCCTTTACTTCCTGATCACTTCTCCAGACTCTCTCTCTCCTCTTCTCGGTTGTTTGTGACTAAGGAACGATAAAGGAAAGAAGGCCCGAGAGATTGCAACTCGTTTCCTCTCTCAAAGTTCTTTGAAATGAACGTGATGACTGTGTTTGTCTACTTCAATTTATCTTTCAATGACATTCCATTTGATCCAACGAAAAGAACGTTCTCATTACGTTCAATGTTCTTCTATTCCTCTACGCGCGTATTCTACCAATATCTCCGAACCAGGCGTTGCAGTGATGCAGAGAAATTTACTGGTCTTCCCCCAAAGAATATGCAGCCATCAAATCAAAGCAGTGCAGACCTTTTGACACCCCCGTCGTCTTCCTGTGTTGGGCAACAACAGGTCTTGCCGCAACTAGGTCGAACTCGAGAGGTCTTCAATGGCCCCCTTGTACTTACCAAGTTGGTCTACCAAAATATAGATGATGATCAACTCATATATAAAGTTGATTCCAGTGTGATGATCATTACAGAAGCCCGCAAACTTCTCTTATTTTGAAAAAAAAATTATGATGAAGATCGATCAACCTTCAAATTAAATTATGGAAAATGCTTTTCAACCTGATCCTACTATTAGTTTGAAGAACACTAATTAATATAAATCAAACCAATAAATCAAAAAAGAACGGAGGAACCATACACTGCCGCCTTTGCATTCATTATTCACCCCCCCTATGACTTCGTCCACTGCTCACCGTCTACACTACTCTTTTTCTTTTCGGTGCTGATTTTGATGTAACAGCGATGCTTCTCGCTCCTTTCGGTGATGGGTCGTCCGTGGAGCAGACCTTGTCGCAAGGGCAACACCTCCCTCTCTCTCTAGTTGGACAAATCTTTCAGAATAGTTAGTTCGTCGTGTATGCAAGCAAGAGCAGTGGAACATATCATTTAGAATAGTATGTTTTGCAAATGGTGTCTTCTGAAGCTGAAAAAACCTCTCCTTTTTTTCTTCCTGTCCTCAAAATCTTCTCAATTTCTTTCTTTTTATTAAGGCCGTGGGACATGAGACTTTGATGACATTTTGTATTCTTATACTTCAATCATAAAGTGGAGTGAGAAGGCAAAGCTACTGCTCGTCCGGTCATTGTCTGGACTCAGAGCATGGGCTTGAAAGAAATATATAGCTTAAACATTACTGATCCATTTTCTCCTACGTTTGTGGCATCACTCTTGTTAAAAATATTACAGATGGAATTGATAACTCAAAAAAGAATCGAGTTACACCTGGATTTTATTTTTCATTTCTCCGTGATATAGTATGAGCTTCCATATTATTCAGATATTTAGGATGAAGCACTCTTTCCATTAGGGTTTACTTGCAATGAATGCTCTTTGCAGTTAGGGTTTACTACCAGTACTCTGCATGGGGATTGCCATCATGATGGTTCAGAAAGCTGATACTTCGTATGTATTGTAGATATCATGGACTAGAATGTACCATTAACTTTTGTGGGACATGATCTATGAGTAAGCTGCTTGGAACAACTGTTGCAGGAGCAGCTGATATGTTTGCTAGCCCTGCAATCCCATGTTCTGATGCTTCTGTAATATATATATATATTAATAGATCAAAGATGTCTGTTGTTGCTGAGGCAAGAAGATTTATGACTACATTTTGTATTAGCAAATTAATTTCCTTTGGATACACAACAGGTTTAAGTTTCTTTTCTTATTTCCAAGGTATGGCATATGCTTCACTCTCTTCTTTCCTAGGTTTATAATATTGATATGGCTCATATAAATATATATATATATATATATATATATATAGTTTATTCTACAGAGATGTTGATGGCTCTCGATAGGTTGCATCAAAGAAAAATCCAAAAGTCCTTTTGTACATTATAATTGGCGGGTGGTATAAAGGAACCTTTCTATCAGAAGATTGCTATTCTTTGAGGGACTCCCAATTCCATTGAAGACAGGAAAGCATACTTATATCTCAAGTTTCCTTCAGCATCAGTGTCAGTTGACTTACTAGTGTTTGTGGTGTGGATTAACTTTATGGAGAAGCTGAAGCATATAGTAAAGAAATTTGCCATTACCAAAAAGAAATTTGAGTTCTCTAATGATAATGTCAAAAATCTCTTAAGACCATTAATGTAGGCCAAATTCTAGATTGAAAGTAATCTACCAAAATATTTCTTCAAAACCTATAAATGGAATATTTTTAGAGTTTAATATAAATTAGATTAATTTTCATATAATTAAAATGTAATGTACTTTGCTCTCAATGTTTGAGAAATGCACTTGAGTTCACTGTCACATTTCAAACTTGAACTTAATTCGTCTTTCCTGTGAAAAAGATGCTAGAATTTATTATCCAGCGAAGCATAGTTTACTAGCATAAGCTTTTGGGATTAGGTCAACCAATCTAAACCCTTCTCAAATGTTCATAGGAATATGTTGGTGGAGAAGTGGCCAGGAATTATGCTATTTTTGCTATATTTTCCATGCTTTAGTTGTTATGCCATCAAAAGTTTAATCTATCATAATTGTTTATCAATTATATTTTGGTCATTGACAAGGATTTGTAGCCTTGTAGCTCTTAAATAGGTGAATGAATCACCACTTGAGTAATTGTGCCTAGTCATCTTTGTAATTATTACAATAGTAAATCAAATATTCAAGCTAATTATAGATTATCTTTTGTAATTAGTTACCCTTAACATTCCGATCCTTATGCTTTCAAGAGTTACATTAAGATCCCTATACTTATAAATATGAAATCTTTAACCCCGACAAAACTTCCATCTCTTTCTTAATTTTTAATTCTATAAAATTATCTTTTTAACCTTGTATACACGATTGTAATTTTTCATGTGACACTAAAATACTTGCTATAATTATTATTATTTTTGTTTGGAAAGAGAGTTATCTTGGTCATAGTTTCATCAATATACTATTAGGTTTTCAATGATACTGGTTTGAATATATTTCTAGTTCTTGCTTTTATAACTCTAAATAGCTAAGGAAGAATCCACTCCAAATAATAAGGGAAAATGTTAGGAAAAAAAAACATGCAAGCATCTTCATGTTTCATGCCTTTATCTACTATTATTTTAGCATGCTATAGGGAACAAAGTCATCACATATTGATAGATAGCACTTCTCTTGCTGCTAACAAAGGAGTCATAATCTCCAGTTGAATCATGTGGATCTCTGTTTCATTATTATCTTTGCATTTTACATCTTATATTTTTTTTTAATCTATAGGCATTTTATCCAGTGATTGTCACATCTCAATTTATCTAGGATTGCATATGACTGAAATCCTGCTCAAACTATACTGAGGCTAAAAAATGGATAGAACAAATATTTTATTTTTGTTTAGATAGCCAAATATCTTAGTCATAATGTCATCTGAGATACAGTTCAATTTTCATGATAATGGTGTTAATATTTTCTTAGTTTCTTGCTCCTAAAATTTCTGCAATTAGGATCCTATATACCTTCAATTGCTAAGGAAGAACTCATTCCAAAGAACAAAAAAGAAAAGAAAAAAAGGGGAAGAATGACATTGTTTGTGCCTTGATATCTTATTAATTTAACAATCCAAATGAAACCAAGTGATGAAATATCTGTAATATTCTTTAGACCATATTATTTATTGCTAATAAGGCACTAAAAGTTATACTGCACTATATTAACACCCGAGAGGGTGGCAAATCCAATAATAACTAAGACATCTCTCTGGCTCATATCAATTACTACACCAACACATAGAATCTTAATATCTATACATTTTGTCTCTGACTCTTTAGTTGAATTCTCTATAACTAAACACAAAATTCACATAACAATAATAAGAGCTTATTACATATTACTCCATATAATTAGCTACATATCCTTATAATTTCAAAGATTATATTGAGATTTCTATACTAGTGGAATTGAAACATCTAATCATGTTTCTCCTCACGCCGTCGTCGACTTTGCTAACTGAAATACCACAAAGTTTACCATTGAGCACGTGATGAGTCTGCCTCACTTCGATTCATCATTAAGCACATGTAATATTTTCGATAGCAGAGTCAACGAATAAATATTTTACTTTCGTAAGTATAAGTATCTCAATATAAATTTTAAAAGTGTCGAGACCTGGATGTTAAAAGTAACTAATTAAAGGAGATAATATTTAATTAACCCTAATAATAAGCTAGAGAATCATCGTCGATGTTTAGATTGAATTTAAACAACCTATTTAAGAGGTTATAGAAATCATAGCTATCCCATCATATGTTTTTACAAAATTAGCTTTCACTATGATGATTTTAGTTTATTTTCTACAGTTATTTATTTATATAATATGATCATTTTCATTGTTGAACATGATCTTGTGGATATTGATTATGTTTAAGTATTACTTAAAATTTTAAAAAATACTCTTCTAAATTTAGAAGATATTGTATGTTTTTTAAACTTTTATGTTAAACAAAAATGAGATTATGTTGCATGCAAAACTAATCAAAAATGAGATTCACTATAAACAAAAATGAACCATGCAAAACTAAAATACATATATCAATAGAGATTATGTTGCATTATGAATAAAACCTAACACTAACAAAAGAAAAGATGTAATAGTAAAAATATGCAACAACATTAACAATAACATCAATAAAGTGATAAGTTCCAAGTCTACTATGTGGATCTTTTATCAATATTAAGGTATATAAAAATCAGATTGATTAAGATCCATAGCATAAAATTTGATATAGTTTTATGTTGGTTGTCAGTAACCTAACATAGTCCTCTATGTTATTTTATCCAAATTTGGGATCAACATCGACGGTGTTAAATAATAGCAAAACTATCTTATACACAATTAATATGGTTCTCATATTTACTTGAAAGACATGAATAGATCAATAGAACTACATTGTTGAAATAAAAGAAAAAAGTAATATCTTCAATAGATCTCATGTATGATAAGAACTTTCTTAATCGATATAACACTGAACTTTTTTAAAAATTTTTATCTATTATCATACACAAATCAAAATTAATACACGAATCATAAAGATAAATGATGAAAAATAAAAATAAAAATTACTTAATATAAAAATAATATATAGATTTCAAATAGATCCAATGTTCTTATGTTATTTTTGTAATTTGAATTCTTTCACCATAAATGGTTGATTCTTTAAAGAATTGATTACTTCAAATAAAAAGGACTCTTAAATAGAACTCCCACGATCTTGTGAGGTTTGCTTTAAACAAGTGTTGGGTTTAGTATTATGCGATGGAAACTAGCAAATATTTTATTGAACATATTTGAAAGGTGAATTATAAGATATGGTTCATGAAATCTTAATCTACAAAATAAGCCGTATTTTTTAGATTTACCTGTCGTGAAGTTTATCGAAGACAAATGAAGCAATATATCATACTTCCACCGAATGGTGAGTTTGTTTCATTGGTATAAATTTTATAGAGTGCACCTATTTTTCAATGAGTAGATATCGGTATATAATTTATGATTTAAGAAATACTTAATCTATATCAAACAAAAATGGACTAATAAGTTCCATCAAATGGATCGCACATTTATCTTAGAAGAAGTTGGTATTGGTCCTAAAAATACTAATAGCTTGCCATTACATACTTAATCAAAAATAGTGTCAAAAATACATATATTTTAGAAAGTAATTTGGCTTGTCATGAGCAGCGTTATATTAGAAGATGGCCACCTATTGGAGAGGTTATGGAAATCTTAGCTATCCTATCATATACTTTTGCAAAATCAACTTTCAATATGATGGTTTTTTTTTTATGATTATATATGTATACAATATGATTATTTTCATTGCTTAACATGATCTTGTGGATACTGGTTATGTTCAAATATTACTTAAAATTTTAAAACATAAAATAATATTCTCTAACTTGTTTGGAAGATATTGTATGTTTTTTGAAACTTTTTATTTTAGTTATTCATTATAACCAAAAGTGAGACAAGCAAAATTAAAATACACATATCATCGACATAGATTATGTTGCATTATCAATAAAACCATGCACTATAAAAAGAAAAGTGTAATAGTAAAACTATACAACAACAACAACAACAATAATAAAATGATAAGTTTCAAACATTTAAGGTCGATTATATGGACCCGCTTATGCATAATTGTTGTGTTTCTCATCTTAGATAGAAAGACATGAATAGACCAATAGATCTACATGGTTGAAATAAAATCTATATAAAAAAAATATCTTCAATAGCTTTGTTTTTTTTTTAGTCGAAATAACATTAAATTCTCTAAAGCTTTCTCTCGTCAATTGTCATATACCAACATACTATATACAAATATCTTTAATAAAAATAATATACTATTTGAATTTTTAAGAGAGTAATGTAGATGAAAACTGATGGGAATAAAAGGAATAAATTTTCTATATGAATAAAATTTATATATGGACAAGCTAGAGAAAATCTACTATCAAAATAATGAATATGCAGTCTTTTATCTCTTTCTCACATTTTTCAGTCGCTACTGTCCTCTTAATCTCAACTCTTACCACCTAGTCTAGGGTTTAGGTTAATATAAATAAAGTTCTAGGGTGTGAGCTTTACTAAAACTCATTATGGACTGAATCTGAGCCATCTGCCCAACGCAAACGATGAAATAATCATAGAATTTTCGTTGGGATAAAAATAATACATATATTTTGAGTAGATTCATTGTTCGTATGTTTTTTTTGTAATTTGAATTTAGTTATTATAAATGATTGCTTCTTGTGCATGACTCTCCAATGCCTTCGTAATGGATCGATGACCACTAATATAGTTGAAAATAAAAGTCATAGCGATGATTTTTTTTTAAAAAAAATCAAAGATCAAGCTAAACAATAGGTCAATATATCAGAGTCGATCGAGGAGTCTAAAGATTTGAGCGAGTTGCTAGATGATTAGCACACCATTCGAGAGATCGATGAGGAGTCTTGATTAAAATTAACTTAGTTACAACTCAATTTGATTTGATATATTGGTAATGATTTGAATTACAAATAGTATCATGCATTGTGGTGATATACTCCAATTATTATTAGTAGGTTTATTCACCAGCTTGGTTGTCTTCTAATTCAAATAGTTGATTTAGTCATCATTACACTTAAATTTGTGACCATCTTTCTACTATATACATGTTATTTATTTTATCATTAAGTATTTTACTCTTGGTGGTTGCCACACCTCGATTTATCTAGGATTATATATTATCAAGGTTATGCTCAAACGTTACATATGACTATAAAATATTTTAAACAAATATTTTCTTTTTTAATTTAGAAATCAATTATCTTAGTCACAACATCTTATATCACCTTCAAATGGTTAGAGAATAACCCATTCCTAAGAACAAAGGAACATGTTAAGAACTACATAAAAGAATTAACTTTATTCGGGATTTGATCTCTTATTAATTTAACAAGCCAAAGGAAACAAAGTGATGATATCTGTAATACTTCTCATGACATTATTTTTTTTGCCGCTAATAAGGCACTCGAAGTTATATTGCACTGCAACATCTAGTTATAACCAAGTCCTCTTCGTGTGCATGACTTGTAATAATCACCGTCACTAGGGCTTGGAGTCTCAATATCTCCACATCTTATAGTAGATATTGAGTTCATCGACCTCGTCCCAATCACGATTGCCCGAAGTTTATGTGGGCGGTCATTTCGGTAACCCGAGGATCACGTGGACAACCACGTCGTTTCGACCGATCAGCCTCGACGTGTCAGTCTGGGGACCACGTGGACGACCACCTTGGCAGCCCGGACATGTCAAACCGGAGATCGCGCCGGTTACACAGGATGTCATACCCGCAATCGTTGGTCCCACTGATCCAAACCCCGAGAATCGACGAAGGTGTCGCTCGGTACAAAATCATACACCAGTGCAGTCGGAAGCGTCGAACCCATTAAATATCACGGTACCACCCTCCTTCGCTTGACATGTATAAATATCCCCTTATGTAGTCTAAAGGGGGGGCGGCTCCCAACTCTCGACCTCCTCCTAAAACCACTCGGGACCTCCTAAGACCCGATCATAATTTTTTTACTTCCAAACGCTAACTTAGTCATCGGGTGGGCCTAGTCGGACGTACCCATTCTCGATATAGGCCTTAGTGCATGACTCAGAGGCTCACTTAAGATCGACACGGTCAACCCCCACGACCCAAGGAGCTGTTACGTTACAAAGCCCAATCATTTCGTTGAACTTCCCCGAGCTCCAAATCCCGCTGAGTCGACTCTACTCATATAGGTCGACCCATGCCGTGCTGACTCATCAACCACGACACAATATCTAGCAACAATATATCAATAAGAAGCTAGGGAATCAACATCAGTTAAATAATGATGTAACACAAAATAAATTTAGATTGAAGATGAAAATGGTATATAGCAACGGATATCGAAAACATGACAAAAAAAGAGTTTGGAAGTTATTTCCTAATGAATCTGATGAAAAAAGAGTTTACATTATAAGTTTAGCAAGTATAAGACAACTATATATATTTGCAAATAGCAGTGACCTACAAATTCTTAAAAGTCTTCTAACACGAGTGATTATTTTGAAACAAAAGACTCTTAAATAGAATTCTCATGATCTTGTGAGATTTGCTTTATACAAGTGTTGGGTTTAGTATTATTATGTGATGGAAACTAGTAAATATTTATTGAACATATTTACATTAAGGATTCGGTGTCAGTAGAATAATAGTATTGAGATGTATTATTAGATATAGGTTATAATATATTATACTACCTATAACAAACTGAAATTTTTTCTAATTTATTTCTTGGTCCTACTAGTTTTTGTAAAAAATATATATATATTATTTGTTGTTCTATATTCAATTAGATGGTAGAAATATAAATATATGTTTAAACTAGCTCCTTTATTTTTTATGTTCAAGCATAAAGAAGAATTCGATGTTATAGCTAAAATGCAAAGTTTGAAATTATTGATTTCTCGATAGCATCTTGAGCAAGTCACCCACTTGGATATCAAAGTTTTTGATTGAAATATGAAGAGGTGAGATGCAATTAGTTGAGGTTGACCTATTTCTTATTCAATCTTATCCCCTTACGATGATTTCTAATAATCATAAGATATTTATGTAATTTTAATATTTTTTTGAAATAGGAATTGCTTAGGGGATCTTGAAATTTGATTTGTCTTCTACTTATATGAGATTCTTGCATTTAAGAGTTAGAAATCTCAAGTGCATTGGATGATGTAGATTTTATAAATATTTTTTTTATATAATTATAAAAATTACTTGGCTTGTCATGTTGCAATGTTATATTAAAAGATGGCCACCTATTGAAGAGGCTATGGAAATCTTAGCTATGATGATTTTTTTTTTATGATTATATATTTATATAATGTGATCATTTACATTTGCTGAACATGATTTTTTTATGGTTATGTTCAAATATTACTTAAAAAGGTTAAAAAAAAATTATCTGACTTGTTTGGAAGACATTGTATGTTTTTGAAACTTCTACTTTAATTATTCATTATAAACAAAAATGAGCTAATCAAAATTAAAATACACACATCAATAGAGTTTATGCTGCATTATCAATAAAACCTTACACTGTCAAAAGAAAAAAAAATATGAAATAGTAAAACTATACAACAACAACAATAATAAAACGGTAAATTCCAACTATTTTAGGTCGATTGGATATATCTTTAATCAATATTAATATCTATAAAAAGCCTAATTCATGAGGTCTAATCTCCAAATGGATCGATGACCGCTAATATATAGATTTTGAGTAGATTTATTGTTCTTATGTTTTTTTTTGTAATTTGAATTCGTTTACTATAAATGCTTGCTTGTGATGCATGACTCTCCAAATGCCTGCACTATATATGACCAAGGCTGTGCTCAAACATTCCACATTGACTAAATTTAGAAAGCAATTATCTTAGTCACAACATCATCTGAGATAGGGTTTGGTTTTTACTGATAGTTTTATTTAAAAATTCTTATAAATATAAGGCTATATTCAAATACTTAGGGAATCACCTATTCCTAAGAACAATATATATATATATATATATATATATATATATTATTATTAATTTAACAAGTCAAAGGAAACAAAAAAATTTCATATAGCAATAATAATTGCTAAAGAATCATCACAATAATGTCAAGGTAGAGAAGAGAGTTTGGAAGCCATCTCCTAATGAATCTGATCAAAAGAGATGTGTTTAGCAAGTATAATACCACTATAATAATATATATTTGCAAAGATCACTGACCGACAAATTTTTCTCAAAGTTTTCCACCACCCACCCAATGATTGATTATTTTTGAAACAAAAGACTCTTAAATAGAATTCCTGAGAGATTTGCTTCACACAAGTGTTGGGTTTAGTATTATGCGGTAGAAATTAGCAAATATTTATTGAACATATGCTGAAAGATGAATTGTAAGATATGATTCAATGAAATCTTTATTTATTAAATAAGGCATATTTTTTTAGATTTACCTTTCTTTCGTGAAGTATATCGAAGACAAATGAAACAATATACTTGTGTTTCCACTTAATGGCGAGTTGTTTAAACATCCGTATAAATTTTATAATATCATGATGTCGATATATAATTTATGATTTAGGAAATACTTAATGAAAACGTAGAAACAAATTCTCTTATCCACATTTACTCTCCATAATCTATATCAAACACAAATGGACTAATAAGTTTCATCGAGTCATTACCCTTTATACCACACATTTATCATCTCAAAAGAAATTGATATTGTTCCTTAAAACTACACTAATAGCTTGTCATTACCTTCTTAATCAAAATAGTGTCAAAATATATATATCATACGTTAAGGATTAGTTTATCAGTAGAATAATAGTATTGAGATGTATTACAAATAGGTTATAATATATCATAACACTATTAACAAATTAATCTTTTTGGTGATTTCTAATAATGATAAGATGTTTATATAATCTTAATATTTCTTGAAATTAATTTGTCTTCTACCTATCTGAGATTCATGTACTCGAGAGTCGAAAATCTCAAGTGCATTGACGACTTTCTATACTTTATATATATATATATATATATATATATATATATATATATATATATATATATATATATATATATATATTCATTATAAAAAAAAATGAGCTATGCAAAATTGAAATACACACATTAATAGAGATTATGTTGCATTATCGATAAAAAGCTTATACTATATAATAGGGTAAATATTGGACCCATCCACGTCAGCCCGAGGATCACGTCGATGCCTTGGGACCATCAAGCCACGTCGGTAGCTACCTCGGCAACCCCCAATGGCGCCTGATGCAGCACCATCGACTCGGTATGGACTGCACTGCTAGCCGACAGTCCCGCCGAGCGCGGTCTAAAGAACCGACGAAGGTGGCGGCTAGCACAGAACAATACCTATAGGTCGGTCGAAGACATCACTCTCATCAATAGTCTCGATACGCCTTCCTCCACCCTCCAGGTATAAATACCCCCACTGTAGCCGACAGTGGGGGGGACTTATTTTTTGACTCTTAACCCACATTTCTTCAATATCTTATTTTCACACCCTAAGAGTTGATTTGGCCGTCAGAGGAGCCTCATCGAGTACACACCTCTCTGACTAGGACTTTATTGTAGGAACCGATAAAGGGCTCGAGCACTTCATCGATAGATCACCCGACCTGGGGCTACATCGGTCGACACCACTCTTGACCTGATCAAACCTGATCAGTCCTTCAATATGCATCGGACGATCTTACACAATGGGCTGAGCCTACCGTGTTGACTCCCCATCTACGACACAAAATCCAATAAACACGATCTAAAGGGAAAAAAAAAAAGGATAACGGTAAACCTATACATTAATAACAACAACAAATCTATAAGTTTCAACTCTTTAAGATCAACTTCATGCATCTTTTGTCAATATTAATATTTATAAAAGGTCAAATCGATTAAAATATATATTAATGAGATCTAACATAATTTTATATTAATTATAGTGACTTGACATAATCCTTCACGTTTTTCATTCAAACTTTGGACTGACATCGCCGATGTTAAATAATTGTGAAACTATCTTATACACAATCGATGTGTTTCTTGTCTTTATGTGAGAGATATTAATAGACTAATAAACCTATATGATTGATATAAAAAAAAATAATATCTTCAGCAGCTTTCATGTACGATAAGATTTTTTTTACTCGATATAACATTAAATTCTCAAAAGCTTTCACTCTCATCTATTGTAATACACCAACATACTACATATAGATATCTTTTAAAAAATAATAATATACTATTTGAACTTCTGGTAGAGTAACATAGACATAAATGATGAAAAGACTAGCTAGATTTTGTTGTATAATTTATGAGATCAGATATATTTAACCAAAGACAAAGTTTCATTGAATGAAGCACAATTTATTATCTATCCATCCCTAAAAATACTAATAGTTATATCATTACATACATAATCCATATACTGTCAAAATGCATAACAGACATTAAGAACTTTTGGCCACCAGTGGAGTAATAATAGTATTGAGGTGCATTACATATGAGTCATAGTATATTCATTGACCAAACTATCTCCAATTATTTCTTAGTCTTACTAAATCTATAAGAAGAGTAAAATGGTTGTGATATGAGTCAGACGTGGGACCCGAGATGGCTACATCTTCTCCAATAAGAAGACGGGTACGGCAGGGGGTGTCAATCAACGACAGGAAAAGAGTATGTTCTGTCGGGCTATTTAAGTCATTTACCAACTCAAGACACTGCATGCCCTAATTATCTCATCTTGATTTCTTGCGGTCTTTAATCGTCTCCTATTTCTCTCGCATGCTTGGATCTTTCCCTTCTGAGCAGCGGAAACAAAAGCCCTAATTAATGTCAGGTTCCTACGGCTCCGGCGGACCCGACGATCGCGCGCCGCCTCCCCGCGGCGGCGGATATGGTCGAGGCCGCGGCGGCTACGGTGGAAACACCGGGAATCGAGGTTTCCGATTCTTCCTCTTTTTGTCCCTTGGAAGTTCCTTGTTCTAGGTTTAGGCTTTAACCTGTCGTTTCATGTAGGTGGCGGCGGTGGGTATCAAGGTGGCGATCGTGGTAACCGTGGAGGTGGCGGAGGGCGCCGAGGTGGTGGCCGCGGCGGCGGATTTGGCCGGGAGGGGGATTGGCGGTGCCCCAACCCCAGGTTCTCTTATTTCCCCTTCAGGGTTTTACCCTACCACCTGGATTAAGGATTATAGTATGTCTGTATTCTCTCCGGGCAATCAAGTAGTGTTATTGGTGCAGTTGTGGAAACGTGAACTTCGCAAGAAGAACCGAGTGTAACAAGTGTGGTGCTCCGTGCCCTGGTGGTGGTGCTGGTGGCGGGGGAGACTCCAGTGACAATAACAGAGAAGGTGATGGCTACAGTCGAGGCGGCGGTGATTATAATGGTGGTCCTGGTGGTTATAATATCAGTGGACGGGGTTACGGTGGCAACCAAGCCGGATATGGTGGGAATCTTGGTGGAAGGACCAGTGGTTACGGGGGAAGAGGGGGTGATTATGGTGGAAGAGGTGGTGATTATGGTGGAAGAGGTGGATCTTACGATAACAATAATCACGAAAGAGAGGATGGTGGTTATGGTCAAGTTTCTCCGCTACCTTCATCTGCTTATGGTGGTCCTATTGGAAATTATCCTCCTGCTCCAGTCCCCTATGGTTCAAATGATGCTTATGGTGTTGATTCTATTCCACGTTCTAGTAGCTACCCTCCTTCATATGGTGCTCCCCCTCCAAACGCATATGGCAGTGAAGGTCATGTGGCTCGCAGTGGTCCACCATCTGGCTATAGTGCTCCACCTTCTGGAAATGGTGGTGGATATGGTGAGCACATTAACCCTGTCCGCGACAGTGGTGTTCCACCTCGCCATAGGGGTGGTGCCTTTGGTGCTCTTCCTGTTGATCCTCCTGGTGCTGTTAAACAGTGCGATGAGAATTGTGGAGAATCCTGTGATAACACGAGGATTTACATCTCAAACTTGCCTCCTGATGTGACTACTGAAGATCTCCATGACCTTTTTGGAGGGATTGGACAGGTATCTATATCTTTCTTCTCTTCGGAGTAATTAATTGTAGCATGTAAGAGGAGAATGTTGCTTCCTTTGGGAATAAAATAGTGTTGCACTTGTAGTAGTAAACTTTCTAGGATCATATATTCATCATGGATGGGTGAAAAAGAGACAAAAAAAAAAAAAGAACACTGCCTTTTCTTTGACATGGTGTTTATCATGGGTCTAGACAAATAGGATCGATGAAGCATTGCCATTTGGTTGAAGTATAGATGATATTTGGTGATAAATTACATGCATGGTGTGTTTTGGCAATAGAAAAACTGTATGTGGTAATATTTGATATTTTTTCTTTTTGGAAATATCTGATCTTCTTATTAAGTCTTAAACAACATCCTATCTAGCTGAGATAGGAAGATGCATCTTTTTGCAGTTTACATGGATCTGTTCTACTTTATGCAGAGAGCTAATTTTATGATCATTGAAAACCTCTTTATGCGTTCATCCTATAACTTGTTGAATTAGTATGATTGTGAGCAAAATTATGTTAAAAAAGGTGCTTTTCGATTTTCTGGGAATTGAAGGCCAAGAATCGATCAATTGTTTTTATTATGGTTCCATAATATCTTTCATATTTATGTTACCCTGGGTCGTATGTGATGCTTCATCATGCCATCTGCTGGTAGTTGCACTCTTATTAATATATCCCTTGTTGGGAAGATCACTAGTGTCAACCATGATGAGAATCTTTATTTCATATCAAACTGAAATGCATAAACAGCATAGTAATTTGGTAAGCATGTGAGAATAGGCAAAGAGAAAGATAGTAAACTTGTCAAAATGACTAAAAAGTTAAAATTACATTTCATACAAACTCATTTTCCTACTCGACTTTTTACAATGGAGGATTGAAATATAAAGTTTATACTAATGCTGATTTAATCTAAAGGCTAGACAGACATGAACTACATATATTATGTTAAATTGAATGATTTGAGTATCATTGCCTTTTACAAGCTCATCTTTTGTAATATGGACTTATGCTTGTTTCCATAATGTTGGCATATATCTTGGTCCATTATCATAATTCAGAAGAACAGTGTCAGGCCTAGGATCAGTTATGAATGCTACAGTTAGGTTGGCTGGATCATTTTAATTGGACAGCATGATCGCTCGATAAAAACATATTTAAACTAGAAAAATACTTAATGTAAAATAGCAAACTGTTAGTGAAGTATACAATAAAATTTAAGTACATAAAAAATATATTGGAAGTTTCTTATACCTTTATATTTTTTAGGTTATCTAACATTGCAAAAGCAACTTATGAAATTGAAATATAAAATTGAAAAAGGGGAAAACAATGATGAACAATTCGTTAAAAGAATACCTATTCTATGCTTGATCAATATAAATACATATTTCATAAAAAGAATATATTACTGTAGTAAATAACTCTTATGCATATGTTTTATAAAAGAACAAGAACTTATCTGCTTGCAATTTTATGTATAGTGATTGACCCTATTGTAACTCCAATTATTCTCTAACTCATGCTGGTTAAGTGTGGGTAACTCAAAGACCAATATAAGAAGTTTCTTCAAGAGGGCACTTACTAGAATTTAGATTGATTTTTGAATTCCTTGATATCTCTTTCTTTGTGGAAGGATCCTTTTTCCTAGTGTTGAAAAAAGGTGCTAGGCACTGAACGGCATCAATGTTCTAAAATATACGAGGTGCTAGGTGCTCTACGTCATCATAAAGAAACAATCTATAAAGCAAAGGGGCTGAGGGGTTGTACTGTCATCATAGAGAAGACAGAGGAATCGGGGGCTACTCATCATCGAGAAGAGGGAGAGAGAAAGTGATCGGAGGGAGGGGATGTGCCATCGGGTGAGGAGTGAGAGAGCAAGCGATGGGAGGGTCTGAGGAGCTAAGAGAGAGGGAGGGTTGTGTTGTCATTCGCGAGAGGGGAGACACCATTGTGTTGGTGGTCGATTGTCTCGCCAATCGTCAATTGCTTGGTGACACCGTCACGCTCTATCATTCATTGTGGCTTGGGCCTCAACTCATGCCTAGGCGATGCTTGAGCGAAATTGCTCACATAGGATGTAACAGTGGTGCTTGAGCCTTAGCTTGCGTTTCCTGGGTGCCTAGGTGAATGCTTAGTGATAACACTACTTTTTCTTAAGGGACATATTTCATTCATTTGTTTTCTTTTCCTATATATTTTTCTCGGTCTTACATGGTGGTGGATAATAAACACTACAACAATAATGAAAGATAACAAATACGATAGTTGCAACAAGCAAATGTAATAATAATATTATCTCACATTCTGTTTGATGGTCATATTCGAATGCCTTTTTTACCCTCCATATTTTTGCCTTCCCATCTTTACTTCTCCTTGTCCTGCTTCTCATTCTGTCTTCTTCTTATTCTAAAACTGTCAATTTGATTATAATTGGTGAAGTTTGGCCAACTTTAGAGTTCGGTTGATTCTGACCTATCGTGTTGATTTTCTGTTATGAGTTTGAGAAATTGGTTAAAATTGAACTGATATTGGTTAATACTAACATTGATCAGATGTGTGTAGGAATTGGCTGCGACCACTAAATATGGCATTATTTCTTGTTCAGATCAAGAAGTATAACTACTAAACCCATCATGGGGTTAAAATGAGTTTTCACTTTTGGCTTTTTCTGAAAAGTCTTGTTAATTGTCATTTTGCATTGAACAATGCAATTTTTTTTTCTGCAGAAGCTACTAAAATATGAAGGATGAAATCATAGATTATTCTTGAATGTGTTATTGCAATTCTCCCCCCAATAGCAAGGATTTTGCAACTAGCATGGATTTGATTAATATGTTATATTTCATTGGTGTTTGCAGATTTGGGTTCTTAGTTTGCATTATTCTTGATGAAATTGTAGATTGTATATTATATGGTCTTGTTTAGCATTTTGGAGCATGCCATGTTTGATAACATTTAGATCCTATTTTATTTTTTAATGCTGCATTTTGGTCAAGAAAGTTACACTTTTATTATTACTTTACAATGAGCATAATATTGCTCTGTTTCTCACAGTCAATATATAATCCTATACAATGGTTATCTACTCACTGTAAATCTGTCATTAGTAAGCATGTTTATTCCAGTCTGCCTGCTAGTTGTCAATTTTTGAATATAGATTATTTATTGTAAGCCTTTTTCTTCTTTTATAAGCAAAAGTAAGGAGTCAGAATGTTAAATTTTATAGTATCTCAGAATGTTAAATTTTATAGTATCTTATAAATTAAATTCTGTTGGTCCTTTAGACTGCAATATGATTATGATATATGTCAAATGCTTGAATGACATTGTTCTGTTTCATGGCTGTGATCTTTTTCCTCCCTTAAAGGAGTGGGTTGGTGACTTAGTGTCTTTACAGGAAGCAAAAATTCTGAATTCTGTATTCTGATTGTTGAAGGATTGCCATTAATTTAACTTAAATCACAGGAAAATTTGCATTCTTGGTGCTCTATGTTTCAAATGTGTCATTCACCTTGAGGTTTAGCAACTAGGAATTTGACAAGCCTTAGCTTGTAGTCTGCTTTTTTCATGCATTTATATGTTTAAATTTGTAATGCTGTTTCCTCAGAATTTGCTTTGCTTTGAAAGATATGTTCATGCTTCACTCCCTTATCACCACCACTTCAATTTGCAATTTTCTCAAAACAAAATGTAGAATAACCTTCACATATGCATTACTCTCTTTAATGTGGTATTGCCCTTGTTTTTTGTTGTGTTTTAATCCCATGGAATCTTAAGAATGCTTTTACTTTGTTGCAGAGACTGCATTGTCTAATTTTTTTAACTATTTATCAAAAACTCACATGTCAAGTACCTGAACATTTGACAAATCACATATTTACACTTTGAGATAAATTTATTTTGATCTTGAGATATTTGGATGTTTGTAGATGTTTGGATGGGAAACACAATAGTGCAGTATTAAAACTGAGTGCAACTCTCTCTCTCTCTCTAATATATATATATATCTTGCGCACATGTAATATTATTATATTTTTTAGGTTGGCAGAATCAAGCAAAAACGTGGTTTCAAGGACCAATGGCCGTGGAATATCAAGATATACACTGATGAATATGGGAACAATAAAGGGGATGCTGTACTGTCATACGAAGACCCTGCTGCTGCACATTCTGCTGGGGGCTTCTACAACAGTAAGTTCTGGTGGTGTTCTAACTATCTTGTTTGTGCTTCCCCTTGAATTTCAATTATACATTTATGCCAAACTTTTGTTTTAGACTATGACATGAGGGGATACAAGATCAATGTTGCAATGGCAGAGAAGACTGCACTTAAACCTCCACCTGCATATGGGCGCGGGTATCATATTCCTTTGACTTAAAATTGCTAGAAGTCCTTTTATGTTTGTTATATTGCCTTTGTATATTAGTCTTATTTGCTCAATGCGTCCTCTTGTTTGTTTTTCTTTATGTTTGACTCTTCTGTCATATCTGCTAGATCTCAGCAGTTTAATTTAGTGACCATGTCTATATATTTCAATGGCCCTTGTTTTGGTCATGTAAATATTACATTTAGCCCTTGTTTTCATCATGTAAATACTATGTTTAACATGAGCGTCCGAAATCGTTCTCGGTCTCAGGCGGATCTGGTGTATAGCCATATTGGATTTTCATCTTCATGTGAGGTGTCAAACATCTGATTTTCATATTGAGATTTTTTTAATGTGATAGCAGATTGTTGTAGTAGGAATCAGATACCCATAGATTGTGAAGAAACCATGTAGTTGTAGCAAAGACTAATATGCTGTGGAGCAATGTTGTCAAAAAATAATTTGAATTCCTATAAAAAGCAAAAAAGAAAAGTAGAAAGTCTTTATGATTGAGTTTATTTTTTTGTTTAATGTATAACATATATGTTTAAATCAAGCATATACACATTTAATCTACATCATACTATAATTATGAACTTAAATGAACTTATGCATTAAACTATTTACTATTTGATATAATTATGGATTGTTATTGTTGTGTCATATAGAATATACAAGTTTAATTTGAAGTGCAAGTTATAGTTTTTAAGTTATAATTTAGAATTTCTAATATATATATATATATATATATATATATATATTTATATATATATACGATAATGTTAAGTAAGAAAAAAATGTAACTAGATACATTTTATTTGAAGTATACCTTTTGAAGTATATAATTCGACAAAGTCACAAGAAGACAGTAATGCAAAAGAAAAAAAAGGTTAAACGAAAAGTTCAAGTAGTTGTTCTATTTATTTGCTGGAATTTTAAGTGTTTTTGTTGTAAAATATTTTTTACATGCTAGATCAGATGTATGTTTTGTATATTGTCTGAGAAGCTGCTAATTATATAAGAGATTTTGCAGCCATCACAAAGTTTTGTTTATTTTACCAAGTATGTCCTTGACACCACCTCATTTCAGCAATGAGAAAGTTCTATTTGTTTTGAAATAATCTGAGTTGAATACTTGTATGTCTGTAACCCGATCTTAATTTACATTCATGCTTTATGGTATTATGTTTTGTGCATTTTTTTTACCTTGCATGCAGCTATTGTATTGCAAAGTCTCTGTAAATTTATGTTGTTAGTTTTCTTCACAAATGTTTACATGTAATATCATTTCCTATAAATGCCTGACATATATGTAGCTCTAAGTGTGTCTTTTCTTCTTTTATACTTTTATGCAAGCAGTGGTGGAAGAGGGGGCTATGGTGGTGGAGAGCGACGGAGAGATAATTATGGTGGGGCATCAGGACCAGATAGGCATCATTATGGTGGTCATAGATCACAACCATACTGAAGGCTTGTGTGTTGAGAATGTCAGTTTAGAGCTATTTCTAGTTATAGTCACCTAAGTTGTACTCGAAAAAGAAGCATAAGGTAGGTCATTCTAATCCTCTTATAGGGAACTTCATTTCAAGAATTGGACGGGCTTTAAAATTGTTAATCCTAAAGTTTATTTGTACTGTGTTAATCTTTTTATAGAGGCATGTGGAACTAATCTCCAAACTGCTGCTAGATTTGAAACATACAGGTGAGTGATGCTGCTTCATTAAAATGCTACATTCTGTTTATATGTCTCTTATGATGATGTACTGATGCATTTCTGTGTTGATGAATGGGCTCACATCAGCATGGCAGCAATGTGACCCAAGTTTGTTTGCATATGAAATATAGGTCACAGATTTTGATCACTCGAGGACTTCACATCAGCACACAACACTAGGGTGTTGAACCTTCCTCTTCTGGCAATTTATAGATTTTATTCCTTGCATCAGATGGCTCCTTTTGAAATTGTCTTAATTTTGCATTCGTTACCTTGTTGGTAGTTCTTTTAATTCTTTTTCCCTTCCATTTCTTCACAATCTCAATACCAGCCATAAGTCTGTAGCATCATAGACAATCTTTAACACCGAAAATTGCGTTGTTTGTAGTTTGCATATTATAATATGTAGCAGTGGCTGTTGGTTTGAAGGGAACTTTCCATCTTCTAGTCAGCACTGTTGTACTCTAATTTGCTCTCTGCTTCTTCTGAGCCTTGATAATAAGTAATGGAACAGTAATAACATTTTCTGAGCCCAGTCTAACTTGATATTAAGTTTAAAATGTCATGCAACTATTAGCGGATCATGTACATGGTTCTGAATTCAGATCGTTGTGCATTTATTGACATTTAGCATTCTGAATCTGTTATTTATGTGTGTGACAAATCATGCTATCTATGATATGTTTTAATACGTATTTGGGCTCATGTATGAGGGAGGAAACAGAAGGCCATATTATTTTTATTGTACATGTTCCTGAATTATAGTTTAGATTTGGTTAGAGGACCCTGACTCAATCCTTTTTGAGTGGCACACAATCAGCTGGAAAGTAATTGACATCCTGCTGGTATTATAATGTCTCAAGCGTCTTCAACTTAGCCTCATTTTAGGTGTAGCTTGCCTGACTTGCATCTATGCTAGAAAAAAAGTTCTACCGAGAACAAAAAAAATAGCAGTAGGATAACATGCAGCGCCCAGCATACAAGCATTTGTAAAGAACAATTGCAGTCAGCATAACTATGTATCTACAAGAGGTGAGTTGTTTTCATAGTTGCTTTGTCTTTTATTATTACTTGCGCATTTAATATTATATATATATATATATATTTGTTTTGTTAGCATACTGGATAACATTATTGTATCTGAACTATCGTTCTGTCATTTAGAACTTCCCATGACCATTCCAGGTTCAGATGATAGTACGGATTCGTTTTGCAGTATTCAAACTTCAAATAATAAAAAAAAAGTTTTGCGGCTCTAAATCATCAACAAGTAGGTATGTCTTAAGCCATACTTTTTCATCCCCATGTGAATTATCTATTTGATCATCAATCATTGATATCGGTTCTTCATTGCCCGATTCTTGGAAACCTGTACATTAGTTCGTTTCATTTTGTTTAAAATAACTGGATATAAATTGCGCAAATGTTATGCCACCAGAATGCCATATTTAAAATGAAAATATTGTATAATGTGAAAAATGTTAGGGTTAGCAGGTATACGCGTGTCGTTAAATATAAATACAATAGTGTAATTGTATTTATGTTGTAAACTCTTTGTACAAATGCTAATTAAATGATTGTTCATAGAATATCTTCAGAGACGTTGTCGTATCACTTGGACATCTTAGCGTACTACACTTTGTACTAGACGTGTGCACGTCAGCGTCCAAATGTCCGCCTTCCCCTATCTTGCAAGTACAAATGTTGGTTTCAATGTCTTGGCCGAGTCATATAACAGGAAGAAGACTCGTACCGTTGGCGTGTCGTCTTAGAACTTCAAGGGCTGCACGGTGGACCCCCCGAGATAGGCGAACCGTAGCGGGCGTGCGGTACAATTGGTGACACGCGAACCGTAGCGGGGCGTGCAGTACAATTGGAGGATCCGAATTCTATGGACCACAATAAACATAAATATTATCGTTTTACTTCTCTTTCTTCCATAAAAATTATATTAGATATATTCCTTTCCTATTTTTCCCTCTCGACTGGCATCGAGTGTGGCCGCGAATCCGTCGCGCCAAACCACGCTAACGGAGACTGCGCGAGTTCGATTCTCGTTCTCCCTCAGCCATGGCGATCGCCTCCTTCCACCCGCCGATCGGAATCCACTCGCCGGCTCCCTCGTTCCCTCGTCCTCCGTCGAAGAGGCTTCCGCCTCTCCTCCCCCGTTCCCCAACCCGCCCAAAATCCCAACAGTGGCGGGTATCCCGGAGGCAAGCCAAGCCCCGTCCCTCCGACACCGGCCGCTCCCTCCTCACCCCGGCATCGCGCCTCCTCAATCGAATTAGGTACCCGAGTTTGTGGAACGCCTTGCGAACGCTCCGATTCGTGGGTTTCCTCTTTGTTTCTTGGTTCGTCGTGTCGAGAGTTCTGCTTTTTTGGATTAGTAGAACGTATCGAATCGATAGCATCATTCGTGTAGCTGAGAATTTTTTTTATTTGTTCCCCAGAGGCGATGAGATCAGCTTAGAGATACTGAGCATTGCGCTGCCGGCTGTCTTGGCCCTTGCTGCGGACCCCATCGCTTCGCTTGTGGACACCGCCTTCGTGGGACACTTGGGTACTGCATAACTTACCTCCTAAATTTTTATGCTTTGAGAATGTTAAAAGAAGTTCACTGTTTCATTCTCTGTTAGAAAGCTAGGAACTTTGATGTTGTTGACTTATTGGCTCTTTGGTTTATGTAAGAAGTACTACCAATACGATCTTTAGGGGGAACTTCGATGTGGTGTTGCAAATTTACATGTTTGCTCCGCCTTGTGTTTCCTCCTCCGGCCATGTAATATTGTATGAAACCTCAACAGGTTCTGTTGAGCTAGCAGCAATTGGTGTCTCAGTCTCAATATTCAATCTGGTATCCAAGCTGTTTAATGTTCCTCTGCTCAATGTGACTACATCCTTTGTAGCTGAACAACAGGCACTAGAGTGTAGTCCTGAGAGCAATGCTCATGCGGTTGAGACAGGTAGGAATTCTGTTCTTTCAGTTAATCAGCATTTTGATTTCTAGCTTAATTAAAGTTTATTAACAGGGGACGAAGTTCCCACTGGAAGATCTTTGCAACAAGAGCCGATCAATTATGCTGATGGAGAAAGTCGGAAGTTTCTTCCAGCAGTATCAACATCTCTGGCTTTTGCTGCTGTAGTTGGGATTGTGGAATCAATGGCTTTGATCTTTGGCTTGGGACTGCTAATGGATTTCATGGGTATATCTGTTGTATGTCAAATCATGCTATCATTTATCATAATTTTCAATAGACATGATATTCGTCGCTTGGTTGAATTCAACTATCTCATGCATGAACTGAATTGAAACCTTTGGTCATGTTTTCAAACGCATAGCTATGGTCAAGATGGATCATGCATACTAAATTAGTGAAACAAAGCTTATGTTCATTGTCCAATCTTCTGTTGCAATATAAATTAAATGCCAATATTTGATAAACATAAGCTAATCTGTCGATGCAATTTGACAGTGATTTTTAGACAGTAAAATTTCTTCCAAATGTGCCAATTTTAGGCTTGCTTGCTCCAGCATAAGATTTTAGGTTCATAAGAGCATTTTGAAATATTGCATATTACCAAATTTCTAGCCTTCGGAGATTGACAAAAAGTTGAATGTACTTATGTTGACAGTTATAAAATGCTAATTATGTTGACAAGTATGTTATTATGTACTTGTTGTTCTGAGCTGCAATGTATGTAATTGTTAAATGCTTTCTGGCGGGCTATTGCAGAAAGTAATGCCCATCTTTATGATCGATACAGGATTCACCTATGCGCTTACCGGCTGAGCAATTTCTTACTCTACGTGCATATGGTGCTCCAGCAATTGTACTAGCACTTGCTGCACAAGGCACATTTCGTGGCTTTATGGATACAAAGACACCGCTATATGCTATTGGTAAGTATTTGATTGGTTCTTTTCCATTGCAGATTTTTGGCAAGTTGTAATCCTAGTTATTATGAAGTTCAGGAATTTTATATAGTATCTCTATATCTCCTTAGTATACTCCCTTTAATTATTTCTAGAGAAAATGTTTTCTTTTATATGAGCTTTGCACTTTTAATTGAAAAAATATATATAATCAAGTTTGATGCATCAAAGTCATGAAAAAGTGCTTCAAACATTACAATGTTTTCTAAATTTTGGACATTATGTTTAATGCTAATTGTGGTTGGTGTTCTTATCCAACTGATTAGGTCCTAGTAAATGCCTGAAAACTCATCTTGAATTGCAAAAGGCAAACAATGCTACATTTGTATGTGTTTATTTGGTATTAGGAATCTGCTTGTCACAAGTTTCTATTCTTTTTATCAAGAAGGCTTAGCTGAATAACATTAACACAATCTGATTGAGACAACTGACAATCATATTCTGTCTGTCACTGGTAGGGAACTACAGATAATATTTTTCAAGTAAATCAGGTTTCCTCCATTATTCATTATTCTTTTATCTGGATTATTTGTGGGTCTGTTGGAAGATCCTAATAATCCTTTAATGTTCATCCTCCAATTTTTACATGCTGATTATTTTTGTTACAACAAGAAAACAATCAGCCATAGTGACCCAATGACTTGTGATTTTATATGTGGATCTTTTCTCATAATGAATCTTTATTTTGGGCAATGCCACTAATGAAACTAAGAACAGTCAGTTCTCTATTTATTATTATTTTTAAAAGTATTCTTAGATTTCCCTCTACCTCTTGTAACACCATACGTCTATAAATATATTAGTATCATAAAAGGAAAAAAGATAAATCATGTATTTGGTATTTTGATGCTAGTTTTTAGCAATGTCCATATGTTAGACCCAAGGATTCATTATAGCATCACAGAGTAAGTAATTGGACGATAGTTAACATCCATAGTTTCTGTTTATCTATTAACAAAACAAAATTGACTTGCACTGATTAAGTTTCACATCCTATTCAATAGTTAGAGTTAGTAAATAAGATCAACATGATCTAAGTAGTGCATGTATCTTATAACCTCTAACCTTCATTATCCCTTAGGAGTGACACAACTAAAATTATCAATCAATACCGCAATACACTTGGGATCTGATTGGCTAGATTCTTCATTATAATACATATATGATATTATATATTTACACATATTGTCTCTGTCAGTCTCACACTTAGAGATATGTGTTTTTTTTTGCACAAAAATTTTCAAGAAAGTAGATAATTGCAGTCTGTAAGAGATATGCTTACTGACGATGAATGTAAAACTTCTCTTTTGTAATATTAATTCTGTATAGACTTTGGAAAACTACAAAAATAACTTTTCAAAATCTCTGAAGCTTATTTTGTTAGGATATGCCCATCAATGTTGACGCTGTCTTCACTACTATTTGCACTGCCACCATGATGCCACACCTCCATCTCTCAAGGACATAGTAGAGTGAATTGAGGTGTTGAGCATATGCTAGTTCCTTGAACATGATGCTTATATGTTTCTAATGGTTGTTGGCCATGATTTTCTGTCAATATACGTTGTAAATGTTCAATAAATCCATTTTCTCTGCAACTATCTGTATTTTGAATAAGTTTGGAAGAATCCCAAAATCTTCAATTCAATCTGCTAGCAGATCCAACAAAAGGCTTTCTGTGAATTGATCAATATCATGAAGTAGTCTTATTAATCTAAGTATGCATTTCAATGTCCATCATCAAAAGAATTCTTTAGACATCAGGACACCAGTAGCAGGTGCCTGGAAGCTTAAGAAAAGAGGCCTGTTTCAGCTATCATAGTGTTTGCTTAAGAAACTACTTCATTTGAATAAAATTTTGTGTTCTGTTTACAACATTGTTGCTTTTCAGAAAGGTTAGTTTCACAAATACTGGCACAAAACTGGTTCTCAAGGAATATCGTTGCAGTGTGAAACAACTTGGAATGAATTATGAGCTATTTAAATTTTTGTGCTAAATTGTCAAGTAATATAGCAGAACACTTGGTAGTAATTACCAATTTTTTTGTTCCAGTGTCATGCATCTCATTTGATATTCTCCAAAATGGTCACTGTTTCCATTTCATGTTGCAAAAGAAATGCTAAATTTTATGATCAAGCAAAATTTAACTCTCTTTTCCATATCAGGTGCTGGAAGCTTACTAAACGCAATATTGGATCCCATTTTAATATTTCTATTTGGTCTAGGTGTAGGCGGTGCTGCAATAGCTACTGTAATTTCTGAGTATGTCCTTGCAACCATGTGATTGTTGTAAAAGCAACGTTGTTTACTTAGTTGGACATTCTGTTTCTTTTCCTGCCTTAATTCGAGTCTAATGTTACAACTCGATTCACTTTTAGGTATATGATTGCTGGTATCCTCCTCTGGAAGCTGAATGAGAAAATAATACTGTCTCCAAATATTAACAGGGAAGGAATGAGTTTATATCTAAAATCTGGTAGGTCATCTTGATGCTTATAAATCGACAGTAAATATGACTATCTAAGATGGACTTTTGTATGTCTTGTTTGTTTGACAGAAAGTATGGATTTGAGTAATTTTGCACAATCTATAGTTGAGAACCTTCTTAGGTGAGAGAATGAGGCCTTTCATAGCTTGCTTGCGTAGAATCCATAAACACAATAGTCACCATCTGACTCAAAAACTCAAGCATTGGTCATGGCTTCATTATTCTTCTCTTCCTTTCTGTCTCCTTCCTTCACACCTCAGCAGGTATCTTCCATTTCCTCTTTCTATCTGTTCCAGCATCCCTTCTCTTCCTCCTGCTTTCTTTTCTCCTTTCCTATTCTTCGCGATCATTTTTCTTATCTTCTTCCTTGTCAGCACATGCCCAAGGAGGGGCATTGGGAATGAAGCATCATATAGGGATAAGGCAGGCAATAGACCAGAAATTGGACAAGATATAACCGATTTGGTTTTGATAGAATTCACTGGATCAATATAGTTCATGAAGATCCGGATGGATCATCGGTTTTTTATTTTTTTTAATTCCATGTTTGATCTTTAGAAAAATTGGACTTAACGAGTGTCTGGTTCAAAGTTTTGTAGGTCCAAACAGCTGGTTCAGTCTGGAGATGGTAACTATGGTTTAGGTCCTATGAATCATATCATATACATATAATCTGCATTAATTTACAATTTCAATTGCTTCTAGATGAAAAATATGCAAATAATGTTGTTCTTGACTTCTTGTGCAGTTGGTCTCTTGGTTGGTAGAACTATAGCTGTGCTCATTACAATGACAATATCAACTTCCATGGCAGCACGGGAAGGCCCAGTTGCCATGGCAGGTCACCAGATATGCTTACAAGTTTGGTTGGCGGTATCTTTGCTCAATGATGCCTTGGCACTTGCTGGTCAGGTTGGATAATATAATCAATCTATTCACTGTTAAACATAATTTAAATCATATCAAGACTTTTAAACATCATTTCTTGGCCTCTACAGTTTAACTAATTGTGCAAAACGTTTTTACAGGCTTTACTTGCAAGTGAATATACTCGGAAGAACTATGTACAAGCCCGTCTTGTAATATACAGGGTTATACAGGTTGGTTTCATGCTTTGAGCTGGACACATTTTTGTAAAGATTTGTGATTACTATGTTTAAAGGTAGCTTTGGAAACTTATATGAATTTCTTAGGGTCTTTTATGCATCTTTTGACTTGCCTATGATCTTTTCACTGTATGTTAAATCTTTTGCCAGATTGGAGCAGCATCTGGAATTGCATTGGGTGTGTTGTTGTTCTTTGGATTTGAGCCTTTCTCAACTTTATTCACCACTGATTTTGCTGTTCTCCAAATTGCTCGATCTGGCATTCTGGCAAGAATTTTCTTTTCCGTACCCATTGAGTTCAAGACACTGTGCTTGTCCTCTGTACTAACTGTTTGAAATTTGCAGTTTGTCACTGTTTCCCAACCGATCAATGCGCTTGCTTTTGTAATCGATGGCCTCTATTATGGTGTCTCCGACTTTTCATATGCTGCATATTCAATGGTCTGTTCTCTTGAACACGAGTTTGGCTTTCCCTAATATGATAATAACCTATACATCTATACACCACAGATACTCGTGGGGGTAGTCTCATCACTGTTCCTACTAATAGCTGCTCCTGTATTTGGACTTGCTGGAGTATGGGCTGGTTTGGTTTTTTTCATGAGTCTGCGAGCAGTTGCTGGGATATGGAGGTACAACCACCACCCCGACTCACTCTCTTCCATGGATTTAGGTTGCTTATATATTCTCTTTCCAGGTTACAAACCAAAGGTGGACCTTGGAAGATAGTATGGTCTGATATGGAGATAGGAACCACAAAAGAGTGTTGATGGCCATTGATTTAACTGGATGCTGATGTTGGTGATGGAATATACTGCCCCCACAATTCTACACTTGTACTGGAGCTGTTGTCTTTCAGTAGGCAAGATATTGGATGATCTTAGACATGACTTAGTACAGTAAATGGATATAAGATACAGCATAAAAGAACAAAGAAGAAGATTGGCAAAGACTCAAGGTTAGGTTCTAGATGATAATTCATTTCTGAAGATTAAGTACTAACACAAACTGTCATTCTTTGGAGTATGCAGTTGCAAGAACTATAAATTATCCTGCAGAGCCTGGATAAGAGCTAACCTGAGATTGCATCACATGATTTCCAGTCTAAGCGCCCTTCTCTACTACACATCGGTAAGAGCAAACCTGTGAAGGCCTATCTAATGGCATAATGTTTTTGAAATGCAACACCATACTGGAGGAGCTAATATGTGGAGTGGAAATCTTGATGATGATAACAAATGATAAACCTTTATGTTTTTAGAAACAGTTTGGATCTTATAGAATAGATTCTAAGAAGAACAGTGTAGTAATTATTGTACTAGCAAGTAGTTGTTTCATGGCACTAAATGATTGTTGGAAGATGCATATCAGAGGTAAGTCAGATTTCCCTGCATAAATGAAACAAAATGCCTTCCACATTAATGTTTATGTTTATAGCATGAAACCAGGCAGATATAATGAGAATTTAAGGCTAAATGGGTCAGAAAATGTATGGCAAATAATTTGCAATAGAGAAAACCAGCAAGAATAGTTTTTTTTTGTCTTATAAATAGAAGTTTTATCCATACTCATATAAATGGCATTGTTGTCCCAATATTACTCTAGATTTGTTTCTAAAAGTTAGGATGGAATCTGCATCACTTATACAAAATTATCATAGTGCTATAGATTATCCAATGTAGTTAGTTATCTTTAGCATTTTGATTCAAAACACTTCAAAAAATTATATTGATATTTTTATAATTACGAAATTAAAATATTTATGTTCATTTACTTTAACGTCAATAGTTTTATCAATAAAAATATGAAAACAAAGGATAAAAAGACAATCTTTATATTCTATTTAGTGGTGAGAACGGTGTTAGTGGTGGAGGACGACAATGTCGCTAAGGGTCATGGATGACTGTTGTGGATGAGGAGAGCGACGACGAGAGGCGAGGGATGTTCTGCATCTGTATCGATGACGATGTAATTTCTAAGTGACTCTTTCGTCACTCTACATCTTTGCCAATGTCGATGCAATTGTCATGTGGTGAAAGGATCGTTCGACATCTGCATTAGTGTCGACGTAAATGCATCGACGTTTGCATTAATGTTAATGCAGATGCAGAGCGACCCTCACCTCTCGTCTTCGCTCTTCTTAACCACAATAGGCACATGCAATCCCTAGCAGCGTTGTTGTCCGTCACTTGGGACGTCATCTGTCACCATCGACTGAAACATTAAAATTATCTTTTTATCTTTTGTTTTTATGTTTTTATCAATAAAACTGATGGCATTAAATTTAGATATTTTATTTTTATAATTATAATAATATTAATATAAATTTTTAAAAATATAATGATCAGGATATTAAAGATAGTTAACTTTATAGAATAATATATAATTAGCCTGGTATGGCCTCGAAGGAATGAAACAAACAAATCTGCTGTATCAATACCGATTCACCCCTACAACACTACACAACTACAATGGCTATTTTGCCATGCTTACTTAACAGTTTCAGCACAGCAGAGAGTCGACAAATTTCTCATCTCCTTCTTCTTCCTTTCCTACTGCTTTGAAGAACACGCTGTGTGTCTGTCCCCGCTGCTGTCGTTCCGTGGAAGAAGTGCTCACTGAACTATCATATCCATAGCTGAACCCATAGTTTCTTGGGTTCTGTGCATTGAAAGGAGATTGGTTTGCCAACCCATCGGATCTGCCGCTGAAGATGGAGTTGGCGATGAGCATCTGATTCTGATGGCTGCCCATCGTCGCCGCCGGTCTTTTCGCCATGGCGAAGCTACTGCTGCCTTGTCCACGACTTCCACGGGCCGCGGGGACATCATGGTTGTGCTTGCTCTCGTACGTGGTGATCACCGCCCTGAGATCATGACAAGCCCTCTCCACATGCTTCCTCACCGGGCAACCCACGGTGGTGCTCTTGTAGTAGCTCCTGCAGTTCGACGATGATGATAGCAGGTGAAATGAGATATACGCATACTCTTCAGTCATCGATGCATTTGCAGAAGCAATTTGCTCGCCTTGGGTTGGGATCCCCCTTCACCACCTTCTGCCCGTACTTCCTCCAGCGATATCCATCGTCGAGGATGTCAATGTCACTCATGGTCTGAACCACCACCCTGGGCTCCCTCACCGTCCTGCTACCAGCACCTGCTGACACACCCTCCTCGCCTTCTCCTTCTTGCTTCCCCTTCCTGCAAAAACATGGACGGCAGACATGAGTCCATCTCATCCCTCAACTATGGCAGGCAATCGCTTGTTCTTCTTCGACCAACTCTGACAACATCTTACCATCGCTTAGCATCAGGTTCCTCCGCCTCGAATTCATCGACTCCTGACTTGCTCACCTGAGACCCCAAATCGAGATCACCATCGCCGAAGGAGACGGAGGAATTGTCAGGTGTGGCAACCGACTACAACATCAAAGGTCGAGTTGCTTGCGCGCATGCTAAGTTCCTCGTGGTGGACCGAGGCTTGGGATGGTTGTGCGTGCCTTCATATACGATTTCGGTAATCTGTCCATCTAAAGATCTCTCGACCTTCTTCTTCGAGGGGCAACTCGGGTACGTGCACTTGTAGTAGCTGCGCGGGTTCTCGCTTCCTTTCACTTGTTTTTGCCCGTACTTCCTTCAGTGCTTGAGCATGGTGAGCTGAACCAGATGGGTGGCGGCTGTTGCTATTGCTGGGGGCAGTGGATTCAGATTTAGTGGTGGTAGTGGTGTAATGTTGTTGGTGCATCCATGATGGTTGGTGTTCGTCCTGTATGACCACATTAAAGGATTCGTCATTGGTAAGAAATGGCAACAAGACACGAAGGTCTTCTGAACCGCAATCTAAAGGAAAAGGAAGAAGAACATGAAGGAGCAATTGGTACCGATGGACTCGAGGCGGAAGAAGGGTGAAAGCAAGATGCTTGCTTGGTTCCATTTTGGAAAGAGAATTCACCCAAGGATTCGTCTTCGTCGCTGATGCCTTCCTGATAACCGAAAGCTTGAGGAGATCGAAACATCTATTCAAGGGGATGATACTTCATATAAGCTTATCATGATTTGGATGGCAATCACAAGCGAGTAACGTATGCATAGAATCGTACTGGATTCGACTAAATCATAGAAACAGAGAAGACAAATGCCGCTTTTCTCATGTTGTGTAGCAGATTCACAGCTGACTCCATGCACTTACACCACAAGAGAGGAGAACGGGCGAGTCGTGGAGCGCAGCTGGGCTGAAAGCCGCCGGAATGGCAAAGTAGGAAGAAGGAGAGATGGGCAGTGACGGCGGAGCGATGGACTTGAACTAGGGCAGGTCAGTTCCATCATCCGCGACACTGTACGAGAACTCTCGGGCGTCGGCCGCGGCTCCGGAGAGCAGCTCAGAGAAGGAACCGGTCGAGAAGGAGAACGCGCCGGCGTGGCAGGAGCTCGCGGCGGAGGACGCCATGCAGGAGGAAAGAGGAAAGGAGGAGGAATTGGATGGCAGATTGAGGAGAGGTTGTTCGTGTCTCCTTGCTGATCTAGAGATCGGTATCGGTTGGTCATTGGTGAGTGTGGTGATTAAGAATAACCGGAGACAGGGAGAAGGCTCGAGTTCCATAGCAGGCGAACGCCGAGGCCTTTTCTGAGAAGAAGAGGGCAGGGGGGTTGAGAATTTTGACTGTTGCTGGTCAAACCTCGTGAGTTTGACTGGAGGCCAAGTCTGGCCTCACCGCTTCCACTAACTACCCGCCTCCGTTACCCGACCGAAGGTGAAGGGCCCGACATCATGTTTTTGTGGTCTCCAGTCAGCATTCCCCAATCAAATCGTTGGGTACGAAGGTTTCGCCCCCTTTTTCTTGTTTCATAGCTCTCTTTGACTTAATTCCGAGCCGTCTTGTTTGACTTCTTGAAACGAAGTCCTTGTGATGCTATTACTACATTGAGACCCTCTTGTAGAAAAATATACTAGTTTGCCTATGATCAAGCGAATCAAAATATTTTTTTTCCCAAAAGAAACACAAGTTGAATAAATATCAATTATTCTGAAAAGATACATCAATTAAAATATTTATTTATTCTAATTAGTTTAAGGTTTCCATTTATTTGCCAATGATATTCTTATAAAGATAATAAATTATTGAATATCAAAATATTTTTACTTTGTTAACATTATTTTTTCTTCATATACTATTAATCAGGATAATTAATTATATATTAATTATGTAGTTAGACCTTCTTAGTTTTTCGATTCTTAGACTTAAAAAATTTATATCGGAATATCTATACCTATGAAATTGAAATATCTAGCTCTATTTACCCCGATGCTATCGATTTTACAGATTAATATATGAAAATAATAAGTAATGTTAGAGGCTATAAGTGGTTATTGTGGATGAGAATAATGATGACGAAAGATGAGACTGCTTTGCATCTACGTAAATACCGATGTAATTGTTAAGCAATCCTTTCGTCGCTCGACATAGATACAAAACGATCATCAACTCTCTCTATCATTCTCCTCATCCATAATAGTCAATCGTAAACTCAACAACGTTATCTTTATCATCACCAAATGAACATTAAAATTATCTTTTTACCTATGATAATATATAATTAGTCTAGTTTGTACTCTTGCCAAAGGATAGAAGTTTAGATAACTCACTCAAAGAAATAAATTTCATCGATCAGTCATGCATGAATTCAAAGCTTCTCAAGTCATAGATGGAGACCAACCTGAACTACATCACATGACGTTAAAACATTTATATATCAACCAACTCCATAGCATTTGTTGTTGATATCAGATGTGTTCTTTTCAATGGAATGGTTTTTTTTTTTAAAAAAAGATTTAATCCCATAAGTATACACCTGATCTAATAAAGAACCCCTAATGCATGAGGAGGTGAGACACCTTTCTAAAGTTGACACAAAGTTAAGGATTGACCAATGGGTTTGGCAATGGTGGCATTTGATGACTAGAAGAAAATGCTTATAAAAGATTTGGTTGGATAAAGGTAACAAATTCAAGGTGAAAATGAATTTTTAATTCCAAGATATTGAGCTTATCAACTTATAAAGATTTTGATTAGGTTAATATAAATCCCAAAAACTATTTCGATCCAAAAGGAAATAACGAACATGTCATAAAAATAATTTAAATTTAATTAAGAGTTTGAATTGAATTAAAAATTTATGTTTAATTAGGAGTATGAAACTAAGACCCTTTGTTATCAGACTAATCCCAAGCCAAATGAGGCTGAGAGAGTTTTCGTAAGCAAATAATATTATTCTCTCTCTTAGCTCCTGTCTCTCTTCTCTCTTCTCAAGGCAAGTATGAATTAGATATAAGGAAGATAAAAATGAGATGATATCAGATTCAAACTCATTGTATATATAATACAGAGTTTAATCTATAATATTTTCCATTATTTGGCTTGCATATTTGTGTCATATAGCTCAACTTGCATGTGAGGAGATATTAGAGTTCCTAAATATTAGATCTCGCCCAACAAAGCTTTAAGTTTTTGAGATTAATGATCCCTCAGTTTTTCTATATAAAAAAATTCATAATAAATCATATCATATATGAAATCCTTATATTCTAACAATGTGATATCGGAAAAAAAAAAAAAAAAGGAAAGGAAAACTTTTAAGTATGTCTTCCTCATATTCCAACAGTAACAAGATGAATGGACTAATGTAATATTTCTGAGGAAATCATCCGATAACATATTCACAATGTTTCTACTGCATGTAGAAATCAATTTATGGTTTCCTACTAATAATAGTTTTCTCTACATCTTAAGTGCAAAGAATGAATTCTACAGACTTGGAATCCCTATGAGAAAACTGAAGAGGAACATAGCTGAACCAGTGGCTGAAGTGGTGGTGTCATGGAATCATCTTTCTCACCTCCAAATGCTGCCTCATCTATGTTGATTCTGACACAATTCGTTGCTGTTCCATTAGAATGAGGTTTGCTGTTTGATTTGCCTGCGTTTGGGTCGGAGTAGCTGTGTGCCAAAGAGCTGGATTCCATCAATGGCCCCATTCCACCTTCTCGCGGAAGAGGGTGCAGCTTTGAGCTCTCATCTTCTCCTCCTTTCTGATGGAAGCTGTCCTCCTCAACGTCGTACATGTTCCCGGTGCGCACCTCCTGCGCCAACGAGCACGACCAGCAAAACAGCCACTGCATGAAGTCCGTCATGGCCGGATAGCCACAGCAGAAAGGGTTCGCCGGAAGCTTGAATCTTTTCCTCATCTGAATCCGCCAAAAGCCTCCGTAAAGCAGTCCGCAGAAGCAGAGCAGGATGCCGGTGATCCCCGTGGTGTATCTGGCAATGTCGTCGTCGATGTTGATCGCCGCCACGCTGAACACCAGCAGAGGCGCGACGCAGAGGAGCAGGAAGGTGACGATGTGCACGTACATGTTGCCGAATCCGAGCCTCTCCATGTTCCACCCAAACACGCACAACGTGCAGAAGACTGAGAGAGAGGCCACCGTGAGGTCGTCCCAGCAGTCGAAGAGTCCGCCGACCCATTCGGGCTTCGTGATCACCACCACACTTTTGTTGCGTGTCTTCAGCAGATCGGTGTCCGGTGCAGCAGCCACGGCCATTTGACGCGATTCGACGTCGGTTTCGGACTCCTGCTTCTTTCCCAAGGGACCGTAAACAACGTAGATGCCGGCGGCAACTGGCGCTGCGATTCCAAGGACGACGAAGAGGATCTGCGGCCATGTCGGTCGACTCTCGCTCGAGTAACCCCAGTAGAGTCCGCACAAGCCATACTGAGAGAAGCAGGTGGTGTGGAGGAGGAGCACCACGAGCATCATGTGAGCCCACTCGTTGGGCCGCGGCGCTCCGTTCTTGGAGTACACCTTCCTCAGCTCGGCAACGTCGGTCGATCTCCACCTACATAGGAGCACCAAGTGGTGGAACAGCTTGGGGTGTTGGTAGACGCACATGATGGTGAAGAGCGCGTTCACGATCTGGTTGGTGATCTCAGTCCATCGCTTCCTCTCCGAACTCTCGGGTATGGCGTGGTCCAGGAGCCCGGTCATGAAGAGGAAGAGGACGAGGAGGCCTACGGCGACGAAGAAGAGCCAGACCAGCAGAGCCATGTTCATGGGGTGCTTTACCCAGTTCTTGCAGTACATGATCAGGCCTTCCCAGTTAATCCTTCTAACAAATGGCAGGCGAAGAGGTCGGCAGCCACGAACAGGAGCACAGTCCGGTGGCGGAGAGCCGCCTCTTTGGCTTCCGGTTCTCTTCACGGAGGTGACATGATATGATCTGCCGACAAAGTCGAATCTGAGGAACCAATCTTTGGACGGTTGACCCTTCAAGAAATCTAGGAACCTTCTCACATGTCGTGTCCGATCCAAGAATTGTTCTTCCTTTATTGGGATGCAGCAGGAGAGCTTCGTTGTCATACTTGTTTCACTCTTCTCGATTGCTGCTTTAGTGTCCTCTGTTCTCTGACAGCTTCCATTTGATTCCATTCTTCAAACTTTGCAGAGTAGTAAACTATTATCTGTGTGTCAAAGGAATCAAGATATATAAACCCCTCTAAAGCAAATAAATCACCTGCACACAGATCTCCAATGTAATTTACCCAACAAAAAAAAAAAAAAAAAAGGAAGAACTTCTCTAAGTTCAACGCAGATCATCGTTTTGCATAACTCGATATGATTTATGACAATAAGAGTATAAACACTTGAATGTTTTAGAGGAAAACATGAGTAAGAATGGATTTGCTAGAATAACATTAAAGATGATGAGTCTGTCATCTAATCAATTGGAACCCTCATTCATACGAACTGTCTTCGGATGGAAGGGAGAGAAATAAGACGAGAAAGATAAATGGCTGCTGCTGCCTGCAAACACGAGAATACCTTCTTGTTTTATGGAGGAGAAGATTCAGCATTCCCAAGCTCTAATCTCACTCCCTCCCTCGCTCGGCTGGGACACGAAACAAGCATCTCTTGGAGAAGCAAATCACTACCCCTCACCTGCTATATATATATATAGAGAGAGAGAGAGAGTGAGAGGCATGGGAGAAGGAGAGTAAACGAAGAGGATGGGATGGAAAGAGTCAGAGAAGGTCGGCAAGAAGCAGTAGCGGCGTGGACTGCAGTGGGAGAGTGTTGATGCCGCTGCATTAACCCTTTGGTTTACTTGACCGAGGCAAACCTTTGAATCCATTCTCTCGTTGCCGTATCGGCCAACGCTGACCTTACCGTAAGCTTTATTTCTTCGGCCGTGTTAGTTGGTGCACGACCGTTGAATCAGGGAGTCTGACTTGGTGTTGCTGTGCCTTACGATGTTGACTTTGACTTCGAAGCTCATTTTTTTTTTCGCTTTTTTTCAATCATCCAAGACGGCTGATTCTAAAAATTAGGACATGTCTCTAAATGAAACCTGACAAGGATATCTCGCTTTCTTCAACCTCTTTAATGATCTCTTAGAGAGAGGTTGGTTTCATTCATTAAAGATTAATCTTCCACCAGCACACATAGCTGATCACAGACGTCCCACAACACATTACACGAGTTTATGATCGATGTGATTCTGCCAAACTCTAATAAAACAAGAAAAAATCTCAACTTGCGCAGTTCAAGTCGAAGATGGTGAAGCATCTTCTTCTTCTTCTTGAAGCAATAACAACGCAGGTGGTGGGTGAACAGAGTCATCGTCGCAGACTACCTCTCTTAGCTGTATTAATGGTGGAATTGGTGGATTCATCACATCACTGAGAACCAATCCAGTATCTTCTGCAGCTGCGCCATCATATTCCCCCTCCAAATGCTGCGTCTCAGATGGGGTCATTGCTTCATCTTGACAGGGCCGAGGATCCACAGAACTCTGCCCCTCTCCATCCCCACTTTCCATTACCCGCCTCAAGAGGCTGTCATCTTCCACATCGTAGAGGTTCCCAGTGCGCACCTCCTGTGCCAGAGAACACGCCCAGCAGAACATCCACTTGCCGTAGTCCGTAAGCGACGCCGAGCCCAAACAGCAAGTGTCGCCGGGGAGTTCGAATCTTTTCCTCATTTGGATCCTCCAAAACCCCCCATACAGCAGCCCAAACGCGCACAGGACTACTCCGGCGATCCCGATGACATCTCCGATGACGTAGTCGTGGATATTGAGAGCCGCGATGTTGAAGATCCAGAAGGGCGCGACGCAGAGCAGGAGGAAGGTGAAGATGTGGACGTACATGTTACCGAACCCGAGTCTCTCCATGTTCCAACCGAAGACGCAGCAGGTGCAGAAGAAGGAGAGGTAACAGGCGGTAATGTCGTCCTTGAAGTCGACAAGTCCTCCAGCCCACTCGGGTTTGCTCGCTGCAGCTCTCAGGCCGTGCTTCCAGCGTTTCTCATCGCAAGCTTTGGGCATCTGAGCTTGTGATTCTTCATCTGAATTGGAGCTATATTCCCTTCCAAGAGGACTATACAGTGTGTACAGAGCAGCCAAGACCGGCGCCGCAAGCCCCAAGGCGAAGAAGAAGTCCTCGAGGAACTCCGGTCGCTTCTTCCTGGCGTAGCCCCAGTAAAGACCACACAAGGTGTACTGCGCAAAGCAAGTGATGTGAAGGAGGAGCAGGACGAGCATCATGTGAGCCCACTCGTGAGGTCGATAGGCTCCGTTCTTGCAGTACACCTTTCTGAGCTCGACGATGTCCTCTGAGTTCCAGCGGCATAGCATGACGAGGTGGTGAAAGAGCCTGGGGTGCTGGTAGATGCTCATGAGCGTAAAGAGCGCATTGAGGACCTGGTTGTTGATCTCGATCCAGTGGTTTCTCGAGGATTTTGTGGGGAATGCGTTGTTCAGCAATCCGAGGAGGAGGAGGCCCAGCATGGTGGCGGAGACTGCAACGCAGATTAGCCAGATGAGAAGGGCAATGTTCATGGGGTTTTTCAGCCAAGCTCTGCAGGTGCCGAAGAAAGAAGACCAGTGGATTCTCCTGAAGAACTGAACATGGAAGCGCCGTTGGATGCCGACGGGAGAAGGGACGGAAAGCGAGATCTCCTCTCTTTGGTTCAGAGTTCGACGGAGAATTCTGAGTGGGGAAGCGAACTCGAGCTTCTTCAACCAATCTAAGTGCCTGCTCCTCCTACTGCTTATTGGCTCCAGCAGCGTTTCCTGAATCGATGGGATTTGGATACCGTAGTGCCTGAGCACAGGAGCATTTGGATCCGAGCTGGATTCTTGTTCACCATCACCGGTATTACAGGAGACCATTCTGGCACAATCTCGTCTTGCTCGGGGCGGGGGAGATGTAATCTTTGCACGGAGGAATCCACAGTCAATCCTTTCGAGGTTCTGATGCTCGGTGATGAAACCAAACTGCAGCAAGAGGATGCTCTCGAGATCCCAAACTTAAGAGGATGCTCTGACAGAATAAGAATGAAAACTACTTTTTTTTTTATCATAAATTTCGAATCAGAGCATCCGGAATAACAACAAGCTTCATCTATTTCAGATCACCAAGTTTATGATTTACCTTTGGAATGGGAGTCGATCGAAGAGAAGTAAAGAATTCAGCTATTTTAGCTCATGCAAAGAGGAACGAAGCAGATGTATCTTTGCAAGGAGTCAATGAAGCAAGACGATCTTGCTTCATAGTACAGAAAAAAGGGTTCTGCTTACATAGTCTGCCACCCGACGGTCAAACTGCAAATAGTTCTGCTTTCGGGGCACAGAGGTAAAGTCATCAAAGTCAACGAGACATCTGGAGTTACCAAACTGCCCCCACCCGAGGAATCTTTTACCGGATATACTACTATTAAGAACTTACTTAATTAATCCCCTACCGAACCACCGTGGGACCCACGGTGAATGTATTGATTTTACAATAAAATGTAAGGATTCTTATATTTATAATTAATATTTCTTATATCTAAGATGATTTTTAAACTCAAATTTTAATAAATAAATCGACGTCTCAACGTTGCATCAATACACCACCGCTGAGGAGACGAAGTCACTGAACACGTTTTGGGAACGATTCTTATTGGTCGACGCCCGCGGTCCCCGCACCTGTGGCTGTCGTGGCACAGGCCGAGTGGATGACAGAGTTGGTTCAGGACATCAGGGCATTCAAGCCGGCCTCCTTTTCCTGCTTGGGGTCCTCTCCCGAACACGGGAATCCCACCCCCGGGGTTGGAATACTCGAGTTGTGTATCTTGTGTTGGATCGCCGACGGTGGCAAGTAGCTCTCGGCCGCTCGCTGCCCAACCAAAGACAGCTTCTTTTTCTGTTTGTCGCATTTCTAGCATTCATTCGTTGGGTCCATCTCGTCCTTGGATCTCCTCCCACCCAGTCCTTATCAAGAACCCGAGCTGGAGAGGCAAGAATTGGGCAGTGGAAAGCCGAGATTGTAATCCCCTTAAAGAAGCTTGTTCTTTCAACTGGTATGTTTCCTTCTCTTTGATGTTCCACGGAGGAAGATTAGCTCTTTTTTTTTTTTCTCTTGTCGAATAAGAAATCGATCGATCTTGTATCATCATTTCTTTAGATGCCAGATAAAAATTCGGTCTTTTTGAGTAATTTGCGAAAAAAAGAAAGTAAGTCGCTCGATTCAATTCGAGATCTTGCTTCTGGTTCCCTTTGATATGGGCGGCTACATAAAACTAAGGGCATCACCAGGTGTGCTGCTCTTGAATTATGGTATACGAAGTTGTCTTACGCAGATCTTTGCTTTCGGTTGGTTGTTTTGGGGTTTACTGATGCTTTCGTCGCTGGAATCGAATTATAAGTGTATTTCAATTGAAAATGTCTAATTTTGATCCAATCGTCCCAAGTTTTCACCTTTTTACACTGGAAAAAAGTCGATTAGTTTTATGTTGTCTCGTAGCCTTAGGGAAATGGAGATTACGAGGTAAAACCAGACAACATAGGATGGCACCTTGTTGCATTTATCCGTTGTTGGCAGATATTTGGAGACCTGAATAATTAAGAACTGGAAGCTAGTTGAAGTTCAGAATAATAGGTTAGAAGGTTAAAGGGAAAGAAAAACTAAACTAGCAAATATGCGTCGGAGTTCCTCGAGATAGTTGACTTTTGGATCTAGATAAAGCAAGGAGATGAGTGGTGGCATGTGACTGAACTATCACTTCTTCCAGCTTTAAGGTAGTTTCCGGTTCTTTTCCTACATTTAATCTATGCTACACTGTCATGAATTGAAGGAAGGGATTTCTTGCTAATTAGAACAAGGCTAAGATCCTAGGAGTTATAGAAGTATTTCAAGATGTTGCATCTTTCCTTATATTGTCACCAGTCTACAGGAAATTAAATGTTTCTTGGTAATGTTCTGCTTAATTTCCCAAAAAAATTGCTGCTTTTTGGCATTTATATGCCTTCTCTAAGCCTTTTCTATCTTATTTTTATTCAAACCTTAGGAGTATTTATTCAACAAAGGCATCCAGCAATGCTAATCATTAGTCTGTTTGAAATATATCATATTAAATGAGTGTGGATCTTGTGCATGCAGTATCTTAAGCTGAGCCAAGGTGGATCGGGTTCCTTAGTTGGGTGTATGCGACAGGAATTTGTGGAATTTTCTTTATGCAACTTATTTCTCATCAATTAATCAAATCCATTATATGTGGCTTCCTTTTCTCATTTTCTTTACCTTTCTTTGGTAGTAAGTAACTAACTCATTCAATTCTTTCTCGAAATGTAGTTTTAGTCATAGACACTTTTTTGTGATGGTAAGAGGAGCTCCTCTCCTCGAAATTAATGACTAATTACACTAAGGGAAAAGAAAACTGTGAACTATTTTTGTCAACCAATTTTGAGTATTCATGTAGCATTTGGATTTACACAAGCATGTGCTACTACTTGTTGTTTAAGCTGCAACACAATCATTTTTGTCTTTGTACTGCCCAGGCCACTGTAAAGCTTTAACACTTCCATGCCTCTCTTGGTTGGCTAATGTATCAAGAAATATAGTCAAATAGCCACTTGGGTTAAGCTCATGTATCATGTTAGAACATGAAATGAGAAATGGTAGTTTCATTTTGTAATTGGATACCACTTTTTGGGTCAAAGATGACTCTAAATATTGCTAGGGGTTCTATATAGCACAAATTTTGTACAAATTTTTTGTAGAACACAAATGATGTGAAGAGGGGGCAGCTCAATGCACAAGATTCCTGCTAATGCAAAGTCTAGGATGATCTATGTGCACGACCTACCCCTATAGGCCAAGTGTCGTGTTTATGACCTGAACTTTGGTCATTCATGGTCTTAAAGGAGCAACAATGCTGTGGCAGTAAGGCTCACCTGCTTTTCTTTTCTAGTACTAATTTTTTTCTCTATTTTTAATTAATTATTGAATGGCATTTGTGTGATTTGGCTTATTATGAAGTTAGTGTATCAGGTACATTTATCTATGGAAAAAATATCCTGTTATGATGGTTGCCTTTGTTCTGATCTGTGATTAAATCATTTTAAATTGGCAGAGCCGATGGCTTTGAGAGAGGGGTTCTTCCTTCTTATGCTTATTATTACCTGGGGAAGTACTGATGCTAGAAGCTCGGTGAACTTTGATATTATGGGTATGTCATGTACATACATATATATTCCTTTGCTTTTAGTTAACATTTGCCTTCTTTATTTCTTTTTATTCCTACTCTTGATACTTGTTGTTCCAAGTGAACAACTTATGTTTATTTTCTTTTAACATGTTCTTAATTTTTTTGTCAATGAAGTCAATGAATTAGCATAATTGTTGTATATGCTTAATGTAAAATTAATAATAGTCATCAAGTCATGCCACTCCTCAGACTTGTGGAAGGTGGTGGATTTTCTCAGCAGAATCTTTTAATATGGCTTGCTAAATTGCCTAAACCAGAGAACTTATGCTAACTTGTCCTGAAGCATTGTAAATAAGAAACCTTATTGCCTCAGTTCTGAATTTGTTGTTGTCTTCAAATGCTTTATATGACAGTATAGCTTCCTCAAGCCGAACAAACCAATTTTTTTGACAGTGTGTCGTATTGATTTTTACAAGAAATGTGGCATAACAGTTTTACTCAATCAACTATCCATGACATCTTCATTCAACAAGCATTATTTGCAATTGAAGTTTTAGGTAATACCGACACATAATGAGCAACTTTTGTGGAGTGTATGCCCATAGCATTTTAGGTTATTAATTAGTTCCATGCTGTTTTCCATTTTAAATATGGTACCTATATATTTCCTTAACATTACTCTTGTGTTCCCCTTTTCTCTCTTGATATTATTTTCCTCTATATTTTGCTGGCAGTGGGCAACTGATGAAAAAATTATTGCAACAGTACTTGCAAAGAACAACTACAATGGTGAAATCAAATAACAAATAAAATGCTACTATCATCTTCTCTGTTTGACTGTTACAATCATTGGCATCATTTTCATATTTCTTCTTTCTAGGCTTGCCTCTTCTTCTCATCCTCTGCTTCCATCTGATTTTCTCTTATTCTTCCTTGATGGGTTTAAATTGACTAGAATTGGCAAAATCATCCAAATCAGGTTGAATTTGATCAATTCTACCTGATGGCATTCAATTTTTGACTATAAGGTTGCGAAGTTGGTTAAAATCAGATTTGTCTTGGATTTTACCAATATGGATCAGGCATATCATTTTAGAACTGGCCAATACTGCAAACTACAGTGTCCGTACAAATAATTTAGAAGTGTTCTTAATTTGTTGTCATCATTCTTTCTAACTTCTCTAGCGAAGTTTTCTTAACAGTGAATATCTGATTGCATAGCACATATTAGTATTGCACTTAAGCAGACAGGTGGATGTAAATGACAGTTTAATAGGTTCACAATGCAGCCCAAGTGATTCATGCAGAAAGTTCTTCCAGATAGAATTATAGCCTAAGTGAGGTACCATTGTCTTTCTTGTAGTCTCTAGATGCTAATATACATAGAATTTTATAGTTTATACCACCTAAGGTTTTGGTGTACAATTATTTTATTACATGTTATGTAAAGTTTTTACTGAATAAGATTAGGACTGAATTCTTGTATTAGGAACCTTGTTGAACTGTTTGATTATAAATCTCAGCATACTTCTGCACTCTAGTGGCTACCTACTTCGAAAAGCTTATGACTTGTATAGAAGTTATATGGATTATATCTTTAAAAGGAATCATATGTAATGATTATCTTGATGGTTCCAGCAACAGAAATTGGCACTGGAACACTTCAAAGCCAAAGTAAAATATCTAAAGGAGTCAAAGGAAATGATCAATTGTGCACATTATGTGAGAACTTTACTGCACAGGCTACCCAATATATTGGTGAAAACAAGACTCAAACTGAGTTACTTGAAACCCTTCATCAAGCATGTTCTGAGATGAAGCCTTTCGAGGAGCAGGTAATCCTTTATGTCACGAGTAGAAATAATTTGCTTGTAAGCCTTTCGATGAGCGGGTAGACTTTTTGATGCATATTTGATCTTGACAGTTGACTCCGTTTGATCTTTCATCTAATCCTTATACAAATTTTCTGGCAGTGCATTCTGTTAGTGGACTTCTATGCATCTCTTTTCTTTGGCGAGATCTCTAAGATACAACCAGAAGAATTCTGCAAAAAATTTGATCTTTGTGAGGAGATGGATTCTATTAATCTGCGAACAAGTGATGATTCCTGCTCGCTTTGTCATGATGTTGTTGCTAAAGTATTTATCAAACTGAAAGATCCTGACACTCAGGTAATTGTTGTTTCTCTGTGCTAATTTTATTCCAACTTCATTTCGTTCTTCATTTCAAGCTATTTTGTGTCTGTAATATTAGAATAGGAGCTTTTGTTGTTGGAGAGTAATTTTTTAGGGCATTTTGCTAGCATCTACTTCAGAAGGATTTTCCATTAACTTCGAAAACCAATATTGTGTCACCTTATCAAAAGGATTTGGTCATGGATTCATCAATTTATCTTTTAATGGAAAACTGAATCTATTTTAATAAGGATACAAATAATGCATCATTCTGTCCTGATAATGATTTTCTTGGTTCAAATTTATGCAAGCCTGCTGGCACTAAGGACTTTCTGTCTTTTCAATTTTTACATGTTTTCACCAAAGCCCTCACAGACCATGGCACAATCTTATCTAGACTAATAGGCATCCAGACTATGGCTAAATTTTCTTTTTCATTTTTTGCTTGCTTTAGGCCGAAACTATTGGCAGGTTCAGTTCTGTGCTATGCTTGACTAACCAATTAATAAGTTGCTTTTTTGTCGTCTCCAAATGCTGACCCACTCTTATACTTTATGAAATTGACAGTTTGAGGTAATCAAGATGCTTCTTAAGGAATGCAATGAGGTGGAGAATTATGTCAAAGAGGTAAGCTCTGAAGCACTAATGTTTGCCAGATATGTAGATCAATGTACCTGTAGTATAAATCAGCATATACATTCTCTTGAAATAATAGGTAGAATAGCATGTCTCTCATGTTTTTTCACCAGATCATCTTGATGTAGCACTTAAATGTGTTTTTCTGGTCACTTGTTGCTGCTTATGTGTGCATCTTTTTTCTTTTTTCTTTTTTTCTCTGATCAGTGCAAGAAGCTGGTCCTCCAATATGGTCCTCTGATCCTGATCAATGGTGAAAAATTCCTGGAGAACACAGATGTTTGTACTGCCATCCATGCATGCAAGACCAGCAAAGTGGAACTAATCAGCACTGTTTTGGTGGCAGAATATTAGTCCATATAATATAAGAAATGATGTATTTATTGTATGTACTATGTCCTATTATTAACTGACATTGGATGATGATGTGTTGATAAGATTCATAGGCAGTATTTATATGCTCTAGCTCGTTGCTTGATGTATTATGAACCATTTTGGTTATTTGCTATTTTATGGAGATATCTATTATCTGTTATGCCAATTTCTTCTCTTCAATTTCTTTGTATTTTACTTGGCCAAACAACAAATAAAGTTAATGTTTCTGTTGTTCAAGCTGTTATGTAGAAAGCTGTTATGTAGAAAGGATAAGGCAATTCATATTCCATGCTATTATTTCTTTGTATATGAAACATGCATGATTCAACACTAGTTTTGTACAACTCTACAAAATTTTTACTACATTATTATCGATAAATATTTTTGCTAGATATAAATGCAAAATTACTGTTTTGGTAAAGAAATTTTTTTGACGCACGATGGAAGTCAACGTGCATAGTATATATTCTTCCAAAGTCAATATTGTTTGTATTTATGTAAGTTTAGCATATATATATATATATATATATATCCAAAACTAAAAACCCATGCATTTGTTATCATAATTAATTTTCGTTAACTTTTGTAAGTTAGCTGAAACTTCAATATAAATCTCGCCCTTTAGAAATTCACGATAACAATAAAAGTATCGGAGAAAATTATTTTTTTAAAACTCAAAATAATAGTGACCACTACTACAGGGTATGATGGTGTTCCAATATTTAAAAAAAAAATACATTCTATTAAAATTTATAATAAAATTGTGTTATTTTTCAAAGTTGTGTGTGTGTATATATATATATGTATACCCTAAAAAGAGCCTCCAAAATAACTAATATAGATGTGAAGATACGAATCCAAAGGCCGAGATCTCACCAATTTTTTCTAGAGGTCGTAATGCCACCAACTCACCCACTCTTCCTTGTACAGTGGACCCCAGTTTGGTGAAGATAGCGGGTGCTATGGACCACACATCTCATCGTCTCCACGACAGTCCATCTTTTGCCTCTCAGTGAAGAGATCTCCGAAGAAAGACGAGAGAAAGAGAGAGAGAGATGTGTCCACTGAGAGTGGTGTTGATCTTTCTGTCAGCTACCTTGGCTGGTTTCTTTGTGTTGAGAAACCTCAGGGCGGAGCCAGAGCTCAATGAGGAGCAGCAGGAAGAAGAGTCCCCGAAGCCACAGCTTGCCTTCTTCACCAAGGTAATGAATCTTCTTCGTTCCTTTGTGCCACTTTCTCAAGGCAGTGATCAATTACTGTTGCTGACGGTGTTCTTCCGGCTGGAATCAGGTTGGATCAGCTCTGGGCACCGTGTTCTGGTCTTTCCTCGATATGGCCAGTGGGAGGTACCTGTGGAGGACTCTGATGGCTCCTCCTGCCACCGGAGAGAAGAAGATTTGCTGATCTATCCTCGCGGAAGAGGTTCTTGCGACTCTCCTATCTTTCTTTTCTTTTCAGAAAAGAAAAGATTGATGGTTGTCGATGTTCATATATGGAAATTATGTCAAGACAAACTCTTGACAGTGGATGGATGATTCAGCAAGTCTGAATGGATTCAGAGAATGTTTGTTTACGATGATTTCATCATTTTTGTGTCTGTGATGTTCTTGTTCCATGCATGATGGATCACTGTGAGGAAGGAATGACATGTTTACATTAGAATAGCAACACAAGAGGAAAAATATGAACATTGTTACACAAAAATTGAAATGTTATTAGATTTCTATTTCCCAGAATCGTCGATTTCTATTTTCAGTCTACAAAGAAAACTAAAAAGAAAAAAGAAAAAAGAAAGCCGAGTTGTTCTTACTTAGAATTCAGAATGTGACCACAATGTGCGCCTTTAAGATCGACGCACCGACCCGATGAGCGGCTCGGATTGACGGAAGACCTTGACCGCAGGAGGACCAGATGGAGTCAACTTCTGGTCAAAGCAATCCGATTCAGCGCAATGCCATCACTATTCTATTGCCTTTGTGGCAGGGAAGGCAGCAGAACAATTAAGGCACCCAACCAACCCAACGCGGTTCACAAGCTGAGAGAGATCACCCCACCAAATTTTGACTCCCACATCGATCCTATACTTTCATCGACCACACTGTCTTGTTGGGTACAACTTTTCTTAGGATCAAACACATTGAAAATATTTATTTGTTGTTCTATTTTGCAGGCAGAGTACAATAATACTATCGATCGCTCTAAGTAATTAATACATAGGTATGTAGTTTTCTTTCTTTTAGGTTGAACATTCCACCGGCGGTTTGACCGCCGGCCCTGTTCGGATGTGTTTTTGTTTCTTTTTATTTATGGCGGGTCGCGGAAGTCTCCACAACTTCCCATTTGTTGACGTTTTGAGGTTTTTGACGACCGAATTCAAAAGTCTATTAAATTAGCGGCCAACTCAACTGTTGACTTCGGTTGTCACGGTGACTTAGAAATCACAGTTAAATTATGGTTTTTCCCCTCTTTTTGAAGAACCTAATTCGTTTTGAATTTTTATAGTTATTTTTGCTGGAAATAAGCTCTGGTATATGGTAGTCGAATATAATTTATAGAGAAATAAAAAAATAAATAACCCTTTTATTGACGATTCATTTCTTTATATCATACGGATTTGGCTTCCTTAGTTTCTCGTCTCAAGTCAAAGTTTCGCAGTCCGATTAAGTCGTGTCGGACACGCTTTTTGAAGCGTACTCCTCAAGTAGCCAATAGAGCAGAAGACTCTAATGATCCGCTCTCACACTGCTGCTTCCTTTTCCCGAGCGTGGAAAACTTCTCGGCGCATACATTTCAATGCATGACGTGCTCGTTGACCTCCACTCCATTATAAGCCTCGCCCGGCTCTTTGCTTCTCTTCCCATAACTCAAATCTTCGCACGCATTATTCCCCTTTTTCTCCTCCTCTCTCGCCTCAGCATCCTCAAGCAAGTAACTCATCTCATCAATGGCAGCCTCGTTCCAAGTCCGCTCGCACTTCCTTCTCCTCCTCCTCCTCTTCGTCTTCATCATCACGCCGCAGCTGTCCTCTTGCAGGCCCATAAAAGGCGTGGATCCAGAACTCGTTCCGTCGCCGGAGTCTGGTCCCGTCCGTGCTCCTTGCTTCAACTCGAGAAAGGAGCAGCTCGCGGAGAAGTACAAGCCGCTTCTGCTCAACCTCCTCCCCAGGGGGCCTTCGCCGCCCTCGGGACCGAGCCCAGGAATCAACAGCAACAACAAGAACTAGCGGCTCGCGGAGTTGATGGCGGATAATTATTTTCTCCATTTTTTAGGAAATTAGATTAGCATCAAACTATACGTTTTTTCTCATTTGATTTGTTGTTGTAGCAGATTGATACTACTCGATCAATATGTAAACTTTTCATACGATAATATCAAATGTTCTCTTTCTTTTTCTTCTATGTCAATTCAGCCGTCGTGTTTTTCTTTGGAACAATCAGAGACGACACTGTGCACGCCTTCACGGGAAAGGCGATAGATTTGGTCAAACTTTGACTCCACTTCTCCAAGCACCGGGTTTCTGACCACGCTCGTGAACCATCCGGTCCATCCTTTCTTTTTGATCTCAACCGTCCGTCTATTAAATATCAATAGTAAGATCGGCGATTGTGATTGGATGAGAAAGCTAAAAAAGCCTTCCTAAACGCTGCTTTGGTGAACAAAGGCAAGCTTCTTGGAGGCGTATCCACACCATCGAGAGGTTCCTCGCCAACCGGCGGTACTCCGCCGGCTTCTCAACCCCTTTAGCTCTACTATTAAATTTCCCTGAGGGCTCCGGTGACGATACGTTGCACTTTCTTCTCCAACTGGTTGGCTAAGGAGGTGTCTTCTCTGTGTCTTTCATCTGCGCAGAACTTGGTGGAGTTGTGGCAGCTTTCAAAAAGCCATGCTGGGAGCTCATCTAGCTTTCTTGCTCGTTACCTGAATTGTAGGTCAGAGCAAAATACTTGCCTGAGTGAGTGGAGCTCATGCCATCGTCATCATAAAACAGGCCACCTGCATCTATGATGATTCATCACACAGGAATGACCACGAAACACCTTATCCATGTTGCAAGTGATAGCATCAATTATGCACTGTAAGTGTTACGGGATTCGCACCTCGAAGCCATCCTTCCTGGTGAGGATGCTGCTGCAGACCCAACACACCCACACACTGCCTGAAAGATTAGAATGCGTGATTGCACCGGTCTTCGACATCATCCGCATAGTTGTAGACATGATGGAGATCACTGTGTCCACCTCTTGCCTTCCGATTGTTAACAATCAATTAATAGAACTTAGCTAGTTAGTTAATATGTTTCAGGTAATGACATTGATTTAGGAGTTGTGATGGCGGTGGCTAAACTTTTTCAATCATGGATGAGATAGAGGGATTAGGTAGTTACTCCTAGGTCTTATAAATAGTATCATACTTCATAAAGTAACATAATGTGTGCATTTCAAGAATATCTTATAAGTGTTTTATTATCTCATATTTAATATACGTTAGTTTCATAATTGAAATCATTCTAGTTTAACTGCATCATAGCATTTTGTTTTTATTGTTTCTTTGCTTTTTCATCCCTAATATTTGTGGTTTCTAAGTTGTGTTTCAATCTTAACTGAGCATTATGGCTTTCAATGACTATTTTATGTCTCAATAATTTATTTCTAACTTTTAAGATAAATATTATAAATTTTAGAGTATCGAGATAAAGACTTTATTTAAATCTCAAGATCTTTGGGACTTAATATAAAATGAATATACATATTTAGATTAAGAAATCAGATGAGAGAGAATAGAAAGAATGACCCAAAGGCATTGTTATTCATTCAACAAGTTGTATATAATATATTCTTCTCAAGAATTGCAGCAGCGACAACCTCAAAATAAACTTGATTGATACTTCAAAATGAATTTCAAGGCTCATCGAGGGTAATTACGATAAAACTTCAAACACTTCATCGTAAGTTTAAAATTTTATTTATGAAAAATAATGAATTAGGGCAAAATTATCTTTCTTGAGTGATTAAAATTGATAGTCAAATGAAATCTTATGGTGAACATCTTCATGATCATATAATTGTTGTAAAAGTTTGTAGAAGTCTAACTCCAAAATTTGATCATATTATCGTAATTGAGGAGTCAAATGACTTATCTACTTTTTCATTTAATGAACTGATAGGTTCCTTGCAAGCACATGAAGTAAGGTTGAACACGTCACTTGAAAAAAATTGAAGAAAAGTATTTTAGGTTAAGGGAAAGTCTTCTACTTTAAAAGAATATAAAAAATCAACAGGAAGAGGACACGAAGAAAAGTTATATAAACTAAAGAAAGCTTTTTATGGACTTAAATAAGTTTCAAGAGCATGGTACATCAATATTGATTATTATTTTATCAAAATAAATTTAAGAGGAGCGACATTGAAACTACCTTTATCTAAAGAAAGAAGATGAATATAATATTCTTATTATTTGCTTTTATATTGATGATATCTTTTGTGATAGAATATAAAAAATACATGATGAATAAGTTTAAAATGTCATATCTAGGTCTAATGCACTATTGTATTGAGTTGGAGGTGAAACAAGGATTATATGAAATTTTTATTTCATAAAAAGAGTATGTAATAGATTTACTCAAAAAATCTAACATGATTAATTGCAAAGCTATAGCAACACCCATGAATGTAAATGATAAATTAAAACTTAAAGTTTGGTTAGAGGTTTAATCTATCTAACTCATACTCGACTAGATATTAATTCCTTTATTGGTGTAGTATCCAAGTTTATACATAGCCCAAGTAAACATCATCTGAGAGCTGTTGAAATTTTTTTTACATTTTATTGTTGGAACTACAAATTATGATATTTTGTATTCTCATAATTTTAAATATAAATTATTTTGTTTTACTGATAGTGATAAAGTAGGAGCTTTGGCTGATAGAAAAAATACTTTAGCAATATTTTTAGCCTTAGATTAAGAGCAATATCTTAGTTCAAATAAGCAAGCAACAATTGTGTTATCGATATCGGAAGTAGAATATATAGCTACAACATCAACAACTTGTAAAGCAATATGGCTTAGAAGACTTCTTGGATATCTTTATCAAGAACAAAAAGAAACAATGAAAATATTTTGTGACAACAAAGTCATAATTTCAATGACGAAAAATCCACTATCATTTTGTCCGAGATCTTGTAGTAAGTGGAGTCATAACAATTGAGTATTGTGGCACAGATAAACAAGTTGTAAATATTCTCATAAAGCCACTTCCAGTTTAGAAGCATATTTATTTCATGTCTCAAATCGGTATATGTAACTACAAATCATGGGGAAGTATTAATAGTTGATTCATAGAAGTTACCTAGGTAGTTAACATATTCTAGTTAGTGGCCTTGATTTAGGAGTTATAAGGGTAGTAACCCATGATTTAGGAGTTTTAGGGGTAGTGGCTATATTTTCTCAATCATGGGTGAGATAATGAGGTAGTTATTATTAGGTCCTATAAATATGATCATAGTTCATGAATCAAGTAAGAGTGTGACATTTGGAGAATATCTTGTAACTGTTATATTACCTCTTGTTTAATACTACGTTAGTTTCATGATTGAAATCATTCTCATTTAATTACATCGTAGTATTCTATTTTTATAGTTTCCTTGCTCCTCCATCTACAACACTAATCCAGTCACAAAACTACGATCTCGTTGGCTATCATCCCTGCAATCTCCGACGGCTCTCAGTTGGTTATCTCAAACTCCTTCACCATCTCATTTGTCACGTCCATGGGAGTGTCACTCACCACGTTGAACTGGAAGTATATATATGTTCCTCACTTGTCCTAGCCAAAATGATCACAGACATATCAAGTTAATTTAGTGTCTTACTCCTGATATGATTTCGGTCATAGTTGAACTCCATATCTTTTCTGTCAATAATATAAACGATGAGGCGGATGGTATGACCCTCCAGATTCATATTCCCCATGATAGTTATGTCAGTTCTATTTTGAAAAAGGATTAGATAATATAGGGAATCTTTAAGTTATAAAAGCAACAAATATCATCATATATTTTTCTTTGTGTATGAATCAAATATAATATAATTTAATATTATAAATAATTTAATAGTCTAAGCCAATTTATATTAGTGATAAAATATTAAGCAAATCATAAGATTAGATTCACGTAAAAAATTATTAAAAAATTAGATATCAATATCATATAAAAATTTAAAACTAGGGAGAAGATAAAAAAAAATATTAAGGATTCATACTGATCAATTTAGGGAGCATGATATCTAAATCAGCATATCTCGACACATAAACATCATGTGAAAGTTCACCCCACATGTCTGCCCACGTGGACATAAGTCTAAGGCAAGCCGTTCTCGGCTGTCTCCCCCACATTGCCTACGTAAACAAAACGTCAAAAATAGAGCGTTAAAACAATTACAGGTTATCACCTCCAAGACATAGTATAAAAAGTAATCCTCAACCCTTCTCTATAGAGCTTTATCCCTAAGAAAAATTCATGCCAAGAAAGAGATCATAGTCATCAACTTTAGCCTTGGAAGAATTGAGTTAGAAAATATTCCCCGATATCAATCTTAGTATAGACAAGCCTCGAGAGCTTGATACTTCCACCTTGGAACAACTTTGGAGTCACCTCGAACACTCTTATGTCATTGGATTTAGATCACATCAAATTAATCCAAAGATCTATGATGATTTACTCTAACAATAAGTAATTTGGTAAGTAAAAGATAAAAAACCCTATGGGCTTAAAGTCAACACAAAAACTAGGGTGTAATATTGTAATTATTCGAGAGACTATTTATAACAAATGCAATCCCATTTATTAAATAATTAATATGAAATAGTATAAGGAATGCACCGGTTTGGCTAACAAATATTAATCACTGAATGTGAATGGTAATTATGATTGAAAATTAGGGGATGTAACCCATCACATTCAAAGAACATAAAACACTCTTGAATGAACCAAAAGGAAAAGCAAACACTAAAATGAAATAAAATAAAGCTCAAAGAGACACAATGATAGATGCAAAGAGGAGAAGAAGAATTGGAGATGGAAGCAGCCTATGAAGTTGAAATGGCTGTCCAAGAGGAGAAGAAAAAGAAGAAGAAGAAGAAGAAGAATTGGATCCAATGATAGGAAGAATTGAGGGATGCATTGATACTCTTCCAGTCAAGAACACAATCTGACAATTGGATCCAATGATAGATAGGAAGAATTGAGAGATGCATTGATACTCTTCCAGTCAAGAACACAATCTGACAATTGGATCCAATGATAGATAGGAAGAATTGAGAGATGCATTGATACTCTTCCAGTCAAGAACACAATCTGACAATTGGATCCAATGATAGATAGGAAGAATTGAGAGATGCATTGATACTCTTCCAGTCAAGAACACAATCTGACAATTGGATCCAATGATAGATAGGAAGAATTGAGAGATGCATTGATACTCTTCCAGTCAAGAACACAATCTGACAATTGGATCCAATGATAGATAGGAAGAATTGAGAGATGCATTGATACTCTTCCAGTCAAGAACACAATCTGACAATGGGTCCCTCCCATAGTTGCATGGATTTTCCAAAGAGAAAGTGAAGTGCCAAATCATATACTTGTTATAAATATGAGGCCACAAATACATTGCCCACATCCCACAAGTACAACAACACCCTATTCCCCAAAACAAAGTACACATATATATGGTTCACTCTTGTCTTGTCCACCATGCATCCATCTCAAGGCCTTGGCATCCCTCCACAAGGGTAATAATCTACCTAACATCACACATTAACCAATCCAATCTTAAATATATACCTCTATTTCTACGAGAGGCATGAGCGGGTGCTAAGCTAGCAACCTCAGCTTTGACAATAAAGCCTCTCCCTCCTCCCTTCTCGGCACTCCAATCCTTGATGAGTAGTAGGGTTGATGAGGTTAACTAGAATTGGGCTCCCTCGAAGGTTTGGCCAAACTGCCACCCGGCCGGCGCGACGTCGTTGCTGGTGACGGTCCGGCCGTCGCTGGTGGTGACCCGGAAAGAGAGAGACTGGCCATTGAGATACGCGTTGCTCTGCCAGTTCTGCCCCCAGTTCCGCGACATCGTTTGCCATCCCGTGCTCGAGCCCTTGATGGCCACCGCATTTACGTCGCCGGCGCCCCCCACGTTGGTGATCAGCACCAGGTTGAAGTAGGAGTGGCCGTTGATGGTGAACCTGATCCCGCCCTTCTTCACGCACGGCACCCTGCACGGCAGCACCCACCCCACAGGATGAGCCATCGATCGATCTCGTAGCGCGGCAGTTAGTTTGCATGTCGCAGCAAGCAGAGCTCACCTTCTGAAGGCCACCGGAACGATCCCGGCACGGTACTGAGCGATCTGAAGGAAGGCCGGCTCGGCCATGTCGAAGTGCTGGAGAGGGAGGTTGCACCACCCGCCGTTGTCGTTGGGGAGCGCGTTGTTGGGCGGGCAGAAGTTGGTAGCGGTGACGACGATCGACCCCGAGAGGCACCACTGCGGGTCGTCGGCGCACTTCAGCTCGTAGCAGGCGCCGCAGCTGGCTCCGTCGTCGAACAGCGCCGTGCTGAGGGCGGCGGTGTTGGTCCCGTACCCCTGGCTGTAGAGGTCGCCGTATCCACACGCCCCTCCTGCAATTCACATCCGTCATCAGCTAAATATCTCCACCCCTCCCGCAAATCACATGCGAACAACGCGGACTCACCCATGGTGCCGGAGGCGTCCCCGCCGCCGTAGAAGGTGGCGTGCGCGTTCTGCCAGCCGGAGTCCCCGGAAGTGCCAGCGACGAGGGAAGAGAAGAGGAGGAAGAGGGAGAAGCCAGGGAATGCCATTGTGGAGGAAGTACAGAAGGAGTCTCAGTTAGTTCCTTGATGAGATGGAATTGGAGGGCAGGGGTGGCGGCCGGATTTATAGGAGGAAGGGAGGGGAAGCGATGGCCGAGGGTGTTGCTACGTCCATGCAAACCCCCGGCTGGAGTTGCAGTAAATGTACAACTGAGACGCACATGCAGGTGCTGCGGTGGGGAACAGCGACGGCCGATGCCTGTCCCCCACACTGCGCCTCACACCGACACCAACACAAGCTGTGTCATGTTTCCCCTCTGCCCCCATGTCGATGTCAATTAATTATAATAATAATAATTATTATTATAATTATAAATATAAGAATAATCTTTAAATAGAGTATATCTAATTTCACTTATGCATTAGAAATGCTACAGCCAAATTAATAGATTCGATGGAGAAGCAAATCGCCAGCGACAGCAATGATAGGTTCAAATATGCACGGATCCAATGACACGAGTGAGGGTGAGAATTGGCTTCTGTCGTGAAGTAGTTGACACTCCCAATCTCGTTTAATGCACATTGCTGGCTTTGAATTGTTTGATGGATTTTGACCGGTTGGCATTGGGAGAAAAAGAAACATAAGGCTGGCTTTGTTGGGAAAATTAAAATAATCGAGCTATATCTACGGGATGAATGATCTCAATAATTTGAGTTTTTTTAATTATAGTAACATATAATATGATGAAAATAAAAATTATCTAAACTATAAAACTCTATTCGATCATTTGCCTAGTATAAGGCCAAGATGCACACACAAGTTTACTTGACATATGTGGAGATGAATGATCTCTCACCAGTTTTATTCTTATAGTAAATGTTTTCTGACTCAATCCCTCCATAACTAAATTAATCAATACTTAAAAGAGAGATGAAAGAAAATAGTGAGGGAGAGAGAGAATTTAATTTTTATTGTTTTAAATATTTTTAATTCATGGTTTAAATTAATCAATACTCGAGAGAGAGAGAGAGAGAGAGAGAGAGAGAGAGAGAGAGAGAGAGAGAGGAAAGTCTAGTTTTTATTCTTTCTAATATTTCTAGTTCATGCAATCATGTGTCTAAGTCTCCGAGATTAAGAATGGATAATTTTACCTTTATTGAAGATCCAAAAATAAGTTGGCTTCAGTCACTAGAAATTTCTCTCATAAATTCCAATTCAAAATGACCTTAAAATTAGCAAAATACTCAAACAGTTGGATGCTTCTAAACAATGTGATCCACTTGCAAATTAGAGCTCCAATGCAATCTTTATTTTTTATTTTTTTTCTCAATCCATATAATTAATTTATGACGCAAAACGTCTCATATTAGACAAGTCATCAGATATGTGGCGTCCACAACTTGGATAGTTAGCCAATAATTAATACGAGGAATCTTGACATAACAGTGTCACATTAGGCATTCCCACTGCATACGACCGACCCATTAATATAAGAATGCATAACCACCTCTACAAATCAATAAAAATATGAGCATTAGATAAAGTACTTGCGATTTTATTGTTTTCAAAATCTCATGTGACAAAGAAATATATAAAACTTTTTCATTCATATGAAAGGTAATTAATATATTGAATAATCTCCCAATCCTTAAATAAGTGGATCTCATGTATCATCATCACAAGGCCGAGATTACTTTTGTTTTAGTATTCAAACCTATCTCAAAATTGATCACTATTTTTCACATATTACTCGAACACATCTAATAAATAAAATTAAGATAACATTTATACGTCCCACATGAATAGTCAATCATCATTTCTCTTGCTAAGCAAAGAAACAAGACACATTGAAGAATCTATTGCATATGACGAATTCTAATGTATTTGATTGAATCCACCAATAATCTAATAATTTTATGTAGGTATCTCAATTATAACAAGAGTTGATAGATCCATCGAGAGTTATTAACTCTACAATAATCTTTTTTATATATAAATAGTTTTTTTTTTTTTTTTTTTCTAGTTGGTGGTGATGTGATCCTTTGCAAAGAAAGAATGACCCACCATGTGAGGAGAACATGGGATGGCATTCCGAGCATTACGGCAAATCCCATGACATAGATAGAGTTGAGGTCGAAATGTTATCTTCCTTTGGAGGCATTCCAATCCCCAACCACGTTAAATGATGGAGCTTTGTTTGTCTTCGTTATTAGATACGACATTGACCGGCGACTACGATGGTGGAAGATGCCATGTCTCAATCCTCTCAAGTAGAATATAATAAGTCCTCCAATGATGAAGGAACATGATTCCTGCGTTCAACAGATTATTATGCATATTTTTTTTTTTTCTCTTTCTCTCTAATTTGGTCTTCTTTTATTGTTGTTGATCAACATTAATTAATTAAAATGACTTTATGGTAATTGTTGAAGAGATCGATCACCATGCTATATCTAATTCCATAGCAATTGTCCGTTTTGAAAAATCCAAACATTAGTATATTGTTTCTTCAACACATTTGTTTCTGATCTACAATAAAGATTAAGTAGGATTCATTTAAAAAAAAATAAAAAAGAATGAGAACCCCACCCTTTAAACAAAACCATTTCTTACTTTGCCTAAGGTTAAAAGTTATGGATGAATTGATAATTCAGCATGTTCCACATTTGTGATTGGAGTAGATTTATGTTTTTGCTTAATGAATATGATACCCCTTTTTTTTTTTTTTTTTTTTGAATCCCATTTGATCTTCTACATCTCGAGCCAACCAACTATGATGATTAATCCTATTTTTTCGTGAATTTAATAGGATAAATCATCATGAATTTATTCATATTATTTTATGAACAAGAACTATGAAAAAAAATATGTGGTGGTAATCAATCTTCCTCATCCTAACTTTTTAATTAGGATCCTCCAATTATAAAGTTCATGATCCAAAATTCTCTAACTAATACGATGGAGTTGCATAAATATTGAATTGTTTAATTATATTTCAAAATTCGGGTGGGTGGGATTGCATAAATACATTACGAATTACAAAACAATTGTTGAAGCATTTATTTAGATCCCTCTCTCTCTCCCTCCTCAAAACAATTGTTGAAGCATTTATTTACTCTTTCTCCCTTCCTCTCATTAATGGAGAGAACAAACAATCCATGTTGCATGCAAATCCAGTCCCTATTTGTGATGAATACTTAGCAAGCCATGTCGAAATCTACCACCAAACAAATGCATATATGTTGGATCGACTTGACGCTAAGATTTCACGATCAATTGCGGTCGAACTCGAAGGAAGGATCAGTGGCTACACAAACATCCATGTGGGTGGTGGGGTTTCGCATATGTATAGGCTTGAAGGCATTGCTCCAAACCTGTTTCTTGTGATATGACATGACAACATCAACTCCATGGCCTTTGTCCTACCACTTCCTCAAAGGGTGGTGGTGGTGGTGGTGGTGGTGGTGGCGGTGGCTCGTTGTGTAGGTGGTTTCTGTCATATGGGTTTCTTCCATTTCCGTCCCTGCCTCCTTGCTCATGTGCCCCCCCGCCATGAGGAGTGAAAAGGACCTTGGTTTCATGGTAGCAACCTTATCTCATGAGGCACTCTCAGATCTACTTGAGGAAGAAAAGAGATCTGCTTGAGGAAGCTTGAGATCACGCCCACAACTCTGATGCTTAGTTTCCTCTTCCATTTAAGAGATAGTAGTAGTATATGCACGATCGATTATAAAATGATGGTATTTGATATTGAGAAAAATAATATCGTTATTCTAGCAATAATGAATGTTATTATGGAATTATTTAGCCAATACTATATAATTATCATATTTTATAAAATCTCTTTGTATATATAAATTCATATCCGTCGGTAAGAAACTTGACTCCACAAATAATTAGAAAGAATAATCTTGAAGTTATTGATCATAAATAGTGCTTTTGTTAACTTTCTCTCTCCTCAAATCATTCTCTAATTAGTCTTTACAAAATATTCTTATAATGTATGGTGTATGCTAACCAATCTCATGGTTTCCTTATGTAACTTCTAAAAAACCTTTTCAAACATTTTAAATGCATCAAATCTATTTTTGACTATATCCAAACTATCAAAACTCAAGTCAATGTACTTGCTATAGCTGATGCACCTCTTGATGATGAAAAGATCATTTTTTTTATATTAAATGGTCTTGGTTCATATCACAAGGAGATTTCAATTACACTTCGTGCTCACGACAGTCCTATATCTTTTTAATAACTTCACGATAAGCTTAAGCTTATCTTAAGTGAGAGCCACCACCTTTTGATCTTACTTTTAATCAAAGATAATATCCACAACCTGATAATTATTCAAACAATCATTTTGGAGGCAACATGCAATAACATTATAATAAAAATACCAACTAATTCGATCAATAATTCAACAACAAAGTCACTTGTAAAATATGTAACTTACAAGGTAATGTTGCTAAGAAATATCTCCGTTTGCAAGTTGCTATTTGATGGATGTTTTAGTCTTCACACCCACCTTATTCTACTTATCATGTTACATCACCTACTCAATTTTCATTATTATCATTCCGCACTTATTTTTGTTGCTCAATCTTTTTAACCTTCATCATTCTGGGGCTTTCTCAAATCTAATATGAATAATCTATCTCTTCATTCAGATTATAATGATTCATATGATATAATAATATGTGATAACAAAGGTCTCAAAATAACTCATATTGGTTTCATAAACCTTTCATCTACTTTAATTTTTTTATTTTTTAATATATTTTGTATTCGTGATACGAAAAAAATATAATATTTGTCTCTAAATTATGTTCTACTAGTAATATTTTCATTTAAGTTCCTACCATTTTCATTTTATTCATGAAGTGATGGAATAGTGATGGAGTTTTGCCTATGTGTATTGAAGTTTATGTCAATGCTTTCTCGTGTGATGCGTTTATACTCCAAGATTAATTGTTATTGATATGTTACATTATCATTGAAATAATTCTTTGATTTCATTTGTTCATGATGCATGTAGATATGAGGCACTCTTATCACAAAATTTGCTTCTAAAAATTGAGTGCCTAATTCTTATAGAAAATATGAAGCACTTGCATCTGATTTCATGTTATAACGATGAAATAACACCAACACTTTTAATTGCATGCAAGTCATGTAATAAAGGCATTGCTTCTTCTTCTCTTCTTCTTCTTTAAAGATCAAAAAATGATTCTATATTTTTGTTGGGGTCACTCCGCAACGTGCAATGATGACTCATCCCGGTGAGATCATCCAAGTATGCAAGCTCACTTCCGTGGTCTGGGAACTCGGTTTCGATCTTTGGTCTACCCCTCCGCCGGATGTCGATGCGTCCTCCCTGTAAGAAGACCCTGGCCGAGCTATTGGTGCTTGGCTGAGTCCCTCCGATAATCAAGTTAGGGTTCAGGATGGTTGAATGAGAATGTTTTGTCTGAGTTTTTTAAACCCCCCCCCCCCCCCCCCCCCCCCCCCACGCCCCCCCCCCCCCAAGACCAGCAGTGGTTTGGGGATACTTATACCTGCATAGGTAAGTTTGTCGTATGTGGGCCACGTCATTGCTACAGTACCTGACATACCACCGATCACCCATTGTCAGGGGCACTGTTGGCTGGTCGTCCTGTCGTGTTCGATCTGTCATGTCGCCAGTCGCCTATTGTCAGGGGTATTGTTCGCTGGTCGGCCCGACACGTATGCTTTGTCATGTCGCCAGCCGCCTGTTGTCTGGAACATTGTTCATTGGTCGACCCGACAGGACTTCCGATTGACCCTCGCAAGATTAGGTCGGCACCTGACGTGCACCAGACGTGACTGAATGATGATGTGACAGAGATAGGGGTGTGGTGTTCGGGCCTTCGTGGGCCGACCACTATGAGCCCCATCAATTCTAATGTTTTGTTTAGACCATTAACTACTATCGTGCATTCTTATCAAACCTCTTGACAATGTAGATATGACTTCCACCCTTATTTATATGAAGCATATATAATTGAGTCCAAACAAAAATATTGGCCCAAAGAAAACATGTGGTAGGCTGTATGTTTCTCTCCCTAACCCTAAAGCTTGGGGCTCTCACAACAACTATGGTGTTTTTGAATGATTAAGCTTTTGGATCCATAGGATTGAGTTGGGATTGGTTCCAAAACAATTATCTACTTGGTCTAAATCTCTTAGTTTTGTTTTTTAGCTGCAAGTTAATGATGAGAAATCAAATGACTTAATTGGAAATGCAATATAACCACAAGAAGCATAAGCCAAAAGTGCCTGTTGGGTCATTTGATATTATGGGAAGAGTTTGTACAATATTATTCATATCGGATCATAAGCCATATTGCATGCATGTCATACTTATCAGCATGTCAACCTTTTGTATTGTATCTATTTATTTGATAAACAATTTTGAAGGTACCAGTGGTTGATTCGATTTGAAATTACAGTCAAATATGATTTGAAGATGCCTGTAATCTCAATGTAATATGGATGCAATTGTTCTCCATCAAAAGCCAAATTGCACCACTACTAAGCTCGATCCAATTGAAAGCTGCTGAAACAATTGATACTTTCTAATGAACTCTAGTCGATGCAATTTTTTGTACTTTTTTTTTGCCTACCATTGTCCATATATTAATTATATGCACCTTTGCCGATGTAAAGTATCATGTAAGAATTGCAATGGTTAGTTTAGTTAGTAAATATTTTGATAAATCATCGTAATCTCCTACGTTTAAATTTTACTTATCTCATTTACCTTAAAAAAAAAAATGTGTCTCATATTCGACAATTGATTTTATCGGATATTGGAAAATGATTAGATATGTAAAATTAATTCCGATTATTATGATTCCCTATCATTTTTTAATGGAATATTTCCATTAACCCGTTATAACAAATAGTTTAGTATTAAAGTCATATCTTCCTATATTTAATATATTTTTTAAAAATATATATATTATATTATATGATGTTCATACGTAGATTCACCTATCATTTAAGTGCATTAACGAATCCGATATCTCAACTAAAGCGCTATGTTTAATATGTTAGATAACAAAGGCCTATGATGATAAAAAAAGTATGTTGGCTTTTCATTAAAAAGGTATTAGTAACATGAATATTCTCTCTTTTATTTGACGTTACTAAAGCCTTCGACCCACTAACATCTCTATTATCAATCACTATGAGCACTTTTGTGGAGGATCATAAAGCCTAAGCCACAAGTGATATCATACTAGCATATATGTTATTGTATTATATTTTAATACAACTTTGATTCTTTAAACACTACCCTACCCCGTTTCTAACTTAAGATACAGAAGAACAATAGTTTAGTTTGGTTCTAACACAAGGAATATTCCTCTTGGACATTATAATATCAAAAGGGTTGACATTAATTAGCATTTTATAACATGCTGCAAGTGTTTCATAATCACAAGCAAGTCATTAAAAAAAATAAAAAAGATAGTTCATAATCAAATCTTATCTAATGATTGGTTGAAATATGATATCCAACACAAGTAAGTCATAAAAAAAAAAAGAGAGAGAGTTCATAGTCAAATCTTATCTAATGATTGGTTGAAATATGATATCCAAAGTAAGTTGAATCAACTATTATAAATGATATTAAAAAACATCTCTTGAGGATAAGAGAAGACAAGTTTTATTAGGCTACCTGTAAACTTTCAAGGATTGAAAGGTCATGATGGATGTCTACCTGTAAAATTTCAAGGATTGAAAGGCCATGCATGCCTCTCGGATGCTTAACAACTCAAATCATCTTAGGAATGTGATGAATTCGATTAATACCTATTTGTTACCATTTTTATGGATGAGAAATGACAAGTCTTTATTTTTTTTTTTTTCTCATTTGATATTTAAGACTCTTTTATTGAGTAAAAAAAGTGTGTCACTTAAATCAGATTCAAATATCAATTTGGATGCATAGTTATTCCTTATATATATATATATATATATATATATATATATGGAATGGGATAATACACGTTAAGAAACGATGATTTGTTGATGAATAAAGAAGCTGATGAAGCGAATGACTAATTAAATATCTTGTTATGACAATGAAGTGTAACTCGACATACCTAATTAATAAAAGTAGTTTATATATAATGTAATATGCTAAATATACAATATGGTAATGTCAATATTCCAATGTTGTTGAATAGTTAGTTATCACAAGAATCTATAACAAGTAAATATTGTACTTATATCATGGCTTGAGAGAGCATCTAATTCTACTTAAAATCTCTATTCTATTTTAATTCTATTTTCTATTCAGATCAATAACAACAATCCTATATTGATCTACACAAGAAATATAAATTATTATTTATTAACATTAGTTTTGATTGTCTATACAATTAGTGTTAGGATGAGGAGATTATGCCAAACTATACTTAAATAATAAGATTTGCTCGATGCTTAAAGTAAAATATTCCTAGTGAGTGATATTTAATAAGCATTCTTATAAGTTTTATAGGTTCACTTGTAACTACCTAATTTTAGAAGATAATTCTTCAAATTACAATTATAGGTTCTATTTCGATTCTAGAATCACTAGTTCTAATTTTTAAATTAAAATTATCGATTTTAAATTTAACTTTTTTTTTAATTTCTCTTCTAATTAGTCATTTATTGAACTGTTGAAAATGATTAATTCATTATTTAGAGGGACAATGGATCGTTTAGATTTTTTTTTTTTTAATCGATTCAAAAGGGTAGATCAGTTATTTCAGGAATAAAAAATCAACCGGTCAATACTCGATTCCGGTTCGATTTGATTTGAACCGAGCTATGATCGAGTCTATTGGATAGTTTTACTAAAATGTGAAGATGAGTCATCCAACTCGTCACGCATGAACGGTGATGACTGCGTCTCCTCGTTGACCAGGACTTGATCCCTGATTAATTTCCCATGTCATTAATAATTTTATCCTGATGTGGATAATTTACGACACTAATAAACCTATCGATGCCCCATGGCGAAGACAAAGGGCAGCAAAGCGACCGTGTACCCCGCGGAGGGGCCCGCCGCTGCCGACCAATGTCTATGGAGCGTGAAAGCTTAAGCACCACCACCTCGTGCGAGGACGGCGTGGCAAATGTGTTCCCCTGCGGTCACAATGATCCCAAAACTCCCGTACCCACAAATAGAGCGTGTGGGATCCACGTCTAAGTTCGCCACGAGCCACAATTTGACCCTGCACCACCAAATCTGCAAAAAAGCCAAGATGGGCCATTACATAGCTTTTGTTGCTTCCACCACAACCTTTAACCTCAAGGAATTAAGAGCAGAGAGACAGACATTGTTATCCAACAGCCATTCTTATTAAGTTTGAAATTTAATGGGGTTATGATGAACAGATAACTTATCCTTTTCCACATTAATATATATATATATATATATAACACTGGTCTTTGGTTCGGTCGAAGGAGACGTTTCGATTGGCCTCACCCGCATTATAGCGTACTCGCCTCGTGATTGGGTAGAAGCCACATGGGTTCATCGTCGTCGTCGATCGAAAGCGGGTAGGCGCGAGGGTGGGAATTGAATATAACCCATTAATTGGACCAAAGGAACGAACCTAACACTTGTCCTTCCAACGCCGTCATATACGTGTCGATTTTGACCCATTCGCTCACCACCCACCCGACAGTGGCGACAAACTTCTCAACAAGGTTGTGGGCCCCAGACGTAAATGCCGTCTTCCTCGCTCCTACCCTCGGCGCCACGTATGCCTCGCTACGCCTCCCTCCTCCTCGATGCTTGCCCACAGCAGCCTCTCCTCTCCCCTCCCGCCCTATTTCCACACGCTTATGCTCCTCTGTTGCTTCCTCCTCCTTCGCACCGAGTCTCTCTCTCTCTCTCTAATGGATGTCAAACCGCAGTAGTATTGGTGCTGCGGATTCGTGACGGGGCAGAAAGTGTCACCACCACCACAAACACAAGCTGCCACCACGAGCACAACCCGCCGCTAGAAAATTCTCCACGACTCATCCCTCCCTCCGTCCAAGTCTCCTACTCGACCTTGTTCTTCTCGGGAGGGGTTAACGTCAATGACTGTGAGTTGCTTCCGCCCCTTGCGTGTCGTAATCGTCGACACGGCCTGCAATATTATGCTCCGGGTGGACTTCCCTGATCTCCCGTGGCTCCTATTCCGCGTCTTCTCCTATGACATCCACCGAAGGAGGCCACGGGTGTAACGGGAGCCCCTTTCGACGCCGCCCCTCCGGGGAGCTCGGTTTCCCCTCTTCTCCTGGTGTTTGAGGTGCAAGGCGATCGGTTTCTTCGGGGCCGGCGTCGGCATGTTTGAGACACGCCACCGGGAGCGCAGCGCCGAGAGGGCTCTCACTGTGGGCAATGGTTACGTGGAGATCGATCCCACCGGTCGGTATGGACGTGTAAGCTCTCTCTTCATCACCCATCAATCCACCCATCCTATGAAACCTTCTTGCTAATTTACCTACAGCTTTGTTTAGGCTTTCAAACAACAAAAACTAATTGATATCTACTTCTGTCCTCCTGTTCTGATACGGCTGCCGCAAGAACTGTGTGCAATCATGCTTACTAACTGGGTTCTCCGCATGCTTCTTCCTCTCTTTCAGTGAGTAGCTTAGCCGTTCTTTAATGGCAAGAATACGGCTTGTTTGCTTCTGGTTTGTGCTTGTGCAGTTTGTGTGGTCTTTGGAAGGATCATCTCTTGATGTTTCTCCTCCATCCAATCAAGTTCATGCACAAATCTATTTGAAGATCCATAGCATGCTCCTGGTAAAATAATAAATAACAATTAGATCACACCAACCCTCACGACCACCTCTCTAGTTTAATCATTCACGGTCCTCGATCCCAATACTTTACCATTCATATGCCATCTCATCTGTAGCACTAAGCCATGCTAGGTTATTAATGGAACTGCTGCATCTTGATATTTTTTATACCAACTGCATGAACTAAAGATCTCAGGGTAAAAGATCAGCAGTGTCATAACAGGTGTAGATTAAATATATGCTACACAAAATCAGAAATATTTAGATTTGCTCTCCTTCAATAATAGAGGGATGGATGCTGAGTGTCAATAATTGCAGCTAAAATTCTTTTTTTCTGTTGTCTGCAATGGAGATTCCTCATGAGAATAAGAACACCTTGAAAGACTACAGAGATGCCTTTACCAAAAAGAAGGAATATTTTTAGCAATAGAAGATAGAAGCCTGCCCCATGTTGCTATGTGGAGAGTGACCTGCACCCTTGGTAGTGTTGATGGGCACTTTGAATTGGTGACCATGATCTCAACCCTTTGTATAAGACCCACCACCATTGTTTGTCACCAATACTGTGATGATGAGGTGAATGATATGGATGTGATGTGTGGCCTCAAATGTCCTGTCGGTGAGAAAAATTGTGTGTATCCAACAATATATGGGATTGGATTGGGTAGGTTACCGGTCATACTTTTTCTTTTACTTGTGGTCTGCATCAATTGCTTCGTAGAATTAATGGCTTCCTCCAAACATAGGCTACTATTTCTTGACCACATGTTTGGAGGAAGTCAGATATGGTACATGGTATTCTGAATATATGAATGTTTTCTTTCTTTTTTTAACTTTTTAGCTGCTAAGAAGAGAAGATTAAGTGGTTTCAGATCAGTTCTAGCATTCATTCACAGGAGAAGCCAATTTAGTCAATGAACATCTCTCTCTCACCCTCTCTGTGTGTGTGTGTGTGTATGTGTAGTGAATTAAAAGCTCACTTGATGCAGAGAATTATTCTGTTCCAGTCAGTATATGCTGTTAATGATGCAGAATTCTCACTCCTTCTCTTTCGCATGCAATGACAGTTTGATGAAGTACTTGGCAAAGGAGCCACCAAAACAGTGTATCCTCCACAAAGAAGTAGTCATCAATCATGCTATTTAATAGTCCTTCTTAGTTTAAAACAGTTGAAAAGTGGACATGGATTTTGAAGTGTATGTCTAAGATTCTGTGACATGAGTTCCTTAAGAAAGGGATTCTTCAGATACAAGGCATTTGATGAGTTAAATGGCACCGAGGTTGCATGGAACCAGGCAAAGATCTGCAACGTGCTGCAGACGCCCGATGTGCTGCAGCGGATGTACTCGGAGGTCCACCTCCTCAGCTCCCTCCACCATGAATCCCTTATTCGATTCCATGCCTCGTGGATCGACGTCGAGAACGGGACGCTCAACTTCATCACCGAGATGTTCACCTCCGGTAGCCTTCGAGAGTATGTTCGATTACCCCAATCTTGATGTCACACACCGTACTAGTTTGTTCTTTGAAAGCTTAAATCACAGTGTTGTTCTTGGTACAAGCTAGTAGTTGTTCTGCGACTGATCCATGGAGATGGAATTCAGGTACCGGAAGAAGTATCCGCGAGTTGATATCGGAGCCATCAAAAGCTGGGCTCGACAGATCCTGAAAGGCCTCGTCTACTTGCACGGCCACGACCCACCGGTGATACACAGGGACATCAAGTGCGACAACATCTTTGTCAACGGCCATCTCGGGCAGGTCAAGATCGGCGATCTGGGCCTGGCGGCTATTCTCAAGGGTTCACAGTCTGCACACAGTGTCATTGGTAGGTCGTGATCCTTCCTCTCAGCTGTAATATGTATGCAGAAAGACGATGGTAAGCAGCATCTCAATGGCAGTGTGGTTCCTAACACTCCTACACTGTCATTCTTTGGCTGTAGGCACGCCGGAGTTCATGGCACCGGAACTTTACGAAGAGGAGTACAACGAGCTGGTGGATATCTACTCGTTCGGAATGTGTGTGCTCGAGATGCTCACTTCTGAGTACCCCTACAGCGAATGCTTCAATCCAGCTCAAATCTACAAGAAAGTCACTTCGGTAAGAAACTGCAGGGCGTCTTATCTCACTGACCTTCGATTTCTCCATTCAATTCCGGCGCTGCAAGCATTGAGATGCTGGATTTGCTTGTTCGTTCAGGGGAAGCTGCCGGACGCATTCCACCGCATCAAAGATCCCGAGGCCAAGCGATTCATCGGCAAATGCCTCGAAAACGTCGCGAAGAGATCATCGGCCAAGGAGCTCCTTCTCGATCCCTTTCTCGCGTTAGATGATCATCACGTCCCTATGTTGCCCTTGAAGAACATTCCTGTCCATATAGTTAAGGACATCAGATCACGAGGCCATGATCGCCTGCACTTGCTCGAGGCCGGCGACGTTGACTGCACCGCCAGGAGAACTGACATGACTATCACGGGGAAGATGAATCCGGAGGGCGGTACCATCTTCCTTAAAGTTCAGATTGCTGACAGAGGAGGTACAGAGCTCCACTCTGACCGAAATCATATCAGGAGCAGGACACTGAATTAACTCGATATGCCTGTGACCATTCTGGTTAGGACAAGTAAGGAACATATACTTCCCGTTCGACGTGGTGAGTGACACTCCCATGGACGTGGCAAATGAGATGGTGAAGGAGCTTGAGATAACGGATCGAGAGCCGTCGGAGATTGCAGGGATGATAGCTCAGGAGATCGCAGTTTTGGTGCCGGACTGGAAGGGAAGAGGTGGACACAGCGATCTCCATCATGTCTACAACTATGCGGATGATGCCGAAGACGGGTGCAATCACCCATTCTACAATCTTTCCTCCCCTGCTTCCTCCCCGGGCTCTGGCTTTGGAGCAGGGCAGTGTGTGGGTGTGTTGGGTCTGCAGCAGCATCCTCACCAAGGATGGCTTCGAGGTGCGAACATAATTGATGCTATCACTTGCAACATGGATAAGGTGTTTCGTGGTCACTCCTGTGTTGAATCGTCATTGATGCAGGTGGCTTGTTTTCTGATGACGATGACATGAGCTCCACTCACTCAGGCATGTATTCTGCTCTGAACTACACTTCAGGTAACGAGCAAGAAAGCGAGATGAGCTCCCACCATGGCGAAAGCAGCACCAAGTTCTGCGCAGATGAAAGACACGGAGAAGACACCTACATAGCTAACCAGTTGGAGAAGAAGTGCAACGTATCGTCGTCACCGGAGCCCTCAAGGAAATCTAGTAGTAGAAGTAAAGGGGTCGAGAGGCCGGCAGAGGACCGCCGGTTGACTAGGAACCTCTCGATGGTGGATATGCGGAGTCAGCTGCTTCATCGGAATTTGGTCGACCAGCTCAAGAAGCGCTTGTTCAAGACGGTGGGCGCCGTCGAGCATATCGGCTTCCAGATGCCGTCTGATGTCTCTCGTCGGCCTCCGTCGTCGTCCTCGTCTCGAGGTGATGGTAGAAAGCATCAACAGCATGGTCATGCGACGGGAAGAAGATAAAACAGTCTTCAGAAAAAACATTCTCGATCGAATTTTCTTGTATTTATTTCACGGGTAGCTTCGAGACTGGTGTTCGATGCGATGTGTCATCGATCTGCCGCTGTGAATTCTTCACCTCGTCATCTGTGTTTGATTTTATTCTCGTGTTTGTCATGCAAAATCTAAGAACAAAATTTACAAGGTTAGTAAAGATTTTACGAAGTTCTCAATCTCTGGTTTACTGTGTAACTCAAAAATCTTCCTTGGATAGACTAAATTGTTATTTTGTTATCTTTTATATAATGATTTTTAAAAAAATAATTAATATAAAAAATATAGTTATTTTTTTTCAAAAAAAAATGACTTCGTTGTGATATACTAGATCCATTTCCAAAAGACAAAAGATTCGATATATTTTAAAAAAAAATATTTTATGCTAATAATATTTATGTATATGATATGTACATTCATGAATAATACCTGACACTAGAAACTCATACATTATTTTCTTTTAAATTAAAATAGAGGAAGAGTTCTGTTGGGATGTGACAGAGATTAGACAATCATTATATTATTAAAAATAATTTAAAATGAATATAGCATTAGAATCACTTGCAAAGAACATAAATATTAAACTTCACGTGGAAGTTTCAGTTCACTCAAATCATATTACTCCATGCAATACGTGTGTACGTACACACACACACACGAAGTCCAACATGAGAAGCTCGCCTTTGGTCACCAAACAGGAGACCGACGTGGCATATAAAGATTTGACTCCGAGGCAACGTTTACGAAGGTTTTCGATTTCTCATCCAATCACAATCGCCCATCTCTCGATATTTGATAGACGGACGGTTGAGATCAATAAGGATGGATGGATGGTTCACGAGCGTGGTCGGAAAAGCCGGTGCTTGGAGAAGTCAACAGTCAAAGTTTGACCAAATCTATATGCTTTGCCGAGAAGGCGTGCACGGTGTCGTCTCGGATTGTTCCAAAGAAAAATACCACGGCTGAATTATTAACATGGAAGAAAAAGAAAGAAAACATTTGATATTATCCTATGAAAAGTTTACATATTGATCGAGTAGTTGTATCAATCTGCTACAACAACAAATCAAATGAAAGAAAAAGTATATATAGTCTGATGCTAATCTAATTATATATATACATATGCACACGTATGTATAGCATTCGTCGAGATGATATAGCTTCAAAATTTCCTTTAAAAGGGAGAAAAATAATTATCCTCCAGTAACTCTGTCATCCGCTAGTTCTTGTTGTTGCTGTTGATTCCTGGGCTCGGTCCCGAGGGCGGCGAAGGCCCCCTGGGGAGGAGGTTGAGCAGAAGCGGCTTGTACTTCTCCGCGAGCTGCTCCTTTCTCGAGTTGAAGCAAGGAGCACGGACGGGACCAGACTCCGGCGACGGAACGAGTTCTGGATCCACGCCTTTTATGGGCCTGCAAGAGGACAGCTGCGGCGTGATGATGAAGACGAAGAGGAGGAGGAGGAGAAGGAAGTGCGAGCGGACTTGGAACGAGGCTGCCATTGATGAGATGAGTTACTTGCTTGAGGATGCTGAGGCGAGAGAGGAGGAGAAAAAGGGGAATAATGCGTGCGAAGATTTGAGTTATGGGAAGAGAAGCAAAGAGCCGGGCGAGGCTTATAATGGAGTGGAGGTCAACGAGCACGTCATGCATTGAAATGTATGCGCCGAGAAGTTTTCCACGCTCGGGAAAAGGAAGCAGCAGTGTGAGAGCGGATCATTAGAGTCTTCTGCTCTATTGGCTACTTGAGGCGTACGCTTCAAAAAGCGTGTCGGACACGTCCGAATGGGGGCCGGCGGTCAACGTTCGCACCTACATAGACTTCACCATTTCCATGCCATTTCAATTTCCAAATGGCATGTGTCACGAAATCTGAATCAGGTGGAATGTTCAATGAACTGCATACCTAACTCCTTCACTTGTTTCCTCATTAAAACAAAGATACCTATCTATTCATTAGAGCGATTGATAGCATTGTAATATTTAACATGCATGCTATTAGAGGCACGCAGACCACAATTTAAATTTGTTATACTCTGCAAAAAATAAATATTTCAATTAGGGAGACTGTGTGTATCGATGGGGAGTCAAATTGGTGGGTTGATATCTCAGCTTGTGAGCCGCGTTTGTTTGGTTCGGTGCTTTAATTGCTCCACCGTTCCCGCCGGAAAGGCATTGACCAGAAGTTGACTCCCAGGGAGGCCAGCTGGCCCACCACTGACGATAACAGGGCGTGAGTTCGGTTCGACTCCTGTGCTCGAGGTCTTCCGTCGATCCGAGCCGCACATCGGGTCAGCGCGTCGATCTTAAAGGCGCACATCGAGGTGACACTGGAATTCTAATCACAATTCGGCTTTCTTTCTTTTTTTTCCTTGTTTTTTTTTTCATTTTCTTTTTATGCTGAAATAGAAATCGACGATTTCTCGGAAAGAAACTGGGGATGTGTCTCTAGACAAAATGATAGAGATTTTGAAGGGGTGACACCGCACATTACGAAAGAGTGATATTTCCATCGTCATGATCATCCAATCATCAACACCACCTTAAAAGTTTCTACTTGTTACAGAAAAAGCTTTCCCCTTCGCCATATCCACCACCACCACCATATAGGAAAGGTGAAGATTCCATTCTATACTTACCAAAGCAACTGTTATACATCAAGAGTCAATGATAAAATCCAATACTAATGGAGACAAAACTATAAAACACATACAATTCATCTGCCTTTTTATTACATGACCATCCTGTAACTATATTCCCGAATATATCTTTCTTTCTTTTTTTCTCATCCAAAGTACAACATTGTGATCACAACCACAGCGGCCAAAAATAAAAAGAAGTCAACTGATTGATGAGTAAAAGATATTGGAGCCATCATTCGGTAATCTTAGAAAGATTACCGAGATGAATCATGAAACCAATTTAATTAATAAACTATTAAACAAAAAAGCCTTGTGGACGCTCTGGTCCGTAGCTGACAAGCAGAGATACTACTAATCAATAAAGACTAGCTTGATCTACAAAATTGAGCGGAGTCTTGGAACCCTTCAGTCAAGAGAACACCAAGAACAACAGTCTACTACTTTGAACATCGTATGCCGATTCTTCCGCGTTTCACAATTCATGTGTGCCAGAGCATATCAAAAGGTGCTGTATGTATTTGACCAATTTCTTTCTCCATATATGTATATATAGTGCCACCTGCTGCAAGCAGTAAATCAAGTGAATATTGCTGGTGAGGAGGGCATCAGCAACCTGTGGAAAGCCACCCGAATGCCTCAACTGTCCAGCTAGTCGGATGGTGGTTGAATTGACCAACTTTATCTCCTCCCCCTTCCACGGCCCCTGCCTTGACCACGTCGTCCTCTACCACCTTGCTTTCCCATAGCATAAAATTCTGATTTACTTGGCTTTAATCCTAGGGAGTGGATTCCCCTTCTTTGACCCTCTTCAGGCTGCTCAACTTTCTGTCTCTTTGAGCTTTTGGAGGTGAAAGAGATTTGCCGCGAGCCACCAGGTCCAAATTTCACATCATTCAGAGTGCCAACTGATTGTTGTTTCTCAAGAGCAGCAACCCTCTCTCCAAGAGGAAGGGCATCCTCCTTGGCCAGAGAGACACTCCTTAAAAATGCTTCGGCATGGCGTTCGTCCTTCACCTCATATAACCTAAAAGAAATCATTACGTTAGGATCCAGATAAAACATCTTTAGTATCTTCCGTATTTTGTCCAAAATTTTGTCTCTGTGGACCTCTAAAGTGCCGTTTCAGCAGGAAATAGTGTTGGAATTTTATGTAGGTAAAATGTCAAAAATTCTTTTCACAAGGTTAGACATTTAAAACAATAACTTTAACATAGTTTCATAGACAATACAAAAGAAAATTCTCTTATTGCAATTTAGGTTCCCTATAATCTCTACCAGCAGGTGATCGGACTCTAACCTGGGCCCTGGCTAAAAACTGACTCAACTAGAAACATCTAGAAAAAGCTAAAACACTCGTGCAAATCATACTGTACCAGTGGGCTAATGGGAGCACAAATGTTACAAGTGGTAAGGCACATGGGCAGCACAGAGCACCTTAAATGCAAACATCCATATGCAGATAATGTCCAACCAGTACTATGTTAATTATCACTGATTTGAACCATCCTACACTGACCTCAGAAAGAGAACAGTACTGTACAATGGCCCTATCATCAGAAAGAACAGATCACTTTAGATGCTTTAAAAAAAATTCTCTTGTTAAAATTTAGTGACTGCCTCATGCTAAAAAAAAAGAACTCAATTTTCTACATGGATACAGTAAGAATCCTCTCTCAGTTTAAAGAAAAAGGAAATTGCATGAAATAGCTTAGGTGGGTAGAAGAAAAAAAAAAGGGATCACAGAGCTAAGTAATCCTTAATTCAATATATGCGGCCTAATTACTTCATATAAAATCATAGAAAAAGCTCCTTGAACAAGACTCCACCCATGCAGGTTTTGGAAAACATTATTGCAAGAAAAAGAATGTTTCAGTGACTTAAGCACTGATCACCTAAATAGATGTAATAGCCACAAAAACCAAATAACAATTTTAATAACGCTTAAGTATGATACCTGACTCATCTTCCTAATTAATGAAATGTAAGTGCAGTTCGATCATGTTCTTGATTTGTTTGTAAATTGTGAGAAAAGCATATGGCATAGTTTCAGGGATGAAACTAAGACTAACAGTTCCAACTTGGTTTAAATATTCAATTGTGCCATAAAACTGTCGAAGAATGGTGCACATTGAAGTACACAATTCATCATATCCTTATGTCAATATAAGTAAAACAACATTATAATCATAAAGAATCCCAAGAGTTCACCTCATGCCCTTCGACTTCTTAACTTTATTCCCATCTGTGTCAAGCTCATCTTCTGAATCCTGCGAAGCTATTGAAGCATCAGAATCACTGGTCCCCTGCTCTTCCCAATCCTCCCTTACAGGCTCAAAATGTTCCTCGATCAGGGAGGGTTGCTTCTTAGAAGATTGGGGATGAAGGGAAAGAAACTCTTGTGACAGTTCATCCACTTCATAGTCCTGAAAAGTACAGCCCAATTATACAAAATTTAGAAGACACTACTAGAAGACATGCAAAGAACAAGCATAAAAAATGGGTTGCAAACTAAAAAGAACCATTTTTAGAAAGCTAACGAAACTTATTTTTTGCACACTCAGTATACTGGAAACTGGAAACCATATGAGCACATAAACACAACCAATGATATAAAATATTCTAGGAGCTGAATGTTTTGATTGCATCAAACATTTGATAGATACTTCAATACTGCTATGACGAGTCAGTACATTTGGAATCTTGGAAAGAAGTCCAAGAAAGCTAACAGCAAAATATATTAATGACACTCTGTAGAAAAGTTAACAGATCATTATTCATACATGTTGGTTCATTTATTTATAGAGAAGTTAAAATTAACCTTTTCCACGATCAGGATATCAGTTACAATTACATTGTAGGAAACATAACTTTTACCACTTCATTTTTCTTTTAGAGGAAGATAACAAAGTTGAATATGAGACTTCGGGTCACTGTGCCATCCTCTTATTATTTCATACAAGAACAAACTCTTAATCAGGAGGCATGATAAGCCATGATTGAATATAAGTGGAACAGGCTAAGAATTTGATTCAATGACAAAATACTAGTAGGTGGTAGACACAAAGATCAACACATGAACCTAACAATTAACAATCACTTCAACTCAATTAAGAAGCAAATCCAGTGAATACATAATTTATGAGGTAGAAAAGATATTCAGATTGTGTGAGCCAATTGGTAGTCAGAAGACTAACAGTTTGGTTTCACTCATTAAACTATTTCTTAGTTTAGATGCTTAAGAAACATTATGGACTACAATATTTCTGCTAAGGATATTATAAATCTTTGAATATCCGTCAGTATTAAATGAAAGTATTGGATGCAAATTGTGTTCTAGATCTTCTAGGAAAAGAAATACTTATGGTGTTTATATTCTGCATATACCTTATTCTCAAACATTGCTGCAAAACGTGTATCTCTAAGAATTTCACTAGTTAATCCTCTGTTTTTCTTTGATTTCTTTTTTCCAACTGTGTCATCCACATTCTCCATTTCACTTTCTTCTGCAATATGCAAGCGAGCTGCAAGGAGCCTGTTTACTTTAGGCAACCTCTTCTGTATCTGCAAAACCAAACAGGAATCTTTCACTAAGTGCACATATAACAGCAGAAAAGCAAACCAAAGAAGAAAACCTACCGTAATACGTGAGGCTTGCTTGGCCTCGATCTTCTCTTTCTTCTGTTTCTCTCTGTATTCATCATATGCAAAAGGATCCACCAAAGCCTTTGCCTGCATGATCAAAATTACAGTGAAAAAAAGCATCAGCAGGAATGAAATTAGTAGCTACTAATTTTATACGATTTTTCTGAAAGAAGAAGTCTAAGAATTTGGCCGATTCTTTTCAATTCTTTTATTTTAAAAGAAAACGTTAGAAGCATCATTACCTTCTTATATAGACGATAATCAATAAAGAAACCATGCATGTAGGCCCTCAAGAGATTGGTGCCAATCAAATTAGTGAGTTTCAGACGTTCAACCTCTTCTTTAGTTAAAAATTTGAAATCATCATAAATGGTCGTTTGTGACCCTTCCTCCATTTCTTCCTATAAAAAAGTAGATATGACAATGAGCTTCAGCAAATAAGGCATCAAAAGAATTTGAATTTTCAGAAGAGTAGATGTAATAGGTAAAGTAATAACACCGTCAGGTTTTCTAGGTACGAGCACCACTTCGGGGCAGGGCCAAGAGCAGGTACAAAGTAGGCTGGTATCTGGCTGCTGTCTAAAGCCAGTAACATCAAGCCACTCTCATTGAAGACACATATATCATTGATAGCACCAGAGTTCGGTTCTATGCTGGTCATATTCTCACCCTGTTAATGAATGGTTAAGCCAAGCATGTCAGAGTTTGTTAGTAAATTTTGGAAGAGTAAGTTTTAGAAATTAGGATTGGCAGGAAGCATGTTTGTTCACCATATCTGTATTATCCCAAAAAAGTCAGCTGCAGTCTGTTTTCCACAATATAATTAAAGCTTTTGTGTGACCAAAGGATGACGAGTTTGGTGAAAATATGAAAACCAAGTTGGAAAGAAGCCAGCCGTGCAAGAATGCTACTTCTTGTGTGTGATCATATTTCATAAAAGTCCCAGCTCCCTCAAGTTAAACATCAAAGGAGGAACACATGCATGTGCCAATCTAAAAATGTGTGAACCATGGACAATTTGTATAACAGTTATTTTAACGAGTTACATATGATAGCACTGGGAGAATAACCAAAACATGAAACTAAGCAAGATTTGACTTACCGATTTGTACCAATGTACCAACATATTATTGGTACTGGTACGATATCGATACCGGGCGGTACATACAATGCATACCACCCAATATATTAAAAAATATATATATATAATATTTTTATAATATAATATAATATTAATATATTAAATATTGGCGACGTCGCCTCTTTTTCTCCCGCGCGAGGAGACGGATCGGCAACGTCGCCTCGAACTTTCTCCCTGTGCAGGGAGACGTTCCGTATCCTCGCGCGGGAGAAAAAGAGGGCGAGGGCGCTCGCCCGGCGACGGTGCGCGGGCGAGGACAGCGCTAGGTTTTCTTCTTCTCCTCTTCTTTTTTCTTCTTTTCATTTTCTTCTTCTTCTTCCCTTTTTCTCCCTCAATCGGTTGTTGAGGGCCGAAATCGACCGCCGACGGTCGATTTTTGATGGTACTACCCGGTAGCGGGCAGTCCACGTACCGCAACCTAGCGGACCGGTATGTACCGTCGGATACAAGTCGAAATTGCAAACCTTGGTACTAAGAATAATCATTTGCAGCATAATATTCAACTTTTATGCAGGCTTCAAAGCAATATAATTACACTTTTTTTTAGATCATCAACATGACAAGGATGAGTAGATGAAACATGGATCTAAAATATGAAAAGTCAATGAAAACACTTAATACAAAAATAATTCATTCATACGTATTTTAGTTTTACATCAAGAACTTGATGCAGGACCATTCTATTGTATTTCTTATTCAAATTTTGGGGTTATTTTGCAAATTTCATAGATTGGAACATGGCAACATCCATTATAATCCTATATTAGTTATTAAGATTGAGATAAATTCTTCAACAATTGCTGTATATTCGCACCATCAGTTCTTAATATTGAGTAATCTTTGGAAAAAAAGAGCTAGTAACATATTTTGGTAAGTGCTACTGGCAAAGTAATTTTATTCTTCAGATGTCTAGTGACATCAAACACAAGATCTATGACTATAAGCTTCCATGGCAAATGACCATTCGTTTCAAGTCTTTATCATATTTTATCAAGTGAAACCACATTTAGGCTATAATTAATTTGAAATTAAAAAAACAAAGTTAATTTAAGCTAACCTGCGTAACCAACTCAACACTTTTTGTTTACTAACCCAAATTGGTGAGTTAAATGAATTAGAAAAGAAAAATGAAAGAGGACTATCTTAACCCACTATTTTGGTGGGTTATGAAGTCCTTGCCCACTTTTATTTAACACTTCTTGACTCCAGATCATTTAGTGGGTTAAGCCAAATTAGCCAATAACAACCTGCCTAAACCCCCTTAACCCGGAACCACACACAACCTTACGATTATTATAGTTAAAAAGCTCTCTACACATAAACATGCACTTACATGTATGTGTGTGTGTGTACATAGCGTGTGTGTGTGTGTATGTATGTACACAAACACACACACATATATATAATATGTGCACATACATGAATATGATTATATATGTATACAATATATGTATGTCAGACCTTCAACATTTTTTATGCAGTTTAACATAGGATCAATGAGAAAGAAGTCACATATAATATAATGCTTCACAAATATAGAAAGAAAACAAAAACTTGTAAAGAGAGGTCCAGTAAATCGTCAATTCAGCTTCATTAACCATTACGTGTTTAATAAAAATTGTTAAAATAAATGAGATTAAATATCATATTTAAAAATCATATATCCATTTTATCCATCATCAATAGATCAACATTAAATACAAAACATAGTAATTTCAAAGATAACCACAAATTTCCATCAAGTATGTCAAGACTCTAGACCATTAGATTCCAATGACAATTTAATAGTTAATTAGAAATCAAATAATTTGAGAAAATACTGGAAGTTGGAACTAAACACCATGAGTACCAATTACCACAGGGTATGCTACGAATATCTGCTAGTGTTCAAATAGCAACTGCTACTATAGATTCCAAGGTTTATTATTATAAGATGCATAAAAAGAGAAGATGCATTATACTTTCAAACAATACCAATAACTTGCTTCAAAAACCTGAAATTGTTTCAAGTCTTTCAGAGGTCATGATACACAAGGCCACCAATCACTTACCAAAGGTAACAGAGTAGACAACATACTAAAAGGTACAAGTCCATAATTGACTGAGCTTATAAGCTATATAAAACATATGCAAACAAATAATTAAATATGCAAGTCAGACGTGACATACAAAATTCCAACAATATGATAATGCACTGAAAAAAAAAGTGCTCACCGTGTTGGGATCCCATACTCTAACAATATGACTATCTGCAGAAATTATTTTTGGTTCAGCTGAATTGAGAGTCTGGTGCCACTTGATATTCAATATTGGACTACCATACCTATGAAGTGATCAAAAGATCATCAGCCACAACAAACTGCAAGTGGCATAAACTGTTATATACACAATCAAGCATGTACAGTTCATATGCACACTGACTTACCCATGCATAATATAAATGGAATTTCAAGATATATATAGTTATATACATCTATGAATTATAGGGCCCATAAGCTAGCATGAGATCAAAATTCAACTTGCAAAACTTGACAGTTAAACCAACCAAAAGTAAGCCAAACTAGCTAACCTACAGCTGGCTCAAGCTTGATATCTTAAAATGGTCATATATCTAGCTGTGCTTATATGCATACTTAAACATGTATGAAACCTTTCGTAAATATTGAGGCATTAAACTTAGGTGATTCTATCTCAGCTTTCAGATATCTTTTTGAGGCAGATCTCAGCTTTTTGGGTAATACCTCATTCATAGGCAGTTGCGAGATAGTCTAAAAAATTCTGCAGTTAGATACTTAGATCTACAATCTAGACACTAGATCTGCTGATAAGGATGCGAGTTCATGTACATGCACCATTTAGCTTGGTTCATGAGATGTGTGCTAAGTTACTTAAATATTTTAATCAGTGCATTCAATCACTTATTAAGCCTTACAAGTTGATAGCTATATATTAAATAAGACCAAAATCAATGACAGTAAGTGGAAAACTCCGTATTGTTTGATATGTCACTGTTAAGTGCTACAGTAGAAGTATCTTGCATGGAGGTTGTTCGTGCTTAGTTGATTGTCTCTAATGGAACTTTCCAATTTCCACAAACCACGTAATATACAAAATATGAAGCAAGAAACTGTGAATACGGATGTGGAACATCAATCGCAGTCCTAGTGTATGGAATGATGCTAAAAACAATACTTGGTACTTCAGTAGCAAACTCATAACTCACACTTAATAAGAAGACATATTTTGGTGTCCCAAAAAGTTCACTTCCTCTCTATCTCCATGTCTGCATGCAGTGATTTCAAAAGGCGCTCGGGCAAGGCGAGGCGAGGCCCGAGTGCCTCGTTTACTATCCAGGCGGCGCGCTTCAAAGAGGTGTCGCCTACGAGCTCGCCCGAGCCCAGGCGTCGGGCGCTTTGAGCGAGCGCCCGGGTTAAATCAAGCGATCAAACTAGCGTGTTAGGTCTAGTTCGATTGTATTTGCATTAGTTGGTTCAATCGAACCAGCTAAAGCACCGATATCAGCCTCTCTCCACTGCCCCTCACGACTTCCCTAACCGTAACCCGACTCCCGCCACCGACATTTTCTTTCTACTGTCGTTGTCGCTGCCTCTCTCCACTGACATTCCCGCGGCCTTTCTTAGATGCTGTTGTCGCTACTCTCCGCTATCGCTGCTCTCTGCTGTCGCAGCCACTGTTGCGGTTCGCTGCTGCTCCCAGTCAGCAGTCTCGATCTCTTCTCTTCTCCCACTCGACTCAATATACTGTTAACAGTATAATGTTAACAGTATACTAACAGTATATTGTTACTGTATACATACAATATACTGTTAACAATATTTTTTATTTATTAAATTAATAATATATTATTTTGATTTTTAATACTGCTAACTTTATTTATTGTTTTGATTTTAAAACTTTTGTTAATGTGACATTGTGACTTTATACTTAAGGTTTTCTTAATTTAATATCATATTTTATTTAAATAATTATATTCATTAATTATTTTATATTATTTTTTTATGTTAGCACCTCACTCCACTCGGGCGAACATCTAGCGTCTCGGGCGTTTTGAAACCTTGGCGCCTAGCACTTTTTAAATCATTGTCTGCATGTGAATATTTCTTTTGGTATAAAGATGGCCTAGTGCATAGAGCCTCCTGACAGTAGATGTGTGTGTTATTAACACGAGTGGGAGCCTATATTTGCATTCATGCATTGGAAAAACTCCATACACCAAACATGCATTTATGACACTTACATAAATATGTATGTTGTTTTCTAACTTTATTTGAACATCCACCACAAAGTTGAATAATTCATGAAAGTACTCACATGTGATCCTTGACTCGTATTGGATCAGACATACGTAGGTCATAAATTGATACCTGCATTCTCAACATTGAATAGAAAGGAAACAAACATTATTCAGGATAAATCATGATTAACATGACCTTGTTATCGTAGAGGGACGATTACAATGACCAAACTTTTAGAAAAAATTACTCGAATCTGTGAAACATAGAAAAGGATTGATAATTCCATTTACATAATATATGAATACCTTTCCAGTGCTGTTGCCAACAGCCATTAGGTAACCCTGAGCACCATCAAATTGCAAAGCTGTAACTTCCTGAAATTTGCAGCAGAAAAGAAGCAAATATATCAAAAACCAAAGAAGATGGACACTAACATTGCATTATTAGAGAACTGACTGGTTACGGATTCCTACATGACCAAAATCACCATCAGATGCAACAGCATTAATTCTACCAACAGATGATTTCTTCCTCAAGTCAAAGCACTCTACAGCACCATCCTCACCACCACAAGCAACAAGCCCATGAACAGTGCTAGTTTACCAAAAAAAATTAATATTAGATTATGGACCATTGTGCAAAAATACAATTAAACTTAAAGTAGAAGCTAGAAACAAATAGCATGCTGAACAACCTTCGAGAAACAACATTTATAGCTGGTGATTGACTGTTGAGTGACAACAAAAAACGTCCCTGCCGATTAGAAAAGCAGATTAGAATCTTTTAAAATATAGAGGACAAGTAAAATCTGTATATTATCCATTTTCTAGGATCACCATCATTCACGTATAAGTAGGATCTCCACCATGACGCATTCAAGTAAATAATCTGAAACCATTCATTAAAAAATGACTAATTATTACCTTAAATACACATACATATATGAAGTGCCCCTTTGGTATCATTAAACTTATTGTCATGTTATAACTTATAAGCACGTGCCATGGCACAGAAAGTACAAGGTTCCTGTGCTATCACATGCCAATAATTATGGGCTGGCATACCTCTTTGCAAGTGTCACAACTTAGTGGAAAGCAAGACATCAAAATCGGAGCCAGGCTCCGCATGCAGAGAAATCATGGTTATTACAAGCAGAAGTTATTTGGAGATAAATATACAACAAATCACCCATATGAAATTCAAGCCAGGTTTGTGCAGGTTAACACCAAGCAGCATTCAGCAAGTAAAAGCTTCAGTAAATAGTACAAAAATATATATACACAAAATGAATAAATGAAACAGTACGTTGTTCACAGAATAATATAGTACAGTCATGTGAATTGTGTCGACAAATGTTGCACATTCCCATACAACCAATCAACTAAAAGAAAATATATATGATGGCTTAACAAATACCAATTTGATAATCAAATTAAGAAATTAAAAATTAAAAGTTGGTAAAGAAGGCTTAAGGACAATGAGATGGATGATTGATGTTTCAAAGAAAGATAAAATCCAGTCTAAATTAGATGTATCTTCAATAAGGATAAGGTGAGCAGGATTCCAAAATGTTCACCAGAACATGCCCCAAAAAGATCTTAAGTCCATGTGTAACTGAATTCGAAACAGAAATTTTAGGAAGAGAAGAAAAAGTCCAGGGAAGACTTCGACAAATAATAGATGCTGACACTTCATTACTTGTGATAACAGAGCCTGTTGCAACGGATCCATGTAGTCAAACCCTATATGTTGTTAGGATGACTGTTGCAACAACAATCACTAAAGTATTGGCCTCATGAATACATACCATGTCACAATACTTGTCACAGACCCTGGGCATGGAACAACATGAACCCTGCTAGCTTGTGACAGGCATGCCTTTGTGTGTTTATAGTCCTCCTATTTCATGTGTATATTAAACCAATAAACAAAACACCCCACAAGTTATTGGGAAATGACATTACTATATTTTCTCTTCAACTGCCTGAAGGAGGCTTTCTTGTACACTAAGATGCCTCAATCATAAGGTTACTATCACCACAATACATTGTGGTTCAAGTCCAACAACTTGCCCAAATCTATATATGCCATTGGCATAAATGACACCATATCAGTGCAGCCATTGGAGCGAATCGAAAAAAGGACAAACAGAAGAAAAGAATAGAAATAATTGAATACCACTTATACAGTTGCCAATGGAAAATCCTATTAACACATTATCATATGAAAAAACCCATTTGGGAGTAAGGATTTTTTGCACCACGTGGAGAAGATGTTCAATCTGGGAATTATAAACTTGTGGTATATAGTCTGTATCAAGTGCTACATACCACTGTAAATGAGGACACATGACGACTGCCCCAAACTTGGAAAAGCCAAACCCAATTGAGATGTAAAAAAAATAATATGCGTTGAGCTGTGGCAGAGTGATATATATATATATATATATATATATATATATATATATATATATATATATATATATATATATATATATATATATCACCCTGCCACAGCTCAATGCATATATATTTTTTTACATCTCCAACCAACTGCTTAAAAAGAAATAAAGTAGTAAAGTATTTAAACTCGTTACAAAAAGTTTATGATTAACCTGCTCCAAATTAATCCTGTACAGATCTGGGGATGAAGCAGCACATAGCAAGTCACAGGACCAACTGTCATAAGCAATATCTCTCCCCATCCTAACAATAGTAAAGCCAGTAATTAGAATGATGCTATACTCAAAATATAAACCAATATTTTGAAGCAAAAGCAGCAATTGCAAGCATATTTCATGTAAATAGAACCAGGAAGTGAATGTCATAATAACCGTAAAATGAATTTTTTAAGTGGGAGAGAAAAGGGGTAGGTTCCAGCTAAAAGACACATGACAGAACAGCATAATATACATAAATGATTTATAGTTTGAACATATAGCATTCATGTGAAACCACTTAATTCTTCAAGCTACCTTATTTTTTTAGCCTTTGATCAAAGTAATAATAATAAATAAGAAGCCACCTAAATAAGAGCTTTGATACCAGCTCAAGAAAGTAAGCTTAACCACCTAAATAATACTGCACCTGCTAGCTACAGTTGGTCCAGATTACTGCGACGAAGGCCAATTAACAGACTGTGATTTAGCCTCCTTCCATAGGAAGCACAAAGATTTTCTCTCCTTCCAATATTGAGTAATTAATAAGTCACCAAAACATAAGCTTCATGAGGTTTACTTTAAAATATCTTTTGTAAAATTATTATCATGCGCATTTGTTCTCCTTCTTAGGTTTTTACATGTTTGTCAATTTTAGGTGGAATATACAGCAACCCTCCATATGTTGTCTCAACTTTTTTGCAAGAGCATAAATGAGATATCATTATATAGCCAGATATTGAATTTAAAACTTTAATCTAAACATGAGATATCATTACATATGCAAGATGATTACAAATACCAAAACACAATGTTTGTAGCCATCTATAGAACACTCAATCATCAAAATAAAAATTCAAACATCTACCAATCCAACAAATCTAATGATCATCAAGATCCACAACATCATACATGTTCTCATCTGCTCCATCACTTGTTTCATATCCGTCATCTACTCTTTTGTTTCATCAAAATCAACTTCCTCCACTTCAATGTCTACTACCCTTGAACTTGATGCTTTTGCACTTTAGTCTTGCTCATCGTCTAAAGTATGACTTTGTTTCCCAACATTAGTGACCTTACAACAACCATGTCAAATTGTCATCATGAAAAAAACATCTACATGTTGGAACCCTTCTCCCCAAAATCTCTCACGGAAGCTAGGGATGCTGGATGCAAGAAAAGAAGGGGAAGTGAGGAAGAGTGAATAGAGGACAGTGGCGACGGATCATCCAGAAAGAGAGGAGTGAAAGAAGAGGGAGGATAGAGGAAATTAAGGGAGAGAAGAGGGAAGAAAAGAAGGGACCTACGAGTGAGCAAAGATGATAGAGGCAACTGATGAATGAATCCCTTGACCATAAATCCTATGGCACAAGCCCTAGATCTTGAACAGTTAGTGACTTGGATCAGATCCTAATGCCAATAGAAGTAATTGGGTCAGTTTTTGGATCGGGGAATCGAGGTCTGTAGCCATGCAGAGCGCTTTGCTAGGATTCCTAGTATCTTAATTGACACCTAAGCAATTGCTCGAGCACCTGTAAACAACATTGGACCAACACACAACCAAGGAGCCCTATCAACGAAAAAGAAACCCTGCAGCATAACAAGTCTTAACAAGGGAGACGAAAAAGTTTTCCTAATATCTGACGAATTAGTTGCAGACTTATTGTCCCTCAGACCTATAAATAGAAGTTTGTCTTAAAGAACCACGAAAACCAACCAAAAACTGACTGAAATGGAAAAGAAGTTGATATGTTTGTTCATGGTGAGTTTCGTAGAAGGCCCAGGTTCATCTCATCTTTAATTGGCTGAAATTAGTAGAAGCCCCCTGAATTGTCTCATTCTGGAGCCAGCTTAGGAAATACAGTTCCTTTTGTCATTTAAGCCCATGGATGTGCTGTTAAATCACGCAAATCACATGTCAAGTCAAACTAAACAAATTAGTCCCAAATATGCATGATTTAACTTTGAAGAATAAGTTTATGTTCAATATAAGCAGATAAACACAAAGGCGGTAAAGATACTTGATAAAATAAATAAAACATATACCAGCAACATCATGGTACAAAATAGTTACCATCCAGCAAGAAAATTAAATTGTGGCAAAGAGAAAAAAGTGAATCTAATCTCATGAAAATTAATTTTTTAGGAGTCTGTTGACCAACCGTGGAATCCTTAAGCTGTAGTGACTTCCATATTTTGCATGTAGACACACGGATCGATCAGCACATAGAAAAGCAATTTTTGAATAGTCATCAGCTAGTAACTGTTCAAAATTTCCTATTAGTTCATGCAGAAATATTTAACGATAAAGATGAAAACAACAAAATTTATCATATGGAACCAATCTAATAGCTGCATGGATAGAATAAGAACTAAAACAAATTAGTTGAATCCATCATATTAAACCAACTGACAGACACCACGCAAAGCATTAGAAGAAGAACTACAAACACGAGAACCATCCAAACAAAAACTATACTTAAGAACAAAGTCCAAATGTAACAAGTTGGTAGCAGCCTAGCTGGTAACAGAATTATATATACACACACACACACATTATATATATATATATATATATATATACATATACATATAACAGCCATTTGATGATCAATCTTACCAATGGCACTTTCTGGAAAATTGAGCATGATACAATATGGACTTTACAGCATCATCTAATATCTGGTCTCAGCTTCTTTTCAGGAGAGCTCAATTGACAATTTTCTTAATATTTTAATCCATTTGTTATATATTTCAGCTTTACAAAAGATGTTATTCATTTCAAACTCACGATTCAAATTGTTAGACTTAGCCTCTGATAAAAATCTAACTTTACCTACTATATTGACTTAATTAGAACCTTAGTTGCATCACTTGGTCAGAGAAACCAAATTTACAACATATTGAACTAAGACTTTAAAAAACTATCTACTTGGTAACAACTTTTAACAACTCCAAAGCCTTCCAAATTTAAGACTTTTATACAGAACTTTAAAATTTGGCACAGCCATCAATCAACTGACTGCTCATGTGACATAGTTCGACTCAACCTGAACTTGGAACAACAGAGAAACAAAATACAATAAAATATTTTCAATTGTTTAGACCTTGAAACATACTCGACTGCAAATTTATTTTGCCTACATCTGATTCAGCAATAATTAACTCAAAACTCCAAAACAAACCCAAAAAGATGACAAATATGATCCTATACAATGGCAAGGAACTCATTCTAACACAGTCAAGTACATTGGCTTTCTTCTGGTCCAGTTTGATATGTATCTTGGCTCTGACATCATAATCAATTTAGTGAAGAATTGTAATTAAATATAAACAATTGAACAATCACCAAATTAAAAAGGTAAACATTTTAGAAGATTAACCCCAAACATATGCAAAATATGACCTCTTTGCTACATAAGTAAAACTATATATCATAGAAAACCTGGGTTCCAGAAAACACATGGAAGTAAAGCTAGTAAAATACCTGGAAATTAATAATTTCTGAAACAAGGTGCCTTTCAAACTTCAATGACAATTCTCTCAGCTCAAACACTTTAACTTGAGGAGGATAAATACCTAACATCAGAATTTACTGCACATAATAAGCATATAGAAATCCAAACAGTGAATAAAACAAGTGTGTTGCAGACCTTTATATATTTTAAATCAAGTGACATTATACAATCATGTAAAGGATGTGACAACAATGAGCTCATACATGGATTGGGTCTAACAATCATGGACAACAAGACAGGTTGAATTGGCATTAGTCATAAAGATGCTAGTAACTCAGCACTTTGAATCAAAAGGTAAAACTCAAGTAAAAGAAGCAAACTATTCGATTCTTCTTTGATTTTTTATACCTTATTCAGCTGACAAGAATAGCTTAAAGAACAACAATACGTATTGTCTCAACTCCAAACTAACTTCTTTTTCCCTAAGATATGACAGAAAAAAAATACAATGGTCTGTTATCTAATGCAACACCATCCAAGCTTATGGCTCGCAATAAAAAAAATGCAACATTTTAGTATGCATAAATGAAGCCACCAATATATTGTGCTAGGACATAGCAGATCAACTGAAAGATAAATCTGGATATGCAAATACTGAAGCATCTTTAATAGACTTCATTTCTCAATCATGAACTTCAAAGCCACTTTCACTAGCTCCATCCATGGTTCTAAGACTCGTTTCAACACTGACACCAGTACTTTGTATGAACCAGTTCAGTACCTGTACAACGGGGTGTACCATGTGTAGGTGATCAGTTTGGATCCGGACAAAGGAGGTGGACACTAGCCTGAGTTGAAAGAGTAGACACTATACCCATATCTTGAGATTGGAAGAGAAGAAATGGGGAAGGAGGAGAATCATTCAGAAAGGAGGAGGGTTGGTTGCCATGCAACAAAGAGCAAAAAGGTAGCAGCGATGAGGCAGACAGGAGGAAGCAACAGCAGTGATTCGACAAGGAGGAAGATGAGAGAAAGAAGGGTACACAAGAAAAATGCCTAAGAGAGAGAGCATGTGGGAGAAATAAGGAAAGAAAGGGAACAAAGAAAAAACAAAATATGTTTGGTGGTAGGTCTACCACCTGATACAGTAATATATGCTGGATCATATTTCAACCAGATGCAACAAAATTGTCCAGTCCATCTACCAACTTGGCTTGAACTGATAAAAGCTAACCCATATTGACCAGTACAATCAGTTTTTTGAACCTCGGTTTCAGCATCTGTGCAAAATTTTCATTGTAATTTCAGCAGCTATACCTCCAAGGGACTCATTTCATATCGCTAAACATCTGCCACCGATCAAAAAACCAAAAGGAGAGATGTGGCCATAAATAATGGCAGAGGCAAAATAGTACAGATTTTTCTTTTATTGTTTTATGATTAACAATACAGCCAAGGTGTATGAAATAGGAATGGTATTAGCAGTAAGGCCCAAGTCATTCAAACAAAGAGAATAGCAGCAATCATGGAAAAATTTGAGATCAAGAAATTTTAAGTAGATTTTTCTATAATCAACTCACTAACATAGTTGACAATAACTTATTCTAATGAGTAGCATACTTAAAATTTTTGACAATGAAATGTTACAGGTCAAGTTTGTATGCTTAAAAGTTGGAGAAAGCATAAGTAAAAAAAAGTTATTTATGTCGGTGAGAAATTTGTTACTGTTCCAAAATCCAAATATAATGCAGACTCCATCACAATATACAAATTTTCACATATTAAGCCAAAATTATTAGCATAACATGTTTTAAAATAGTCAGAAACAGATTATGTAGAGGAACGAACAAGAACAAAAATAGATAATATCTTGAGACAATCCATCATGAGCATGTTCATATGTATTCATATATGAGTGCATAAGCACATAGACACATATACACAAAGGTAAAACGAACAGAAATCTAAGAGAAATATGTTTGTACATAAAAGTTATCAACACATGTTAATTTAGCTATTCATACCTGATGCAATGACATAGTCACCATCAGGAGTCACCTTTATCTTGGTAGTTGCAGTCTCAAATTTTAAATCTTGAATTAAGTCCACCCTCTGCAGGTAATCTGATTGATGATTCATGAAAAATCTTAATCAAATAAGCTCAGCAAATTTGTCAGACAAATATAGAAAACAGGATAATGAGACATGTAAAATAAGAATAAAGAATAAATCTTTAACAATAAATCTAAAATTTGTTCGACAATGTCTTTGATGTTTCTGCAGTTGCTAGGAATTTGTTAAACAAAAGAAAAGAAGATTTGCATTGAGTTGAAATATAAAATGTGAGACAGAAAGGTAATGAAATGAAAATCCAACCTTGACTTGGTCAATAAAAAAGTATGTTTCCTTACTATTTATTTTCCCAAGACAGTAAAAGGTATCAGTGTCGTTATAAGTGATAACTAAGTTCAGGAGCAAAACAAGAAAATGGTAACACCAAAACACCTAAAATGGGAATATTAAGCTACAGCAGTCAATATAGTTTGAACATATGTAACATGAATGACAAAATTATATATAAAGCTCAAAAGTGGGTGCACGAGGGAGCAAAATGTCATGTGTCAAAAGAGAAGATCTTAACATGTTGTTCTATGACGTAGCAATCAATCAATGACAGTAAACATGGTAGAGACAGATAGGGCAATTTTCGCTATTATCCCAGGATTTGCAGCAAAATATGGATTAATCTATTGTATCCAAAGAACACAGTAGGTATCATTTTTATAGAATTTGATAAACGATTGCTCAAAGATATCATCAGAACTTAATTAATTTCATATGCTCTTCTTAGCTATATATCAAATTTCACAAAAGGTGTATTTATCAGGGAATGAAAAGAAAATCTGTATCAGATGTAATCAAAGCCATTGAATTCATCAAATCAATAGAGTTGGAACCATTGCTAACCATCTTCCTTCAGATACATTGATCCCTGTCTTAAGGGGAAACAACAGCAGTCTCACACAATGCATATCTCATCCACAATTCATATGTTTCATTGCTACTGACACTGGTGGCTCTCTCCCCTTGCTCTCGGGTCTACCCTCTGCTTCCCTGGCCATCTCTTATCCATCCATCCTAGTGGCACCATTAATTGACACCATGATAGAGAGAACCATCCATAGCAGTTCCTGAGGTTAAACCCAAGTCCAAACTCCCTTTGTGCAACAACGAGGAGTACCTCAACACAAACATTGAGAAGTGCATCCACATAGCAGAAGGTAGGGTACCTCAAACTCAACAAAAAACCCATCAAGTGTTTTCCTTTATCTTTGTCCCAAATTCCCTTCTGTTCCGAGATCTCCTCTTTCTAAATCATATAGTAAATCTTAATACAATGAGCCTTAAGTTTAGAACAAGTAGAATTATTTTCCCTGATAAAAAGAGAGGTGTTTTTGATAAAAAATTCTCTTAAGAACGTCAACAGCAAACATAATTTCAATAGTTAACTGCAAGGTCCAAAGCCTTCTGACAAGAAGAAGGCGAACATGATATTAAAACGAGAGAGAGGATGTAAGAGAAGATACCTTTGTCTTTGCGAAGGGCTCTGAGCTTCTTGGGCGGAAGCCAAGTGGCCACGGAGCGCTGGCTCGAGAGGGAGTAGAGCTTCACGCCATTGATGGAGGTGGACCTGATGTTCCCTCCTCCTTTGGATGTAGAATTTATGGAGGTGGACCTGATGACCTCAAATGCAAAAACATCACAAATACCTTCTTAGATATACAAATTATAAAGCATAAATACATTGTTTGCCGTTGACCCTCTTGTATCCTGGATTGCTTTCTTAAACCCTTGAGCATATCATATCTCATCAACAACTTACTTGAAATCCGTGTTGAGCCAATTAATACTGTTCTAGACTTCTAGTTGATCGTGTGAAGGATGTCCAGTACGCCTTAGAATTAGAAAAGATCAATAACCTTAAACTAAAGGGAAAGAACACGTACCTAATGGGTTCCGCGTCGAGTTTGAGGCGCTCCGCCTTCTGCTGGACTTCGATGGACTCGGGAAGGGGGGCGCGCTTCTGGATGACGGCGTCAACGAAGGCCTCATCTTTGTGGGAGGAGACTGGGTAGGGTTTCTCCTTGGGTTTAGCCTCGGAAGAACCGCCACGGGCGACGCTCTTTCCCATGTCGGCAACCGGCGGCGACGAAAAGACGAGGAGAGGCGGCGAGGGCGGCAGACGAGAGATCGAGAAGCGAAGGGAGAGAACCACCGGCGACAGCGGCGAAGGAGCATGTAAATCTTCGACGCCGAAGTGCGCGGCGACGGCGGCTGTTTCCCTAAAATAGGCATCGTGTTCAAGAGACTGACGGTTGAGATTACATTAACTCGGTGAAACGAACGGTCGTGATCACAGTCGAATCAACAATTTTCTTTTGGTTCTTTGCTAACGAATATGTTTTATTTTAATTAATCCGTTATTAGTTTCCCTCCCACTTTGACGAATCCAACTTAGAGCCCTGTCTAAAACATACTAACTTTTATTCAAAAAAATTTGGTGTACACCCACTAAATATGGTATGTGACTTCGTGTCCGCTGAGTTCTACCCTATATACGTTAGCTCGCCCGTGATTATCTTAGCTTAAAGGAGATAGTGCTTTTATAATGGACGGAAGGGGCCTCAGAGCTTAGCTCAGGTCGGGAATCGACGCCTGCGGCTCGGGTCGATCATCAATTCCTGCAATAAGGCCAAGTCGGGTGGGACTCCCGACGCAATCCCTCCGATGATTAAGTTAAGAGTTTGTTTGAGAGTTTATGATCCCCCTGCTCCATAGAAGTGCAGGAGATTTTATAGTGGGCGTTAAAGGTCATTTGTACTTGAGATCTTTAATGACCTTGTTGCTTACCATATTATCATACTCCTCCACGTCGTCAGTAGTTCTAACAATGTTGTGTGTGTTTCGCTTACTGTAAATATGACGAGTCGATCTTACCTTTGTCAGGGCGCGACCATAGAGTTGCCGAGTCCATCACATTTTAATACAATTCATTGAATAACTTTTTAGAAGTTTATTTGAGAAAAATGATTAACCAAGATCATTGTGCAAATTTTATTACTTTTGCTCAGTCTTTTTTTTTGGAATTGGTGATAATTATGCTAACTCTTGATCTATTTATTTATTTGGAGGAGATTCTTAACTCTTTCTCATATCAGACAAGACAAGCTTGAGATACAAAAGTATTTATTGATTATAAAAATGGGTTACATTATGGTTTACTTCGACCCTCATTCTCTCCTCTCCCTGCTTGATTTTTATTTCATTAGTTAAAATAATGGGATAGCTAATTTAATTGGTTAGATTATTATAAAATCATGGCTCAAATCTAACGTTCATTATATAAAATATTGATAGGGCAAATAATGAATCGACCCAACTCATCGAGACACACACCAAGTCAATAATCCACGATAGCACTGAGATCCGACGACGACCTGATTGGCGCAGGCCCAGGCCAAGGTGGTAGCGCACTAACTTATTCACCACGACAGTGCAGGCTGCACGAGATCCAATTAATAAAAAATGACATACCACGTCTCTGTACCACACTTATCGGACATACAATGATCGACTGCACCTGCCTATCATACCCACCCTGACGATAGAGGTAAAACCGAGGGTACAATCGACTCTTTGACTTATATATATCAAACTCTCATATGAGGGCAGGAAATAGGGAGCTCTCACTCTCTTTCTCATACTACATTTTAGATCATCTCGATCGAAGAAGGCCACAATTAGGGCAATAAAAATAGTCACAAGAGAGAAGATGGAGGTAAAAAGGATGTTTAGGGACAGTAGATGTAGATCGTTGGCATGCCTCAAAAAGAAATATATCGTGATCAATAATAAAAAATATATGCCTATAAACCAAACACATTTTTTTTTTCTCGTGTCTGCTATTTTTTTATAGAAATTTTGATTTTATATTTCTATTTTAGATTATTAGCATAATTATTTTTATCACGAATCAAATTAATTTTTACCATGTCTACCAATTATTTTCTATCGTAATTATTTTATATCTACTATATTATATAGTTATTGTTAATAGAATACTGTGAATTGAATGGCACAGTGATACAATACATACAATATAATAAGTAATATTCTTATATGTCAATCATACAAATTTTATACAATATACATATTTTAATACGATTCATTAAATAACTTATTAGAAGTTTGTTTTAGAAGAATGATTAACTAAGATTATTATGCAAATTTTGTTATTTCTGCTCAATCAAATTTTTTCTGATAGTGGTGATAACTATACTAATTCTTGATCTATTTATTTAATTAGATTGAGATTCTAAAAACTCTTTCTTACATGAGATACGAAAAACACTAAATTGATTTTTATTTATCGGTTATATAAAAATAAGTTAAGATTATCGATTATTTGATCCTCATCCTCTCCTCTCCCAGCTCTCATCCTCAAGTTCCATTTATATTATTGTTCGTCCGCTACTACTACAAGTGATCCATTAAGATAGTGATTCGGTAATTTTTCTTTTTATTCTTTCCAATTTATGATGTTGGAATTATGTTTAATTTTTATTTACTTTGATTTCGTAAAGGATTTCTTCAAGCTAGCTTTTTTTTTTTTTTTGATTTGTTTGGTCTTTTAAAGAATATAGACAGGTAAATATTTGGTTCGACGATTCTGTACATACATAATACATCGATGCTATGTGTTCTTCCCAATGCTCTATACGTATATTAAGTGAAACAAATCGCTCAAGGTTTTTTACATGTAAGCGAGACACGAAAGCATGAGACAGATTCATGTACTTGAGCTAGTAAATTGTAAAGTAATCGCACCCTTCTTGTAAACGCCGACTCCTTCCTCACCTGTGCAGGGTGAATGCTACCCATTCCATGAAGAAGATGATCACAAAGGACCGACAAATCCGTGCAGAATCTGAGCAAATACATAGACTCCGGACCTGACATATTAACTCCGCCCACTGCTCCTCTTTCAACGCATTAAGATCTACCCACTGCGGTAGATCAAAGTATTTAATCCATGATGAAGTCCACAAGGTCGTCTTTGCTACTGCTTCCACCTCCCCTTCCAATGGCTTCATTCTTACCAAACCAAGAGCTTTCAAGAAACTCTATATCAAGAACTATGACACTGCTGTTAGAGAGTTCAGGACGAAGGTCCAGTCTCACGAGCCAGCTCAGGTTGGCCCCCTTCTGCACCGAGTTTATTATTGCTCTCTCGTGTTCCTCAGAGGTCATCTCACTTGTTCGAGGATAAATTGCCACGAAGGAGATGAACTTGTTCAAACCAAGTCACTGTTCCTGCACGAACTGATTTCACTGGCTTCCCTGTATAGGGTGTAACATCAAAGGTAGATCTAAAGATGAATGTAGTTTCCATCATTATGTCTCATGGACCCAACTTCCTATTTCCTCCACCTATATAAGCACCACCATGGTAAGCCATTCCCTCCACCACCTTTCTAGGGTTACAGACACAAGAGTGAGACGAGAAGAGGGACGTAGCCATGGCTTCCTCCAGCGCTCTCCTGCCACTCGCGCTCGCCTGCCTTCTCCTTCTCGCGCCGCACGCGGCGCAAGCCGCGATCAGCTGCGGCCAGGTGATCTCCTACCTCATTCCCTGCCTTGGCTACGCCCAGGGCACGGGGCCTCTCACAGAACGATGCTGCAGCGGGGTGAGGGGACTCAATGACGCCGCCCAGACAACGACGGACCGCCAGGCCACCTGCAACTGCCTCAAGAGATCCGCCGCCGGCGTCTCGGGGATTCAGCCCGGTCTCATCTCCGGGATCCCGAGCAAGTGCGGTATCAACGTCCCCTACCGCATCAGCCCCTCCACTGACTGCTCTCGGCAAGTGCCTGATCACCATGCCAAATATTACCGATCAAAAAACACAGACCTAAAACACCTGAGGGCTGCCTTTAGTTGACAGCTCGTACAAGTCTTGCATGGAACAAACTCTGATAACACATCACGCGTGACTTGACCAAACTCCAAAAATTGTCTCCTCCCAGCGAAGGCTAAACCTTGCACACACATCTACAAGAAACTGTGTAGGTTTGCATTAATACTAAGCTTTCTTATCTGATCTTTTGCAGGGTGACGTGAGCTGCTGGTTTATCCCGAAGAAGGCGTTTAAAGCAGTGAGTTCTATCTATCTAATAAAGTGTCACTGTTGTCTTCACAGTGTCGTCGATTTGTGTCGGAGCGCTCTCAGCACTATTGTAGCTTTGATTTATGTGTTGCTGTGAATGCTACTGTTCCAGTGGGTTGCGACTTGTAGCATCGTTACTATCTATATAATATGAGTTCCACAAAACAAAAGACTCAGTTGTTACTCTTTAGTCTCTGTTTGCTGTGGACTTCTTTTGCCGAATAAACGTATCCTAACAAAGTGTTTATTACCCGACATAAAATGTGATATCACACGCAGCTATTTATACAGAATATTATTTTTTGAGGAAAGTCTCGATGATCTGCTTAATTTTGCTGTCTCATTAATTGTTGCTAAAACGAAATAAGAAATAGCAGATATTAATAAATACAGCTGATCGATGTATTCCAGAACAGCACTCATTCAAAAACTTATTTTTCCTCTGTATCTCCATTATACTCATCTTTGCATCCTCATTTATGGCCGACAGGTACACACTCTTTCGATGATTGAGGCTAATAACAAGAACGACGACAAAAGAGGGCCAACGACACGAGCATGTTTAATGAGGATAATAAATAAAAACGATGATCGACAAGGGTCATATCGTTATTTTTAAAAATTAGGGGTGCTATGTGAGAATTTTTAAATATATATATATATTTTCATTAATTCGCCCTATTTATTTGATACTTTCGTATAAATAGATGGGCGAGACAGATGAGGACCACCATTGGTCACGTCGTTGTCGCTTGCCGTCGTCGCTACCCGGTAGCTGTTTAACTTGGGCCCACACGGGACTCAGCGAGTCAGGTGAAACGGTAGGGTAAATTCTGCAAATTACGCGGCAAGCACAGCACATCAGAGTGCGACACACGTGGCAACTTATACACCGTTGCCTTAACAAAAATTAAGGAAGTGGCTTTTCATACTCCTTCTACTTAGCTACTACCGCCACCTGCCTTGTCATTGGATACTTTTATGTGGGACCCATTTATTGGAGCAAGACCTCCACCGGCTACATCGAAACGAGACCCCGGGAATTCTGGCGGATCCGACGAACGGCCCGTGGGGTAGGTGAAGCGGGCGTCTCGAAATTACTGGAGATCACACGTGTCAAATCTTACACCGTTGCTTGAAATCGAGCAATCTTTTTGGTAGCGACTAGCTGTTTACTCGTTCTGTTACCTTCCATGTAATTGGAAGACATAACGAGACCCCGCCATTGGTCCCCAGTGCGGGAAACCCATACGTGGTCGAAGGATCCCAATAAGCGAGTCTGACGTGTATAAAATGCCACCTAAAACCCCCCCCAGCGATCCAAATACTTGGTTCTTTGGTGCTCCTCTTCGAACCCCCACTCTCTCCGTTCGCGTAGTCGGCAATGGCTGCCGCGATCCATGGCTTCGTTTCCCTCCGAAACCCTAACCCTGATCTCAATGGGATCCGAGCTTCCTCATCTCCTTTCTCCTCCACAATCCCATTAGACACCGCTCGCCGCCTCGTGGGTTCGGGATATCCTCCGCTCTCGCATAGGGATTTGGGAGCTCGTCTCCAGTATCTAGATAGGCGGAAGTCAAAGATTCCATTTGTGGTTTCTCGCGAGGAACCGGTGAGCCGTAATTAAGCTACCGTCGCCTATTTCTAGCGCATCCATTTCGGTTCCACTGTTCATTAGTTTATGTTGCATATTTGTTCTTGTAGCTTTTTTTTTCTTCTCGATTAGGGGATGCCATCTTTCGATATTTGTCTGCTTAAATCCTTCCTGGTTTTCTGTTACTTTTTCCTTGGTTTTAAACGTTTAACAGCAATAATTATTTCGTTGTTTTGTATTTAGCTTGTAATATCACGGATAAATTTAACTTTTATGTCTCTTGAATCTTTGAAGGCATCAGGATCTCTACGTAAATACATGGTGTTGATGTTGATCTTTAGCTAATTTGAGATGAGAACAAAGACACTTTACTTTACTTGAAAGACAAGAGCGGAGAAGAGTTAAAAGTCTATGTATCTGTGAAGTAGTTAGATCAGAAAACCAGAAAATGAAGATTTACAAGTTAATATTGCTGAATAGGTTTGCAATGCCTCTGCGTTACATTCAGTCTGAAATGTAATTGGTTGCAGTAATTTCCACACTAAATACCACTCGAATTTGAACAAAGAAAGATTAATTTATCTCATCAGATAAAGTATCATTTCCAATATGTATTATGTTTACTTTTGTATGCATGTCATTGAGATTTCTTGTTTAAGGCAAAGAGAGATATTAATGTCTGTCTTAATTCTTATGTAGAAGCATTCAGATATTGAACTGCAGAAGGAGATGACTGATGCTGAACTAAAAGCTGCAGTGTCACATGAAGCATGGAAGGAGGCACTCGAACACTTCAAGACAGAATCCATGAAAGTCAAAGCTGTGTCAGAAGAAGCATACCAGGTGTACACAAAGAAAGCAATGGATATATTAACAGATACATCTGAAAAGCTCAAGATACAAGCTGAGAAGGCACAGCATGACTTGCATAAAATAGCCAAAGAAGTCTCAGAACAAGGAAAAGAGTATCTTTCTACAGCAACAAAGAATTCCCCTGATTCAGTTAGGGAAATTTTCGAGACCTATTCATCAGCAAATGAGTTGAACATGTCCTCTATCAGAGATTTTTACCTTGGGATTCCCTACGGTATGCATGATGACCTTCATTCATCTATTTGATTCTCATGGATGTGTCTTTTATGATTTCTTTTCTGGTATTGTATTTTAAAATAAATTTTAGTGTCACCAATTGTTATGCCACTTCCTTCATAGTCATTCTTACTAGAAGAAAATTAATTTATTTGATACAGGTTCCTTTCTTTCCATTGGAGGTTTCATTTATTTCATGCTAACTGGAAGCATTCCTGCCTTTCGATTTGGTGTTGTTCTTGGCTCTGTGATTTGGGCTCTAAGTATAGCTAGCATGAGGTCATGGAAGAATGGAAAAACAACCCCACTTCTTTTGATTGGGCAAACTGGTCAGTCTGTTCCTTCCAAGTTTTGTCTCATTCCTTGTTCATATTCAGAATCAAGCTGTAATATTGCTGAATGTCATGTGAAGTTATTTCCTGCAGCATTGCCAACTGGAAACAAGGTTCAATAACTTTCATTGGCTGTTTTCAGATTTGTTTGTTTTTATGACTCTTTTTTCTTTTGGATCTAGCTAAGAGAGCAGGATTGGCTAATTGGAATTTGTGCTGCTCATAAGCATAAGAGGTGGTACTTCTTAGTGATTCCTTGATATTCTGATGATAGAGTTCTTACAATCTGGTGCTTAAAAGATGCCCATCATAAATTTCATTTGAAGATCTCTAGAGATCAATGTTATGCCTTTCAAGCCTTAACAGTGATGATTATTCCAGACAAGAAATCTGACTTAGTGTTTCTTATCATAACAAATGTTTGTTGAGTGATTATGATACTGCCATTTTTATTTGGACTACCACCATATATTTTTAGCTTGAACTCAAACAGGATAATATCAGTATCTACTATGAGTGATCAGAATATATGATAAATTCACTATAGAGTTATGGTATACCATAGAGATGGCTGGTCCATGGTCCACAGGCTAGGGATTTGTATTGTTTGGTCAAGTTTTCAGGTAACAATTTTGAAAAGATCCAACCAAATTGCATTTCAGGTTTGCATAGCACTTGTCCTTATAGACCAATTTTGCACTTGAATGCATGGTGACACTCTTTCCTCTCTTCTTTTATTGTGTATGTTTATTTCCTTTTTTAACTCCTCCATGTTCCACTGTATTTGTGTAGCACTGTTGTAGGTGTTTTTTTGGTAGTTTACTGCTACTTGTATAAATGCAACCATTGGACAATGAGAATAACATAGAAACATACCCTGAATGTTACTTGTGGTGGATAAGTATCTTATGGATAAGAGATATTACTAGGTAGGTTTGTGTTCCTTGTTATGGGTAAGTCTCATATGGATAAAAGACATTCTAAAGAGCCGCTTATTTTATTATGTACTAGAAATCATAAAAGAGATTCAAAATTAATTCATTCTATGTTCTTTCTCCATTCCTATCCACATTGTTTCGCCAGTGTCTTGGATTTGTTTCTTACTTCCAACAAGCAATCATGCCTCATTTTGTGATATTAACTTCAATGGCTTAAAGAAACAGCGGTTGACAACTTTGGGCATGATCAGTTTAACGAGTAATGATTTATCTTTAAATGATTCTAGTTATTATTTGATAAATGATGGATTTTAATTACGGTTAAAAAAAGAAAAGATTATGACACAGAAAAGTTTAGAATTAGGAGCGAGGTAAAAAAGAAAAGAAAGTTTTGGGAAGTAGGATCATGATCAAGATGATCACTTCCGTATTGTGGTTTGGTTGGATTGAATGAATTGAAAATTTCTATCAGATTGACTGGAATTGGCTGTCTTCATTGGCTGAAATTAGTGAAAATTTGTACCTTTGGCCAATGCTATTTGGGATTCATTGGATTAACAATCTGGTCAGGACATTGTTGTCCATTTACCTATGCTCGTCTAATATCTGGTCCAAAAGAGGTTACATATTCTTTTCTCTATAGGAATGTTTTCTACAGTCTGCACTATCTTCATGTGATGAAGACATGGTAATATTACCAATAAGATTTTGTGTTAGCATATGTAAAAGAAAAGATGTTGCTCGTCACCATTATGTTGAAAGCTTATTTTAATCTTTGCCTATCTGCTTGATTCTCATATTTTTGCAATCTGTTTGTAATTGGCGCCTTGATTTGATATTTCAATTTAATAGCTATACTTACAGCAAATAATGTAGTGACTTCAAAGCTTCCTTTTTTGGTAGAAATCTCATTTTCCTGCCTATTGGTCCATTGCGTTAAGTGGGTCTCTGGTCTATTCCTTCTTATGCGTTAGGTTCTTAGAAGCACTAGTCCATTCCTAGTGCAATTCCCAGTTGTGATGATGTGTTCGCTGTTGTCGTCTTGGCCTACTCAGTTTCAAATCCTTATGTACTAGCTCCCAGACTTCAATTGTGTATTTTCATTCATTAGTTCGAGCTATAGTTTTTGTTCATTGCTGCAAGCACATCTAATAACGATCACTCTGATGGTGCAGCAATATCTGCTATTATCTTCTTCAGGCAGTGCTTGTTGTGTTCTCAGGTATTGATCTCTTTAATTATGCGCAAGTGAATGACAGGCTAACAATGTTAATTTAGATTATTAGATTCTTTTGAGATTGGTACAAATTTTCATTTGGTTTTGATGGCAGAGGAGATCATTTCCGAACCTTTTGATGCTCCTTATCAGGTTAGTTCGCTTTAGAACCTTCCATGTTTGCTGCATATTGTTGTTGTTTCAAACAAGATACTTGTATCATATGGCCATACTCCTCAAATTCCAGATAGTTCATGGGGTGTTATATATCAAGTGATTTATATTGTATTAATGAAAACTTCCAATGAGGTTCCTGAAGACCTACTATTTTATAGAAAATAAATGTTAACCTGGAAGTTGAATAACCTGTAAAGATGACATCAATTCTGGTTGGTTTATCAGAAGGACCAAAATACCATGGAGACAGTGAGAAATGAAGATTCATGATGATCTGCATCTTCTCGATCAGTGTTTTTAAAAGTTCGAGGTGCCAAGGTCTCAAAACGTTCAAGGCACCTGCTCAAGCGAAGCGAGGTGCTCTAGAATACTAAAATATAAAAAAATAATATAAATTTAAATTATATTAAAATATATATAACATAAAATATGATAACAATTGTTTTAATTATCAGTTCTAAGGATTAACAATCCATTGTTAATCATAGTTATAATAGTGCATAGTAGTGGGGGGGACAAGAGTAGTCAACGATGGTGGAAGGTAGGAAAGGAGAGGGCGGTGGTGACGGAGGAACTTGCGGATGGTAGCAGCAGTGGCAGAGGAAGCTGCAGATGACGACAGTAGTGACGAAGCAAGTTGCAGACCTGTTCCTTGATGGCGGATAGAGATAGATACACACGAGAGATTGGGCGGTAGAGGGAGCTGCGCGCAAAAAAAGTAGTGGCAAAGGAGGAAGATTCTAACCTTTACGTCAGTAGCGAAGGGCTTAGTCAATGGCAAAAGAGGAAGATTGGACCTTTTCATCAGCTGCAGAGGATGCAAGGACAGATCCTAAGGTTTACTGAGTGAGTTGGGGGAGAGGGCGTGGATTTCAATGTTATTATTATTGGATATAGTTGGTTCGATTGAACCAACTAAGTCACTGTTGAATCAAACTAGAGTCTAAAATCTGGTTCAACTCGAGTCTTGTGGGTGCTCGTCCGAGGAACCTAGGCCATGCTTTAATGAAGCGTGCGCATCTCCTGGACCCTATGCGACGTGCTTGGGCCTTGCCTTGCCTCACCTGAGTTAAGAGATTAAAATATTTTGAAGGGTAGAAAAATTCTATAACAGACTATAGTGGCCTAGCACCTCTAATGAAATCTACTCAGAATATTTCATCAGACTTGACCTGAGGATTAATAAGAACAAAGATTTTGGAGACATTCATAATATTTGTGGACGTGCATGAAATTTAAATATTGAGTTTTCAAAACTTAGTCTAATATACAGCAGTACAAGAATTCCTGTAGCCTTCCTGGTCCAGAGAGACATTTTCTTAAGAGCTTTCTTTAGCTAAACTGCTCGAGGCAAGATCATATTGAAATGGTTGACTGGACTGATCTTCGACCCTCATGCTACTTACAGAAATTTCTCTCCGTCATCACTCCTGACGACATTAAATATTTTTCACTGCTGTTGAATACCCCCTTCTTTTACATCCTTACAAAGTCAGGGTTATTATCTTTACCTGAGGCAATAACCCTCCTGTTTTGGTATATAGTGGTTCAATGGCAGGTTTCTACATTTATAGAATGGTAATCGACGGTCACAATGCTCGCCCAAGTGTGGAACAGAGATCAGAAAATTAGCAGCCATGATGGAGGTTAGCTCCCTGCCCTCTGGAACTTGTACCACTCATTTAATCATTTTGCATTATGATGTTCTATCCTTTTTAACAAGTTAATATTTGTCCTCTTTTTTTTCTTTTTCTAGAATTGATATAAGATCTTATCACATACAGGATGGGTAGGTGAAGGTGACTATGATAGGAAGTGACGGCTCCTTCCTACTTGCATCACTCTACCAATTTCTTCTGATATCAGGTGAAGTAGTTGGGTTATGGTAAATGAATATGATGGCTCTAAAATTTGCTGTGCCTGAAGGTCTCCAATTTTTGGCTTTGTAAAGAATGCAACTTGTGTGTTTCCCTTTTCTCCTTTCAAGCATACAAGTAAATAAAATACATATTATCTTAGTCTTATAAAAAGTCACTTGTATGCCTAAAATTGGATTAAATTGTTGTGTCAGTAGGCACTATTGTCATTGGACTAGATGTTTAACTATGATGACTCCTATATGTTGCTGGCTACTGAGATCTGAGGTTGCTTCTCTATGCATAGTCATTAGATACGGTTCGAGTATTTTAATAAGGAATGGGAGGAGGATATATATACTAAGGGAAAAAGGAACAAGCGGAGGGAATGGGAGGAGGGAAAAGAAATTGAAATAAAGCTCATGAAAAAAGATTACAAATTTAAATATTATTAAGGTGAGGTAATATATAATTAACATATTAGTAATCATGTATGCAATGTATCCCAAAACGATAAAAGTTATCAGTATGTCGTATGAGCCAGCCACATCTGCAGTTGTTATGCAGATGGGATGATGTTTGGTGATGGGTGAAACGACGAACTGTCATAGCTATCGCTGGTTCACTAATATGGCTGATCTAACAGAACAGCTGTGTTGGCATCCGTTCAATCGTAATGGCCACCACGTTAGGGACCGTTGAGCTCGATCGGCCACGTTGATGATCGTGACGATCGGTTGCGTCAACAACCATTTATCCAAATCAATCGTGTCAGTGGTCATTACACCATCGATGATCTTTCAAATAAGGGTTTATCCTTTGTAATTAACTATCTTTAATCGATCTTTATATTTTAAATAGTTATATTAACATTCTTTAAGTTATGAAATTGAAACATCAAGATCTATTACCATTTAACGATGTTAATTTTATTAATGTACATATGAAAACGAAAGATAAAAAGATAATTTTAATGTTCGACGGTGCTATCGATATCGACGTCGATGTAGTCACCTAGTTACCTCCGATTATGATAAGGTTCGCTCTCACTACGACGTCACCTGACTCCACGAGGAGTGCATCGTTGACCTCATTACTGCCCGCTCCATGTTGCTACATCGATGGTGGTGGTAGTCGCTATGTCTATGGCGAAGATGATGGCCTTCTCATTGTTGACTCGTTAGGCGAATCTCAGCCTCGACCCAAAGCTAGCGTTGTCGAGGCTCATGCCACTCTCCTCACCGTCGCATTAGTTCCGACACCACCTCTTGTCGAGCAGCTCTTTTACCGCTTTGGATCATCGTTAGCGTTGATGTAGTTGTCAAGTGACAAAAAGGACCACTCAGTATTTGCATCTACGTCAACGTCGACGCATATATAGAGCAACGAAAGGGTAGCTCGATGAGAGGTGGGGTGTTAGAACGACAAAAGGGCCACTTAGGAACAACATATACACAGAGTGACAAAAAGGGTCGCTCCATGAGAGGTGGTCTCTAAACTGACACGACAAGAGCTTCGACGACCCTAGCTTCGGTTTGAGGTTGGGATCCGCCCAACGGGTTAGTAGTGAGGAGGCCACCATCTTTGCCAGAGATGTTGCGACGACCACTACCATATGCGTCAAAGTCGATGCAAATGCATAGCGGCATGGGACGGGCGAGTTGGCGACGTGATCCTCGTGGAGGCGGATGATGTCGTAGTGAGAGCGGACCTTATCGTCGTCGGAGGCGGCCAAGCGGCTGCGTTGGCAATATCATCTACCACCAAACATTAAAAATTATTTTTTTTTATTATTTATTTACATATTACCGTCGGTAAGATTGATGTTGTTAAGATAAATAAACCAATATAACTTTTTAAAATATAAGAATCGAAATATTAACCCTTGGAAGCAAACATCTGACATTAACATGTAATTGTGAAACGTGGTCGCTGAAATTGTCGATCTGACATAAACGATCGCATCGGCATTCGTTGAGCTCAATCGGACACATTGACGATTGTTAGGATTGGTCATGTCAACAATCGTTGATCCGAATCGACCACGTTAAGCGGGCATTGCATTAGATTGATCACATCGACAACTGCTCGAATCATAAGTGATTAGAAAGCCTCAATGATAAATAGTTGATCATTTTCTCTGTCCTAACCTTTTCGGACCATCCAACTCTCTACTTCAAATCCTCAACAGGAGGGATCTAATCTAAAAATCCAATATTAATCTTTTCTTACATGTATGTACTTTGACAGTAACCTGGTTTCGCTTTGGGATGTCAGGAGCTCCACCTTGGTATCTACAGTATTACAATCAGGTTGATGTGCTTCTTTCCATTCGAGTTGGCTATCAAGTTATTTTCTTTGGTTAAGATTTATTTTAATTATTGAAATTCTTATGATTTACTCCTATCTAAAATAATTCATATACTTTAAAAAAATATAACATATAGGTTCTTATCATAGAGTATGAATTAACAGATCTTAGAATCTAATTACTTGACATGTTGACTCATAATAAACTATTAATATAATGATATATATAATTTAAATTTATTATAAAAATTATTTTAGTCTTTGTGATTTTGATTATGGATCACTTAAGTCCTTTTGATTTTATCCACGTCTAAAATAACTCTTATATTTTAAAAAACAAAGTATATAAGCTCCTCCTATCAAGTTGAAGTTAACAGACATTAGAGTCTACTTATGTGACATATTGACTCACAATAAATAATTAATATAATAAAATTATAATTTAAATTAAAAAATTTGAAATAACCATCAATGACGAAAGGATGAATCGTCGTGGAAGCGACCACCAGCAGTAGCAACGAGCCGTTGTTGCCTAGTTGAGTGTCGTATGCACACAGCCTCTCCCGTGCTAGTGACAAGCTCAGGAGCTTTCGGTCCTACCTCAGGTGGATGTGCATCGACTAGTACGACACTAGACATGCAATGGTCTCCTAATCCATCTTTTTCCATGGTGTTTTTGTCCCCACCACCTCCCACTTTGTTCTCTCCTACGCTCCCACCGATCGTGCCTATGACGTGGTGGTTTAGCTCTCCCTCACCTTCACCTTCGGCCTCTCCTACCTCTATCTCTTCGCTTCTTCCGTTGCTACGGCCTCTGTCGCTTCATCTTCCTCGATAATATAGATATTATTTTTTAAACTTAAATTATATGTATCATTATATTAATGATTTATTATGAGTCAACATGTTATGTAAGTAAACTCTAATATTTGTAAACTTATACTTGATGAGAGACATGGTATGTAAGTAAACTCTAATATTTGTAAACTTATACTTGATGAGAGAGACTTATATGCTACGTTTTTAAAGATATATGGACTATTTTAGACACAATCAAAACCATAAGGGATTAAATGGTTCCATGACCAAGATCATAAGAGCTAAGATAAATATTTTTTTAAACCTAAATTAGATGTGTCATTATATTAATAGTTTATTATGAGTCAGTATGCCACGTAAGTAGCTCTAACGTCTATTAAGACTTGACGAGATTGACTTATATGCTATATTTTTAAAATTATAGAGGTTATTTTAGATATGAGTAAATCATATGGGCTTAAGTGGTCAATGGCTGAAACCACAGGAATTAAAATGAACCTTAACCCTTATTTTTTTATCTCACAATGATCGACTTGACTTTGGAGATCATATATTGGGCTAATTACATATATTATCCCTTGTGATTAATTATCTTTAAAATCCTGATCCCTATGCTTTAAAAAATTATATTGTATCTCTATAGTTATGAAAGTGAAATATCTAGATTCATTTACTATATTGCCATCAATTTTATTAATAAAAATATAAAAATAAAGGGTAAAAAGATAAGTTTAATATTTTAGTTGGTGATAGTGGACAACGTCAATAGTGGCAGACGACAACACCGTTGGGTGTTGCAGGTATTTGTTGTAGATGAGGAGAATGATAACGAGAGGTTAGGGCCACTTGACATCTGTGTTGACACTGATGTAGTTGTCGAGCAACTTTTTTGCTGCTCTACATCTGTGTCGGCATTAATACAATTGTCGAGTGGCGAAAGAGCTGCTCAAAATCTACATCGGTGGCCCTTTCGTCACTCGACAACTACAGTAATGCCAATAAAGTTATCGAGCAGTGAGGTGGCTACTGTAGATGAGGAAAGCGACGACGAGATGTGAGGGCTGCTCTACATTTGCGTCTACAGTGATGCAGTTACCAAGCGGCCCTTTTGCCACTCTATATTTATGTTGGCGTCGATTTAATTATTGAGTAGCAAAAGGGCTGCTCAACATCTATATTGACGACCATTACATTGCTCGACAACTACATTGATGCTGACAAAGTTGATGAGTAGCAAGGTGGCTATTATGGATAAGGAAATCGATGATGAGAGGTGAGAGTCGCTCTACATCGATAGCAATGCAGTTGCCAAGCGATCCTTTTGTCGCTCTGTATTTATGTTAGCATCGATGCAATTGCTGAGCGATGAAAGGGCTACTCAACATCTGTATCGGTGGCATTTTCATCGCTCGACAACTACGTCGACGCCGACAAAGTTGTCAAGTAACCTTCCGTCTCTCTACAATTGCGTCGACGTCGACAAAGTTGTCTAACAACCCTTGCACCACTCGACAACTACATTGACACTTACTCAATTGTCGAGTGACGAAAGGGCTACTCAACATCTACATCAATGCTGACACAGATGCTGAGTGGTGCCGCTCGACAACTGTGTCGATGTCAAACGATGCTATCGCTTTGCATCTATGTTGACGCAGTTATGGAGCAACGAAAAGACTGCCAATCGGCGTTGCTCTGCATCTGCATCGATGTTGACATAGTTGGCAAGCGACAAAAGAGCCACCAATGCAATTGCCGAGCAATGCAGTTCTGCATCTGCATTGCCATTGATGTAGATACCGAGCATCCTTCCATCGCTTGGCAATTGCGTCGACGCTAATGCAGATGTATCGTGGCAAAAGAGCCACTCAGAAAGTATGTTGACGTCGATGCAAATGCAGAGCGGCCCTCATCTCTCGCTGTTGCTCTCCTCATCCACAACAATCACTCGTGGCCTGCAACAATGTTGTCGTCCACTACTACCGATGCCTTCCGTCATCACCAATTAAAATATTAAAATTATTTTTTTGTCCATTGTTTTCATGTTTTCGTAGGTAAAACAGATGACGTTAGAGTAAATGACCTAAATGTTTCACTTTTATAGGGATACTAATGTAACTTTTTAAAGTATAAAGATTGAAATAATAAAGATAACTACAACTATAATATATAATTAGCCCTCATATATTATGTAAGTATATAATATTTTTATTATATTTTTTGAACTAATTCATCCATCAAATACATCAATGGGCCAACGACTTGAAGCTTTGACCAATTTAATCGATAGTTTGATATCGTATTGTAGTGCTCGAAGTTACGTTAAGCAAATAGAGGATCTATTAATGATACGATTTTTCTTTGGCATCAAGGTGTGTTCGGTGCACCTAAAATGACTTCTAATAGAAAAATCTGTTGAATTCAAATATCCAAGTAATTAAGTACCACTCACAAAACGATGGTATACGATTCGTGTGTACTGTATACGGTATCCAATGACTGACATCATATCACAGTTTTTTTTCTTTCAAGATCCACGTTTATCCAATCCGCTTAATTAGGATCCAAATACCCTTTGATCAAATTTGAAATAGATACACACGAGATTCAAATAACTAAATATTTAATTGGAATATAGGATGATTTTACCAATGCCCATAAATTACTACTTATAGCCTCAAAAATAACTTTAAAACCTAAAATCATCAAAATTTCGCAATTAATACTTCTCGATAGTGATGCTGGCATATGTTCTAAAACTCTGGGATTCACATTAGTCAGCACTCTGATCTCTTTGCATACATGACTTGATAGTTTATCAACACAACTAATACATGCTCCCTAAAATTTAAGCTAGTTTGGACTACATAATCCAACAAGAGATCAACATTATTCATCACCTGATGTGTAGCATACAGGCATATTATATTTATCATCACAAAATATAGTACTCCTGAGATTTATGCTGGTTTGGCCTAAGAAATCTAACAAGAGATTCACATTATTCATCACTAGCATCTGGAACATACAACCATATTGTTTATATCATCTACAAATCCAATGGTGCCTTACTAAGCTTCAGATTTACAAAAAGGATGCAGCAGCAGCAGCAGCAATTCAGATTTGCAACAAAGATGTAGCCGCATTTGGCAGGAACGATCAGATGAAAACAGATACGCAGCACTACCAACTCAGATGTCACCATGATGGACATGAATCTGTCCTTCCTGATTGTCAAGTGGCATGTACTGGGCCATGATAGCACGGATCTCGGAGTCCATGTAACTCTGGCAAAAAATATACAATTGTAATAAGATGCTGAAACAATACTATGGATTGCACACCGATAGAGTGTTGTATCATCATGAATCATGAGATCATCAGAGATTCCAGTTGGCTGAGGTGGGACTATGCATTCGGAGGAGCTTTAATATTTACAGGGAAAACAAAAGGTTGATTGAGGCCGGGTTCACAATTCCACAGTGTACCATTCGCTAATAACGTGTGGTGTCAAAATATGATTGATAAAACAAAGATATCTTGGAAAATAAATTAACAAGAGATCAGCATTACCCGGATTCTGTACTTGTATATAGCATAACCTCCGACTCCAGCTATGACTAGGCCAAAGAGGATAACCCACAAGAAGCTCCACCCGACCTCTGTAGAAGCCGTTTTACCTGGATATTTGGAAATGCAATATTAAACATTCTGAACAAAGAAGCCTTTCTGAAAGAAAACCATCTTGCAAATTTTTAAAGGCTGAAGTAGCAGATGCATTTCTTCATTTTTATTTTGATCATTAAAAACAAGGCGCCTTTCCATTTCTCCTGTTGTTACACTGAAAGCTAAAGATTGAATGCAAAAGACAAATGAAATCAGCATCTCCAGTCCCTAACATCATCCTGTATTTAGAATCCTTCTTTTTGCTGTCAAGATTAAGCTTTTATCGTGAATAATAGCTCGAACACAGATAGTGGATCAGATACACGTACTTATGCATGTGTCATGTTCCTTCATGTATAATAAATCACCACCGCCACAGCTGCACTCGTAACTACCCCAAGTGTTCTTGCATTTGCAGCCGGAACACTGACATGCTATCTTGTCCTTGCATTCATCAACATCTGAAACAGAGCATAATTAGATGTGCATTACAGACCAGAGAACTAAATAAGTGCATTGTTGCATCTTCTGAGCTCCATAAAAATGATATCAGAAAATGGAAATACATTTTGTCTAAATGAGATTAAACAGAAGGACGAGAACTCCAAACATGACTGATTCCACTGAGAGCACCCTAAGAATATATTTAGAAAAGGGTGAGGTATTATAAAAAAATGAGTCAGAAAGGAAGGATTAATATTTCAGACACGATTGATTACACTAGTGGCAGCTAGATTGTCATGATGTGGAGCCCTAAAGCTCAAATAATCAGATTAATGAACATTGCCTTCGATAATGATCTGGAACCAGAAACCAAGGATCATGAAGAAAATACCTTCACACTTGTTAATTCCATCACCCTTAAAACCTGGCGGGCATTTGCATCCGTCCTCCTGCATGTTGTGTATCTTACCAGTCAGATGCTGGTAAAAGGTCAAACTAAACAAACGGACTTAATCAGGTCACCTACCACACAGGCAGAGTATGTTTTCCCCTCATGAGTTTTCTTCCAACACCCTCCGTTATTGATTTCACATCGCCCAGATCCTGAAGCTGTAGTAGGAAAAGTTCATGTCTACATGTAGCTTTATAACTGAATTGTCATGGTTACACCAGTAAAGTTATGTATATTACCTTCCTAGTCAGAATTAATATGATTAACAAATTAATTAGTTGCTTAAATAAGGAGGAGTTACAGAAAGATGGGAAAAAGCAACAACCTCACCAGCAAGAATTTATTAAAGAATTTTCTCAGCTTACAAATAACTAAAATCATTAAAAATAGGTAATTAGGAAGATTAGCAGTCAAATGAATCATCTCAAGAATATATCTTCCAAACTACAGTTGATGATATTCTGCAATTGCCCAAAATGTCATGATGCAGTGAATTGTACTTGGATGATGGATAAGGTACAGCAATATCTATCAGTCATCAACAACAGCAATATTCTTCCTTTGTTTCTCAGGAAGACAGTAGTAAACCTGTTATAACCCCTAATTGTCCTTGATTCCCATGTTCCTTTCCTTAGGTCAGCATGGGTTCATTGCTCAAGCCTTACAAGAAATACAACAGAAATGGATCATCTTGTTTATCTAAATTAAACCTATATAGTCTCTTTGGATAATTATCAATGGAAATTTTGCTAAACGCTTATGAAAAGAAAGACCCTGGAAACTTTATAATTATGAAGGCATATTTGCAGATATAGAGTTTCTCTTTGACAATAAGTTCTCTGGTGCTTGAGGATCAGATGGGTAATGCCCTCATCAATTTTTTACCGCTTCTTTTGTACGGTAAGTTTCCACCAACTTTAATAAATAGAGAACAGAAACTACATCTAGCACGGAAATGTTATAGCGTACCTTCACAATGAGTGTATCCATCACCAACAAGCTTCACACCTTTCACAACAGGACATTCACATAGTCTTCCACGGAAAGTATCCTGAATTGAGGTAACAGAACATCATAAGCAGAATATGAAACTAACCAACTACTTGCTGTGGATATTGATATCATGGTGCCAAAATGAGTACCTTGCATGCAGTGATATTAGAAGCCTTATCCTGCCAACATCCGCCATTATTCTCCAGACATTCATTTGTTTGTATGTCTACATAGTTAAATAATTAAGAAGAAGAGACACCACTTTATCTTAAATCAAAAATCCATTTGCAGAAGACAATACCGGAAACTTGTAAATTGGCATAAAAAATAAAAAAAATGAAAAGAAAACACAATACCTTCACTCAAACAAACAGCTGGCTCAGTTGTTTCTTGAAACCCAGCACATATTGCTTTAAGCACTGCAGTTTTGTCCAGCTTACCTAATATAAGAAAGTAGGGACAGAAATCTTAATGAGATATCAGTAAACAACATGACGCACCACATGATTGCTTAAAAGGCTCACCTCTATATTGCCGATTATTAATAACAAGTGTTGGTAAAATAGTAACATCACCACGGGAGTCCTTTCCAATCTAAGAATAGAGATCAGATTCAGAACAAAAGTCTCAAGCACACAGGTCAAAATGCATTCTAAATAGTACTGACACAATAATAGCTAGACCCGACCTGTGCATCTTGTTCTGCTTTAAGCACTGGATTCTCCTCATCTGCATCAGGATCTCCCATACATTTGTTTATTTTCTTCAGATCAATGCCTGTCAAAAAAAAATATCACATATAATTAAAAGAAACCAATCAACCATAATTTCCTGCTTTAATTGATCGATAATAAGCCTCATCAAATGGCAGAGACAATAAATGATATGGTGAGCTAACCCAGTGATTTGATTACTTCTTCAGCACATTCTTTTGTGTACTTCTTTTCCTTCATAGGACAACGGATTGCAAAGTCAGTTACATAATCCCACCATAGCCATGGTTTCCCACTTTCGTTAGCAACCTGAAACAAGCAGACTTGACGCAAGTTTTGGATCACAACATCTTTCCCATCATAACCTTTGCTGAAGTCCTGTTCAGGATCAGGTGCACAGTATCTCCCACGGTTGATGCACTGGGATTTGCACTGCTTGCTCAAAAGAAAGGCTTCAGGACAATACCATGTTATGTAATGTGGGGTGAACTGGGTATAACCTTTTTTCTCCATTATCTGTGCTGCTCCTTTGAAGTTCTTAACAAACTGAACTTGGCTGTCACACTTGGGGCCACATTCATCATTACTATTTGTCCAAAATTCATATTCCACGCGATCATCAGGATGGGGCAAAGATTCCCTCCAATCTAAGTTGACACTAACCATGTCACCATTCTCAATTGCCTTTTTTAAGCTGTCTCCAAAGCTCTTGCTGATAAGTGCTGAAGGAATTGTGATGTCCTGAAGATAATCTGCCTTGGTGTCCTCTTCCTCAGGTGTGTCCATTGTTATTAAAGGTTCTACCTTGTTATCAGCAACAAGGATTGCAGCAGCTCCTGCATTCTGTGCATTCCATGCTTTTGCTGTAAAGTAACAATCTGCTCACCATGATAAAACAATTCAGTATAAGTAAGCTCAGGACATGATGTCAGAGATCTAAAATTTCAGACGTCAATGAGTTGATATCAGCATAAATAAATTGTAAATTTCCAGAAGATGTACCAAATCAGGTAGTAAATATATTTACCATAAATCAAAGGCAAACAATTTCATAGAAAAAAGAAATATTGTCTGGTTGAAGACTTAAAACAAAGTAGAATTGCTTATAGAAGAACCAAAACCTATAATATTCTAACATACTCAACTGAAGGCCCGATTCATTAAACTGGAAAATATCATATGCTGTTCTGAAATCATGAACAAAAAATGATTTATTTTTTGTTTCAGAAAAATAAAAGAAACTTTACCCACTATACACAATGATAACCATCAGAGTGACAACCAAACAAATTGATAAGTAAAGATATAGGTTCCCCTTACTGGGTGGTGGTTTTTGGGCTGGAGGGTGATGGTTCAGCAAGAACAGATGTATATAAGCTTTCCCCAAATGAGAAGTGGAGGTCGTTTTTCTAACACAGGTCTCAATGAAGCAACCTTAACACTGCATGAAGACCCACCCTCAAGTAATCTGAAGAAAGTGATGTGGGTGTTGCACCTTGGTCAGGCCTGAAGCTAATTAAATGAAGTATTATAATAATCTCAGTGCATAGATTCCACTCATTTGCAACCACAGAAATGAAAATTATCTGCATGTACTGACCATGAGATCAAAGATCGTTCACTCAGTATAACTCAAGTCCAAAGAGCACATAGTGCTGCCTGTAGAAATCAGCATGACATATACTAGTAGAACATGAGCAAACTACCACACCCTAAATTGTACTAATTCATGATTTATTAGTTATTGACGTCCATGAAGTAAGCAGATCTAATAACGAAACCAATGGGTACCATCAATGAATCACTGCAGTGATGGGAATAAGAAGAAAAGGATAAGATAACCTCCAATACAATATAACCATCCAGCTAAAATACCGTGATCATTACTTCAAACAGTCGAACAACAACAAGTAAGCGAACAAACAATTTCGTAAGAGATCAAACACAAGTTTCTTCTTGGTGTACATAAGATCAAAGCCTCACCTCCTCTGTCGACGAGAAGAAATGTGGGGAACCCTCCAGGTTTGGACTTAAAGGAGATGTCGAAATCCCGGAAGCCCTTGCAAGCCTTCTGGTTGTCCTTGGGGTACGCCACGATCCCCACCATCGTCCCGCCGTACTGGGGAACGCCAAAGTTTCCGATGGCGCACTCGTAGATGCCTTTCAGCGACTCCGGCGAGGTCACCTTTAAGCTGTTCTTCTCAACCACGAACCTCCCCCAGCAAGAGCCCCAGAGAAGAAACAGAACCCACACCGAAATCCACAGCATCTTCGCCCCCATTCTTTCACAAATCTAAGCAGCCTACCACCTAATTTATACTCGATTAAGCGATCACCACGAAAAGAACCCAAAAGCAATCGCCAGAAGAGGAATAGAAGCCTTGATCTTCTCACAAATATCTTCAAAGAGAAAAAGGGGAAGACTTAGCGATTAAGAAAACCCAACATATCAAGATTCGATCTGTTAGCACGAAAACTCGATCACTGGAGGAATTCAAAACAAGGGAAGCCAATTATCTTCAGAGCTGATCTTCAAAAACTACGAAAAGACCAAGAAACTCTGCGAAACCCACACAATCCGCGACGGCAAAGCGATCCAAGGAAGGCCGAGCCGGGATGCAACAAGGCGAGCACTGGGACTGGATCTCCCTCGGGCCGGAATAAGGGTTCGGAAGAGTCTGGGATTGGGGTTAGGGAAGCTGGACAAGTCTCGAGGGAGCAGCGAAGAGAGGAGAAGCAACGTGTTGGCCTTCGCTGCTACCTCTATCTTGAAAGGACTCGCCCACACTCTCTTCCCCTGCCACTATAACAGACCGACTGAAAACTTACTAATACTGACATAGGTTATATATATATATATATATATTGGAAAATTTATTTCGATTATTTACTCACTCTTTAGTACTAATTGATATTTATCATTTTCTCAACTATAATATATCGTCCGATGTAAAAAAAATGAACGATAAAGTGAAGTGCATCGCGTCAAGGATTCAAAAAGATGAACAATGATGCATTGGTGAACTCGTCATGAATAAATAGGGCATGATTTGGGCAACGCATAATTTGTCATGTCCACGGTCATAATCTATCGAATAATTAGGTATTTAAGCGTTATGCTTCTACAGATGCGTGCATGAGCAGCTCGTGCAACGTTTTCCACACCCCAACAACTGTGAACGATGCTTCCAATGGTCACACGGCTCGTCTTGAATTAGGGATTGAGGCTTCTATACTGCGCTAATTGATATGACGAAGCTGATAGTATATGTATGATCTTACTAGTATTAGGAAGACGCAGTGGTAGCTTGTGAAGGATCGGTCACCCACAATTGTACAATTGTGCAAGATAACTTAGAAGTGGGACCACCCACTTCTTAATGCATTAACTGAGAGAGAGAGAGAGGGGATGGGGAGAGTACCGACTCGAGCGCGTGATTCACGCGATAAGCCTAAATCATTTGTTTATCTCCAGATATGTATGCTTCGCGACCTTTGTTTCTCTACCCTTTTCTCTACCCGGATTCTTATTGGAGTTAAACCGAGGGGCAGGAAATCGTTTTCTTCCGATGGTCAGGCAGGTATCTCGGTGAGTGAGTCGAGGTTTTATGAACTCGTAACTCTTCGTGTTGCCTGTTTGATGAAATGCGACTAATCTTGTTCGGACGGTTCGATCAAATTCTCATGTTGTCGTTCATGATCGGATCAAACCGCTCGAATATTCGCGAGTCCGATAACCCGAAAGCCAATAAACTCATTTCAGATCAGATCTACCGATATTGAAATAAATTTAGGTGAATTCATATAGATGTGTATCTCTAGAAAAAATGTGATTCGTAATCATAGAAATGCAAAATTTTCTTTGAGGTACGTAAACCGGTCCAAGTCCGACCCTGATACACGTACGAGGCGCCATTAGCATGACGACGCGTGCCAGTTTTGATGCGTTGGAGACACCTGATTGGCTGTCCCCACACACTCTGTCTTCATCGATGAGGCGGCCATCGTGTTGCAACAAGCACGTGATGTTGGATGATTGGTTTGCCTCGCGTTTAACACATAAGTTTTGATTGGTAGTTTAACATAGAATGATAATATTCCCATCATAGATATAGCTACTCTATCTATCTGCCAAAAAAGAAAAAAAAAATCCCCAAATTCTTTTATTGATGAGTCCTGTTAGATTATTTGACACAGAATTTGATGTCACTGAAGAGGTTAAAAATGTGTCCATCAGTAGTAATATTAGCAATTCAAAGCTGAAACAGTGTTGATTGTTGGGGATAAAACTTACCTTGTCATGCCTCAAAAACCAGTGTCATTGGAGCAATGACAGTCCATTGACAGATCACATTGCTTGGCAAGAACAGGATTTTGCAGAACTACTTTGAAATCTGACCTATTTTATAACCATGGATTTCAGTCCACATTGAAATGACATTCCTGGCCATACTGCAAATAACATTATAAAAGGAACCAAAAGCACTGAATCATTCTAATCATTTCTCCCAGAGATGGAGGTTTGGCTCAACAGATTCCAGGGACTTTCAATATCTAATGCTTTGATATACAGTGCATCACAAAGTTCTAATCATACTAAATCAGACAGAATCAATGCAATGTTAATTTGATTCTACAAACAGTTTACATGGACAAAATTTTCAGTGCTGAGAAGAGTGAGTGGGAAGGCAACCCATCCATACAGAAGATGTTTACAATGACTCATATGCTGCTATAGAAACAGATTCTTTTTTTTTTAAAAAAGGAGTAAATATACTAACTTTATTTTTTGCAACATTTTCTTATGGTTTGCTAATATATTTATCATGTCAGAAACAAATGATACTTAACATCTAATTAGCTTAGGTAAATGCTTCAAACTTGAAGTTTGTTCTGTTTGTGAAGTTTCAAACACAGATCTGTCTCAAACTTCTTTTTAAGTACTGCTATGATATTACCAAACAAGTCTCAACTGGAATGCTCAGAACCTATGATCCCCTGATTTCCATAAGTTTTCTTGTAGGAAAAAGACTACCAAAATTCTGATATAGACAGCTGTTATTGCCACTCAGTGAGACACTCTTCCATGTGACAGATAATGGAGCAGATGAGATGGAATGTCATAATAGAATAACAAATTTCACAAGAAAAGTAGACCTTGCAGTCAAAAATGGTTAAAATGCAGTTTGATTATATATATATATATATATATATATATATGCACACACACATATATATATGTATATATATGATATAATATAATATATGTATTAGTGGTTAACTAGCTGTGTACATCATGAGAATCCAACGATTGCAAAAGGCGCTCGGGCGGTCGCCTAAGAGCTTGGGCAACACAAGCTCCAGGTGGCGCGCTTCAAAGAGGCGCCGCCTGGGCGCTCGCCCGAGCCAAGGCGCTGGGCACTTCAACGAGAGCCCAGGTTAAACCAGGCGAGGCAAACCAAGCTTTTAGCCTGGTTCGATCAAATTCGCATTAGTTGGTTCAATCAACCAGCTAACGTATCAATAATTGCTTCCTTAACCCTAATCCCACTCGAGAATCGTGATTACGCCGCCGACTCTATTGCCACCGCTCGCCGCTATCGCTGCCGGCCACTCTCCGCTGCCGCTGTTCTCCATCGTCGTCGCTGCTTGCCGCTGTCACTACTCACCGTTGCCACTGTTGCTTTTGCTATTCTCAGTAAGCAACTTTCTCAAAGTCAACCACCTCGCTTATCTACTGTTAACAGTATACTATTAACTTATTGTTTACAGTATACTGTTAACAATAAGTTAACAGTAGTATACTGTTAATGTACTATTAACAGTAGGTGTTTATAGTATACTGTTAAAGTATACTGATAGTAATATTTTTTATTTATTTGATTAATAATATATTTTTTATTTAAATTTTAATAATACTAATATTTATTTGTTTAATATCATGTTTCTAGATTTTCTTAATTTAATATCATTTTTCTATTTAAATAATTATATTTATTAATTTTATTATATATTTTTTATATTATAGCGCCTCGGTTTGTTCGGGCGAGCGCCTAGGCGGGCACCTAGCGCCTCGAGCGTTTTGGGATCTTGGCGTCTAGCGCTTTTTAAATCATTGTGAGAATCACATGTTGCCGTTTATAATATAACATGAGAGAGCTCTGTTTGAGTCAGCCTACTGGTTAGAAGTATTCTGATGCATGAAGAAGAGCTAATTTGGTTGCCTAGCAAAGCTAATTCCTCTGAGATCAAAGAGAAAAGTCTGGTGGTAAAAGGCTGTATGGTTCACTCAAAGGGTAACAAAGGTTGCTTTTATACTGTGGAAGTTGGAAACCCAGGGGGGGCAACTGAAATGAAGAATTCTTAATCAATCAGTCCATGTTTTGACAGGAGAATCACAAAAAAAAGTGCAGCATCTCTTTTTCAAGTGCAAGGAACAACTGGAAGTACTAGGTGAACAAAAGACTAAATGGTTCATTGATAACTGCAAGTGTAAGAATTTTGATTGCTAACCTAAGAAAATGTTCAGTATTCAGACAGAATGTTAGATCTGAGGAGCTGATGCACTTCAGAAACTTAGATTTCCTTGCAACCAAAACATTAGAGATTTTCTGCTACTTCTGTTCATAAGAATCATTAGAGATGAGAGAATACTGCTTTCATGTAAAATGAGAGTATCACGAGTGATTCATTAGTATCCTACAAGTTCTGAATGTTTGTTTGTAAAATAGACAAGATGGTTTAGAGTATCGGGAGTGATTCATTAGCATCCTACAAATTCTGAATGTTTGTTTGTAAAATAGACAGGATGGCGATCTGATACAAGATGTTCATTAAAGCTGATATGAAGTTACAGAAGAATAACATAATTAATTAGACCTCCTTCATCATAGAGATTTTTGAAAAAATCAACCAGTTTGTTAAAGCTAAATGAAAGTTATAAAAATATAATGTCAAAATTTAGTGAAACTAAGGTTTGACGTACCAAAATATACCACTCGATATGGGCAGTACATACTGGTCCGTTAGAGGATCGGTATGGGTGGTACATCAGTATACCCCAGCATACCATATGTTGATACGCTTGGCACATACGATACCGACAACTAATCGGTATGGACCGGTAATGCGAACCATGAGGGAAACAATGCCTCTTTTCTCTTAAAAGGAAAAAAAGATACAGGTTAATATTGCTTTAGTAAGAATAAACTTCAAAGCTGGGAGTAATGCATATGTACTTAACAAATTTAATTGATAACAGTTAAAATTTTCAGGAACATGACAAATTTTACAGCAGAGAGAGATATGTTAGCCATTGCATGGCCTACAGAACAAACTTCATTAGTAAAGAAACAATAAGAACTGCCTTGTGAAAAGGAAAATATAGATAAAAGACAATTGTAAACCGAAATTTCAGATTGATAGAACATACTGAAAAAAAAACTTTGAAATTTCCTTTACAATTGAGAAAAAGAATGAACAGTTATGAAAAGATCAGTACCGCAGATTAAACTGTTTAACCAATGCAGGAATGACATTAACATGATTACATGCATTAGAAATATTCTGCACCATCATCAAATTTAAAGAATAGGACCATTTCTACAACAAATGGGACCTATTGGCCTATTATTAAAACAAACAGAACAACACAAAATGCTTCATAAATCATCCATTCTATACTTACAAAAGCACCTCAACCGAAAGCCAATCTTCGTCTAATTATAATCAGAGGAACCTCACCGCAACAATGAGCTGATAACCAGCAATTCATGATTTTAATTAGTGTGAAAGAAAATGCAGCTCATGTCAACCCATATATGGTATTGTCAAAATGCAATAAATCTTAAATTACACTAAATGAAAGAAAACATCAAGGTCCACAGTGCACCCAAAGTACTCAGAATGCCAATTTGACTAATACTGAAACATGCGTATCTCCCATGCAATCCCATCTTCACGGTGAAAACAATGATCGCACAGGAAGCTTAACGTTATACACCAAGTCAAGCAACATATCAAGCATACAAATCAAATCATGGAGGGGTAATATTAACTGGTCCAGTAGATCAATGGAAATGACTTTGGTGGTGATGGTGGTGGCGATGGCTGTACTCATCGAAGCCAAGGCATCGGAAGATGGGGTAGCAGGCCATGAAGATGCAACTCCCAAACCCCCTCAAAATGGAGCTCACCAGAAAGCATGGGCAGCAACAGCAGGCCAAGAAGGGATCATCATATGGACTAACACCTTCATGGTGATGGTGATGATGATGACCCATTTCCTTGAACAAGTCCATCAAAATAATTTCAGGCACAAACCTCCAACAGAAAAAGTATCCTCAATTACAACTAAAAGCAGGCAAAAGAAACAAATAATTCAAATCAATTTAGGGCAAAATTTCTTTTTGAATTGAACTCCTGTGAAAAAAACCCTAGCCGGATACGCAGATACCATAAATTAGATAAAGAACCTACAGTATCAGTAAGGTCAATCCAATTCACTATCGTCAACACAGATAAAGGCCACGGACGACAATTGTGTCAATCATTCATTAATATACGAAGCAGCAGATATAAACCGCGAACAGGACCAATTAAAATCCAATTTTTAGTTGAAAAACAAGATAGAGAAACGGTATCATGCATCAGAACCTAAGTCGAGATTTATGCCGATCGAAACAGATGCAGGGAATGATCCTGTATACCTCTCAAAACCTCAGCTTTATACTCTGACCGGAAGAGACGCCGATCGGGGAAGGAAAGGAAGCAAACCTGGAGTCCCCGAAGGCCCTCTGAAGCCTTCAATTGGAAGCCAACGAGAAAAATAACATATAAATGGCATATTTCGTGCCAGCGAAGGTCTACGCTTGTTGGTTGGCCTCTTTGTGTTGGGATCCATCGCAGCTCGCGAGTTGGATCCCCTGGAGATGGAGAGGAGCCCAAACCTGGCCCGTTTCACATTAAGGGTTATATATATATATATATATATATATTCTCACAATCAAATAATTCAAATTTACATTGTCCATAAGGAGATTGAAAGTAAAAAAGACAACCCAAATTAAAGAGAAAAAGAAAGAAACATGAAGAACAATCTGATACAACTTTACATTTGCAGGTATTCCCATCTCATTCAACGTATTATAAATCAAAAAGAGAAGATAAAATTAAACAGATATACAAAAAGTTATTCTAGAAATAGACAGCTGCCGATAATACATAATTTAATTTCAGACCTACTATTATTTTCTACAAATTAGAGAGTTGATTTTACAATCCCAAAAAAATAAAAGAATCCGAATCATCGATTATACTAGTTTTATATCTATCTTAACCTACAGCCCGATTGGAACTATGTCAGAGAGAGAGTTGTGTGATGCTAAGAAGAATAATTACAGGAATATACGATAAAAGATAAAATCACGAATTACTAAGAAATGTTATCTTAAGCTTTTCAAAAATCAATTAACAAGTCCTTCTCTGGAAACCTTTATAATTAATGTAAGGAGACCCTTAATAAATTACTATTGCTAATTAAGACCTAATTCTGTGTACTAATCTGCCATTATAGTTGCTAGTACCGTGATGGTCGTTCCCCACCTTCCCATCTTAATAGTCTCAGATAAAGATACTAAGAAAATTGATTACTAATAATTTGGAATTGAACATTGTGAACTATACAACATTTAATTACCTCTCATGTGCAAGTATGACTTCATGTCACTTATTATCATGTATCTCAACTGTTCTATTTGGACACTTATTTGTTACTCACATTTACTCTCACATTAGTAGGAATTATTTACTGTTTCTTGATTTAGGTAACTACTGGAATTAAGATTCATATGAATGCTCGGGTATGCGCTTCCATTAAAATCCTGCCGTCGATCTCAAACGGGCCATGCGCAAATCTCAAAGTAGGATGGGAAGCGTCGGGCCCACTTCTTAGCGCGAGCACTCGCATCAGTTGTCGACCGTCCACGTTTTAGATCGAATTCTCTCTATAAATATCTCTTCCCCACCGCGACGGGTAACCGAACCCGTTCCTAATCTGAAGCAAATGGCGGCCCTGTGCCACTTCCCTTCCGCCCCGGCTTCCCCTCGTCTCTTCCCACTCTCGAGACTGCTTTCCCCCGTCTCTCGCGCCTCCAAACCCCAATACCTCCTCATCGCGGCCTCCCGCATCGAGAATTCCATCCCCAACGCCTCTACCGCCGGATCGCGTCTCCGGTGCTTTTCGTCTTCTTCCAACGCCGCCGCCTCCCCTGTCGCCCTCCCGTCCGATGAGCGAGAGTCCCGCTCTCTTGGGGATATCACCCGCCCCGATTTCCCCATCCTCCGTCAGGTACATCCTCCCCCTTTTTTTTGGCGCTTGGATCGTTGTGGGTAGGTGGGGGTCTCGAGTTTTCCTTTCAAGTTGGATGCTTTCTTTTTGTTCTTGATTACTGTAGTCACTCTACTTGTTCAGAATTTGATCTGAAGTCTTCTGAAATTAATAGAGCTTTTCTGTTTTCTGGTCCCTTACTCTTCTAGGTGGTTAATGGATTCAACTTGGTCTACTTTGACAATGCGGCGACTTCTCAGAAGCCTTCTGCTGTTCTCGACGTCTTAAACGAATACTATGAAACATGTAATTCAAATGTTCACCGAGGCGTCCACTATTTGAGGTACAGTAAACATCTACATGACAAATTGAATCAGAGATTCATAAGCCGCCCTCATTTTTGTGATGTTGGGGGAGTATCCTTTTATCTGCTTGGTATAACTTACTTGTTTCAAATACTCAGTTGCTTTGTCAAAGGGATAGCCTTAGCTTTAGATAGGATGATTTTTAAATACTCAGTTGCTTTATCAAAGGGATAGCCTTAGTTTTAGATACATGTTCTGCTAGTGATTTGTAACTTACTATTTATTACAGAATTGAGAGATATTATCTGAGATATTTTAATTTTGAACGTTAATGCAATTCTTGTCTTGATACATGTCAAAGATATGTAAAATGCTTGTTGAATGAAGACAACACTTACCTGGTACACTTAGTTTTTCTGAGGTTTTGAAGTTTATTTGAAATGTTTGCTTATTTCATTGTTGTTGAAATCAGTGCAAAGGCCACAGATGCATATGAGGAAGCAAGAACAAAGGTTGCCACTTTTGTCAATGCAATGGATCGTAGAGAGATTGTATTTACCCGTAACGCTACAGAAGCTATCAATCTAGTAGCCTACTCATGGGGTTTATCAAACTTGAGGTCTGGAGATGAGGTGTGTTTTATAGCACATTGCTAACATTTTTTAAAATCAGTTGTTGGCTTTTGACTGAACTACAATGTGGTTCAGTGCCTCTTTCTATAAAGATACGTCTAATGAGTTTTATGTTTTAAATCTCTAGACATTAATTTCTACTTTTGTGCTGTTCAGATTCAAAGCTCTTGCAAGTTCATAATTATTTATATTGCAAGGCCAGATTTAGTTTCTCTGCTCTTCTCTTAGTCTTAGTTGAATAGTTTCCTGCCTTTTTTGTTGTTATTTGTGGTCATGTTTTGTACATTTCTTGTCCTATTGAACTTTTTCATCCTCTCTTTTATTTCAGTTTACATTCTTTCTTGTTCTTCTTCATTTTGCTGTAGATATTACTTACAGTTGCTGAACATCATAGTGCAATTGTACCCTGGCAAATTGTATCCAAAAAGACTGGTGCAATTCTGAAGTATGTTGGGTTGACAAAAGAAGAGGTTCCTGATCTTGACCTTTTGAAAGGACTTCTTTCAAAGAACACCAAGCTTGTAGTTGTTCATCATGTCTCTAATGTACTTGGTATGTGCTACTCAGATCAGATCTTTGCTCTTTTTTCGACATCCTTTCTCAGTTTTTTCGACTTGTGAGGTTGGGATAAATCATTTTGCTTGGTGAAAGAATAAATTTTAGTAATAGGATGCAACTAGTAAATTCTTAAAATAATTTATGAATTTCCTTTGTGGTGTACCCAGTTGAAGAAAGCAGAAAATATCTTCAACTTAGGTTTTAAAGGTTTTTTGGCATTAAATATTGGCTAGAGCATTAACATTATTTAGTCCTTTTTTTATGTTAACTTCTAATCTGAAGCTTCTAAAGATGATAAATAAATATTTTTATTTATGAAAAATAGGTATAAGACCAATAAAGAATAAAATGAACAAATATATTAAAAATGACTTGGATCTGTACAGAAAAGAGGGCACCTGTAAGCTTTGTTGGTGCTCCTGAATTCATGGCATATAGTTTTACATGATAGCCCGGTTGAATAAAAAAAAATATTTTAGTTTGTTTTTTGTGGTTGTGCCATTGTAAACTATTAGTGTGGTTCTTGTTGTGCACAGATACTGCTATTCACTTATGTTTGTCTGTACAGATTCTTCTGTTGATGCAAATTCTTCTTTTGAAGGCAAAAAAAAGTTGAAAACGTGATATGAGAGAACAGTCAATTTCAGTGTTGAGTATTCTATTTGTTTCCAGGTTCTGTTCTGCCGATAGATGACATTGTGGTCTGGTCACATAATGTTGGGGCAAAGATTCTTGTGGATGCTTGTCAAAGTGTTCCTCACATGATAGTGGATGTCCAGAAACTTGGTGTTGATTTCCTGGTTGCCTCATCACACAAGGTGTGTTTCTGTAATTTTCTGTTGTTTTATATGTGTATATGTTGTCACCAATTCTAAAAGGACTTATTAGGAATTTAAGGATAAATCATCTCTCAGATGTGTGGGCCTACAGGCGTTGGTTTCTTATATGGAAAGATCGAGCTCTTATCCTCAATGCCTCCGTTTTTAGGTAAATTTGCATAATTTATTAACATCAGTTTATAATAATAGATCCAATCTTGTTGTTTGGACTTATTTGTTTAATATTTATAATTCATGACAGGTGGCGGTGAAATGATATCTGATGTGTTTCAAGATTATTCAACCTATGCTGAGCCACCTTCCAGGTCAGGATGATTTCCACCCTTTTATGAGGACTAATAGTGATGAGTTTGTTGATTTGACATTTTGTTTTCTTATAAATTCTATCAAAATATTGTAAAGGAGAAATATGCCAAAAAATCTGCAGAACTTAATATACTTTTTCATTTTACTCTAGTCAGCATAAAAATTTTGTCATGCAAAGATGGACTCGCTTCTGTAGAACAGTTCTACATATTCTTGTTTCTGGTGTGTTACCTCATCAAGTTCTTGGACTAAAATTTGGTTTCACTTAATATTGCTGCTTGAAACAAGAATGTGATGGTGCTTTTGGTTGACAAGTTGGCAAATCATGTTCTCATATCAACACATACTATGACAAAGTAACATATCAAATGAAGCTGTCATAATCATAATCAAAATTGAGGTTAAGTACTTAAAGAGCAAAACGTCACATTTTTGGATTGTTTATATCATTCAGCTATGATTATATTGGAGCTGCTTTTACTAGTTTCCATAAAGTATTGTGCGATATATTTCACTTGATCTTCATGTCTTTTTCATAATGGATAATCTAATTGATGTTTGCTTAGACAGATTTGAGGCTGGAACTCCTGCTATTGGAGAAGCCATTGGTTTGGGTGCTGCAATCGACTATTTGTCAAGCATTAGCATGCAAAGAATCCATAATTATGAGGTGAGTAGTACTTTGATTTTTGTGTTTTTCCTATCATAAAGAGATGATCATGTCGATGCTCTATAGAAAAATTGCAGAGACCTTCCTTTTAGTTTGCTTATGCAACTGATTGGAAATTATTTATTCTCTCTTTACTTGTGGAAATTGAGATATGGGAAAAGAGTGTTGTTCATTTCAACTACTTTTTTTTCAAAAAACTTGTTCGTTTATGGTTTTCTCTCAGCTGCAATTCGTATCAAGTCCTACATGTTTAGTTGATAGTTATTATTATTTTTAAAAAAGATATTTATTGTCATAGTGATCAGGGTGTTGGTCAGTGCAGCAATAATGCATTATTAGGTCTTTAATTCCTTATCGTCAGAGGTTGTTTGGATGTATGAAAACCCAATTTGAGATGTTATTGTAAATGAATGTTTTAATAAAGAGATAAACATAGGATCAAATGGAAGGTTTTGTGTTTTTGACAATATTCTTTTTAATATCTTGACCAGAGTTTGCTTGCTGTATCTCACTTCAGTGCAAACAGAGACCAGGTTGATGTAACTTTATTATGCTGTTCACTCATAGATCTCTGTTCTGTAGAAGGAAAAATTGCTGATATTGTATAAGTAACCCATTTTGGGAATAATGATCACTTTAACTAAGAGACTCCTGTTGTGTTGGGAGTATTCCATTCAGGATGCAGTGTTTGTTATAAGTTGCTTCAATGTATACAATAAGATGAAGTTCTGGAGCTATCTGTTTTCCATGAAACATAGATCTGGAGAAACCAAAACCAGACTGAAAAGATTCCTTGAAAATAAAACTGTTTTGACTTTTGAGAGAATCAAAATTCTAATCAGAAACAGCACTTAGAGCGTAATCAATAAGTCCAGAGATTTCAGGTTGAGGATTGAAAAGCTTCATAAACTTGGAATGATGGTGCTGTGTGAAAAAATATTCTTAAACTGTTAAATATGATTCCCTGGTTGAATGGTTGCATGATTGACATGGTCAATGATTACTCAAGCTAGGATTAAAAGATTTCTAGAGCCTTTCTTGAAGGAAGCTAGATAGTCTTTCTATTGTTGGACCACCATCTTGATAATCTGATTCCACTCTAAGACATTTATGCTAGTTCTTTTACATCCTGGAGCTATATCTTTCACACATCACTATAATAATTTTTAAACTGGAATTCAATTCATGTTCTAGCACTTGGTTCAGAAATGATGTCAGTGAATCTTCAATCTTTTTTTTTTTGCTAATTACTTGGACTTAAATAGGTGTCACATTGACACATGCTTATCTTCTATATTTTTCAGGTGGAGCTTTCAAATTATTTGTACCATAGCCTTTGCAGTGTTCCTAACTTGCACATTTATGGGCCTGCTCCTTCAGAAACAGTTCATCGTGCTGCACTTTGTTCATTTAATGTTGAGAAAATTCATCCAACTGATATTGCAACATTTCTTGACGAACAAGTAAGTAAATTCTGTAAACTTAACCAGTGTGTCCCTTTTTATCTTTTTTCCTTACAGTTGGATGTAGTCTTATGGAACAATGTGTTCATGTTCCTAACATATATGATTATGGTTTTATTATTGTTTTTTTTCTTTTTTGACTAATCTAAGCTATATTAGTGGCCGATTAAGCTGAAAAATATATGGCTATTTCCTTGTGGGCCAGTTACAATCGCAAATCTTAATTTGTAGTTGATTTTGAAATGGGTTTTTGACTTCATATTAGAGAATTTTATTACTTTTGGTTTAAGGGTTATCCACACTTATTAATATTGTTTTGGGATATGCCTGATATGGATATATATAGCTCTGTTGATGCCTTTTCATTTGCATCTAGTGATTGTCAATCATGCTATAGGGTGCTTGTGTAGATACAATGTTAATGTCTCCTATTGTTTTGCTAATGAGTCTAGAATTTTCTGAGTAAAAAAGTTCATTTTGTTTGTGATGTGGGAAGATTAAGCATTGGCATAAAGAATGTCGAAATTGTTGTATCTTATATATGCAACTAAAAGAACGTAATAAAGGCAAGGGATCCATGTTGGCAACCCTAAAGTGTTGGGGAAGTACATTATTTTCATCATTGTATCATTACTAACTCATTGGTCTTATCTCAAAATTGGCTTAGTACTAAGTCAGTAAGCCCTGAGAATAGCTTACGGACTTCACCAAATTTATTACAAACTTGAATGCAGAATATATTAACAGATCTTAATGATATGCATGACTCTTCATGAAGCACTGTGTTTATGCTGTAAGATAAGAACAAGGGTAAAAGAACCAGATTCAAATCCAGATTTATATTGTGCCATGCTTTTAGTCCCATTCAAAGCTGAGGGTTTGGCTGTGAGGATTTACTCACTGAAAGATTTATCATCTTTTCTCTGTACGGTAAACTTATTGTCAACGATGTAAGTAATAGATTAAATTTTTTTCAATATCAATTTGATTATATTTAGTTGCTTACTGAGCCTCATACTGTCAACACAAACAAAGTGGAATAGTTTTAGACTACTCATTGTCAGTAAGTTTACAAAACATGTCCTCTCATAGGCCTGTTCATTTTTGTTTTAGCATGGAGTGGCTATTCGATCTGGACATCATTGTGCTCAACCTCTGCACCGCGCCTTAGGTGTCACTTCAAGTGCACGCGCTAGTCTTTACTTCTATAACACTAAAGAAGAAGTGGATGCCTTCATTCAAGCACTTAAAGATACTATCGATTTCTTTACCTCCACCCTGTAAGTCAGCAGCATTTTGTTATGGTGTACCTTTGGGATGTATGAATTATTATTTACTTGTAAATGCTAGTTGTAGCTGAATGTATACTGAGTCTTTGTAGAAAAAGGGACAAATAACCGTTTTGTTGCTTGCACATTTATGTTGATGTTGTCTACCCAGAATCATAATCCCTTTTTATTAATTTCCATTGCCCTGGAAAATTGTGGCCCAATTATTCTCAAGTGCTTCTTTTCTTATATTTTATTGGTGTTTAACAGAATACATAATCATCGATAAGAGAGCAAAATGTCTTCGTAGCTGCAGCCAAGGAATTCTTTCTCATCTTGGAACCATATTAGACCCTGGACAGACTTGTACATACCATGCACCAAGAATTAAAATCTTGGTCCAGCACCAATATTTATCTATGGTTGCACCATCACTGTATTGGTACAAAGCCATACTGTGTGTTGATACAATCTGGTACCAATTTGTATTGGCCGGATTCACTATCAGCGTGTTCAATAATTAATCTAAATATGTTTTCAAGACCTACTGCCAGTCAAAGATTAAGAAAACATATATAAATAACTTCTAAAAGTGCTGAAGACCTAATAAAAAGAATGTATCTCAAAATTACAAATGTATATAATTGAAAAACTAGTAGATAAATAAACAATGTCAGTTGACCCACAAGATGTAATCGAGGAAAGCAATAATTTGAGGACAGGGAGGCCTCTCTATTTGATTCCATCCTCCATGAGATTTGCAATGACAATAATGAGGTGCATAATAGTGTATCTACCAATTATGGTAGTCAGGTACAGGAGTCTTTCATTTGCAATACATAGAGATATCAGATATAAAGAGCAATACTTAGCTCATATTATTTTGATTCTTTGCTGAATAATTTACCACATTAGTTTACAGCTAAGAAGACAAAGGAAAAATAAAGAAAATTGATGGCTTAAAGGATATGAAAATTTCAAATGGTTACAACCTCCCTACCAGCAAAAAATTCATTAGCCACCAGCTTTATATGGCTTACAGCAACTAGATATTGATGGCAGATCTATTGCTTAAAAGCCATTATTGATGCTAGACTCTACATTAATTCCTTAACATCAGTTGCAGCAGCCATACTTGCCCACTATTGCCAATATTTTGGTTACTATTACAATTACACAGTTATCATGATTCCATGACTAATGCTAATATGATCCAACAGTATCACATAATATATCAATATGAAATTTTATATGGTTGGTAACACCATGGTGTAGGTTATCTAGAATTACGATATTAATCTCTAGCCAACTTATTCTAGGCCTTCACTTATTTCCCTCTTTAGCACAGTGATCCTTTTGATGATAGTAGCCCGCTAGTAAGGTCTGACAAGTTCTCAGTTACATATTTATAATACATATATCATGTACCATAAATTATTCTAGAAATTGTTGACTCATGTTCTTGATGTTTTTTACTATAGATTGTAAAAACTTTATTCAGGGAAAAAATCTACAAAACTGGATTAGTATGTGTAGGGGACTATTGCGCCTGTAATTTGTAGGCTGGTATCCTGCATCGAAACATGACATAGTCCCAATGTCATATTGGTCTGATTGACGATCATATTGGTACTAGATCGAGGTATTAATGTTTAGTCTAAATGATAGAGTACTGGTTTAGTTATCCAGATTCCTAGTACGTGAAGTGATGAGATCCTGAGTACTTGTGAGAGAAATTCTGTTGTATCTTTTTAAGAGTCTTGACTTGAGATGTAACCATTTGTTGATGATTGTTTCCTATAAAATAAGGGTGGCGGAACGCCATAGTGAAGGAAATCTGAACAAAGGTAGGGGTCACTCAGTTTCTTCTTTTTATGATTATTCTTTTGGTTTAGGATCAACCTAGTGCATAACCACTTAGGACCACTGTATGATAGTTTTGAGACAACAGGCTTTATTAACATGCCTTTGCATCTGAAAAATGATTCTGCTCATTATAAAGTTTTCCCTTCGTTAAAATGTTTCTCCGTTTGTCTTTCTTCCAAGTTTATTTCTGCTGTTCTAAGACTACAGCCTTTTACAGATAACAGCAAGCATCATTTCCTAATTCACCAAATATGGAAAATCCTCATCTGGAGATGTTTTTCTTTGTAAGCCAACAAACAGGAGACATGACGAGAAGCACCTGCTCTTTCCAAGGTATTATCATGTCACAAATGCATGTGTATCATCAGTATATTATTATTGGACTTGGTATTATCTGTCATCACCATCTAGTTTCGAAAGATAAAAAGATTTTATCACTGGCAATAATGCATCCCAATTCATATTGTTTCATGGTTCAGTTCATTATTAGTGTTATCTGGGATGTGTGCCTTTTATGTATGGCCATCTCAGATGGGACACTGATTGTCTAAAAGAGAGTACCATGACTCTTTAGGGGGGGGGGGGGGGGGGGATTTGTAGGGACAGTTGTTAATAAGCTTGAGCAGTCTGATTCATGGAATTAGACAGGTCATGTGCTTGCATAAGTTTAAGCTCTTTTGGATTTAAGATTAACCGAAAAAGTCATCAGCTGACCTACATCATATGTTTGGCTTGATCTTCTGTCTAGCTTTCACATCATGGAGGAAAAGTAGGCTTTGGAAATTTCCTACCCTGGAAGTTGATGTTTTAAAGGTCATACTTTTGCCTTGGAAACAATTTGCAGTAGTGGGTGAAATTTTTGAAAGATTGATAAGGGCCCTTTATAGTTGTCTAGCAGAAGAACGTGTCACATCTTAGTATTTATGTCCTTAGACAGACAGATCGGAAAGAATTTTAACCTACTAGAAAACAGAAGAGGCATGTTTAGATTTCTAGGGTGGAAACTAATGAATGCAAAGCAATATACTAGTTAACTAGTAAAGGTGCAGAGTTAGTATATTGCCTTAAGAATCTTCGGAGTGTAGAAAGATAGATGGATTCTAATAAGCACACTATTGTTTAGATTAAATTATTATCAGTGATCGACAAAAACAGAATGAAGTTTTCCTGTGTTGTTGTCAGAAGAGCTGACACTAAATTATTGTCATGTGTTGTATATCCGGAACGATAGGACTGGCCTTCCGAGGGATTCCATCAGATTATTTTTTTTTCTTATTTGATGTGGAACTATGAAAACAGGAGGTCCGTACTCGGTCATTCTCTTTTGCGATTTCACAAGGAATATACAATTTGATTTGATGTAGGAGGTCCTCTTTTAACTTTTTTTTTTTTTTAATCATTGGTACGTTTGTGCGGTGGTTGCTGCTGCAGCAGCTGCTGCTCCTGCTCCTGCTCCTGCAAGGTCCCTATCCTCTCACAAAAGGGGGATGATGCGTGTTTGGACCTACCCACATGTTGCTGTGAGGAACACTGGCCCTTCTCCAGCAGAGAATGCCTGTTGTTGAGTTTGTCTACGTCTTTTAACTCTTAGTTCTGCCTTAAAACATTTGCTCCAGTTCTTTGTGTGCTACCATTCTAGCATACAAAGAACGGGCTTGGTGTGTAGTGCGGCCATTGGCTTAGGAATCGTCAAATGTTGTGACATTTTGATAGTCGCTGTCCATATGCTTTGCAGAAAACATCGTTAGAAACGTGGTTGAACGGAATTCTCCTCCCTCCCGCAACCACGTCATGATTGCCTCTTCTTTTCCAGGTAGAAATCATCTACCATTACTAAAGAGATAGGATGTCGTATTCCCCTTCGAACTCACACAAAGATCAACCAAGTCAGTCTGTTCAAACCTGCTGGTATTAGTATAGTCTGAGCATAACTAAGCAGGGCTGCGTGTTTGACCGTTGAGTTGTGGAATTTGGTAGAGAGGGGAGGCGGTCTGGAGATCAAACTCCGTTGATCGACTGGCATCAGCCGCAACGAATTAATTTCTGGAGAAAGGAGCGTGTTGTTGTTTTGGAAGCTACATAGGATAGGCGTTACCCACTGCTAGAATAGCGGAGGAATGTCAAGGTAGTGGTACTGCTACTACTGCAAAAAGTAGTAGAGCGGACGTATAGTTTACTGCAGATACGAGGACGCTCGTGAGTGAGCCAATAACAAATCCATTATTAGACAAAAGGACTAACCTGATGCCCCAGACTATTCAACCCATTTAATGTTCATCAATCAATGTAGGATAAATAGTAAATAGAAAAAGTCAATTTGAGACAACTATAATAAGAGATTCATGCGTGACCCCACCCCCGTGTGGTCCGTCCGCCTACCGACCTTGGAAAAGAGCATAATATTTAGTCGAAGCCGGCCCCACGTGGATCGATCTCGTATCAACGGTTTCAACGCAAAAGTAGCCATTCACCCAATTGTTTATAATATCTCACGGATGATCCATTCATTATTGCCTGACACGACATCTTCATTGGTTCACAGAAAGAAGGAAAAAGAAAAAGGCTGCACGTCAAAGCGTGAACGCCAAGAAAAGGCGTCCGCCGCCGTCGTCTCACGCTCTCCTCCACACGACTGAATTCACTCACTGATGGTGTCGCTGTTCTTCGCACATATGCCAAAACCCAAACTACCTCGATATTAATTAGCAAGAGCGATAAATACTAATAATTTTAGAATAATTCGTAACCCACTCCGGAAATTGAAAAAAAAAAACTGGCCGCCACGCTCCTCGCCACCGCAAGCGCAAATACTTTTCCCGCTACTGGAAGTCGTCGATGTCCAAATCGCCGAACTCCACCTCCAACAACCGCTGCCTCGGCCAGAAGAACTCCGCCAGATGTAGCGGCGACGCTTCCGCACCGAGCCCGAAGGCGTCGACGCCGAACGGCATCGGGTCGTCGCAGTAGCCGAGCACCGACGTCGGAGAGGAGCGTGACCCGACGATTCCTCCCGCCTCCACCGGCGCCGCGTCGTCGTCCTCCTTCCCCACCGCGAAAACTTCGTCGCAGCAGAGCACCGACGTCGGAGAGGAGCTCGACCCATCGGCGCCGCCCGCCTCGACCGGCGCGATATCGCCGTCTTTCGCTGGGATCGGAAAGTTGGTCAGCGCCGTTGGCCCCCTCAGCCGCAAGGCCGCCATGTCGTACACCGTCGCGGCCTCCTCGGCGGTGTCGAAGGTTCCCAGCCAAATCCGCTTCCGCTGATGCGGGTCACGGATCTCCGCCGCCCATCGACCCCACGGCCGCCGCCTCACCCCCCGAAACCTCCGCTTCACGCGTTCGCCTCCCCCCATAACCGCCTCCTCCTTCTTAGGCTCCGCCAACGCCATCCGCCGCGGAGCCGCGGCCACCTCAATCCCGATCTCGTGCACGTGCCGCTTCACCCGCCTCCGCACGCCGCAGCTCTCCTCGCTGGACGACGAATCAGTGGCATCAACATCGTCAAAATAAACCCGAACGACCCTCTTCCGCCAACCCGAACCCCCGGCGACGGCTCTCCTCGCCGGGACCATCTTCCTGATCGCGACTACGTGCTCGGAAAACTTCACCTGGATCCCGCGAGCGACGTCCGCCGGATCCATCTTCCCTGAAGCCACGCTCTCTACCAGCTGCGAACCATTCGACCAAAAAGAGGTACTCTGTTCCCTTCACTCTTCTCCTCTCGCCACCCTCTCCAACACCAGAAACCTCTAAACCATGAATAGATAGAGAGGCAAACCGGATCAAAGTGATAGGGTTTTGGTCAGGATTTTGGCTCGGTCCACAGACGAGGATGAGGAGGAGCAGCAGATGAAGGGTTAAGGGAAGGGGCTTATTTAAGTCCGAACCACAGCTTTCACACCACTCTCTCTCTCTCTCTCTCTCTCTTCCGGCCGTACCATTTCGAAATTACTTTACTGCCCTTATCCGACCGCGGCTGGCTCCCGACTGGGGGGGTGGGGGGCGGTTCGGGGACGTGGGCGCGCCACACTTCAAATCTCGAAACTGCCACGGCCACCTCATTCCCGAACACGTGGCATTGACCCAAAAGACGCGTGCCCAGTGCTCGGGCCCACCGCAGGGGACGATTCAAAATTGATCTGGGAGGCGGAACTCCGGGAACAAAATGGAACACGTCAGCGCTGCCACCGCCTTCTGTGGGTCCACTTAAATCTTCAATTGTCGGCAGGGCAGCCGACGGCGAGCTGTCCGTCGTGCCAAAACCATAGCCACACGACCCGTGATCAACGGCGAGGGAGAAGACCGCGAAAGATTTAAGATCGTAAGGAGAAGAAAGATTAGTGGGGAGCGGCAGGAGAGTCGCGTTGGACTGCTAAATCCGATCCATATGTCTGCAAAGTCCGCACAAACACCGGCACCCGATAAGACTTCCCCTTTCAATCTGTGTTTGTGAAAGAGATCGATGATTCCAGGAGTGGACATGTAATGGGGCATGCTATAATAAACAATCAAATTTTTACCTTATATATATATATATATATATATATAGCTTGTACATTCATTTGAGTTCAATTACTTCTTTTTTGATAAATTTACTAACTTCAAAGTTTTATTTTTCAATAACTTGTAATTTATCATTCATTACCTAAAAATATACTCATATTATCCTTGTGCAATTAATTAATAAAAAAATATTTACTTTCACCATGTGAGATAGTTTGTATAGGTCTACAAATATTTGGATGCATAAGTTCCAAGCATTTTTTAGCTCTCCAAGAAAGATATGTTTGAAAACAATTCCTATCTATTTTTCAAAAATATAAGATTTACAAACAGTATCTTTATATTTAATCTCCATGATAATTTATTTTGATTTTTATTCTAAGAATCTTTTTCAAGATGATCATATTTTTTATGATGAGAGTAGAAAATAATATTTAGATTTTTATTTATATATTAATTTTTTTAATATATCAATTTTTTTACAACAAAACTATTGACATGTTGCTTAGTTACCTTCATTAGTATTCCTCTAATCTTTATTTGACCAATCTCGTTCCCTATCTCAAGTGTCAGATTATCTATGGTCTTTGTCATTTTTTTTTTTTTGAGATCTTATTTTTTATTTTTTTATTCTTCTTCTAATATATCTTTCATTTAAAGAGCATATTCTAATGTTTCATTTTAAGATTTATTCACTTTTTATTCATAAACTAAAAATAAATTTATTAATTCATCAATAGATAATATACTTATATGTTTAGTTTCTTTTGTAGTTGTAAAAATTATATCTAGATAAACTTTGTTAAACATTTTTTACTATAGTTTAATCTTTTATATTTTCACTATGAGATCTTATTTGGTTCATAGTAGAAAAGATTTTTGAGAAAAAACTAACAATAAATGCATAATATTTTATCATAGGGGTTTCGAATTCACATCGAATAATTTAAAGTTTTGAAGTTTTAAACTTATTTGTGCCTCCAAATATATTAAGGTAAATAGGGACTCATCTATTATTTATTATAACAGGTAGAGCGATCTTGCATATTTTCACATATTCTCATTCATTTGATCTTTTAGATCATACTTAATAAAATAATTTTTTAATCAAATTTCATAACTCTTATGAAATAAATATAGTTTATCATTTTAATAGTAAAAAATTGATCATTTTCATTTTGAAGATAAGAAAAAAAGAGATTAGAAACACTTACTCGAATGCTTATTATCCTTTTATTTTTTTTATTTTAGATCTACTAGTCTTCTTTTCTTTTTAAAAGACGTACTCCGATTGATCTTCTTCGAACCGGATCCTAAAATACTTTGGATTCATTCAAAAATATTTATTTATATTAATTAAAAGATAAAATATACTTTTTAAAATTATTTATCCTAATCTAAATTATTTATCTTTTAATTTATTTAATTTTAATTATTTAAATTCATCTTATAATTTTTTTAAAAAAAAATGGCCCAACGATAAAATATATAGGATGGAGGTGTGAAATAATTGTTAGGTTGGATCTAAGCTTTTGAGTAGGGGTGCCATCCATGCCTTTGTGTTTAAGGTTTTGGAATCCTAGGAGAAGTCTCAATAAGGATCTTTCACGGCCTCATGAGTGGGAGTCGACATTGTTGTCACCGTGGATCATCATCATCCATGTGCTTCGAGTCCTTACGGTCTTCACTTTGGGTGGTGGAAATTGATAAGAAGCTCCACCAAAGACGGACAGTGGTCAGCATCAGTTACGGGGAACAATGTTGCAGAGAACAAAGAAGGCCTTAGTATCATCATTATGATCCCCAGTAATGTTCTTAATGGTAAGTAATAACAGGTATCGGATATTTACGAGAATGTATGTTCTTAGGATGATCAAAGTGTTGTTAGTATCACAAGTCGGCATCCTGGAAATGTCAGTCAGACACAGGAAGAACAAACACCTTTGAAATTTCCCAGTGGTCGTTTTCATCCTGGGGGTTGTCTGCATGTGTGTGTCGATGAGTAGGTATCACATATGCTGCTGCTTTGCTTTCTTTCATGGCGATGGCCAAAGTTGGGCAGCAAAATGTTCTTCTTTCTGAAACAGAAACCAAAACCCGGTCCCTCTTCCGATTAAATTCTTGCATGCAGCACCAAAATTTTCAGGAGGGTGCCCTTTTATAATCTATCTGTTCATCAAATGCCTCAATTTTTTCTTTTTTCCTTTTTTTTTTTTCAAATAGAAAACTTAAATTTACTTAATAGAACGAAACTAAACAAAATCGTGAGAAGATGATTTGTATGGTTAGTTCAGATAACTAATATAGTTAGTCCAATTCAGGTTTGTTCTTTACTTGGTTTAGCAAGAGTCTGAGCAAAACATCCAGTAACAAGAGTCACTATAAAGATACTGTCATAAGGTTGACTGACATGCAGCTATCCTAAATATAAAATGGCAATTCACATCAAATTGGATGGGGCTTCTTTCTTAGAGAACTGATCCCTAACAGCTAGCTAGCTAGCCTACCCATATTGCCCTAAACATCCATTTCAAACAAAGCCTCACTGCCCATGAACAACAACAAGAATTATGTCAGTGCATACATATCCTAATGCCACTGTAGTGTAGAGAACATGAGATGAAACTCCTGTGCCAGACATGACATACATACCCAACTTGAATAAATGGGCTTAGGGCACTATTTGGGATTTCATATAGGATGGAGTTGTATACCTGGATTGGTGAGGAGGGAATGAACAACAGAATGGTTAAATAAATATCTACCACACTGTGTACAACTTAATTGTGAAAAGACAACAAGAGATCAACCAAATGTTACGCATACATGACGATGTTTTAGAGGCCTTCAGTGCAAATTTCACCTTGCATCGAATCTAACAAATAACCTGCAGAATTAAATCTCTTTGACAGGCCTAACGGGCTACATTGTGCTTTCTGTGTCTGCTGCTCGTGGCGTTTCGACTTTCTCATCTTTCGACTTCTCCGAGGATGGCCTGTTCTCTGAGTCCGAGTGTCGTACGTCCTCAATCATTCTAATCACCTCCTCCATTTTAGGCCGCTGGTCTGGAGACTTTGCTACGCATGCCATCGCGATCTGGAGCATCTGAACCATCTCTTCCTCGATGTGCTGATGCCGCATCAACTCCACGTCAAAAACCTCGGCAGTCCACTCTTCTCGAACCACGGATTGGACCCATCTTGGTAGATCCACAACATCATCACGTCCTGGAGATTGAAGTGGGGCCTTTCCGGTGAGCATCTCGAGCAGCAAGACACCAAAGCTGTAGACATCAGACCTCTGAGTATATTTTCTGGTCTCAACGACTTCAGGTGCGCGGTAGCCCACAACAATTCTAGATGAGGTTGTTGCGGAGCTCATGAATGGAGCGAGGCCGTAATCAGAGACACAAGCATCGAGTTCCTGGGTCAAGAGCACATTATTGGATTTAATATCACCATGGATGAACTTTCCACCACCTTCAGAATGAATGTGAGCTACGCCACGTGCTGCTCCAAGAGAAATCTTTACCCTCGACTCCCAATCCAATGGAGTCTTTCCAGCACCCTTACTCCCTGCAAATCGAAGAGCGCAATATACAGAAAACAAAATACAGGTCCTAGTTAAACAGACTTCTCTTGCATTAAGAATGCCGGACATAATTTTTTATACCATGAATTCAATTGCAATAGCATTAAAGCAGTCTTTTTGCTCCTGTGCATCTAATATAGGATTATGCATAATATTGTTTACGAAAATAATGTCAACACACATCTAGAATTCAGTAGAGGTGACTTCGAAGTATTGACTATACTAGGAGACAGTTATATTTACATCAATAACTCTTTAAATCAATGCCTTCAGCAATTTCATTGCAAAACAACATGCAAGTAACAATGAAGTAAGAGGCATGGAGGTCTTCGGGAAACATACCATGCAAGAGGGAGGAGAAGTTGCCAGACGTGACATAATCATATATCAGAAGCTTCTCATCCTTGGAGTAGTAATATGCTCGAAGTGGCACCACATTTGGGTGAGGCCTGATCCTTCCTATCATTTCCATCTGTTGTTCAAACTCCTTCTTTCCAATGATTACTTCCTTCAGCCTCTTGACTACAACTGTGGTACCATCTTCTAGAACAGCTTTGTATGTAGTACCATGATTTCCCTTTCCAAGAACCTCGGCAGAAGCTCTTAATAGATCCTCCAAGTCAAAATTATAAGAACATCCTTCAAAAAATACCAACTTATTCTTCTCTGCTTCTTGAATGCTACTGCTGTACTCCTCCTTAGGTTTCTCACGCCTAGCACCAAGAGCATCCTTTCCTTTTGATTCTCCACTACCTTCCCCACGTTTTCTCTTGTAAAAGCATACCAAAATTATAATAACTAGTAGAAGCAGAAGTGCTGAACCACCAGCAGCAATTGCAATTATGACCCCAGTGCTTAATTTTTTCCAAAAGCTTCTTTTGGGTTTTGTGGGGAATTCTGATGGAGATGGTGGAGAAGAGGGAGGAATTTCAAAGCATTGTAACAGAGGAGTTCCACATAGTAAAGGGTTACCCAAGAAAGATTCAACTGGGAACTTTTGGAGGGATAGTGGTATAGGGCCACTGAGGTTGTTATAACTCAGATTCAGACGCCTAAGCTTGGGAAGTTGAAAGTCAGGGATGGGTCCAGAGAGTGAGTTGTTCTCAAGTAACAAAGCATTGAGTCGAGTGAGGTTTCTGATTGTCAGTGGAAGTTCTCCTGTAAAGGAATTATAGGACAGATCAAGGAAGGTAAGGTTGGAAGAGAGCGAAGAAGGTATAATCCCAGATAAATTGTTATGTTGAAGGTACAAAGAATGCAGAGCAGGGATGGATGGGACATCTGAAGGAAGACCTACGATAAGTCGGTTGGATCTTAAGCTTAAGACTTCAAGAGCATCAAGTTTCCCGAGTGTATCAGCAGGGATCGAGCCAAACAGCCCAACAGCTGGAAGCCGGAGAGTGCGCACACGGGTTTTATCAGGTGTACAGGTGACTCCAACCCAAGAGGAGCAAATTGGGTTCCGAGAAGTCCAGTTGAGTTTCCGGCCATGAGGGACAGACATAGCAAAGGCAAGGAGTGCTTGCTCATCAGAACTCAAGTCAGCAGTGGCAAATGATGAGATGTCCAGAAGAAGGAAAATCAAAGGAAATAATATGAAAACCACGGAGCGATCCATGGGAAACTTTAGATCATGTGAAGTAACATAACGAAGAGTTTCAAGACTCCAATTTAAGTGGTTCTGCTGTCCTGCTGCATTGAGAAAAATAAAAATAAAAAGAGTAAGATCATGCCCTCGGCCCGAGTAACATAATAAGCAAAAGATGCTTGGTAATTGCTTTCTTCGACTGATAATATCTGAAACGGAAAGTGGTCAGAAAAGAATGATAGAATTCATCAAATCTAAAATGCAAATAATCCCTTCTTTAACTTCACTTGGGATGTAAGCATTTAGAATCTTTGTGGTCTCATGAAATCCTGTATAAACGAAATTGCATCTACTTTCTGGTTAGCATTGAATGCCACTCTGCAAAGAATTTAATGATGACATCCACTAATGTTCTAGTAACTGCTAGGAAGGGACCACTTCAAGCATCATCCCTCTCTCAACTATGCTTGGTACTAATTTGTATTTCTTTTCTCTTATCCTTATACAAATTTTTCATGCTTGCATTAACTGCTAAGGTGCTGCAATCATCTTCAAAAAATAAGAACATGAGACTGCCACATGGAAAACACCATCGTTTCTAAATAGAAAGAAGGAAAAACATCTTTTTTTTTTTTTTTTTTTTAGAAGATAGACTTAGAGAGTGACAAAAATGAGAAGAAGCAAAGCTCCTAGAAGAAACCTACCTACAGGTCAAGCAGCCATCAGAATCAAGCATACAGAAGTGGAATGGTACAGCAAGAATTGCTCACCAAAAGAAACCACCTGTACAATTTTCAGGACGTCATCAAAGCAGAAGCAGTGGCAGATTCATCTTTCTGTCTTCTCCCTTTGTATCCGTTGACCAATCAAGGAGAAAAACTTGGAGAATTGGAACAGGAAGCTACTGAGTTCTTTAAAGGTTGGCATAACATTGGCCAGCCTGGCGCATACAAGACCCATCCATAAAAGGACATAGACAAATTACTCCAATGTGGCAGGCATATCAGAAGTATCTACTCGATTAAAACACATATACCAATTAAACATGAAAACTACAAAGTTTTTTTTTTCTTTCTCAAGCTCACCTGATTCAAAGAGGAGAACCTTCTCTCATTATTTCGATCTATTTCTCCAAGGATTCACCGGTGCAACAGTTGAAACCTTCAAGAATTCCCTTGTTAAAAGAGAAAAAAAAGATAGAATCCAAGAAAATAATCTTCCTCCATGAATAACAGGGAAGAGACGTAAGATTCTAGGGAAACAATTGTGAATGCCAAACACTAAACTGGAAATTACCTGGAATATTCTGAGAACTCGCAGCTCCGTATTGTAACCAGGGCATCAAATTTCTCCACTAAGATTTGAATTCGGCGTCAGATCTACAAAACCTCCAGCAGAGCCAGAACAGTCGGTGTAGAACCCACGGCGTTCGACTCAAAAGAGATTCTTGAAGCTCGTTGTAGCCGAAGTGGGAGGAAGGGATGAGGAAATCAAGAGAATGGTCATGGAAACCAACAACATTGCTTCAAGATCACACCTTTGAGGCTCCAGCGAAGCCCGGAGACGGGATCACAGCTCCCCCCACCTCGAATGCCACCGTCCCCATCTCCCGAGGTCGGACCCCTAAGCCGCTGCGTTCCCCAGAAAAGCTCGCGGCAGTGCTACTCCCAGTTGACTCGGTACTTCCTCTGCCATAACAGGGGAGCCGAGAAGGGTTTGCGGTCGGCGAGTGAGATGCAATAAAGGGGTGTAGATCTCAGAAAAGCCCCTCGACAACCAATTAATGAATGCCTCATCGGAGTTCTCGTCACGGGCACTAACCACCCACCCCCCCGCCCGTTTACGTTTCGCCGTACCGCCTTGTCGTTGGATGCGACCGCGGGACCCGCCACGTCGCCAGGTGTAGCAAGCCGGGTTGGCGATACGTGTAAAACCATCCGGTCACGTCACCACCTTCCCTGACGGCAACGCAACGCCGATCACCGCACCACTTCCGATCTCTCTCGTTGGGTTAGGGGGTTTGGGACGGAAGCAATCGAGGTTGACTCGGTGACCCTCGCGAGTTTTTTTCAGGGCTGATGGAACCCGTGCACAAAAGTACGAGCTCTACCGATGGATACGGGGAAAGAAAACATCACCTTCAAAAGTCCAACATCATTCATTGAACACAAATAATAAATAATATTTTATTCTCGTAGCAAATGATTGCTACATTTCTTTTTCTTTTTGCCATGTTATTAATTCCGTTCAGACATCAATCGCATAACGTCCGTAGTTGAATCCCATATGACTCGAACTCCTAAAGAACGAAAAAGATATCTTAATAAAAATTAGCTGGACAGGTCTTGTACTGCATTTGGTGGCACAGCTCAGTGGTCCAGGCAAGGCATCATATCAGCATCAGGTGGAAGAAAGGTTCTTTCTTCTGAGTAAATGCAATAGAAGAAGATGGTCAGCTGCAGGCATCTTGACTCATAGCTGTGCCACCTCCCTCCCCCGTTTTCTTAGACAAACCAGTGGACAGAAGAAAAGGTTTGGCACAGAAAGAAAGTTTCACCCTAATCATGACTGTGGGTTGGATCAGCTCAGCCTGCAGTACAGATTTCATTGTTGGCAAATGGTCGAACCTTGCTGTCTTCTCTCTGACACTACTGCTCTCCTCTTCCTCACTTTCTACCTACTCTGACAAGCTTAAATTTGTGTTTCCCATGCCAGCCTTACCCCTCTACCCACAGCAGTAAATGAGGGGTCCATTTGGAGGGGGGGTTTCCTTTGGGAATGCCACCTTGAGTTTGGATCCTCTGTGTGCCTTGAGATCTGTGCAGGAAGGATCTTGGGTAGCACCTTGGCTGATGAAATGCCATCTTTGTTAGATTTTTGACTGCCATAAACAGGTAAAACCTCTTCATTGCTTAATGGTCTGTCTATATGGTCAAATAAATTAGACAATATCATCACTATTTTTTATCAACCAAAATTTGATATATAAAAATTATTAATTCATATAATGTAATGCACCATATTACATATGACAAAATGACGGTTGAGTGTACTAATTTTTTTATTATCTAAGAGATTTTATCAAATAAATTTTATCAAAGTGTCAGCATCTTTTATCCTTGAATTGAAATAAAATAAAAGACATAAGACATTTTTATTCCTTGTATAAGTTATAAAGACTCAACGATTTTTCTTTTTTATATATGTAATAATACCTGAAACATGGGTTAAACTGAATTCCTTTTTTTTTTTTCAAATTAAATTGACAGTCAAATTTAACCTTATCCCTAGGTATTAGGTTACTGTTTTATTCCACAGCAAACAGTAGGCACGGACCAATCTAATTGACGATGATTACCACAGTAGATTCTTCTCTTTAATTATGTAGTGTACTGGGAAGGAGCTTAGATGCATCATCCGGTTGAATTTTAAGGATAAATTTACTGAGACAAGCTGCTATTGATTGAATGCAGTGGAAGTAGGTGGATGTGATGCAGCATTAGTTGGGGATGGAAGGAAGAGCAGCACAAACAGATACTGGTACCAGTTGGGGGTAGGAAGCTCTTCCCCTCTGCCCCTATATTTATGATCACTTGTATTTATGCTCATCCACTGGTGTTTCTACCCCTTCTAAAGGGTATATTGGAGCTAAAAAGCTGTGTCAAACTGTAAGATGCATTATTAGTTCTGTGGTGGGATAACAAATCTAATGCTAAAATAGTTACAATAAAATTAAATAAAAAGTATCAGTACAAAGATAATAAATATAAGATTTATTAGGTTGTAATTCATTACTGTTTGCCCTTAAATTTGATGATTTCTTGTTTCTTATATATATATAATTTTTTTCAAACTTGAATTTGATGTATTCAAACTGAGGAGTTGGCTTTGCTTAATAATATACATAATTTTTCTTTTTTTAATCTTTTCCATTCCAATCATTCTATTGATGGTGACAAAATAATACATTTTGTTAAAAATTGATGACTCTAATATCATATCTCATGTATGTAAAACCATATAATTAGGCGGAGCAGCTTGATAATGTGATTTCATTTGACTTGAATGTTGCTTAAATTAAAGCCTGGCGAAACAAGATCTTTTAGAGTTTTCCAATTGATATGAAAAGAAAAATTGGAAGGTTACAAAGAAGTATATATATGTGAGTGAGAGTGAGAAATCATATTAAGTGTCAAAAGTTATGTAGGAAAAGAAAACTCCATTCCAATTTCTTATAGGACCTTTAATAATACATCTCATAATTAAATTGCTATGACATCCCAAGGTTAATGTATTGTTGGATAAGTGACAAGTTTTTGTTTAATTCTCTGGGGCAAAAAAGAATTCCTTAGGATTATGATATTGCTTAAAATTTGTTGGCATCAAGATGTTTGTCTTTCAATTTCCAGTGAGTACCAAATTCCCATCTACAGTGACAACAATAATATGATGGAGGATACTTTTAGTGAATCAGATCAGGCAAATGCATAATAACCTTAATCATGAAGACTTAATAAAAATAACTCTGCTAATCTATGTGAAAGATTCTTTTCAACTCCATAGTTGCCCAACTCCTAAAATTCTGCATGTTGGAGCTCTAAAGATGGCGCAGCCGCCATCTTTAGCCAAGCAATTAACTAGTGTTAAAGATAAATAAAGGGTCCTTAATCTTCATGCCTGTGACATGGAATCTTCCAAAAGCTCGCACTGGGGCTGCACAGGACAAAGACAAAGGTGCCTAGGAAAATGAAGCAGGATGTTGCACTTGTTCCACAAGCCTTGGTGCTTTGTTTTGTTCTTCTACTCGCATCACCTTTATAACGATAATATTCTCACTATCTCATCATGAACGTTTCAGCTGTGGGGGCAGCAAAAGCATTGTAACTTAAGGATAGTTCTAATGGATGATATCACATCTCTATAGTTTGTCTGTCTGCATGTCAAGAATTGGACTCTGTTAACACTATTTGTATGAGAGATTTCCAAGTGATAAAACATCAAGTTACATCTCACTAGCTGTAAATGTTTAGCAAATTGCATCCACAAATGACAAAAATGATCTGCAATCTTGCATGTCAGATGAATGAAACGATTACTTGTTCTGAAAAAGGTCACATCTCAATTCTGCATTGAGTTTTGACTACATGATTGTCAAATTGAAACTACAAATTGCATCCAGGCAAGCACACTAGAAGGCATATTTGGAATGAACCATAAGCTCACAAGAGAGTGCATCATATCTTTCTTGGTACCTTTTAAGAGCTGCAGGTTGGTTAGGAACAGAACTTGCTTAAGCATAAAGGAAAAGCACCAAGCAACACAAAATGAAGGATATTTCAGTTTTATTAGCAAGATCACTCTTAAGTATGATAGCCGACAAATAAAAATAATTGAAACAGTTCCAGGTAGCAAGAAATGGCATCTCCTTTGTGGTGTTTTTACATGAAAGTAGGCATTTCAAATAATAAGAAGAATATGGGAATAGTGAACAATCACCACTCGGAACAATCGAAACACATAAACAGCTTTTCAAAAGAATGTCTAGCTTAAGTGCTGACTGCAGAACCTCACCAGCATGATTTCATTTCAACAAACATAAGGGCAACGGGGGACATAGCAATGGCGGTCTGCTGATTGTAGGCATATGAAACACATGAAGGACAGTTCTCAGCTAGCTGCCTGATTATTTCATTTGACTGATGCAACAACAGCACTTAGGCAGCAAGTTCGCTCTCGAGGACTGGCTGTGTCCTTGTCACTGAAGCCACAGGTACCTGTGTATCTCCAACCCTAGCTGTTTGTAATGATACTCCAGCATCTGCATGCAGCTCCATTCGTGTCATTTTCTTTTTCTGTTTATACCGGTGGATCCAATAACCGAGTAGAGCCAAGAATGCTAAAGCAGCAAATCCACCAATCCCAGCGCCAACAATCTTCCATGCCTTAGACTTGTTACTCTTAGAACCACCAGGGCTTGGCCTTGGCCCCGGGGATACACTTGGTGCTGGGGAAGGTGCAATCTCACTAGAATTAACCACAATGGAGAAGTGGCCCTGTCGATATGTGGAACAAACATCGGTTGATACCAAGTCTCTGAAAAGTGGCGAGCCATCTAATCCGAACCACACGCATCTGGCAATTGTACCATTTGGAACTGGGATAACATTTCTGAAATTAACAGAAATGGGTGATCCTGACACCACAACAGTTAATTCAGGCAAGTTTGTGGCAGACAAATTTGCAGCATCATAAGCAAGGAGACCGAGAACTGGAGTCAGATAAGTGTAACCAGGAAGAGGATAGTAGGAAGAAGACCAGTTGCCCAGATTATGGTAAACCAGTACCAACCTTTCCACATAAGGTTGTATAATGATGCCGACCGGTATCTTGAATTCCTTCAAACTCTTAACTCCTCTCTTTCTCAGGCTCCCACTTCTGAGCCTTAATGCTGCGATCTTGATGCCAGTGAGATTGGAAGGGACAGCACCATCATAGGCAATTCCAGTGCGGGGGCGAACAAAGGCGCGGTAAGCATAGTCCTGAAGGAGAGCATCCAACGATCTTGCAGTGTTCATAGATGCACTCGGCGATTGGGCCTCATACTGGTATGCAAATAACACCCCGAGGAGTGCGAGGAGAATCATAAAGTGACGAACGAGCTCAGTGGGTACTAAGAACATTTCAGATCGCATCTTCAAAGGATGATCTCCGATATGGGTTACAGTGCTAATATCTAGATTCCTTATTACTACCAGAAGATCCGGATGAAGCAACTGTTCACAGAGGCTACAACGTGATCGTGTTCAACCTCTATCAATTCTAGGACCGAGTACATGGAGGCAATGCGGATGACCAAGGATGAACAAAATACTGTTGAAGAGTGCTCAGATAAGATCAAATGACTGTCAACCAACTGATGCGTGAAAGCATTAAACAAGATTCAAATTTCAGAAAATATAGGCTTGAATTTTGGGACATTCACATAGACTCATAAATCAACAGCAGAATCCAAGCTCAGGAGCTAAAAATTGGCCGAAGTACCTGAAACATGCATAACTGAGACCATGATACAGCCAAGATTGCTTGAAACCACAGCAATGCCTCTACTTTCTTACCCTCTTCCACACGAATAGCCCAAAAGAGCTCCAAAATCGATTGCAGACCACCACATAGTTGCAAAATTGCGCCTGGAGCTCAAAGCACCCACTAGCTAGAAGAAAAAAAACTCGATCTTTTTCCAATGCCAAGCAATCCAAGGAACCGACAAGCTTAGTCCGATTCAGCAGCGACGACTGAAGGAGAAACCCTCCGAAACAAAGCCCCAAATCGCGCTGCAAACAGAGGAGGGCATGCCAAGAAAGGCAAACACTGATCTCTCACCCGCAATGGACAGGATGCCAGCGATCGAGACCGAATCACAGCGAGATAAAGGCTCCGAAAAAACCCTGAAATCTCTCGAAAACCACGAAAGAATAAGGAAGGAAATCCTTTTTGGCAGAACAAGGTAATAGTGGAAAGAGAGGAGCAGAAAAGAGAAGGGAATGAGAACAATGGATGCTCACGAGCGATGGCCAAGTAACAGCACAGCGAAAACCCCACCGGCTTCTCCTCGCATTCCCCAAAATGCCCCCCACCGTCTTTTCCTTCAACGGCGTTGTGCTTTTTCTTTTAAGCCCTTTCCGTAACGTTCCGATTCCTTCTCCAACGCCCTATTTCTCTTTCGTAAAATTTCCAGTGTCGAAGGGGCTTTTCTGGAAGATACTAATTTTGACCCCGGCTATGCCCCCCACCCCCGCCAAGAACCGCTACTGGACCGTCCGATTGAGATCGTGCGGTCGACATCGAGACGAAATGGACGAGATCCAGCTCACCGCAGGGGCCCACCGAGTGCAATTGTGTCAGGGAGGCCCCAAAAGTGGACGCCCTTTCTGTAACGCGTGCTTTACGAGCAGCGGCGGCGCCCGCAAAGCCTTAGGTGAGTTGAGTCCAACTGTGTGGTCGCTATTTCTGGGTCTGAGAGAAGGCTTCTGTTACGAGTGTGAGTAGGCTGGCAATTAAGTTATGCTTTTATTCTAATCTTGGAGAGGGAAATGTGCTCAAATTTAAATGCAAAAGTACACACGCACATATATATATATATAGTATTCATATGAATATATAATTATATACATATATATGATAAGATATATTATATTATGCTAATATATGTTAGTTGACTGTTAGCTTGATGATATTAAACTGCATAAAGAATAGTCCTATCACCTCCGAGTCTTTTAACTGATGACAACTAAAAGCTATTATAATTCTTTGACTTGTTTTATCACTTTGATTAATGCAGAACAAAACCAAATGTCATACGCAAGAATTAGATAAAAAATTGTAATATTATACATCTTTCAAAATTTATTTTTAAATGAAATTGGCTAGTGAAAACTAACTAAGAGGAGTGACTCTTAAAATTTATGGGGGCAAATATGTTATTTCAAAAGTTATAATCACTCTTTTATTTTTTAAAAAATAAATAAATAATTAAAATAATAATTTTGGTAGTTGTTAACTATCACAAATGTTTTGTTTTCCGAAGCATAATTAATTTTGATTTATAAAAAAGTAAATTATACTCATATATTCACATAAATAAAAAACATATTAATGATAAACTTTTCTGTCATGAAATTAATTCAGAAAATTTTGATGGTAAAAAAATCAAAATATAAACTTCAGAAGAAAGATAAAGGATTTCTTCTTATAGAAGAAAACAGCAATAAAATAAATGATGATGTGAAAAAGAAGATGATGAGGAGAGACAAAACTAAGAGTAAGAGCGATAGAAGGACGACACGAGCGTCGGATAACACACACTTGGAACAAGCTGCTGGCCCATTCTTTCTTTAAAAAATATAGAAAAAATATCTTAAAAATCAAATAATTATATGAATTTTCATTTTAAATAGTGATTTTAAGTAATATATATATATATATTTTGGTTTTTGCCTTGGAATAAAGAAACATAATTTCATCACAGACAGATCCTAAGCACAGCAACAAACCTATTGCGTGTAGCCGACTATAGCATATGGCTGGAGAAATGGTGTCATTTCCATTATGGAATGGCATGGCATGACAGACACACAGAGCTGTCAAAGAGCATGCAGTGTCCGGTCATCCATGTGGACGTACATCACATGCGTCCACTCCTCATAAATTTGTTTTTTTGCCACATGATGATTGCCGCTTAAATAGGAAGTCGAAGTCTCTCTCTCTCTCTCTCTCTCTCTCTCTCTCTCTCTCTCTCTCTCTGTGCGTCTATATGGTATGGGCGACATCATCTCCTTTCCTTTCTTCTCCATTCTTAATTGGATATTGTTGTTATATTGTGTCATCGGAATGTAAAGTAGAGTTTCCAAGACATAGAGAGGGCGTCGGGAGGGAGAGAAGGCGATGGAGGAGGAGAAATGAAGGTTTGGGGTTGGGTGAAACATCGAAGAAGAAGGGCAGGGCGGCATCTCTCGATCGGACGTTTGTCGCTTTGTTGTCGCCACGTGGCCCGACGGCAGCCCCTGTGGGCCCGGAATCCGAGCTGGATTGGACAGTGGTAGATGTGGTCTTTTTGGCATCTTCGGGTACGTGTCCTTCCCCCATAGGCGGCTCTGGATCATCACCGGTAAGAGAGGGTCCCAAGTCCAAAACATAGTAAAATGGTAAAATAAAGCATTCTTGGAGTGCAAACCGGACAACGAATCTTGACCCCCGGTCGAGTCGGATCAAGAGATTTGGACCTGATTGTAAATTAGAGTTCTTACACATATATCCTTATGGAAGTTTGTGAATAATAATAATAATATATGTACATCAATCAGTTTGTATCAAATTTTTTTTTTTTTTGAGGTCATTCTGGTTATCCGACATGAATATAAATTCTGATTGATTTGAATATAGAGGATTCAATTGAATGCAAGAGTTTTATGAGGTTTAGATTATTTATACATATTTTTCTACTACAGAAACTATTTAATAAAGTACATAGAGTTATCAATTTAAATTGACTGCAAGTATATGAATGAGACAGTATGACCACCTTTTGTAGATGCATACAGCATGGCCAAACAATAAAAATGTTTGTCACTGACATGACATACTCTGATATGAGTCTAAATCTGTGGTCAGGCAAAAGGCCCACAGTAACCAAACCTGATCGGTCTTCTCTATCTTGCTGAATGCCACCAAATTACTTGGCCAATAGTAAAAATTGCAAGCAAACCCTACGTCCCTCAGGAGTTAGCATTCCGATGGAAGAAGATACATGAAACAAGAAGCAATTAATACACTTGGCATATCTCTTCATCCCGGAGAGACTCTCATATCATCACGATAGAGCCAATCGGGTATCCTAAGTCAACTCAACCCGATGAAATTGAGATAATTTGACCATCTATCCTTTGTATTGATAGCTTCCTGACAAGTTTAGGACAACGTAAGCCTAAGGTATCAGCATGCATTAAACAATTGTGTACGTCGATCTAAGGCTAAATATATAAAAGATATCCCCAAGAATAGTACAAGGGGTCGAACTCTCAACACTTCCACATTACGACTCGAAGTTTTAGGATTCTGGCTCCGACTAACTCAAGTCAGGATACCTCTTACCTTTGTGTAGGACAAAGACGATCTGGGAAGTGTGAGAGATCGAAGGAGCAGATGCACCACCTTGTGATTGGGCCTCCCATCAGTACTCACCAGCATGCTCGACGAAATCGTTGACAATCTTGCACACTCGAATTAGACCAAGCCGTGCCAACATCTCGATGACGGCATAAATACGCTAACAATACTTGAGATAAGCAATTGTGATATATACAAATTGAAGATAGTGTACGTCAAATTTGAATATCCAAAGAGCATGTTCTCCTTTAATCGAAACTTTAGTTAAGAGCAAATGAATTACAAAAAGATATCGCAATCAATTGTGATTCTAAACTATGCACATTCAATGGACATAATATATTTGTTATCGATCCACGTATTGATCTTGATCGATTTTTTAAAAATTATCACAACTTGAGGATCAGATCTTTGGATATTTATTTGGAGCTATTGGCTCGAGGTAAAGTCCCTCAAATCATTTGCAAAACTAGTGTTAAGGGCGTTGTCAACACCATGTGATATGATGATATCTAGATTTAGTTATGACTTATAAAGATTAAATGAGTTTGATATTATTAATTTGAGTCTAAACATCTCGAATACATTATTAACTAGCCATCCTTACATTAGACATGGCCAATAATAAGAAATGATTACTAGTGAAATGGCTAATTTATGCATCATGAGATATGATAACATTAGTATTTTATTAGATGGGTCTGCTATCATTACTTTTTAACCTCAAGTTATCATTTTGGAGAACATCATGACCTTCTGAGCTCCACAGTTTTTATGAAAATAATAAACATCACATCTTCCAATTGATATCGTCGGTCCTAAATATGCAACGCGACAGTAGTATAACTAAAACATGAAGAGTTCTTTTAATTTCCATATTCCTTTAATTTAAGTACATGTAATCATAACATCATAAGCATGGTTTGCACTCGAATTTGATTGAAGCAACAATACTTGTTTCATCAAATGCAAAGGCCATGCATGCATGACAACACCTTCTCTTGCACAACCATCAAATGGCACACCCACCTTCTCGTCCAAAAGACTACACCCGTCTCTCTCTCTCTCTCTCTCTTAGAGGTCGCTACAATGGTACAGTCTGCAAAACCTGGGCAAACCCTCATGGGGAGCTCCGTTTCTTAGTACTGTTTAAGCTCCTACCATCCGAGAGATGAGAAGACGGTCAAAGTGGCAGTACAGCACACACTGAACTCTGCCCTGCGCCTGTTGTCAATGCCTCTCCTTTAGACCTTTGGACGCTTCTTCTTTAAATCTCTTCTCCTGAGGTTACACAACTCGAAGATGTCCCTCAGATGAATCCACTTCACATGTGTTTCGCCCTTGCCACCGCCTGCCTGGCGTCGCTTTCGATCGATTTCTGCAACTCCCATGAAGGTAAAGAGACAGCTAGCTATCTTCTTCTCCCTTTAGCCCATGAAGACTTTTCATCTCCTCCATGGCCATGAACCTATCTCTTCTATATATCTTTCGCTGCTTTTATCTCTCTCTCTCTCTCTCTCTCTCTCTCTCTCTCTCGCTGTGTGTCTCTTCTTGGAAGACAATACCATATTTGTACAGCTTCGACATGGATTGACCTGTGAGTTCAAACTGTTGTGCTCTCTTCTGCTTCACCATGATTTGTGCTACTCTTGTTTTCCTCTTTTAAGTTTTGGACTAGCAAATATTGGGGCCTTCTTTCTTTCCTTTGCCTTCCATCTGTTGTTCTATTTGGTTTTATACTGCATGTTGATGCATGGAGTTGACGCAAGTTATCTTTCCGCTCAATGGCGGAACAAGTCAGTATTGGTCAAAAATTTGCAGCAAAACTTTAAGCATTTAGTATCAGATTGTGCATTTTTTTTTTCCTGCATGTAAACATGAATTGTTTCAAGAATCACAAGAGCTTCGACCTACAGGCAATCCTGGGATGCTAATTGTTGGTTGCTCAAATCGAAAGGTTTAATCTCCCTTTGGTTAGTAGTTGCTTCAAATACTATACTTGTTTAGAGATTCGGTTCCCACAGTAATCCGATCTTTATCATTTCTCATAAATCAATATAGCTTTTGTAATCATCTCTATATTCCCAACAAAGAATGGGATGAATCTATCTTCTTCTTCTTCTCAAGAAAATTAAGGTGCATACAGCCTTCTCAACCTTTTATTCAAGAATTAGCCAGTAATAGATCCTATACTTGTATCCAGAATTTTATTTTTTGGGATGACTGAAACTTGCCCTTTGGGATTCATTTCATATTTCATAAAAAAAAAAAAAACACTCAATCTAATTCTTGTTTTTTTTTTTATCTTTTCATTTTCCTATAAATTTTTTGGTGATCAATGTTTGCTTGCTTATCAAAATAACAAGTCTTGGGCAAATTATATGCGGGGAAACATGTTAGTTTATATTCTTTGCCTTAAACTGTGGATACAACACATTAAAGGAACTTGAAACGTGTGTTTGAGAGAGCTTCCTTCGGTCCACCCATGGATGTTTAAGGGGGTTGAATCAGCTGCCGACTCATTCATTCAAACACACAGTAGATATGAAGTGTGCTCAGTTCTCTACAGTTCGAGCAGCAGATGAAAGCTTTCGGATTATGGCTACTATGTGAATGAGTGAATGATGCGGGAGACTATTCTTTCTCTTCCATCCCATGCTTGGACTGAAGGGAGCTCCCTCTTCCTCATCTTTTAAAGTTTCTGTTTCTTTCTTCTTATGGCTAACTGATACAGAGATACTGAAATGAGAGGACTGTTGATACCTCATTACTATATCATGTGACTGACAACTCACCATCATCATTTGAATGATGTGATAATCAATTTAATCCTACAAAATCAATTGATTCAATTAGCCATTACCCTACTTTTTCTTTTAAATTTTGGTATTACATTATGGAATCCATATCCGGATAAACCATGATATTGAATATAATAGTTTTGATTTATAGGCGATGAATTTTTTCAACACTATAAAATGACTCCTTATGTTTATTTGACACTTGAGCATCTATATCCCCTATTAACTTAAGCATCAAATATGTCTTGTTGGGTATATCCTTGATACTCATTTTTTACCAAATCGCTTATTAAATATACTCATCCCTCAATATTTAGTTTGCGACAAACTCATTATTAAATTATGGTTGGATTCGACTCCTCGACATCATATAACTAAATTCTAGTTCAATAGAATAATGCTAGAAAGAGAGTCCAACCAAAAAATATTACAAACTACCTAAAAACAACATGATCGAATCATACGAAGAGGTGGCTTTCGACATCAACATGATCAAACCATCACTTAATCACCTAAAGAGGTCATTCCAATATCACCAAAGAGATAATTCTCAACACTAATATGGCTAAACCATCCTAAGGGATAGATAGCTCTTAACACCAATATGACTAAATCACCTAAAAGTTGGCTCTCAACACTATTGGGATTAGCTATGTATTTTGGAATTCCTAGAGCTAGTGTCTTGGTGGGATTAAAAATTCTAATACAGTAAGGAGTTCTCGAGAAGAAAGAAAATCTTAGTAATTAGGATTTGATTCTTCTATGAATATCTCATGTATCTCTAAATTTTGGTAAGAGGAAAGCAAGACGTGAAGAATATTTTTGGTACTCCTAAGTTTCTCTTCAGGGTGTCTATAGAGGGTAGGTACTCTCTAAGATTTCTAAAAATCTTAAAATTAAGACTTATCAATTCTAACACAATGATGATTAGCAAGATGTGTCGAGTATGATTTAATCTGATCATGGGATAAATTATTTGTAATAACTGTTTCTTTCATTTATCAAAATTTTTGCTAATAGTCTCCTAGAATCTCAAATTGTAATGGTGTTCTAATAAAAAAACATTTTACTGCATCCAATTTATTATGGAATCACTCATTAAAAAGAAAATTAGATGAAGTTGGAAAGCTCCAAAATTTAGAAGACTATATTTCAAATGAGAAACTCCCGTGATGAATCAATCATCCCAAAGGAGCAAACGGGCCCACCATTTTGTGCACATACATCTTTAGAGTCTTGTCCACATACAACTTTACCAGCCAAATAATGCTCATAGTATGGAAGGGGAAAAATAAAATAAAATATGTGTTTCATTGTTAACAAATCAGGTGGTCAACAGAGAACATATGCATTTAATTTAAAATTTGGACAATTGTAAATTATTATTTTTAGTTTTAAGGGTATTATGCTTTTTTTTTAGAGAACTAATGTTATTTTGAATCTATATATGTAGTTAACTTATATATATATATATATATATATTGTTTTTATGAATATTAAATATTTTTATAATAAATGATACAAATAATAAAAATACAATATTGATGATAAAAACTTACTATAGAATTTTAATGAAAATATCATTAATTGATAGAGAATATATTAACGGTCACAAATAAGTATCACGTGGAAGCTATCGTGGAAAGAAATGACCCAAGTCGACAAATGTCTAAATCAATTCGTTCTAGGACTGTATCCTAAATATCAAGAAGGGAATGTTGAGACACTTACGTGTTATCCTTCTCAAGGTTCAATATAAAAAATAACCCATATGTTATGTCAGGAGATTTTATATTAATTAAAATGAATCTATTAAGTTCTCAATGATTAACTTGAGAGTCTTAGAGATCAAATACTAAACGAGACACATCGAGGGTACTTTAGATATATATATATATATATTTTTTTATAGCTTTGGACCACATTAGATATATGAAATCATCTAACATATATCCCATTTGTCAACATATTACATGCTTTTTATTTTGCTTTTAAAGAAGTAAAATGCACTTTGTAAAAGTGAGACGTTTTTGCCTTTCATAACAACTTAAAGTCTTTACAGATAAATCAATCGGCATCTTAGAAAAGTTATACATATATATAATGCAAACTAAACTTGGAAAATGTTTTACATGTAGAAAAAAGATATAAATAGTCTCTTAATTCTTTCTCATGAATATAAATTAGGTGTAACATTATACTATTTAAAGAGAATCTTATTGAAATTGTGGACCACGTCAGATTTGTTTAATCCCATGTAGTCTAAGAGCAACTATGAAGTCCAATGCATGCTTCACATGCAAAGAATAGAAGACTATGATCTCTGCCATTTGACACCACATGGAAGAGTGTACCAATTCTTCCAATAAGCTCTTAGCAACTGCACCATACCATCCCATATGGTGGTGTGATGCTTCAGGATATAATATTTAGCACCACCAAATACCACTATGAACACAGCAAAAATATTTTATAGCTGATATCATCTGCATGGCACTCAAAATTAATAATCCTACCAACAAACAATCATAGTTTATGACCCATATATTATATCAAATAGAAGTAGATACTAACACTTGCACTTACATGTGCTTCACAGCATCCATCTCACTGGAGAAAACAGTTTTATTATTATTATTATTATTATTATTATTGATTTTATTAGAATAAGAAACATATATAAAAACAGTATACATGATGGCCCATGCAATAAGATCCAAAACATATATTTTTCAATAATTAGTTTTATCTTATATAGGGAAGATCAGTTGTACAAACTATTTCTTTAATAACACAATTAACAAAATATAAAGAGAAAAAGATTTGCATAGAGTTTTGAGATATTTATTATGATATACCTATGATTTATATTGATATCATATGAGTACAGCCAGTAGTATTACAAGTGTAAGAAGTGCATCTAATGACAGCTTTAAAAAGTCAAGTTATTACTTTTTATATTGGTATTGGTACACAAAATTACTTATGGTCCATAAAACAGACACTAGTGATGTATGTATGCTATTTACTAATTTTATTAATTTAATTTACGAGATTTTTTTAGATCACATTAACTTCAAACTTGGGATATGGAGACAAACCTTCAAGTAAAATTAAGGAAAACAAGAATTATGATTTTAATACTATTAAGAAAAATCCCATATTTTCTTGTTCTCAAATGAATGAGATAAACAGTGTAAAACAGATGGTCACCTTCACAACAAGCATTCCATGTGTAATTTATTTGTTTTTAATAGACAATAACAAAAATGTAAAATTAGAAATACATAATAAATAAACAAATAAACATATATATTCCTTGATTTCCATATATATATATATATATAAATAAATAAGAACTTAAAATTGTTATTAAAATTTAGCGAAACATTAAACCCGTTCTCACCCGATGGCATTCGTCCTCGATAACCGCCTTCGCACATTGAACGGTTGCTGCCCGATCCATTTGATCGGACGGCCCTTATCGATCCATCATCACATCTGTGTGTCTCTCTCATAAGGAGCAAATCCGCACCCGCTTGCTCTACCTGATAAATAAATACGCACCACCACGCCTTCCCTCCCCCCTCTCCCCATCTCCGATCCAGAGAGAGGCTTCCGATGGTAGCAGCTCCGCCGTTCCCGCAGGAACCCTAAGAGACCAGAGACCTTAAGTCCCAGATCAGATCCATCTCCCACCACTCCGTAGGATGTGGCGCCCGATGGGGTCCCGAGGCTGCGTCATGGACGTCCTCGGAAGCTCCAGCTGCGTCGCGGCGTGCCTCCTCGGCGGTCTCCTCCTCGCGCTCTCCCTCCTCTCGCCGCCGCTCTCCGGGGCGCGGCTGCCTGGGATCCGGCGGAGGCGGAAGAAGCCCGTCCGGGTCTACATGGACGGCTGCTTCGACATGATGCACTATGGACACTGCAACGCCCTGCGGCAGGCTCAGGCGCTCGGAGACCAGCTTGTTGTCGGGGTTATCAGTGACCACGAGATCACGGCTAACAAGGGGCCTCCCGTCATTCCTCTCCACGAGAGGTATGTAGATCTTCTTATGGGTTTCTTGAGAACTTACTTTTAGGTTTCGTTGCCTTTTGTTCTTTTAATCTTTCTTTCCAACTTTGGTAGGTTCGTAGTAGTTATTTATCATTATGGTTACCATTATTCAATGAATTGTCCTCACTTATTCTTCCTACCATTGATTATGTCGATCATATAAACTTTAATTTTTATGGTTAGCTATGCGTTTTCATATTGTATTTTTCCCGCATCTCATTGTGAACTACATACAATTAATGACAATCTCTAACTTGAGTTTGACGGAGTCCTTTGGTCACTGGTCAGCACAATCTAATTTCTCATATGTTTCTCTCATTAAGAAGAAGTTTTGCTGTCATAAACTCAATCTTAAGCACATCAATTTTCTTTTTAAAGATACAATGTCTGAATATTTTTTTTTTTGAGTATTCTTTGATTGTTCACTGGATTTTTTTTTAACGTTTGCTTATGCGGGCGCTTCTTGCTTCTGATGCTTCTTTCTGCTCTAGCCTTACCTAAAATTGGTAGAAAAGAGAGAGAGAGAGAGAGGCCCCAAGTCCTTGATCCATCATTTGACCAGGAGCACCCCTCTATTATACAGAGACTCTTGGCCCCAAGCAAAGCTTTACAGTGGAGCGACTCTGGCTAGCCAGTTCATCACGGAAGAAAGCACTCACTGAACCGAGATGACTAACTAATAGAAAATGCTAATAGAACTGTCTTTTCTGTATACTTTCCCCGGTTCCGTTGCTACCGCAGGCTTTAAGAAATCGATCGAATCATATCATTTAGATATACCTTCAACACAACATAGGTCATCGAAAGGATCTCAGAGACCCAAACAAGCCAGGATCTTTCAGAAAACGCAATTAGTTACGAGATGCAAAATTTTCGTTTGCTGATTGGTTTTGCATGATACTCGCCTCTAAAATTCTTTAGTACTTAATTTGGATATTCTTGAATGCATGTCATCACCTCTTGAGCACCTGATATGGATGACCAGTTTATATATGTTTCTGCCATTCTCTGTTAATATTAATATGCCAGAATCCCTACCACGCTGCCCTTTGAAACTTGTGAGAAGACCAACTCTATGAATCTTTGCATTACTGCTCCTGATCTTGACTGTTGTTCCTGACATTGCAAACTATTGATCGAAACTTTTATTCTTCGACTCTAGTTTTTGGCATTCCAGTTCCTTACCTCTCTTACCTGAGTTTTTCACTCACATACTTCTTGAATAATTTAATATTTTCTAGAACTCATTTTTGGTCTGATCATCTTGTCACATCTTCTGATACATATTTTAATGCTAAAATTGTATCCAACTTTCTTCACCTTTACAACAATGTCCTTATCCAGGGCTATCAATCTCCCTATATATTTAACCACCAACTTAATTTCTTTTGAATAATCTATGTTGATTCACCTTCTGTTCATCATATTCATTTATTTTAACCCATTCGTTGAAAATGATTCCATATTCCAAGTTGCTTTTTTTTTTATGGTAGGACTCAAGGATAATTTCTTTTACTCACACCGGTCTTAACTCAGTACTGGCACCGTTTTATCTTTTGTATAACATGTGGGTGCTGATGTAATGGATTACTTTCAATTGATCTCTTAGCCTACCCTTTACACTTTAAGGCACTCATATAATGAAGATGCCTCACGTTATTTTTCTGATTCCCTACAATAAAGTCATGATAGAGTTGTGCTCATAAGATCTGAGAGTTTTTATTTTGTTAATTGTTGACTGCCTAATGCAATCCTCCTTTTATGGCACTTGGTACTAAACAGAGAAGCAGAGGTCACTGACCACAAATAGTTGGATTCAAATTAACTAGTGATTTTTGCCTAAACAGAGTTTAATGACATGAAAGGATTCATGTAGCTGCCACCAAATAGTTGGGAACAATCAGTGTGGTTTTCTCCTGGCAATTGCATGAAATGATCAATCTTTTTGTGAGCCTGAAAGGTGCATGCAATTGGGCACTTTTTAATGAATATTGTGCGAGATATCATTGACATTTTTCCCCTCAAATTATATTTCATGAGGATCATTATTAAGTGAGGAGCATAGTCTCACCCCTAGTGAAGTCTCTGTAAATGCATAGATGATAATGTACATGTGGGCACAAGACTTGTTTCTACATTCAGCTCTTAACTAATCGGCCTTGTATAGAATTCATTTTCATTCTTTCTTCACTTAACATTTTCAACAAATCAATGCATCTATTCAACACTTCTTAATCTGTAAGTATGTTGCTTTGAGTTAGACACCACATAACATCCAATTATGTAATTGGTAATTTGAATTGGATATGATAAGTAGCAGTGTCTTCTTCTTTAATGTCTTGGCCTTGTAATTAATTGAGCACAAAACAGTAACAAGCTTGTTGCTTATCTCTTTGTATTTTTCATAACTCAAATTACGACTTTAGTTTTAATAGCATTTAATTGCCTCAGGCAACTATATTATTCTCCATGTACTTATTTTATGTTTCATCCTTTTGGTAGGATGTTAATGGTCGGTGCAGTGAAGTGGGTTGACGAGGTCATTCCAGATGCTCCTTATGCAATCACTGAAGAATTCATGAATAAGCTATTCACCGAATACAACATAGATTACATAATCCATGGGGATGATCCTTGTCTGCTGCCAGATGGTACCGATGCATATGCCCTGGCCAAGAAGGCTGGTCGCTATAAGCAAATAAAAAGAACAGAAGGAGTGTCAAGCACTGATATTGTTGGTAGTCATCCTGCTCTAGCTCTTGCTTTTCTGTGTCTATGTTCATACTTCATCTGTAATCAGGCATATCAAAATTGAAAATACAATTGGTTTAGTACTTGGGATGATTCAGTTGTGGTATTAGCATGAAGGATTCAAATATCTTGATATGATAAGTTTCACTCTAAATAGTGCATATTATATGTCAATTTAATCCATGTGAAAGACCTCTTCCTAAAAGTAAATGCACCTATTTGGTAACAAAACATTTGTATACCCTCACTTTGATAACTTGCTAAGTATCTGGACCACAGCTTATTTTTATTTTGTCATGTTGGTCAAATTTTTAGTCAAATACTTAAATCAAATTTTGGGAACTTATTAACATTATTCTATTATTTAATTTAGTGTTTGGTATGCTTTGGAGTATTATATACTTTAACTAAGGCAGTTGGGATAAACAGGTCGCATGCTTCTTTGTGTAAGGGAGAGATCACTTAGTGGTAGTCATAATCATGCTTCTTTGCAAAGGCAGTTCAGCCATGGGCACAGCCAGAAAGTCGATGATGTGGGGTTTGGCACTGGAACTCGGATATCCCATTTCTTGCCTACATCCAGGCGAATAGTGCAATTTTCAAATGGCAAGGTAAATTCATCAAGGACTTTTGAAGTTATATTTACATAATTAATCATACTAATTTATATTATTTGCTTAGTGTATTTTTTCCTGATTGATGTAAAGTTCATTTTCTTGACGTTCTTTTTTGTTGAAGGGAAAAAAATAGACTTCTGCAGTTTGAGATTTGGTTATGATCTCTCGGAAGCATGTATATGCAGTCCTAATAATACTTAATTCAGGTGTTAAAATCTAAGTAACACAATACATTTGATGTAACAATTCATAATGTCATATTACAAAATCATCCTTGTCATTTTGTTTTGCTTTGTTTAAAGCTCAAACAAGGTCATTTGCTTGCATTCATCATACCTTTCTTAGATGACTAAACTACTGATAATAATGAGTTCAGCAGCTACTTTGACAAATCCAATATGGGAGAAGGATCAACTTCTAAATATGAAAATTGTATCCAAGGATCAGCAGCTACACAGAATGCATGCAAGCATATGTGATTTTTTTGTATATGAGCAACAAGGAAAATATCTCAAACCTGAAACTTGAAACCTTCGATAAGGCCTTCTTTTAGCATCTTTGCCTTTGCCCTTCCTACGACATTCTGTGTATATGGTGGAAAGTCTATATGTTTTCTCTTTCCTTTTTTCCTGATCATTCTCTATTTTTCAAACTGATAATTACTTCTTTGATTTTTTGTGTTTATTAAATTAATTGTTCAATGAGCATGCATGCGTTACTTTATTTAATCCTGTTTACTCATCTGCTGAATTTTTCAAAGTATCTCTGTTGGTGCATGTTGAGCAGCAACTTGTTTATACATCAATATCATGTCTTTCACATTGAAAATGTTTTGGCCATTTTGTGTTAATCACTCAGTATCATGATCAAGTATTTGTGTCTGACCATTCATTAAGTAGTAGAAAAGTTGAGCACAGTGAAATCTCAGGGAGAAGTGTCCTGTTGGAGATGGACAATTGTCAGTTAAAAGCATTGTTTTGAACTCGCGGGATAACATATTCTTGTGGTGGTGTTTTAAAGTTCAAAAAATTGTATTTTTCCATGTAATCATTGTAAGGTCTGAATACTTTTTAATTATATTATTTGATATAATTGCACAAAAAAAATCTTGACAACTCATCTTATCTAATTCACTGCCACTATATTCATACAGGGTCCAGGCCCTAATGCTCGCATAGTGTACATAGATGGTGCATTTGATTTGTTCCATGCTGGCCACGTGGAGGTATACTATAGCTATATTTACTCCCTGTTCTCTTCTCTCTGAAAACGCATTTGGATTATACGACAAAACCAGATTTCATTGGGAAAATGGATTTTTATATCAGTTGCTCTGGTTTTCCTTGATTCATTTGGTTATTTGCTCCTCATAAATGACTCTCTTTTTTATGATCTAACCCTTTGTCATGCTCACTTCTGGAATATGCCTCCAGTTTTATATACTTTTGGCTGCTTCTAGGCTTTTGCATATAGATTTTGCTCTAGCTTATGGCTGTTAACTTTTACATGTGAAAATAGATCAGATTGAAGATTTAGTGTCCTTGTCTTAATTACCTATGCTTCATGAATTTTCTTGCGACTCTTTTTCCATTTTTTGGTTATTTGAGCTTGATTTTCCTTCATATTTGTACTTTGGTGCTTGTTTCCATAGTCCTTACATGCTCAGGATTTACTAGATCCAAGTTCTCCTGGAGACCAAGCCTAGATACTGGTTCAGATGTTTAGCTTAGTTGAGTAAGGGACTTTAATGTTAAAATTAAATGAAAAAATGTTTTCAAAGATGGAAAGGAGGCAGCACCAGTAAAGATGAGGGTAGCAAATGAAAATCAGATTTTTTGGTATTGACAGCAATTGCAAATTATTTAGCTTGCTATTTGAACTTGAATATTGGGTCTAAGAATGCCAATTGGTTGTTTAATATTTAAATAGCAGAAGACAAAAATGATTCTAGGTAGGTAGATTGTGAAGTTCCTCGGCAACAGAGGGAGTGGTATTGGCAGATAAGGAAGAAGAAGCCTAAGATGATGGAAAAAGAAAACATTAGAGGTACCATCTGCAAGATTAGAGAATATATTTATGTAGGAAAAAGCGAAGAGAGGAAACAACGGGGGAATTTGGCTGCAGGAGGAGAGATAGAAAAATAGAAAAGAGCAAAGAGATATTACAATTAAGCAAGAGATTGTAGAAAGAAGAACCTGATGATGTGAAACCTGGCCATCAGATCTTTTTCCCCTTTTCTCTTTAGGGAAATCTTCGTGAAGCATCTTTCATTCTTTCCATTTTTTAACAAATAAAACTTAAAAAGGACTAACTGCGACTTCTAATTCTTTTAACAAAAGTCTAAATCTAAATAATTGCATGACATATAATTTAATTAGTGATAATATGGAGTTATGTAAAAAAATATGTGAGACATAATATTTATATGCTCTGTAGGTGATTCGGACTTTCATAAAGGTGAAACCTATATGCTTAGCCCTACAGTCTGTACCACAATGAAACCTATATGCTTTAACATAACCGTGACCAATGACTAAATTTAGGTGTGTTTGGCTTCTAGCAAAGGCTACTTTGTTAAGATTTTGTTTTGATATAAAAGATCCAAACTTTTTTATTTTGGTTGGTCAGTAACTACAAATAATAATTAGTAACTATTGATTGGTGAGAATCACTCTTATTGCACGTGATCATATGTCTAGGATTATGTAACAGTGAAAATTTTCATTTGGCTGAAAAGTTACTACTCTTGCTTCAAGCTTATTTAAGGCCATTCTTATCCCTGAATTAATTTTTTAGGAACTCATTCTTTTGTGGAGGGTGGCAGAAGTAACAAATGAAGAAGGTAGACAAATAAAAAAAGGTAAGAATGACTGTACAACGGACTAAGATAGTGAGGTAAAAAGAATCTGATTGGTGTACCTTGTGATCACCAACCAACTCACGGATCCTTTTCTGCTTCCAATAGCAGGAAATCTTCTCATTTATCATTTTGCCTCATCTTGTTTCTCAATGAATGTAATTTTTAACCTTTTCATAAGTAGATTTAGATTTATGCTGAATAGGTAATAAGTCTTGCTGTGTAGACACTAATTACTTCTGAGAAAGCTTAAAAGTTGTGCAGTTTGTCATGCCTGTAGGTCTTGAACTCTTGATTATTCATGGGTCTAATTCTAAGCCTTGTTAAGTCTTGCTCATATATCTGATTACACTGCTTCATCATACTACCATATTGGCAATCTTAACCATCCGATGTTTAACTCTAGTTCAAGTTAAAATACTCAATACTTGAAGTTGGAAAGTTCTGTCAGAACGTATTGTTATGTAATAAGGTCACTGAGAATCCTGTGGTAGAAATTAACAAGTTAATATTGTGGATTATGACTTTGCTGAAATACTTTCTCTTAAAGGTGTCCTGTAGTTTGATTGCTTCATAGTAAATCTTGTTGCACTGAAAAACACTTTCCTCTTGCTTTCAGGTTACTCAGACATTGTATTTTCTGAAGTAACTTTTAACATTCCCCATCTGCTATATCATTTATCCAGTTGTAGCACCATGAAGTTTTCAGTTATATTTTTCTTCTAAATTATTGTTAGCAAATTCATTGATACCTTTTCCTCACCTTGTTGAGATGAACTTTGTATTTGTGCTTTATAAAAGTCATTGCTCTCATTGCTTTCCAGCCAATGATTAAGGTTGATTTTGTGTATAGGTACTACGGCTTGCTCGAGAACTTGGAGATTTTCTACTTGTTGGAATTCACACTGATCAAACAATTAGGTTTCTTTCTCACTTTTCAATTCCTATCTTTATCAATTACTTCTTTTTTCTAGATTGTTATTCCTATATATCTCTCATTCTAAATTGTTAGTTCACTAATCCTCTTTTTTTCAGAGAATAGATAATTCATATTTTATTACCATGCACAGTGCTACTCAAGGAGCCCATCGTCCAATCATGAATCTCCATGAGAGAAGCTTGAGTGTCTTGGCCTGTCGTTATGCAGATGAAGTGATTATTGGTGCCCCTTGGGAAGTTTCAAAAGATATGGTAGGTAAAACATGCATTTCTATTGTATGATCTTAATTTCTTAGAAGAGGAAAACAATTGTTGCATTCTCACTTTAAAAGATATGATGAAGTGAAGTCTTAGCATAAATCACCTTGAGTTTCGCTTTTCTTGAATGAATTTCAAATCTCAATAATCTTAATAGCTTAAAAGAGGCTGCATGGTTTTGGCTAAGTGCATCTTGATAGGGTAGTTGTGTTTCTTGGCATTTTATCTTACATTAGTAACTGACATAGTTCTCAGAAGTTGCATGGTTTTCTTGGTAAAAAATATCCTTGTAAATTTTATCCTGAATAAATATCCTAATTTGTGATGTTTACCTTATTAAAATGTTCATTGATGTCGAGGAATTTGTAGAAGCAATGGTTTTCTACTTTACAAGCTGCTAGGTTTCTTTGGCAAGCCACTTCATAAACAAATTAATTTGCACTTAGTTGTCAGGGGTGAGTGCTACCTGTTTATTCTGAGCTTTGATGAAGCCTTTTTTTAATGGACGTTGACATATTTTTGGAAGTATTTTTGTTCAAGCATAAATCAAAATTTTTCGTTTAGAATGCCAAGAATATTCTTGTACCTGTACTAATGTGCTAAAGCATAATCATGTCTTGATCTTTATTTGAATACCCATGATGCTGGAATGTTTATCTTAGTTTTTCAATTTTGAAATTATGGTTGTACCTGTTTGCATTTTAGTCTTCTGTTAGACCATTTTGCTTAGGTGCTATCTCAATATCAACTGTTTTTTATTATTTTATTGTGCAAGTGCAATGCTACTGTGACTCCCATCTGACTGCACACTATGTAACTGGGGATGTCTCCTAATCTTAGTTTGTGCAATAGCAACTTTTTTTTAAGGTTTCTTTGTAAAAGGATTCTCTTTGAGATTTGGATTTCCAATCCAATTGTAATTCATAAGTTCAGGTTTCTATTCTGGTTAACCATTCTTTCATCTTGAAGCTTTTAATAAGATGTTCTGTGCTCTAGACATGGTGTAAAAGACTGATCAAACAGATAAATACTGACTCACCATTCTGACTAAGCACAGCTAAATGGACCATACTGTTTGGTTTCGCTCAACATATCAAATTTAATTATTTTTCCGATGGTACTAAGAGTACATTCTTCTTATGACTTGGTATCTCAATACCATATCAGTCATACAGGTTTTTGAAACCAGTCTTGATTGGTATTAAAAACCTTGGGTCTAGAAGTAATTTTAATTTTAACTTGTGTTGAGTGTTGACTTAAGGGCAGGTTTCATGACTTCCGAAAAGCACTTTCTTGTTTAATTTTGTTTGAGCCACTTGCTTTTGATTATGTGAATATTTGAATTTGTGAATGAGCTATTTATTGGATCCAACCATATGCTTACCATTGGTATTTCTCCAACATAAGGTGACATTTCTTATTTGCCTGTTAGACTAACTTTGGTATTTCCACTTTTGTGGATTTACAGATTACGACCTTTAACATCTCCTTGGTTGTTCATGGTACGGTAGCCGAATATATGGATTTTTCAAAGGTAGCTTGCTGATTTTTGGATCATATAATATCGCAAAAATGTGAATAACCAGATTTAAGTATACTATTGCCTGACTAACTTTACAGGAAGAGTCAAACCCATATGCTGTTCCAATGGCTATGGGAATTTATAAGCAGTTGAATAGTCCGTTGGACATCACGACTAGTACAATAATCAAGAGGATCGTTTCAAATCATGAAGCATATCAGGTAATTTCAGCAAGGTTTCAGATCTCAAATATTTACCTTCGTTCAAGTACCAACATTATAACACAGCTTGGATACCGGTAGAATATTCTTAATTATTACTATTTAATTATTTAATTAAATGATACCAGGCAGTATGGGCCAATATGTCAGCGATACAAGTACAGAACCTGTAGGTTATCAAAACTTGTTTAGACTTTAGACCAAAATTTAAATCGTTGCTTTCAATTTTCTATACTATTAATGAAGGTTAAGTTTATTGTGTTCATGTATCATTTAACATCAATCTTTGTGAGGTGAGATCCATATTTATTTATTTTTTAGTAGTTAAATACTTTGTCTTTGGCACATCATTCATTGTATAAATTTGACTAGTTACAAAAACATGGCATGGACAATAGATAATTTATTCTATAAGTGGTGTGTATGTATGCACTGGTACTTAGTACTGGTACCAGTGCATACAATGCTCGTTTTTGGTGTATATGTATGCACTGGTACTTAGTACCAAGTTGATTGAGACCAGATAAAATTTTGCTTTTGATTCATAAAATGCAGCCCGACGTCATTTAGAGGGTAAATATTACAGTTCAAGCATTTATGTCGCATTCCCGAGATCAAACTAAGACTCAACTCATCATTTTAAATGGTCTTCTGACCCTACTTTAATTTTGTGGATGTTATGTGAGAATCCTTTCTTTATCGTGTGAGTGATTAAATGGTGGCAGCTTTACATTATGCAGAAACGAAATGAGAAGAAGGAAGCCAGTGAAAAGAGGTATTATGAGACCAAAACCTACGTGTCTGGAGATTGACTCCCAGGAAGTCAACAGGAACTATTATTTCATGGATCCTCACATTTCTAACTCCTGCAGTGGGTGCTGGTTTAAATATTGAGCCAACGATAACTAGTTCAGGTCTTCATTGGCATTGTATTTTTTCAGATGATAGGCCAAGAAGTTTGCTGGTTATACAACTAGCATCCAGTGACAGTCTATCGAATTTTCTTGTTTTATTCAACTTATCTAATTTTTTCTTGTTGTTGCACCCTGTAATTCCAGTTCCAGTTGTTTTGTAATTGAGATTTTTTTTTTTAGATTATATATATATATATTCTTTTTTCTGTTTTCCTGAGCTCGAGCAGAAGCAGCATTTTGTCATGATGTTGTGTCCATTTTCTTTTCCGTCGTTGAGGCGTTTTTTTTTTTAATGGATGAATCATAATACGGACAATCATAATAAAAAAATTAAGATAATTTTTATTGGTTAAGAATCATATTCTTATTTATATTGACATGTGCGAGATCTTTCTTGTTGTTTGTTGGTACGTACATAAAATTTTTTAGATATCATGAGTCGGCGGCGTTGGTCATGTCACGTCTCGTCTCATCGGGAAGAAAATTTAATTCAGTAAAGTTTCTGTTATTTGATTTGAAGATAGAGATCCGATTCTAAAATCTTTCCTATCAATAATAAAGATCTTTGACTCTTTTAACAAGTTAGTTAGATGACATCGTCGAAAATTGATTTCTCCGTCATTGTTTGATGTTTGGTGTTACCTTAAAGTTAAGTTAGAAAGCAATGTGCCCCACCTTTCTATAGTCATCATTTTTTCCGAATATTTTTTGTTTGAAGTCTTTTAGATATGACACATCCATCAATCGAGAACATAAATACTCAGGTAATATAGCGAGTTTACACATTTATCATGCTCCGGGGAATCACGAGTTTATAATTATATTAAAATTTTATTTTAACTCTAGAATGAATCTTTTGAAGCTCACCAGCTTTGAAAAAATAAAACCGTACAAGTATGTCCACCATCCAAAACGAATAATTTCTTATATATTTACGGGATCGTATCAATGATGAGTAACTAAATGACTGATGCTAGAAGTAATGTGCTAAGTCTTTGTTTATTTAATCTTATATTGGTTAAATAGTATGATAACTAAGAATTTATAAGTCTATTAGATCTTCCTTACCCTTACAATCGTTTTTTAATATATATACATATATATATATATATATATATATATATATATATATATATATATATATATATATATATATGTGGCTGGCAGACTAGTTCAAACTCATTATATGGCTCGGATAAAATTTGACAAACTTTTCGCTTTGATATCATCTTAAATATTTGACTAATAATGCCTTTGCATCTAAAAAATGATCGATACAAAGAATTGGGTTATCCACAAATTCATTTAACACTTCCAAAAAAAAAAAAAAAAAATTGAATGGTATTTTTTTCTGTGCATCATACACGATTTTTAGTTCCAATGACATATCAATGAATAAAAAAAAAATGCTCAACGAATGGCATCACACACGATTTTTAGTTCCAATGACATATGAATGAATAAAAAAAAATAATGCTCAACGAATGGCATCACACAGTCTCACGGCGTTACCAAAACCATGATCGGGGTGGTGCAAAGTCACACTCCAAAAGCCCCACTCTCTACGCTGATGGCTCTAATATCACATGGTTTTGTAGGGCACAGTCTCTCTCAATGTCCACCCCCTTAATTGTTTTGTTGCCTCTATCACCGGGAATCCCGTCTCTTCTTCCTCCACCTTCTTCTCTTTTGATGGTCTCCGCCACAGCTTATATGTGGTGGCATTGCTTCCCAATACTATTTCAAAGAAGATAAGAAAGAACTGCTGATGCCATGCAGCAAACCAAATTAATTCTGGCATCCAATGTACGATGGGAAAAAGCATAGATAGGGAAGACAATTAGACAATTGTCTCTGTCTTAGATTCTTTTGATGTCTTAGATTACTGGTAATAAAAAATGTAAAAGAGAATCTCCCTAGTAATCATAGCATTCATTAGCTTTTTCTTCCTCCTTTGTACCTACCATCTCTCATCTTCTAGGGTTGAGAAATGAACAAGGTGTGTGTAGCCCTGCAACTAAAGGAAGACACATCCATGACAGTGTCATCTCGTCAGCTTGCGTTGGCTTGCCATGTGTGTGTCTCCTGAGGAGGTGGTGTGCCCATCTGGTGCAGGGCCCGAGCTTGAGAGCTGTTGTCGTCTCCATGCCTCCACCTTGCCTTGTTGTTAGAGAACCAAATCTGTGTTTGATGAGGACCTTTCCTCAAGGATGTGCCAAAGCATCATTGGCACCGCCCAAGTGGTTGGAAACCACATCGTTTGTCAAGTACTTATCTGTCCCCTCAGCGGGAGATCTCCATTGTGCTATGTTCTTCTTGTTGCCAAGCCACTGCAAAATTTAGTGTACTTGGCATTCATTACCTCTCTACTCTTGGAAGGAAACCTAATTGTTTCTTGAAGCTGTTTTGGTTGTTCACCGGAAACATCAAGTGCTTGCTTAGTTGTGTGCACTTATTAGAAGCTCAAGTTGTCATCTTTTGTCTTAGCAGTGGTCAATTACCTAATAATTCTGTCACTAGAGGAAGCCTTGCACTCCACTTTGCTCATAAATATTTGATAAAGACCTTTATTGGATTTGACTAATCTAAGAATTTTATTTTTTGCTTATAAGAGAAAGAAAAAAAAAACCTATTGTCATATTGTTAAAGGAGAAAATTTACATGATAAAACCACTTATGATAATTAGAATAGCTGATCAAGATATTAGTTAAAGGAGAAAAAAAAAGTATCCCTTAGCAAACATATTAGAGTCTTTCCATAAATAATTTTTGAGTAATCGTCGGTACTTAATGGATAGTCATTTCATACGAGATAATTTTATTAAGTTATTAGATGTGAAGAGTCATGTTGATTGAATATCTAATTTGGTTTTTTTTAATATCATTCATAATTGAAGATACAAGGTTTTAAATAATAATATAATCTTTCAACTTTGACGATTTTTGATGATTCTTCTTATGATGAAAATTTTGTGAAACTTGACCACATGTTAGTATAAAAACATATTGGTAAATTGTTTATAATAATCCAAGAGTACCTCCTTAACAACAAAATTTTTTATTAGTCTCCATGAAAACATTTGAATGATTAATGTACTATTACATAAGTAATCGGTATTGTTTTAGAATTCATGTGAACCTCTTCTATCTATAAGTCATAAAACTCTCCTACAAAGAAATCCAAGTATTTTATTTATATAACAAAATATATTTACTTAAATTTGTGGAGATACCATGTTAATCTTCACAAATAAATAATATATATATATATATATATATATATATATATATATATATATATATATATATATATATATATATATATATATATATATATATATATATATATATATATATATATATATATATATATATATATATATTCTACCAACTACAATTCCCTAATGCCGCCCAAAAGAACAAAACTATACAAATTACATGATATTAAATCGAATCAGTATATTATAAACTTCTAATCATAGCTCGAGTTAATGATCATTCTCCCAACCAATATAGCCCGCGGCAGCAATTGTACACTCTCCACAGGGGCATTTTCGTCCATGCGTCATATATATATGTATGAGGTCTTCCTTCCACCATAGCTATTATCCTCTCTCTCTCTCTCTCTCTCTCTCTCTCTCTCTGAACGCCGTGGGATAATGACGAAGGTCCACCCGAGCACCACCGTCCCGGATCTCGAGCTCCCGGAACTCGCCGGCGTCCGGCGGAAGGATTCGAACACTGTGGTCTTGACGGTGTGGCGGAAGTCTCTACTGTTCAGCTGCAGCGGGTTCACGGTCTTTGACGCCGAGGGGAACTTGGTCTTCCGAGTCGATAACTACGGCTCGGGGAGCACCGGGGAGATCGTCCTCATGGATGCCGCCGGGAAGCCATTACTCACCATCCGCCGAAAGGTACGTAGAATTGGTACGATGAGATTGATGTAATAAAAAGCATCATAAGATAGCACGGGTTGGTTACTCAGTCGCTCGCCTGGTTTTATGTGTGCAGAAGCTGAGTCTCGGGGCGAACTGGGTGATATATGACGGAGAGGACGTCGTCGACCCTCTCTTCTCCGTCAAGAAGCACTCCAACCTCCTCCACTCCAAGGTCCTCGCTCACGTGACCACACCGTGCAACCGCCGCCGCCGCCGAGGTGGCTGCAGCGCCGGATACGAGGTCGAGGGGTCGTACTCGCGGCGGAGCTGCACCGTCTACGACGAGATGCGGCGGAGTGTGGCGGAGATCCGGCAGAAGGAGGCCGTGGGCGGCGTGGCCTTCGGCGGCGACGTCTTCCGCCTCGTGGTCCATACCGACGTCGAAACGCGTCTGGCGATGGGCATCCTTATCGTCCTCGATCAGATGTTCGGATCAAGAGTGTCTCTGATCAACGGCTGAGATCTCGAGTTCGGACGGGCCCACCTCTTCGCCCTTTCCTGGCTTGCATGATTGGATGCGTGCCATCTCAAAGTTATTTTTTTTTTCTTGTCTTTTTTCCCCCCATTTTTGGGGCCTTTTATTTAGCCACGGGTTTCCTGAGACCATAAACTAACACAAGGCAAGAAGAACTGAGTGTATATAGTTTCATTCCAATAAAACATCACTTCTGATATGTAGATTTTTTATGGCAAGAGACTCTACCAATTTTTTGACCAAGAAAAAAAACTCTTCAAGCAAAAAAGAAAGAACAATCTTTAGAAAACAATTTTGTTTTAATCTCGACATGACTTACTTGGGATGACCGATGTATGTATGGCATATAAAGATCACAAACAAAGAAACATTTATGTTTCTACAAAGCCAAAAAAAAAAAAAAAAAGTGTATTGCAAATTTAGATAGAGTGGTTACATTAAAACATGAGTCTTTCTCTAACCAAGATCATTAAACTTCCCCTTAAAATGAATTTTTGCCTCATTTCCTTTTTTCTTTGTTCATTTAACGTAGGAGTTACTGAATCACGTTAAATATCATATTAATTTTTCTAGTACATTTTTTTATTGTCGATCTATGTGATTTTTTTGGTTTTTGAAAGTCTTCTATATCCTCGACACAATTAAACATTTGTCTAAAGTTTCGTAACATTTTTGTGTTAGTTTTAACAGACGAGGAAAACAATATTTATGTTTGTTTATCATTTTTACAAAACAAGAAAGTTGAGTTTGAATATTTCAGATAAGAAAGAAAAAAAGAAAAGAATATAAAAGATAAACTTTTAAGATAAGTCCTCACAGTTAAGAATGAATAGAAACAAAAAAAGGCACTTGGTATATTATTTTATCACTTATTTATATACTTATTTATACAGAGATAGAGGAATGATTTTTATTAATTGATGAACGAGATATTCTCGTTTAGTTAGAGAAACTATTATGGCTAATATGCCCATGTAAGATCGAGCTCCTATCAAGGACGTCGACTTTGGATCGATGGAAGAAAAATATTTTGCGAGCCATAGACTTTGTTAGGGAGTCGGCGAGTTAATCAACGGTGTGGACATGGGAAACATGGAGCTGTTGGCGGACGACTTGAGCTCGTAAAAGATGAAAGTCAATAACAACATGCTTCATGCGGGAGTGAAAAACTGGATTAGCATAAAGGTAAGTAGCACCGATGTTATAATAATAAATAACAAGCGTAGAATCAGAGTGAATTTGAAGCTCTTGATCCAATTAAGTTCGACAGCAACAGTGGCAATAACACGATATTTAGCTTCAGTAGTAGACCTTACAATTATCTTTTGTTTCTTAGAGTTTCAGCTAATCTGATTAGCACCCAAAAAAATAATATACCCTGATGTAGAGGTTCTATCATCAACATTTTCGACCCAGTCAGCATCAGCAAAAACATGGAGCTGAGAGGGAGGTTCTATCATCAACATTTGCGAAGAAAAATGCCATGGTCGATAGTCCCCTTAAGAAAATGCAAAATGCGTTTGATAGCAGTCCATTAAAAGTAGACGATCGATGCATAAACTGTGATAATTTATTAACTACAAAGGAGACATCTAGACGAGTAAGAACGAGATATTATAAGGAGCCAACCACCTACCGATACTGAGTAGGGTATGTAGCAAGACTACCATCACATAACTTTAGTGATTCATTGGTAGATAGAGGAGTGGTAACCTCTTTTGCATCCTGCATGTTCGTCTTCAAAAGCAAATCATGAATGTACTTTCTCTGTGAAATAAAGAGGCCAAAAGATATAAACGTAGCTTCGACACCGAAAAAATAATTCAGATTACCAAGATCTTTAAGAGAGAATCTATCGACCAATTGCTTAATAAATGCTTGAACCTCCATAGAATTATCACTTGTAATAATAATATTATCTACATAAACTAGAAGATAGATGGTGCACCCATGTTGTTTGCGTAGAAATAGGGAGACATCATATTAGAGTTTATGAAGTCGACTTATGAGAAATATAGGCCAAGTTCAGTATACCAGGCTCGTGGAGCCTGACAAAGTCCATAAATTACCTTTTGGAGTTTACAGACATGTCATGGATATTGAGGATATATAAAGCCTGAAGGTTGCTCTATGAAGTTATGTCAACTGGAGCAGCAATTTTGACGACCATTTTTGTTGAATATATATAAATCTAGTAATAACATTACTAGATTTAAAAACAGGAATAAAATAGCAAGAAATCAATTTTTGTTGAATAGAGGTCGATGTCATATGTCAATTGGAGCAGCAGTAGAAGAGTTAGCAGTAGGTTAGATGAGATATAAGGTTGACGATCATTCGTAAATGTTGTCTTTATTCGAACCGTGAACCAAGGATGCCCCCGTGCTTAAGTCTTTGGCAAGAAAATAATCAGGAAAGAATTTAATGGAAGTATGATTTTATTGACAAAATTGAGAGACATAAAAAATATTTCTTTTAATATATGGTGCACACAAAACATCATTGAGTGTGAAAGAAGTGGTATGCGAATTAAACTTTGTAGAACCAGTATGAGCAATAGAAATTCTTTGTCATCACTGATGACGATATCTTCATTTCCGCCATAGCTGTTGTGGATCAACAGGTTCTGAAGATCGGAAGTGATATGGTGGGAAGCACCTGAGTCCATAATTCAATTGGACTGATTATAAGACAAAGTAGTCATAACATTTGCTTGAGGCCAGGATAACGGAGCTGGGAGATGAGGTCGAGATTGGCAAAATTTTACAGAGTGACTGATTTTATCACACAACTGACAGACAACCGGTTGCTGAAACGTAAGAGGATGATGTGGCGGGAAGGAAGCATTCTGACAATGGTTGAAGTATCGAGGATGTGGAGAAGGAAGTGATTGAGTGATGCCCATAGAAGTGGGAGGAAAGTTGGTCACACCTTTTAAAATATTCTTGTTATATTAAGCGTGTGGACAAGAACTTCTTCATCAATTAGGGAATGACCTATTAAAGCTAGGTTATCAATAATTATTTTGATATATTATAAGTAGTCGGCAATAGTAATTCCCTCTTGCTTAAAGTTTATAAGGCTGAAGAGTAGTCCAAGCATGCGAGTCCTCGAGTGATTTGCTAAGGTAGTTTGTAACTTGGTCTAAGCTTCCGTAATAGTAGCACAAGAGGACACAAGCAGAGTGATGAATCCAGCGATAGAGGCTTAAATCGCTTGAAGTATTAGTTGATCTTGACGTAACCATAGCTTGTAGGCAGAATTTGACGTTGGGATGGGCTCTCCTAGAACATGTATCATTGCTGGTGAACAACTAAGAGAGTCATCAATATAACCCAATAAACCATAACCAAATAAAAGATTAGAGAATTGAACATATTAGGACGTATAATTACCGTCTTTAGATAATTAAAAGGGATTAGGGAGACATCATTGATGGAAATGAGTCTTGGATGCGGAGAATGATTGCTAGCATGAAAAAGAGTTGAAACATCAGAGATAGAGCCGTAAGACATCTGAGAATCACAAGGGTGACGGGCCAAGGAGAAAGTAAGAGATGGAAATAGTTAATCTCGCCGAGAAAACAATCCGGAAGATTGTTAAGGGACAGAAAAACTAAGCCGAGGGAGAGTAGTAAAAAAAAAAAAAAAACAATACCACTGAAGCATCAAGAAAGTAATGGGATGAGGTATGAAAGGAAAAGAAAAACCTCATACCAACACAGGGTTGCCTCTGTCAGGTTATTATGGTCTGACGATCTTGTGAGAATAGTAAAGGACAGTCGTCCTGGTGCCACAAGCAGCAAATCGTAATTGTAGGACAGCAAACGCCTGTAGATATCACTCTTGAGGCTACAGGTTCATGGAGTGAAGCTTAAACTAAATGACTAATGATAGTGGTCGATGGCAGGAGCAGAAAGCGATAGCAAGAACCCGTTGGAACTAGCGATCGGGTGCAACAATCCTATTATGCTAGAACCAGCCCCACACAATGAACAACGTTAGAGATGAGACTGTCACTGTTGAAAGATGGGAAAGCCTTCCACACTTCACAGCCTACAGCAAGAAGAGGAATTGCTCCTCTACTGGAGCGATGCGATAGAAACCTTTCCCTTTCACCGGGAGAAGTCAAATTCCTCCAGCCAAGACAAATGGAAAGTGCTGCAGCAGGGAATCAAACGAAAGAAGAGGCACCTGAAGATCTTCATCTATTGTGGAAGAGGTAACGTCTCTTCAAGGAGAAAGATGTTTCGATCACAGCCTGAGAAGCGTCGAACGCTGGTGTTAAAGCCGATTGAGTGCTGCTGCTATGCTGCTATAGCACCGAGGAGAAGCAGTGAAGAGACGTTTAGGAGCAGCAGTAGTGCTACTGTTGTCTGCCATAGTGGGAGCTTTCAAGCGATGGCTTCGACGATAGAGGAAGATCTCGACCGAAGCGATAGGCTGCAGATTTGAGAAGCTGGATGCAGGCGGTGGATTCAGCACAGTGGGATGCCAAACAATTGGTCTTCGACTGCTGAGAGTGAGTGAATGCCAGCGACGACGTTTTGCTATAGATGTTGATAGCACTAGCATAAGTTTTCATTGGATCAGCACCTTCGGTGAGAAATTGCTGCCGTTGGACAATAGCACTTTCGGTAAGAAACAGCACTGGAAGGCACTGTCCTCAACTGAGTTGTGTAGAGTAGGTGGACAGCAATTGGTGTGGCTGCCTGGACTGCAGGGACAACTGAGAGCGGCGGCAACAGCAGGATATAGAGATCAAATGCAGTAGCAACAGTCGACCGCTGCTGCCGAAGTGGAAGATTCCGGTGTTGAGTAGGAGGTTAGAGCCCAAGGGCGCCTGAGTCCCAGGGGAATGTCAGTCCAGAGAACATTGCGGGATCAGTGGCGACACGAAGAAGAGGGGCTGGTGCTCGCAGCAGCGAAGAGGAGTGGTAGAGATGGGCGCCTGTTGTCAGACGTCGGAGATGGAAAAAGGCGTTGGAATCAAGAAGGCCTCACCTTCTCCATGAATCGGGCAACAGTGAGTCCGACGTGCGAGGAGCCCTTGGCGGAGGTTTCATGCAGCAGAGTGGATGGGCGCCTATTAGATCGGCTCTGCGTACGCGTCGACACTCGGTGGTAGGCGTAGGGGAAGGAGGTCTGGCATGGGGAAGAGGAGGTCCGGCAGACGCAGCGATCAGAAGAGACCGCCGGCGCAGAGGCCGCAATCGCCGGGCAGGACTCAGGGGTGCGCAACAAGGGCACTCCGCAGGAGAAGGAGAGCGATGGCAGACCCTGCAGGAGATCTTCCTACACGACGATGGGTGGCCGTAGGGATCAATGCTCCTCTTGTTGTTGCTTCCATGACAGAACGCCTGCTGCCAGGTGCCTAGGAGGGGAGCTTCGAGGTCGCCACTAAATCTGGGAACAAAGGAAAGGCCCATTGCGGCGCGGAGATCTCCAGCGTCAGAGAAGGAATCGAGCCACCGCAATCTGCTGAGAGGAGCGGTGGCTCTTTGGGATCTTTTGCATTGATGTGCTGTCGTTTGACAGTTAGAAAAGAGTTTATTCTTTATATATTGCTTTCATATCATGTTAATAATATATTTGATATATTGTTTCAACATCTATTTATATGAAACTATTATAACTAACACTCGTATAATTATAATTTTCTCCATGCTCTTAATTCATTATGATGGGATTTTAATGGATGACATAAAAAATTTTGATAACAAGTACTCACGTCATTACAAATTTCTTTGCCTATTTTTAGTACTATAGATCACGATCTATTTATATTTTTATGAGGATTAAGAGACATTATCATACACATACTATTAAATCTAATTTATTTTGTCAACAATTTTTGGGAGATAAAAGTATATTATCATAGATATCACAATGAATTGGTCTTTTTCTATGCAATTTTTTTTAGCTCCATAAATTATTGTTCATGAGATACAAAAAACCAAAACATTTATCATTGTTTTCTCATGTCATCGTCATCATTAAATCCAAAGTCATATATCATCTGCATCATATTTCTTAAATATTTTGGAAATTGTGAAGCTTTAATATTAAGTCTATAATGTATTCATGAGAAATCAAAACAAGTATCGCTTAGCCTACCAACCTTTGTTAATCATCTCTAACTTTTCCTAGAAATTGATAGCAAATCATAACATATGTTATCGATCAGTGAATACATAATCTAAATAATTACTCAATCCCCAAAAGGCTAAATTATCCCATTGCCGTCGTAGTCTTCAGTTTAAGATATACATATTTAAAATGTTATATTAATCTTAAACAACATAGCAATACAATTACTGTACATTCCTTTTATATGTTCCTTCTCTAAGGTACACATTATCCTATCTCGGCACACTAGCCTTACCGTTCGAGAGGCCATCATAATCCGGATAAAAGAGGTGTGCAAATAAAAAAATCTGACAAGTATATGAAAAAAATCATGATTTCATTCCGTGCATTCTCATTTAAGTTTAATACATCATATTTAAAATGTTAATTCTTTTATTAACTCAAAGATTCCGTACGTCCCATGCAAGTATTGATGTATACCACGTAATCATTTGCCTCCGAAGCATGTACAGACTATAATTAATAAAAAATTTCTTGATATTTATATGATTACCTTCCCTCATCTCGAGTCTTTGATTTAAGCAATCTAAGCTTTTACATTGGTTTCTCTTCTAATTACGAAATGTGGATTAGCATAAACAAAACAGGAAACGAGTAATTGCAAAACATTTAAAGACTAAAGGTTAGAGATTAAGACTAAAAATCATAAATTAAGCATCTCTATAATATCTAGATTAGTCTCATATCAAGATTGATTTATAAATATCTAATGAGTATATTATTATTAATTTAAATTTAAATATTTTGATCAATAATTTAAATCAAATAAAATTTATTAATTAATCAATTAAATTGATCAACATATATGACATATTTATTTTGTGTCCCTTTTGACAAATCTGTGTTGCAGGACTAGAATTATATATATATATATATATATATATATATATATAATATTTATACTTTAATATATTATTATCTAGAATTTTGTTTAATATCACAGATGAATTTTTTAAGTTTACAAGCTAAACTTTTTTATTTCAATTTCTACCAATTCTTTAGGTTGTTCGATATAATTTTTTTATCTAGATTCTTATTTAAAAAAATTATTTTCACATCTATAAGATGTAATTTAAGATAATAATGAGTTATTAATGTCATTATGATTCTTAAAAAATCTATTTAAAAACTAGAGAAAATATCTCACTATAATCGATATCTTTTTTTATGAGTAAAATCTTTGACTATAAGTTTAGTTTTATATCATTCAATAAGTTATGTTTAGTTTAAAGATGAATATACAACTGACTTTTTTACGATTATTGTATACTTCCATGATTTTTTAGACACTGCTTCATTAATTTTGATTTTTCTTGTATTGCATCATATCACTTTTTAGAATTTTCAATTTTCATAACTTAAGGATCATTTTGATTTCTATATTATACTATGGTTATTGTATAAAAAATGATAGTTCTCCTTTCCCTTTAACATTTCTCAAGATTGTCATTTGTGGTTGTTGTACAAATTTATTAGGAGTGATGTTAATATCATGTAGGAGTTTATTAATATTATTTTATTATTTATTTTTATCAACTTATTTAGTGATTTGAGAAACAATAACCTCTCAAATAAGAAATGATAAGGGAAGAATCAACCTATATCTCCCCAATGTTAAATTTCGAGATTATCACTTTTATTGATTCACTATTCTATGGGAATTTAGCGCATAAATTAAAATTTTGATCCTCATAAATAAAACTCATCACACTTATATAATTTTTAATATTTTTATTTAACTATCTCTTAAATTTATTTATGTATACTTAAGGGTGTTAATATCCTGAGATATTATACGAATTAGATATATATAGTCATATTTTGACAAGACATTTATAAAAATGATAGGGGATATAGAACGATATATCGGTATATATAATTTTAAGAAGTTCATGAAATTATATTTCATTTCAAATATTGGATTATAGGGTTATTGTAAACTTAAAATTCACATTAATTCTATACAAATCATCATAAATAAATTAATTTTTTTTAATTGTATGAAATAGTATGCATCCCGAAGATCCATCAAACCAATCTTCTTTAAATGTATATAATAAGTAACTAATAACTATCATCTAAGACGATTCCATGTAATAATGATTTTTTCATGCTCCTATAGTGCTATCAAGTTAAATTGAAATTCTAGCTATTATTAATAACATAAGCCCAAACAACAATACAATCTATCAAATATTAGAAGAGATTTCTATAACATATGAAACATATAAAGATCAACTTATACCTTTCCCCTTTCAAGCAAACCTCATAATCCTTGACACATTTTTATTGTCACAAAGTGGTGCTTTACCGTAAAGGTTTTGAGTTTGTATAACTTTTATAAATTCAACTAATTTATTTGATAAATTATACTTTAACTTTTCTTTATTGTTACCCACTTCTCAACTAATAATCATAATACCATGAGACCTCTCCACTTTAATCTTAATTCTTTCAAATATAAATATATATATTAGTCAATTTTATTTAAATTTTATATATCTTTTATTCATGTTATAATAAATTTTAAATGAGTGATATTAAGATGGAAGAGAACAATTGCCCAAGAAAGCTTCCTTTAATATTCTTGAGCCCTTTTAACTTTATCAATCATAAGGAAGATATATCATAGAATTTCTCAAATATTATAATACTGAGATGTAATCAATTATTTTATTAATGTATCAACCAATGACTTATTAATAAATTTTAATATACAAATTATATATTATAATGAAATCTAAATATTATTAGTAATCGTCATAAATTCTAAGCCTAGACCTTTCATAGTTATTTATCTCAATTTTTAACAAAGTATGTGATCATTCTAACAAGTCCGGATAAGATCTAAGATACCTAGTATAAATTATATATGCTTAAGTAATTTATAATAATTTAATCCAAAAAATATAGGGACATTAGAATCACAATAATATAATGGAAAGTATCACTATAATAATAAAAATAATATAATATTAATACTTCAAGTTTTTCAACAAAAGCTAAACTTTTGATATCATTTTTATTTCATCTTTGGGTGAAATATTGATATATCTAATATTTATATAATATTTTATGATTATGTAGGACAAATATCATCCTTATAGAATTTTGTTTCTATATTTCGGTATGCAACCCTTAAACTATAAGGATTTCTAAAATAATATCTTCATATTTTATTACATAATTATTTAAAATTGATATTTCTTTTAGATTATCTAAATCTCCTAATTTTGTATGCTAAATATTATTTTTCTTAATACCATTTAAGATTAATTCTATAATATAATTTTAAAAATTTATTAGTCTAAACTACTAAAGAATATAAATTATAAATAAAATTTAATAAAATAATAATTCTAATAATTATTGATCACTAATTAGCAAAAGGAAAACTCATATGGTGATTATAATTATGATAAAACAATAATAATGTATTTATGTAAAACATAAATATTATTTTATATTTTTAATATGCATGTGAATAATCATATAAAAGTTTAATAATTTATATGAGAAAACTATAAAATAAATTCATAAGTTATATATTTTTTAGTGTTATATAAAATCTTAAATTAAGATAATAACCATATTTAATTGGATAAGCCCAGAATTGAGCTATCCAGGACTCATATATTTGGGCCAAACATTACCCAATTAGCCCAATCAAAATTAGAGATAAACTAAGGTCAAAATTGATCAAAACAAAGGTTTGATCAAAATGAAGGTTAACTGAGGTCATAATTAGTCAAAACTTAAATTATGATTAAATTAGGTATAAGTTAGGCAATGCTCAAAATCCAATCAAACTATAGTAAAAATCAAATCCGATCATAAATTGGGATTAACCAAGTTCAAAATTAAACTTTCCCAAATTAAGTTAAAATCAGGGTTGATCGGGTCAAAATCCATAGGATTGATTTGAGATCAAAATTAATTTTTAACCAAGTCAAAATTAAGATTGGGTCAAAAATAGATTTAGGGCAAGATTTAGTCAAAAATGATTTTGACCACAATCCCCTAGCAACCTCATTTCTTGCGTTTGATACTTCTCTACAACTCCTCTATGGCATGGACTACAACATCGTCTCTGCCTTTGCCGGTGATGATGCACTAACGATTGTGTACTATTGTGCGGCATCGATTGCGTACTATTGTGCGCCATCGTTTGCTGTTAACGAACCATCCAAATCGTTATCGTTCACTGTACTACAACAATCTATCATATGCCATATGTGCTTCATTATAATACGTTGTCGGTCGCCATTCGCATCGTTGCTAGGAGTAATAGCCAAATCATCATTACCTAAGAAGCCCTTCGACACTACCTGAGGCACTGCGCTGTCGATTGCCTATGCCCAACCAGTACCGTGCACATCAATCTCACCGTCGTATCTCTACCACACGGTGGCCATGCGACCCTTGGTCTTTTACCAAAATGCTGAGTTGTTGTCCACGCGACCACCACCATAGGCCTTGTGGCCTCCAACGACTCTGTTGTGGACAAGAACATGTCTACAGGAAACCATCCCATTGCATAACTCATTCTTGTCATGACATCTCTTATCTCGTTACGACATCTAGTGGCCTCCGACGATGCTTCTATCGCCAAATTCTGATGACACCTAGCAGCAATCCTTCTCGCCAAAATGTGTCATGACCTCGTTCAACCGCTACCCTCAACAAGGCTATCGCACCACCACCATTACCTAGGTCTCCATTAACACTTTGCGGTGTAACCCTGTGGCGACTGTAAGACTCATCATAATGCCCAATGCCGCGACACCACTATCACTTTTAACCATAGCCAGAACTAGCACACATCAACACTAGCAGCTAGAGTCCTATCACTATGACGGTGTCGATAATAGTATGTTGCCCACAATAGGGTCGACAACAAAGCAAGCTATCTCCTACGTTATACCATCATGGACAACAAGTCATTTGTTGAGACAGGTGATTGCTCACCAACGACCACTTATCGTAGAATCTTCAACATCACCGCCCTCCTATGCCATCAGATGCAGCTTCGTTGCGGCTTATGCAACCACTGCATGTAGGAATGTTGCTTGGCACTGTCATGGCCCATGATAAGTCTAGAGACTAAGGTAAATTGTTAGACTTCATAGCATCATCGTCGACAGCAAACTGTTGAGCAGCTCGTCGACCAAGATTAATCAAACCTTTACATTCCACCCATGTGGGCGAGAAACCTTCATCACCAGTAAATTAGGAACTACAAGATAAATAAAATAAATTGGATAACCATTAGCAAGCAAAGGGCAATAACAGAAACTTCCAACTTAAGTCCTTTGCTTAAATTGGATGCCATTAAATCTGGCTTCCAATATCCAATTGGTACATGGAAGATGCTATGATTAAGGGATTAATTACAGCCCTTAAGTAAACACAAGTCTCGTTCATGCACACAACAACCCTTCTTCCATGAATCCCATTCTCCTTCCAACTTCCATCCGTCTTGAGTAAACACAGAACTCGGGTATTAATTGCAGCCCACTGATGAATAGTAACTAAACCAAAGTAATGTGGCACTGTAACGTCAATGGAATCCGACTATGTCATACATGGATATATCCATCAAATGCATTGTTTATGATAAATGCATTGTATTCCTTGCCCCGTGCTGAAACCATCATGAAGGGAGAGGGAGAGGGAGAGTAGAGAGAAACTTTGTCTGTTAAGCTACCGTCTAAACCATTCTCATCCTATCGTCCCCTCTTAGAAGTCTTAAATGTTAGGCTCTTAGTTGAGCTTCACATCTACCTGTCATCTTTGTGAGAGATCACATGGGTCCACAGAAACATCGAGAGGGAATAAATACTAAGTCACAGAACGTGATCGTATACTATTTACCATAGTCAAAGAAGTTGGCTGTCTCTGTAGATCATGGAAGCATATGCCCTTTGTTCAACGAAATAGGTGGCACAGTCAACGCAGCTTTTGACAATTGTAATTTGAGTAAAAAATATATATTCAATTGCAGCTTTTGACGATTGTAAGTAGGCACAGTCAACGAAGCCTTTGTCTTATCAACTCCGTATAACACGATACACAATATATAGAATGCTTAGAAACAGAAGAAACCTCCATTACTCGGAACTTTGTAGAGGCTATGGATATCACAGGGCATTGTTTCTACTAGTTGCAGTGACCTCCTCATTCTGGCTGCACACTCGCTGTTGATCCTTCAGCAGATGGAAGGTCTGCTGCTTCTCTAAGTGGCCTCCACAAGAACTTTCTCCTGCACTCAGTCAACAAGTAATATTAAGTCAAGGGAACAACAAAGAACTACTCCGCGGATTAATTAGTATGTAAATGAGGCATATCGTACCAGTTTCCACATTCTGCAATGACCTTCACTTTAGGACGAAGAGTAGGAAGCAATACAAGGAATTGCAGCTCGGCCTTGGAGAGGACCTACGGAGAACCACAAAAATAAAAGATGCATGTTAGATTGCTTGTGGTGGTGACAAATCTGATAGATACTTGCACAGGGGTTAACCTTGGCTTCTATGACCCAGAGAACAAGGCCTTTGGCATCAGGAGGCAATAAGGAGAGCCTGTAGTCCACTTCAGGTGGGAAGTACCATCTTGCTATGGGTTGCTTCCCCAGATGAGGCTGCACTCAAAGCTACCTCGCATCATTAGCTTGTAAATCTATCGTAGATTCGATTTAGAATGACTCCGGATCTTTCAGTGATCAAGTGCAATGCTCGGTAGTCAACAAAGAAGAAAAAGAAGAAGAAGAAGAAGAAGAAGAAGGGACGGACGGGGCAAACGGGGTGGATCTTGGTGAGGGTGGACTCGGGATCGCCGAGGCCGCGGGCGGTGAGGTCGAGGAAGCGGTAGCCCTGGTAGCGGAGGCGGTTGAGGTAGCGGCCCTCGTACCCGCCCTCGTGCGGCGAGTACACGGCCAGGGCCTTGTGCTTCTCCACGTCTTGCAGCCAGCGTCCCAGGTCGGGGCGGACCAGGTCGCCCCCGATCAGGTCCGCCAGTCGGCACCTCACGCCCCCCGCCGCCGCCGCCCTCCTTCGGCCTCGTCTGCCGCCTGTGACCGATGTGAGCGGCGCCGGCAGGTGGAACGCGGTGACGGACGACGACATCCCCCTTCCGACGAGGACGTGCTCTGCTTTCGTTGTGTTGTGCGTTTGCTTAATTTTTTCTTTGAAGATAAAAAAAGCAGTAATTCTTGTGGCTTGCGGTTTGCGGCGAGGAAAAGGGATAAGGAGCGGCCGACTTCCTCGGTGGCAAATGACCTATCAAGGCATGACGCTGACACGATATAGCATTCTCGGCTCATCAGCTCAACATAATTTGATTATACTGAAACAAACTTAGTCTGAAAATTATTATTGGTAAAAAAAGCACACACTGCTAGAACAAGGAAAACAACCATTATAAACAAGAGTCAGAATATGCAAAAGGAAGTGCAGCTAAAAGATAGACCACCATCTCCTGTTTCTGTCCGCTGGAGATGAGGTGCTCTGAGATCTGCGCAGATGCTGTTCCCTGCCACCACCCTGAATTCTCGCATCACCGGGAGGTTTTCTTAACCAGAAAATGAGAGCAATACCAACAATACTAACAATTGGGGCCGCAGCGAGGAATAGCCATCCACCTCTGCCGCTCTCTCCACTTGATCTATTCACCCCGTGATCTAAACTGGGATGCTCAGCATTTGCAATACTGATATCAGGAGCTTCTTCGTTCTCAAATTCAGAAGATGTATCATAGGTCTCCACGGCCATGCCTGTGGTTTGAGACACATGCCTTTCGGTTTGGTTCAGGTTCCTTTTTGCCTCTTCGTACTCTGGATCATCAGTGGGGAGCTCGTATCTGCAAACCGGGCATGAGTTCCTTACATTTAACCACGGCAAGATGCAGGAAGGATGATAAAGGTGCCTACAGGGAAGCTGCTTTGCTTCGGTATCAACAAGTAATGGGTCCTTGCAGACCGCACAAATCTGGGTACCCTTTCTTTGATGGTGTTTAGAAACAACTACGGATGGGAGAGTCCTCATGAAGGATGCTGCTGCAGGAGGTGCCCCCCTTCTTGAGCTGTCAGTCTCTGCAAGCTGCTCAAGCAGCTCCTCGAGTCCCCTTGCATCAACATAATCTCCTGGATTCCCAACATAAGTTAGTCCAATGTCTGATTCATCAAAGTCAGCAAAAACATCAGAATACTCTGCTGGAGTTTCTCCTATCCTCAACTGAAACCAGGCACCATCTTGAACTCTTCCCATACCATTACTGCTTGGACTAACATTAGCCTCGTGGACTTGCTGTTGTGGTTCTGCAAACGTACTTAATTCAACCCAATCGGCCTCTTCCCACTCTCCATCTTCATCATCTTCCCCATCTGAGTTCCACTGATCAAGTCCTGCATGCATCGGGTCAATATCCGTATCGGTGGATACATAGCTCTCATTCTCATGTTGCAACAACACTTGTCTGTCAATCAAGCTATATCTATCCAGGGAGGCATCTGAGTCTCCTCCATAACCACCAAAACTAAAATTTGAGTCGGTTTCACCGAGCGCATATTCCGATTGATCAAGAGCATCACTGTCATTATCAGATAATGCACTTTGCCGTCTCAAGGACCTGTTCCGGGATGCATAATAGCTGACACGCCGCCAAACAGCAACAGGAATATCACCTCCAGGTTGTGCTTCATTATTATGGTTAGCCAAATTAATCAGTCGGGAATATCTATGAAAGAATAAATCCTCAATTGGCACTGAGCTCCTGAACCAATCTCTCCTTTGTCTCCTTATTCGACGTACATCTCTAGCATTTAAATTTGTATGGTTATCATCAAGAACCATGATTTTGCACTCCCTACAAATGTGTATTGCTTCAAAACCATCATTCAGCTCTGCCTCCAAAGAGAAAACTCTTCTGCATAATAAGCATTGTACACTTGGCTGGTTGGAATGATGAAATGAACTGTTATCTTGTGGTAAATGATTAGATGACAGAGATGACTGAGGAGAAGAATAACGGGATTCTCTATCCATCTGGAGATTCTGGACTGATATATGACATTTGATAAAAGTCAATACAAACGAATAAAAAGACAATAAGGCCAAGCCAAATCAAATGACTTTTGATGCAAGTGATTTTACATTTGTAGAAAGTAAGCTGCAGGATCAAGCACTAACAGAACTTGTCAAGCAGGCAGTATATAAGAAGGGAAACTTGGGCTTCTATTGTTAACTATAAGAAACTTCTTACATGGACCTAAAGTACCTCATCGGAATTATAAATACAAAGTTCTGGCAAACAAAATGAATTGTCGAACAATCATAAATCGCTTGATTATTCATAAACCCCCATTTGTGTAATTGACAAAAACTGACTCAAAAATAAGTTGCCAAAACCTATTGCAGTAGCATTATTATTATTATTATTATTATTATTATTATTATTATTATTTACAAGTTGACCACTCTAATTTTCTCCTTTTAAAAGTTATGAAGATAATGATACCTTACAAGATCAAGAAAACTAACTTTAAAGAAAATGTGTCAAGCCCCAAGGATTATCCAAAGATCCTTTGGATATTGGGTAGCAACTCAAAACTAAGTCATTGGGTATGCCAGATATGGAACTAATCCGGGTATCACAATTACCCTCATTCAAATCCACATATGACCTGTAGTCCCTAGGTACCGTGGTCCACCTGTTATTGACACCAAGGTTTGACTTACCGGTCCGTACCAGTACCGGGCGATACAAACAGTGCATACCGCCCGGTATTATTAAAATATAATATTTTTTTTACAATATAATATTATATAATATAATATTAAATATATTAAAATATTTATAAAAAAAAAGAGAAAAGGGGCGACGTCGCCTCGATCTTTCTCCCCGCGCGGGAGAAAAAGTGCCGCGACCCTCGGGCGGCGATGGCGCGCGGGCGCCGGCGACCTGCGGGCGACGACGGTGTGTGAGCAAGGACAGTGTGCGGGCGGCGACAGCACGCGGGCGAGGACCGCGCGCGGGCGCTGGGTATTGTTCTTCTCCTCTTTTCTTTTTTTCTTCTTTTCTTCTTCTTCTTCTTTCCTTTTTCTCGCTCAATCGACCGCCGACGATCGATTTCTCCCACAATCGACCGTCGGCGGTCGATTTCTCCCTTCAATCGGCCGCCGACGGTCGATTTTTGGCGGAACCGCCCGGTAGCGGGTGGTCCACATACAAGCAACCTCACAGACCGATATGTACCGCCCGTACCGGGCGGTACAGGTCGAAATTGCAAACCTTGATTGACACCATATATATTTGGAGATTCACCAAAATGTACACTAGGTTCCAACCTAACCCACATATCACATGGTTAACTAAGAGAAAAGAAAAAAAGAAGAGCATCGAGTCCCATGCTTCACAACTTATGGTATAAAATGCAAAAGTTGAGCTAATCTTATTTGAAGAAAACAGAAACATATGAGATTAACATTTGGAGGCTTTCTGAAATACTATAGTTATCTATTCAACTTATCTTCAACAAGAAGATTTAGATATAAAGTTCACAGATGTGAATCAAGGTTGCAATGGCCCAATAAAATAGGTTTGATACTCCCATGTGTTCAAATAGTTTAAAGTAAGTCGAGAACTCAGCAAAGTAGAAATATAATATTATTAGACATACACCTTGCGATTTAGCTTAATGATGAGAGTTTCTCTCCATCATGGTCAAAGGAACCATCTTCTGCAATAATTGTTTTTGACCAACAAAGTCTTGAATGCTCTACTTATATCCATCAATAATAAAAAGATAATGGTTGATGAAAGCCACATGATTATCAATACATTTTCAACTATCAATACTGAACAATTGATTAGAACGCTAGCCAACTTCTAGTTTTGATTCTAATTTATGGTCCTAAAGTAAGAGTTCTAAAGCATAGAATATTAAGTACTAATTATTTTTTAATGCATTAGACTGGAGTTGTTTTTTCTCAATCAAAATTTACATTCAGACAAATATAGGATTGAATCAGATCATAATGCTGTGAGTTGGGAATAACAACTAAAAACTCTATGACAGAACCACAATCTCCCTTTCCTGAATATCATAGGTATGTAAGTGCATGGCCAAGCTTCTCACTTTCTTAATCCATCATGACAATGGGGCATGACAGACAATTCTTATTTTTATAGAATATCAACTATAAAATAAATGTTTACAAGCCTAATGTGAAGCAATCATTGACTTCATGTACATATCATTTCTACTAACATGACAATGCAAAAGTTCTATACCTTAAAATTCAGCAAAATGAGTTAAAACTTGGGAATGCATGTTTGATGCATGGTAAGAACCAACCATTAATTTTCTTATGGGACCTTCAATCTCCACCATAGGTCCTATGACACTGCTAAAGCTAAGGTTACAACAGAAGCACAACAATTATTTCTAGCAAGATGTCCAGATATACATAACCAAAAATTACATCATAAATTTGCATCATATTTTTAAAATTTTGAATCATCAGGAAGCCAATCTGAAGACTGTCATGCGGAGTGAACTCCAAATCGTCTAATATCAGTCAGCTTGGAATTATGTATCACAGAGATAATTCCACCACATGTGTGGGAATGTTAACTTTAATTTACCATTAAAAACATACATCATGAAACCATAAAGTAAAACTCAAGTATTTTTCTAGTTTGTGCTCGAAAGATTGTACAAGATGAAGTGATTGCTGACATACGCTCCAATGCGTATGCTAGTGAAACATAATTTCTCCAAAGCCCCACCCCCAAAAACCTATACAATTTCTCCAGAATTTTCCGCAACGTAGTTCTATCATCCCTTTATTTTCTTTCCCCTGTTGCTCTCAAAACTAGGGCTGACAAAGATCGCCGAGCTAGAAAACTTCTAACCCTAGCAGACAATATGTCCAACAAAATTAAGATAATGACTCCGATCAGAATATGCCCTTGAATTTTTTATATTAGGAAACAACAACAAAAACACAACCAATATATTCAGGATCAACGAGATCGAGAAAGTCGAACCTCAAGGGCCAAATGATACATTAAACGTCATACTACGCGATAAACAAGATGAACAATCACAACAGAATCACAATCGAGCGTCAAACTGCAAGCGCTTACCTTACCGCAGTTTTGTCACCATAAAAGGGCAAATCGCCCAGGGAGAGGGCAAGAATGTTGACCAAGCCAACGGAATCCCAAGAAAGAGGGACCGATTGGACCAGAATAGAAGTTCGAATTAGAAGATTCAAAGAGGAATTCTCGGGCTCTTGATGGAGAAGATCCGCGATTTGGTTCGGCAAGCGGGAACCCGATCGGAAGAAATGGCAAGGAGGTCGGGGGGATTGCAAAGAACGAAATGGGATGTTTCGTAGAGAGAGAGAGAGTGTGTGTGTGTGTGCGTGAGAGAAGACTTAAGAAGAAACCACAAAGTTATAATGGACCGGTCCGATATGGTCGAAGTGCCCCTTCGCGGTTATCACGGAGCGGGCCGTGTAACTTTTACCAATTATTACCTTAAACTTTGAGCACAAGCAACCTGAACTCAATCGAACCCCTTTGGTTCGAGGTTAGGCATACAAGACCGGAAATTAGAACAAAACCACGAGGTTGGACCGGGTTCGTCTGACCTCGAACCAATTTGGAAAAGATAAGGTTCCTCGTCTTCCTGCTTTGATTCCTTCTTAGTTCAAGTGGTCTTCGATGGAGTCGCCTCCGTTTTGGCGTGTTCTTGTCGCTGGAAGCTCACGCATCAGCAATTGAGAACCTGGAGACACTGGAGAATGAGCTCAAAGGAAAGGAAGTTTCTCAATGGAGAAACCATCTGCGAGGAGATTTATAGTTCGAGTTCAAACAGGTGGGTGGCCTCAATCTTTACTGTTCAGATCAGTGAGTATTGTCGAAACATTGGCTCGGATATATTAACTTGAAATCACATTCTTTGGAAGACCAAACATGCCTGTGATGTGATCTCTCATGCATGGTCTTTGTAGACCAAAAATGCAATTGTGCATCGGTTAATAACTTCAGTATCACTGAAATAAATCAACTCAGTTTACCATATGCTTCTTGAAATGGTTGCAGAAAGAAGTGTTTTGGATTTTATATGAGATATATAGAGTGCTATACCAACAGCAGATGTCCTTGCTTTCCTCTGAGAATAAGCAGGACAGCACACCTTTGGAAGAAATAAAGAAAATGGTGGAGTCCATCCTCAACATTGACAATCACAGTAGACTTAAGAGGCAATGAAAGAATTACAGAGGGAAAACATGCTAACATTCAGGATGAGGTTGTAAACAACCTGAAGAAAGTGAGATAGAGAGCGAGAGAGAGAAGGCGGTGAACAGAATATACTGGTGTTCTAATGCAGTTTCTGTTTCTAAGCAGCTTGGTCTTGCGCTTCCTCCTCCGATGTCCAAACAACTTCCTTGAGGCTGTTAGAGAGATTTTTATAGAACTGCAGATAGAAAATTGATTAGGATCAGCAAAAGTGCTCAAAATAACAACATAAAATTGCTCAATTCAGATTTTGGCAACGGTTGCCTGAACTTTTTATGATACTCAAGCCTCAGGTTCAGGGGAGAAGCAACTTTTGGGCTGGAAAAGTTTCATGCTGTTTCCAACTCATGATAGTGAAGAAAACTTGGTTTTGTTTAGAACTCATAATACTATCATCAGTGGGTTTCTTTTCATCCCCAAATGAGAAAACCTGTTTTCTAATTATCTTACCCAAATATCTTCACCGTCTAGTGAGTGAAATGTCATATCACACACCCATACAAAATACAGGATATGAAGACATAATGTTGAAGAAGGATGAAGATTTATGCTTCCTTATAGAAGTGCTTAAAAAAAGTGAGAAGATAACGAGGAAATTTATCTATTGCACCATTATAGACAAGTGCATGGATTTGCTTTTCAAGAGACAGGCTTGTAGTGAACATAAAGTGGAAGCAATAGTTGCGCTAAGATAGAATGTAATGATGCCGTAGCATCAGTATGTTCAACTCATTAGCTTTAAGTGCAAAAGTCAAGCTGGGATGAACATAAAGTTTCTTTTGTCAATTAGAAGACTCGAGTAATGCCTAATGGTTGCATGGCCCATCAAATAGTTAGTTCAAGTTTGTTTTAGTACCTTATGGAATTCCAAAGTGTCTCCTTTCGCTTTTCGCACCTCTACCATATGAAGAGAGGGTGCCACTTGAAAAATCTGAGAATTCATGGAAGAAGCATCAGCAAAAAGGATTAGTCCCCCAACATAAATTCTGCACCTTTCACAGTACCTCAGTTGCGACTTTGAGATTCCCTTTCCTCCCAGCTTTTATGTTTTCCAGCTTCATCTGAACGGCAAAAAGGGTAGCTAATGAAGTACTGCAAAGTAGTATTTGTTAAGAGATACTTCATATGAAGTGGACATGACACCTTGTAATTCTTTTTCTGGACATCAAATCCAAGTGGTTTCGCAGCTTCTTCAATCTTGCTGATAATTTCATTGGCTGGACATGTTGCTGTAAATCTTGTTTCCCTTTTGAATTCCTGTTACAAAAAGGAAAGTGCAAATGAATCAAAAACCTCACCACTACCAAATTTGAGCAACTATCCCCAGGGAATACAGGTATTCTTGATATGCAGTTAGAAGATAAAGAGAAAAAAAGAGCTTGACAACTAGGCTGCATAACACCAGAACATGTCACTGTATCAATTGTTTGATGGAGATCCGGAGTGGAATTTTTATCTTGCTTGAATGCAAGTTATGCAACACAAATGAAATAAAGTCAAACATCTGTACCTGTTCTACATCAAACAAATTGCCAAGATCAAGGCCCTTTGACATTGATATCAGTTCAAAGGCATTCATCGATGTTGGTTGTTCTTCCTTCTCCTTCACATGATGTTCCTGTAATAGAAATGCACATTTTCTTTATATGATCATTAATCTTAAATGTCACAGATGACTTATGAAAGAAAATCTTTTATAGGCTTCGATGAAAGTAAGAATAAGATTTTTAGAACAAGTCAGTCAAGCTCATCTTCGACTCACTTCTGAGTCCTTGAAAACGGCATCCACATCATCCAAATTTGCATCATATTTCTCCTCAAACACAGGGGGCTTGTAGCCTTTCTTGAACCAGTCATTCTTCAATATCTCTGGAATAGTTATACGCTGCCATTATTTCGTAAGAAGCTGGTCAGCTATAATGCTTAGGTAAATGAAGCACTCTCGTCCAGCTTAACAAAGCAAAGACATTTGTTCTGTTAAGAATAAATTCAGATAAAATACACAACATAGTTAAGATAACCAATAAATAGATAAAACCTTGTATGGATGTCTCCATTGGTGAATTCGAATGAGAATCCACGATAATCGGTCATATCTAACTTCTTATGTTTATATGCTTATTAAATTACATGCCATTTTATACTGCATCACATTCTCATTTTAGATTGCCAAAGAGTACTTACTGTCACTGGATTTGGATCCAGGATTCTGGACAATAATTTCATGGCATCAAAAGAAAGCCAAGATGGGCATGAAAACTCAGCAGCTGAAATCTGCATGTAAAAGGAGTATTCTCAATTTCTGCAAACACATGTAGAAATGCAGTGTGATGCAGAAATCCTATGTATAGTGTAACGCTCACTTTGTTGTACAAGGTCATAAGATTAGAATCCTCAAAAGGCAAGTATCCTGCTAACAGTACAAATAGGATGACTCCACATGACCATAAATCTGCAGTTGCTCCATCATAACCTCTATCATTGAGAACCTAATGAGAAGAAATCTATCTTAGTCAAACACAGTTTTTAACCTTAGAAGTAGTGTCAAGCATTGCAGCCATAGGATAGTCATCTGCACCTCTGGAGCAACATAATTTGGAGTACCACAGGCAGTATGAAGCAAACCATCATCCTGGAAAAAAATTATCATTGAGATTGGAAGTTCAGATATCAATCTTGAGGACTAACAATTAACTATAACATAAATGAACCTACCAACAACTAGTATCGAGATCTTATAGGTCGTAAACATAATATAGTTAAATTCAGTAAAACTGCTCATTAATGTATCTACTAAGTACACAAGTAAGAGACCTTTAAAACAATTTCTCTTGGTTTTTGTTTAACTATTGTGGAATTTACAATGGAGTCAACCTTCATTTTTCAAAAACCATATTTGAGTCTGAATTAGCAGGAGCAGTCGTATTTTACAGTATACCGGTTCAATTCTCCAAACGTACACACATTGTTGCCATTGAAAAGCCTGCATACTTACATAATCTTCTTATATATTTGCTTGTGAGAAGTTCCTAAAGATACATATGAATGTATTTCCAAAATATAATATACACTCTTTCATTTCTTTGGAAAAAAAGAACTATGGATAAACATGTGAAAAGCTTTGATAATCTCCAATCTGAATAGCATGGATTACCCTGACTTGCCGAGATAGAGCACTTAAGCCAAAATCTGACACTTTCAGGTTCCCGTAAGCATCAAGGAGTAAGTTTTCTGGCTATCAAAATGCATGGAAGAAGGGAAGTCAGTACTGTTGAAATCATTGAACAGTTCATCATCATAGGAACATCCAGCATCAAACAGTCTACCTTCAGATCACGGTGGTAAACTCCCCTGCTATGGCAATAGTCAACAGCATTAATTAGTTGTTGGAAATATCTTCGTGCTTCATCCTCCCTCATCCGGCCATGGTTTATCTTAATGATTTGATTTTATAAATATTAGTGGAGAAGAAAATGATGGCAAACATAAACAGCAACTAGATTGGAAAAAATACAAATCAGTAGGAGATGATAATACATGTCATATTTTCTAGAGAAAACTTTGTTATATTAAAAAATTTCAACCTTTACTTAGAAGAAAGATGTGCATCAAAATTCCATCTTACTATTTTGTCTAAGAGCTCTCCCCCTGTGACAAATTCAAGTACAATGAAGACCTTTGTTTTGCTACCCATCACCTGAAATTATAAGAACAATTATTAGCTAAGAAAAGTGAATACTAAAATCATTCAAAAAAACAGATGTTAACAGAAAGTTCAAGTCCATGCTTTCTTCAAAATTTAAGATCTAGTGCATGCTTCTCGTAGATATAACATATATCCAAACTTGAAGAAAAAGTTTCAGTGCCATAGAGAACATAGATACCGTAGCACAAATATACAAGGATCAATTTTTGATGAATCAACTCAATCATAAATCTGAATCAAGAAAGGAAACAAAATGAATGCAGTGACAAGATCCCAAGTATCAGACAAATAGAAATTTAACTTCTTAAAGTAATTACTTCTTTTTTGTAGTGCAATTTTCGTATTTGAGAAAGGAAATGTGGGGTTGAGCCTCATAGTCCTTTGACTGTTGGTTACAAAAAAAATCACTGAAATGTCAACAGGTGAATGCATATTAATGTGCTGAAGGAAATGGTATGAATGATGAATCAAAAAGCCATGAAATGGAGGAGGAAAATAACCAGAGCCTCAATATAATCAACATGTTATCTCAGACAGTGGCTATTTTCTCAATTATAACAGTATATGTGAACATAGTACTTAGTTGGACTTGTTATAAGCTACTTTGTTTTCACATAACACGATAGCATAACAGTGTTGGTACTTAAGAAAATTTGGATCTCATGTAAAGGAATTTGAAGACAACCTCATAGATACGAACAACATGGGGATGCTTTATTAACTTCATAGTGGCAATCTCCCGCTTGATCTGCAACAAATTTGGCATTAGTAAAAGTTTATTTATGCGATAAACGATTCTAATATGTCTGCAAAAGCTCAGAGAACTTAGTGAAAACTCTATGAGTGTCAAGAAACACAAATATTCAATATCAGGAAGACATACACAGAGATTAAACAATAAGACGTGCTATGCCTCAATAAAAATTGCAGCTGCATTTGATTTAGGACAATGAAAATATGCTGAGCCATGTATAGAAAGAAATTAAGCAAACATAACAAATGAGAGAAGCAACATTCAGAGTGTAAATTCTGGCAGGAATCCAGCAGAGACCTGTTCTACCAGTTTGTGCTTGAGCACCTTCTCCTTGTCAAGAATTTTGATGGCAACAGGTTCCCCAGTCTCAATGTTCCTTGCAAATTTAACCTTTGCAAAGGTTCCTTCTCCGATAGTACGTCCGAGCTCATATTTGCCCACTCGCCGCTTTACCTTAGTTGTATTCATTCTTTACTTTATAGGTGCTCTAAGGATAATATGGTATCCTTTCACCAGTCTCTGTTAATACCTGATGTCAATTGAAATCAGTGTCAGATGCTGGAAATGTTTCATTAAATCAAAAGGGCTTCAAAGTGGAAATCTAAATATTCTTCTTTCTTCTAAAAATGTCCTCATGGTAATAAATGCATTTAAAATAATCTCTAATAGCAGAGAAGCAAAAGGTTTGCCTGATAGAAAGCTTTACTGCAGGATTGGAATGCCATAAGAGTCCTAATAAAAGCAACTGATATGTCAGTAAGTTCAATTTCATACCAGAAGATCGATACGCATCTGTAGATCAGCAACTCTCCTTGCAGTAAAGGAGAAACTAAAACTAGAAGGAAAGGATTAAGAAGATGGAGAAGAACAAACCAGATCAGAATCAAGACAAGAGCAAGAGATGAGAAAACAAGTACTAATCAACCGATCGAATAGCCCGCAAATAACAGAACCCCAAAAAAATACTATATTACAAAAATCTTTCATAAAGGAGAAATTAAGACTAAAAAGAAAGAAAAACAAAAGATGATGGACGGAGACAATCCAGTTTAGTTTCAGAACAAACAGAAGACATTTCAAATTAAGCAGCCATAAAATAACAAAAGCCCTATAAAACATTAAAAAACACAACAACACAAGAATAGAAAAAGGATTTCCTCCTCTTATCAGATAGAACCACATCGCAACCCTACCCAACTGTGCCAAAGAGAGAAGAAAATTGAGATCACGGATGACTACCTAAAATTACTCCCACAGGTATCCAATACGAACAGAGGCAGATCGAGAAAAGGGAAGAGGGACAGACCTCCTTGATTATCCAGAAATGAAGACCCGGGGGTAAGAACTCCACAACCACCACTGCCAACCCGATGGGTTTTGGGAACTCTGCAGGGCAAAATGATGAGGCAGAAGTAGAACAGGGAGGAAACCGATGGGGGCATGTGGTACAAAAGCAGTAGGTGGCCATCAACGGCGGTAGTAATCAGTAGAAGCAGTGGCGGAGGAGGAGGACAAAAGCTGTGGTGGGCATCCAATCCCAAGTAAGCCTCCGCTTCCTACTTACTCGCAAACTGCCAAAGGTCCTTCTTCCTCAGCCACTGTAAACTTCGTGCTTGCATGTCCTTTTACTCCAATTTTTTTACTACAGCGCGACTTAACGCCATGACGCAGTGGAATCCCCGTCCTGCGACAATTCCAAAACAACACCATCCACATCGCATCTCTTCTTCTACATAATTGTGAAGCTACTCCGCGCTCGTAGTATCTCCAAGTGCAGTGGTCGTCTCTGCGCACTATGACAGTCAACAAGCGATACGAACTTGAGGTCAAATCATAATCCGGAATGAGAAACTATTGTATTGACTTTTACATGGTCAATTGGTTTGACTTGTCTATAACATCTTGCTCACTATAGACTATCTGGGAAAAGAGATCGGAGCCAACCTCTGATGTATTCCTGTGGGAAAAAAAGATCAGCTCTGACTCATCTCATACATTAAAAGGGTTCCATCGATCGATCGATCAGAATAATTGCAGTGGGGTAGTCTCGCATCTGATATGATCTCCAAATTCCTCACAAATGGATAACTTCCAATTGTTAGCCTACTCAGTTTTGTTTGTATCTACTTTTTGTCATTTTTAGATGTGGCATTGAAGATATTTGCTTTATCCTATGAACATTTATCGTTCATAGTCAACATTAATCTTATGCATAGGTCCTTTTCCTTTTTAGTGTGATCAAAAATTTTTTCAGGAAAAAAAATAAACTTTACTAATTATAACAAAAATAAGCACGGCCATTCGTATCATAACAAATCAAAAAAGTTAGCTCTAGAAAGAAAAAAAAAAACTAATAGTTTTGTTTGTTCAAGCAAAGAAAGTCAACCAATTAATTACACAATTTGCCTCTCTAAATACATCAAAGAATTTACAATTCATTAAGAAATGATAAAAAAAATTAAATCTTACTATAGCTTGTAAAGTCCCTATAACAATAGTTGCCTATCCCATATATAAGCAAGAAAAATGATAATAGCATAATTATGTCTCATAACAAAGTCAAATCTATTTGATTTATGATCCCAAGTTTCATCATAATTAATTTTAATCCACCCAAGTTCAAGTTAGGACATGTTTGCAACTATTTTCATATGTTTAGAATCATTATAGCTTTAAATACTATCAAGTGTTTTCCATTCTTATTATAATCCATGCCTATCAAAGTCAAATCGGAACGTGATTCAGCCAAACCTTATGTCGCCGAGTCGCTGGTCAGACCGACGGGCCAATTAGTCAGATCGTATTTTTAATTAAAAATATTCTAAAATATATAAATAAAATATTAAATTTAATTAAAAATAGGCAACCTTAAATAAATATTAAAAAAATCAGTTGCATCGAATATGATAAAAATAAGAATAAATCCGAGATAACACAGTCACTTTCACCAAACCATTTGCTCTTATCCACAAACCATGACATGCGGATCCAATTAAGCTGCACAAAAATTTGTGGGTGGAGAAGAGTACAATAAAAGTTGCAATTACTTAGTGATGTAATTAAGTAGTATTCCTCCTCATCAACTTAGCCACCAAAGTAGGTCGGACCGACAAAAGGAGAACAATAGGATATGCCATTTATATTCGGTAATAGATGGAACAACATCTAAATCATTGATGAAGGTACCTAAAGTGGTCGTCTGTCACAGTGACATTAATTAATGTATTCCACCTCCTCAACCTTTGTCTTCCTCCTCATCCCCAGCCTTATCCATCTCGTGGGACGCAATCAAATCCTTGTTGATAGGGGAATATTTGGTGCTTGCTTACTGGATGAGTTCCGCCTCCGAGTTTTGGTGAGCAAGCACTTGCTGGTCCAGGCCCGTGTGCGCTAGCTCGCCCGCCTCACGGTCTTCTCGATACAGAGTGGGAGCTCGTCCGGATGAGTGGTGATTCAAAGCTCGGCTTGGAAGGTCGGTTGTTGGAGTGGCGGAGTCTGGGTGAAGAGGGAGTAATCCAATTAGGGTCGGCCGCCAACTCCTGCAAGGAGGTCGGATCGGGTAGGTTCCCGACATGACCCCTCCGACGATCAAGTTAGTTCAGTGGTTCGTTTTTTACGATCCTCCTGCCCCGTAGAGGTGCAGGAGCTTTTATAGTGGGTGCTGTAGATCATTCGTACCTGATAACCTTACTGCCTTTATGGCTTACCATACCGTCGTACCCTCCCACCATGCTTGCTGTACTTGCAATGAGGCGTGCGTTTGCAGGTGGGGGTGCCGACCTTACCTGTGTCAGGTCTGCTGTACGAGCACTGACGCCCCCGGTATATCCGACCGGTTACCTGCGTTGGGTCGGCCACGTCGGCGGGCCAGCTGTCCGAGGGTGTGATGACTTAGCGGCCAGGTCAGCATTTGTCATATCACTTATGATGTTTGTTTCAGCTCCCTCCAAGTTTTTAGAACTATTCACTCGTCAACCTCTCCACCATTTGGAAAGAAAATTAGTAATCAATCCATAGTTGCACTATTGTCATTTTATGTGTCCAAGACACTCTCCTGTAATGTGGGGTAGCCAAATGAGGTCTCCTGTAAGGGAATTGTGTTGTTACCAACAAAATTTGGCCAAAGTTGCTTGGCATTCCGTGTTTTTATCTAATGAACACATATGCCTAAGTGGAAGAGTTATTAAAACACATTATGTCTTCTTTTAATTTTTTAAACTCTTGAAGTTATTGGTCATCCAATCATATCTGTAACATGATATCAGAAGAAGTCATAAGTTATAAAGATATGACCTTCTTTTCTAATGTTTACATTATATATATATAATGATATTGATATTGGTATGTGAAATGATGCGTACACATATAGATTGAATAAAAGGTGGAGAAAAGATTGCATAAGAGTTACACATAGAATTGAGAGTGTTTGAAAAGACCTTGAGAAATATGCTCAATAGAATTTGAACTCTAGTAAAAGTACTTCTCTATATTATATTATTCTCTCTATATATAAACAGTAAACCACTACTAATTCAGCCATGGCATGTAATAGAAACAACAGTTCATAATTATGCACAAACCACAACATTTTGGTGAGAATCTACTCTCTCTCCCTTTTGATTTACTCCAGCATGCATCCTTTACCATTTCACACTTGAAGAAATGTATTTTGGAATTTTCTTTTATCGTTTTTTTTTTTTAATTCAGATTGCAGTGATGATTTCGTTTCATTCTCTTCTCTTTTTTCTTTTTTCTGCGTGTATGAGAGAATCCGTAGACGTTCCTCCAACTCTCATCTCGCGCGGATCCACGACCATAAGAACAAAAAAGTTGGTCTTCGGCACCCAAATATGAACTTCTAAATCACAACTTGAGCTAAACCTGCAAATGACAATGCAAAACTTGAGGAAACGTTATTTGGGAAGTCCATATAGAAAGGAGATGCACGCACAAAGAACTGTCACCTCTTTCATGTTGATTGCAGGACCTGGTCATCCTTGACACTTCCATCGGATCCCTCACTCGCCCTTTCATCTCCGGACAATCCGTATTCCCCATCATAGCTTTTTTGCATGGAATGCTTTGGTGGTGCATGAGAAGCAGGCTTTTGAGCAACAGGAAAGGCAAATGGATCCAATCCATCGTCCTCTCGCCTACCCTTCACATTTGCACTATCCTCGATGCTACTGTAATCCAAGTGCTGCAGTATGCTTGGAATGGACAGATTGCCATCCATCACAATCTTGCTCCCCAACTCTATGTCAATCTTCTCCTTTGGCCTCATCACATCCATGCTAATTCTCGGAGTGTAAGATCCAGACCCAGCTTCTACTGTTTCTTCTATCACCAGCGATCGGAAATGATGCATGGAAGGTGGGGTTCTTGAGAAGAACACGTCTTTGAAGTTTCCCCAGAAACCTTTGTTGTAGGGATTCTCCTTCTTATCGTATCGATATCGGAAGTTCTCATAGGTCGTCTGCAGTATCAGTCGGAAAATGATTCGAGTCATTGTAGATATAATGTGGATTCGGGTGGTGGAAATGTGTATGTAGTACCTGATTAGTGCTCATCAGATAGAAGTGGAAGACGGTGAGGCCGCCGACGAACCACACTATGATGAAGGTGTAGACTATGAGGACGAGAGACAGAACCTCGCCCTTCATCGACTTCCAAATGGAGTTATGGTAGTGATTCCTTTCGGTAATTATGTTCAGCCATGAGAAGGTGAAGACGTAGATGCAGAGAAACGTCGACGTCGATATGAACAAGCAGAAGAACCGGTAGTTGCGCTGCAGCAAATGAAAGAGAAGAGATGGATGATGACCACCGGTCACCGATGGTAAAGCACGCAAGGAGGATCGGAACTCACCAGTCCGATGCACTGACCGACCCACGGGCAATGGTGATCGAACTTTTGGACGCAGTTGTTGCAGACGGAGCAATGGGAAGCACGGGGTGGGCGATACAGCATGCATGTGTCGCAGTACTTCACCTTGACGGAGAAACCATTGACGATGACGTCCTTGGTTCTGGGTATTCTCAGGTGCGGGGTTCGGCCGCTGATCCACTCTACGGACGGGGTGGTCACACTGAATCCCTCATCGAGTTCCGGTGGCCTTGTGCTTCTGGGCACTATGCCTGGATCCCTACTGGATGTCATGAACAGGAACATCAAATCCTGCATCATCCATCAGCGATCAGAATTGTGAAAGATGAAACCCATCAAGAGAAGTAGCGCGCGTCGCGAATCGACTTACGGATATTGTGATCACCAATGTCACTATGAGAACCGGAAGGCCGAGTATGGGGTGGTGAACTACGTGTTCTGAGATGTCCAGCTTCTCATACTTGAGGATTTTGATGATTATTTGGTAGCAGAAGGTAATCGAAGGACCGGCTATTAGAAACGTTGATAGAAATAACGAGGATACGTCAGGACCAAATATAAATCTTCCGCCACAGAAGAATCTCTGAGATAGATTCACAACAAGGATCATCATCAGCAATACCTCGTTGCCTCATAATCTACGACAAGAAGGTCTCTGAATGCAAGTACAGAAACGTGCTAATTCGAATGACAAATAAGTATGCACACAATTGGGAAAGGGTGAGATGATTGATATCTGATAGATACCATCCCGCTTGAATTTTTCTTCCCATGCACATACGATCTCCCTTTGCGATCTTTTTATTTATTTTCTGACGGTGCAATTCCAATGAACGGAGAAAAGAAAGAATTCGAGAAATGTTGGATCATCCACGGTAAAACATGCTATACGATCGGTTTCACGATCCAAAACAAACGATGCATCGAAGGAGATATCTGAAACCAAAGCAGACGGGGGGGGGAGATGGCTTACGTTGTTCCCCTTCCACGCTTGGTACAGCCTCAAGGGCTTCGATTGCTGCAGCGGCGGCGGCGTTGCTGCCATGTCTTGGTACGGTCCCAATAATGCTTTGGTCGTGGAGGTCCTTCTCCGAGAGAGAGGAGAGAGAGGGAGAGATCTCGGAGACGAAGACGGGGAGAAGACACGAACGAGAGTCCCTCTAACTCTTCCTGCCGGTGTCGCGATCACATCCTGCAGCTGCGTCTAACGTCGTCTCCCCTCATCTCTCTTCCTAAAGAAAGAAAAAAAAAAAGGAAATGAAGGAGAGAGATAAAGAAAGAGAAGCTGCGTGTTAATTCGTGGAACGCGTTGTTTGTGCGTTTGTTGACAGACTGCACAAAGCCGCGATGGATGTCCAATTCCTGCCGGATTTGTCGCGGGGGGGGGGGGGGGGCGAGAGAGAGAGAGAGAGAGAGAGAGAGAGAGAGAGAGAGAGAGAGGTTGTAATAATTTATTTATTTATTTGATGAATCCAAGTCTCAATTATTGTTGCCTAAATTGATGGTTTCAAGCATTTTAAGCAGATGAGGTTGTAATAATGGTTTAGGTTGGTTGGCCTCCTCCATTGTTGTTGGGGTGGTTTACTGGCATCACCACCACTTTGTTTTTGGTAGCTTTAATTGAAATAACTTCGATCAATTTAATAGATGCATCTCGTTATTAAATCACAACATGATTGCACGAGATATCGAGAATTCCGAACCAATCTTAGTTCGAATTCAAGCTTATCATAAACCTAGTATTGATTGGGAAGTGAATGGATTCAATAAAATATCCTATAAAAGATTACGTCTATATACCCAACGAGATACTTAATTATTAAGAGATTCAAAAAATTCGGTCCAGTGATAAAGTTAAAATTGAGCTATATATCTATTAGAATATACTTGAAAAATCTTTTAATTTGTTAGAATAATTATGTGATTGTGAAGCCATACATCAAATCTAAAAGATACCAAATTAATTTACTTTTTGATTCTAATCTTATGTATCATATCGATGGAGTATTAATGGGAATGATGGATTGCTAACTATCCGTATGTCAAATCACACCTATATTATATGGTTTAAATATAAGAGGGATTTCAAATAGCATTAGAAAAAGTGAAGCTCATTACTATGAGCAACATGGATAAATTCTTTCACCTTCTATAATGATTATTGAGTTTTACTTCGTTTTTATACTGACATATTTCTACCCATCAACTTTGTTTGGATTAATTATTTTATGATTGGTGACGGACTATGTTTATGATCCCAGAAATCATCTATATATATATTATCCTTTGTAATTAATTATTTTTATTCTTTTTGATCCTTATATTTTATAAATTATATTGAAATCTTTATATTTATAAAGGTGAAACATTTAATCCTATAAAATCTCTCACTTTTTCTTTATCTTTAACCTTATAAAATTATCTTTTTTTACTTTATATAGAGATCTCATATTTTAAAATATAAAAATCGGAATATTAAAAAATTATAAAATATAATTAATTTATAAAAATATTACATCCATCTCGACACACATGGAATCGACATCATGACATGAAATGTGTGCATTGACTTGATTACCATATTTGAGATCTACATCAGGACGTACCGAAAAAGAAAAAAAGAATTGATGTTCATGTTCAAGCTCAACATTATCTAAGAAAGTATTGATATATATATGTATACGAGAAATGAAATGAATACATAGGTAGAGGGAGACGACGTGCGACGTGAGGAGGTCAACGGAGAGAGACAGGAACGTTTGTAGCATAAAGCCACCGTGTTTTTTTATGATTAGCTGCTTCGTATAATTAATCGTGTGAATACGAGTTGGACAAATGTGGCCGCCAATGTAGAGAATAAATATTATTGGGAAAAATTATATAATGCTCATCAGAAAGAGATGGGACTGCCACCTTATTCTTGAAAGGATTTTGTTGATTGTGGCATAATCTTATAAGTTATTCTATTTGGAAAGAGAGAAATAATTATGTTGGACATATTTCGGGTGTGAACAATTTGATGATGTTTCCTTATTGAAAAATTATCTAAGATTTTTTTTTTATAAATAGATAAATATACGCTTGTTCTTTTAAGTTTATTAAATGGTTTTGTACTAAATCGGATCAAAATAGACCACATGATCTCCTTCTTTTTCTATTTTCTTTCACCCCTCTCTTTATAGAGAAAATAGTGACTTGAGTCGATTAACTATCGAGAAAATAGAGAAGAGGCATAGAAGAAAGAGAAACTATCAATTAACTTAAACCATAGTGACTTGAGTCGGTTTAGATAATTTTTCTTAAAATAAAAATTGATTAAAATATGAGAATAAACCTGAGGTTTATTTCGAAAATCCTCGAATAAGTTCTTAAAAATGATGTCATATGATAAAAATAAATTAGTGGAGATTTTTCTTCGATAAGTTGTGCAAGTTTAAATCACTAAATGATATTTATCTTAAATATTTATCTAATAATATTATAATGAATTCACTCAACAAAGATTTTAAATAATTTTTTATATTTTTAGACAAAGACACTATCATTGCATATATAAATGTTTAAGTGCGATAGGAAATATAATATCACCTGAAACTTAAGATCTGAGTCACCCTCCACCATCCATCATTATGACAAGGACAAGGAAGGTAATTACAAGCTTCTTTCACATTCATTATTATGAGAAATTCAATCACAAAGTCCTTTCACATTCTCTAAGATATAAAAATAATTTTTAACTATTCAAACCTACATTTGGGGACCTCAGATTACTAATTTGACTATCGTAGGATCAAATAGTAAAACATCTCTTGACCTCAATCTTCATGCACGTGAAGCATTGGGAGCACAATGTTTCAACCTTAAAAACATCTCAAACAATCTTGCGCATATAGGTCCGGATCACATTGGGCTGACCAAGACGTCAACAATATGTTTTTTCTAATATTTTGGTGCTAGAAGGAGGGTTCCGATGTCACATAAATGTTCACCTACCAACCCTCTTAACGAACGATTGAACGAGGAGGCTTGCCTCCGACCTATAGTACTTTCGCTCAAGGGGACAACAACCACCCTTTTTGTATGTAGATGCATCCACCTCGGCACAAATGCCGATGCGATAAGGACGTTTGTTCAATAACTTATCCTCTCGCCCCCAGGAGTGACCCCAAGCCACATGCTCGTCGCCATTGAGGTGTTTTTGAACCTCACCTAATATATTCATATGCTAATGGGCATGATGCAAGTTGTTATTCTTCTCTTACCCCTACTAGCTAATAGGCGACGCCACCATCTTAGTCGCTATCAGTAGCTCAACTGCCACTGGCACCGATGCCCATTGACACTAGCGATAATCGACATGGGCGTCTATCTAGAGACCCTAATAAGATAAAAAGAGGATAGCAAAGTAATACCCTGCCTCAGTTCTTGGATAGGATATCCTTGTTCGACCGACGATCCTCCCCAATGGTAGAGGCTGAGAACATCGATCATAATGGCTTGCTTGTCCACCACAGCCCCCCAAGCTAATGCCAACCAGAATTTTAGAGGCAGTAGCAAGTGCATCACCCTCGGTCAACTCTTCATATCATAGCTCCTAGCTAATGCCAACCAAGACTCTAGAGGCGACAATGGCGACAAGTCCATCGCCTTTGACTTGCTCTTCAAGTGCATTGGTGATGCACACAACGACGACGACGTCGAGAGTGATGGCTATGCGACCTGGAGCACCACATCCTCAAGCTCGATGACTTCATCCTTGGAGGTGGTGCTAGTGACCATTTGGTCTCCTGCCCCATCCCTTTAGTCATCGTCTTCATTGATCTCTCGCACAATGTGAAAAAGCATCAAAATCTATCGCTCTTATGCAAGAACAGCCTCACAATCGACTCTGTCACTAAATGCAATCTCTAGGACCAAGACACTATTGAATTTCATCTCTGGTGAAGCGAGGGAAGGGGAGATCAAAGCAGTGCTAGGGATGAGTGGCTTCAGCAAGTCCACCCTGATTGACGCCCTCGCGAACCACATCATGTGGGAGAGCCTACAAGGTTCCATCACCCTCAAAAGTGAGAAGCTTGAAGGGTACCTCCTCAAGATGACCTCCGATTACATTATGTAGGATGAGCTCCTCAGGGTGATCCTCAACAGTGAGAAGCTTGAAGGGTACCTCCTCAAGATGATCTTCACTTACATTTGTAGGATGAGCTCTTCAGGGAGATCTTCACAATGCTGGGGGCGAGTGGCTCCAGCAAGTCTGCCCTGATTAATGTTGTCGCAAACCACAATGTGCATAAGAGCCTATAGGGTTCCTTCACCCACAACAACGAGAAGCTCAAGGGGTAGCTCCACAAGGTGATCTCTGCTTACATCATGCAAGATGACCTCATGTACCCCACTCACGCTCACTATCGAAGAGACTTTGATGTTCTCCAAGGTGTTTTGGCTACCACAGTCGATGTATGCCTCAAAGAAGAAGAGTCAAGCACAAGCACCCATCAAGTAGCTCAACCTCTGGTCTGCTACAAAGACCATCATCGGTGATGAGATCCAACGTAACATCTTCGATGGAGAGTGTCATCATATGTCAATTGAAATAAATATTATCCATGATGGAGAGAGGACTTGAAGCACACCATGATGAGAGGACCCAAAATTCACTATGGTGAAGGAAGGACTTGAAGCCTTCCAAGGCGGGAGGACCTGAAATCCTTTATAGTGGAGACATGACTTGAAGCCTACTACGGCTAGAAGACCCAAAATCTGCTACGACGGAGGGAAGATTTGAAGCTCACAATAATGGGAGGACCCAAAATCTGCAACAATAGAGGGAGGACTTGAAGCCCACTAGAACGGGAGGACCCGAAATCCGCTATAGCTGAGAGAGGACTTGAAGCTCACCATTGCAACGAGACCCAAAATCTGCCATGGTGGAGGGAGAACTAGAAGCCTACCATGGTGAGAGGATCCAAAATCTACCATGATTGAGGGAGGACTTGAAGCCCGCTATGGAAGAATGATCGAAAATGCACCATAGGAGAGGGAGGACTTGAAGCCCACCATGGCGAGAGGACCCGAAATCTGCCACGACGAATGGAGGACTTGAAGCCCCACCATGGTGGAAGGACCTGATATCCGATACGACGAAGGGAGGACTTGAAGCCCACTATGACAGGAAGACCTGAAATTAGCTACTACAGAGGGAGGACTTGAAGCCTGTCATGACAAGAGGACCTAAAATATACTACAATTGAGGGAGGACTTGAAGCCCACCACAACAGGAGGACCCGAAATCTGTCACGGTGGAGGGAGGACTTGAAGCTCACCATGGTGAGAGGACCCAAAATCCGCTATGATAGAGGAATGACTTAAAGCTTGCCACAGCGGAAGGACCTGAAATCTATCACAATGGGAGGACCCAAAATCCATCATGGTGGAGGCACAAGGCCAAATGCACATGAGATGTATATGTTAGGAAAAATCGACCCGCATAAAAAGAAATCTACTATGGCGAAGGTGCAAAGCCAAATGTGCCCGAGATGCATAAGTCAAGAAAAATCAAACTTGTATCAAGATAAATCTGTTACGATAAAGGTGCAGGGTCAAATGTGTCGGGGATCCATGAGTCGAGAAAACCCAACCTACACCAAGATAAATCTATTACAATATACTAAATGCATCTGCGATGTGTGAGTCAGGAAACTTAACCCGCGTAAAGAGAAATCCACTACGGTGGAGGCGTAAGACAAAATATGCTTGAGATACGTAAGTTAGAAAAACTCAATTCATAGTAAAGAAAATCAGCCATGGCGAAGACACAAGACAAGATATGCTCGAGGCATGTAAGCTAGGAAACTCGACTTGCGCTAAGAGAGATCCACCATGGTGGAGGCATAAGACCAAATACGCTCGAGATGCATGAGTTAGGAAAATCAGACTCGCATGAAGAGAAATCCGCTCCAGTAGAGGCGTATGGCTAAATGTGTCTGAGATGCATAAGTCAAAAAAATCTGACCCATTTGAAGTAAAATCCATCATGACAAAGGTGCAAGGCCAAATATGCTTGAGATGCGTAAGTTGGAAAAACTCGATCCATACCAAGAGAAATTCATCATGGTAGAGACATAGGGCAAGATATGTCTGAGACATATAAGTCAAAAAACTCGATCCGCGCTAAGATAAATCCACCATGATGGAGGCATAAGACCAAATACGCTCAAGACATGTGAGTAGGGAAAACCCAACTCACATGTAAAGAAATCCACCATGATAGAGGTGTAAGACCAAATATGCATGAGACTTGTAAGTCAAGAATACACGTGATAAAGTAATATGGCATAAGACCAATGTGTTCAAGGTGCATGAATTAGAAATCTAACCTACACCGCGTGAAGGTTAATGTGCCCAAGACACGTGATAAAGTAAAACCCAACCCACGTGAAGGTATTTGAGTTGGGAAAACCTAACCTACACCAACAAAAAATCTGGCATGACAGAGGCATAAGACCAATGTGTTTAAGGTGCATGAATTAAAAAAACTTGACCTGCATGAAGAAATTCACTAAGATAGAGGCATAAGGTGAAATATGTTCAAGGGATGTGAGTCGACATAACCCGGCCTATGCCAGCAGAAATCTGTTACAATGAAAGTGCGGGGCAAAATATGCCTAAAAAAAATCCTATCCTTAATAAGATATCTCGACAATCCCATGACGAATGAACTAAATGACGTACTTTGAGCCCCTCTCATAAGGACATTTAAGCATGTCTTTAGGGGGCACAAATGAAAGGGAATATAGTGTCAAATGATACACACCTTCACCCATCTGCTTACTTACGTGGACAAATATTCAAAGCAGCAAACATAAAAGCTTTCTACTCATCCATTATGACAAAGAAGGTAATTACCAATTTTATTCTCATCCATTATGACAAGGAAGACAATCATAAGTATCTTTCTTATCCATTATGACAAGGCAATAACAAATTTTCTTCTCATCCTCTAAAGTATAAAAAAATATCTTAAACCTAATAGAATGGACTTTTTTTGAACTACTTAAACCTATATTTGAGGGTCTAAGATTACTAACTTAAGCGATTGATTTTTAGACCTCGATATTCATGCAAGTGACACATCTAGAGCACGATGCTTTTACTTTAAAAATATCTCGAATAATCCTGTGCATACGGGTCAGACTATGTCAGACTATTTAAGATATCGATGATATTTTATTATTGAATGATTTACATGCTTTGAAATTACATTGTAAAAGAGGAAATGTATTGTGATATACTTACACGAATACAAAATTGTCATGTCATATGAAGCATAAGTTGCCTGACACATTTTTCTTAAAATTATTGTTTATAGATTATTTCTTGTGAATGGCTATTTTGAAGTTTGTTTACTATGCCTAGTATTTTTGGGATTTTCCGGAATAATTTTCATGTATAAACAATTATTTGGTTGTCTCACCTTGTTTAATTTGTTTAGATAACTCAATTTCTCTAAGAAAAATGTCATAGTTCTCGAGCAGCTCATTTACTTCAATCACAACACAGAAGGAAACAACACCACACACAACAATGCAGCTCATCGAGATCGTTCACCGGAGTAACAGCGGAAGAGAAGTGAGCAGCAGCGGCACCAACCCGAGGATTCCGTGAAGCCCGCGACACCTCGTGCCTTCCGACGTGTAGAAGTAGTAGTATGGATATGACAGCCCTCCTCTCTGCCCTTCCTCGGGAGCCGGTGGTGCCGGTTTGGATGGTGGCGGAGTCGCCCGGGACGGCGGAGGCGGTGATGATGATGATGGCGGCGGCGTGCATATCACCGGACACGTGTCGCATTTGCTGATGCACAGCAAGGACCTATCGTCCGGCAGCGGCGGCGGCGGAGGCGGAGGCGACGGCGGTGCGCATGTGACCGGACAGGTGCTGCACTCGGTGATGCATAACAGCGACGATCCGTCGTCTGGTGCCTCCGCCGGCGTCGACAACGCTGGTTCACCTCGTGCAACCATGGCGGACGACAGGATTGGGATGACGAAGAGCCAACAGCACAGCCATGGCCTTCTTGAGGAGGCAAATTGACAGTTATCCTCCATATGCTCTGGGCATTCGTCTCTTCGAACTGGAAGTCTCCTGCCTTGGCCGACAGGGAAACTTATACCGCTGCTAAAGCCAGTGGAAGTTCCTAAATTGCACGATGAGTCTGGCCTTTGCTGTAAAGGATGGAAGGCAGAGATGCTTCTCAAGGTTTTGTCTTGGGAGCTAAGGTTGCAAAGATGCCCCCAGTTTTCTGTCCCATAAAAGTGTTCGTTCTTGCAACACGTAAAAGCTTCAACAACAAAAAAAAACACACACACACACAAATAAAAGCTTCTTTTTTGGGAGGTTCCTTGCATATAATTAACTGAACAAAGATATGCTGTAGCAGATGTATCTTTCAGTTTCCCCCTTTTACGACTGAACTCTGCTATTAAACTACACTTCAGAAAAGTTAATGATAGGCAAGTAAAAGTATAGCAAACCATTTCAATTTCCTGTAGATGGATTTCCCATTTTTTCTTTCAATCAGAGGACATGGTCATGATATAGGAATCAATATGCTTTTCTAGCGAAAAGCCAAGGCCTGAAGTTAAAACAAAAGGAGACGCTGAGAGAAAAGAGAGAGAGAGAGAGAATCTATAGCTCAAGATGGTCTACCTTGACAGCAAAGGATAACTTATTCTTGTGCAAGCATCAGATTCTTTAAAGTGCTAACCAAGGAGCGTTATTGTTGCAGGTGACGGTGAAGAACTTGATTCGGCAAAAACTGTGCCTTTTGATTCAATTCGAATTAATTTTGAAAAATCACTACTCTCAAAAAGATATGCCATCTTTAACATAACTATTCATGTTTCAAGAACAGATGTAGCTGATCTGATGAATAATAACAAGAACCACAAAAAGATAAAAGTTACTTATTATTGGTTAATGATACAAAAGGTGACATGCTTACAGATTCGCAGACGACGACTGCAGTTACGGGAGAACCGGAGCATATTATCTTCCAGACATGAGATTGGCAAGAGCTTGGTTGTCATAGAAGGAGCCGATGTCCCAGTCTTCGGTAGCTGAAGATAGCGTCATCAGCGAAACTACAATTTGCCTCATGGTTGGCCTCTGCTGAGGATTCTCTTGAGTGCAGCTCTTTCCAAGCCATGCCATCTAGAACAAATAAACAAGTAAGCATAGTTCAACAATATGAGGTTTGCCATCACAAATTAATTATGTGATTGGCTACTTTCTCACCGCAAGAACCGAGTCGATTGGATAGTCCTCGCCGAGCCTTGGATCAACTAAATTCCTCAGATCTTCCTTCGGATCAGGTTTACTGAAAGCCTCCTCAAACTGCAGCATGCAGGAGAAAAAAACACCAATCATTGTTGAATCACTAGGAAGTTGTGTGAAACGCAAACAAAAGCCTTGACTTCCAAAAGAGACGTGATTCCAGGTTGGTATAACTGGATTTACAACTAGTCAATGTCTGAGAAATGGATGATGCAATTACAATAACAGGATAGTAGATATCATTGGCTAAACCTGAAACCAGGTTTTTGTTTATAATGCTGGGCAATTTAGGAAGAGAGATTATACTGAGTAAAGGATCAGAAAATAACCAAAGCAATCAATCCCTTCGATTCTGTGACGGAACCGCCTGTTTTTACAATTGCATCTTTGGCTGAAATAAGTTCATATAGAACAACTCCAAATGCATAGACATCCACCTTAGGAGATATCTCACCATACTGTGCATACCTGCATGATAAATTCAACAAATTACTAGCCACAACATGCATGGACCTTTACAGAGTTTGTTGCTTTCTGATTCTTGCTATTTCTACATAGACATGATAATTTAATTAAATCGCTTAATGTTGTCTAATAAATATTCTACATCTTTAGTGTTATCTCCTGATAGTTCATATTACTGGCTTAAATGCAATATGATGAATGATGAATGATGGTGCCTTTTCCTCCGCTTCTTTGCCTATATTTTGGAGGTCTTATTATTCCAACAGTGAAATATTCATATCAATTTATGCTTTATAACTGTCCCTAAACCAGGTTTTCCCCCGCCTAGCAAAAGAGCTCACCATCAAGGACAAAAGTAATAACAGTAGTATGACATAGCCAGTAAGGATTTACCCTTGGTCTATGGGAATAGAACCCAGAAACACACCACCAAGCTAACTGGTTGGGTGTCGCTTGTTTGGGCTCTTACCCTAGCTGAATTGTATGTATAGTTTGAGCAAAAACAAAATGTTTAAGCACAAATATACTCTTATTTAAAAGTCATTTCAACAAGATATTTTAAGTGGAAAGCCTTATTTAAAGGAAACAAGGGGATAAAAGTGGGACAGGAAAATGATGTTAATTCTGGTTGATTCTTATCTACATTCATTCATTGTCACGCTCAACCAAAATGCTTTTTAGATGATTCAAAATATTTCAATTGGTTTTACTCTTTGTTCATCCATGAAAGTTTTGACATGGATATTTTATAATATATGATGATGTGATGTTCAGCACACGAGTCAATTAACAAGATAACAGGCAGGTATATTGCATTAATATGTACAGAACATAAATAGAAACCATGAGGAACATATATATGTTCATCATATTTTTCTTACTCTGGAGGCATATAACCAAATGTGCCAACAAGCCGTGTTTGCAAAGATGCACCTACTTCAGTGAGTTTTGCTAATCCAAAATCTGCAACCTGCAAACCAAATAGTCAGCACTGAACAGAAAGGTTTGGCTTTCAGTTAAAATGATAACGATAACCTTTGCACGGTAGTTCTTGTCTATCAGTATATTTGCTGATTTAATATCGCGATGTATATACACTGGAACAGTATGCTCATGGACATACTCTAAACCCCTGGCTGAATCAAGGGCGATCTGCACCCTCGTGGCCCATGGCAGAGGATCTCTACCTATAAGCAAATAGAAATTCCTGGCATTATGGTACTTAATAATACAAGATTTTTTATTCATAGGTAGCAAATTCAGAACGCCTACTTTTGCACAGTCCTTTTACCTACCTCGCAAATGCTCACTTAAGTTGCCATTTTCAATGAATTCATAAACAAGAAATAAGGAAACCTCAGTACAATATCCTATCAAGCGCACCTGCATAAAATCCCACAACATGTAAGCATTACAAATAGAGACTTGTACAATCGACAATGAGGCTTTCAAGAACTCTGTAGAGGGGTTTTTCTTATTTGCTGCTACATTTTCCATAGAATATTAAGGCTCCTTTTCAATTTCACCAGCAATACAAATCTGCATAATGCATGCAGAAAGCTTGAAATTGAACACAAGCACTGTAGTATTTAAATATTTGAAGCTGTCCGGCAAATGCTTACATTTCCATGTATTTAATCTTTTTTGCAAATCAAAATTCATATTAATCAGAATAGTCCTCTGGCAGCATGTCATAGGAAGTAAGTTGATAGACAGATACCCAGCTTAAAAGATCTTTAGTGGCTAAGGAATCTTTAAAATTTGGTTGAGATTTAATTGCTAAGAATCCAAGAGCATAGTTGAATGGTATATGTGAACACCATTACAGCCAAAAAACATGACAATTTTAAGTTGATTGGCCAATATATATGGATTTGAAACTTGTTACTTGTACAAATCATGTTGTAACCATTATGGCAAGGTTTGCCATCTCGTATCGTACCGATGTACCAAGCTCAACTCGGTACGATACAGTACGAGCATACCGAGCGGTTTGCTCTGGCGTACCACTCGGTATATATATATATATATATAAAGTTTAAAAATAATAAAAAAATACGGCGACGTTACCTCGTTCCTTCTCCCCACGTGGCGAGACGTTCCCGCATGGGGAGAAGAAACATCTCGCGAAGCCTCGGCGAGAAGCCCGCGCGCCCTGTGAAGGCTCGACGAAGCTTATTCCCCCCGCACTATCGTCGAAGCTTATTCTCCCTACGAAGCCTTACCAAGGCTTCTTCCCCGCAGGCGACGAATCAGGATCATCGAGGGAGAACGATGTTGGATCTCCAGGTTCTCCCTTTTCTTCTCTCTCTTCTTCCTTCTCCCTCGGCTGATACCGCCTGACAGCGGGCCACAACAGTCGAAATCGACCGTTATCGGCCGATTTCGGGCAAAAATAGCCCCAATCGGTGGAACCGCCCGGTAGTGGGCAGTCTGCATACCGATATACTGGCGGACCGATATGTACTGCCTAGTACGAGCGGTACCCATGGGTATTGCAGACCTTGCATTATGATACCTAACTAATTTTCATAGATAAAGAATAATTTCTTTTAGACCATAGCTTTTTTACTGATACATGCTTATTAATAAAAAATTGCATATCCATGAATTATCATGAATATGGTACTCTTTTAAATTGAAGATAAGGTCTCCAGAGGCTTTCATGAAAAGGCAACTGCAAGTTATTATGGTTGTTAGATAAATTAGAAATAGCCTAATATGGGAATTGTGTTGCAGTCCCATGGTCTAACTAAATTAAATACATCATTAGATGGGTAGAATGTGCAAGTCAACTAGCAAGCAAAGATTTACCTTAATAGTTTCTACTTTAAAATGTATTCTACAGAAGAAATTGACTTCAGAAATTAACAAAAAATCACCATAGAATTTGATGATAATTGATATCCTAAGTGATGAGACAACACCAAAATTATTAGATCGAAGACAAACATAGTCAATATAAAACTAGTGGTCCCATCACATCCACATTACAAGTAAATGAACTGAAACTTACCAAATTCAAGTGATGAACATTTGTTAAGACTTTCAATTCAGCAAGAAATTCATTAGTTGCCTGCATATCCATTTTCTTGATAGCAGCTTTCTGCAGAACAAGAAGAAACTTGAGAAAAGTAGAGGAATCCTAGAAACAATTAAGAGAAGAGTAGATGTAGAAGAAAGGAAAAGTCAACATATTACTGATACAATTGAAATCAAGTACGTCATAGAATGTAAGAGATTGGACAATTATTTACGCTCCTGTGTAGGTTTTTTGTTCACAATCGAGTTGCCTAAACTTGGTAGTCAGTGGAAGTTAATCAAGCACTTCAAAAATCAACAACAAAAGAAAGATTTCAAAACATGTAAGTGAGACAATTTGACTTGCAGCAACAAATCACACCAGATTTTAGAAACAAACTTAGGTGTCCAATACCTCGTTCCTTTCTATTAATAGAATTTCTAGACCTCATGTTACAGAAAAACGTGAATCTTAGAAAGTACAACATAGAAGTGCATTTGGTGGATGTCATCTCACAACAGTAGAAGTAGCCAAGCATGGAATCAGTACAAAGTAAATTTCAAAAAAATATTAAAATGATATTGGGTAGCTAACCTCTCCTCTAAGCTCGGCATAATAAACAACTCCGAAGCCACCTCCTCCAATTTTGTAAGCCAGGCTAAAATCATCTGTAGCCCTAGCAAGCTCCACATAAGAGAACTCCACTGATTTATCAACAGTAATACCTGCAAATGGGGAACTACCATCTGCTGGAGATGTAACCTCTCCTGGCTTGTACATGGAAGCTGTTGCTCCAAGAAGAAAGAAGATGCCAACAGTCAGCCAACAAGTATTTACCATACCTTGGGTGTCCAGAACATATCAGAAGCAGATGTAGAAAACAGATCTGGAAAAGCTAAAGGATAAGTATCTGATGTCTTAACCACAGAGCAGCCAATCTAGAATGTTCTCGAGAATGGAGGAATGTCTTAACCTTATTGCAAGTTAATGCAAACAGTCTGTCCATATAAGGAAACAAGACCAAGTACATTTGATCCTCCTATAACTAGCATAAGTTGGAGCTTTGTCCATTGCATTGCCCTCTCAAATATTAACATAACTATCAAATCATATTAGACATACGGAACATATTTCAATTCATTATTCATTGTTTTGTAGACCAAACCCACCTATATCAAATGATTTTTTGGCTAAAATCATCGAAAAATCCTAAAACAGTTTTTTTTTTATCCAGCTGATCCGTACCAGTCGGACCTGTGCTTACCAGTGCACCAATATATCATGTATCGGTATGCCGTATGTACCAGACATGTAATAGTGCACCCATGGTCCATACTGTATTGTACTCATGTGATGTTCATACAATCTTCTTTATCTATCAAGTTAGATCCTCATCAAACAAAACCTCCTTAACACCAAAGAGTAGCTTTCAGCACCTATTTTATGAATATACCAGGTAATACCCTCATCAAATCCAACCTTCTTTGTTTTTCCAAACAGGGTCGGACTGCTAGTCTTCCTTTCCTAGTATCCAATGAATTCCTCGTTCTAGCCATTATCTTTCTTTATCTTTTATCAAATCAAGCTAATCATTGTCCTTATCCAGCCGAAGCTAATTGCATGTGTTTCAAGAGACAACAAGTTCTCTTTATCCCATCTTCCAAATTGATTAAACCATTTATGATTTCAGGTCAGGTTGAGTCTAGTCCAAACTGTAAAAGTTACAGATTGGAGAAAGCAGAACCTTTTTATGATATCTGCCTCATAAATTAGAAAACTGACAGAAAGTAACTACAAATACCATGACTGTTTAGCACAGAGATACCTTCAGGTGGTGATTGAAGCAATGAGGCTTTCTTCGCCTTCTTTCTCCTTTGAAAATGAATATATAAATATATAGCCAATACTAGTATAACGACTCCAGTTATAGAAATTCCAGCAATAGCTCCCCCAGAAAGTCCTGTTGTTTTTCACATCAGAAATTATAAGCTCCTCATGTAAGTTGGAAAGACTATGAGATGTACATCATGTATCAAACTTGTACTCTTCTGTGATAAAGACAAACACCTTTAGTGGACAAGAGCTAAGAAGGCCAATTACCTGCACTGAAATAGTACAGTAATAAAACATTCATATTAGAATAAATTAGAAGATAAGAATATAAGTTAAAGTAGTAGCCAACAATCAATGGTTACCTCGAGGAAAGGGGAAGATAACTTCCATTACTATCTGCAAAATCATGGTAAATCATTTTAGCAGTCATAAACTTGAGATCAATCAGAGTTCTAGTTTACTGACTGCTTCAATAAGATGTTCATGTTAGAGATCAAACATAGTTCCATTCATTAAAGTCAGTGGAGCCACTTAACAGGATATCTGTACTTCTCATAAATACTGATTGAAAGAACTTGATCATCCAGAACTGACCACATAAGTTTTAGCACATAGAAATCATGTATTTAAATGCCACATAAGTATAGTCAACCTGAATTTCAGAAAACCAATCTTGGTTGTAGCAGTTGTACTCACAAAACACATAAATTCAGGACTAATATAGATCTAATAAACTTAGCACATGTTATAACTTACAGATTTCTTTATTTTAGATAATCTTTTATGGACACAAAAAATGACCTAGGAAGAAATATCATTTGGTAAACAGGTCAAAACAACAAGTTGAATAGAAAGCAGGAAATATGAAATTGTATTTTAAAGAATGTGCAAAACAGATGATGTAATTGGTTAATTACTAGTCTTTGTTGAGGCATCAGGTTTGATTAGTGCACCGTTGCACAAATGATAGGACTCAGGTTTGAGTCCATGTCTAAGTGTCATGTACATCATTTAATGCAATGAAAATTTCTTCTAATTTAAAAAAATAAAAAAATGATCAATTACTAGTTCCAAGATTGAATTGTCATAAGCATATCAACAATACCTAATGAATTATTGTAGTCTACCGGAGTGTCAGTATGCATGCCATACTATGTCAAGCATACCTGAGTAATATTAGTCTAGAAAAGCTTTTTGCAAGAAAATCCACTTACCTATGTTTCAGTTTAGTTCAAAAATTATGCTTAAAAAAATGGTGGTTAGCGACAGCATTAAATCATAACTGGTGCCTGAGATGCCAGCTTGAAGTTTTTAAAATAGCAACTACGGTGAGGATCTTATGCAGGTTTATGTTGTTCTATGGATTATCCGTTGACATGGATAACTCAAGATAACGAGTCTTCGGTGGTGTACAACAACTATGCTCAGACCAGCAGACCCAGAAGAACTAAGGCCACTTAAAGAAAGAAAAACCTTAAATACATGGGTTTAGACAGCTCAAATACATGGGCGGTAAAAGACAGTGAACATCATACAGTCTGATGCTGTGCGTTGGGTCATTGGAGGTCTCAGCCTACTTAAACAGAATCGAGGAACTGTGCACAAAAATGACTTAGCACCCTATATGCTCTTAAGGCATCCACCATTGAAATTTCTCGAAAGGATGCATAGAATTCATTTCCATGATTTTTGATATTCAAATATATGTGGCCCTGGATATAGATCTTATTTTGGAAACTTCGCCTCTTACGGAACAAGAGGAGAATTGAGATAACCATATTTATCATCAGACCTAACTAGATTTGTCAAAACACAAGACAAGAAATCTCTACTTTACTTGCAGACTTCATTTAACTAAAATTCATAATCACCGGCATCAAGAGGGCTCACCTTTCGCAGGGATAAACACGATCCCTGTCCCAGAGCTGAAGTTAGCCTCAGGGTTATACCTCTGCAGCAAATCCTCCTGCGCAGCGAACCCATTCGCGGCAGCCACCGACGACAGGGTCTCCCCCGGCTGGAGAGGGTAAGTCAAGAACAGCCCGTAGTCCTTTGACACCGACGAATCACCGCATGAACAATTCACCACCACACCGATGGTCGCTCCACTCGGCACGTTGGTCGCCGGATAGCTATTGAAATTAGACAGCATGTCAACCGTCGTCAAATTCTTATACACAGTTTGGGCGATAGTAGTGTAGGTGTCGCCTTGAACGACGGCGTAGGAGAAATTGTGGCCGAGGAAATCGCCATTGAGGCAGTCGCAAGAGAAGAAGACATTGACGCGGCTTCCGCTCGTGATGGCGTTGGCGTTCGTGATGTTGCGATTGTAAGGGAGGAGATTGCTGTAGCTACCGACATTGAAGAGGCTGGCGATGTAGGTGAGGTTGTCATTGCTAGTGAGGTAGTAGGATCCCAGAGCGAGGTTGCAGCCTCTTCGGCAGGACGATTCCGATCGTCCGAGGAGGAGCGAAGCGGTAATTAGGAGGACGAAGGTGATGGAGCTCGGTCGGATCATCTTGGTTCGGAGATCGAGAACAGGTTGACCGAAACCCTAACATCGCTCCATGCCTAGCCTCCTGCGCGAGGAATAAGAGAGGGGGAGAACGGGGGATGGGAAGAGTTGACCCGCTACCGGTGTCGTCTTCTCACGGCGGCTCCCGACTGGGAGTTGGACAGGTGGCCGATAAGTGAGCTGGTTCGCGCCGGCGCGAGGAAGATGAACGATTGTTGGATGAGCCAAATAGCCACACGGTTCTGCTCTGGTCAAAAGGTTGAATTAGTCGGTCAAAATGAATCAAGTTTGATTCTGATTTCTGAAATTATATCTTTAAATAAGCCAGCCAAATTTGCATATTCATTCATTAATAAATCATGAATACATGTAATTTTAATCTCATATACTTAATGACAAAGTATATATTTAGCCAAATATGTCGTTCTTAATAATTAAATAAAGTAAAATAGGCCTTTTAGTTGGAATTGAGAAGAACGTATTGTTATTTGTTATTAATTTATATTTATATAAAATATTTGTATCTTTGATAAGAAATAGTTTATTTTAAATAGAAATTTTAAGAAACTATGTGTCTGTCAATGTCAACATCGATTCAATGGCAAAATGAAGAATTGGCGATAAGTTAAACTTGAGGTGGGCTCCATCTCGATTCCTATTTTAATTGGAGCTCCGGCTGCCTAAAGACAATAAGCCGAGTCGAACTGGAGCTCGAGCCCGGCTTCTTGCAACCCGACTCCGAAAAGTTATGATTCCACTGGGGCCCGGCCGACTTATCAAATCAGGATGACGTAAAATTGTGGGAACATAAAGAAACCGTGGAGAATAGAGGCCATGGGACATATAATACTCATGTCGGCGTCCATAGTACGTTCTAGATTGACGAAATGGTCCGAGGTTTGAATCGAGTGGAGTCTATCTGATGCCTCGGGAGAGAGGGATGGAAACAAAACAAGAGAAGAAGAAGAAGAAGACACAGTCAAGACTCTAAAGGGATCTGTAGGTGTGTTGCTTATTCAAGGCAAGCCATAGGAATAAAAAAAAGGTGCAGCTTTGGGATCGATTTGGCGTCTACCTGTTTTCGCCTGCAACCTGCTTGAAGAAATTCCAAAGAGGAGAGTCAAGCGCAGGCAGTGCATGTGGGAAGAGTAGTAGTACCATGCAATGGCGCGGCCTTGGAGTCGGATGGAGGAGAACCGCGTGGTGGAGCTGGTGAAGCGGTGCACGACCATCGGCCATTTGAAGCAGGTCCATGCCCACGTCGTTGCCGGCGGCCAGTGCCAAAACAACTTTGTCATCACGAAGCTCGTACGAAGTTTTGCAGAGTTTGGCGATCTGTATCATGCAAGAGCTACTGCTGATGCTCTCCACACCCCCAGTGTCTTCGTGTGGACAGCTCTCATCCGAGGCTACTCTCAGTCCTTCGATACCGGCGGTTGCGGAGAGGCTTTGCTGCTCTACACACGGATGTGCCGAGACCCAGAAATGAAGCCCCTCACCTTCACCATATCGTCGGTCTTGAAGGCTTGCGGTCGGCTGTTGGCTTTCCAGGAAGGAAGGCAGGTTCACGCTCATGCGCTTAAGCAGGGGTTCCGGCTCGATGCTCGTGTTCAGACGACGCTCATCGACTTCTACAGCAAGTGTCAGCAATTGACGGAGGCGCGAACGGCATTCGACGGGATCGTTCGAGCAGAAGCGAAGGATGTCCAGGCCTGGAACACGATGATCGCCGGATATGCGGAAGCCGGCGACATGGACACCGCCCGTGCCCTGTTTGAGATCATGCCGGAGAGGAACACCATCACGTGGATCAGCATGATCGGTGGATATGCATCGGTGAATCAGATGGATTCTGCTCGCCAGCTATTGCAGCTGAGACTAGCTAACGGGGAGGAGGACGCGGTCGTGCACACAGCCATGATCACCGGCTATGCCAAATGCGGGGATATCGCAGCTGCTCGATCGATCTTCGACGAGATGCAGGAACGGGATGTTGCTTCGTGGAACGCCATGATCTCAGCTTACTCGCAAGCCAACCTCAAGGACGAGGCATTGGATCTTTTTAAGCTCCTGTTGAGCACCACCGGACGATGCAAAGTGGAACCTAACTCTGCGACCATCGCCACCATCGTTTCCGTCTGTGCCAGTTACGGATCACCCAGCTTGGCAATTTGGATTCAGGACTACGTCGACCGTTGCGGCGGCAGGTTGTTGAACAGCCACACCGTAGCGGCACTCATCGACCTTCATTCGAAATGTGGGGACATGGACAAGGCGTGGGAGTTGTTCCGGGGGTGGAAGCACAAGGACTTGATCTGTTATAGTTCGATGATAGGTGGTCTGGGAATTCATGGGCGCGCCAAAGACGCCATGGAACTGTTCGAAGAGCTAAGAGAGGTGGGAGTGAAGCCGGATTCCATATGCTTCGTCTCGGTCTTGACGGCTTGCAGTCACGCCGGGTTGGTGGAGGAGGGGCGGCGATACTTCCGGTTGATGAGAGACGAGCACATCATCCCTCCAACAGCAGACCATTACATGTGCATGGTGGACTTGCTTGGCCGTGCAGGATGCATCGACGAGGCATACAGATTGATGACCGTCGACGTGCCTCGGGGTGTTCCGCTGCATGCCGGCGTGTGGGGGGCACTTTTGAGCGCGTGCAGGACTCATTCCAACGTGACCGTGGCGGAGGCGGCGGCGAGGCGTCTGATGGAATTGGAGCCTGAAAACGCAGGGAACTACGTGCTGCTCTCCAACATATATGCGAAAGCTGGGAGGTGGGAGGGCGTAGCGCAGGTGCGGGCACTGATGAGGGGCAGAGGGATGAGGAAGCCGCCGGGGTGGAGTTTGGTGGAGGTGGAAGGTGACTCGGCCAAGTTCTTGACCGGTGAGGTCTATGATAGGAAACTGGATATGGTGTTGGATTTATTGGACTGGGAGCTCAAAGATCGGGGCTACCTTATGGTGATTGGGGAGATTGAATGAGAATAATTATTTTTCATATGCTGTTCATGTCTGAAAAGATTAGCGTCTGAAACCAGCACTAACTGCATCAACCAGTCAACAAGTTCAAGTATTTACCGGTTTCAATACAGTGAGTGGTGCAAGACTACTTAATTGATCTATCTCATTTCATCTTGATCCAGCGGAATCATTTATCTACAATTGGGAAGCAAAGCCGGAGGGAGGAGGCATTTCATCTTCACTGAAGAGAATCATAGTAACGATGGAGAAAAACAAATTTGACATTTGATTACATTTATCAAGTCTGTTCAGCTAATAGAAAGCCATCTCTTCCAACAAAAAGTTTGCAACAGAAACAGCTTTAATCCGTAGATCCTCTGGACGATAAGTTCAACAGTTTGGTATAACATAATTAATTGATCCAATTGATGATTTTAGCAGTAATTGATCCAATTGAAGAAATAGTCGCGGCATAATGAAAAAAAAAAAGGAAGATTATCATCCTTTGCTAACTTCAATTTCCTGACTCAAAACTCGAGGAATATTGTAACCAAAAGAGACTCGAAATTGGTGGTCAAACTCTAATGACACAAAAGATAAAGTTTAAATGTTGATAAAGAAAGATTCACTAAGCATTTTGAGCTTCAGTGACTTTTGGGTTAAATAGTAGCCATAGAAATTCCTAAATCGACAAAAGCAATACTTCATGAAGAGGGCAAAAAGAACTTAACAGATGCTTTTGAGTTGGTGTCCAAAAACTCCATAACCGGTACTTGGTTTCACATCTAAAATACAACAATACAATCGTTCAGCTTCCTTGAGGGCACATTAAATAATGTTCGTGATCACAGATGAGCTGTGACTAGAAACCAAGTTTCCATGAGCTTTGCAGATCAAGTAACACAAAAAATGAACCTCTTTTCATACTCTACCTAAGAGTAAAGCACACTCTAAGGTGTAACAAAGCTCTCTACCCTTCTTCTTGAACCAGGTCTTATTCACAAGGGCGAACTGATAGCATCCTATGCGCTTAATCTAACCTAGCTTCTCGCTTTATAATCAAGTCTCATGAAATTTGTGTTAAATTAAGCCCATCATAATTTCACTCACAGGTACAAGCCTGATGAATCTTTATAATGAATATATATCAGGGCCAAATGTTCACATTCCCACTAAAAATAAGAGAAAGAATTAGCAATCAGTTGCTACAAGGTGGGAAGGGCAGAATAGAGGATAAGGCATTCAGAAGATGGAATCGTTCCACTCCAACCAGAATTTTTTCTAGCCAAAATTTCCAACCATAATTCCTCTAAAAATGTATTGTTTCAAATATATTCTAATAAACAAGCATCAAATTCTCCATAACGTTTCAGCCACAACATAATCAAGGTGTTAATATCGTGACAAGGTCAGGTCCATCGATTCATAATTAATTCAAGTTGAGTCATATTGGTCTATTCAATCTAAGTTAATTATAGGTCGGGTTAGCTCAATCGAGTCAATTATAAGTTTGGTTGAGTCAGCTAGGAGTTTATTTAATTTTCTGTTATTTAATTAAGAGTCCAAATTCTAGAAAACTCAAGGTGGAAAAGTCGAAGTCTAAGGGGACTTTTGGTAGAAGACTATAAATAATGGTGTAACTCTTATTTTAATCAATCAATGAAGAAGTTGTGTTTTAACCAATTGGCAAAACCCTAAGAGGGCCGATCCCCTATAGAGATTAAGGAGGTCGATCCCCTCGAAGTGATCAAGGAGGCTCGATCCACTCGAAGTGATCGTTTATCCCTCTTCTTCTTTGATAGAAACCTAAAGGTTCCTATCACAAGGATAAATAATCCACCTTAGATGCAGAAAGTCATATATTGTTTACTTTCCTGGTTTTTCCTTTCCCTAAAACTAAACTCCAACTCGATGTCGCAATCTTAAGCTGAAGTGCCAAAGGCTTCAAGAGATCCAAATAAAATACTCTAGGGGTAGCACAAACGAGCAACACTAGTTTCTTGTGGGAGAACATGATGAGACTTCAAGACACTGTTTAGGATTTAGAGCATCAAGAAGGTTGGGAAGATCACTAACTCTATCGAATCATAGAAGATCAAATTGTTGAAAAGAAATGGAAATTCTCTGGTGGATAGAGATTATACATACAAAATCAAAACCAACGAAACAATAACCAAATATGACATCAATTAGGTAAACTAAACTCATCCTCGATTATATCTGATCTAGTAACATTAATCCGACTTCGCCACTTATGCTTATTGTTCAAACTCATACTATGCCATCATACAGTTGATAAATACCTCACTCTAACTATTCTATACTAAACAAACTAAGCCAAGAAACAAGAATGCCCAAAAAAGAGCAAAAAAATGCACAGACCATACTAGAGATACCAATTAAAATTGGCATCAAGATTAGGTGGAAAACCTGTTCGATCAACAAAACATTAACATCCAATCCTGCCAAACCATGAATAAAGTAACATGCAGAAATCACAATGAAACTAGAATCGAGTGTCATCAAAGAAGAAAGATAATTCAAGTACAAACCACCAGTTGTCGCAGCAAGAAAAGATTACCAAAAAACCAAACATGTCCCAAAACTTGAACTAAAATGTGGTTGATGTAACAGTATCGAGATCCGTAAGACTCATATCCCCTTTTGGATCAACTCAAAGTAGCAAACAAGATCAGTCACCTTTCCGCCTGAAAGAGCAACCCTCGGTGAGCCTGGCACGCCCTCCGGTTGGCTGGCAGAGAACAGTCTGGCAGTTCCCGCAGACCACCACAGTTTGTGAGTGGCTGAAGACCGTAGTTCTGCACAAGGCCATCAGAACAATCAACACTCAACATTTACAAGGAACACCAGATACCCGTATAATTCAAAGCCATGACATAAATATTCTTACATGTTGAAGCAACCTTGGCATTTCACATCCTACGAACACCAAGCACAAGTCAGAAAACAGAAGAAATCAAGAAATAATGATTACGACCCAACACCGGCGAGGTTCTGCGTGGGGTTACCATGAAGAAGGAATTGGGCGACTGGACGAGGCGCTTCAGCTTGTGCCTCCTCTTCTCGAGCTCAGCCGGTGGATTCAACAAATCGATGTCATTCGGTAGCACCTTTTCTCGCACACACATAGAACAATTAAGGATCAACAACAACAAGATGGACGCCGCGAAACCACTCGAATATGAATAGATCAATAAAAAGAAATCATCAATCTTGGAACACAGCATCGGCTTCAGGAACTAGCCGATCGATTGGAACTGAACCACTTTATCGGAGACGAGGGTTTACCATCGTGATCGAAGCGTGAGGAGCTCTCTCGGAAACCGACGAAAGCAGCGGCCCGAAGGACAGTCGAGGGTAGACGAAAGCCCTAACGAGAGGTTTATATATATGAGTCTGCTACAGAACGTGGACCGTAGGATCGAAACCGATAAGATCCAAGCCGCTCGGTTCGACAGCGCGTGGACGGACGGTCGATATGATGGATTGCAGATGAGCCCAATAAACCCGGTTTACCTGACCCGACCCCAACCTAAACCGGATGATTGAAACTTTTGATGGATTGCAGATGAGCCCAATTTATAGTTTATCGTAAGATTCGAGTTTAAATCTTGTCCTTACCATTTATTTTTTGTAAATGATTATATTTATGATTAAATGAGACATATAAATTGTTATAAGCATTTAACTATAATCTCAAATATAATATTCATGGATCATATTATAAAAAAGATTTTTAGGTATATTCTTTTAGACCTAAATTTTTTAAATATGTAAACTCGACACTTAATTTGGAGTCTCTTATTAATTTAAGCGCCTTAACGAGTAATTATTTTAAAGATATTTTGCTAAACTTATTCATCGCTCTTACATCAAGCTTGTGGCAAATTGGGTAATCAAACTATAGTTTATGAATTATAAATAAAGATGTGAAGCTTTAAGTGGACTCTTTAATGATCATTTGAGCTAACAACAATAATTCATCTTCAATGTTGGCATTATATATTCCTAATATGTCACGGTAATTTGGCATTGCTTCGTTCAACCTCAAATTCTACATCAATATTTTTTTTTCTTTTTACCGGTCCAGCTAAAAAGTGAGGTGACATTTATTATATTGATCGAATCATCATCCAAGATATATTAACTATTTAATTAGTAAAAGTTTTGAGAATCAATAATAATAAGATTTTGACATCAAGTTTTATATTATTCATCAACAATGTTAAATTATGAATGTCTTTACAACTCACATAGTCAAATGAAAAGTTATTACCATCAAAATTAAGATCTTCATCATAGAGCTCCATCAACTCCGACTCCAAGGAGATGATTACAAATTGAAATATTAAAATCTCGATACCAAATTGATAATTCAACATTTGCTCATCATTGATAGGATCTCATAGGCTCACAAGAGATTATCTCATTTTAGTCGTCTACGTATGATTTTATCCTTTCAAACTAGTAAATTTCAGAATATATTTTTTAGAGTAAAGATGATCCGACGGACTTATAATTTTTTTATTTTCCTACATCTTAATTAACGTAGAACTAAATATTTTTATCATAAATAGTTTCGATATTATATGATTAGTGACATTAACGTTAATCTTTAGTTTCTTCTTTTACAATTTAATCTTAGACTTAACATAGCAATGCAAACCAATTTTACAGTAATATTATGATATCCTTAGTTACATCCAAAGTGGAAATTTTAATATATTCATAAAGATATTTTATTATTAATTTGAATGTAAGTGTTTTTTTGTTAATGATTTAATCTTTATAAGCTAATATGTTAGTTATCTCATCAACTTAAATCATAACAAATGATATTATAATCAACCTAATATTAAATATTATAAGAGACCCAAATAATAAAAGACTTTTCGCACATACGATTATATCACTTTAGTATTATACCTAACACTTAGTTCACATCAAAAATTGAAAAAAAAAATCTACATGAGCCTATACTCTATTTAAATATATATAGTTATTTATTTTTATTATTAATCTAATAATCTTTTATTTTATACAAGTCGAATATGACGATATGCTTCGACTAAGAGCTACCAAAGTGAGAAAATATATATCTTTCTTTTTGTTTCTTTTTCACCTCGATGAGACTTGTGATCACATTGGTATAAACATTGCCAATGTTCATATTTGTAAAGAGTTTGAAAGAAGATGAAACAAAACATTAAGAAAATGTAGAACGTAAAAGATAATAAGGTGATGTTCCATACGTTGAGTTCAAAGCCATATAAACTCCTAATTAAATAATTGTCTATGGTATCTAATGCAATTTTGCAAAAGTGATAATTATAATATTAAGAGTCTCGATGAAAATATCTTATAATGTAATGGATGAATTTAAGAAAAATACATATGATTAAACAATATCACGAATGCTATTAAGAATTTAATAGGAAGCGAGAAATGAATGCAAACCCCTAATCAAACAATAGGTGAGTTGATGTTTAAAACATTACTTTATATTTCACTCTCTTCTTTTTTTTTTATTGGAGGTGTTATTACTTTTGGAAGTCAAATGGGATATTGGAGGAGTAACAAGTGAATAATATATTATAATTGAGTTTTGAAAGAACGAAACACACTAATCTAATATTTATGTTAGATTATGGATTAACTATGTTTGTTATCATACAGTGATTAAAAAATCATCTAGATTTTGAGAGCATGAAACTTCTCATCGAACTTTATAAGGAAGCTTTGATGTGAATTCATGACATGAGATAGATCGGAATGTAAAATGAACGCGAAAAAATCTAAGAAATTTTTACATGCATCTAAGTTAAGAAAGGTAATTCAATGTACACACACATATATTCATGAGTTAATCATATAATTAATCAAATCCTAATTTATAATTTTTTTCACATAAAAGTTTTTTATGTTTAAATTTATAAATCTAAAATTATGAATTGATAAGAAAAATAGACATATAAATGACGTCTCATTTAGCATCGAGTGAATTGGATAGCTTTGATCCATCAATCGAAAAAAAATAAATCATTCTAGTCATATTTATCTTGTAAAATATATTTTTCTTATAAATCAATTGACTCTTTTTTAGATTAACTTTCAATAATTTTGTTGATCGGATTCTGTAAATTTATGAGTCACCTCACATTATCATTCCTATTCATATTGAAACATTAACTCTACCCACCAATCTAAATATTTTATTCACTTAGACCCCTTACTAGTTTATGTGAATAATTTAATTATTATCGATAAATTCAGGAGTTAGAAAATAAGTTTTCCATCTTGAGTATTTCAATTATTTTTTTAGTGTTCAAGTAATTCATAAGCCAAATGATCTATTTTTTTCTCGAGAAAAAGTATATTCTCAATAGGAGTATAAACTCATCAAAATGTTTGAAGCCAATACTATTACTATACCAATCTATACCAGTATTACTCTTACTCTATTTTATTTGATAGTGCTAATCTTAGCGATACCACTAAATATCTTAAATTGTAAGATTCTATATGATTTAGGATTTACTCATTCGAACATTACATTACATATTTTACATTTAGCATTTACTCGTACAAGTCTACTTCCAATCATCAAATAACTGTTAAACATCTTTTCATTACTTAAAGGGCAATGTAGATATGACTTATTTTTTAAAAATGATTCTCCTATATTACTTCATTCATTTTCATATATGCGTTAGGTCGATATTAAAATTGATAAGACATTACTAATGCTCATATCATATTTATTGATCACAATTTAGTTTGTTGGAGTTTCAAAAATTAATAATATATTGTAAGATATTGTTTCCTTGAATCTTCTTGGATTCAATATTGTTATATGAACTATTTGTCAGTACCTATGATCCTCTATCTATATATTTTGATAATATCGAGATAACATATCTATATGTTAATCCTACAATTCATTCTCAAATGAAGAATATAGCTATAGATTTTTATTTTTGTTCGTAATAAAGTTAAAAAAATGATACGTGTCTCTCATGTCTTATCTTTTGATCAACTTGTAAGTTCAAGATCGATCTTTTCAATAAGAGCACCATCTCGCGTGAGCATATAAGAAAAGATATAATTAAGAAGAATAAATCATGATAAAATTTTCATGATCCTCTCAATATTTTGATACTATATCATTATAATTTTAAATCAAAAAAATTTATGATAACATATTATTAAGATTCTATCAAGATCATACTCTCAACGTGATCTCTTACGTTATAAAAAGATTTAGTAAATATTTTATATTTATGATTAATTTTAAAAATTATATAATTATTATATTTTATAATATTTATATATATATAAAAATTCATATTCATTATCAATAAAAATTCAGTTAGAAATCATTTCTTCTTAATGCATCCAATCAAGACGGACATCCATTTATTTCTAAAATTGATTAACTTCTTTGAATTCACGTTAATAAACATTTTCTTATTTAGTAACATAATGCATTAATTTTCAGAGAGAGAGAGAGAGAGAGAGAGCTTCTCCATTTATTCTTAAAATATATTAACTTCCTCGGATTCACGTTAAAACATTTTCTTATTCAGTAACATAATACAATAATTTAGAGAGAGAGAGAGAGAGAGAGAGAGAGGTTAACGGGCAGCCATACACGCACGTCCCTGGCTGACCGCTTCTAAGCTCAAACCCGCAACTCCTCCCACGGCAAAAGCCCGAACGCGTCCGCCACCACACAAAAAGACACCCACCGTTTTATTCTTATTTTTTGGATACTGCCAATAAGCGACACATAATTAATCGTATTATGGTCTTTGGTTTTTGACTTTTGTTTTTGTTTTTTTGTTTTTTTGTTTTTTGCGCCTCCCTCAGAATGTTTTTGTTTTATTTGTCCCCTTCGTTTCCTCCCTTGCCATCTTTTTATTTGTTATAGAGGTATCCTTCCTCCGCGGTCGCTGTTTCGCCGTCGCCGTAGCTTCTTTTCCTGCCGCTTTGGTTGGAACGAGCGCGACGATAGGTATCGCCATCATCGAATAGAGTACAAGACGAAGAAAACAAGAAGCGAGAGATAAGGGATACGGAAGGGGAAGAAGGTATGAGCGATTTGGTGGCCCGCACCGGTCGACATCAGCAGCGATACGAGGCCGGTTGTCGCCTAGTTTCCGGGTCCCTTCCTCACCTTCCACCTTCTCGTGTTTCCTCCGTCAGCAATGGATGAAATGCTTTTTTTCTTTTCTTTATTCGTTATTCTCCTTCTCCTTCTTCTTCTTCTTCTTCTTCTAACTTTCCTTTTTGTTATTCTAACGCCGGTCACCAACAGTGTTGCATTTTTCTTTTTGATGAATGATCTGATTCCTGTTGCGGTTCGATTTCCTCTCTTTGGTTGGGTCTGATGATTGGATTCGTTGATTGATGCCTCTTGTCCCCTTTCTTTGTCTCGTGATGTTGTACTGAATCCCATAGTACCGATTAGATTGAAAGGGTTGCTGTTGGTTTTTACCTACTCCGGGCCTTCTTGCTGACCCTATTTTTTAATCCTGAATCAACAGAATCGCGCAACAAGATGGAATTTTGTTGCAACGGAGTGCTACGGGGCCTGGATTTGCATGATTCAGGTGGTTGTTTGTATAGGTTGGAGGGTGGAGGCACTTTCTTGTGTCCTTTTGAGCGACAGATTATGCCCTTCCCTGGGTTGTGTGACGATATGCCCCATTTAGTTTTATGTTTATGCCTTAGTGGAGATTGCTTTGACCGAGGTGGGGAGTTTTTCCATGAATCAATCGGGTTTTCCTTGTGGCTTTACACAAGAAAATTTCCATATTTCTTCCTGATTAAGAGAATCGAAAGGTTCAACTTATGTTGCAGTGTCTCCTCTAGGATGAGGATGGCGTTAACTCAAATGCAATGCTTAATCCTTTGGACAAGTCATACATGATCGTGCTTGATGCTTGCTTATTCCAGGACCAGTCTTTTGAGAGTGGAATGTGATTCGATTTGATTTGCGCCATGTAGGTTCTTCACTTTTATTATGAGAGGAATGAATGCAACTAGTTCGATTACCTCAGTAATGTTGAAAGACATAGTCAGGTTCTCCGTTTTGTCCTGCACGACTGCATCAGAACATCACAGACCTAAAATATTTGATATTCTATAACACATCATGGTACAGCAACTCCATCCTGGAGATTTTTCCATGAACATAAGAAAGTAATCGACAACAAGATATTTTCCTCGGTTGCAATTTGTAGTTAAATGCACATTACTTGTTATACTCTCTATTTATTCTTTTCTAACTAAACCTTGTACCTCATAGAACATGTTGTTTCCTCTATGACTTCATCTTGTTCATTTCTAATTGGGTTTGAGGTTCTCTTGTAATTATTCTAATTTGTGTCTGATACTCTGGCTTCTCCGTAAGGTTGATATGACCTTAAATCCAAGATATGCTATCATGGGTAGATGCACATGTTATGATGTATAACAGACTATCCTTTCCTATAAAATTTTACAAATTTTATCCTCAAGTTTGCACATGTTGTTATGGGGTTTTGAGAGAGCTTGTTTGGTAGTAAGCTCAAATTTTATCATACGGCCAAAGTAACAGAGTAAGCATGCTAGGATTCTATAGGTGGTGGACCTCGAGAAAAACCATCTAAATTATTAAGATTAAGGTAGTAAGGAAGCACACTTGACTAATTTGCTCTTAATGTTCTATTGGAAGGTTGTTAGATATATTGATTCAAGAGAAACCTTCGGCAAATTGCAGAAGTTCATAATTGTTTATTTGAAGGATTTTTCACCCAGTAAGAAAGTAGAATAAGACTTTTAATCTGGCACCTAGATATTAGTCTTACAGGCTTCTGGGAAAGGAATATTCCTTTCTCTGTATTGGATTTGCTAGGTGTGGTTGTGTTTTTTGCCTTGTGATTTGGTGCTTCACTTCTTTTTTATTGGTTAATTTTAACCCAAAAGGATTTTACTATAGCGTACGTGATATTTGTTATGGTTTCCTCTGTTTGAGAGGCTATGTTTTATTAACCTCATGATTTTTGTATGGTGAATTTTCATTTGGACCAGAAAAATTGTGAATATGCACAGTAAACTTTAAAATGAATTATGGCAACATACTTTGCCTTTTAAGAATTGTTATGCACAAAACAAGGGGGTGATCTTATGTTTATAAAATGATAAATGAAGTACTATGATTGGTGTAACTATCGGATGAATACTTCATTTCATATATTTATTTGTTGAGTAGCTGTTTGATATCTGATTTGGCTCACAGATAAACTAACATGTTGCATTTCTGCAGGTGTATCCCATTTAGATACAGAAACTGTGATGACACTTCTGATGCCAAGCCTGATCCTGATAAGGAGGTTGAAGTACTTATGATAAATTCACCTAGTGGACCAGGTCTTTTGTTTCCAAAGGTATGATATTTTAAGATTCACATTGTTATTGCTGCAGAAATATGAGAGGACAAGGACAGGGACAGAGAAGAAATGAAGAGGATTGTTGCTGTTCAACTGCTGTCTTGGATGGATGAATTCTCCTGTAATCTCATTTTGTTGTGTATGGATAATTTCCCTACACTGACCATATACAGATGCTGACCTGAGGCTCTTATTAGAATATCAAACATACCATCTCTCCAGTGAGGGCCTTCTTACAATTAGAATGATCTACATTTTGTGATTATATAGTATCACAAAGATCTTACAAAGTCAGCAGTCAGGTCAACTGAATTACTTAGCATTCTCAAGTCCTCAACCAGTTACACACAACCATAGCTTAGGTTTGATATGATCCAGATTTTACCTAGTTGACTAAACCTAAAAATATCTGAAACTTTTGCCTGTTAGATCATACTGCCTTGTTCTTTGGATTATTTAAAAGCTCCAACAATTTGTAGTTAGCACTAATGTGATATTGGCATTATGTGACGTCTCCATTACCATAAAGCAACATTTGCAATACTGTTTGACATAGTTCAGTAGAGGCAGTATTTACTGGTTTGGTAGTCTATCAGCTTTTACCATCCAGTTCATGGCTTGTATTATCCAATACACCTGGCATAGGTCTTGTAGCGTTTGGTAGAGGGCTTGCACCAGGCAATTTTTATTTTTCATTTTTAAAAAAACGTTGTCAAAATTCAGCACATGCTGGCATTTAAAAGACAGTACGTCGATATAACTAGGACCCATATCAGTCCAAGCCAGGACCAGTATGGATCCATTACCCTGAATTAAAAATCTTGCCATAACAACAATGACTTGTTCATGTATCTGATGAATTTTAATTTGTTCATCATAAATTTATAAGCTACTGAAGTTTCATATAAGTATTTCAGCATGCTTGTCAAAATTGTTTCCTTGTAGATCACCCTTATGTTGTGCACATTTCCTTTTGTCTTTGGCAAAGGTCAAACAAATTGATTTGGCAACTCCATGGTACCTCTTACATGGAAGTTTTTCTGATACGGCATTTTTGTTGATTACTTACAATAACAATAGCCTCTTGTTAAGATGAGCAACGATACAAAAGGGAAATTTGGTAAGGAAAATAATTTCCTATATGAGAATTTATTTCATGATATTTTTTTGTTGTCTTTCCACAACCTTTTTTTTAAATTTAAATTCATAACCTAAGAAAGGATGGAAAGATAGTAGGAATAGAAGTACTAAGATGTGAGCACCTGATAGTAGTGGTATGTATTGAGCTGAGGTGACCATGGCATATTAAATGGCACAGACAAATTTGGGTTTTCCAAGTGTTGATCCAGTACAAGTTGGTATAGGTTCTGTATGAGCCAGTATAAGTTAATACTCTATTTCTGCTAAGCAGTCTCAGACCCAAATTGTTGATCATGAAGGATTCTTTGCCTTGCTTAACATACATCATCCTGTAGACATCAACTCTTTGGACCTAATCCAGTGCACTCAGCTTATTCAACAACGATTGGACTATATCATGTCATGAGACCAGTGTGAAAAGTATAATAGTGAAAAGATGTAACTTCAATATTGGTGAGCCAGTAGAACCTTCCGTCTCCCACGAACTTTGTTCCCTCTAGTTTTTATCACTGTCTTGGATAATTAATTGGTCAGTTATGAATAACTCTAGGAGTTAGTTGGACTTAATTAGAACCTTTAGAGTTCTAATTGCACTCAGTCCATTTGGAAGAATTAAGACAGCTATCCAGCATGCTTATATCTGTAATGTTTTGCCATGGCTTTCCTTTTTTCTGACTTCTAAAGACTCCCATTCTATTCTTTATTCTTTTGTCTTTGTATACTTTTCTGATTTTTTTTTTGCTGCTCTCGAATTGTTGCAAGTTCTTACTGCTATGGATCTTGTTATTGCTTTAACCCTAGCTATTACAAAGAGGATTTATCTGAAATTCATGCTGAGATTGTAAAGCTGCTGCTGCTTCCATGTATCTGATTACATATGAAGAAAGCATAAGCCAATCATATGAGGCCAACAATTGAAAAACATTTAGGCAAAAGTATACATGGATTTTCTTTTCTGACTTTTAGATGATAATAGTGGAACAACTGAATGACAATCGGAGTGGACAGACCAGTACAAATGTATAATTTTCAATGTGAACTTGCAAATGCCAGTATTTTGAGGGCTTTATATGCAAAAACTTGCATGTTATGCAACTGCCTAGTAAGTTTACTACCTAGGTAATTTCCTAAGCACTAAGATTCTGATTCTGATTACTTGGGCTGTTTAATGAATTATCATTATGACTAGGAAGGATTTAAATAAACAGCCAGCACATTTTTTGTAGACATAAACGTTTGTATACAACTTCAATTTTTTTCTATTTGCAAGTCCTAGGTCCTATTTTCCAAATACAGCTATTAAATTAGGGTTGCTTTGCTGAGTGAAGATGGGCACCTCAGTTTTTGCTGCTGGTCTTCTGTTGTGCTGTTTTCTTCCCCACTCTTTATAATTTTTTTTAACTGCTGAAGCTTTGCATTTTAAATTCCTAGTTGCTGTATCTTACCAATTTAACCAAGCCACCAGGCATTACATTAAATTCAAATTGTAGATGTCAGTCTGGATCAAATCTTTCTGCTCCGAGTATATGATAGATAATGCTGATAATGGTCTGTTTTGGACCCAAGAATATTGGGCTAAATCTTATCTTGATTGATTATTAGATAGTAGGTTTCTATAACCAAGTTTCAAATGTTGCATGAAGCATAGGTTCATTGAGAAGATCAATGACAGACTAAGAGGGAGAAATATTTGGACTTTACAAAGTCTGATAAACATAAGTTTGTGTTTCCATCACAATCAATTTGTAGCAATCTGCAAATTCATGCTATAGAAAGTCTCCTCCTCCTCATTGAATAGTACTATATCATATTCTGTCTTGTGTACCACACTTTCTATTTTTGTTCTTACAGGCAAATGTCATTTACATATGTGGTGTCCTTGATTACCAGCTCTGTTCTTCTCATGAGCTATTTCAACAGGAATTGTACATTGTTTTGCGACTTCTGTCATTGTTTCTTCACAGGGAGGATGGGAAAATGATGAAACAGTTGAAGAGGCAGCTGTACGAGAAGCTCTGGAAGAAGCAGGAGTTCGTGGGGATATCGTGGTATGTTTTCTGACTTTTTTTTATTCTTTATTATGTTAGCTCTTTTGGTTAAAAGCCTAAGAAATCTGAATGTTTCTGGCTGGAGTACAGACAATGATCTTGAAATGATGCTCATCAAAAAATTGTATATGATACCCTTTTCGATAGCTAAATTGAATGTTGAAATGATGCTTTTCATATAAATGGCTCACAATTAAAAAATTGTATATGATACTCTTTTCGGTAGCTAAATTGAACATTGATTGTTGTGATTCCTTTTATCAAGGAACTAAGAACATTTCCCCCTTCATTGTAGGAACATCTTACTTGGATCTCAATTAATGTAAAATCCTACTCTGGAGTCACCAAACCTGTCAAAACTTGGTATATTATTCCACATCATGGAAATTTTTACCATATGCACATGTATTACATAATGGTGATGAACACCATCTTTCAAGCTGATTTAGTGCAAGTTGAGAATGTTACTTATTTTTTTGCCATAATAGGTTAAAAAGGCTCTCAAATGCAAGTTCCATGTTGGCTCAATTTTAAGGATACTATGTCAACTAACAAGGTGGTGTTCTCTGTTAATTTTGCTCAAGTTGGTTAAGAGATTTTGGAACCTCAACTTTAGAAGAAGCTTTCGTCTTTAGGGTGGAAGATACGTGAAAGTATCTTCGGATGATCCGACTCTTGTACGAGATTGCTCTAGTCATAATGTGTATACTAGGTTAGACTGCCTGTTAACATTGATTAGAAATAGTTTGCTCATTAATGAAGATCTAACAAGCAAATAACCAATACTTTGATTGCTTGGCACTGTAGTAGTTGAGAGTCATGAAGTCAAATGTCTTATTGGTTTGCTCTTTAATTGCTTGCCACTATATCAGACCGTTGAACTCAGGTACATTTGCTGCTAACTACATCAAAGCTAGACACAAGTTGGATAAAATATTCAATAACGGAGATGGAGAAACAAAATGGTAGGAGTAGGTTGACTATAGATGACGAATCTTTTTCTTTCTGCAGGAGATTAAAGAACATAAGTGTTAGAATTACTGACCCTTAAGGTGCACATGCTGTTTGGTGCGTCTCTATTTATTTAGTCGGTGAACCAACTCATGTTTTTATGACAGTCATTCTTGGGAGACTATATCTTCAAAAGCAAAACCCTTCAAGATGAATTCAGCCCAGAAGGTTTGTGCAAAGCTGCCGTCTTTGCCATGCATGTGAGGGAGGAGCTCGAGCTGTGGCCGGAACAGAGCACCCGCCACAGGACATGGGTCACCATACCGGAAGCTGCGGAGCAATGTAGACACCCATGGATGCGGGATGCCCTTCTTGATGGATTCTTAAAGTGGCATGCCAGTATCATGGCATCGCCAGAAGAAGATGTCACGCCAGAAGGATAATCCTGTGCCGGAAAGCTTGCTTAATCAATCCCCCTTCATTCTTTTGTCTGAAGACGATAACACCAATCCCGTCTGACAGTTATTTTCGCAATTTACTAGTTAGTTTTCTTTCCTCATGCATATGCCAGATGATATGCAATTAGTAGGCTAGCATCTAAGACACAAACATCCTTGAAGGTGTTTGTGGATGTTTGGTTAGTGTCATGAATATTGAGGGGGCTGCTGCCAGTGTTCTTGTTCATGTAGTAGCTACAACGTTACTGCATGCCCACTCGTATATGCTCAACTACTTGAGAAAAGAAATAACACAATCTTTTCGTAGTTGAATGATTGACGGTTCCTTTCGTGGCTAATTCCATTCATTGTTTCTGCCATATTTTTATTCCAGCCATGGGGGAAGTAATTGTTGTTGTTATTGTTTGATATACATATAATCTTTTAGCTCGATATGTTTCTCATGATGAAATCTTATTTTGATCACGTATCTTGTATGGTAGTTTGCAGTCTCAACTAGATCATATATTTTTAAATCCGAAGCTAATTAAATCTGATGAAAGAGTAAACTCAACTCGATCATATATTTTTAAATCCGAAGCTAATAAAATCTGATAAAAGAGTAAACGGGTTGTATAGATTTGATTATCAAATAATGCATTCTACCCGTTATCATTTAACAGGTAATTAATTATTTTTTGCATCTCTATATTTTTAAAAATTACATTTAGATTTTTATACTTATGAAAGTAAAATATTTAACATATTATTTCAATAAAATTTTATTTTTCTCTTGATTTTTAATCTTGTAAAATTATCTTTCTGATCTTAATATTTTTATTTTTTAAAATATACAAAATTTAATATAAATTTAAAAAAAATATAAAGATCCAGATATTAGAAAAATCTAATTACATAATATATAATTTGTTCCTCAAGATATATTAGAAAAAAACTAATATATAATTTGTTCCTCAAAATATAAAGTTCTTTTACCTTTATTCCGAGGCTTGTTTTATTGGTCGTAAGATGCACTCGATTTGAAGGCATCTTTTCCATTGATCCCAATTGCATCGATTTAACACAAAGTGGCGTTGTAATAATTGAGCGCAGGTCCCAATTGCTCGACGAGTTCTCCCATCTTTACTAGAGACTCACACGTACGCCAACATTGATGACGTGATGAAAGCTACTCGCTCTTGAGAAAGATGGAGACATTGCGTCATGTGAGAGGAAAAAAGAGGGTTTAAAGCTATAAGATATATATAGTGTGATCATTGCATGATAGATATAAGATCTGTAAACGAAGAAGCTTTACTTTTGCTCCAAAGGTACAAACTAATCGTTGTTCTTACCCTCGTTTGAGGAAGCTAACACACCTATACTACCACTACTAAATGGATTTCATTTGGCTGGCTCTAAGAATTCAAAATAATATTTCAAAAATAATTAAGATATAATGACTCTTAGAGGCTTTATCTTTTATATAATCATGATTAGTTTTCACTATATATTACAACTAGAATCATCAATTGCTGAGAATTCCTAGGTTGTAGAAAAAAGATGGTTTATTATGAGGGATTATGATACCATAAGTTATTCCCACAATTAAGGATTTTGATTCATAACAAATGGTATCATAACGGATCTGATATTGTGTATGATGAAATCTCCTTTAGAAAACAATTATCAGATGCAGAATCAATTTTATCTATTCTCTTATTTAAATAAATTTGATTAGTTTAAATATTATTTTTCATATCATAAGTTGCCACATAGCAACATTCTAAATTATGATAGTGTTTACTCTGTGAAGAAGAATATATATATATATATATATATATATATATATATATATATATATATATATATATATATATATATATATATATTAAAAATTATGATTGTATTTGAAGATTTTTCTGGTGGAAGATTTTGTGAAAATTGATCTAGATTATCAATCAAGAATATTATTTCTTAAAAGAAAAAAATCAAATCATATATTTAATTTTTTTAATTTTATTACTATATATATATTTTTTTCTGATTTATCTATTATTAAAAGAAATATATTGTTACTCGTCCAACATTAGATTTGGTACAAAAGCTCCTTATATCATTAAATCTAATTTTTATATCTCAATTATATAAACTCTGGGCGAGTTTCTACACAAAGAAAGTGTATGAGTCAAAAATCAAATTTATCTATCTCTTATTCAAATAAATCTGATTAGTTTAGAGATTATTTTATATATCATAAGTTGTCATATGGTCGTACTGTAATTTCCTATTTTAATCAAGAAGCAAATGTGAAAAGATTTTTAAAATTTAAATTATAGTGATGATTACATAATTTCAAATTTTGATGAAGGATTTTGTGAAAATTGATCTCTATGAAAGCATATTAATCAAGAATAATATTTGATTTGATTTAATTATAAGTTTTCTACTTTTATATTTTCTTTTCTTTTTTTTTCTTGTATTTAACCTATAAAAAGGGATAAGAATATTATAATACAAGTCGATGGATCGAAATGAATCATTTTTTTCCCACGAGATATGCGAAGGTGGAAGCCTTCATTCCAGAGCAAATGTATGATAGCTATCCATTTGTTTTTAAATTTAATAGATCAATTGTCACACCAAACTAGATTATAACAATTAATATCCAAAGTATGATAAGAAAATAATGATGCATGAATTTTGAGCACGACGGTGGAGACTATCAAAGTTTAGTCTTTCCAATTAATTGATCACAAGTAATTATCACAAATATGTAACGAAGAATAGGTAATATATATTGAAGTAGAGAGAGTCGAACAAAACAGATCTATCCGTGGAGCTCGACAATAGATCCCAAGTGATTGCCATCATTGCCATAGCAGTGTTATCGGGCATCACTCCAAGCAAGATGGTTCCGCTAATGTATCGTAACCCAATCATGGAGTGGCATTTCTGCAATGACAGCTTCACGCGATCGACGTGCTGCTTCAAATACTTCAACAAGTCTTTCCATCGAAGCCTGACGGTACCACCAGCTGTGGAAAGCGATCCCACACTGCAGAAGGGACCATTAATGTCGCGATCCATATGTGGGCTAACAGCCGAACACCGTCGCTGTTCCTGCTTGATACACGACATGCAAAGAGTTCCACACTTGTCCCGGGAAAACACTGCTAGATTCTCATGAACAGATCTAAGGAAAGCAGAACCCCAACATGTGAAGGCATATCTGCAGGAATATTTTATGTTCTGGAGCTGTTTCTCCCGGTAAATTTTGTCAAGCAAGCAGGAAGCATCAAGTTCAGCAACTTCTGCACCACCGAGCTTTGCTGCTGAAATCGTAGCAGCAGTAGCAGTAGCAGTAGCAGTAGCAGTAGCAGTAGCAGTAGCAGTAGCAGTAGCCGGCTCTGTAGAGAGAGAACAAGTTCACCTGCTGGCAAAGGATGCGTCGATCGAGAAGAAGAGATTGGAGGACAAATGATATAGGAAAGTGGAAAAGAATTAGTAAAAGTAAAAGGAGGGAAGAAAAAGAAAAAGTAGAAAAGAAAGCGGCAAGATTTTAGGCCTTATTGCCTCGGGTTTGGAAGACACCGACTTCAGTCTTAGCTGTGCAGAATACATAGTACAAGCCTGTCTTCTCCTGGCTTCACTTGTCTGAGAAGGACTTCGAGGAGATCTGTCTGCTCGCCCGCCTCGGAGGAATTGGTGGTGTCGCCCTGTAAAAAGGATGAGCAAAGAAGACGACAGCAAGTTCCTGAAACTCCAAGTAAAACCAACCCTTCTTCTTCTACCTTTTCTCTCTTCTGACGCGATCTTAGTCGATAGGCAGTCTGTGTCTTGTTTGGTTCATGATGTTTGTCTGGAGTTTTTTGATGCCTTGGAGTGTCGCTGCACTTGCAGACATGTGTTGTGAAAGTGAACATATGCTGTGAGGGATGCCAGAAGAAAGTAAGGAAAGTGCTTCATAAGATTGATGGTATGTCAATTTCTTCTTTCTGCTATGATTGGTGTGTCCAGATCTAGCTTTTTTGTGCCAGTTTCAGTGGTTTAGCTTCGCTTTTCTCCGATTTGAAATGGTATGTGAAGTTGGGTTTGTAATGGTGAGTTCAGGGGTATACACTACCACCATAGATGTGGAGAACAGGAAGGTGACGGTCACAGGGAACGTGGATCCTGCCATCCTCATCAGAAAACTCAGCAAGGCTGGCAAACATGCAGAGCTGTGGTCCGTGAAGGGTGGAAACCCGCAGAATGTCGCCAACCAGCTGCAAAAGCTCCGGCTTCAGCATGTCAAACCACAGCAGAAGGAACATGGAAAGACCCAAAAGGACGGCGGCGGTGGTAGCAAAGGAGGAGGAGGCAAGCATCAGAAGGGCCAGCAGCCACAGCAACAGCTACTGCAACAGTTTCCGCAGCAGGCAAAAGGGTTCAAAGATCTGAAGTTTCCCAATCTGAAGAACCTCAAGTTTCCTTTCAAGAAGAACACCAAAGCACTCAAATTTAACCTGCACCCCGAGGATGAGAGGGATGACGGGAGCGACTCCGACGACGAGGATGATGGATTCAACGAGGACTTGGATGACATGGATGGGATTCATGAGGCCGTCCGTCGTGATCCCAAGATGACCAAGCTCATGAACTTCCAATCAAATGTTAATGGTTTCGCCAAGGATAAGAAAGGTCCGGCTGCTGGTGGTAGCAAGGGAGGAGGAGGTCAGCTGCACAACAAGGCGGCTGTGGGTGGCAACAATGGTGGGGGAGGTAAGAGAGGCGGTGGTACTGGTGGTGGTCATGCTAATAGTCATAGCAACCCATCCCATGGGGGTAACAGAGGTGGTGGTGGGAGCAACGACGGCGTAGGAGGGGGGGGCATTCCGATGAGCAACATGCAAACACCCATGGGCCTCATGGGGAGCTTTCCCGGCTACTTCCAGGGTGCGACGATGCCGCCGCCGGAGATGATGGCAGGTGCGAACCCCTACCCGCAGCTGCACCCGAGGATGATGATGAATGGTCCAGACCGCCCAGCATTGGGCCACGGTTATGGACGCCCGGCGTCCATGGCGCCACCGCATCCCCACGGGGAACCCTACACCATGTTCAGTGATGAGAACCCCAATGGTTGCTCGATAGTGTGACGGAAGGAAGGAGACGACGCCAGCTTGGTTGTGTCTATCTTGCTCTGTTCCTAAATCTTGGTGTTCCGTGTGACAGCGTCTCCATCTTCTCCTTTATCTGCTTGGGCTTGGGGAATAGTTTACAGGTCTATAGATGAGGTTAGAAGTGCAGCTTTAGTAATATGTATCTTTGTTCTCATGGTTGTAATAGACGATGCAGAGCAACACATAATATTATCAAGTGCTTATGAGTTGGAGCGGCTGTGGTAGCTGCTGATTCAAAAATGGTTTCGAGCTCCGGCGGTGGGTTCGTCGATTCTGGTGTGCGTGCGACAGCTTTCCCAAGGCTGTGGTTCTTTGGAAACAGAGCTCCTTCTTTTTTGCAGCAGAGGAGGGGCGGTGAGGGAGATGCAAGGCGGTGCACATCCGTTGTCTCGCTTTCCAGCATCTATTTAACATAACATGTTCTTCTCCGTTGGCCCTCATCTATTTCCGGAACATTAATTCCTATTTATCCAACTTAGCTTTTACAATGATTCCTTAGGATTAATTACGAATTATTTTTTTAGTGTGTCGATTTTTTTAATTTTTAATAGTCATATTAGAATTCTTTTATTTACGAAAATGGAACTTTAAGATCTTTATAAAGTCAAGATTAAAAAAATAGTTCTATAAAATTAAAAAATTGAAAAAAAAAGTTTTTTTTTGAGACTATTAGATTAAATATTAATTTTATAAATATAGAGAATTTAATATAATTTTAAAAAAATATAAGAATCAAAGTGTTAAAAGATAATTAATTATAAAGAGTAATTTATTAGTCTATTGTTGACCACGGTTGGATATGAATCGATCAATTATTCTTATGATTTTAAATTCAAATGAACTAAGGGGACGATTCAATTTTAATTTCTCTCATCTCGAAATCAAGATCGATGATTTCAAAATAGAAGCATCTGATTTTATTTTTACCGTAATTGGAAGGTTTCGATAGTCCTCGAATCTTAGTTACTTAAAAACTTAGGATATTTTTTATTATTTTTAATACATAAATCCTTTCAAAATGTGAAAATAAATAAAAGAAAGTTTATTTCAGCTGGACAAAGATACACGTTTATATATTTACCATCAAGTCTTCCAAGAAGACATCAAACAAAGAAAGAAACAGATATCAACATAGTGCTACATATCCATGACTTGTCAATCCGGAAGGAAATGGCCATCTGCCCCAACCCTGACATGAAGTGGGACTTCATCCCCTGTCCGCAGATCTTTCCACCTACACTCCACAGAGAGAGGAGAGTTAATTTAGTCTGATAAATAATTTAATTATTAGAGTTAGTAAACACCTAATAAAATTTATTAGTTAGCCATTTTGGGCGTGGCGTTCTGACATGCAATTTTATTGGCCCTTACATCTCAGAGTCATTCATGTAATTAACCCTGTGACATATCTGGATTCTGAACAAATCATTTAATTTATAATTATTTCTTAAATTCTTATTGTATCGTGGCTTCATCACTTCATCAAGGCACCATGGAACTAAGAAAGAAGTACATGATTTGTCTACGAAAACAAACCTAATACAATGCTCGAGTATGTAGATTAAAAGTAAACTATATCTCACAAAGTAGGAATCAGCAGTACCTTGAAAGTGATACCGAATATTTCTTCCTCATTCTCTAGAACAGCAATCACCCTGTCCCTGGGGCTGCCATAGCTCTGCAGTCCTCCCAGTGTATTTGAATAGAAACATCCTGCAATCCATTAATCAAATAATGGTCCAGACTTTAGATTGAGGAAAATGAAGAAGAGAAGAGAAAAGAATAGATAATTTTCTTCTTCATCAAGCTCTTGGTAGGACATGCATCAATTTCCTTGGTGGCAGCAGCTAAAGCATAGTTAGCTGAAATTTGTGTTATTACAGCAGCAGGAAGTGAGTCAGACGGGAGAGGATTGAAACTGGCTGCCACACTTACCCTGGGGGAATGGTGCGAGAGATTTCCCACATGATGCCATCAGCAACTCCAGATCGTCAGAGAAGGCGACGAATCCATCAGATGTGATCCCCCAGAACAAGCGCACCAACATCCCATCTACGTCCTGTTAAGTCTCAAGCATATGTAAGAGTTGCCGACGCATATCGGTACGTGCATGCATGCAGGAAGAAGGGCGTCCGTACCGATGCGACGAGGATGGTGGAGGACATCATGTCGCAGAGCACGAAGGCGAAGCTGCCGGAGAGGTGTGAGAGCATCGAATAGGGAGGGTATGGTGATCGTTCGCGGAGGTCCTTGTAGGCCTTGATCACCATCAAAGCCTCGTCGTAGCACTTGGCGAGGCCGTACTGTTGCCTCAAGCTCCCCATGTTGGTCAGCACTCCCTTGAAGATGCACTGTATCTCATCCTCCGCTGCAAACCTGGACAAGAGCTTTCATCAGTTGAGTTACGCTTGTCGGTCTTGTGCATGCACGCATCTCATAGCTCAGGTGGACACGGTAATATGCCTATGAAGATGGATCATTCAGCAGAGAGCGAGAGAGAGAACCTGGTGCGAATGGAGGGTTGGCCGATGGGGCAAAAAGCGAGGTTGCCCACCCCACCGACCTTGAGCAATACCACCCCAGGTGTGCTATTCACGAAGTGTCTCACCAACTCCGACGCCGGGGTCCTGGGGCAGGCCGTCCTGCTGCCGACCGCCATTAGTTCCGCCGGAACGTCCACCACATCTCCACTGAACACTCCCAACATGACGATCAACACACTCGACCGGTATGCGATCGATCGGACTATAACGAGAGGAGTCTGGAACTGTAATAAACAAAGTACAGTGAAGTGCGAGCGATGGGGGGAGAGTTGTGGTCTGCTTATATAACCATTTGCCAGGCAACTAGTTTTGGAAAGTTTTGATAAGAATTAAAAAGTTCCATGTATCTCAAGATCTTACACAGGGGGATGCATTGATGAAATTGAAGGTGGTGTTGTTATGGATTGCACTTTATCCTACCTTAAATAAATTTGATGGACAAATCTTCACAATGTTTCCATCAGTGTCAACTTGTCATGTTCTTACGTTGCTTTTTCTTCTCCTCTCTTTCTCACTGGGGGTTGACCAGGTGGTCGGTATCGGAAATACAAACATCAGTATGAGAAACTTTCGAGTTTGGTGTGCCAATGCATAGAGACAAAAACTATTGATGCTCCTTAATTTATAGTAACAAAAAGTACTCGTCAATATCAAGATTACTACTATTGCCAAGTTCTAAGAACAAATACTTGGAGACGAATTCAAATATGAAAAAAAAAATCCTAAAAGCTAGGTTTAATTGCTCAATAAATAACTTATATATCTCAGTATTTTGGTAAGAGGGTGCATAAAGAAAAAAACACTTTTAGTACTCATCATGTTTCTCTATTAGTGTACAAAGGTGCTGTGACCCTATTTCCACAAGAGAGAGAGAGAGAGAGAGTCATTTTTAATATTTAATTATTCTCATATGATGAAAATATAAACATAGCAATTAATGTTGAACCACATAGATCTTATATAGGTCAGTTCTTCCTTTGTATTTGATTACTGGTTTCTTTTAGATTATTCTTTTCCCAGTGAACTTGATGATGATTACTTATAGTAATAAGAAATTGAACAAATAGGAGAAACCCTCAAAGCAGAGATAGAAGATTTAGATGACTTCTTGATATACTAGGTATGTTAAATATTGAATATTGGGTTTTGATGATGAAATCAATTAATGAGTTATTGATCTAACAAGATTATTATAGTTGATTGATGAATGATTAATTATGATATATTACAATCAGAAGATTGGCCAAAGTCAAGTCTAGACATCGAGTCGAAGTGAGGACAATACAGTAGGGAACTCGTTGCCAAAAGAAGATCGAGACTCGTCAGAAGATTGTCGACATAGCTAAAAAACTTATCGGGAGTTGGGAGGGTTTTCAAGTGGATTTGTTGGTTATGATTGTAATTAGTTAAGTCATAGTTAGCATCATTAAAGTTAACCATGATGGTGAAAAAGAGTTACAGACTAGACATGGACCCAGGATCAAGCTTAGACATCGGGCCAATGTTTGGATGATGAGGTGGGAGCTCGTTTGGAGTTCGCTATGACTTTACCGAAGGCATTGAGAAGATCGCTTGGAACAATCAGGAGATCGCCAGAGGAAAACCGTGAGACTCACCGCAAGGAATGTTATAGGTTGTTGGATTGCGGGAGTGATGTTGTTAATTAAGTTTGGTGGTCATATATGGTTGTAATTTTTAAGTCGTAAGTTAACTTAGAGTCTGAATTAAGTGTGATTTGGAAGGAATCCTAATCAACTCAAAGAGGCAATCGATCCACAAAAAAAGATTGATTAAGCTAAGGTTGATCTCAATTGGTTGACCAGAGAATTGATTAACATAAAGATAAGTCGGGATTGAAAAAGTTAAGAGAATCGCTTTTTCGGGATTCCTAGTGGCTGAACCGTCGGTTAGCGACGATTGTACCATCGTTGCTCAGGTTTTTGAGAGGCTGACGGTGATTGAACTGCCCAGGATGACGGTTGAACCGCTTATACCCTGGTTTTAGGTAAGCTTTCAACGGTTCGACCGTGGGCGTCGACGGTTGTACCGTTTATACCCGATTTTTTCGAGTGAGTTTTAATTTTGGCACAATTCGTTTGAAGTCCATTGGGGCCTATAAATATCTCAATTTTTCTTACACTTAGCACATATTTTTGCACAACAATTAGGCTAGAAATTGTGTTAAAATTTTGGTGCTAAAAGTGTGCAAGGAAAAATAAAGGGGAAATGAGTGAGCTAAGTGTTATATTATTGTAAAGAGTCTCCCTTGTAAGTTGAAAGTCTGTAAGGGTTTGGTGTTCACCCAAAGAAGATCAGTAATGTACACCGGTGGATCTCGGAGAAGAGGACTCGGGAGTGGACGTAGGCTAGGTTGAGGGCGAACCACTATAAACCTGTGAGTGTTTCCTATCTTGAATTTTATTTAGATTTACATGTTCATACTTGAGCTTTCATTAAGCAAGAATCCTAGCATTGTTCTATAAGTTAAATTGCTCACTTACTCTACTTAAACGAAACACTTCCAATATCGGTTTTATTTTGAACTAAGTTTTCTTTAAACCGAGTTTTCATCATTTGTACTAATTCATCCCCCTCTTAGTGCTAATTGATCCTAACAATTAGTATCATAGCAAGGTTATTACTCTTTGGACTAAACATCCACTAGAGTAAATAGCTTTGTTTGGCATGAATAAGAGATAATGCATCATAAGTCCTCCTATGTTCAATGGGACGGACTGCACATCTTAAAAAATTTGAATGCGTATCTTTTTTTATTTCGATAGATTTTGATTTATAGTGTATTGTTAAAAAATATTTTTAAAAATCATCCAATCTAATAAATGATCGAAATGATTATGAAAAACAAATATTTTCTTTAAATGTCAAAGCTATAAATGCCTTATATTATGTTGTAGATAAAAATGAATTTGATCGGATCTTCTTTTATGATTCGACTTTCGATATTTCGCATACATTGAAAATCACACATGAAAGCAAAATTAATCTAAAAGAATTATTAAGTAAAATATCTTACAAAAATGAATAAGAAAAATACTTTCTTAAGAATTTAACATTGAGAACTCAATAACACCTTTTAAAGAATCGGAAGGAATTGGAACTAAAGAGAAGATATATATGAACTTTGAACCTTTTACACATGAACCGAATAAATTAATCAACATAAACTATAAAAATAATCTAAAGATAAATAAAATCTATTGCTAATAATGTAAGAAGTAGAGGGGGAGTAATATCATCATGTGCTATGAACTCGTCAACTATACATTTCACATTTCACATTTTTGTTGATAACAAATTGGGAGAAATGGACATTAATGACACATGAATATTGATGCACATACTTAGATATTGATGCATAATTTTTTGAAATTCATGATTTGATAACTTGATGCAAATTTTTATTTGCTTGGAATATTGATTACATCAAGATACTTAAATTCAAGAGTGGTTGGTTCTCTTGAATTTAAGTGTTCCTTATTTGAAGTATGACATGAATTTAGAGGGAGTAAGATATAACTCTCATCATCAATTGATTATCATCATTAAAAAATAGAGATAGTTAAATCTTGGATCTTGATGATAAAATTAATTGATAAGTTTTTTTATTTAACAAGGTTGTTAGAGTTTATTGATACATGATTAACTATGACATATTATAATCCAAGGTCCATACATCAGACCGGAGTGAGGATGATATGGTTGGAAACTCGCTTTGAGTGCGTCGGGAGCTTGCCGAGGGTATCAGGAGCTTGCCAGGATGGCACGAGGGAGTTCGCTAGAAGAAGATCGAGATTTATAGGAAGATTGTCGAGGGTAGGCGAAAAGCTTACCGAGAGTTGGGAGGATTTTCAAGTGGATTTGTTGGTCATAATTGTAATATTCCTTATTTTTAAAATATTTATAATAATCTATTTTAAATTATTAATGATGATTTATTTAATAATATATTATTTATGAGGATCTATTTATAAATATGAGAATTTATTTAAAAACTTATTGCTAGAGACCTAAATGTAAAACTTAAAAGTTTGATATGAGTTAATGTAAGATTCAAATTAAGTTATAAAAAAGGTGATGACATCTGTCATTACATAGTTAAAAGTGGTGCCACTTATGCATGTGCTTAGGTGACACATATGAACCTTATATGCATGCTTGCCACCTATAACCCATATATTAGCTTAAAAAATATAATAATTAGAGAAGAAAGGGATTGCTGCAATGTAAACTTGTGAAGCAGAAGAATAAAGAGAAGGAAGAGGAGAAGAAAAGATTTGGGAGTTTTGACATTTTGAGTAAATTTATATTTGGGATCAAAATTAACAAAGTCAAGTGTTCTAACCCCATCTTATATAATGTCTTCTATTATTTTCCTACTAAAATTTATCCTTGTTCTTACTTTGATTATGAGAAAATTTTGGGACAAAATCGAAATATCTTTTGTTAGCCGTCTAAGTGTGAATCTATAATATTTTTGAGATTATGATATATCTGTCTTGTTCAAGTTGTAACTTTTAATAAAAACCTCTGATTTGGACAAAACTTAGTTTCTTCAAAAATAGATTCACATATCTTTCATTTTAAACTGAGTTTGAAGAATTTGGAGTTAATTTGCTAGCCCAAATATTTATTTCAATTGAACATATGAAATATGTAAAACAGAGTTTGTAACTCCTAACATTTTATCACTATATTACTTATATCTCCCTGATTTATGTAAAACTTGATTTATTAGAAAATAAACTTATAGATATTTCATTTGATATCATGAGTGGAAGATTTGGAACCCAAATGACTATCGAAATTTTTGTTTTGTTAGACCTTATGAATTCTGTAAAATATGGATTATGATTTCAGACCTTTGGCTGTCAAATCATCTATAACTCTTTGTAAAGACTTTCAATTTATATGAAACTTATTTAATTTAAAATTAGATTGATTTAGCTTTCCAAAGATACCCTTTTTGAGTAATTTAGAGTATATTTTATTATTCAAAATAACTTTTAGACGTGCCTTTTGAATTCTGCCAGAATATTGATTGTATCAGTTTTGCCCATTCTTGCTTCATCCATTTCAGAACTGAATTCTCTAATGCTTTTGTCTTTGATTTCCTTAAATATCTAAATAAGTTATGTATTAATTGATATTATATCATATTATTTTATTTAGGCACATACATAATTTATTGTTCCACATGTGCTTCTGATATATGACACTTTTATTACTCATGTCCTTTTGTACTCTTATGTTTGTGAGATATTATGGATCTTTGCCAGAAATGTTAAAGGGTATTGTGTTCAGAACCAGCTATGCTCTTACCGGCCCCACTGACTTCACCTAGACTTGGGTGGATGGAGCTCCCAAACGTGAGAGACTTATGTTTGGTGGTCATTCAGCGATAGATGATCCATATTCTATTTTTTATCTTACTTCACTCTCTATATTTTTGATATGATATCCAAAGTATTGCTTATGAGTTTATTTCTATATTTTAGATAAAAATAAAATAAATATTATGTCTGATATGATATTTGAGCTTATGTTCCTTAATTATTCATTTGATAAGCTTTGAGATTATTCATACACCATTCATATGCTCCGAAATATGACCTATGCATCTTGATAAGCTCTAAATGTTTCTTATACCTTTGATATATTATGAAACACTTCATATATATTTGATATGCTCTGAAATGTTTCGTATTCTCATTGATATGCTCCAAAATTGATATGTTGTTTGATCTCCTTACACCTTTGATATGCTCTGAATTATTTCATATTTTGTTGATATGCTTCGAGTTGTTTTATACGGCATTGATATGTTCTGAGATACTTCACACCAATGATATGCTTCAGCTACTCTTTCTCTACTGTTATGTTCAAATGAAATGATTTGTGATTATAAAAAGTTAGGACTGAACTGAGACAGTATGAAGCTATGTAGATTTTGTGCAAGTCTTGTTGCAAGATATTGTCTAAGAATATTTTATATGTAATGAAATATTGTAGATAAATATGAACTGATGTATCTTATAAAAAGGTTAGAATACCTCTCAGTGTAGAATCTTAGAATATTTGAATATTAAGTTTTATAATGAGAAATGGTTGGTTTGGCATTCGTATAGATTTCTAAGACTGATGGGTTTATAAGTGTGGTTAATGTATTGATTAAGTTAACTTTGATTTTTATGGATTATCGAGTGATGTGGTGTAAGATTTATAAATTACACAGGTTTTATGAATGGATATGAATGATCTTTGAAAATGTTTAATCAATATCCTCAAATTTAGTTTGGATTCTGAGTTCGGATTATTGATAAATTATAATATATTTCTTATTTATGATGGGTTCACGCCTTTCGAATGTATATATATTCGGGGGGCGTGATAATAATTATAATTAGTTAAGTCATAATTAGCATCGTTAAAGTTTAACCACGATGGTGAAAAGGAGTTACAAACCAGATATGGACCAAGGATCAAGCTTAGGTATTGGGCAAAGGTTTGGATGATGCAATGAGAGCTCGCCAGGAGTTCGCTAAGACTTAGCCGAAGGTATCGAGAAGATCACTAGAAACACGTCAGGAGATCGTCGAAGAAAAATAATGAGACTCACCGTAGGTAATGTAAGAGGTTGTCGGATTGCGAGAGTGAGGTCGTTAGTTAAGCTTGGTGATCATGTATGTATGGTTGTAATCAAGTTAGAGTCTGAATTGAGTGTGATTTGGAAGAAATTCAAATCAACTGAAAAAGGTAATTGTGTCCGCAAAAGGAGATTGATTGAGCTCAGATTGAGCTCAATTGGTTGACCAGATAATTGGTCAAAATAAGGTTCAAGTTGGGATTGAAAAACTAAAGGGAATTACTTTTCCGAGATTCCCGGCGATTGAACTGTCGATGAGCTACGATTGTACCATCATCGCCTAGGTTTTTGGGTGGCTGATGGCGACTGAACGGCCTAGGATGGCGATTGAACCACCTGTACCCTAGTTTCAGGGAAGCTTTCGACGATTTGATCGTCGACGTCGATGGTTGTACCGGTCGTACCCGATTTTTTCAAATGAGTTTAAATTTTGGCTCCATTCTTTTGAAGTCAATTGGGGCCTATAAATACCCCAAGTTTTCTTACGTTTAGCACAGGTTTTTGCATAACAATTGGACTTGAAATTATATGAAAAATTGGGTGTTAAAGTATGCAAGAAAAAGTAAATGGGACGGAAGTAAGCTAAGTATTGTATTCTTATAATAAAAGTTTGTAAGAGTTTGGTCTTCACCTAAAGAAGATTAGTAGTGGAAATTGATGGACCTCAGAAAAAAGGACTTGAGAGTGGACATAGGTCAGGTTGAGGTTGAATCACTATAAATTTATTAGTGTTTCATATCTTAAATTTTATTTGGATTTACATTTCACCTTTTTATTGAGCAATAATACTAGCATTGTTTTATAAGTCAAATTACTCATTTAATCTAATTAACAAAACTTTTCCAATATCAATTTTATTTTGAACTAAGTTTTCTTTAAATAGAGTTTTCATCACTTTTACTAATTTACACCTGCTATTAGTGTCAATTGATCCTAACATTAAAAATTTTATTCTAATAAAAAATATTCAAATACTAACCACCGCCACTCCTTTTCAAATGCAGTGAATTTGAAACTAATGATAAAATTTTAAAATAATTACAATTTAGTCTAATAATAACCACTATCACTAATCAGTCTAATTCTAAAATTAGACTTAATTTATGAATATGAAACCTCTATAAGGACGGTCACTTTTAAGCAAAACAAGAAGTGTCATCTTAATAGCCATGCTAAAACTTCTTTAAAGTTTTAAAACAGAGAATACTAATACTAACAGCATAAGCTAAACTCATGATTAAGCTATCAACTCTTTCCTTGGAAGGTTTTCTAGTTTGATTCAATCTATCTAAAAACCATTTTTTTCCAGTCTGAAAATAATTACGGAAATCATTAATTATTTGTTAAGATATTTACCCCAGCAGCCTAATTAATTTCTTGCTTAGCTTGTGTTTGTGTGACAGATATTAGAAGCAAAAGAAAATAATAGTGTCCACCATTATATATATATATATATATATATATATATATATATATATATATATATATATATATATATATATATATATATATATATATATATATATATATGGATCGGTAAATGGTTAGATTGTGATAGGGCCAATAATAGTCGCATCACAACTTCTCCAGGTTTGACGTACTTCGGATACCGACAAGGCCTCAGTAAGGATAGTTGAGAAACCCAATGCGTCGACCGACCCCTAGCACAACGGGCGACGCGCACGTGATGACACAACAAAGGGCTTGCGGCGTCATCGAAGGACCCAAGGATCCTAGAAAAGGGGTTGTACCCGACGTTGCCAAGCACTATAGCAGTATCGATGACCTGGTACGACAACCTCTTCCTTCGTATATATAAGAACCCTTGGGCAATCTTTATGGGGGGATCGACAACTCAAAAATTTATCTTCTAATACTCAATCTATTCCCTGACTTGATTGAGCGTCGGAGGGACTTAGCTAAGCACCAACCGCTCGGCTGGAGCCTTTGTGCAAGAATCCCGAGTCGACCAACTTCTAACTGAGACGACCCGCGGCAAGCGGAGCCGACCTGAGGTCGGGATCAAACAACCATCCAACCACTCTATTAGGGCGAACTTGCGCACGCGGAGAACCTCTCGAGGCTGACTCATCCATCCATGTTGCGAAACGACCCCAACAAATTATGAAACGTTACGCAGGCACCAACAATGCTTGCTGTGTATCTGTCTATATATTTTTTATCCGGCAATGAATGATCTGTATACAAAACTACACCTATCAAGATATCATTTTTCAGCCACGATTCCTGTTAATTATGAACAAAAGTATTTACCCATATCTCAACAAAGAATTAGTTGAGTTGATCCGAGTTCAACAGTCAGCGAGTCCAGATCCATTGTGTGAATCAAAATGAACGAGTGATCTTTTAGATTTAGCGCGAAATAAAGTTTGAGAATTAACATTAAATGGCATCATCCAAAGAATCTAATAAAAAAACAAATTTAAAAGAACTGTAATATGTAATGAACCATAAATTATTGCCAAAAAATTGCATGACATGGAGCCATAATGCCCGCAAACAATTTTACCAACTTATGAGACCAACAACAGTAGAAGATTACACGAAGGTTGTGAAACAAAGTATGTTTAATAGATAAAACAAGTAATCAATAACATATTTTGTTTAAAAACCTCACAACACTGGGCACAGTTAAAAGTTAAGGTCAGACCCCCGTACGATCTTTCTCCATGGAGTCATCTCTCTCTCGTTTTCTTTTCTTTAATATAAAAATTGGTATACGAGAAAAAATCCCTTAAATAGCCCTTTTTTTTAAAGAAAAATCCCATGTTACTGACACAGTAGCAACAATTTCTTAATATTTATGTTGACTACGATTGGATATGAATTGATCAATTATTCTTAAGATTTTAAATTGAGATGAAACTAAGGGGACGATTTAATTTTAATTTCTCTCATCTCGAAATCAAGATCGATTATTTCAAAATAGAAGCATCCGATTTTATTTTTACCTTAATTGGAAGGTTTCGATAGTCCCCGAATCGTAGTTAGGTCAAAAGCTTTGGATATTATTTAATTATTGTTAATACATAAATCCTTTCAAAATGTAAAAATATTTTGACCTCCACTTATGCCATTAGTGTCCGTCCATTAATTGGATTTTAATTGATAATTTTAAAACTAAAAAAGATAAATAAAAAAAAGTTTAATCCATAAGTTTATTATACAAGTTTATATTTTTGCCTTCCAAGTCTTCCAAACATCAAGTGACTTGGAAAAGGCCATCAACACAATGCTACATATCCATGACTTGTCATTCCGGAAGGAAAAGGCCATCTGCCCCAACCCTGACATCAAGTGGGACTTCATCCGCTGTCCGCAGATCTTTCCACCTACACTCCACAGAGAGAGGAGAGTTAATTTAGTATGATAAATAATTTAATTATTAGAGTTAGTAGACACCTAATAAAATTTATTAGTTTACATCTCAGAGTCATTCATGTAATTAACTCTGACACATATCTGGATTCTGAACAAATCATTTAATTTAGAATTATTTCTTAAATTCTTATTGTATCGTCTGTTCATCACTTCATCAAGGCACCATGGAACTAAGAAAGAAAGTACATGATTTGTCTATGAAAACAAACCTAATACAATGCTGGAGTATGTAGATTAAAAGTAAACTATATCTCACAAAGTAGGAATCAGCAGTACCTTGAAAGTGACACCAAATATTTCTTCCTCATTCTCTAGAACAGCAATCACTCTGTCCCCAGGGCTGCCATAGCTCTTCAGTCCTCCCAGTGTGTTTGAATAGAAACATCCTGCAATCCATTAATCAAATAATGGTCCAGACTTTAGATTGAGGAAAATGAAGAAGAGAAGAGAAATGAATAGATAATTTTCTTCTTCATCAAGCTCTTGGTAGGACATGCATCAATTTCCTTGGTGGCAGCAACTAAAGCATAGTTAGCTGAAATTTGTGTTATTACAGCAGCAGGAAGTGAATCAGACGGGAAAGGATTGAAACTGGCTGCCACACTTACCCTGGGGGAATGGTGCGAGAGATTTCCCACACGATCTCTTCAGCAACTCCAGATCGTCAGAGAAGGCGAGGAATCCATCAGATGTGATCCCCCAGAACAAGCGCACCACCATCCCATCTACGTCCTGTTAAGTCTCAAGCATATGTAAAAGTTGCCGACGCATATCGGTACGTGCATGCATGCAGGAAGAAGGGCGTCCGTACCGATGCGACGAGGATGGAGGAGGACATCATGTCGAAGAGCACGAAGGCGAAGCTGCCGGAGAGGTGTGAGAGCAGCGAACTGGGAGGGTCTGGTGATTGGTCGCGGAGGACCTTGTAGGCCTCGATCACCGTCGCCGCCTCGTCGTGGCACTTGCGGAGGCCGTACAGTTGTCTCAAGCTCGCCAGGTTGGTCAGCACTCCCTTGAAGAGGCACTGTATCGCGTCCTCCGTTGCAAACCTGGACAAGAGCTTACATCAGTTGTGTTACGCTTGTCGGTCCTGTACATGCACGCCTCTCATAGCTCAGGTGGACACGATAATATGCCTATGAAGATGGATCATTCAGCAGCGAGAGAGAGAGAGGTAGAACCTGGTCCGAATGAAGGCTTGGCCGACGGGGCGAAAAGCGAGGCGGGCCACGCCACCGAACTTGAGCAACACCACCCCACGTGTGCTCCCGACGAATCGGTTCACCAGCTCCAACGCCTGGGTCTTGGGGCAGGGCGTCCTGCTGCCGGCCGCCATTAGTTCCGCCGGAACGTCCACCACATCTCCACTGAACACTCCCAACATGATGATCAACACCCAGCAACACACTCGACCGGTATGCGATCGATCGGACTATAACGAGAGGAGTCTCGAACTGTTGTAATAAACAAAGTACAGTGAAGTGCGAGCGATGGGGGGAGAGTTGTGGTCTGCTTATATAACCATTTGCCAGGCAACTAGTTTTGGAAAGTTTTGATAAGAATTAAAAAGTTCCATGTATCTCAAGATCTTACACAGGGGGATGCATTGATGAAATTGAAGGTGGTGTTGTTATGGATTGCACTTTATCCTACCTTAAATAAATTTGATGGACAAATCTTCACAATGTTTCCATCAGTGTCAACTTGTCATGTTCTTACGTTGCTTTTTCTTCTCCTCTCTTTCTCACCGGGGGTTGACCAGGTGGTCGGTATCGGAAATACAAACATCAGTATGAGAAACTTTCGAGTTTGGTGTGCCAAGGCATAGAGACAAAAACTATTGATGCTCCTTAATTTATAGTAACAAAAAGTACTCGTCAATATCAAGATTACTACTATTGCCAAGTTCTAAGAACAAATACTTGGAGACGAATTCAAATATGAAAAAAAAAATCCTAAAAGCTAGGTTTAATTGCTCAATAAATAACTTATATATCTCAGTATTTTTGTAAGAGGGTGCATAAAGAAAAAAACACTTTTAGTACTCATCATTTTTCTCTATTAGTGTACAAAGGTGCTGTGACCCTATTTCCACAAGAGAGAGAGAGAGAGAGAGTCATTTTTAATATTTAATTATTCTCATATGATGAAAATATAAACATAGCAATTAATGTTGAACCACATAGATCTTATATAGGTCAGTTCTTCCTTTGTATTTGATTACTGGTTTCTTTTAGATTTTTCTTTTCTCAGTGAACTTGATGATGATTACTTATAGTAATAAGAAATTGAACAAATAGGAGAAACTCTCAAAGCCGAGATAGAAGATTTAGATGACTTCTTGATATACTAGGTATGTTAAATATTGAATATTGGGTTTTGATGATGAAATCAATTAATGGGTTATTGATCTAACAAGGTTATTATAGTTGATTGATGAATGATTAATTATGATATATTACAATCAGAAGATTGGCCAAAGTGAAGTCTAGACATCGAGTCGAAGTGAGGACAATATAGTAGGGAACTCGTCTGGAGTGTGTCGGGAGCTTGCCAGGATGGTGCGAGAGAGTTTGTCAAAAGAAGATCGAGACTCGTCAGAAGATTGTCGACATAGCTAAAAAGCTTATCGGGAGTTGGGAGAGTTTTCAAGTGGATTTGTTGGTCATGATTGTAATTAGTTAAGTCATAGTTAGCATCATTAAAGTTAACCATGATGGTGAAAAAGAGTTACAGACTAGACATGGACTCAGGATCAAGCTTAGACATCGGGCCAAGGTTTGGATGATGAGGTGGGAGCTCGTTTGGAGTTCGCTATGACTTTACCGAAGGCATTGAGAAGATCGCTTGGAACAATCAGGAGATCGCCAGAGGAAAACCGTGAGACTCACCGTAAGGAATGTTATAAGTTGTTGGATTGCGGGATTGATGTTGTTAATTAAGTTTGGTGGTCATATATGGTTGCAATCTTTAAGTCGTAAGTTAACTTAGAGTCTGAATTAAGTGTGATTTGGAAGGAATCCTAATCAACTCAAAGAGGCAATCGATCCACAAAAAAAGATTGATTAAGCTAAGGTTGAGCTCAATTGGTTGACCAGAGAATTGGTTAACATAAAGTTAAGTCGGGATTGAAAAAGTTAAGAGAATCGCTTTTTCAGGATTCCTAGTGGCTGAACCGTCGGTTAGCGACGATTGTACCATCGTTGCTCAGGTTTTTGAGAGGCTGACGGTGATTGAACTGCCCAGGACGACGGTTGAACCGCTTATACCCTGGTTTTAGGTAAGCTTTCAACGGTTCGACCGTGGGCGTCGACGGTTGTACCGTTTATACCCGATTTTTTCGAGTGAGTTTTAATTTTGGCACAATTCGTTTGAAGTCCATTGGGGCCTATAAATATCTCAATTTTTCTTACACTTAGCACATGTTTTTGCACAACAATTAGGCTAGAAATTGTGTTAAAATTTTGGTGCTAAAAGTGTGCAAGGAAAAATAAAGGGGAAATGAGTGAGCTAAGTGTTATATTATTGTAAAGAGTCTCCCTTGTAAGTCGAAAGTCTGTAAGGGTTTGGTGTTCACCCAAAGAAGATCAGTAATGTACACCGGTGGACCTCGGAGAAGAGGACTCGGGAGTGGACGTAGGCTAGGTTGAGGGCGGACCACTATAAACCTGTGAGTGTTTCCTATCTTGAATTTTATTTAGATTTACATGTTCATACTTGAGCTTTCATTAAGCAAGAATCCTAGCATTGTTCTATAAGTTAAATTGCTCACTTACTCTACTTAAACGAAACACTTCCAATATCGGTTTTATTTTGAACTAAGTTTTCTTTAAACCGAGTTTTCATCATTTGTACTAATTCATCCCCCTCTTAGTGTCAATTGATCCTAACAATTAGTATCATAGTAAGGTTATTACTCTTTGGACTAAACATCTACTAGAGTAAATAGCTTTGTTTGGCATGAATAAGAGATAATGCATCATAAGTCCTCCTATGTTCAATGGGACGGACTGCACATCTTAAAAAATTTGAATGCGTATCTTTTTTTATTTCGATAGATTTTGATTTATAGTGTATTGTTAAAAAATATTTTTAAAAATCATCCAATCTAATAAATGATCGAAATGATTATGAAAAACAAATATTTTCTTTAAATGTCAAAGCTATAAATGCCTTATATTATGTTGTAGATAAAAATGAATTTGATCGGATCTTCTCTTATGATTCGGCTTTCGATATTTCGCATACATTGAAAATCACACATGAAAGAAAAATTAATCTAAAAGAATTATTAAGCAAAATATCTTACAAAAATGAATAAGAAAAATACTTTCTTAAGAATTTAACATTGAGAACTCAATAACACCTTTTAAATAATCGGAAGGAATTGGAACTAAAGAGAACATATATATGAACTTTGAACCTTTTACACATGAACTGAATAAATTAATCAACATAAACTATAAAAATAATCTAAAGATAAATAAAATCTCTTGCTAAGAATGTAAGAAGTCGAGGGGGAGTAATATCATCATGTGCTTTGAACTCGTCAACTATACATTTCACATTTCACATTTTTGTTGATAACAAATGGGGAGAAATGGACATTAATGACATATGAATATTGATGCACATACTTAGATATTGATGCATAATTTTTTGAAATTCATGATTTGATAACTTGATGCAAATTTTTATTTGCTTGGAATATTGATTACATCAAGATACTTAAATTTAAGAGTGGTTGGTTCTCTTGAATTTAAGTTTTCCTTATTTGAAGTATGACATGAATTTAGAGGGAGTAAGATATAACTCCCATCATCAATTGATTATCATCATTAAAAAATGGAGATTGTTGAATCTTGGATCTTGATGATGAAATCAATTGATGAGTTTTTTTATCTAACAAGGTTGTTAGAGTTTATTGATGCATGATTAACTATGACATATTATAATCCAAGGTCCAGACATCAGACCAGAGTGAGGATGATACGGTTGGGAACTCGCTTTGAGTGCGTCGGGAGCTTGCCGAGGGTATCAGGAGCTTGTTAGGATGGCACGAGGGAGTTCGCTAGAAGAAGATCGAGATTTATAGGAAGATTGTCGAGGGTAGCCGAAAAGCTTACCGAGAGTTGGAAGAATTTTCAAGTGGATTTGTTGGTCATAATTGTAATATTCCTTATTTTTAAAATATTTATAATAATCTATTTTAAATTATTAATGATGATTTATTTAATAATATATTATTTATGAGGATCTATTTATAAATATGAGAATTTATTTAAAAACTTATTGCTAGAGACCTAAATGTAAAACTTAAAAGTTTGATATGAGTTATGTAAGATTCAAATGTTATAAAAAAGGTGATGACATATGTCATTACATAGTTAAAAGTGGTGTCACTTATGCATGTGCTTAGGTGACACATATATATGCATGCTTGCCACCTATAACCCATATATTAGCTTAAAAAATATAATAATTAGAGAAGAAAGGGATTGCTGCAATGTAAACTTGTGAAGCAGAAGAATAAAGAGAAGGAAGAGGAGAAGAAAAGATTTGGGAGTTTTGACATTTTGAGTAAATCTATATTTGGGATCAAAATTAACAAAGTCAAGTGTTCTAACCCCATCTTATATAATGTCTTCTATTATTTTCCTACTAAAATTTATCCTTATTCTTACTTTGATTATGAGAAAATTTTGGGACAAAATCGAAATATCTTTTGTTAGCCGCCTAAGTGTGAATCTATAATATTTTTGAGATTATGATATATCTGTCTTGTTCAAGTTGTAACTTTTAGTAAAAACCTCTGATTTGGACAAAACTTAGTTTCTTCAAAAATAGATTCACATATCTTTCATTTTAAACTGAGTTTGAAGAATTTGGAGTTAATTTGCTAGCCCAAACATTTATTTCAATTGAACATATGAAATATGTAAAACAGAGTTTGTAACTCCTAACATTTTATCACTATATTACTTATATCTCCCTGATTTATGTAAAACTTAATTTATTAGAAAATAAACTTATAGATATTTCATTTGATATCATGAGTGGAAGATTTGGAACCCAAATGACTATCAAAATTTTTGTTTTGTTAGACCTTATGAATTCTGTAAAACATGGATTGTGATTTCAGACCTTTGGCTGCCAAATCATCTATAACTCTTTGTAAAGACTTTCAATTTATATGAAACTTATTTAATTTGAAATTAGATTGATTTAACTTTCCAAAGATACCCTTTTTGAGTAATTTAGAGTATATTTTATTATTCAAAATAACTTTTAGACGTGCCTTTTGAATTCTGCCAGAATATTGATTGTATCAGTTTTGCCCATTCTTGCTTCATCCATTTCAGAACTGAATTCTCTAATGCTTTTGCCTTTGATTTCCTTAAATATCTAAATAAGTTATGTATTAATTGATATTATATCATATTATTTTATTTAGGCACATACATAATTTATTGTTCCACATGTGCTTCTGATATATGACACTTTTATTACTCATGTCCTTTTGTACTCTTATGTTTGTGAGATATTCTGGATCTTTGCCAGAAATGTTAAAGGGTATTGTGTTCAGAGCCAGCTATGCTCTTATCGGCCCCATTGACTTCACCTAGACTTGGGTGGATGGAGCTCCCAAACGTGAGAGACTTATGTTTGGTGGTCATTCAGCGATAGATGATTCATATTCTGTTTTTTTATCTTACTTCACTCTCTATATTTTTGATATGATATCCAAAGTATTGCTTATGAGTTTATTTCTATATTTTAGATAAGAATAAAATAAATATTATGTCTGATATGATATTTGAGCTTATGTTCCTTAATTATTCATTTGATAAGCTTTGAGATTATTCATACACCATTGATATGCTCCGAAATATGACCTATGCATCTTGATAAGCTCTAAATGTTTCTTATACCTTTGATATATTCTGAAACACTTCATATATATTTGATATGCTCTGAAATATTTCGTATTCTCATTGATATGCTCCAAAATTGATATGTTGTTTGATCTCCTTACACCTTTGATATGCTCTGAATTATTTCATATTCCGTTGATATGCTTCGAGTTGTTTTATACGGCATTGATATGTTCTGAGATACTTCATACCAATGATATGCTTCAGCTACTCTTTCTCTACTGTTATGTTCAAATGAAATGATTTGTGATTATAAAAAGTTAGGACTGAACTGAGACAGTATGAAGCTATGTAGATTTTGTGCAAGTCTTGTTGCAAGATGTTGTCTAAGAATATTTTATATGTAATAAAATATTATAGATAAATATGAACTGATGTATCTTATAAAAATGTTAGAATACCTCTCACTGCAGAATCTTAGAATATTTGAATATTAAGTTTTATAATGAGAAATGGTTGGTTTGGCATTCATATAGATTTCTAAGACTGATGGGTTTATAAGTGTGGTTAATGTATTGGTTAAGTTAACTTTGATTTTTATGGATTATCGAGTGATGTGGTGTAAGATTTATAAATTACACAGGTTTTATGAATGGATATGAATGATCTTTGAAAATGTTTAATCAATATCCTCAAATTTAGTTTGGATTCTGGGTTCGGATTATTGATAAATTATAATATATTTCTTATTTATGATGGGTTCACGCCTTTCGAATGTATATATATTCGGGGGGCGTGATAATAATTATAATTAGTTAAGTCATAATTAGCATCGTTAAAGTTTAACCACGATGGTGAAAAGGAATTACAAATCAGATATGGACCAAGGATCAAGCTTAAGTATTGGGCAAAGGTTTGGATGATGCAATGAGAGCTCACCATGAGTTCGCAAGGACTTAGCCGAAGGTATCGAGAAGATCACTAGAAACACGCCGGGAGATCGTCGGAGAAAAATAATGAGACTCACCGTAGGTAATGTAAGAGGTTGTCGGATTGCGAGAGTGAGGTCGTTAGTTAAGCTTGGTGATAATGTATGTATGGTTGTAATCAAGTTAGAGTCTGAATTGAGTGTGATTTGGAAGAAATTCAAATCAACTGAAAAAAGCAATTGTGTCCGCAAAAGGAGATTGATTGAGCTCAGATTGAGCTGAATTGGTTGACTAGATAATTTGTCAAAATAAGGTTCAAGTTGGGATTGAAAAACTAAAGGGAATTACTTTTCCGGGATTCCCGGCGATTGAACTGTCGATGAGCTACGATTATACCATCATCGCCTAGGTTTTTGGGTGGCTGATGGCGACTGAACGGCCTAGGATGGCGATTGAACCACCTGTACCCTGGTTTCAGGGAAGCTTTCGACGATTTGATCGTCGACGTCGATGGTTGTACCGCTCGTACCCGATTTTTTCAAATGAGTTTAAATTTTGGCTCCATTCTTTTGAAGTCAATTGTGGCCTATAAATACCCCAAGTTTTCTTACGTTTAGCACAGGTTTTTGCATAACAATTGGACTTGAAATTATATGAAAAATTGGGTATTAAAGTATGCAATAAAAAGTAAATGGGATGGAAGTAAGCTAAGTAAGGGTTTGGAAGATTAGTAGTGGAAATTGGTGGACCTCGGAGAAAAGGACTTGGGAGTGGACATAGGTCAGGTTGAGGTTGAATCACTATAAATTTATTAGTGTTTCATATCTTAAATTTTATTTGGATTTACATTTCACCTTTTTATTGAGCAATAATACTAGCATTGTTTTATAAGTCAAATTACTCATTTAATCTAATTAACAAAACTTTTCCAATATCAATTTTATTTTGAACTAAGTTTTCTTTAAATAGAGTTTTCATCATTTTTACTAATTTACACCTGCTATTAGTGTCAATTGATCCTAACATTAAAAAATTTATTCTAATAAAAAATATTCAAATACTAACCACCGCCACTCCTTTTCAAATGCAGTGAATTTGAAACTAATGATAAAATTTTAAAATAATCACAATTTAGTCTAATAATAACCACTATCACTAATCAGTCTAATTCTAAAATTAGACTTAATTTATGAATATGAAACCTCTATAAGGACGGTCACTTTTAAGCAAAACAAGAAGTGTCATCTTAATAGCCATGCTAAAACTTCTTTAAAGTTTTAAAACAGAGAATACTAATACTAACAGCATAAGCTAAACTCATGATTAAGCTATCAACTCTTTCCTTGGAAGGTTTTATAGTTTGATTCAATCTATCTAAAAACCATTTTTTTCCAGTCTGAAAATAATTACGGAAATCATTAATTATTTGTTAAGATATTTACCCCAGCAGCCTAATTAATTTCTTGCTTAGCTTGTGTTTGTGTGACAGATATTAGAAGCAAAAGAAAATAATAGTGTCCACCATTATATATATATATATATATATATATATATATATATATATGGATCGGTAAATGGTTAGATTGTGATAGGGCCAATAATAGTCGCATCACAACTTCTCCAGGTTTGACGTACTTCGGATGCCGACAAGACCTCAGTAAGAATAGTTGAGAAACCCAGTGCGCCGACCGACCCCTAGCACAGTGGGCGACGCGCACGTGATGACACAGCAAAGGGCTTGCGGCGTCATCGAAAGACCCAAGGATCCTAGAAAAGGGGTTGTACCCGACATTGCCAAGCACTATAGCAACATCGATGACCTGGTACGACAACCTCTTCCTTCGTAGATATAAGAACCCTCGGGCAATCTTTATGGAGGGATCGACAACTCAAAAATTCATCTTCTAATACTCAATCTATTCCTTGACTTGAGCATCAGAGAGACTTAGCTAAGCACCAATCGCTCGGCTGGAGCCTTTATGCAGGAATCCTGAGTCGACCAACTTCCAGCTGAGTCGACCTGAGACAAGCGGAGCCGACCTGAGGTCAGGACCAAACAACCATCCAGCCACTTTATTAGGGCGAACTTGCGCACGCGGAGAACCTCTCGAGGCTGACTCATCCATCCATGTTGCGAAACGACCCCAACAAATTATGAAACGTTACGCAGGCACCAACAATGTTTGCTGTGTATCTATCTATATATTTTTTATCCGGCAATGAATGATCTGTATACAAAACTACACCTATCAAGATATCATTTTTCAGCCACGATTCCTGTTAATTATGAACAAAAGTATTTACCCGTATCTCAACAAAGAATTAGTTGAGTTGATCCGAGTTCAACAGTCAGCGAGTCCAGATCCATTGTGCGAATCAAAATGAACGAGTGATCTTTTAGATTTAGCGCGAAATATAGTTTGAGAATTAACATTAAATGGCATCATCCAAAGAATCTAATAAAAAAACAAATTTAAAAGAACTGGAATATGTAATGAACCATAAATTATTGCCAAAAAATTGCATGACATGGAGCCATAATGCCCGCAAACAATTTTACCAACTTATGAGACCAACAACAGTAGAAGATTACACGAAGGTTGTGAAACAAAGTATGTTTAATAGATAAAACAAGTAATCAATAACATATTTTGTTTAAAAACCTCACAACACTGGGCACAGTTAAAAGTTAAGGTCAGACCCCCGTACGATCTTTCTCCATGGAGTCATCTCTCTCTCGTTTTCTTTTCTTTAATATAAAAATTGGTATACGAGAAAAAATCCCTTAAATAGCCCTTTTTTTTAAAGAAAAATCCCATGTTACTGACACAGTAGTAACAATTTCTTAATATTTATGTTGACTACGATTGGATATGAATTGATCAATTATTCTTAAGATTTTAAATTGAGATGAAACTAAGGGGACGATTTAATTTTAATTTCTCTCATCTCGAAATCAAGATCGATTATTTCAAAATAGAAGCATCCGATTTTATTTTTACCTTAATTGGAAGGTTTCGATAGTCCCCGAATCGTAGTTAGGTCAAAAGCTTTGGATATTTTTTAATTATTGTTAATACATAAATCCTTTCAAAATGTAAAAATATTTTGACCTCCACTTATGCCATTAGTGTCCGTCCATTAATTGGATTTTAATTGATAATTTTAAAACTAAAAAAGATAAATAAAAAAAAGTTTAATCCAGAAGTTTATTATACAAGTTTATATTTTTGCCTTCCAAGTCTTCCAAACATCAAGTGACTTGGAAAAGGCCATCAACACAATGCTACATATCCATGACTTGTCATTCCGGAAGGAAAAGGCCATCTGCCCCAACCCTGACATCAAGTGGGACTTCATCCGCTGTCCGCAGATCTTTCCACCTACACTCCACAGAGAGAGGAGAGTTAATTTAGTATGATAAATAATTTAATTATTAGAGTTAGTAGACACCTAATAGAATTTATTAGTTAGCCATTTTGGGGGTGGCGTTCTAACATGCAATTTTATTGGCCCATACATCTCAGAGTCATTCATGTAATTAACTCTGACACATATCTGGATTCTGAACAAATCATTTAATTTAGAATTATTTCTTAAATTCTTATTGTATCGTCTGTTCATCACTTCATCAAGGCACCATGGAACTAAGAAAGAAAGTACATGATTTGTCTATGAAAACAAACCTAATACAATGCTGGAGTATGTAGATTAAAAGTAAACTATATCTCACAAAGTAGGAATCAGCAGTACCTTGAAAGTGACACCAAATATTTCTTCCTCATTCTCTAGAACAGCAATCACTCTGTCCCCGGGGCTGCCATAGCTCTTCAGTCCTCCCAGTGTGTTTGAATAGAAACATCCTGCAATCCATTAATCAAATAATGGTCCAGACTTTAGATTGAGGAAAATGAAGAAGAGAAGAGAAATGAATAGATAATTTTCTTCTTCATCAAGCTCTTGGTAGGACATGCATCAATTTCCTTGGTGGCAGCAACTAAAGCATAGTTAGCTGAAATTTGTGTTATTACAGCAGCAGGAAGTGAATCAGACGGGAAAGGATTGAAACTGGCTGCCACACTTACCCTGGGGGAATGGTGCGAGAGATTTCCCACACGATCTCTTCAGCAACTCCAGATCGTCAGAGAAGGCGAGGAATCCATCAGATGTGATCCCCCAGAACAAGCGCACCACCATCCCATCTACGTCCTGTTAAGTCTCAAGCATATGTAAAAGTTGCCGACGCATATCGGTACGTGCATGCATGCAGGAAGAAGGGCGTCCGTACCGATGCGACGAGGATGGAGGAGGACATCATGTCGAAGAGCACGAAGGCGAAGCTGCCGGAGAGGTGTGAGAGCAGCGAACTGGGAGGGTCTGGTGATTGGTCGCGGAGGACCTTGTAGGCCTCGATCACCGTCGCCGCCTCGTCGTGGCACTTGCGGAGGCCGTACAGTTGTCTCAAGCTCGCCAGGTTGGTCAGCACTCCCTTGAAGAGGCACTGTATCGCGTCCTCCGTTACAAACCTGGACAAGAGCTTACATCAGTTGTGTTACGCTTGTCGGTCCTGTACATGCACGCCTCTCATAGCTCAGGTGGACACGATAATATGCCTATGAAGATGGATCATTCAGCAGCGAGAGAGAGAGAGAGAGAGAGGGAGAACCTGGTCCGAATGAAGGCTTGGCCGACGGGGCGAAAAGCGAGGCGGGCCACGCCACCGAACTTGAGCAACACCACCCCACGTGTGCTCCCGACGAATCGGTTCACCAGCTCCAACGCCTGGGTCTTGGGGCAGGGCGTCCTGCTGCCGGCCGCCATTAGTTCCGCCGGAACGTCCACCACATCTCCACTGAACACTCCCAACATGATGATCAACACCCAGCAACACACTCGACCGGTATGCGATCGATCGGACTATAACGAGAGGAGTCTCGAACTGTTGTAATAAACAAAGTACAGTGAAGTGCGAGCGATGGGGGGAGAGTTGTGGTCTGCTTATATAACCATTTGCCAGGCAACTAGTTTTGGAAAGTTTTGATAAGATTTAAAAAGTTCCATGTATCTCAAGATCTTACACAGGGGGATGCATTGATGAAATTGAAGGTGGTGTTGTTATGGATTGCACTTTATCCTACCTTAAATAAATTTGATGGACAAATCTTCACAATGTTTCCATCAGTGTCAACTTGTCATGTTCTTACGTTGCTTTTTCTTCTCCTCTCTTTCTCACTGGGGGTTGACCAGGTGGTCGGTATCGGAAATACAAACATCAGTATGAGAAACTTTCGAGTTTGGTGTGCCAAGGCATAGAGACAAAAACTATTGATGCTCCTTAATTTATAGTAACAAAAAGTACTCGTCAATATCAAGATTACTACTATTGCCAAGTTCTAAGAACAAATACTTGGAGACGAATTCAAATATGAAAAAAAATAATATCCTAAAAGCTAGGTTTAATTGCTCAATAAATAACTTATATATCTCAGTACTCATGATGTTTCTCTATTAGTGTACAAAGGTGTTGTGACCCTATTTCCACAAGAGAGAGAGAGAGAGAGAGAGAGAGAGAGAGAGTCATTTTTTATATTTAATTATCCTCATATGATGGAAAAATAAACATAGCAATTAATGTTGAACCACAGAGATCTTATATAGGTCAGTTCTTCCTTTGTATTTTATTATTGGTTTCTTTTAATCATTTGTATTTCATCTCTATTTTTTTTTTTCTCAGTGAACTTGATGATGATTACTTGTAGTGAAGAGAAATTGAACAAAAAGGAGAAATCCCCAAAGCAGAGATGGAAGATTTAGGTAACTTTTCTTGGCATACTAGGTATGATAAAAACTTTATTCTAATAAAAAAATTATTCTAATAGTAACCACCCCACTGCTTTCCAAATGCAGTGAATTTGAAACTAATGATAAAATTTTAAAATAATTACAATTTAGTCTAATAATAACCACTATCACTAGTCAATCTTATTCTAAATTAAACTTATTTTATGAATCTAAAACTTCTAGAGCCAGAAAGAAAAGGACGGTCACTTTTAAGCAAAACAAGAAGTGCCATCTTAATGGCCATGCTAAAACTTCTTTAAAGTTTTCAAATAGAGAATACTAATACTAACAGCATAAGCTAAACTCATGATTAAGCTATCAACTCTTTCCTTAGAAGGTATTCTAGTTTGATACAATCTAGCTAAAAACCATTTTTTCCAGTCTGGAAATAATTACGGCAATCATTAATTATTTGTTAAGATATTTACCCCAGCAACCTAATTACTTTCTTGCTTAGCTTGTGTTTGTGTGACAGACATTAGAAGCAAAAGAAAATAATAGAGTCCACCATTATATATATATATATATAGATTTAAATGGTTAGATTGCTTACCCAGCAGGCACCCACAATGCTTGCTGTGTATATATTTCTGATCCGGCAATGATCTGTATACAAAACTCGGCCTATCAATATATCATTTTTCAGCCACAATTCCTGTGAATTATGAACAAAAGTATTTGCCCTTACCTCTACAAAGAATTAGTTGAGTTGATCCCAGTTCAACAGTCAGCAAGTCTAAATCCATTGTGCGAATCAAAATGAGCAAATGATCTTTTAGATGTAGCGCTAAATAAAGTTTGAGAATTAACATTAAATGGCATCATCCAAAGAACCTAATAAGAAGCAAATATAAAAGCACAACTGAAATATGTAATGAACTACAAATTATTGCCAAAAATTGCATGGAGATATTTGTCCCAGACAAGGAACCATAATGCCCGCAAGCAATTTTGCCGACTTATGAGACAAACAACTGTAGAAGATTACACAAAGGTTGTGAAACAAAGTATGTTTAATAGATAAAACAAGTAATCAATAACATGTTTTGTTTAAAAACCTCACAATGGGTAATACGGTCAAAAGCTAAGGTCAAACTCCCATCTTTCTTCATGGGAGTCATCTCTCTCTCTCTCTCTCTCTCTCTCTCTCTCTCTCTCTCTCGTTTCCTTTTCTTTAATATAAAAATTGGTATATGAGAAAAAAAATCCCATAACTTTTTTTTTAAAGAAATAAGGACAGTTACTCATGAAACACCACCTCTTATCTTCGACGTTTTGACTCTTTTCTCATCTCTGCCACGTAGCTCTCCATGTTTCTTTTCACCCACAAACGTTTCTGGACAAGGTTACTCTTTGTAGATTCATCTAGATAAGCAACACAGCAGTTAAGATGTGTCAGTGGTGATGAAAAATATTGATTTTGCAGTGAACTATGTGATTTAGGGGAAGAATGCCTTTTGGGCAAAATACTAGATCGAGTTCACTTGTCCACATCATGAATAATCTAAAACAATTTGCCAAAAGTTTGTACATATTTATAGATTAGTAACTTATTTTGTTGATCCTCCACAGTTTTATAATTTAGTCCAACACTTGAAATTAGTAGTGAAAATAAAATACATCTGATTATAGTTGCATGCATCTTTCAATCTGACCCTTTAGGGACAATCTGCAGCAATGTCTGCAAACAAATATGTTAGCTCACTGTTTTGACATCAATCTATGGCAACAAAGATAAGTATGATCAGCTTCTAAAACACATAGAAAGAGGCCACCTAACTTTGATGATGCAATGAAAGAATGAATTGCGAATCCAGAACTCAGCTCTTTTTTCACACATATGAGAGGAATATTTAACTTTGATGATGCAATGAAAGAATGAATTGCGAATCCAGAACTCAGCTCTTTTTTCACACATATGAGAGGAATATTTAACTTTGAGTAACCATATACTTCTTTAGAAAGCTATTTATTATACCAAAAACCATATGACAAGGTGAAGGTCCACAAGTGCTCAACTGAAAGAGGCGGAGACTAACTAAATTAAACAATAAATCTAGTGTCTTTCTGAAAAAGTGGAGAACAAAGGAAGAAACAAAAAGGAAAGGAAAATTGAAATAATTTACATGGGAAGATTATGGAGATATTGGATTTGGTTAACCAACAATCATATCCATGCTCATGGTAGGACTCTTGCCATCTTAAGGCCTAGACATATAGAAAGATGGTTACAGTAATGGCTAGCGATGTTAGGATAAATTCCTTCCCCCAATAAGTTCCTTATGAAACATGGCATTTGATTACGAAAACATTATTGAACCTTTAGACCAGGGTTCGTCATACAGAGCTATACCGCTCAATAAGAATGATATGTATCATCCAATAGGGTACTGGTATGCGGACCATCCTATACCGTGAGATACCCATTACATGACCCCGTATTAGGCGATACAGGGTCTGTACTGATCGGTAACAATCGAAATTCGATCGTTATCGATCAAGGGTTGAGATTGCCTATTTCAAATGGTCAATTTGATTGTTTAAAGCATAGATAAGAGTTTTTAAACCCTTTCCTCCCTCCTCTTTCAACCCATTTCACTCTTCCAATCTCTTCAACTCTCTTATACTCTTTCTCACTCACCTCTCTCTTATCCAAGTAGATACTCTACTTGATGAGGCAGGAGATCCTCCATATCTTTCACGTTTTATCACAGAGGCAATAGAAGAGAAGGAAGTACATCCCGGGCAAGAGGAAGATCCCCCTCGGTCAGAACGTGACGGAAAAGGAGTCCAGCAATATTAAGTTAGACTGCTCGAGGAACTAAAGATACCTAATCGTCACAGTGATCCGCCTAACGTGCAAAGGCAAAGACTAACGGAAGGCAGTAGCATCAGCAGCACCATTGGAAAGAATCGAGTCAATCGACGAGACACATTCTCAATCGCATTTGACAACCCACTTGGTCTAGAGACATGGTAGTGACATGGACAGCAGTGCCTCGACTAATGATGCCGACGACATCGAAAAGTCAATGGTCCCATCTACACAATTGAGAGTGATGCATGGACCAAGGAGCAATATTTTACACATGCCACTCAAGATTTATATCATGGAACTCGATAAGGTACTGGTCAAGTTTAAAAACAGAAGGGGAAAGGGAAAGCAGTAGATGATTTTGTGCAGATACAATAGAGCCTACACGATGTAGACACAAAGTGAAGCTCATTGTATTCACAGTCGTCATATTATGAAGAATCTTACGACCAACAACAATACGACAATAGTTGGTCATACTGCTCCGAGCAGCAGTACAACGATCGATCTTATGATATGAAGTAACAGATCAGTAGCAAAAGTAGAATTTTTGACATTCTCCATGCTTTGCACCAATACATACCGTAATCGTCCTTGCCTTAGGAGCCGCTTCGGACACATGTGGTTAAGAACGATCAAACTATGATCATCACCACATTGATGCACCAATGGCATACGGTGTATCAGTGTACTATGTTGTGGGATCAATTTCAAAATTGGGTTCGATAAATATATCAAATTGATATACAGATACATAAGATCGAGGACCTCGATCCATAGCCCAGAGTTCCGTCATTTTTTTTAGTGATAGAATCAAGCATATCTATCGATTAATTATTTAATTCATTTGGATATTAAAGTTTAATTTGTTTAACAAAAATCTAACAATCAAAATTATTTCTTTGTAGATAATTTAATATTACGGAAGAATGATCTAGAACGTACCACAAAGCTATTCTTTAAAACTCAAAAAAGATTTGTGTTACTATTCTTTCCTAATTTAGATATTTTTTACTAAAATTATACTAAATTTATAATTATCTTCAACTTAAAACCCTAATATAATTTTTTTATTTTTCAAGAATTTTTAAAACTATTTTTTATAATTAATCCATCGTACCATTGATATGTCCCAACGTATCAACATACGGTACGTCGATATACCTCGATACCTACCGTACCAATGGCTGATTAATATACTAGTATGGATCGATATGACAAACCTTATTTTAGACTAAAGGACACATTGAGACCTTTTTTATGCAAGATCATCAATTACTTCTATATATAACTTAGAGCAATTTTCTAATAAGATATTTAAATCTTATTACAACAACAACAAAGTCGTAAGTCTTAACTATTTCGGCTAAATAGATTTTTCTACCGCTATTGAGATCCAAAAAAATCATATGTTTAGTTAAATTTAAAATATTTAAATCTTTATTTATAGTTTCTATTAAGATCTTTTTAGGTCTTCCTCTACCTCTCCTCGTACCATTATAATCATTACAACTCCTCTAAGTATCACTATCGTAGGTCTCCTAAGCATACACTTGTACTATCTTAGATGTCCTCTATCGAAGCTATACCTAGTTGTTCATGAATAAAATAATACGACCTAATGCACAAGACTTCTCCCAATGCAGGATACTGATGCTTTTTACACCAACTAAACCTAATTAGCTTCTATTGATCTAATTTCCTATAGTCCTAGCTCCTATCCAATTATTTACTTCTCATATTTAGTTGATTAGCATGTTATTCTTCCAAATACACATACTATCCCTTTCCTGTGTGCGACTTTAGAACAAGCAAAAATCACATTAGTGAACAATGCAGAACTTAGAAACACTAGAAAAGTTGGATATGCAAAAAGTACACCGGACCTAATGCAACAAGTAATATTTTAGTAAAGAGCTGGCTAAAATATTACCAATATTTCTCCATGCATCAGAAGTTATTTTGAGGCAACTTCGTGTCAAATAACAAGCATCATCCCATGAGTATGGTAGTTTCTTGATCTGATATCTCCAAAACCAACAGGATCGCCAAATCAACAACTGGAAATTATTCAGAAAAAAATCTCATGTTCATGGTAATCAGGTTGCACAAGAATATATTGAAAAGAGAAGAAGTAATGAGGTTAAAGAAGTTCAAAAAAACACATTTATGTATATTTACTTTCCAAAATAAACCTACAAACCTTGCCTAATGTGTAAGGCAGAAGTACAAATTGGACACCGATGAGATTCCATAATGAAGGTTTCTCAGCTCCCTGAATATGCAATTCAAGTTCATTGCTAAGCTTCTCTTCCACCTTCCTGGCATGATTGAATTACAAAGTTAAAAATGTAGTTAGTAGTAAAATAAAAAGATTAACGTACTCATACATGGATATGTAGAAGCCATGGAAAGGGAGGAAAGGATTAGAAACTAAAAGAAACACTCAATAGAAAGAAGAAAAAGGCCACTCAACTTAAAGAAACACCATTTTTATCAGACAATTAATATATCTTATGGATAGATTCAAGACAAGACATATTTAAGTATATAGACTGCCAACATTTTACTCAAAAATAATAATTCTCATGGAAAGGAAAAACAAACAAACCTATATTATAGGATCCCCTTGGATTTTTACTTAATGCATCATTAAGTCTCCTATTTTAATTTAGTTGCTCTCCAAGATTCTAGATATAATGAACCTAAACATATTCTCAGAGTAAAACATTTTTCTGACGAGATTTATGGTAACTTGAAATGCTTCTTACCAAGATAAGATAGACTTCAATCTAACACAGCCAATAATATAGACAACATTCACAAAAAAGTTTTGAACGGACCAAATTGACAGAAAAATACAGAACTGATTCGATAAAATCTCTCTCTCTCCAGAGATACCCTGATCATTCTCTCTCATCCTTCTTACCGCCATTCTCCCCATCATCTCCCTCAAATTTTCCTTTTAAGTTACACTAAGCAATAACAAGACATCTTTCTTTATTCAATCATACATCCAAAGTTAGTTGTTGACAATATGCTCTGTCTTCATAACCCCAAGGCAGCAATACACCAAATTCTAGTGTACAAACTCCTAGTTCTGATTAAAAAATCCTAATAAGGAAATAAATTTCAAAGCTTTTGTAGTAAAATCCACTTTCAGATCATCATATGTGCTATTATATCGAAGCAATCTAAAAATGGACCAGGCTCCCATCTTTAATACCAAAAGGCACAACCTTAGCTAATGATCACCTAATATTAGATGAAATTATACCAAAATTTAAGTATTCTTGACCGGTATTTCTAAAGTGAGAACAGATTAAATTTGTTTAATCCAATTTCTTATATAATGGACAGTTATAATCTAGCTATAGTAATAGAGAAAAAGAAATCCATGCATAACGATTCAAACCAAAGCCTTTGCTTCGAAAAGACCTTGTAAGCAAAAACTTGATTAAGTGCTTTAGGGCAATGACAATGGCCATTTTTGTGATTAATATGTTAAGGTAATAGATTGAGAGCTAAAGCTACATTATTCAAATTCAAAACTAAGTTCAATTTGTAATGCTAATGCAGTTGCCTAACTAATGAAGAATGTCTAAAAATTATTACTAAAATAAGTCCAACGAGAAAATAATAATAAAAGAACATTTAGATCATGCTTCCAATTAAAAAAGAAAAGGGGCCGTGAAGAAGTTTTAACTATCTTGCACAACATTTTGCTATCTACCATACGATATAGCAAAAACAAAGACATTTTCTCTATGATTTTCTTATCAACACTAAGTTTTAGTGAAAATTTAGTGTGCAGAAAGTCACAAGTTGTAGGCAATATAAATCTCATGATCCTGCCAGCAAAAGGTACTGCAGGTAACAGGAGTGCAGATTAGAATTCCAGTTTTCTATTGGAGACAGCAGCCATAACCTGATATCTAAAACAAATTAACAGGACTTTTTTTGGAAACAGTAATGATAAGATGTAATAGTTGAAAACCTACATCTAAGTCCATACAAAAATCAGAGATTTAATACAAAAAAACCTACATCAAAGAATCCATCCAAACTACCTTTCAATTAATAGCATTATCTTAACTGTAAGAACAAAGAAAACCTTGATAAATATGCTCTTACTTATCAATTTGTTTTAGACCCTTCTTCTTATTCGTTACACCTCCAGAGCGCTCAAGTTCAAGTGCCTTCAACCTATTTTTGTAAGCTGGTGTTTTCTTGACCATTGTAACTGCCTGCATTAACATCGAGGCCAATGATTATCCAGAAAGCACAGAGTAAACAATTGATACAGAGACAACATTAACTACTATAAGTGAAATTTGGTGACTATTTCCTCGTATGTCTTCACAACATAGAGGAACTCCAAAATAAAGGACACAAACAAATGTTTATTGAGCACAAGTACTTCTATTGAGCATCATCAGGTTTGCTTGATTAATGAATTACCCCGAGAGCTTAAACACATAAGTCAACATTGCAAAAACACACGTCATGGTTTAACATGATGGCACCCTTCTTCAATACCAGATTGATGCATGTACGGTAGGACCCTTATCATATGATGATGGAAAGGAAGGGATGCCACAAAGACTATGGTAAAAAGATAGTGGCTAGATAATAAGAATCTTTTATGCAAAACACAGGATACCTATGGTTCCGAAACATATAAGAGTGAAAGACAAGGGGCAAAAACTATGGTAAAAAGACAGCAGTCAAAAAACTCAACATTTTTAATATTAAGAAGTCACATCTTTCTCATACATGTAGCCATTTGAGGCATCTTCTATAGACTAACATTTTTACCACTAAAATAATATAAGGACTTTATCTTAAAATATAGACTCTACAAACTTTCACTCCTAGGTTGGCATGCATCAGGATGTTTCCATCATTTAAACACAGGAGAAAGAACATTGATATCCAAGAGGACTAACGGATATATGTCATCTTGATGCATGTTTTTCTTGATTTACAATCACAGTACAAGGCACAATGTAATAAGATAGCATACTTTGAACAATAGCAGGAAAAAAAACAATTTATCAAATGCACACGAAATAAAGAGAATAAACTACAAAAGAAAGTGGCCTGAGCAAAAAGGAGCAGGATGGTTAGCAACTGGGAATATTGCTTGCATCTTTCTCATGAAGGGCTACAAAATCCTCACTATACCTGTGTATACCTGCTCCATTGATTTAGATATTGCAAAGCTGAAACAACCAGAAGAAGACCCACCAAGACCGCTCGAGGATCCTGTCATTTTTTGAAAATGTAGAATGATTGATAACCTGACTCCACTATCAGATCATTGCAAAAGAAATATCAACTTGACAAAATAATGAATAAGTTTGGGCGAATATGAAATATCCTTACTGTTTTATGACCATAATATGCATGGTAGTACCGAGCAGTATTATAGAAGACCTGTATAAAAAAGAATACTTAGTAATGCATGCAAACTAAATGAAAAAAATAGCAAAAATATTGCCAGCATTGGAAGTGTTAAATCAAATAAGTTGCACATATATGTTTAAACTTCAACAATGGGACTTGCATCAGCTTAAAATAAACGTGTATAGTATCTCATCAATCAACCCCACAAAGCCATTTATCAAATGAACAGAAAAGAGAAAAACGATACATTTGTGCAGGAACCTCCTCACTAAAACGAAAAATGAAGAAAAGCAAGACAAGAACTTCCCAAACATCATTACCTTTACTTCACATCTGATACATGTCCAGTTTATTACTATATTAATAAATGTAACTATATATACAATGCAACTATATTGTACAGAAACTTATAATTTGATCATTGTCTTAGAGTCCATGAATCACGCATGTCAAGGGTCTTGTCATTTATATGCTTAATCCAACTTATTTCAATTACAACTTAATTCCAATTTTGACAATCAATTGCCTCCAAAAAATTAAAGCTTACAAGTTTCTGAAAGGGTGACTACCATAGACATAAGCAAGGATTTTAATTTTGGGTACCGAACTGATGCTGGTCCTGATCCATGTAAACCATATCGGATGGTATTGCAAACATTGAACATTAGGACTAGTCTTTATCAATTCTCAATGTAGTGAAACTAATATGGGACCAACAGAGATGGGTCTACCAATTTCTAAAGGAATTAAGGACCAAGAAATGAATTAAACAATTACCTAATGCCCGCATTTGAGGAACAGGAAAAGAGGGAAATAATTCAAGCATTGTTACAAAATAATACTAGGTGAGAAAACACTTATATGATAATTGAAATAATTCAATTCTAACATGTTATTTGATAAATGAAACAAAGAAAGGTTGACAGCTTTGGAATATGCAGCATGAGACGCTAAGACTAGAAAGGTTTACTTTCTTGTCTGAACTTCAAAGAAGTCATCAAGATTAAACTTGGAAGACAAAGTATAACATTCAACATCTTCATATACCAGTTGGACTGATATGTACAACCAGTATATACCAATCTGACCAACAATTTGTACAGGAGCATATGGTTAGGCAACGATCAATTTCAATTTTTATTTTGATTTTCAATGAAACAGGGCATGGTTGATATATCATTTCATATACATACCAACATCATATTGGCTGGACAAGATGTTGAAACTGATACCAAATCTAAATTTTAAACCTTAAATCGAATATTGATAGAAGAAAAACAAATTCTAGGGAGAAATTAATCATTATGTGGTACATGGTACCTAGATGATATAGTCACGATCCACAGGTTGGTGACTAAGGAAACAACAAACAAGATTCTTATACAGGATTATCCTTTTATCTTCATGTCATAGAATAGAGAAAACAAAACTAAATTACCACCTTGGCATTTCATCTTTCTACAGAATATAAAAACCTTTTCATAAAAGCAAAAGAGACATGTCTAGTCCTCAACTCTTAAGCACCTTGTAAGGTATTTCACCATCTTTTATGCATATACAATATCAAATTGTTGATAATAGATTTGTTTATATGGATTTAACAATATCAGTAAACATAGAATGGTCATGTAACGTTATGGGTCATCATATAACGGAAATGGATTCAGATATTGAAGGAAACAATTCAAAAGAAAAGGATCACAAAAGAGAACAAAGTTGACAACTCATCAATTAGAAAGGCATGGGAGATAAAATATCAGATAATGAACAAGGTAATTATAATGTTCTCTTCACTCTCAAATGTAACAATAACAAAATCATCAACCTGAACTAACCATAATAACACATTGGTCTCTAAGATTGTGCCACATAAGCAAGGTTTTACGTACCGATCCATACCGGTGTATTGACATTTTGTCAGTACTGGTACGGTACAAGTACCGAGCGGTTTGCACTGTGCATACCGCCCGGTATATTAGATATTTTATAATATAAATTATATAATATAATATTAAAGAAATATTAAATATATTTTTAAAAAGTAAATAAAGGGGCGACGTCGCCTCGATCTCTCCCCGCACGGGGAGAAAGGTCGCCCGTGGTCGCCCGCGAGCGGCAACGCTCGTGGGCGACCCGCGGGCGGCGAGGGCACGCGGGCGAGGTACTTTTCCTCTTCTTCTTTCTTCTTCCTCTTCCCTTTTTCTTCCTCAATCGACCGCCGACGGTCGATTTTAACGATACCGCCCGATAGCGGCCGGTCCGCGTACCAATCAGCTGCTAGACCGGTATGTACCGAGCAGTACAGGCCTTACCGCTCGGTAAGGAAAACATTGCACATAGGTACCACAAAAGGTACTAACTAACACTTAAAAGATACATAATAAAGGGCTAGCCATTAACATGATCATGCTACATCAGCTCTTAAGAGAGGTCCCAGTATTAAAAAAGGAAAGAAAATTTCAAGACAGTGATACAAAGATCCCATACAATCCGACAACCAAGGTTTGACTTATCGGTCCGTACCGGTGTACCGACATATTGTTGGTTCCGGTACGAGACCCATATCAGGAGGTATGCACAGTGCATACCGTCCAGTATTAAAATATAATATAATATTTTTATAATATAATATTATATAATATAATATTAAAATATTACAATATTTTTAAAAAAAAGAAAGAAAAGGGGGCGACATCGCCTCGATCTGTCTCCCCGCGCAGGGAGACGCTCCGTCTCCTCGCGCGGGAGAAAAAGCGGCCGCGGGCGACGACAGCAGGCGAGCGAGGTATTCTTTCTTCCCCTCTTCTTTTTTATTTCTTTTCCTCTTCTTCCCTTTTTCTTCCTCAATCGACCGTCGACGATCGATTTCTCTCTCAATCGACCGCCGACGGTCGATTTCTTCTTCAATCGACCGCCGACGGTCGATTTCTTCTTCAATCGGCCGCCGACGGTCGATTTTTGACGGAACCGCCCGATAGCGGGCGTCCGCGTACCGGTAACCTGGCGGACCGATATGTACCGCCCGTACCGGGCGGTACAGGTCGAAATTGCAAACCTTGCTGACAACATAAAACATTTGTCATTCAAATATCTGATTAACAAACTTATCAAAACATTTCTGTCAAAAAATGGGACTAGATTAAAAATACAAGTCAAAATTGAGAAATAACTTTAGAGAGAGAAAGAGTAAATATAAAAGGAAACCCGATTCTAACTTGGAGAAACCTATCTGAATATAAACTAAACCTTTTAAAAAATGCCATTGTCCAGGAGTGTTTCATTTTTGTATTATCTTGTATGCGCAAAAGAAAAATCAACAAATAAACAGCATGAAAGAAGAATGAATAAATAAACAGCAGGAAAGAATATGTAACGATGATACTAACATCATCAAGATGAAAGAAAAGTAACTGGTACAAGCAATCAACATAGTATTACCTCTTCAGGATGTGCAATTGCATAATCATATTGCTCCCTAGTAGCTTCATCTTTTAGAATCTGGAATAGTATATGAATTATATATCAACAAATTTAGAGTTTGTAGATTAATAAAAGAACTTGAAATTCTTGTGCAACTTTGTAAGTTACAGCTACTGATTACAACTCCTCAAGACTACAAGAAAAGCATCTCATTTCACAAGCCATAGCTAGTGATAATGTATTTGTGAAAGTTCAAGGGAAAAAAGGAGGAAAGAATTAAAGATACTGATCCATATAAGCCTCATGAGTTGATCTGGTAGGAATCCAAATCCTAGAATCAACTCTAATTTCAAAAGTATTAAAACTGGTTTCTCAAACCTAGAATGTCAAAAGTTGTAAAACTATTTGAAGGCCACTTTACGGGACAATCATTTCCTAGTTCAGCTTACAGACACTAACATTAAAGCTACTAAATGCGCACCAGTTTACACTACAAAACTATGAAAATCCAATAAGGCCAAATAACTTGTAAATTTTTAGTAAATTAATTTTTCCTTCTTAGAATAATGCATCTATGATACTAAAGCATAAGCTAAACAAGCCACATTTTGGTCATTAACTTCACCTGTAAACTATAATTGGCAATGGTTTTACATTCAATATTTATCTTAATAAAAAGTCTACCAATTGAAGGGAAAATGAACTTTAACCAGATAAGTGTTGTACCTCATACCACACAAGTGGAATATTCAAGTGAATGAAACTTAATACAAATTTCTTGTATTGAAATAAATTGTTCCAAATAAATATAATAATTAAATGCCAACTGGAACTATAAGGAACCAAGCAGGGAGAAAGATATAGACCTTAGCGAAGGTTTCCTTTAGCAACAATGGGATGAGCACCATGGCATACAGAAATGTTGGCCATCTAAACAAAAACAATACAAGATGCATATCCATCCACCGTGCAGAGAAAACTTTGCTAGACGAAGCAGAATGTTTATAGTTCCATTTTCTTTTTGGATTTTTAGTTGTAAGAAATTCCAGCAAGTACCAATATCGCTTAAGAACACTACCTAGCTAGTTTTTCTTTTATTCCGGAAATGAAATATCAAAATAGGTCGTCTAAATTCAAACATAAACTTCGTACCGACGAACAAGAACGAGAGTGATTCCCAATGACCGAAGGATCAGTAGTATCTCACCTCATACGCATTCGCAATTTTCACGAAAAGCTTTCTTGACTCGGGGTCAGGGTTCTTATCAGGATGACTGAAAAATACAATGACAGAAGCATCTATCAGCGAACGGAGTCATCACAAAGAAATCAAAAGATGCGAGTTTTAAAGTGAACCCAATTCGTCACCGTACTATTTAAGGGAGAGCTTGTAGTAAGCTTTCTTGATCTCCGACGCGTTGGCGCTCTGAGAAACCCTAGCGAACGTAACAGAGGAGGAGATCAAAAGAGGGATCTAAGGAAATGAATAGAAAGGGGAAGGGTATTCGTTCATTCACCCGAGGAGATCGTAGCAGTCGTCCTCATCGCAGTAGATAGACCGGCAAAATGGGAGTTGGAGGAGGAGAAGGCAGCAGAAGAAAAGGAAAGGGGGAGAGGAGAGACATCGGAGTGCCGGAGAAACCATCATCAAACCCCCTCTCCGGAGATCCGAGGTGGGAGGAGGTGGAGGTGGAGGTGGAGGTGGAGGACGAGGCTCTCCCGCACCGATCAGGTAGCAACCGGGACTGGATCGTCCTCCGCTACGGGTATTGTCAACTTTAAGTTGACCGCAATTACATTCACGTGCAATTAAAAATCCGAAGAATACATTCCTAGTTTTAAGATACATATATGGGCGAAATTTCGAAAAATAATTATTTTTTCACAATATATTATATTTTTTCTAAAAATATTTTTATTCATCGGAATCGTGCCACAAGACAGTTAGAGAATTAAAAATCCGAAGAATACGAATATAGCTTAAAGATATAGATATATATATATATATATATATATATATATATATATGGGCTATTTTTTGTAAAAGATATTTTTTAAAAAAATATCTACATTTATATTAAAAATAATTTTATTCATCTGAACAATATGACAAAAAAGATAGAAAACTATTAGTTATATTGTATGGATCGATCCATACTGTGAATTAATTTAATCACATCATATATTTAAAATATATTTTTATACCTTCATCAAAATATCATAAAATTATTTAAAAATAAGATAAGTTAACTCAAAACGGGCAACAATTTGATGAGTATCAGGTGATCTTAAGATAATGACACTATATAAGGTGGGGAGATTTTGACGAGTGTTGGTGTCGGATGGTTTAATTGTTGATCGCAGTTGAGATTGTGGCGTCGCCTGTTGGACTAGTTGGGGCAAGAACAGAGCGACAATTTGCATCATACCTATTAGTGTCTATACCTATTAGGTGAGGCTTAAGAATACCTTAGTAAGAAAGAGTAGGTGTTTCGGGGTCAATCCTAGGGGCGAGAAGCCTGAGTTATTAAACAGATGTAAGTATCATGTCGATGTTTACATTGAGGTAAATGCATCCACATGTGGCCAAAGGGTGACTACTATCTCCTACAAGTGAAAGTACTATAGGTCGAGAGGAAAACCTTTTTGCTTGAGCGTTCGTTGAAAGGATTGGTAGAAGGACATTCTTACAATATTTGCTCATCCTTCTGGCACCAAAGTGATGAGAAAAAAATATATCATTGACATGTTGGTCAGCCTAACATGATGTAGACCCATATGTGCAGGGTTATTTGAGATGTCTCTAAGATGAAAATACAAAGACTAAGGTAGAGAGAGATTTATCAACTTGATCTCTTCGATGCTCAAGTTAATAATTCGACATCGGGTGAGGACGCGAGTGGTCAAAAGAAATAGGTTTCCACTTATTGTGTTAAAGATTTATTTTTATACTTGGTCAGAGGGGATAAAATATTTTATAAAATATTTCATGGGAGTAAAATATTATTTGAACTCTTATAGATAGGTGAAAGGTGACTTAGGCTCTATGTAATAGTTATGTATCTATTGATGATTAACCAACAAATGTATTTTTATTGAGCTATACCCTATATAGTAGAGTAAAAAATGTGTTGTCCAATGCTTAATTCCGTATACAGAGAGCGAGCTTTATGAGATTGGAACAATGGGGGAGAAGAAATAATCATGAAACAAGGAAGATAATTTTCTTTTGAACTCTTCTTGTGAGGGAGAGCAGCGGTCAAAAGAAGACCTACCTCGAGTGGAGATGAACTTAATAAGAAGCATGAGTCATAGGACCCTAACCAATCATGTCATATGACTCCCGATAACTTATGTGACCGATCAAAAGAATGAATCGCACTTGCAAAGGATCCTGAGAACTTATGTGACGTCTATAAATGCCTCATAGGACTCTAACCACTTAATCCTAGAGCCATGACAATAACATAATAGGCATGCGAAAACCATATTCTAACATCGCGAGTTGGTATATATATTTTCATTCCTATGGATAATTGAGGTATGAGTTTGATGGATGTTATTGACATATCGTGACCCAACCCATCATCTTATGCATGGAGAGCATGTTTCGATGTGATGGACACTATGGCAATGGAGACATCGATGCGAACTAACAACTATGATTGTAATCCCTTTTTCAAATAATGTATTATTTGAAAACAAAATTATCTTGACTTGTAATCTATTTTTTTTATCTAATAACATTATTTGAAGGTATCAACTAATTTAATTAATCAATTTATTATTAAAATAGGTATAGTTAATAATTGATTTCTATTTTGCATTTGAAATACTTTTCTACCTTCCATCTAGTTACTGTTTCATCCTCAATTCTCTATTCCTATCTCATTCCCCAAGATGAGATGAGATGACATCGAAGATAGAAAATTCTCATTGAGAATAGAGAATCTATGGGTTATTTATATTCTCCTAGCTAATCTATCTTATTTAAAAAAAGATATATTATTAAATTTAATTAATAATCATAATAAAATCTATAAAAAATAATGATATTTATAAAAGTTTACATGTCATAATAATATATAAACATAAATATGTCCAAATATAACCACAACCAAATAAATATAAATATATCGAAATAAATATATAAATTAATAATTTTCCATTAATTTTATTTTTAAAATTTTTATACTCGCATATGCATGCAAGGAAGGACACAAATAAGAAAACACATAAAGTGATTAATAACATAACCTTGAAAGTAAATAAAATTATTAAAACTAAAATATATATTAATTTATCCTTTGAAGTAACGTTTTAAATTTGTTATTAAATATTAATTTATTAAATACATAATAATAATTAAAAATTAATGGTAAATAAGTAAAAAAATGAAAACTCAAATTAAAGTTCATACCGTGTATTTCATTTTATAACCAATCTTAAAATTTTGATGAAATGTTCTATTTACCTTTTTATATTTATATTTATAAATGTTTAAATATATAAAAAATTAAATATAAGATAGATTTAGTGATTAATATTGGAATGTTGAAATTATGAGTATAATTTTATTTATATTATTATAAATAAATATATATTATATATAACATAATAATATAAAAAGACGAGAACACGGGAAGATGAAGAAGTGTTCCACCCATTAGAAACACCTTCACTGCTATAGAACTGGATGGTTGTGATATAAGAGTTGGACGGTCACGATCGGCCAAAACCACACTGTGTACTTGGGAAAGCCACATGCCCCTGAGGCGGCGGTGGCTAAATGACGTTGCATCCCGCATCGCGACCAATAGAAATCGGCGGAACAGCAAATCGCTGGCTTTTATATAAGAGCAACGACCGCAGTATAAACCAAGTGGGTCGGAGCTTCGCACGGTGTGAACTGAATTTTCGGAAGACGCCTCCGAACCCGTTTCTTCTCGCTTCGCGTTCGAGTTCTCTTGCCGGCTGCGTGACCATCCTGATCCCGATTCCGTTCTTCGCTCGCTCCTTGCCGCGATTCCGGTGATGGGCAAGGGCCTGCTGCTGCTCCTCTTCCTCTTCTCGCTGCTGGCAGCGGCGGCTATTGGTGCTGCGGAGGGTAGGGCGAATAAGTCGTCGTCCCTCGGAGGCCTTTTCTGGGCTACCGGCAAGGACGAGAGCGAACTTCTGGCTCTGGTGGAGTCCAAGGAGGAACCATCGGCGGGGGAGGATGAGATCGATGGGTTCGCCGGAGGCTTCAACTCCTTGGACAGCATGTTGCAGTGGGCCATCGGTAAAGCTGCCACTTCCATCTTAATTATTGTTATTATTGTTATTTAAATTTGAATCTGGTTACGTTCGCTCGTTCTTGTTTTTTCAGATTACGAGTCTGTGATGCTTGATGATTTACTCTCCTTGACATAATTCTTAGTTTTTAAGCCCTCGCTTGGAAAATACACGATTAGGTCTTTTTAAGCTTTCAAGCTTTCTTTTACTGTTTCAGAATGGAACGGAGATAAAGTTATTCATCTTTGAGTTAATTGTTTAAGTGAAATAAAAATTTCAACATGGAATCTTGAAAGTAATAAATAGAAATTAGGAAACAGCAAATACAAGAAGGTAAGACAAAGGCTAGGCAAGGGAGGCTAATCCTGTGAGAACAATAGACGATTTTGTCTTATATATGCCTATACGGAAACCTATGGTTTCATAACAATAAAAGGTTTGAGAGCACTCATAGGGTCACAGATTGGAAGATTTTAATATTTTGCTTTTTCCAAACACACAAGGAGACGATGGCAGCACCAGATTTTAGCCTCTTCTTTGTTTTATGGTTCATAAGTTATTCAGGCGTCTCTTTGTTGATTGTAACTTTGAAGTGAATTCCCACAAATGGGGGGGATAAGGGAGCAGGAAAGAAGCAGATGGTCAAGATCTACATACTAGAGTGCAAATACAGTTGGTGTTTTTGGCTACCCTTGTTAATAAGAATCTTCTTTATGAAATGTAATTTAGGTTGAAGACATAAATATCTTAATTTTCATTAGGCAGGGAATTTCCATATGGTGGGAGTGGAAGGATATTGGAACTTACAATGCTCTGAAAATTGTAGGAATAACGTTAACATCCTATCAGGCTGCATGCTTAACATATGTTGTCATTGGAAGTATTGGGGTGAAGTAGTTGTTAAGTAAGTTTACATTGCTATAATTTATGACCAAGGGTTCTACTAATGCCATCTCTTTGTTGGGAGCCTTTGGTGTTACTGACACACATTCTAGCACTTGGCGGTTGTGGTCTTATGTTTTGATGTGAAGTTGTGGAGTCTAGGAAGCTAGTCCATTAGTTGGGCCTCATGCACCCAGAATTGAATGAAATCCTTCCACTTTGAAATGCCAAGAGTGACTATTTTAGTAGGAGTTTCCCTGCACAGGTGGAACTGTTTGAGAACACTAGTTGCCTATTCCACAAATATCCTTCAGCCTAATGTTGTCAAACAATCTTCACTGTCACTTTTCTAGTACAGTAAAATTGAATTATGTGCACCACATGTCATCATCATCTATAGGAAGCTAAGAAGCACAGAGATGTGCTTCTCGTGGACGTGCTTGTGTCTAACACATGTCGGACACTTGCATGCGGTGCTGCGCTTGTGTGGTCCTCACATGAGGGCCATATGCTTCACAAGAAAAGAAATATGGAGATCGTCGCAAGGAAGCATATATCAACTATATTTGGAGATTGTTAAATATTATTTGTTGATTTTAATTTTTTGATCCTATATGATGATATTCATTTGTTCACATTGCTGAGTTTATAAAATTTAAGTATAAATACTGTAAAACTTATGTTATATATATATATATATATATATATATATATTAAAAGAAATGCACGTGTCCTTGTTGTATCCATGTCCTATTTTTCTGAAAAAATGACATGTTGCCATGTCCATGTGGTGTTTGTGTTTGGTGTCCGTGCTTCTTAGACAGGAAGATTGTATGCTTTAGTGAAGATTTGTTAGATGTTGGATATAACTTTAGATGATGGGATTTAGATTGGGGATTGCATGAGACTTCACGTAGTCTAATTCTCAAAATGAGATTAGAGACTTTGGTTATGAAGACATGTAAGAGAACATTTCTATAGCCAACACAAAAAGAAGGCTGAAGTGACAAGTAGCTTTCTTATGTCCCCTCTTGGTTTATGCCAATTCCTAGCAGGACACAAGTTTAGAGGAAAAATTGTAGGCCTTCATATAAAGATGAGTTGTTCTGAACATGATTCGCCTTACCGGTCTGTATCGGTGTACCAACCGACTATCTGTATGGTATGTACCAAATCGTACCAATGTACTGACACATGGTATGGTTGGGCATATTGATAGATTGGTATGTAACACCAGTGCTGGTCCCTTATCAGACTAATGTGTACCATCTGTTTCAGGCAATATACCACGGTATGGCAAACCATGGTTCTGAAAGCCTCTGTAATCTCAAAGTTGAAATTCAGCTGATAAAAAACCACTTTCATGATGTTCTACATAGTGGTTCATCGTCATGATGTTTTTCATTGTGGTGAATGACTTCTTGGGTATACTCAATATTGTAATATACAAATGAGAAAAGCAGCTTAGTATTATCTTAAGGAAGAGATGCTGAGTCTATAAGCAGAGACCTTAGTAGTCATCATACAAACACAATTTAGCAAGCTGACTGGGGTAGAAGTTCAAGGCCTTGTAAATCCTTATATATAGATTATTACAATTTAAGAGTAGTTAAATTTTAAAAATCTCTGTAGTATTTGTTAATCAACTTAATCCGGAAGAAATCGTAAACTCGACATTAACACTTGAGTAAGCAAGAATCAACTATGTAGTTATGGCAATTACATCATCTGCTTTGCCACTCCTATGCATCTCAAAACCAAGATCTTCAACTTAATTAAGTATTTTTTGATGGAGAATATACGTTGATAACCACTATAATATCATAAAATTATCTTATGTTAATCTTTAGTGTGCCTACATAAATTTTAAATATATATGTAAAATACATACATGTATGAATATTCAAATAGAAGACTGCAACATATACTTTAAAGAAGTTTCCAAACCAATTGTTTTACCATGTATCCATAAATTTTATCACAATTTCTTTATAAGATGAATTGGTGGAACTGTATTCATGGAAACCTAATCATCATTTACTACTAAGGTCAATTTGGCATTTGATGATCAAGGACCTCTGTACAATAAGTTTTTCATTTCTGCAATTATACATGTCAAGCTAAATATGCTTTATGCATATGCTACCATTTGTTTTGCAATTATTTCTTTGGTGACTAGTTCAAATTGGTGTTAGCACTGCAAATTTATTGTGCCCTAGCTTATAGAGGGTCTCCGCTATTATGTGCCTTGTATCTCGACTATTCTAACATATATTGAAACTTCGCAAGCAAAGCTCTCTATAAGACATGGATTGAACAAAGTGATAGAAATTAAAAATCCCTTTTCTGGAATTTATGATTGTTATAGAGCATGAACATTTTTGCTGGCTATTACACTGATGCATATGCTTATTTTACACTATCTATTATTTTGTTAGTATGGTTGATTATTGTTTGGCCTTTTCATCCTTCTAATTTATCTTCCAACAAATCAGGCCATTCTGATCCAGAAAAATTGAAGGAAAAAGCTATGGATGTTCAAAAATTATCTGAAGATGAACTGAAAAAGAGGCGGCTAGAAATAAAGGTCAGAATATCCTGATACGTATTATTTTCATAAATTTTCTGAAAATGAACTGAGGAAGTGTCTATTCTAATTCTCTAATGGTATTTTCCAATTTTCTTGTGTTTTTGGTTTCATAATAAGTTTCTATTATTTAGATCTCTTTGCTGGATCTTATTGGGGAGTTTCAACCCATCACCAATGATGCTACTTTGTAGACTCATTTAAAAGATATAGTAACATTGTCATCAACATTTCCTGTTGGATAGTGTTTGTTAAATCCTGATTTTTCTTGATGTTTGCATTGGCTAAGGATCAAATTATTTGCTTTAGGACTTCAACTTTGCACAAGTGTGAACTTCATAAAATGCTGCCATGCTTTAAAGAAATAAAAAAGCATATCAAAGAATATTGAAAATAATAGATTAATTTTCATTTATCAGAAGTTCTTTTTTTATTCTCTACATTCTCCTAAGTCAAAAAAGATATGATTTCCGATGAGGAATAAGTTACGAGTTCTAGATGTTACTTAAATCATGAATCATGGTATGTATTTATCTATTTTAAACTATAGATAAATGTTCAACCTTTTCATATGAAACTTATAAATTTAAAATAATGTATATTGCCTTATCTATGCATTACAATTTAAAATTTATAAATGTTCAACACTCATAAAATTCAATATTTAGGTGACGGTTTCTTGTAGGAAGAGCTTGTGGGTTCTACTATAAGTTGCAATTGATCATTGTTTGTCGATGGCTTAGGTCATTGGTCAGCAGTTGAGGGAGGTGAGTTGAACTATAATTGCCAAGACAGAAAACCGGTTCAAATGATATATATATATATATATATATATATATATATATATATATATCAAGGATTGCAATTTCAATTTGTATCGTCCATACCTACGTAGCGGTCCGATAGATTACCGGTATGTGGACCGTCCGCTACTGAGCGATACCACCAAAATCGACCATCGGCGATCGATTGAGGGAGAAAAAGGTAAGAAGAAGAAGAGGAAAAGAAGAAAGAATCGCGCTGTCCTCGCTCGCGCGCCATAGCCGCTCGCGGGTCGCCCGCGAGCCGTCGCCGCCCTTGCCCGCGAGCGATTTTTCTCCCACGGGAGGAGACGAAACTTCTCCCTGCGCGGGTAGAAAGGTCGAGGCGACGTCCCTTTTTTTACTTTTTTTAATATATTAATATATATTAATATTATATTATATTATATTATAAAAATATTTTAATGTATCGGGTAGTATGCACTGTGAATACCGCCTGGTACCGGTACCGTACTGGTATCGAGAAAATATTGGTACACCGATACGGACCGACAGGTTAAAACCTTGATATATATATATATATATATATGGAAAAATTTTAAAAATATAAAAATAGTCAAAGTGGAAATTGGAAATAGCCATAACAAATAATCATATTGACCCAAATTAGAAAAAATTATGCAATGCAATGTGAAACAAATTAAAAGAAATTCTTATGTAAAAAAATTGAATTAAATTTTTATCATAATTTAGACTTGGTATTAAAATATTTTAATAACTTAGGTTTTCTAGAAGGATCGAATTTTGAGACTTTACTCCAAATTTTTAGATGCTGCATATTCAAATTATTATAGATAACATAATCAAGTCTAATATCGCTTTGCTTGTTGGAAAAGATTAAAGCGATTGAATCTTTTTTTAGCAAACATTCATAGACTATTACTAACACCACCAGTGTTGGTCCCAAACAAGGTTCGTAATCTTGTACTGTACTGACGTATCGGTTAGCTATTGGTACGGTATGTATCGAGATATATCGAGCATACCGACACATGGTACACTAAGTGTACCAAGCTGTAACCGAGCATACCGATCCTCTATTGGATCGGTACATACCGAGCGGTACGATTTGATATTGCTAATAGTAGAGGGTTGCGTTAGGTCACTGATAGTTGGTGTAAAGCTATGTTAAATTTCATGAACTTGGATTATAACTTATTGATCTCAATGTTGGAAAAAGATCAATGTAGTCAACCCCAAATAGTTGGGATTTCTGACTTTGTTGTTGTTGTGTATTCATAGACTATTACTGTCTAAAGCTTTAAATATCGAAGTTTAATTCATTCCAAGGTTTAGAATTTGGTCCTATTGATACCTTTTGAAATCAGTATGGTGCCAATAGATTGGGCAGGACACCAACCTGTACCATCCATTGTTAATGAAAAAGTAATAAACAAATAAATAGCAACTGGTATTGATCTGTATAATGTGTTGTTGGTCCTTGGATGGATTGATAATTACCGGTCAGTGCATATCGATCTGACTGGTGTTTGAATCTTGCTTGGTGCCTTTTCACATGGCATGGATAATAAGGGCATTTTTCCATCAGCTGTAGCAGTTAGTTTACCTAATTGTTATATTTTGCATACTATCCTTTCTTATCTCAAATATTGCAGAATGTTGCTTGCCTATTTTTGCTTTGAGCAAAATATTGATACTTAACATTCTTCCTGATTGTTCTATAATGATATAGGAGTTGATGCAGAAACTTAAAACGCCATCAGATGCAGAGTTGATGAAACTAGCGATTGCTGACTTGAACAATTTTTCTATTACATTGGAAGACCGACAACGTGCATTGAATGAGCTCCTGTTTCTCGTTGAGCCAATTGATAATGCAAATGGTATGTCTAACTTGAGTTAACTGATACTACATTGAAAGACTGAACAATGTGCCTTCATAAGCTATATATGGTCTTCTATTTCCTCTATTTAGGTGGCGATATTATTCTACTTGCACAATTTTTCAACAATTATGACTAGATACTATATTCATGTCACATGCCTTGAATGACATCCTGTTTCTTGTTGAGCCAATTGATGATGCAAATGGTATCCCTAACTTGACTGATAATTTGAGACTACATTGAAAGACTGAAACGTGCTCTACTAAGCTATGTTTGGTCTTTTTTAAGGTGATGTTATTAAGCTAATTATTCTACTTGCACAAATTTTCAACACATTTGAATCGATACTATATTCATGTCTGAAGAAGATTAAAGCTGACATAATTGCAACTAAGCCAAGCCATCCTTCCTTCTCAAGCTATTTGCTTTAGACCAGGGAAATAACATTGCTTTTTTTGTTCTGAATTAAGTAATATTTCTAATATGATCTCTGAGATTGAATGGATTATTGTCTGATATTTTCTCTTGCCTCAAACCTCCGATATTTCACCAAGAAATTATAGATTGACCATTCTCATTTTAATTGGGTATCTTTCTACAGATTTATGTTTGTATTTGAACGTGCAAGGTTCTTCGTTGAATGCAGCTCTGTTGATAGGGTGATTGCCACTGATTCATCACTTTCTTTCTAGAAAAGAAAGAATTAACCTCTAAGAGAATATTAGTGGTGAGAAAATGAGATTAGTGAGGGGGATTAGAGAGAAAAGAATTTGATGTTATAATAATATAGAACTATAGATACATTCCTAAGGGGCTACACCCATGTGCTTATGGATTATATTGACTCTAAACTTGTTAACATAATTAGGAGTCAAGAAAATATGAAAACCCCTCAATGTGTTGACTAAGCTACTGCACTACCCCTGGGCCCCCAACTAGGGCTGGTCAACCCTTTAGCTGACTTCAACTATGGATGGATGACCCCTAGTTTCCACCAAAGAAGGTTTCAAAACCACATGTTATCTCTTTCTATATATATTGTCTATGTTATGATAATGGGTTTCCTTAGCTGCCTTCGATTTGAATTCTTGTTGATCCAAAATGGATAATGCATATTGCTTGTGACCAACTAACTAACTCCAATCCCAATTGAAGTTGGAAACAGTTCAATTGGTTGGTTGATCTTGAGTTAGCTTTTATAGAATCCTGTACAAGCTGTAGTAGGTATTCATAGAGGCATCCAAGTCATTCTTGGATGATGATACGACAATACGAACTTTCTCCTAGTTGCCCAAAGGCCCCAGACCCTGTTGAGCCACAAAGCTTCACTCAACCTATGAAGCAGGTTCACTTGGATCTTTGGTGTCGCTGTCCAAGCCCTCCCCTTGGCCAGTCCCATCAAGGCTGATCTAGGCCCTTCCATGTGCTGATGGAAATGACCCAGGGTTTGAGAATAATTACATCAAGAAAATGATCCAGATTTTGAGAATAATTGCATCATAAGAACTCTACATCTCAATCACACTTTATTCCCATGTTGTAGCAGTTGACAAGTGACATCAAGTCATCAAGGTTTTTAATTAGCTCACATGGTAGGATAAGTATTACAATAGCCACATTTGAAGCACACAGATGGGAGATTCTTGTAAGAAATAATCTAGAAGAAGATCCCCTTGTGAGGACCACCAATTCAAATCCATGTTTTTGGGTTTTATCCAAATTAATTTTCACACAACTAAATGAATCTGCCTGCTAAAGGATAGGGAACAATTGCCCATACACAAGGGTCTTCCAATCAACTACATGATCCTAAAAGATCTCTTTGTTTACCAGGCATTTGAATCCAAGCTGGAGAAGTTTGGATCTGTTCCAAGTTTCCAACAATAGCTGGAAATTTAGGTGCCATGGGATCAGTTGGAGCTCTCCACTGATCATCCAGGGTTCTTCCGTGAGCACTTGGATAGCATCCACCTTTGAACTAAAATGAGACATTATCTTGCCATATTGTGAACCAAAGGACTCTAGGAAAGTGACCAAAGTTTATTAACTGAAGATTTCATCACCTCCAAAGGAGGTGGTTTCCTTAGAAATCTACTTGCAAGACTACAAAACCAGTGTGTCCATTCAACAATCTTTTCATTTTCGAACTCAATATCAATCAACAAGTCCTTAATCTTATCATAAAGGGAAGAAAGAAATTATTCAGATTCATATTAGGTGGTCCAACATCATATTCTACCTAGACTCTGGTACCAATCAATATTTCCGTACTTCCGGCTCCCAGTAGAAGATTAAAGATAAGTGAGACGTTAGGGAGAGTTTAGATACATGCCCAGGAGATATATCCATCTTATGGACTATATTGACAATGGACTTGTCTGTATTATATAAGATTCAAGAAAAAGCAGACAAGACTTTCCACTTCTTTTATTGTATATATCACTTCCAGGTTATGTTTTTGTGTTCGTGTAACATTAATCTAAATAACAAGTTTTAAACATGTTCACTTTTGAGCAAGGTTTGACTTACCGGTCCGTAGCGATGTATTGTCGGTACCGGTACGGGACCTGTACCGGGCGGTATGCACAGTGCGTACCACCCGGTATTAAAATATAATATAATATTTTTAATAATATAATATAATATAATATAATATTATAGAATATAATATTAAAATATTAGAAAAATGAAATAAAAGGGGCGACGTCGCCTCGATCTTTCTCCTTGCGCGGGAGAAAAAGCGGCCGTGGGCGCCGGCGACCCGCGGGCGGTGACAGCGCGTGGGCGAGGTATTCTCCGCTTCTTTTTTTCTTCTTTTCCTCTTCTTCTTCCCTTTTTCTTCCTCAATCGACCGTCGACGATCGATTTCTCTCTCAATCGATCGCCAACGTCGATTTCTTCTTCAATCGGCCGTCAACGGCCGAAATCGACCGCCGACGGTCGATTTTTGGCGGAACCGCCCGGTAGCGGGCGGTTCGCGTACCGGTAACCTGACGGACCAGTATGCACCACCCATACTAGGCGGTACAGGTTGAAATTGCAAACCTTGCTTTTGAGGGACGTGCAAAAACCTTGCAAATTATATACACGTGTTATTTTTGTATATGAATACCTAATATTTTGCAATATGAAGTTTCGCACTGATGTATATGCAAGATTATTTTTTTAGTGTCCTTTAATTTGGTTGAAAAGTATTGATATGCATATCCGTAGTATATAGTGTCTCCACTTTTTGCAAAATGTACTTTTCAATATGAATTTATAGGTATCTAACTTTATATTTTGTTAGATCTTGACAAACTTGGTGGGCTTGTCGTGGTCATAAGAGAACTTGATAACACTGAGACAGACATTCGAACAACCTCTGCATGGATTCTGGGGAAAGCCAGTCAAAACAATGCACTTGTTCAGAATCAGGTAATTACTCTCTTTCCAAGGGTTTAGAAAAGGCCCTCAGAGGATTACTGCACATGAGAACTGGCACAAATTTAGTCTGACTTGTTTTAAAATCACACCAATTGATTACATGCATCCTCATGACATCATTTTCAAAAGCCCTTAAATTTTGTATTTTAACTTGAGAGGGGGCAAGATTCTAAAGTTTCTGCTTCATTATGACTTAAAACAATTAAAGAATGAAAATAAGTCAATAAATAGGATATGACACTAGTAGACTATTAACTTAAGAAACTAGACATTTTTCTGATGTTTCTTGCCCAAAAAAAAAGAACAATTTTCCATGTGAAGGTTTAAAATCTTGGTCTGGTATATGATACCACTGTAACACATACTTTGTGCCAATATAGCCTAGTATACCAATACCTTATTGGTACAGTTGGGTATCAATCTGTATTAGCTAATATTGGACAGACCGATTGATACCAATTCCATAAAACACACATTAAACCATATTTTTGTTTTTTTTCTCTTAATAATAAATCATACTATGTTTTAAAGATATTATAAATCATATATCATAGACACACTAAACAGATAAAAATACATGAAGTTAGCACATGATATATATATGTATATATTATCTATACTACCAAACATACAAGTCAATTCTTGTAAATATGTGACTTCTAATCACTATATAAGCAACACCTTAGCAGGTGGCTACTATCACCAAAACAAATGTTAACCAAATCATAGAGTTATGTTTTTTCTGATCAGATCTAGAGGTCTAAACTTAAACATTTTGTCTTGTTATAACCAAATCATAAAGTTCATAACATGAGCAATCCTCTTATGTTATGAACTTTGTCTCAGATCCTTACTCATGGAGCGCTTACAAAATTAATGAAGATGGTCAACTCCAGCTTCACAGAAGAAGCAGTAAAGGCATTATATGCAATTTCAGCTTTGATTCGTGACAATGAAATTGGTCGGAGGTTGTTCTATTCAGAGGAAGGATATATAATGCTTCAGGTAGGTAATTGAATGTGTAAGATATGCAATCCTCCTCTAGTCAGACTTATGAGATGCCATTTCTACAGGACATAATGGGCAACTCTAGTATTGATATCCGACTTCGCAAAAAAGCTGTTTTTCTGGTAGCAGATTTAGCCGATTATCAAGTGCAATATGCAGATAATTCAGAAATCCATTTCTTAGGTGATCGCTTCTTTTTGAAGGCTGTGGTGGATTTAATATTAACCCCAGACCTTGATCTACAGGAGAAGGTATACTTACGACCACCTTAAATTTTTTGGAATTTTCCTTTCTAGGATTAAAAAATTTTCCTATAACGTGCATAGTTAATGTTTTATTAGAAGAAATATTCTATATGGTAATAGTAAAATATATTAATATATAGTTAAATTTTCTCTCGTCATGGTGTACTGCTTTGTTGTTTGGAAGAAACAGCCAGATGTCCAAATGCAGTTGATGTGTTAAATGTTTTGTGTATTTTCTTATAATTAATCCCTGATATTTTAACAGCCTAAGGATATCCAGATTCTAGACCATGGTTCTAGATAGTGGATATACCGAATAAACTATAATGGTCTAATACACCTAACAATTTTTTGTTGTTAGTACTGTTTATAAATATCCACATTGCCAGCTAAACTTTAGTATGTTTGTTTTTGGTGTACAGAGGTATATTGTAATGAGCCCGTTAGTTTGTGCTGGTCTAATAAGATTCCAGTACAGCTACCAGTACTGATGTTCAAAATATTTATCCATATGGTTAAACTTTAAAACCTATAGTTGGAAGTTTAATCTGGATAGCTGTTGATCGGTGAAAATTCCTCCCATGTTGGGCAGCATCAACTTGACGTACCTAGAGAAATCTGAGTATTTCACTTATATCTCTAATAAAGTTCGATTATAAGTAAATGTTTCCAAGGTTGCACCATGATAAATGCTTCTCGATTTAAGTTCAAGTATGTTGGATTGAATTAGCCATAAGAAAGCAGGGGGTCCATTTTGGCGTTGTTGTTTTATCTGACTGGGTTACTAATTTTGCCTGCAATTTATTTGTCTGACTTTTTTTTTCTTTTTTCCCTTGTCCTTGTATATGATGTGTTTTATGTAGGCGTTGTTGGCTGTCAGAAGTTTGCTCCAACTTGCCTCCACGGATGCTTCAGATCTCAGAGATTTCTGCAGCTTGGACCGGATACTAGAAAGCACGAGGGAAGATCTTGAAAAATTGATGCTGGAAGAGGATCTCAGAGATTATGTTAATGAGATTGAAAGCCTTCGAAGAGAAGTGACCATAATATTTCACAGCAAGCTGGAGAAAGTAAGTTGTACTTTTTGAGTTTGTGAAGTGAGATATAAGATTAATTTTGGTAACATTCAATGCGGCAGGTAGGATGGGTTCCGACATGATAAGAATACCAGTGAACAAAGAAAGTTGCATTCAACCTTAGCTAGGCTGAAGCATGGGTTGTTGCTTCACGATACTGCTAATGTCCAAGGTTTTTTGCTATGTGGATGAAGGGGGGGGGGGGGGGGGGGAGCATTCATCCATATTGTGCTTGTCACTATAACCATATCTTTGCTTAGGCCTTTTTCTATTTCCTTTCTTTTTATTATTTGGGATAATTGGTCCCATGAATGAAAATGGTGGATGCTGTACATATCTTCCAGGTGTACGGACCACTAGATTTCATGTAAAATTTTCCATATTTGGCTTGCGTTTGACTTACCTTTCCTCTACTAGATGAGTGCAGCAATGGAGCCTAGTTCTTTTTATGGAAGGTCAACTTTGCAGGCTTTGGAAATGAACATTAGAGGTCAAGGTGTGCCCTTTTATGGAGAGTAAGAGCTTCGTGATCTGTGTGAGAATAAGCCTTAGATGGAGTTGGAAGAATTTGTTTCTAGAGAACAATTCCTTGTAAATGCCAAGAGAAAACACGATGTTCTTAGAGAAAATATCTAAAATCCAAACGGATGTAGAGAATTTTCTTTTGTTTTGATATAAATTATATTAATTTGATACGATGGAGTTCGAAAGAATTCGTTTCTACTCCTCTGTCAGGAGAAATAATTCCTTATAATGCGTTTCTACTCCTCTGTCAGGAGAAATAATTCCTTATAATGCCCAGAGAGAAAACGGTATGTCTTCATAGAAAATATCTAAAATCCAAACGGTCTTTTTTATATATATATATATAAATAATGTTAATTTGATTGGTATGTGGTGTGGTGTGAGAGTGATTCCGTAGATGGAGGTTAGCCTCTCTTTAGTATCATTGACGAGGGTGGCATACTCCGAGTCGGGGTGTGTCTCCCACCTATTTATTATATGCTGTTCTAGGTTACGTCAGGCCCCCTTTTTTTTTTTTTGAAAAAAAAAAGTTAAATTACTGCTTCAAAGTTGATTAGCCCAATATTAAAAAAGATTTTAATATTTCTAAAAGACTCGTCTGCAATTGAACATAAATATCCTTTCAGTGGCAAGCGACGATCAGCGAAAAACAACGTACAACGGCGAGTGACAAGCAATGTTTTCTTCTTCGTTAAACAACAAATGATGTCATGAGATGAACCGTGACGTCAAAAGGCAGAGTAGCATCGAGCAACATCGGTGCAACTAGTATTCGGACAAATGAAATAAGTTATTGTAAATAAATTATTATTTTTCTAGGGGTTACTGATAGCAAGCTTCAAATTATTTTCCCATGTGCCGATGTTTTATTGATGTTAATTATCTTCTCACGTTAGTTGCCTCCGTCACTGATCAAGTCCAATTTAGTGTGTTGGGAAGTGTTATATCATTTGAGGATATGCAGATCGTCGATAGCCAACTATTGGGTTTGGTTTGCTGATGTAGATAGATCATCAATAGTTAATAGGCTAATTACATATTATTTCATATAGTTATAGTTAGACCTTCTTAACTTTTTTTTATCCTTAGATTTAAAAAATTTACACTGAAATACTTATAGTTAAGAAATTGAAACATCTATATTCATTTATCGTAGTAAAGCTATTAGTTTTACTTACTAAAACATAAAAATAATAGATAAAAAATAATAATTTTAATGTTCTCGTTGATGATGGTGGACAACGTTGGTGGTGGCGAATGACGGCATCGTTGCAGACCGCGGGTGGCTACTATGGATGAGGAGAGCGAAGACGAGAGATAAGAGTGAGTTACTCCAGCTCCGTATATGTATCCACTACTATGGATGTAGTGGCTAGCCCTTTCGTTGTTTTGCGTCTATATCGATGTCCGCACGGATGCAAAGCAACCCTCGTCGTCATCGTTCTTCTCATCCATAGTAGTCACTTATGGTCCCAACGACTTCGTCGTCTACCACCATGAACTGAAATGTTGAAATTATCATTTTACTTATTGTTTTCATGTTAAAATCGATAGCATTAGGGTTAATAGATCTAGATGTTTCACTTTCGTAACTATAAAAATTTTGATATAGATTTTTTAAATCTAAAAATTAAGATATTAAAAGGGTCTAATTAGAAAAAGAAAAAGTTAATACGTAATTAGCTCAAGCCCTCTCCTCATCCCTCTACTTCTATAGGGAGCCAACCGTCGATATGTCCACCACATTTACCAACATATTCATTGAACCACACATGCAAGCAACACTTTGGTGCACTTTTTATAAATGTCTATTACACCCAACTGTCACAAACAATCGCCACAAGCCCCGCGACGAGGGCAATCTCAACGTGTAAACATTGCATCTCTTGTCATAGATTCCGTTGTACGATAGTAAACGAACGACGAGGCCTAATAATCTAACAGCCTCATTTTGCATGTAATTATTATTATTGTTCCTCTTTATTTTGTGTACAAGTAATTTGTAGGTCGCGTCAATGATTGTCAATCACACAGTTAAAAATTAGTCAAAATTTTGATTATCGAAGTAGTGACATGAAACCTCAATCATCTTTTTTTCTAATCTTTTAAACCAATTATTCTTTTTACCTGTTCATCTTTTTTTTCTTTAATGTTCATATAGATTATGAGAGATTGTAACTACAGTAACCTTTTACGAGCTAGGATGTGGACAAATTCAACTAACTAAATACAAGAATATACAAGAACATTTCTGCAACCAACTTTATCAGAAGAAGAAGCCTTTGACAACAATGAAAGCACATTTTTGGTGCAGCACTTGACAAAAGAGATCGGATGATGGAAGAAGACGCCCACAATACATTAGAACATGTTTGGGAAACATAGGGAAAAATAAAGAATAAACATACACAGGTCCAAGGATGGAATGACTCCGATTTGAGGTGCCAATCCATTAATCTTCAGACCATACGACAAATAAATGATGCAACCTAATAACACGTTAATTTAGCATTGTACAAGATCAACTCTTGTAGCCTATCTTCGTATATAATTCTCTTTCTTCACCTCTCACTCGCTCTGTCGTTGGAATCGCAAAACAGAACTAATGGCTTCGGTACTCGGTGGGCCTCTGTGTGTTCGTGAAAGATCAGCAACAGATGCCAACCTGATGTCTGTGCTGTAAGTGGCACACACCACTTGCCGAAATCCATTATCGGAGGTTGACTGAAATTTGAATGCTACAATTCTAATCCTACAACTGACACAGCCGAAAGCTATGGATTAACATTGCACTCGACCATAAACCGTTCCTGTGTCCGGTACTTCTTCCAGTATTTCTTGTCCTTTGGAATATGCCCAGATCAAGCCAAGGCTTCATGTTGCCATTATAATGCAATACTGCTGTATTCTTTAGCATCTTAGGAAACTCCATAACCGTGGTCCTTGCTGAACCAACTGATCATTTAAAACATATATCTGACTATGAAAGGCAAGTAGACTTGCTGGAAGTATTGCAGAACTTATTGATGCTTGATTCTCATGTAGTATCTGTCAGCAGTAGAGAAAGAAAAAGCAAAAAAGATTAGATAGTAAAGATGAGTATATATAGAACTTTTAAGCCGTGCTTAAGCAAAAGTAGACAAAGAACATCTGACCGTCAGCACAGAATCTTCAATGTTAGTAATACCACAGCTTAAACTTGAACTAGCATCCGATTCATAGCAATTACCTGACGGAGAAACCTTTTGGTATCTTCCAGTGATATTGTGTTGTCTCCATTTCTCCAGATCAACTATGTTTATTCAGGATGTCCAGGCACAAGAATTGCTGTCATACCTGCTGCTGCCCAAATATAATTTCCACCGAGACGTAACTTAACCCTGCAAAATTCTGTAGCACCAATAACTTTTCCTCCCAAGTCAAGATTCCACAAGAATGAGACATGTCTTTGGACAATCACATCATCATCCAAAATGACTACCTTTTTTAGATTTTTGAATTTATCAGAAAGAAGATAAATATTGAAATGTATTTAGTTCTCACCTGCAAAGGAGATGGCTGAGCAATAGCATAAGTGGAGACACGGAACTCCTCGGATGTTGGCAGCTCTGCCAAATCTGAGTCAAGAAGGTGACTGAGCTTAAGCTCATCAAAATTCAGGATGTGAATGGTTGCCTTTCTGTAAGAATTTCTGGCAAACCAATGCTTCATAGAGAAAAAATTCTGTTCATCAGTGATCACATGGAAAACCATTTCATCAGACTCCTGTAGAAGGATGAGGGCAAGTCATTGGATACCGACAGGAACAAAATCTTTATGTCAAATCATAGAACATTGGGATTACAATGCCATACCTCATGGTTGACAGCAGTAGAGTTAACAGTTACCGAGGAGCTTGAATATTCCTTGAAAAGATCACATAGTGTTGAAAAGGCAGTGGAAACTTTTGGACATGGTCTGTACACCAAGCTGATACAGGAATGCAGTTTGCTTCATATGAAAGGTCAACTATCTGTACAAATTTCCTATGAACATTATTGCAATCTATGGAGCATGCCTTAGCTTTTGCAATAGCCTCACTCATCTTTTGTCGCATCTCCTCGACACTAAGAGGGCAAAGTATTGATCATCAGAACTAATCATAAATAGAAGAAAGTAGAGAGAAGCAATCCAATATTTTAATAGAATTTTCAGAGGGTTAATCACATTAAAGTTATTTTCGGCTTCAAAGCTAGCAATACAAGCCATTAATTAGCAACATCTTAGCTTTGTGGTTCTTTCATAACCTATTACTCATAGTAGTTTAATGACTTTCAACATTTAACTTCTATCAACTGAAAATAAAATGTTCAAACATTTTTTTAACAATACTAAAGCACCCAAGGTTAAAAGATGAGAAACGAATAATATTGTTCAGTCCAAGTTTAATCTTGGCAACACACAATGTGTTTTGGTCTTCACGGCCTGAAACAACATCCAGATAATTCATTGTCTGGCTCTGAGACTCAGTATTGTCTTGACTTTTGACACCAAAGTTGAAAATGTTCTCATAAAACCAAATGTTTCAGTCAAATGGATCAAGCATAAGTCAAACTAAGAAACAAATCCAGTCCATCTAGTGACAAAACATGATTTCCCAATTGGGACACCTCTTGGGGATTAATGGCAGCACCATGCCTTTTGGTTTATTCTAGATGCATTTACAGACATGGTAGATCTTCAATTATTGAACTTCGCATAAAAAGAAAACCCCTCGAGATTTTATGTCTCAATCACTTTTATTTTTATCAAAATTGTACAAGACTAGCAATTTGTGAAAGTGGGACCTTTTTTAAATTGCTTCTCGTTATATACTGATAATGAAGGATGTTTGTTGTCGTCAATATCATTTCTGCTAATGAAGCTGCTGAAATTCAAGAGTACCAATATGTCCACATTAATTCTGATGTAACCACATTACTCAGGTGACAACATCAGATAGGTAGGACCACTACTAAAAGCAAATTTTGATGTATAATAGCAGTTACCTAGAGGAAATTAAAAAAAAAACATAAAAAATTGATAACTCAAGAAACTATCTATTTGGTTAAAGATAGCACAAATTCCAATTTTTAGTATAAAAAATCCTCTTTTCAGTCCAGAGTCCTACTCAGAGGCATAACTGGATACATTAAATTTCATTAAGAATTGTTAAACAATAAATTGTAGAACTGACTCACCATAGAAGAACTTCCCAACCTAGGGAACTCATAGACTTTTTTATCTTGATAAATATGAGGTCTGATGACTTCAAAATCTTAGAACAAACAACGTAATTTTCAGACAACCCATATTGTGAACTAAGATAAAAATCATAAAATGGGAATGGTAATCAAAGGTGCAATATATTGTAATAGAGTCTAACATCAACATGATTGTAAAGGTTTTGAACAAAAATCATGCCATATTTATTTGATGCGGGAGATTAAAATAAACTAATGATTCATTACTTGAAGGTTGAAAAAGCATTTCACCCTTCCAAAGGCAGAGAGCATAATTTAACCTGCTTATGGCCCAAAATTTTGAAAATAAAATGAAGAAAAGATATTTGCATCAAGCAGTGAAGAAAAGATATCAGAAAGACTCCGATCCACATGACCAGCAATAAGTCGCAGATACCACCAAATCATTAATGGACACCAAACATGAAGAAGTGTTATTTTTTGTTGTTCACACCTCCCAGGATTTCACCAAATCCATAACACACAAGCAGCATTAACGGAAGAGAAGATACAGGACATAATCTTTTTATTGAACTAAACAATCATTGAAATGCCTAAATATCAGGTGTAGGAACAACCTTTGTGAATGTCTTGTTCGTGAGGTTATGAATCCCGGGCTGGTCAACCTGTCAAATGAGAAAACCACTATATCATACAATGATCTGCAACTGAGCAAGCCAATGCAAAACACGACTACTATGGCAGATGGAAAACCTCATCATCTAATTATGCGAACTACCAGAAAGAGACAAAGGGGCGGGGGGAGGGGGGGAGCGGGGGTGGGAGAGGGCTCGCGTGGGACGAATAGAGAATAACCTCAGAGGGATTGTGATCGTGGTATCCATCCGAACGATAGTAATTCGCAAAGCTTCTTTCCTAGATATAAAATAAAAGCAAAAAAAAATCAACCGATGAAAAATAATCCTTCCCATCGTCAGAATAGATTTGCTCACCTGCTGGAAGCGAACATCGGCCAAGTATCCTGCAGAAAACGACAGATGCAGAATAAGAAATGTGACCAAGAAAACCTTCAAATCGACAAACAGTCCAATAACAAAAATAGTCACTGTTCCCCGATCCAATTGCCGAGTGCGGCTGCTGGAGCACAACACCAAGAGTACGAATTGAACGGCGCAATGCGATAGAACGGAGCCAACGCCAGGGGCGGCGAGATATGAGGGAACGGTGAGTTTTAGGTAGGAAGGAGGAGAAGGAAGGGACGGAAGATCTAGAATCACGCACCGGAGGGAAAGCGCTTGTGGAGACCAAGGAGGAAGACGAGGGAAACGAACAACGAAAACACAATGAGGGCGAAGACGGCCACGGGATGCCCCTTCCACCGCCTCTTCGCCGCCGGCTGCGCTGCTGTCAGGCCTCCGCCTCCAGCACCCTCGCCGTGAACTTTCATCTCTCTCGGCACCTCCCTCCGCTCTCCACCTTATTCAAAACGCTCTCTCTCTCTCTCTCCTTACTCTTCTTCTTCTTCTTCTTTCCCCATTCCTCCTTTTACTCAACCATAGGTCTCCTCTCAGTAACCTCTATCTCGGTCTCTCGTATCACTCTCGATGCCTCTGTAGGCCACGATGTTGGTCTCTTCAGTTAAGCACGGGTATGGTTTGTTTTTATAGCTTTACGGGAACAGAGGGAGAAAACGAGTCGGTTTTGTTCGAAATTAACGTATTTGCCTCTACGATCTCTTCAAATATGTGCAAGATACTATTATTATAATTAATTATCTTGTTCCCTATATTTTTAAAAATTATATCAAGATTCTTATACTTAAAAAAATAAAATATTAAAATTTTTATATAGAATTAAAAATTAATTTTATAAAATAAATAATTTTAATTAAAATAATGAGTTAAATATTTTATTTTCGTAAATATAAATATATCTTAAAATATAAGAATTAAAATACTAAAAATAACTAATTATAAGAGATAAAAATAATTAATTACAGAAAATAATCTATAATTAATTCATATGACGCATATGCATAACTGTAATCTTTAAAATTGATTTAAATTAAATTAAATATTTTTGGCAGCCATATCACCCTAAAGATATTAGTACAAAATTAGAGTTTATCTTGGTCGGTGATTAAGATTAATCATAAGGATATACAGAATATGTAAGAGTAAAAGTATGATAAAATGAAGCAAATGAAGAGAGTTGGCACAATACTCGCTATTTGAATTAATGGCAGATCTATATGTTGGCTAAGGTGCATTTTGAATACCCCTAATGGCAATCTTCCAACTCATTCAGAAAGGCCCAAATAATGTGTGTCAGCAACATATTGCAAAATGTAAGACAAATTTCCTACATTTTCCTGACGGAGAAGATAATAATACATCTAACAGAAAAAGAAAAAAAAAATTGCAGAATGAACAGAGACTAGGATTCAAGTAGGATCACAAGGCAATGCTTCATTAATGTGTCTGCCTCCTTTTGAAAAGAATCTTTATCTTGCCCTTGAATAATTTCCAAAACCAAAATACATTCATCTCAGAGGTACTGTCGGCAGACTGTAGAACCCCAGGGGAAATATTTTTTTCACCTAAGGATCAAAGGATGAGAAGGTTAAGTTGTCATATGATCATCGGAACAAAAAACCATTCGGCCCAGATAATTTTCAAACCGTTCATGATCGAAAAGCACGTATAAGTTGACAACGAATACTTTCAATCGTTAAGCAATGTCTAATGAAACTAAGAGACAAAGAAACATTGTGCAAACTTTCAATCAAATCACAACCTTCCAAAATCAAGGAAAATATATACATACAAAATCCTTTTGATAAATGAAAGCTTGAAAACAAAAAGATCAGGAGTCACAACTGTGTTAGTCCCCACCAAACTATGCATCTTGTAACCCTGAGCAAGGAAGGATAAATAAACTCATCTATAATCTTAAGAGTCAAAATATTGTCTAAAAAGTGTATCATTTTCTGATGATAATATTGATGCACTTTAGATATTAAATCTTTTACTTTTTCTATTCTGAGATGAGTGGACAGCTCAATATTGTTTGTACAATTAATTTTCAGTCGAATATGTTGCATCAATAAAGTTCCTGAATCATTTATATCCTATATTTAGGCAAAATTTTGATAAATGTATAAATTTCCACAAGCTCCAATTTCAAACAAAATTTTGAAAGTGATATTTCTAGGTCTCCATGTTTACGCTGCCTACTGCATACCTGGTCATAATGAAGATACATGTGTGTGAAGAAATAGATGAACAAAAGGATCCTTGCAACCTGCAAGAAAAGTTGTTCAACATGTGAAAGAAACAAAAGAGTAAATGAAAAAAGAAGTCATGCTAGTGACATATGGTATACCTGGCTTGGCTCATTTTAACATGGATCAACTTAATAATTAATTTATATGCTCCGAACAGTGTTAGGATACTTGATTCAGCCAGGAGATCAATTACTACAATTATGTTTAGTAAGGATGCTCAAAGACATACACTACACCGTTCAGATATATCTCACATGATAAGAATCTGGTGCCTGCCACATGATTCAATCTGGTGCCTATTGTCTATTTAAGAATACAGAGAGTTGTATATGTATACTACTAGAATTAGTCGATGATTATTGTTGAATATTCTGTTAGAGATTTTCTTTAAAAATGTTAATAATGGAATGAGGAAAATTGTAAGTATTTAACTTAAATGTTTGTCATCATAATGTCATCTTTTCAAGTTCTGACCATTAGCCAACAGACTTGGAAAATTTTCTTATTTGGGGCAATATAGCTAGTTTCGGGTCAAATGAGTGATGGGTTAGTCAATTTCACTTACACTACAACTGACCTACAAGAAATCTGCACAAAATAAAAAAAAGGAGACACATATGCAACCATACATTAGTAACAAGTTCCATTGCTGTAACCTCACACTTCTATTGCTTCAACTTTGCCAATTCCTTAATCCTATTAAATGGAATGTAAAGAAGAGTTGTCCTACCAGCCATCATATAAAATTTGAACTATCTGTCCAGAAAGGTCCAAATACCTGCAGAAATTCTTGTCTTAGAGATAACATCTAATTTAGATCAGATGCTGAAAAGAAATTTTTTTCTTTTTCCAAAGCATACCATCTGAGGTTCACAAATGGAGTTGTGGCTTCAGTAAACAAAACCAGAGTATGTATACATGTGCTTTGCCAGAGAGAGAGAAAATGAACACATGGATAGTCCATGATGCAAGACCTGAAATGATGCACTCAATATCTAGAATACACAAAAACATATTAAAGTAACCTAAATTCGGTCCAAATAATTCAAATAGAACTTACATATTCTCTGCCACCTAACGACGGGAAAACCCATAAAATCATTGTTAAGTCTGAAAGAAAATAACTAAGTGATATCTGTACAAAAATGTCGTTGAATATAAGTTAATGACTAGATGGAGAGTATAAATACTGAATATACATTCCTTTTAGTTCAGATGTCATGTGCAAAAAAATTGATTTTGGACAAATTGTGTACTTCAGTGGAAGATGATATATCGCAGCTCACTTAATTGTATCAATCCCCATGGAAAATCAAGTAGATTTCACAGAAGAGAACAGATAATCCAAGACAAACTGACAAGCATATAATCTCTAGCCAAGATTGTAATTGTTTTAATAACTAATATCATTCTTAAACATACTGATTTCTAGCTTCATATTAACATTATTTTCAAATGAATAAATTTGAGTGGATTGTCAAATCAGAATGGTTCATTTTCTTTCAATATTACCTATAGAATATTGATAAAGGATTAAAATACTAACACAACAAACAGAAGTAATGTATTTATTTAATCAAATAAGCATTTGAAAAAGAAAAAGGAAAAACCCTCCTGTTGGCATATTATGGATTGTTCAAACAAAACTGATAAATCAGATGAGCCAGCAACCTACCCCAAAAATAAGATCCAATAGAAGTGATTTTCTATTTACTAAATCTCTTCTTGTGTACCATTTTTAAAAAGGTCTGATACCACTATGAGATAAAATGAAAGTGCTGCAGCTACCAGTGCATGGAAAGTAGAGAAACCCCTGAATGCAAAAGTTGGTAAGGAATCCTGAACTGATTAAAGCTGATGAATCGTCCACTAGAAATATAACAAGCATTAATGCCTGCACATGTGTATTAAAGATGATGACTTGGCCACCAGGAATCTAACAAGCATTAATGCTGCACATCTTACGGATCGTACCACACAATCTTTTCTATTTTGCTTAGCTTGCTGTATCCCTTAATGTACATCAAGCTTTTTTTTTTTATCTGTAACTTCATATACCTGCATGATATAAAAAAGAATTTCTATTAGAATGATAAAAAGCCAGATGTCAAAAGGATCACTTTAGCATATTTGTATTGCATTACAGATATTTATTGCTTAAAGTCATTCTTACAAAAAGCACTATCATCACTAAGATAATTTATCTAACACCAAGAAAAATCTCCATTAATTGAAGTTACATGGCAGTTCTGTATAGACCATTAGCAGTTTCATAGTAAATAAACATTTCATCCCATGTAAGTTTTTCTCAATCTGTGGAAATAAGCTGAAAAGTTAAGTTTCATTTGGTAAGGCTCCTAAACAGATAAAAAAAAGTAGCTCAAAAAGTAATAATGACTCAGAGGGAGATAATTATGAAGAGAGTATTAAGTGGTTCGGTATGTTACCCTTTGATATATTTGACATTCCTACAATGCATGTGCAAGTAGGATAGTGAAATAAGTATACCAATAAGGTCATAAAACTTAGGACACTAGTTAACATGTTATGCTTTGACAGAACCAGATATTGAGATAAAGAGGCTTAACTAAGAATGTATGTGGATGGAGGTGTGCTTCCTCTGTCAAAAAGCATAGGATAAGCAGCAACTAGCCATACATCAACAAAAAATTATGTTGTGCATCACAGTCAGGATTTGATGACTGTTATTTGAAGAAAATAAATGAAAACTGCTCCACAATAAAGCATCAAGGCTAGATACTTAGCAGAAGTAAACAAATGGGCAATCCAATAGAAGTAAGAAACTGATGAATGACCAACATATCACATAGTGACTAGGTGTCAAACAAAATAGAAATGACCAAATCCAGGCCACTTGCCAGAAAAGAAGAACCTCACCTAAATGACATGCAACTTATGAATAATTAGTCCAGTCCTTACTCCTTTTCACTTTTACATTCAATGTAACAAAGGAAATATTTTCTCCATCTATAACGCCAGCAAATGTTACCGCGTGCTTTCAAATAATTGTCACAGAGCATCAGCTATCTCAAGACTCCGCCAAGTCCTGCAATTCTATCTATAACCCAAAGGGTAAACGTGCATATATAACCCAGAAATCTACTTCCCTCCACTTAAAAATATAAGCCCGTAAAAGGAACTCGCAAGTTGGGGCAAAGAATACATTTGCAAATTGATGCGAGAATACAGCATAATCTTCTAAATGGAAAAGAAATCAAACTGAGGATGTAATCTCTACATACAAATTTACACATAATGATGCCGGAGAAAACTGATATGGGCCAAAGAACTTACTCGATCCGACCAACATGTCCCTCCATCACTGCCTCCCCCTTCGATTACTCCCAAAACGTGCACGCGAACTGCAAATTCGACCCAGTATCCAGCAGTACCAAACTATACCCGACACTTGGTCATTCTAGAATCAAGAACTTGTCAGAGGAAAACCAATAGTTTGACGAAAGAAAGATCGGACTTGCAGATGGAAGGCCTCACTTCTTGAGGATCAATAAATCGAGAAAGAAGTATTGAGAAGTGGATGAAGTGCGAATGGAACAGAACGGACGTGGTATGGTTTTTAAGAAGGGAGAGCCGAACTCGCGGAGGGGAGCGAAGACCGACATAGAAGCTTTGTTGGGGAAGACAGAGAAACCGAGTGATGCGGTGGAGGGGATCAGATATGTTGCGATGCGATGCGAGGCGAGGCGAGGAGAGGGAGGGAAGGATGCGAGCAGAGCCGTCGGATGTGACCGTAAAGGATAGAGTTGGGTTTGAATTTGGTAGCACGTGACGTACTGTAGGAACCTTCATTGAAAGTTGCAAACGTATCACTCTGCACGTGTTTCACCACCAAAATTTACATCTATATTTGTATCCCTCCAAACTAATATATATGGTGAATTCATAGAATTTTTTTTTAATCTAGATAAATTCTGGAAAAATGTTTTAATTTTTAAAACTTATCATAAAGATTTTTTTTATCATAAATGATGATTTTAATTCTTGATACCAACGTCGTTGATCGACTATGTCATTGGCTATCGTCATGCGTCAATCCTTTGTCATTGGCCACACTAGCATCATGTGATGACTGACAAGCTAGTCATGCTAGCGCAACCAAGCCTACGAAGGAGGAGAAATGAGAGAATCACTTATGACGAAAGAGGGGGCTCTAGGTGAGAACAACAAGGACAAGAAAGGAGAAAGGTTGAGGGTCATAGAAGGAGGGGACCACAAACTATAGAGGAAGGTGGATGGGCCCATGTGTCGAGGTGATCAGAAATGTCATGAACCACAAGTGGCTATTCAAGGCGGAGGGGGAAGATCAGTGGGGCGAAGTTGCAAGCATCTAAAGGCTCGTGTTTACTCATGGTCATAATGAGAATAAAACAGGAATAAACTTTGTATACGAACAAATACTAGCAGATCGTCACACAACGGAATCAAACAAAAATCACAATCAGATGAACACCAAGATTTACGTGGAAAACCCCTTCAACTCGAAGGGTAAAAATCACGGAACAAGCTAGAGAAAATCCACTATCAAAATAATGAATATATATATATCTCAAAGCTTCTTGCCCAAGCCCAAACAATAGTCACAAGAGAATCACAAGGATACAAGGACTATAATACTAAACACAATATACAAAATCTTCTCAAGAGATCACAGTAAGAATCCATTGCAAATTAGTCTAACATGAGATATGAATGATTGAGAATAGTCTTTTTTTGTCCTTATCTTTTTCCATTTCCTGGATCTCTTGTTTCTGGCCTCTACTGTTAATCTGGAGTCTTATTTCTCTCTCTCATATTTTCAGCCGTCGTTGTCCTCTTAATCTCAACCCTAGCCACCTAATCTAGGTTTTAGGTTAATATAAGTGAGGTTCTGGATTGTGGGCTTCACTAAAGCCCATTATGGGTTGAATCTGGGTCATCTGCCCAACAACCTCCCCCTTTAGCCCATTAGGAAGGATGTCTCATGACTCCTCAATGTGAAGTCATGCCGACCAGCTGACGACACATCTCCTATCTCTTTTTCGGTAAAGTCTTTGTCAACATGTCTGCCCTATTATCATCTGTGAATTTTCTGAAGTTGTAACCGCTTCTCTTCCAGTGATCTCTGGCATCTATATGCTTTGATTTGGAGTGAAATGTTGGGTTTTTGCACAAATGGATAGCACTCTAGCTGTCATAATCCACCACATAGTTTTCTTGTTTCAGCCCCAATTCTTGTAAGAATCCTTTCATCCATAACATTTCTTGTAAACATCTGTAGCAGCAATATATTCTACTTCTGTGGTGGAGAGAGCAATACACCTTTGCAATCTGGATTGCCATAACACAACTCCCCCTATAAAAGTAAGTACACAATATGATGTCGACTTTCTTGTGTCAATATTTCTTACCATATCTATATCTGTGTAACATGTCAACATAAGTGGTCTACCTCCAAAGCTTAAACAAACTTTAGAACTTCCTCTGAGATATCTAAAAATCTACTGCACCGTTGCCCAATGTTGTTTACCTGGATTTACAAGAAATCTGCTAGTAACATCCACTGCATATGTGATGTCTGGCCTCGTACATATCATCGCTTACATTAAACTTCTAACTGCTGAAGCATAAGGAATCATTTATATTTTCTCCTTCTCCTCATCAATTGACAGACTCTACTCTGAGTACAACTTGAAGTGACCTGCAAGAGGAGAACCAATTGGCTTTGCATTGCTCATATTGAACCTATCCAATACCTTCTCAATATATTTTTCCTTTGACAACCAAATCTTTCTTTTTCTTCTCTCACGAGAAATCTACATGCCCAGTATTTGTTTTGCTGGCCCCGTGTCTTTCATTACAAAAGACTCACTCAGTTCCTTCTTCAACCTGTCAATTATAGACATATCTTTTCCAAGGATAAATATGTCATCAACATAAAGTAAGAGAATAATAAAATTCTCACCAAATCATTTGATGTATATACAATGATCTGAAGCTGATCTTTTGGATTCATTTTCAATCATAAATGAATCAAACTTTTTATACTACTATCTTAGAGCTTGCTTCAACCCATACAAGCTTTTCCTCAACTTGCAGATAAGATTTTTTTTACCTTTGACTTTGAAGCCTTCTAGTTGCTCCATATAAATTTCATCCTCCAAATCACCATGAAGGAATGCTATTTTCACATCTAACTGCTCAATCTTCAAGTCTAGGTTAGCAACAATACCAAGAGCAACATGGATAGAAGACATTTTAACAACAGGAGAAAAAATCTCTTCAAAGTCAATATATTTCTTTTGACCAAAGCCTTTCACAACCAATCTAACTTTATACCTTGGTTGAGAACAATATTATTGAGTCTTCAACCTGAAAACTCACTTGTTCTTCAAGGCTTTACGTCCCTCTGGTAGTTGCACCAAATCATATGTGTGGTTCTTCTGCAGAGAATTCATCTCTTTCTGTGTAGCAATAAATCACTTATTTTTCTGCTCACTTTCAACTACTTCCTCGTAACTCTCTCATTCACCTACATCAGTAAGCATCACATACTCATCTGTAGTGTATCTCCTGGAAGGTTGACGTGGTCTAGATGATCTTCTTAATTGAGGTTCTGTGGGAACTTACTCTTTTTCTTCTTCCTGCTCAACATGTCCTGCAGGCAGATCAACATCTGGCACTGCACCATCTTTCTGCACATCTCCCTCATCACCCTGATATACTTGAGTAATAACTTAGTCACAGTCTACAAATCCCTCTGCAGAAGTTTTAACTGGTGTCTCATTCTTCAAATTCTCAATGGTTTGATCCTCAAATAAGACAACATTTTTGTTTCTGAACACATTATGTTTTTCTAGATCCCAAAGCCTGTAACCAAACTGATCGTGTGAGTAACTAAGAAAAATACACTATTTTATCTTACCATCTAGCTTGGACCTCTTATTGCCTGGAACATGTGTAAATGCACGACAACCAAACACTCTTAAATACCTATAGTGGACATCTTTCTCTGATCATACATGCTCTGCAACATCATAATCTAGAGCTGTACATGATGATAAGTTGATTACATCAACAACAGTCCTCAAAGCCTCATCCCAAAATCTTTTGGGTAACTTGGCCTGTGAAAGCATACATCTGATCTTTTCCATGATGGTGCGGTTCATCCTCTCTGTAATTTCATTATGCTAAGGTGTACCTGGAACTGTCAACTCATGTCGGATGCCATGTGAACTGTAATAATCATTAAATAATCCTTTGTACTCACCACCATTATCTGATCTTATGTATTTCAATTATCTTTCTGTCTCCCTTTCAACTCTGGCATGAAACTCCTTGAAGACATTAATAACTTGATCTTTGGTCGTTAAAGCATAGACCCCAACTTTCTGGCAAGGAACTGAGAAGTAACAATGCTTGTAACTCATTATCAAGAGACATTTTCATAGAGGATAACTGGTTAGTAATACTCTGCATTTCATTCAAATGCTCAAGAATAGAAGTACCCTCTTTATATTTCAAGTTCACAAGTTTTCTGATCAGAAAAGCTTTGTTGCCAGCCGTTTTTCTTTCGTAAAGATCTTCTAACTTTTTAGTAAAAATATGATGAAATCCAACTATTTTTCGATCTAACCTCTTCCACTCATCATCTATTATAGTTATGAGATTTACACTATCCCCTTGCAAATGTCCACACAAATCTTTGCAATACAAATCTTTGCAATACAAAAGATCTTTTATTCTTGATTTTCATATCATCCAATTATTTTTATTTACACTAATCATGCGATAAATATTACCGGCCTCCATGTTCAAATACAAAAGTTTAAATGCCACCAAAAAATCTCACTCTGATACCAGTTGATGAGAATAAAACAGGAATAAACTTTGTATACGAACAAATACTAGCAGATCGTCACACATAGCAGAATCAAACAGAAATCACAATCAGATGAACACTAAGATTTACGTGAAAACCCCTTTCAACTCGAAGGGTAAAAACCATGGGACAAGCCAGAGAAAATCTACTATCAAAATAATGAATATACAGATCTCAAGGCTTCTTGCCCAAGTCCATACAATAGCCACAAGAGAATCACAGGGATACAAGGACTATAATACTAAACACAATATCCAAAATCTTCTCAAGAGATTACAGTAAAAATCTATTGCAGATCTAACCTGAGATATAAATGATTGAGAATAGTCGTTTCTTGTCCTTATCTTCTTCCCTTTCCTGGATCTCTTGTTTCGGCCTCTATTGTCAATCTAGAGTCTTCTTTCTCTCTCCCATGTTTTTAACTGTTGTCGTCCTCTTAATCTCAACACTAGCCACCTAATCTAGGTTTTAGGTTAATATAAGTGAGATTCTAGATATTGAGCTTCACTAAAACTCATTGTGAGCTGAATCTGGATGATCTACGTAACAAATCATCCCATCACACTGTTGCCCTTGACAGAGAAGAGGGAAGATAGAACGACAGTACAAGATGGAAGCAACTATGGATTAATAGAAACTGAGATAAAATAATATTTTCAAGTAAGAAGAGGGTCCTCTGCATGAATTTTGAAAATTGTGGCACTGAACCAAAATTTATCAAAACTAAGAGCTTTTTCTAGGAATTTGCTCTTATATATATATATATATATATATATATATATATATATATATATATATATATATATATATATATATATATATATATATATATATATATATATATATATATATATATAATGGTAAATTTCTAAAAAAATTCTAAAAGATAAGGGGTAATATCATCTTTAAAAAAAATAAAAAAATGCTATATCAGAATAAAGCAAAAGGGAACGTTATGCGGGAAAAAGTCAAAACTTAAAATTTTTATAGAGAATTTATCAACTTTTGTCTTTATCAATGAACTTCAATTAAATTGAGGAAATTATTAGAAAAACCTTTTTATTATATTTTTTTCTGAAGTGGTGCCTTTTTTTCAATCAGTGTTTTTTTTCTATATTTTCAAAATGTTCATGACAGGATAAAAAAAAACTCGTCGTTTACGTTGCATTAGTTCAGTACCATCAACAAATATTCGGAAAGAAACAAATTTTATTTAATTAGACTATTTGATTAAATATCATAAGGTATCTTAAAATTTTCTAGTTATATTTACATACAGCTGCAATATTTTAGTGAGGATTACGTGGGTATTTTTAAGCGTTCATTCTCGAGTCAAAGAGAGTATTCATAGTTGCACGTATTTCAAAGCACTTGAAGATTACAACATTCTTTTACTGATATTTTAAGGTTAAAAAATCTTGATCTTTAGATAATTATACAACTAATTGGATAAGTGGTGTTAGGGGATTTCATCAATTAATGTTCGAGTTGATCTAGAGGTTAAAGACACTCAAAAGCATTGCTTGTGATCCTAAAAATGTTTTTTTTTTTGGGCAAACTTTAGAAATGTTTTTTATCTGCTTGATATATATAACAGGAATTTCAATGATTAAATATGGCATAATAAATATTTTTGGATTTCCAAAATCATCTGTCCTAAGGGTTAACTTAATATTGGGGTTAACAAATATTTTTAAATTTTTGGAGTCAAATGTCAAGTGTTTAAGGATAAAGTTCTAGTATAGAAAGACTCATTATTTCATAAGAAAACCTTAGAACTTAGTGTTTTATTATTCTATAAATATTCTATATATGTTTATGTTTCAGTAGGGAATAAGATGTTCAAAAAATACTTTGGATACTGTTGTATTAAAAGAATGAGAGAAAATATATAAAAAAATTCTTCGCATTATATGAGATGGTATACAAAAAGATTTGTGCATGAGTTAACATAAACAATTTGATTTCCTATCTTGCTAATTTTACATGGACTTCAATCAATCCACCTCTACTTGTGTGGATTTCGATTAATCCAAAATAATCTGAGGCCAATTCTTCTAGTTCATGGTTTTCTTAAAATTTATGTATATAGAGGTATAGGAAATGACATCTGTCAAAGGACTACAAAATAAACTTCGCATGTCAATAAGTCATTGCTTGATCCATTAGCAGATGATCTACAAAGTTATCGCATGATAACTTCTTTAAATTTGAAAAGAAATGGATTAATAAAGTAGACCTTCTCAATTTTTATGCTTACATACGACATGAGATGAATAAAAAATTATAGAAAAACCTCTAGTAGTTTTAAAAAAATGAAAAAAAAACTACTATAGATTACTCAACAGAAGAAAAAAAATCTTATTATGTATAACTTCAATAAAGAGTATGTATCATCGTAATATAATATAATAAGAATAGCAACAATCAATCATTTGGACAATTAGTCATTTCTCTTCCCTTAGAATGGTAAAAAATATTATATATTATATTAAGAGTTCTTTGTTGTTGCTAATCTCTATTTTTATTTTTCTTTCCTTCCTACACTTACGTAATCTAAGATGCTCGTATAAGAAAAATTTTCCAACGTCTACAAGATTAAGATTGCGTTGCGTGCCATGCAATGTATTAATGAGCCTCAATGCATGCAACGTTTACATAACAGTGCATTCCAAATCCGCCTCTTCTTCCACTCCACCACGTCACCTCTTCGTTCCAAGTCACGGATCCCATCTAAGATGCCTAATAATGCTTCCGCGTACATCTCCTCCACTGCAACAGACCAATAATTCTGCAATTAGCAGTCCTTTTTCTTGTAGCTTGTTGAGAAGAGTTGCTTCCGAGAACAGGGAATACGAACGTCCTTTTCTCTTGAAACTTCTGCAATGGACGTGTATGGCTAATTAAAAGATATGAATGATTGATCTATGGCAGCAGTAGGCCTCGGCATTGATAGAACGGACCAGAAAGAGGATGGATGGATGGCTTCTCTCCACCAAACCAATGCATCGACCAATCTCCAACTCCATCTCCATCCTACTGCTGCTTGGAGAAATTTCCTCAGATCTTTGACATGACACTTCGAGCTGCAGTCTCTGCCACACTCTGGCATTCCCCGTGGCCCCGAACCCTAGAGATCCACTGTTTACCATAGCACCATTAAAAATCCTAAACGTCTCTCCCATGCTTGGCTTCCTCCGAGCACTGACTGCGCCTGTCAGCCGGGAGAGAGATGACACGGCCACGGCCAACTCACCGTGTCTTTCCTTCTCTTGCTTGAGATCGCGAGCGAAACCACAGTGCCACTCCCTATCTTGGTCTCTGGGATGGTACAGTCAGTCTGTAAGAGGGAAAAGGACCTCTCGTCGGAAATGACCATCCAAGAAAAAAGCAGTGTCGATGCTAACTCACCTCGTTCAACGCATTCATAGCAAAGACGGATCTATGACATGCACACAGGGAAGACGGGGGAAAAAGGAGAGATTTTTGTAACTCTTGAGAGACTACGGAACAGTGACTAACAGGTAACGAGGAGCATTAGAAGAAACTAGAGTGGAGGTGGCGGCGGCGGCCGGGAGTGGCTGATTGGCCTCCAAGCGGAAGCTGTGAGCAAGCAAAGATCCTTCCATCCCAGCTTAAGAGTGCCGTTCTCCTCCACCAGAGTGTAGCCGTCGGAGGGGAACATGCCGAGGAGGAGGGTGGCCTGGGCCGCTGCATTGCCGGCGAGCGAGACCCCGCGGAAGCCGGACTGGCCGAGCTTCTCCCTCCAGTTGCTGAACTTGACCTCGCCAGTGCGCGCCGGTCCGCCCACCGCGAGCACGTTGCGGATCTCGCGAGACAGCAGCTGCTGCTCCACGATGTGCCGCTCCTGGCTGTCCTCGCTGTAGCTGGCGCCGAGCGAGTCGAACAGGGCTGAGTAGTAGTGGATTGCCTCCACGAACCGGGCCAAGAAGGAACCTGCTTGGCTGAGGTCCTGCTCCACCATTGTCACCACCTTGGGTGCCAACCTACACGAGCAACCAACACTCGCAGATTAATGAAGGTTGGACTGTCTTCATCAACAACAATTATTAACGCAACCAGATGGAGAGGAGAAAAGAATCTTCTTCAAGCAATCTCAATGATCCGACCTCCAAACCCATCTCTTTTGACACATTTCCCAAGCGTATAGGTGCACTAATTATTGCCTTACATGTTTCTTAGGCAAGCCAAAGCTAGAAACATCAAACGGTGTTCGCACAGAACCTTCAAAACTTGTGAGGACAAGAGTGACACGAGGATATCACAAATGGGAAATTTGGATCAAGTCGAGAAGCTAATATGATAGAAGAAAGTAAAAAAAGACTACAAAGTAATAACAATCGGTCCATCAAAAGCACCTCCACTTCTTACGGGTGGGGAAGAAGCAGAACCATACCAGGTGAAGTGTCAGGAAGAGTAATGGAAGAGACGCCTCGGCAAATTCGTTCTACGATTAGTAGTAATTATTCCACTAAAGAACAAAGAATGGAAGAAGAAAAGAAGCAAACCAGAAGAGGAGGAAGATAGAGCAGCTGGTGTACCTCTGGAGAAGCCACAGGGTGTTGGTATCGGAACCGGTAACGTCGTAGAGAGAATGCTGCAGCCAGTGCACGGCGAGGGCCTCGCGGCGGGAGACACCAAGGCGCTCGGGGTCCAGATTACCGACCTTCTCGGCAATGGGGACGAACTCAAAGGGGAGGCCGAGCGTTTCGGCGAAGTCGGAGAGGCGCTTGCCAGTAGCCTCGAGTGCCTCCATCGAGTATCCGAGGCCGGTGAGGCGCACCCGTGGCGGGCCGCCGGGACGGGAGGCCAGGATGTGGAAGAGACCCGGCCACTGGAGGCCCTGCATGATGTCGAAGTCGATGATGTGCACACGGTCCTCGCGCTCGAACGCCTCCTGGATTGCCTGGTTGGCCGTGAAGTGGGAGAACTTGACGAAGGGGCTGATGCCGTTGAAGACTTGGAAGGCGGAGGCCAGACGGTGGCGGTGGGGCACCGTCGGAAGCGGCGCGTAGAGGCCCAGGCACGAGCTCACCAGACGAGCCGACATTGCCTCCGAGAAATAGGCGGCCACGCGCTGGGCCGACGTGCCAAAGGGGGTCGATAACTCCGATATCTCCAGTAGCAGCCGGTTAGCCTCCTCCAGGTTGTCCGCGGCTACCGCTTCCGCGCAATGGAGCAGAAGCGTCAGCAGGTGGAGGCCCTCCTCGTCCCGCTTCCTCTGTTGCAGTTCGTTCCTCTTCTCCTTCGCTGCCGCTGCGGCAGCCGAAGTCGCAGCAGTTGCCTCCTCGGAGGAAACCGGGGTGGAGCTCCGTTGCGGTTGAGTTTGAGGTTGCAATGGTGGCTGCGGCCTCTGCTGCGCACTCTGGAGGCGACTCGTCGGCTCTTCCCATCGACCGCAAGTAGCTGCTGCTGCGGAAGGGAATGGCGGCGGCGGGTTCGCCCGTTTGGACGCCGGGCCTACTTCCGGAAGCGGCGGGGCCATCCTGGTGTCTCTCCGCCGCTTGTCGGAGAGATCCGACGCAGTGCTCCCGGGGAGGGAGGGCACCACCGGAACCGGCGACGGGTCGGATATAAGCGACCGGAGTCGCAGCTCCAGGAGGGCCGCCAAGCCTGGGTTGCAAGGGTGGACGATCTCGCGGACACTATTGACTATCTGAGGTATGGAAACCTCGCCGCCGGCCGAACTACTAATTATATCGCGGATAATCCCGTCCACCCAAGCGGTGCCCGCCCCATCATCGTCGGAGCCTCCACCACCAACGCCGCCGGCAGAGGAAGAAACCAGCTGAAGGCCCTCCGCGCCCGAAGCGGGCAAAACAATCCGATCAAACTCGGGGGGAAACGGCGGCAAGCCGGAGAAACCACAGACAGCCGGAGAGGGAAGAGCTGGAAGCGGAGGAGCAGGCAAAGATGGCAGAGGAGCGGGCGGAGTAGTACTAGTTGTAACAGGTAACAAAACCGAAGCCGCAGCGTTGTGTTGACCGACGTCAACGGACTGCGTCGAAGACGGATTGAACAGTACAGAGGGCTGGCCGGAGAGGTCCCCTGGGAACGCAGGACTCGCGGAGGAGCCGGTGGAAACACCGCGGCGAGGTAGACGAGCTGCGCCGTACGAGGAAGGCCCGGACTGGAGGTCGAGCTCCGACGCCAGCCTCTTCTTCACCATCTTATCTTGTTCCTGCTGCTGCTGCTGCTGCTGCTGATGCTGGAGATAGATGAGTTGCAGAAGCTCTTCCTCCTGCTGATGTTGATAATAAATCGACTGGGGAGGCAAAAACAGTAGTGGTTGGGGTGGAGGAACCGTGGTGGAGTTGGTATAAATAAGTGATGACGATGATGATGTGGTGGAGGAGGAGGAAGAGGAGTTGGAGTTGGGATGATCAGCGGAGGAGGATGCGGAAGAGTCATGAGCTGGGGGAGGGAAGAGGAGGAAAGAGGTGGAGGCCATCAGAAAAAACAAGAGGAAGCAGCTCTCAGCATGCCACTGGAGGGACTCGGGGAAGGAGTCGCAGCTGCAGCAGCAGTAGTAGTAGTAGTAGTAGTAGTAGTAGTAGGAGGAGGAGGAGGAGGAGGAAGAGTTCAGCAAGCATGGAAATAACCCCAGCAGTAATTATAGCAACAGATGGTGTGGGGAAGGAGGAGAGCCTGCGGGGCACCTCACCTCCTTGGGCTCTGTTCAAACACTGGGTTGCTACAAGGAGATAACGGCGGGGGGGTTCGGACATCGGCGCTTGGATTCGATTCTGTGGTCGCTCTTCTCCATAACACACCAAAAGATCTCTCTCTCCGAGAGGTTCGAGGAAATGGCCCCCTTTCTAATGCCTTTTTACTTGGGGGGGGGGAGATGGAGGAGTTGGTGAGTGGTTTACATGGGGAGTCTTTTGCGTTTGACTTGGGGCGGTGAGGGGAGGGGGGTAGGTAATAAATAAACGTGGGCCAGCAGAGGGAAGCTAAGGAGTGAGATAGATAGATCCATGGGGAAGAGAGCTCATGCATCATTGGGGATCGGATTACTTTTAGCTTCCAATGAAAAGGTTATCGATTGCCATCTGTGGCTTGTGAGAGTTGGATTCGGAAGAAATCTATATTAGATTTATCGAAACTTGTGTGTGTGTGTGCAAGGTGTGAAGTCAAATTTTGCCATCGCCTCCGTACACTATACTAAGTCTTGCCTCCGAAGTGCGATTGGTGGTCTTTAATACAAGTCAAATTTGCATTTTTATCACGTATAAAATAAGCCTGTGATCTGATGGTCAAAAGTAGAGACAACTTTTCGGTACGTCCCTTTGCTCGGTGGGATTCTTCGAACTGGAATTAATTTATGATGCTAATTTATTTTATATTAGTGAAGTGTTAACACGTAGCCGCGAGGACCGCTGTTCAACTTAGCTCGGTAGACTTATCACTTTGTTCGTTCAATTTGAGCTATTCATCCAAGTCGATATAACCTAATTCACCTCAAAGATCTAACGATAAGTCTAAAAATTCATAGAATTAAGATCAATGTAAGCATTTTGTGGATCCTATTGCCAAATAGTGAAGCTTTTAATTAACTATATTAGCTTACACTTTCGATCAATGTAAGGTAGATAATAAATAATTCAAAACATTCCAAATGATATTTAAATATTTTATTTGATTTTTTATTTTTAATATTTTTTATTTTATAAAGAACAAATGATAAAGACTAAATTTAAACTCAGGATCTTATGATATATTATTATTCAGATTTTTATCGACTAAACTGGTCGATACCTTTAGAAATAATATATTATTGTCATATTATCAAATGATCACTTCTACAAATCCTCTCGATTAAAAGATTTGATATTACTTGAAAGCGCTATGTGTGTTATGTTGTCATCTAATAAATTTAGCTTAATACTATCAAACGAAGAAGAGAAGTCTAAAGTAAAGCATTAGTCTAATTATCTCCTCTTCATCCATTTGTCATTGATGATTCACCCCTTCATCCAAAATATATCATGCTCAAATAGATATAAATTTTTTTATATTTTTTAATATGCAAAATAAAGGCTTTTAATAGTTAGATATATCAAATTTTACCACTACAAATACTAAAATCTTAAACACCCGGTAGTTATTGAGTTCAGTGTAACTAAGTTTAATTTTATTTATAAAACTAAAATAAGAGACTATTTAATCATCGGAAGAAGTGAATATTTCTTTTAGAATTAATGGGTAAATCTTTTGTTAGAAAAAAAATACTTTCTTTTAATTTTCATTTCTCAGACCAACAAATGACTCCTCCTGTTAGAGCCAAATCTGATGCTTGCCCAGTGGATTCGACCTACCTCCGTATCCGCTGAGTGAGCACTGCTAGTTCGCTCGTGATCGTCTTGGGACGGAGTCGGTGCTCGGTTAGATAGATGGATCCCTCGTACCCCGTCACGAGGGTTGGCTGCTGGAGTGGTGGAGCTCGAGAAGGGAGGAGACGTCTCAGGTCTGGTCGGTCGACGTGACCCCTTTGACGATCAAATTAGTTTTGTGGTTTATTTCTCATCTCCATGCCCGGTAGAGGTGCAGGAGCTTATATAGTGAGTATTGTCGGTTATCTGTACCTAGCAACTTTACTGTCCTTATGACTTACCATGTCATCGTACCATTTCACCACGCCCATCGTCTTTGCGGTGAGGCATGCGTCTACAGGTAAGGGTGTCAACCTTACCCGTGTCAGATCGATCGTACGATCGCTGGGGTGTCGACCTTACCTGTGTCAGGTCGGCCATATGACCGCTGGGGTGTCGACCTTACCCGTGTCAGCTTCCCACGTCGGGTCGACTACGTCGACGGACCAGTTATCCGAGGGCGCGAGGACGTGACGACCAAATCAATATTTGTCATATCACCTCCCAAACCTCTTGTTTGTGGTTACGGTGAAATCTCTATACTAACGAATCGTGCTTAAAGAGATTATAAACAAAGTGAGGTAGCAGCATCAGATGTGGAGTGATCATCCTTATCCATAGCATACGATCAAACCTGACACAAATAAATAACATGATTGAATGGGCAATTGTATGCTGTACTACCGGACGCCGGAGAAACATGTTCTTCCCGGCAGTGGGCTTTTACTGCGAAAATGACAGCAGCAGTGCAGTAAATAAACGAGCACTGTCTTCTAAACATATCTCATTCAGAAGACAGATCCGAGTCGATCCCCAGAGAGAGAGAGAGAGAGAAAGAGAGAGGGATGCGTCTTCACTTGGCTTCGTCCAATTAAGATTAGGTCTTGCAAAAGGTACGCAAGTTTGATCTGCGAAAGCTACAGTGGAGTGAGTGAGGACGGTGGGCACTGTTTTCCAGGTGGGCATACTGATGTCCAGACCAGAAGAGTCAGCGATACATTCAATCCACCCACCTGTCATCCGTATAATTGTGGGACGCCCCATCTACAGTCTTCGGAACGCGTGATATTTTTATATATTTATTTATATATATAATGTCGGCCAAAGTCTTGGGAAAAAAAGAATTCTGATAGATTATTGAAAAAAAGCTTCACCTTGTAAAATTTTTCTACAGAGCATCTATACTTTAAAAATAATATATTTTTAAATAAATATTTTATTCTTTCACCAATCTCTCTTATCGTCTCGTCTCAGCTCAACCCAGCTCATCGACTATTGTCTTCGTTGTCTTTTAAGTTACAATGTAATAGTATATGATAATGATGTTATCACTGATTGATCATTATTGAGTCATTCGAGATCATAAGTTCTAGATAATGATTCACCTTAGCGAGAGGAACAACAAGCATCGTCTTACCCAAATGGATCGTTTCATCGATATAAAATTATCATCAGATGACCTTACTATCATACTCACTCTTAAGATATTTAAAAAATACTATAATTATCATATAACATTAACGTAGGACCGGTGCAATGCAAAGAGTATTTTTGATACATGGATTTGAGAGAGACAATATGGGGTGGGGTGGGGGGTTGTATCGATGAGAATAAACAAAAAAGAAAAGGGGGGACACCAATAGAAAATTTCCAAAATGGAAGATTGCAAGTATTATACGAATATGAAAAATGGGTTTTGGACCAAATAAAGCATCATCATGTTGCCTTTGTTGACCTACGCACTTACCTAGTGGCACATCAACAGAGAACTAGCTTTACATAATACACGTAGATGTAGATGGGATGCTCCTACTATTATATGAAACGTGTCGTGTGGCGTTTGACGGGGGAATCGCGATCGCAGCAACGGGGCGGCATCGGCGGAACCCAACTGAGTTGGACCGCTCGAGGGCGGCCTGTCGGACTCTGCTGCAACCACTAAACAAAGACGCTGCCACCACCCTCTCCCCGTCTCACCGGGAATGGGCGAGGCTGGTCCACGACTCGGTGGTAAACCATAATTTTATTTATATATATATAATACATAAACTATTGTTGAATTCTATATCATGAATGAAGAATCAATATGGTATGATTAGACCAGTATGCACAGAATCATTCAAGTAGAATCGGAAAACTTGGGGTGGCTAAGTCAAGGTGTGAAGCGTCGCTCGGCCATAGCTCCTCGGATCGAGAAATCCATTGAACCGACTCGGATCCTATAAGAAGGCCTTCATCAGGATGGTGTGTGTCTTATGTGACCCCTCCGATGATTATGTTAACACTCGGGGTGTAAAAATCGAAAATCAAAGTGTCAAAATAGATGGAAAGAGTTTCCAACTGAAGTCCCTCCACTGTGGGCTATAGTGGGGGTATTTATACTTACGGAGCGGAGGGAGGCCATACTGAAATGTTTAACGAGAGCAGCGCCTTCGATCGACCTACGGGTACGACTCTACGCAGGCCACTGCTTTCGTTGGTTTTCGGGGCCTCGTTCGGTGAGACTATCGACTATCATTACGGTCTACTGAGTCGACGACATTACGTAAGGCACTGCCTGCAATTGTTAGGCTGATAGATCAGACTAATGTGATCCTCGTGGTCGGGTCGATTCGATGGACCCAATATTTACTTTATCACTAACGAAAGTATATTTCAAAATTTAGTTCCTTTGACTTTAATCTATTTCTATTATGATAATTTTCTTTGAAAAAGACAAAAAAAAAATCTATTCATGTTACTTCAGCTAAGCCATCATTAATCTAAACCAAAATATTTTTAGACAATGCATATCTGGACTTTCACTTTATGCTTTTAGTCATATGTTCGATCTAATTTTGTATTTTATTTTAATGAATTCTAGCTCCCAATACATGATACAGTGGATTAGGATAACGATCACTGATACGATCGATTTGATATAACGATCTCTAACATGATAGATCTGACATAATGATCGTGACACGATAAACATAATAACTACTGAGATAACGGATCTAACGTAATGACTATTGTTATAGATAATAGATGATAGGTACACTTGACTCAATCTTTCGATGCCTAAGTCGATGAATAATTGAAAGTGAAATGATGGAGAGTTTCAAGAGAGAGAAAATAGATTAAAAAAAAATATACTCCCTAAGTTTCTTCTCAAATATGCTATCAAAAGTTTACAGGTTATACAAATAATTGGGTGACAGATCTCATATTTTATTAGTGATAGGGCTGATAATAGGTGGGCCCAATCACCTATTACACGTCAGAGACAAATCATCACGTCGACATCCTACCTGACATGCTAGAATCCGACCTGACATAGTAGAATCCCACTTAGCACAGGAAAATTCGATCTGGACGAAGACGACCATAGAGTGTGGAGCACGTAAGCATCTGATAGAGACTTAATGTTTAAAGACCTCGAAACTATGTAATACTGTACGCCAGTTCAGCAAAGGACGTTTATAACTTTAAAGGCCAAGAAACGATCAACCTCCTGTCAACAAGTATAAAAGTCACTCTTAGGCACGATTCAAGGGAGGAGAAAAACTTATATACTTTACATACAATAATCAGATTCGACCTCGATCGAGATACTGATTTGATCGTCGAAGAGCTCACATCAAGCATCTCATCCCGACGAGACTTTCGTGCATGAGCATCCTAAGACGCACATCAGTGGGACCCGACCGACCTCCCCCGAGCTACCTCACCATTTTATCGATTGATACGAACGACCTTACGCATGTGGGCTTGACGACGACGTGTTGACTCCCTTGCCACAGCACAAGATCCCGCAACAATTAGGTATCAAAAGAAGAGTACAAAATAATATTATGATATATTTTTTTTGTCTCGATTTTTTTCTGACTTTTATAGGATTTGACCTAAAGTGTTTTGATGAATTGCCAACAGCTTTGACCAACATGAGATTGTGTCCGAATCCAACTATCGACTAAACTGGTCAATCCGAAATTAACAAAATTATCTGACCATGGTGTTTTGAAATCCGCATGTGTATAATATAATTTAGTCATGCATCATATAAATCTTAGCATAATTAAATCCATCTGCTTCCCAAGGTGGTCGTGAGATATTTATTCTCTTCCGGTATGATACTAAAAAAAATTATGTGGTATCATTAGTTATAAAATATAAATAATAATAAAATTGTAAGTCCCAATTATATGGAATCGGTTACATGAATATTTGATCGAGATTGTAAAAAATTTAGTTATGTTAAAAATATTTTTTTATAATTTATATCAAAAATATTTTTTATATTTTTTATCTCTCTTTCCGCATATCATAAATAGTAATCATCTTTTAAAAGAGATATTTAAGAGCTTTGATTTAGTTTTACGTTGGCTTTAGATTAACATTAATGATGTTATCGTCGGCTACAAAGTAAATAATAACAATTTTAGATTTGGTCTCCTTTGAATCATCTTATTTACTTGATGATATATATATATATATATATATATATATATATTATTATAATCCTTCAGAGAAGAAAAAAAGAAGAAAGAAGCGAGTTTGTATGCGCACTTGTCATTAGTATGGTTTTAGTGACCCAAAAATAAGTCAAATTAGAATATTGGAGCTTGTTTTCCTCCATTCTTTTGACATGAGGTCTTCCGTGCTTTCACGAGCTCCTAGGGTTTACCGGGAAACGAAAAATTATGACGACGAAGGAGCTCTGAAACGAGTCTTCTGATATCCATATGATACGCGTACCTACCAAAGACACTCGACAGCTAAGAAGATGAAGCTTGCGCGTACTTGAGAGCTGCAAGACATGGACAGCGCTTCGTGGAGGACTGGAGACGTGGACGTGCATGAAGAAGAAGAAGAAGAAGAAGAAGGAGGAGGAGGAGGAGGGTCCCATGGCCGGCACCGCCTGTAAACGCATGCACTTCCCTCCTTTCGCTTGAGCTGTCGTTGGCGTGAAGGAGGTGACGACCCATAAAGCCATCCTTCTCCTCCTACATAAAGCCCACCTTACCATGTGATGTGTTCTAAGTCACGTAGACGTCACCGGTTACGTCGAGACCAGACTTCTCGATCGGCCGCTCATGCAACGCGTGCATCGCAGGAACAGTGTCCTCCACTCGCATGTAGAGCGACTCACAGATATGTGGGTGGCAACGTCAAGTAGAAGATAAAAAACTATTTGGATCTCTCGATTACAGCAGTAATGGCGAAGAACATGGAGGAGGAGGCGAGGAGGGAACAGCCTTCGTCCCGTAGCGCTTGACCTATCCCATCTGTTCCCGTTCCTGCACACCAACTTCGTCTGCATGGGTGAGTAGCTTCTCCTTGTCCCCTCTCTTCTCCATCTCTCTCCCCTCCGTTCTTCGACGAAGACGCCTGCTCGTCCCTTTCCTGGCGTCTTCATCCGTCGCTTGAACATTTTGGCGTACCGGAGAGCTCAGACTCGGTCATCTATGCTCCTGTGTTTATTTACTCAAGAATCTAATTCACTACACGTACGTGGGATTAATCAACGTATCTATCTTATAGCATCAAATGAATTGGGAAATATATTTCTGTTGTCAATGACAATTTTGGCCTTTCCAGCCCAGCTTTTTGATCATGCTATCAGCGCTAGCATCATCATCAGGGCATGATTTAAGGGGACGAAGGAAGAAGCAACATTAATTTATATATATATATATATATATATATATATATGATAGAATAATGAGGAAAATGGGCGAATTATATGAATGTTTTATCTTTATACTGAATGAAAAAAAAAAAGAGAAAGTAATAGTTATGGGATAGATATTATGGCTTTGGTTATTCCATCTGATATGACAAATATTGATATGGTCGTCACGTCTTCGTGCCCCCGGACAATTAGCCCGCCAACGTGGTCGACCCGACACGGGGAAGCCAGCCTAACGCAGGCATGGAGGGGTCAGCGGTCATACGGCCGACCTGACACAGGTAAGGTGGGGAAGGTCGACACCCCTTACCTGCAGGCGCGCACCTCGCCGCAAGGACCACAGACGGCATGGTGAGGTGCAACGGTATGGTAAGCAATAAAGAAGATAAGAGATTCAGGTACGGATACCCCGTTACTCTCACTATAAAGGCCCCTAAGCCTCTACGGAGCAGGGGGATCGAAAAATCAACAACAGAACTAACTTGACCGTCGAAGGTGTCACGTTGGGACCCGACCCGACCTAACCTTCTTGCAGGAATCGACAGCCGACCTGAGCTGAGACACGTCCACCCAACCTGAGCTCCACCACTAGCAGCTGACCTCCCAAGCCGGGTCCCGGGGCTCTACCCATCCGACCGAACTCCAACTCTGTGCCGAGACGACCGCAGGCGAGCTAGCGCACACGGGCCTGAACCAGCAGTACTTGCTCAGCAGACACGGAGGCAAACCACATTTACTGGGCAGGCACCAGAGTTTTTCCATTAACATTTTGGCACTAGAAGGAGGGCCCGATGTCGCAAGAATGCCCGCAGTCGAACAATCTCAAGGTGCGTCTCGGAGAGATCTCAACTACCCAACAAGCCCGAGCTAGGCCTTGGGCAACTTACGAGCCCGAGTTGTGCACCTCAGCCACTTACGAGCCCGAGTTGTGCACCTCGGTCGCTCACAAGCCCGAGCTATGCCTTGGGCCACTTATGAGCCCGAGTTGTGCACTTCGGTCGCTCACAAGCCCGAGCTATGCCTTGGGCAACTTACGAGCCCGAGTTATGCACATCGACCACTTACGAGCCCGAGTTGCGCACCTCGACTGCTCACAAGCCCGAGCTCCGCCTTGGGTAACTCACGAGCCCGAGTTGTGCACCTCGGCCACTTACGAGCCCGAGTTGTGCACATCGGCTGCTCACAAGCCCGAGCTACGCCTTGGACAACTTACGAGCCCGAGTTGTGCACCTTGGCCACTTATGAGACCGAGTTGTGCACCTCTGCCGCTCACAAGCCCGAGCTATGCCTTGGGCCACTTACGAGCCCGAGTTGCGCACCTTAGTTGCTCACAAGCCCTAGCTACGCCTTGGGCAAGTTACGACCCGAGTTGTGCACCTCGGCCACTTACGAGCCCGAGTTGTGCACTTCGGTCGCTCATAAGCCCGAGCTACACCTTGGGCAAGTTACAAGCCCGAGTTATGCACCTCGGCTACTTACGAGCCCAAGTTGCGCACCTCGGCTGCTCACAAGCCTGAGCTGCGCCTTGGGCAACTTACGAGTCTTAGTTATGCACCTCGGCCACTTACGAGCCCGAGTTGTGCACCTCGGCCGCTCACAAGCCCGAGCTATGCCTTGGGCCACTTACGAGCTCGAGTTGTGCAATTTAGTTGCTCACAAGCTCGAGCTATGCCTTGGGCAACTTACGAGCCCGAGTTATGCACCTCGGCCACTTACGAGCCCAAGTTGCGGACCTCGGCTGCTCATAAGCCCGAGCTACGCCTTGAGCAACTTATGAGCCCGAGTTGTGCACCTCAGCTGCTCACAAGCCCGAGCTATGCCTTGGGCCACTTACGAGCCCGAGTTGCGCACCTCAGCCGCTCACAAGCCCGAGCTACGCCTTAGGCAAGTTACGAGCCCGAGTTGTGCACCTCGGCCACTTACGAGCCCGAGTTGCACACCTCGGCTACTCACAAGCCCGAGCTACGCCTTGGGCAAGTTACGAGCCTGAGTTGTGCACCTCGGCCACTTACGAGACCGAGTTGTGCACCTCAGCCGCTCACAAGCCCGAGCTATGCCTTGGGCCACTTATGAGCTCGAGTTGCGCACCTCGGCTGCTCACAAGCCCTAGCTACACCTTGGACAAGTTACGAGCCCGAGTTGTGCACCTCGGCAACTTACGAGTCCGAGTTATGCACCTCGACCACGTACGAGACCGAGTTGTGCACCTCGGCCACTCCCAAGCCCGAGCTATGCCTTGTGTGCAAGTTACGAGTCCGAGCTGTGCACTCGGTCACTCACAAGCCCGAGCTACGCCTTGGGCAAATCACAAGCCCGGGCAACAATGCTCGGCCACTCACGAGCCTAAGCAACATTGCTCAGCTACTCGCAAGCCCGAGTTATGCCTTGGGCCAGTCATGAGCCTAAGCTATGCACCTCGGCCACTTACGAGCCCGAGCTAAGCACCTCGGTCGCTCACAAGCCCGAGTTAGGCCTTGGCCAAGTCAGGAGCCTGAGCTATGCACCTCGGCCACTTACGAGCCCGAGCTATGCACCTCGGCCGCTCACAAGCCCGAGTTAGGCCTTGGCCGAGTCAAGAGCCTGAGCTATGCACCTCGACCACTTACGAGCCCAAGTTGCGCACCTCGACAGCTCACAAGCCTGAGCTATGCCTTGGGCAACTTACGAGTCCGAGTTATGCACCTCGGCCACTTACGAGACCGAGTTGTGCACCTCAGCCACTCCCAAGCCCAAGTTATGCCTTGTGCAAGTTACGAGCCCGAGCTGTGCACTCGGTCACTCACAAGCCCGAGCTACGCCTTGGGCAAATCACAAGCCCGAGCAACAGTGCTCGGCCACTCACGAGCCTAAGCAACATTGCTCAGCTACTCACAAGCCCGAACTATGCCTTGGGCTAGTCATGAGCCTGAGCTATGCACCTCGGCCACTTACGAGCCCGAGCTATGCACCTCGACCACTTACGAGCCCAAGCTATGCACCTCGGTCACTCACTAACTCGAGCTTCGCCTTTGGCAAATCATAAGCTCGAGCAGCAGTGCTCGGCCACTCATGAGCCTGAGCAACATTGCTTGGCTACTCACAAGCCCGAGCTATGCCTAATCATGAGCTTGAGCTATGCACCTTGACCACTCACAAGCCTGAGCTACGCCTTGGGCAAATTATGAGCCCGAACAGTAGTGCTCAACCACTCACAAACCTGAGCTGCAATACTAGACCAGTCCAGAACCCGAGTAGCACTGCTCGACCAGTCCAACTTCCGAGCTGCTCTGCTCGGCCAGTCCAGCCTTCGGGTATTCAAACCCGGCCAGTCCCTTTCCCGAGCCCCGCTATGTTAGATCAATTCCTGAGCTCCTGCTCGGTTGGATCAACTCCTGCTTGGATTAGTTCCCGAGCTCTTGCTCGGTCGAATCATTCCCGAGCCTCGCTCGGTCCGATTAGTTCTTGAGCTCCTGCTCGACCGGTTCAACTCCCGGGTGCGAAACCCGGACAGTCCCTTTCCCGAGTCCCGCTCGGTCGGATCAACTCCTGCTTGGATCAGTTCCCGAGCTCCTACTCGGTCAGATCATTCCCGAGCCCTGCTCGGTCCGATCAGTTCCTGAGCTCCTGCTCGATCGGTTCAACTCCCGGGTATGAAACTTGTCCAATCCCTTTCCCGAGTCCCGCTCGCTCGGATCAATTCCCGAGCTCCTGCTCGGTCGGATCAACTCCTGCTTGGATCAGTTCCCGAGCTCCTGCTCGGTTGGATCATTCCCGAGCCCCGCTCGGTCCAATCAGTTCCTGAGCTCCGGCTTGGTCGGATCAACTCCCGGATACGAAACCCGGCTAGTCTCTTTCTCGAGCCTCGCTCGGTCGGATCATTTTCTGAGCCCCCGCTCGGCCAGATCAACTCTCACCCGGTCAGATCAGCCGGCTTTCAGGACTAGTCTAACATCACCACAAACCGACGGCTCAACACAAGACTTCATCTTCAGCACCCTGATCGGGAACCTCGAGAAGGTCTTCTGGGGGGGGGGGGATGATATGGCAAATATTGACCTAGCCGCCACATCCTCGCGCCCCCGGACAATTTACCCGCCAACGTGGCCGACCCGACACGGGGAAGCTGGCCTGACGCAGGCATGGAGGGGTCAGCGGTCATACGACCGACCTGACACAGGTAAGATGGGCAAGGTCGACACCCCTTACCTGTAGGCGCGCTTCTCGCCGCAAGGACCACGGATGGCATGGTGAGGTGCAGCGGTATGGTAAGCAATAAAGAAGATAAGAGATTCAGGTACAGATACCCCGTTACTCTCACTATAAAGTCCCCTGCGCCTCTACGGAGCAAGGGGGTCGAAAAATCAATAACATAACTAACTTGATCGTCGGAGGGGTCACGTCGGGACCCGACCTGACATGACCTTCTTGCAGGAATCGACGATCGACCTGAGCTGAGACACGTCCACTCGACCTGAGCTCCACCACTAGCAGTCGACCTCCCAAGCCGGGCTCCAGGGCTCTACCCATCCGACCAAACTCCAACTCTGTGCCGAGACGATCGCGGGCGAGCTAGCGCACACGGGCCTGAACCAACAATGTTTGCTCAATAGACATAGAGACAAACCACATCTACTGGGCATACACCAGAGTTTTTCCACTGACACCATCGTTGAAGTGAAAAGTCTGCTTTATGCGCCATCGTGAGGCAAGTCGAAGAGGGTCGAGCCTAATCTAAATAGGCTCGTTCGTTGATTTGATTTGATCAAACCAAATCAACATCACTTCTACACCCCTCCCCCGCGCGCACACAAACCGCTGACCCCACCATTGGGAAACCTAATCGACGCGGTCGCGTTTCTCTCTCCATCGACGAACGGCGAACGACGACGGCGTTTTCCTCCGGCAAGAGGCTTTCGTGCGAGGGGGATCTCCGGCGGGCTCTTCAAAGGTCTCTCTCTCTCTCTCTCTCTCTCTCTTTCCTCCTTCGCGTCGCCCTCTCTTCCTCAGCCGCAGCCCCAACAGCACCCCTCCTCCGCCACAGTGCCGAAAGCAGCCCTCTCCCTCCGTCGTAGCCGCCTCCTCCGTCGAAGCATCCAACAACACTCCTCCTACTCCGCCGTAGCCGCCTCCTTGCCCCTTCCTCCTCCTTCGTCGGAGCCCCAGATAGCTTCGTCCTTTCTCTCTGGGTAGTAAGTGATTGTCCCATCGAAGCTGCATCGTCCCCTTGAAGCTTAGAGGGGAATCAATCAGTGGATGGGTGGACTCATGCTGTACTTCTTTTCTTCTCAAGCAGATGTGATCAGTGATGGATGATCGTGGCAGTATGCTTGTTAATCTTGTTTTGCTTTGTAAATTTTGTTATTGGATTTGGACAATGCTCCTCCTCCCTGGTCCCAGACCAAAGCCCCCTCTCCTTCCTCCCAAGGCCACGGCCCCCTGTCCTTTCTCCTCCCTATTGTAGTTGTGACTGCTAGAATTTTGAATTGTTAATTTTTGCTATACTTTTGAATGATGTTAATTTTGATGTTATTCTACTTTTGTTTTGTTATTTATTATTAGATTCGGACAATTTAACACTTCAATATTTTGTAGATGGTTAAATGAATGCAATTTGATATTTAGTGGTGATGATTTGAATATGAAATTATATGGAACTCATATTTGTTTAATTTTTATTTAAATGATGGACTTTCTTCTTGATCATTTTTTATCATTTTTATATTGGCAAGCGCATCGCATTGCTATGTGTACCTTTGGAATTTTGACACCTTGGCGCCTTTTAGCGCCTGGCACATTTGACAACTCTGCATCCACCAAAATCTGAAATAAAACTAGAACTTTCTTCATAATTAATTTGGGTTGTTGCGCCTTGTTTACTGCAGGGATTAATCTAACTGTAGGAATCTTATACCTCCATAATAGTCAAAAGATACAAACTGTTGAAATTGATAGAGCTACAGATAGGACCACATCGATGATGTCAGATTAAAGATCATCATATACAATTCTGAAAAAAATATAAATGAGTTATTATCACCATAAGAGCTCCGAAGAGATCTAAAGATAACCTTGTAGCCCAGTGTGTACGTCCTGCTCTTCATCATGAGAACGTGCCTGTTGTTGATGCTCTAGTGCTCTTCTTTTGCATCGATCCATCAAAGTAGAAAAGAGGAATCATCCATGGCAAAGGGCATCGAGAACAGAGTAAGACATCAATGGCCGAAAGGAAGGAGTTGAACAGGAATTGTTCCAAGAGATGGAAGAAAATTGTCTTCGTTGTTCTTTATTTTTTACCTCCATTCCTATGGCTAATCTTTTATCATAGTGTTTCTTGCAAGATGGGTTTAGATTGTTTTTTATTATTTAGGGGTATGTGCTCTTTAATGTCTAAGAGCAATCTGTGAGCAAAATTATTATTATATTATCTTTTTTTCACAAACACACAGGATATTTGCTTCCCTTCATTTATTTATTCTGACTGCTGAGCCATGGAGCTGATGGGGTCAGAGGGTGAGCTCTCTTCTGGCTACAAGCTCGTGCCTTGGTCATGTTGGGATCAGTGGAAGTTTGTCAAGGAGTCCATCTTCTCTTCTTCTCCCGAAACCGTTGGTACCGCTTTGCAAAAAGTATTTGCTAGGACTTTATTCTTGAACAATCTTTAATCTCTCAAATCCTATTTCTCTTTTAACAGTTCTTTACTTTTGTTGATTGATTCAGATATCGGCTTGGCGGAGCAGAGGTTGTCTGCCTGTTCCAATCGATGTCACAGCTGCTTTCATTGAGATTCAGCAGAAGGATCCTTTTTTCAGGTTGTGGACTTTGGTTATCGATAAACTCCTTGTTGATTTTCACCTGTTTAGGAAAACTCCTGGTTTTGTAGCTGTCAGTTGCATTCATAATGTTGCATTTGAGGATTTTTCCTGTTTGTACCTGCAGGAGGGGCCCTATGAACAGTACTTTGGAATCAGATGAGCTGCTATCCATGCTTTATAGCATGACAATCATCAGGTGAGGTTGCCTTTCTTAATTAATTCTTGCACTTGACTTTTGGTTTTTCTTTTCATTTGCCCCTTTTTCTGTTAATGATGCTAGTTTCTTGTGTCACTTCAATGTATTGATCCTGCTAGTTTTTGTTTGAACAGTGGTCGGTACCATGCATAGCGGTTCTGTACCGACCAATTTTGCCTACTCTGTATCGATCTCCTGTTAGAGCTGTAAATACCGCCCTTTTCATAGCACACTGACAATGTTGTAATCCTTGAACACGACTCCTATTAAGGACTTTCTCAACCCCGTTTATATTCAAAATAGGATTCAAAGATGAGAATATGACTCAAATTTTGTAAACCCAGTTTTGAATAACAACAAAAATATGATAACAAATGAAAACAATTTAAAAATAAAAATCTAGACCTAGATCTAAACATGAATCAAGTTAGATATAATATAAATAGAGTATTATTCTGGGCCATTGAATGGCAGTTGGGACCTCTCATAACATGATCCATATTTTAAGGACTATTTAGGTAATAATGTAATATTCTGGGGGTGTGTCTTGGGTGCTGGCATATGTAGTGTTGGGTTGTGATATCACTGTATATCGGTATTATCAGACAGTATTTTATGTTTACCAATTAGGAAATGGTCTCTTATCAATAGACAAGTGTTAAGTACACACACACACACACACACGTTTATATATATATATGTGTATATATATATATATATATATATATACATATATATATATATATATATATATATATATATAGACTCCATAAACTACTTGTTTGATGAATCATGGGCAACACAGAAAAATATGCTGGCAATTTTCAAACGGAAACTTTGCCGTACACGTTTAGTTTAGAACTTTTACAGTTGAACTTCACTACAGTGTTCATTTCATCGTAATTTGTTTGGCAATTTAATGATAGATATTTCATCTGTTTTAAAAGCATGTAATTTTGTTCTTGATTTCCTCCTCAGGCTTGTCAATTGTTTCGTAGCACATAAGAAAACAAAATGTTCAATATCTGAATTAGCAGATGCAGCAGGCATACCAAGAGTGTTGGTTGATATTCGTCATGGTAAGGGAACAATTATTTTACACTTCTTTGGGACAAAAATGATGTATTATTTAACCACTTTCTCATGATACAGAAAGTTCTCATCGTGATCTTCCATCGCTTCGGTTGGTTCGTTCAGCTAGTCTAAAGGTATGCCATTTTCCTAGTAATAAATGCTTTCCAGCATAAATTGGTCCTTTCCCTCTTCGAGCAATTTTCTTGTATAGTCAGTCAAGTGGGTTACTTATAAACTCCACCTAGTATTAATACATACTTTTATGTAGTTTTTTAATTTGTTTTATTTAACAATTGTTTGACTTTTGCTTTTTATCTTGATCCTGCAATATTTGCTCCATGTAACATCAGCAAAATATGTGATGCTGTCGTTTGTTTCCAAGAAAACCTATATCTACATAAGACTCTTCAATACGTACTTCGGTATTTCAGGATTTGTTTTTTGCTTTTTACATGTGATGGTTTTGTTTCTTAGTTATTTGATGTTGTATTGGGTAGCTTACAACAAGATCTGAAGTATCGGCCAGTTTAACAAAAGCATGAATCCCTATGAACAAGTGATTTCAAGTTGTGGCATTCTGCAGAAGGTAAGGGATGACCATAAATCACCTGAATATGAGTATAAAAGGCATGACTACTTTTGTATTTATTGGGAATATGGTTCCTTAAAAGGTTGACTATTGAAAAAGGATTTACTTAACAATTTTAACTTTTAAGCCTCTACTTTTAGCTTTGCTGTACTACATTTTTACATTAAGCTTTCTCCATTCCCTTTTATTTCATCCATTCTTTCACTTACACTGTGTTACTTTGTTGATCGTTGGCTACCTATGTAGACGTAGTTATTACCAACAGGACCTGGAATAGTAGGATGAGTGATGTGTTGTTAGAAGGTTTTGTTCATGTCAGCATGTAGTTGGCTCCTCTGTTCATCCAATTAAGTTGGATGGCTATATTAGTTTGATTTTTTCCTTTTTTTCTGGAGTCTAGCCTAATTATTACCTAGTGAACTGTTCTACTTATAGTTTTATACTTGATTTTGGAAACATTAGCAACTCAAGTTTTAGTATAGTTTAAAATTTGCTCAAGAAATTTTTAAAGTTGTTAGCAGCTCTCTTGTGCTTTAATTTACTCTTTAAGCATTTAGAATTTGGCTTTTATCAGTAAGTCAACTTTGTCACCTAAAAATTTAGAAAGTCACCAAGTTGGAGACTTGGACTCATACTTGATTTTCAAATTAACTTTGCTTCCTCCTGTAGCTATTGACCGAGTTGGAGTTATGATGTTTTCTTTTGTTATTATAAGACATTTATAGGGATTCTAATATTTGTTTTTACAATTCAATTCGCGGTGTTTCTAGTAAAGAATGTCTATATCCTTCATATTTCATTAAAGGTTTTTAGCAATGAAATTTTGGCCGTTGGTGTATGACATGTAATATATGTGGTGTCAAATAACAATGTTATTATTGCTTCATTCTAGTTGCAGACAATTTATACTTAAATTTGAGCACTTGTTGTGTATCAATTATTTATATTATCGTTAATTTGTTCATGTCCTCTCACTTTCAATTCAGGCGCTAGATTGGTTGAAACATAATTATTGGGAGCCTCAAAAGGATGCCATTCCTGATGTTCGAAAAGAAATAAGATCTAGATTGCTTGAGATGACTTACCTTTTGAAAACCAAGAATTCTCATATATCCAGTTCAAATATGAAACAGAGGCGTGAGTGAACGTTCCATTTTAATCTCTTATGTCAATGCATTCTGTTGAGACCTATGATCAAATAAACTTCCTTGACATATGTTCTAAGACTGAAGAATAATTTCTTCATTTTAGTCTCTAATTTCAACTAATTAATGTTTCTTTTTTTTTTTTGCATCTTGGCATATGACTATTTTGCACATAGAAGCATACAGTTATTTTCATCTAACCTTCTGAAGTTTTCTGTTCAGAATGTCATCTTTTTGTAGCCGGGTTTTATGAGAGATATCACATGAATGTTTCTAATTATTTTATTTCAGCTTTTGTATTATGCACCTAGTTTTCTCTTTTTTTTTTAAGAAACTTGTGTATTTGAAAATGATGCATCTAACTTTTAAGTTGTTTTTAATGCATTCTGAGTTTATACAAGCCAATTTGAACCCTAGGAGTCTTAGTAGGTTGTTATATTTGTATTCTATATCTTGTTCCTCTTAGGGAACTAGTTTTCCAGATTTACAGTTCATTACTTTCTAAGTGGTAAGTTGAACGAGGGATTTAGTTTTTGTTATTAGTGTCCAGAGAAAAGGTTGGAAGAATATCTTGCCAACTTCTCCTTTCATAAAATTTAGACTATCTTTATTTTCTCTCAGCTGGATTACCGCAGAGTCCAGTTTTGTTCCTAGAATGCATGCCAACTTACACATTTTAGTGGATCATCTGTGCATTGATCTGTCACATTGGTTTCCAACTTGAAAAAAGCTGCATGTCTCTTTGCTCTTCACTGCTCTTTTATGGTTCACTCGCCTTGTCTTTGTTTTATATTTATGTTATGCAGTCCCTATTTATTGAAGAACTGCAATATTCAGAATAGCAGATTTTAATTCAGATGTTTGAATTTCCATCGTTGATGTATCCTCTAGATCAGCAGGATTACATCACTTCTCAGTCAGGAAAATTTTAAATGTCTAATATTCAGCTGGTTTCATTAGTTTATAAATTATATATGGAAAACCTGAATTAATGCTAAATAAAATTCATTTAGCAAATGCATATAAAAAATATTATTTAATATTTTTCAGTTCTTCCAATAACCTGAATTAGTGGAGGAACCTGAACTATTTTAGTGTCACTGCAATAACACCGGTGAATATGCAGATAAAAAATTACTGTTGCTGGTTTGCAAAAGTTTTATATATGCATATTTTTCTGACTAAGCCTTGTCATTTTGCTATTGATTTTAAGGATTTATTTTGTATAGTTAGCCATGCTGCTGATATAAAGATGCTTCTATAAAGATTGACCTATACTGGTGGCCTTTTTCAACTGTTTTTCTGGTTAAAGATGCTTCTATAAACTGTTGAAAGCAAAAGAATTGGGATTTATTAAACAATTGCGACAACAGCTATATCTGCATTAGCTACTATTTATACCTGAGAACGGTTTGAGGGGATGAGTTCTGTTCTCATTGTTGAAGCTTGTACGAGTTTTATGATTGTTGCGCAAATATACATATATTTATTTACTTTTTTGTAGGTAAAATATTCATTTGCTTTCTGCATATCTAATATTTTTTCATTTTCTTTTCTACCCCTCTTCGCAGGCCTGATGGGTACAACTGTGCTAAGGGTAGGCAATAAACTCTCTTCACAGATAACTGCAAAGCTGCAATCTTCCAAGAATGGTATCTCTCCTAGTTCTTTGGTGTACATGTCTGTTTTCATTCTATACGAAATGTCCAATCACTAATCTGACATTCAAAAAGGCATCCCAGTTAGACAATAAGGTTACCATTATCTTTTTTTTGTTCTGTATTTAGATGGTGTAGTTGTTGGAAGACTAAACTGCTAACCAAGGATTGCTGTTTATGGTACCGGACCCATTTTGGTGATCTGGTTGGACTGGTATAGCGGTCAGTACTGGTGTTTCGGAGAGGAAGACAAAAAAAAAAGAGAACAGGAGGGAGGAGGATGGAAGAAGAGGAGAAAGGAAGGAGAGGAAGAAGCGCTGGAGGGACGAAGGCGAAGGTGGAAAAGAAAGGAAGAGGAAGGAGGAGGAAGAAGCACAGGAGGAAGAAGAGGAAGGAGGAAAAGGAGACGAGGTATACCCGTAGGCAGCTGTCAGTAGCGGAGGTGTGTGGCGGATGAGGTGTGTGGTGTTGTTGATGACGGAGGTGTGTGGCACGATTACTGGCAGATCGGACTGGGAGCGATCCGCATATCGCTTCGTGCTTGGACCATCACCTGGTTCATACCAGTCTGGTTGAAACGTTAATCCTTGCTGCTAACATTATCAGTGGTGTTTGTTTTCGTTCTTTATGGTGTTGTAAGAATAAATTTTTGGATGGTTTAATATTGCCCTGTGCTGCATGGATTCAGTGCTGTGCGTAGACAATACTAGATATAGGTGATCTGTATGTTCATGATATTAAAAAATTAATGTTTAGACCACTGAAACAATGTTCATGTTATGTTTTAGACCACCGAAACACTTTTCATATTTTGGCAGAAACCTGCAAAAGAAATAAAGATCTTTGTATTGTTTTGGTTTAATTTTTTCTTTGATATTCTGTACATTTAAATGTTTACTGGACTACTATAGTGTGAAATACCAGATGGGCTTATTATCACTGTAAAAATTATAAAATATAAGTATATTAGATGGTGCCAAGTTGTATGTTCGTAAGTGGTGCTTGTCTGGACCAATATATATCAGCCTTGCGTAGTATTTCGGTCAGTATTTTAAACCATAATTAAGCCTTGCCCATATCAGTAATGAGTGAAGGCTTTATGCTCTATCGTGAATGTTTTATATCTTGTGTGATATCTGTGCATCCAAAACCATCTGAACACATTGAATGGTTGCAGTACTCATTTTATGGACCTACTATCCAGTGTGAATCTTGATTGCTTTCCACATTTCTTTTATCTGCTTATATTCTAGCAGCCATTTTTTCTTTCATGACTAAAATCTTTTGACAGTTTCTGTGAAACAGATATCCAAGATAGTCAGAATTATTGCTCGTCTATATTCATCTTATCCATCAGAAGTAGTGTCAGTTCTATTAGAGTTTTTCCAGCTACAGAGCCCTGGGATCTCTGAGAGCATTGACATAGAACAATCTGATGACTCCAATGTTGGTGTTTCTGGGTCCACAAGTTCAATGGACGAATTAAAGAGTATCATTACCAAACTGTCTAGTAAGAGACCGAGGTTGTTACTTAGCATGCTGAAAAATGTTCTAGAAATGATTGAAGTCAACTTTGAGAAAATCCAGAAAGGTACACATTTAGATATTACCTGAAGCATCTTTGAAATCCTTTGCTCATTTTAAGTTGGATTATCTCTCACTTGATTTTGTGGGCAATGAGTATTGTTCAAACGATTGATAATTGCTCTTAGCCAGTCTTCTGCTGTGAACTTGGTTACTGCATCTTACTATTCGTCTTTAGTTAGCTGATCCATGTTGCTTGTTCTGAATCTGTTCTTTTTTAGTGTCTTGTTGAGTTGAAGACCCTGGTTCTCTGTTTTTGCAGGTGAATATGATATTTATTCATCACAGGATCATGCCAACATACATCATATGAGTAACCTATGTTCCCTTAGTCCTTGGCTAATTATAAACATTAAAATGCTGAAGGATTCTGATCTTATAAGACTCACTGATGAAGCTGAAGTCCTACCTATACACAAGAATATTCTACCAAAAGTTTCACTTAGTATGCTTCTTCGAAAATGTCTTACTTTATCTGTTCATGACAAGCATCTTTTGGATTCTGTGCGGCTACTTGTGGAGATGTTGGGGGATACATCAGTAAAGGAGAGACTGAAGAAGCTCCCTCTGCTCAGTTTGAAGTCCTTGGATTCTATGGAAGGCCCTACATATCCTGACACTGGTAGTATGCTTTTGCAAGAAGAGGGTGTAGTTAAAAACGTAACTGACAACTTGGAAATTATGAAATTAAAATTGAAGTCCCGAAGGAAAAGGATTAATGGTAGTGATTCGGATACAACTAGCGTATGGACTGTAGCCAAGTCATGGACCTCATGTCCAATTGGTATGTTACCTTGCTCTTTTAGTTCGACTGCAGTTCTTCCTCTTCTGGACAAGTTTGATAATGAATTGGAAACCGATGTTGGAACAAACAAGGATACAGTTCTCAATGGCTCTGCTGCTAGTGATGGTCTTTTGGATTGTCATACTGAGCCATCGGAGGTTGGCAATGCTTTCAAAAAGTTAAAGCCTTCACTGGATGATGTGCAGTGTGTGGATTGTTCAGAAACAACATGCCCCATGGAAGGCCGGTTATTGATTAACGGTATGTGGATTAAGGTTAGTGAAGAAGAGCTGCAGGCTATCGAGTCTAACATCACAACTTTTTGTTGACATCAGTACTTCAAATGGAAATGTGGTCCATTTATGAGGCTGTGGCCAAGTCTTGTGTCACAATTCAGAGAGCATGAAGATGCTTGATTGGCAAACCAATTTAAAGCTCTGGAGAATCCATTCCTAGTGTGACATTCCCTCGATGAATTTTGATATATAAAATTACTTGCTTTACAATATGACAGATTTACAATTCGTCATTTAGCGTTTTTGGCTGAATCTGGAAAGTATGTATCCAATATTCATCTGTAACTATTTTCTTGGTCATCAACTGCTTATGAAGTGCCTGTAACCACTGTGCGGGTGTCGAGATAGTATTCCTGATGATACGGAACATGATGCTATCAACAATAGTCTCCTCAAGCGGATAATATTATTGGTCGTGTTGCACTGAGGTCAGGGATGGAAGTCCGACCAGACCTGTAAGGTAAAATAAGAGCATCCTCCTACGTTGGAGGATGGAAAAAGAATGAAATAGTTTAGTTGAATGTTTGACTTATTAATTTTTATTAAATGTTTATGCCACATAATTTATTATTAAAAAAATAATAAAACAAATATTAAATGTTTGAAATCTCATCATATTAACAACACGGGGACCTGTAGAGTGGTTCATCTGGCTAATCCTTGATTATCTCATATAGTTAGATTTTTTTTTAGTATTTTGATTTTTAGATTTAAAAAATATATATTAAATTTTTTATAGTTTCAAAAGTGAAATATTTAATTTTATTTATTCTAACATTGATGATTTTACTAACAAAAATATGAAAGTGATAATTAAAAATAATTTTAATATTTTAATTATGTTTTTAGTAGTAACGAATGATGATGTCACTTGGGATGAAGAGAGAGAGAGAGAGAAAGAGTGACGTTCTGCAATTGTGTTGGGATCACTTGACAATTATGTTGAAGCCGATGTAGATACAGAGTGACTAAAGGGTCGCTTAGTATCTGCATTGATGCTAATGCAAATACAGAGTGGTGTCGCTCTACATCTGTATTAACACCAATGACGATGCGGGGAAGGGCGACATTGCTTTACATTTGTGTTGATGTTGATATCATTGTTGAGCGATGTCTATGTATGTCTATGTAGATGTAGGACGTCGACATCTACATCATTCTCTTCCTCCTATCTTTTTTGTTTATCTTTCGTCATGAGACTCTCTTCATCTACAATAATCACCATTGTAAATGTAACTGTGATGTAAGAATTATCTTTTTATCTTTTTTTTATATTTTTATCGGTTAAATCTATGTCTTAGAATAAATGAAACTAGAAAATTTACTTTTATAATTATAAATTTTTTAATATATATATATATATATATATATATTGAATCTAAGAATTGGGATAATAAAAAGATTTAGCCCGCTTCACTTTACCTAATTAGTTTGTGCGATAAGATTTCTTTTACCACACTTTCTGTACGCCATCAAGATATGTGGTGTCCGGTCATCATTTTCCCGCGGGTGAGCGACGCCGCCCACTGTATTCTCCTCCGCTTTCGAATTCCCCGTGGTGGCCACCCGCCTCCAACTCTGCCGCCCGTCTGCCACGCCAAGACTTGTTTCTCATCTCAGCTCATCCTGTATTAACTCGAGTCGACGAACAACGAGGGTTTCGACCACCAGCGTATTAGGTTGAAAGAATCCGGACATATCTTTGAGGTTGGATTTGGATCTGATGTTGAGGAGAGCGATTCGGAGCTATGGAGGAACGTTCGCGAGAGCAATTGGATCCCCAGGCGGTGCATATGGGGGAATCCCGAAGGAGACGGCGGATGTGGTGGTGATTGGGGCCGGAGTGGTGGGGATTGCAGTGGCGAGGGAATTGGCTTCGAGGGGAAGAGAGGTGTTGGTGGTGGAGGCAGCATCGACGTTCGGGACTGGAACTAGTTCTAGAAACAGTGAGGTCATCCATGCCGGGATCTATTACCCTCCCAAAAGCCTCAAGGTGTGGATTTTTTTTCTCTCTTACTTAAGACTGAGTTGTGCATTACGTAATTGTTTGTGTATACTGTTTATGATAGCAAAAGCTTATTGCTTGGGGCATGTTTGTTTGTCTTTGCTTTCTTTTACTTTTGAACACTACATTGCATTTGCATATGCAATTATTTGCAAATAAATACAAGTTGCATTTGGTAAATGTTAAAGTGACTTTTGTAGGTCAGAACTAAACTTCATTATGCTTGCCTTCAAAACCATCTGTGACTAATTATAGGTGATTTCTTAGATTTTGACTGTATGTTGCAATGACAAATACAACCACCTTCTCTGTGCATCCAAATAACTGTGCTTTGATAAGTGGTTATAATGGAGCATTATGGTTCTTATTGTAGGCAACCAAATGCTTCCTTGTAGAATTTTATGTAACTCAAGGAGAGACGAGTAGATGGAGAAAAGAAAAGTGATACTAAAGAGACAGGAAAAAGAAGGCAAGGGAACCAGAGAAGAGAAGAAAAGTCCAATTTTCCTTTCATTTTTCATTTCAATAGGACAGGATCACCTAAAATGGTTCCTTTTTGTCTAAATCTCTCCAATTTTAGGGAGAAGAAAAAGGGATCTGGAAAGTTGTTAACTCTACTCCTTTTCCCTTGGTTTCTTCCCCCCATGTAATCAAATAATGTCATTGCTTTCTCTCCACTTTTATCATTAAGTTATTGTATCCAAATGAGAGTATCAAATCTCTTCTCCCCACTTCAGTCCATCCAAGATGGCCATAGAATTTTAAAATTAGCTATATTGTCACATTCTTAATTAGTAAAGATCAAGACTCGAAGAGAAATTTTGATCAAACTATAGAGGGATTGCGTCTTATACCATTCAAATTAATTTATTGAGAGGATCACCAAAAGACTTTTAAAAACAAAAAGCACATGGAACATAGACATTTTTTGTGTACATTATCTGAAGGTATGAAAAACCTAAAATGCCAACACAACCTTTGATGTTCCGATTGTTATTGAAACTCATTGCTTGTTGTTTATCATACTTTTTCCTTGCAAATTTTTGTCATTTTCAATTTCACTCATAGTTGATAGAATCTACCGGAATAAGCCATATGATAGTCTGATTTCTCTTGTCTGTTTTTCTTTGGTAGGAAAAAAAATCTCAACTAGGATTCCTCATAATGTTACAATCTTATATGCTTGTATTTGTGGTGGTCCTTTGTCATTCTTATATCTTCAAAATGCCTTTTCGTAGGCTGGTCTTTGTGTAAAAGGAAGGAAATTGCTCTACAAGTATTGTTGCGAACGAGGAATCCCCCATAGGCAGACTGGTAAAATAATCGTGGCCACTAGTTTTCCACAGATTCCAAAGTTGGAACATCTGCTGAGGAGTGGGAAAGAGAATGGCATTGAAGATCTGAGGTTGATGGAGGGCTTTCAAGCTATGCAGATGGAACCAGAACTTCAGTGCGTCAAGGCTTTGCTATCTCCTAGGTCTGGCATAGTCGACTCTCACTCATTCATGCTCTCTTTGGTGGTACTTTCTGCATCTTTCTGGTTTGAATATTTTGTGAAGTTTGCATAGAATTATCTTCACCATACCTAGAGTTCTTCTGACTAATTCTTTCCAACCATGCCCGTATAAAAATAAAGAGTTGTCTCAATTTGTTGGGATTTTCTCTGGGGATTTTTTGCTCAAGTGTCTCAAAGCATCTAGTGTTGAAAAATGTAGACTTCGGTTCTATAGTGGCTTTGTAATTTGTCATGTAGTTAAATTTTATAAAAATATGTCCATTCCAATCACGGAAAGAATTCTTAGCACCCACTTGTACATCGATGCAGGGAGAGGCTGAGAATTCTAGTACTACATTCTCATACAATACTACTGTCATTGGTGGACATATTGAAGACAATTTTCTCCATCTCCACATTTATGAAAGCAAGGGTTTAGAAAATGGCACCAACGATGCTCGGTTGTTGCCTCAGTTTGTACTGATACCTAGGCTTGTAATTAATGCAGCAGGCCTTAGTGCTGTTCCTCTTGCAAAGAGATTTCATGGCATTAACCAAGGAATTCTTCCTACTGCTTATTATGCTCGTGGTTGCTATTTCACTCTTTCTAAAACCAAAACTCCTTTCAGCCACTTGATTTATCCGCTACCAGAAGATGGAGGACTTGGAGTGCATGTGACACTGGACTTGATTGGCATTGTTAAATTTGGGCCTGATGTTGAATGGATTGATGGTGTAGATGATGTGTCTTGCTTCACTAATAGGTAAATTGATGTTACTTACTTTATAATGGCCCAAAAGTTCTTTGCTGTTGCATGTTGTGTCCAATACCTTCATTAGTTTATCAGTCTTTTGATAAAGTGTAAATACTTCGTACAGCAGTTACAGTAAATAGAGAAAGATTCATACCAAAGGAGTGAATACGTCATAACATATCCTAGTTGGTGTATGTTCTTGCATTACTATATCAGAATATCTGAACTATATTTGATTTCTTTCATTTCCCTTTCAAAGTGGTCCAACACCATTTAAGATTTACAGAAACTGATTTATAATTTTATCTGCTTCATTGATGTAACTCATGTTCAGAAAAGCCAAGGTTGTGTTGTATCTAATATTGGATTTGCCTCATGCATCTTTAACTGTTTTCATTATATTGCATGGATTTGACCATAAGGTGTCATGGGTCTTCCAAGTTCCAACTAATTTAGGGTACCTGCTAACTTGATTCAACTAATTATTAGTAAAACCTAGGCACCAATAAGTTTCCTGCATACAGGTGCAGGTCAAATCATTTAATCTTTCTTTGACATAGTGTTCTATGTCACTCATCACATTTAAGGACTTACAACTTGCTTATGAACATATTCTATGGTTCTACCTAATAGTATTAGAAACTAGCAATATAAACTTTCTGGTCCTTTTAACACACACAATTTTGCAGTTTGCATAATAGATTATTTTACAGTATTTGCTATCAACTGAGTTCGGTTTTTACATGAAATTGTTAAAGTGATAAATGTTAGTAATCATGGTATGAGATTCTTCAGTAATTTGTTAATTGCTTTATGGCATGGGAAATTAGGTTTTCTTTCTTTCCAAACAACCTCTTTGAAGTTTTAAAATCTCACAGTTAAGCATGCTTCAGATTTAACTATTCTGTCAGCTCAGATCGATCGGAGAAATTTTATCCTGAAATAAGAAAATATTTTCCCAATCTGAAAGATGGATGTCTAGAACCTGGATACTCAGGCATTCGACCGAAGCTCTCCGGCCCAGGAAAGCCTCCCAAGGACTTTGTTATTCAGGTGACTTAAATTATATATTTACCAGCTTTCTTGGGTTTACTGTTTATTACCTTCTTTTTACTGAAATATATTGCTGAAACAACTTGTACCAATGGTTGTGGTCATATATATCTGTACGGAGATAACTTAAATACATCCTTTCTCCCACATTGATATAAATATAATTTTTCTTTCTTAATTGTTCCATTTTTTGATGCACACATTTTTTTTAAGATAAATGACTTTGATGATAAAATGCTGTGTCTGAAGGAGAAATGTATCTGATAGGAATGCAATATGTCATAGGATGTTGCTAATACTTATAGCTCTAGTTCTTATAGTTCTTGGTTATATAGCATGTACATAGGAAAAGTCATCAAAAAGCAGATACCAAAGCTCATCACAATTCTCAAGTTGTTCTATGAGAATGTTGTACATATTCCCTTATTTGCACCCGAGAAAATGCATGCTATCGACATGGATACCCATTAAAAATCTTGAAATGTCATAGTTATTGATTAGTTACCTAGTTTGAAGGACCAGGTTTCTGTTTGTTAGTATTATGTGATCCAACGAGAACTTTTGGTATCGAAATGGCAGAATGGGCACTGAAAATACGGCTTCAATTGCTTTGTCATAATGTTGTAGCTCCAGCTAATGTTCCATTAACTCTTTATAATCTGTTGTTTCTGTGAACACATCCACGAATTACTAGTCCTTTTGCCTGTCTATGATAAATTTAAATGACATATTTGAATGCATTCATGCAGGATGAGGACATCCATGGTGTTCCTGGACTGGTTAATCTGCTCGGTATAGAGTCACCCGGCCTGACATCCAGCTTGGCAATTGCACAGTGCATTGCATCAAAGTATTCAAAATGATTCTTCCCATCTGCTTGCAGCCCAGTTGTCTATTCTATTCTTATTCTCACCGGCTGCCTAGTTGCTCTTCCATTCATGTGATTCAACCTATAATATGCATCATAAACGGGTCTATTTCCAAAAAGAAGATTGCAGTTAAGCATGCTTTGATCGACTTAGCCATCCCAAACAACAGAAGACCCATTTGGTGATTAAGTTTGGTAAGAGAGTTTTATGTATCATAAACGGAATCTTCCACTGTTGTCATGTTTGGGCACCAAGATGATGATGGGCTTCGATAATATGCAGTAAACTATGATTGGAGTAATATTTGGCTTGGATATTGCAGTCAAGAGCTTGGTTTAGACCTACTCCAATATTTCCAGATACTGATAAAGCAACTGTTGGGAATATGACTTGTAATATTATTGTTGGACAGGAAATGCTTTATCAGTAAATGAGATGCTACCAATATTGAAGATTTATCTCTTAACAAGATTGCATTCAGATTATGACTCTGGCTCTTTAATGTCTCATCAATCAGAAAATTCCCATCTAATAAGTTTATGGTGTTCATAAAAGTCAATCATGCTGACCCAACAACTTCTGTTTCATTGTAGAAGCACAAAGTAGGAAAGACTTGGATTGACTCTAATCTGTGTAATTAATAGTTGTGCAGAAAACATTACAAAGACATCATTTTTCACATTCTTGTCATTCATTTCACTCCATACCATTATAAGTCATTTAAGATATTTTGAAACGTGGTTATTTTCGTTCATATTAAAAAAATGTTATAGAAATAATATTTTGAAACATTGTTACAGTATTTTTGTTCATATATAAAGAATTCTATAAAGTGAAAAGAAAAAAACATTGTAAGAGGATCATCTCTCACATTGTTGTCACTCATTCCACTCTAACCCATGTCAATAAATTGTAGTTGCTATCCTATTACATTACTTATATTGTATGAAGTGAAATGAATAATAAGAACATGAGAAATGACTTCTTTATAATGTTTTTTCGTTCACTTTATAATTTTTTTATATATAAACGAATATAAGCAAAACACTATGAGATATTTCAAAACATCATAAATGATTTTTTATAACTTGTATGGAATAATACCAAGTGCAAATTATGCCATATTGCATTTGTTGAATAGAATTTATAACAAGAATGTCGGAAGTGAATCCTTTTTTTCTGTTCACTTTGTAATATTTTCAGTATATGAACACAATATATGAACAAAAACATGTTTAATGATTTTTTATGAATTATATAAAATACATCAATGCAAATTACACCATGTTACATTTATTGACATTATATAAAGTGGAATGAATGATAAGCATATGGGAAATGACCCCTTTATAATGCTTTTCTATTCACTTTATAGTGCTTCTTATATATGGACCAATGCACTCTATGAATGGTAGCCTAAAAATGAGCAAGAAAAAAGAGATCAACTTTTTTGAAGGGGCAATTTTGATTTTTTTGAATTAAGAATACTTTTAAAGAAAAACTAAAAAAAGGTATACTAAAACTCAAAATGAGGATCTATTATAGGAAATCATCCTTTTTAAAATAATTTTTATTCATCAATATTAAATGACGTACAACACGTTTTCACATGTAATACCTTTACAAATATGAGATAATACATTAGTGCAACAGTGCACTAATGAATGTTTTCAACAGTATTGAGACGTGATAATTTAATACAGTGTAATACCAGAAATAACACCAAAAGCTAGCAATATTAGCTAATATACTGCTGCATTACAGAAATTTATTTTGAAGCAAGGCTTTCACAACCATCAATATAGAGACACTAGTCTTCATCATAGTATACACCCACACCATGAGGGTTTCCTGCTTTCCTGAAAACCACAAAGTAAATAAATAAATCACTTTTGGAGCTATTAAAATCTTTCTATAAATGACTTTGCATTGATATATGCCAAATACATTGATGAAAAAAGAAAATACTATTTCAACAACAGCCTGTCTTAGTCATTGTTGTAAGGTGTCTTAGTCTTGGCATCATTCCAGTAAGAGTAGGTTCCTACTCATCTAACAAGTAACCAAATTTGATGTGATTTCACCACTCATAAAACAAATGTAGGGTATGTAATGCCACACAAGTCATTTAAGCTCTGACACTTGTATTGTCTGCATCCTTACATGTTACTGCTACCATTGTCTATGCTTATGCTCATGTTATTGAGTATAAATGGTGATGACACCACTTTCAAGATGCATTTGATTTTTTTTCTCCTTAGTTATATTTTAATCCTGTTAATGAAAGACAACATTCCTCCAAGTGAGCTTTCATATATATCAAGGGGTTCTTTTTCTACCTTACTGAGTTCTTTGATGCCCATGTTAAAATTAAAAGTGGATTTAGGAAACTGAAAACAGAGTTGCAAATGAGATCAATATTATTATTATTACCTGCAGGCTAAGCAGCAAGGGAGTCATCCAACTCCTTGAACTCCTGGAGCTCCTTGAAGTCCATCCAGGGCTTGACCCATATCTTGGCTTCATATAGCTTCTTCTCTCCATTAGACTCCTTTGCCTCCAGGGTCAGGTAGTATATTTTACCAGACACCACTTGCTCCTTTACCTTCACCACCCCCACCAACTCCAGAGTAGCATTCTGTACCATACCATAAAACAGATCCAATTGAATATTAGGTTTCTAATAATCTTGTTGTTTATCAAGATTTGCTGCCAATAATCAATCTCAAGATTTGCTACCGATGATTAAGATCTTTAGTAAACTAAATTAGTTGAAAAAATTAAAAAAAAAAAAAACCTGTGATGCCTGATCAAAGGAAGATCTCCAGGTTAGTCCCTCTGAAAAGTTGAAAATCCTTAAAATTATTTATTTTTTGCCATCAATAATCAAGATCTTGACCAAATAACTTAGTTAAAATCTTTAAATATATTTTTATAATACCTGATAGAAGGAAGATTCTCAAGGGAGTCCCTTTCAAGGAATTCTTCTTACAGACAGAGAGATATATATAAAGTGAAAAAGGAAGATATTATATCTAAAAGCAAGGGTAGAAGTCACAAATTAAATAAGTTTTCCTTGCAAATGATTGGTTATGACTGGGGGATTCAATCTAATGATATGCTATCAACAATCAACATTTTTATCAATTAAATTATATGATATCATAAAACACAAATTTAATGAATTCTAAAGGTTGAAAGCTCTAAAACTCTGTGTTTCTTACACAACCGAGAGGGAGAGAGAGAGATACACAAGTGAAAAGGGCAGCTGTTATGCTTACATGAATTTGAATTACCTGGCAACGCTGCTTCCGTCCTCTGCCCATATCAGCGGAGAACTTCCAAAGAACATCTCAAACCCATAATTGTATGAAAAGCATCGGCCCATAAATTTTTTCTAAGGCTTATCCACTTTAATTCGAGAAACTGCTATCGTAAAATATAGCGAAATCAAATCCAAAGTTCCTAGTCTTTATCCTACTTGACCAAATCTTATTCCATAAGATTATGCATGTAAGCCCTTACATCGTAGAAAACTTCACTACCCGATTCAACAAATCATATACTTATTGCAACGGCGAAGAAAGATGGAAGCAGAAAACTTCAAGCAAATCTACCGACAAAGAAAACAAAGATAGTATTTTTCGCAGAAAATAAAAGTCGAGGAGTGGTTTGGAGATTCACCGATTTCTTGTTATGCTCGTCGATGGCGAAGCGTGCGAGCTCTTCGACCTCAGGGCTGTTTTGGGACCCCGAGTCGTAGATTCCTCCGGGCAGTGTCGCCATTGTGTCTCTCTTTCTCCTCCCCCCCCCACGGCCTCAAGCCAAGAAATAAGAGGATTGACGGAGGCTATGGCAGCGACTCCGAATGCTCCTTTATAACACGACCGCCCGTTTCCTGCTCCGCCTTCGAGATTAGGAAGACTGGTCTTTGCGTTTCGATGGGCCGACTCCTTTTGGGGTCAACGGTGGCGGCCGATTTGTATCCGAGCAAATATAACAAGAAAAAAAGATAAAATTATGAAATAAGAAAAGCTGTGGAACTCAAAAAATTGAAAGTTTTATCCAACCAAAATGTGACTTCTAATTAGTTTAAATAGATGTGGAGGCAGAGTTTCTCAACGATTCATGGCAAAAAAAGGGAAATGATTAAAAAAAATAAAAAATAAGGTGGATAAAACTATGATAATTAATTAATCAAATCAAACTAATTGATTTTGAATCGATTCGATTAGATAGGTCTCAAAGAATCTCGTTTCGAGATATCTTTATTTAATCGAATCTTTTTTTTTTCTTTTTTTTTTTTCAACCAAACGACTCTTCCGACCTCAAACCATCTAAAACCTCATTCTCATTTCTGTGGGCTCACAAAGAAACCGGCGATGTCATGTGACCAAAATCCTCTCTCAAGTCTCAATCGGAGGGTTGACTTTAAAAGACTCCCAAGCCATTGCCGGCAACAATAAAGCGTACAATTAATTCAAACCTTGTGAATCAAGTCATCGCAGGCAGTCTCCAATGGGAGTATTCTGATTCCTTTGGGTCACATTCTCCTCCGTGAATCTACAATTACAGTATTCCTTACTTCCATCTAAAATTAGTTGACTTAATCGGTAAAGAGATGGATGGGTCGACAAGGATTAATCTTTTCATTCTTCATTATTTTTTGAAAATAATTTTTTTCTTGTTCTTATAATATATATTTGATATTGATATGAGTCCAAATATATTTATAATCCAACTACACCTTTTAATGTATGTATACCCAACCCAGCTCGACATGTCGATCAAATGATCGCTTACATAGAGGTTCACTTAGTCTTGCATGACGAGCATCACTCGATGTCAACGTAGAGATCCACTTGACCACCTTATATGATATTTGATAGTTCTATAATTAAAATAATTTGTTATCTCCTAACTATAACATTCTCTTTATAACTCAATTATAGTCGATAATTTCGTAACATCGTTCCTTGAGTTAACTCTTATCTTAGTCTACCGATTATCTTATTGACTCAATATAAGAGTATCTAGGTACTTTTTTTAAACTCTATTCGTTAAAAAAAAAAAAAAACTCTCCCTGATTACTCTCGAATATTTTGAATTCTTACTAAAGTAAGTATCAAAGGATATTTATTGGGTATGTACCATATGTAGTTTTGTAGGATTATCTATTGAATTATCTGTTGAATTCTTTATCACTCAACACGTGACTAACGATAAGCCCTCGAGGTACAAGGTTATTCGAGGTGGAAACGTCGAGTTCCTAAGATATCATTTGGATTAAGATCGAGCACGAAAGAGGTTTTCGACCTGATTATTTCACTGCTCAAGATAGTAACTCGAGGTGCATGAGTACAGATACGAGTGATCATAAAAGGTAAGCCCCTCTCTCATTATATTGAAGATGAGATTTTTATACATCAATTATTCTACGGAGAGACAATCTCCAACCACCTTCAATATCATCCAACTCGCCTCTTATTCATGTAGACAACAAACCTATACTCGATTGTCTCGGACTCTTGCCCACATGTCTAGTTCTTAGAAGCAAAGGATATCCAAGTAAAAATTAAACCGTAACAATTTTTACCTAAAGAATGTTGAATTTAAACTTTGTAAAACTTGTTGAATACTCAAAACTCTTTACAAGTTTCTTCCATGCGAGAGGAATGGATATGGACGTAACCATTAGAAGGCATGTGGGCAAGTATGGTTTTCTTCGTAAAAATATATTAAAATATAATCGAGAAAATTTTCATATTCCTTTTAATAATAATAATGTTTTTTTCTCTTACAAACACGACAACACTAAAGAATTGATTAGATCGTTTGGTCAAGGATTAAGATTGATCATGTCGATGTTGAAATATATTTAACATCCCAAAATCTAATTTTTTTCTGACGTTTAGTCGACGATCGACCAACTTCCGTTTAAGACTTTGCATAAACATAGGTAAGTTATCCTTACACGGCAATGTTAAGCGTTATGGATTGCAACACATAGTGATTGCTCATAATAGATGACAACAACGAGAGGCTTGTGTGAGTGTAACGGATACGACGTTACGCACTCGGTCTCATCTTAGCGATACCAACTGGAATATGGAATCCACACGTAAACGTCGTCGTCTTCTCCACGACAAGCCGCTGCACCTCAAGGCTGTCGGCATCGTCATATATGGCACGTGACGGCACCTCAAAACTCTATCTTGGGTGGGCCAGTCATAACGTTGTCGGCATCGTCATATATGGCACGTGATGGCACCTCAAAATATATCTTGGGTGAGCCGGTCGGCCATCGTTCTCGAGATAATTACATATCGTCGTTTATGGTTAGAACTCTATTAGTATCTCTATCAATTTACTGGCGTAAGCATGAAAATAATTGATAAAAAAATAATTTTAACATTTCAGTTATATTTTCAGTGGTACGAGGACTGTGGATAGTTGTTATAGATGAGGAGGATGAGAACAACACAGATGTAGAATATGCATCAATGTCGCTTGGCAACTACGTCGGTAATGATGTAGATGCAGAGTGACATCGCCTTTCTTTGCATCGTTGTCGACGTTGATGCATATATAGAGTAGTGTCGCTCGATATCTGCATCTGCATCGATGCCGATGTAAAATGCCGATCAACCTTTTCATCACTCTACATCTACGTCGAAGCTAACGTAGTTGATGAGCGATACCGACGCAGATGCAAAGCGTCGACATTTGCTTCAATGCCAACGTAGTTACCGAGCGACATCGGCACATATGCAAAGCATCGACATCTGAGTCACCCTCTTTCTCCTCTCCCTTTGCCTCATCTCTCACTGTCACTCTCCTTGCTCATCTACGACAGTCACTCGTAACCCCTAATGGAACCGTTGCTCGTCGCCCCGAAAACATAATTGAGATGTTGAAATTATCCTTTTGTCCATCAATTTCATGTGACATTAGAGTAAATGGAGCTAAATGTTTTACTTTGTAAGGTTCATCGTATCGGTTCATACAAAGTTTATCTCGATATGGTACGTACGGTACTCGGTACTGAGCGAGTACACATAATATGTACCCCTCGATATAATATAATATAATATAATAATATAATATAATTAAAAAATAATATATATTAAAAAAATTAAAACATAGAGAAGAGAAGTCGTCTAGTTCCCGTGCGGGGAGATGAGGCATCACCTCGTTCTTGGGCTGGAAGACGAGGTGTCACCTCGCGTGGTCTCCCTAACGGATCATGTAGGGAACCACAAAACCTCTCTCGTTTCTTTTTTTTTTTCTCTCTCTTAATCGACCGTCGATGATCGAAATCAACCGCTAATGGTCGATTTCGACGGTACCGCTCGATAGCGAGCGGTTCACGTATCGATATCATGTCGAATCGGTACGTATCGCCCATACCAGACGATATAGATCGAAACAGAGAGCCTTAGTTTTAAGTGTAAGGACCGAAATGCTAGAGATCAAACTACAAACGATAGTATGCAATTAACTTGTGATTCTCAAATCTATGCTACCAATCGTATTCTAATAATGAATATATATATATATATATATATATATATATTGATGATGATATATAAAATTCATCTATACCAATGATAATTCAAGATATGATCCGGTATATTTACATAATATATCATGAAATCGGTGCGTCCGGTATCGGAGTCCTAAAGTCGAAAAAAATATATCTGAAGGCTGTATAGATGATCAAATTTAACTGTTGCGCCTACCAATTCACTTAAATTTGATTGGATTAATGTCAACTCTATTAAGATGAATTGGTCAAACTTTCTGTCACTCACGGAATGCAATCCTCTATGAATAAGTATTAATCACACAGCGATCGTTGTTGCATGTCCTTATGTAAGTACGCCATCATAATTTGAGGGCACAGGTCACTATTGCATCACCACCCAAAGCACTACTCTTCTTCCTTTGAGGATGATCGCGGGTAGTGTCTCTACCCATGTGGAAATTATACTTTGAAATCAAAAGGCTGAAACAGGATATCTGCAATCAACAACCCATTATATGAAATTTCTATGTTTAGACAATAAATACATCTTGGGATTTCGGTTTTCATGTACATATCTACAAAGAATTGGAGATATATGAAGTGAATATTGAACTCATGCTCTCATAAAATGAAAACAAGGGAAGTGGGAAGTTATATCTTGCAACTACTCAGAACTATTCTACATACTGAGTGAGCTTTAGGATGCAACAATCTTCACACCCGCAGTTTCAAAGTGTCAGCAGGATGTATGGATGAATCTTTCAACTACTACACCAGAAGCCTTGGTTGAAGAGACAGCTCATATTGCTTAATTTGCAGGTGGTGAAACTAAGTGGTTCCCGGGTAAAAACCTGTCGATTAAATGAATTAGAATCTTGAAGCTACGTAAACAGAAGCAACAGGTGATCCTTAGAACTGAGAGAAACCACTTACCTAAAATCTAATCCTTCTCTGAACAGACTTGGAGGAATTTCACCAGTCAGGTTATTATTTTCCAAGTAGCTGCAAAAATAAAATTGAAGAGGCAATGAAGATGACAAACAACTCAAATGCTTCAAAGCAAAATGATCTTTGATAGTTAAGCTTTAACAAACTACTAATGAGATTCACATGAGAGAACCATTAGTGTATATAACTCCTGTAAATTGTACATATCATATTTCACAGTAATAGTTGATATGCCTCATCTATCAGTAACATTTAACGTCAGTGATGTCTCGACTTGTACCAAAATATGGTCGGAAATGACTAGAGTCTTTCTTCCATATCAACTTCCTTCTTCTCCTTTCGCTCATTTAATTGATGTACTCTTTTTTTTCATCTAAGGCTACCAAATCCCCTAGAATGACCATAAACATCATTTTTATCATCTGCTACCATCGTTGAAGTTGTCCACAATTGGTAGGTAACATAGTCGATAGGATACAATAAGAGAAAATGAACAATAGTAACCTTAAATTCCTGATAAAATAGATATTTCATAACACAGAAGGTAGATGTATTAGTATTCATAACTAATCAATCCCAAATTCTGTTGGCAATTTCAAATAACGCTTTTTTGTGTTTGTCTTTGCATTATCCACCACTTTGCTTACGAGGTTAGAGAAGTATCGGAGCCATAATGAGGCTAGCTGAGCACTATTTACGTAAAATAGGCAAACAAATTTCAATCATTTGTGTAACATACATATCATAATCATTAATAATACTAATATTTTTGCATCACAGGACTAATATTAATTTCTTAATAAACAAATAATATTTATTTTTAGTAAAATATTATCTGGTTTTATCATAACCATTAAAAATATCTTTGCATGACATGACAAATTTAGAAAATTATGTTGAGAAGGAAAAGTCAAACGATTGCTTAGTCTTGGTGATTGTATTTATTTCTTTATTATTATCTTTATTTTTTTCTTATATCTGGGGTATACCAAAAGAGGAAAACAGATTGTAACTAGAATATCAATTATTGAATGAATGAATGAATTAATCTCTTTCCAATTTCAATTTAAACCTCTTGCTAGGTGTAATTTTTTTAACAAATCAAACTTAGGAGAGTGAGTACTTTTGTTGTTATAGAAGCTGATGAATGAAAGATTATATATATTTGTGCTGCAATTTATCATCATACTAGAACAAAAGCTCCTTTGAAATTTCATGGACAAGAATTGAGAAGAGAATGGAAATGGCAACTACAGAGAGTTCTTTTATCTTAATGGAAGCTGAAGGAATACAAACCAAAACATGAACTTGTAAAGAAAAAGTACAGAGGAACAGTATCAAGGAACATATAGTTTGATTCATTAGATGTTACACCTAACAATTCTAACAGCATCTTAGCTAAACATTAATAAAGCGCTATATCATTCGACTCTCAAGAGTATTTGCATTTACACAACTTTTATAAAGTCCTAACTGTTTCAAGTTTTATCATGCATTGTAAATGACAATCACAATATCAGAGTTTTAAATACTTCATTCCTAGGTTGCATGATTCCTTAGCTCTACTGAGGAACTTTCCTATCACTAATGTTAGCCAATCTCCACAAAAATTGACTAACCTGCCAACTGCAGTGCAGGAAAAAGGAACGTCTACCATCATCAAGCTAGAAGTACAATAAATCTCATTCTCCTCATTGGAATTGATAAAAGAGAATGGTTTACCAATGAAAACATTTTAAAATGTGAACCTTTACATAGCCTAAAAGTCATACAACTGACAAGATATGACATTCATCACCAGTTATTCACAAGTTAAGAATGAAATCTTATGCATAATTTGGGTTCATGTTCACACATATTCATATCGTGATAATCAATCAGTAGTGACCAATGGAGCCTAAGCCTATTGGTTGGTCTTCACTTCCTGTTTAAGACGTTCTAGATTCCTAGTGAAATTGGTGCCAGTTGACCAGGAAAAATTCTCAAGGTGAAGGATTAACCCCTCGGGAAAAAAAAGTCGGAAGTTATTGAAGTACAGTAATCTTAAGTACAAATTAAAAACAAAGGAAAAAAAAAAAGCTATATATCACCAAAGTGGAGAAAATATTATAATCAGAGTCGATAAATTATATTACTCACAGTTCATGTAGCTGACTCAGATTTGCCAGTGATGGAGGAATGGCTCCTGTTAACTGATTGTTCTGTAAATGCCTTCAAAAATAATGCCAATATAAGTGAAACTATCAACTAACTAGATGTACAGAAAAGGGAAAAAGGAAAATATTAAAGATGTTGCTTACAATTTCTGAAGATTCTTTAATTTGCTTAGATCTGGAATTGGTCCTGTGAAATTATTATATGCAAAAGATCTGCAAATTGGAATAATATAAGCCAGAGTTACTTCAAATAAAATGATATAAATTCAAATACCCACATATCAGTTAGTGCTGTCATCCTGGCAATATGTGATGAAAGAGATCCAGACAAGCCCAAACTTGAAATATTCCTGTTACAAGCAATTTCTGGTTTGTCTCAATAAAATAGCATTGTCAAAGTAACACGTTCGTATTTAAAGCCCAACTCACAGAGACACCACACGTATTTTGGATCCATTAGAGCAGGTAATGCCAGTCCAAGAATATTGTTCAGGCATACAAGGATCTCCACTCCAATCAGATGGTGGATTAGTAATATTCCCTTTTATTTTCTCCAGGGCAATGACTGTAACAGAAGTGAGAACCAAATTAGAAAAGGTACTGAGAAAGAACTATTGTTAAGTTCTAAGAACACGAGGAAAAAGATCAGAAGACATACTATCTCTTGTATGTGTGACATTTGCAATTGAGAAAAGGCCAAACACCTCTCCAGCACTTATTAATGGGGGAAGAGGAGATCCAGGAGTCAACGTAATGGTCGTTAGACCAGAGAGAAACCATTGGGTTGAAAAAACAACAAGACCTGCTGATGTAACTGTTAAATCAGCAAAGAAGCTATAGTCATTCACGTAGACATCGAATGTCCTGGAGCTCCCTGGTAATGTATCAGCGAAATAAAGAGCAATGTAGTAGCTGGAACTTGGAAGTAAATTGGGAGGCCACTGAAAGACCAATGGTTTCGCTTTATCTGCTACTAGAGCAGTGTTGAAGATCATTGCAGGTGGAAGATTCCAAAAATCAGATGATGATATATTATGGGTGCTCGTCATTGCATGTGCACTCCCAGAAAATGGCTGCCAATATCTATTGAATCTATCATCCGGATATCTAGAACCACACAAAATTAGTTCATCAACAGACATGGCATGCAATCACATAGTCCAGACAGATAAAGAGAGTTCACAAGTACTTTAAGAAAATAAATCTTGGTGAAAGGAAATGGAGTATATGGTCTCTGTTTAGATGATTATTTGTTAACCTGCAGGGACTTTAAGTTCTATCTTAAACTTCATTTGTCAAGATAAAAGGTGGTTCTTCATAGATGGCATTCCCTTCAATTATTTGAACATGCTCTTGTGAAGATGCATGGGAAAGAGAAACTATCTAAATGCCAAAAGAAAATTACTGAGTAGCAACAAAAACTTCCACTGGACCATTGTGGACATGAATCCCCATGGTACAATGGTTGCCAGCTCAATTTCAGTGAAACAATGATCTCATTGATGCAGAAACATAAATTCTTTTGGATATTTTACAACATAATATGCCCATTCTGCAAGTTAAAATGCAAAGACTGCACATGAATACCACTTAATCAAGGAATCATGACAAAGACTGTAGATTGCTGAAGACTAACTAGACAACACTTAATCATGTAACATGATTGCCAATATTAACACAATATTTGTTTTTATACATGTAATCCAAATACTCTAATGATCCCAAGCTCAAAGATGAAATCAAAGACTAGGTTGAACACTAGCAAATCAACACTTTGGGCCATCTACCAGGATTACAATTCTAACAAGGAAAACATAAAAATTTCAAGCGATTGGCTTATGTTCTTTGTCAAACTTCAAAACTTATAACGAAATGTTGATCTCCATCAAGAACAAGTAAACAGTAAAAGCTACAAAAAGCAGATAACAGTTCCAATTTCAATCCATTTTGATAACGCATTTAATCATCAAAACTGCATGATGGGAAAGAAAAATAGAAAGCAGGAGTTCTCTTTACCTGAGAGTCGATCCAATTGATCCAAAGGTGCTCCTCGCGATGAGGCCCATGGCAAACTCGTCGAAGTTCGTCCCATTATACACCGAATCCTCCAACAATATCATCTCCAGAGCGGAGATGAAGGGGTCGGAGGTCGTGTAGGTGTTCTCGGCAACGCACACGCTCATCGTCATCCCCTTGGCCCGGAAGACGCCCTCGTAGTAGGAAGCCACGCCGGCGGCGTAGTCCGCGGTCGTGTTCACGGTGGTCCAGAAGGTGCCATCCACGATCTGGTCGAAGACAGGGGGCATCCGGCTGCCGCCCGGGCTGTCGAATCTGCCATAGAAGTAGGTAGTGCGGATAAGGTATCGGGCGCCGCGGACGGCCCGGAGGACGTAGCAGAACTTGCGGGGCTGGAGGAGGTCGGGGCTGACGGGGAAGGAGCGGAGGGTGGAGAGGACGGGAAGGAGGCCTGGGAGGGAGAGTTTGTGAGGAACGCCGGCCCTGACGAAGCTAGAGTCGGCGAGCCATCGGAGGCCGTCGGAGGTCACGAGGTCGTCGGTGGAGCCACAGTTGATAAGAAAGCCCTTGGGTTGCGGCGGGGATTGAGAGAGGGCGGGGACGACAAGGAGAGGGAAAAGGAACAGGAAGGGGAGGAGGAAACGGGGCGGAGATCTCTTCATCCTCTTACTTTGTCTTTCCAAAGAGGAGGCGCGGGCGACGACGATCACCACGATGAAGGCATTGGAATAATTGAAAGGTGGGAGTAGTAAGAGGAGAATGAAGTACAACAGCAAGCAAAAGGTTGCCGACGAGGTCAATCTGTACAAGGACAAGGTCAAAGACGGGAACCCGTCGGAGGAAGAAACGAAGGAGAGGCCAAAATGGCTGAATCACCCATACAACATTTTTCGGGTTTCCAAGTGCCCCAGAGTGGGTCCCATTGCCTGTATTCCACGTCACACCGATCCTCTTTTATGGGTGAGGAACCAACGACATATCGGCGTCGGAGGTGAGCTGTGGGTTTGACTTGGGTAGATGGTGCTTTATTCTAAGTGCGCAAGTTGTCCGTGGGTCCCAACCACACGGAGGGGGTGGGTAAGAGAGGAGGCTACCGGTCAAAAGGGATTCGCTAAAGGCAGGCGCGTTTCAGATATTTCATTTTTATTAATGAAGTATTTCCTATTTTGTTTTATGATTTTGGATGATCACATTTTTCTCATATCTATCAAGTCTTCCAAACATAGATTATATGCTACATATTCTACTTTACTATATGATTTATTAGTTATGGAATTGCTTCTTAACAGAAACCATGCAGATACCATTTGGCTGATAAGTTTTTGCCTGGACAAAGCTTGATTTTGGTGGTAAGAGGAATTTAATATCAATGAATTTTATAGTATACCAATTGCATAAATATATATATGTTATATTGTGATTAGGTAAAATATGCTTTTCACTATTATTTTAATGGCAACTTTTGCCAAAGAAGATTCCTCTTTGTCAACTCCCCAATTTTATATAAGAATTGGCTTAAACGATCTTCTAAAAATAAGTGTTAAATCATAAGACTCTGTTCTTAAAATCTACGATATATAAAATTTAAAAGCTATCATATATAAAGATGTAACGTAAATATAACAATAATAATAAATAATAAATTTATCATTGAACACGTACTAATTCTACCTTCAATTTATCATAAAAAACGTGAGGTATTTTCATCTAGTAGAATCAACCGTGTGAGGAGAAACATCGTTAATTATTTCACTTTCATAAGTATAAAAATTTTAATTTAACTTTTGAAAGTATTGAGATTGGGTTAGCTATCCTAAAGTAATCTATAATTAGCTCATATTACATAATTACATATGAATTGTAATTAATTGTATATAACATAATATCATTGTATTATATTATGTTATGAATATTGAATAAAAGAGAGTCCATCAAATGACAATTGGATTTGAGAATTCACCAAATTCAAATGCAATTTATCCAGATTAAGTTGAACTTGCTAATGATGCAGTAAAATTAACTATTGTTAGAAAATAAAAAATCTGAACAAAATATAAAAAAAATGTATGTAAAGGCTTCAAAAGAAAATTTCAACTGTAGTTAAAAACACAACATTAACAGTCAGTGTTGCAACCTGAAAAACCTCATGCACAACATTCATGGGAAGTCAACAAATATGTAATCCTGTCCTGTTGGCTATGTAACAAGTTTTAGCAGAGAAAAAGAATCATTTGATGCTACCAATCCTAGATTACAGATTGCCTTCTGTTCTTGCACAAAACTCGCTGAGCTGTACCAAATCTTCCAACTAAATCTTTATCTCTCAAAAGTTGATTGTATATCATGGATCCTGGATTCATCACAGGCCTTGTTGGAGCTGGAGAGCCGACGATGACTCTTTTCTGAACGCTGAAGCATAGCTTGTTCGCACAAGATTGTGCAGCATTTAAGTTCCTTGAAGTGGCAGGACTTGACATCAGTCGAAGTCTTTTTCGAGGGGAAGCAATACCTGGAAGCCTTGATTTCCACAATGCTTGAACTAAAGGTGGGCTCTTTTGCTTGCTATTTGATGCAAATGCACTGAACTTGCCTGTAATATCTGGACTAGCTGCTGCTTCAAGTGGTGTTGCCGTCAATGACATAAATGTGGACACTGAACTCCTTCGGTTTCTAAGCTGGGTTGTGCCAGTAATGTGATTCCACTGTCTTACTCCAGGCAATGTTTGTGTTCTTTCTGTCACATCTTGCACAACAGCAATGGAAGCCCTCTTATTTTGCATTGGCACATTCCGGACCGAAGTAGCCAATGATATCCTTCGTGCTTTGTTCAGAGGCTTGACAAGATCTCTGCCAGAGGTTCTGTTTGCTATTATATCATTCTCTTTATCAGCCGTTGAGTATGCAATTTTAACTGTTTGAGGACCGGGTGGCGGTAACAGGTTATTTATTCGTCGTAAAGGAGGCCTCTGCTTCATAGGAGCCAGTGGGGGTTTAGAAAACTTTGCAGCATCCTTGTTAGCTTTCTTCTCATCTGCTAATTGGTTCTCCAGGTCTCTAACCTAATATTCATTTAAATCACCCTCAAGTCACAATCAAAATTGATGAAAATGAATTCAAAGCAACAGGGAAATTTTGGTTCTTGTATCTTTAAAAGAAAATAGAAGTGTGAAGTAAGATTCTAGTATAACTAGTGAAGAGAATTTCTCTAAAAAAAGTGTCCATTTCATTGAAGTACCTTCTGTTGGTAACTTCTGCATGATTGTTCAGCATCTTTGATCTGCAAATGATTAAAGAGCTGTTACTTAACAAAAATGAAATTAATAGAAAGCAAACACTAAAGGAACAGAACAGGCAATTGGGGTTGCCAATTGTTTGGGTCTGCTTGAGATTTACATTTAATAGTTCCAATCTACTAACAGTCTTGTTAGACGGTGCCAAAGATAACATGATTAACCTGTCTTCCTCATTATTTTACCCAATAAAACCCAAGACCAATAGACTAGTGATATGGTTTGGCCCATTCCAAACACAACATAATAAATATTGCAACCTTAAAATAATAAATTAGCACATTTGACTTGATTATTAGTTGATCAATTCACATCAGTCAGGTTAACAAATTAAACGTGAACCAAACCATTTATTAATTTAATTAATAGCTGGAACATTTTTATGACCCTAACCTCTATGTGCCTAACTAGGACTCACTAGTTTTGTTTTGGTTTCAGTTCTGAATGGTGGGCCAGATCAAGAATTGTCAGCCTTAAGGGCCAAAGGGCAATGAATTGAGTCAATTGATCAATTTAGTCTTATATGAAAATGAGGGGTTCAAAATTTTGATGTTTCTTTTGGCATTAAGGTGTAGTTATTTCTTTATGAAGATCAAAAAGCAATTATACTAAAACGTTATTAAATCTGATATTACTAATTACCTTTTCTTGAAGTGTCTTGTAGACATTCTCCCGAGATGCATACTTGAGATGCATCAATTGCAAGCTCTCATTCAACTTTGCGTTTTCCTTTTCTTCCTGAAGGAGCTTCTCAGCCTGTAGATAGCTCATATTAGGTAACTTCTAACTTAAAAAAAAACACAATCTCTGGTTCATAACAAAATAAAACGACAATAACAAAAATTATAAGTCTTGTCTTTTCACAAATGGTACCATTTGTTTAAGCTTGAAGCTCTCAGCCGGATCTGTCAGTTTACGGACTGGACCATTTTCAATGCCCCTGACTCGGCTAGCAAAATTTAATGAGCATACAGTTTCTCCTATATCTGCTGAACTTGGGCTGATCTGTGCGAACATAAGTGTCTTGCAATCCCCTCCTATTGAAAATCCACCATTTAGTCAATAAATAACACTTTTTTCTAAACAATGAAAAGTGACCAAAGATCTTCAAAAGCAATGATCGGCTTGTAACATGAATAGTACAATCCGTTAATTATAGCTACTGAAAAAAATGACATAAAGATTGTGTCATGAGCATTCTCACCTAAAGAGCTTTGGAGCAAATGAGTTAGCTTTGAGTTCCTGCATGTTATCTTTTTGGTTAGCAAAAGGAGAAGAGATCAACAGCAACACAAGTAAGTGGAAATAAGAGAACCTGTATGGAATGTGGGGGTTCTTGGAGGCTAGAGAAGAGATGACATCTCCTAGAGCTGACAAGGATTTATTTATGAATTGTGACTCCCTCAACCTCTCTCCCTCCACCTCAATCTTCCCAACACGCTCACTACCAGCTAAATCTACCAACCACAATTTGCTCCTGTTCTTCTGACCATCCACAAAATTTTCACTCTTGATTGTTACCCTGACCAAGCTGTGAAAATTCAAATGTAAGCACACTGAAAAACAATGTTAGATATATTTAACAAGTAAAACATGTGAGACAATATCTTCAATGGATGACCATTTAAGATCAAATCCAAAACATCATTAGCATCACCTGTGAAGAAGGAAATTATGAATAGAACATTACCTGTGAGAACGGCTACTCAGCTCGTTAGCATTTGTTGATCCAACCGATCTGTTTCTTCCACCATTTTTAAGAATTTCCCAAACCTCATCTAAACTGTAGACTTGTGCTTCAACCAGTCCAGGCACATCTTGTGTTCCATCAGCTGCTTGCTTTATATTCAATCTTCAAGCAAACAACCAGATTAAACAAAATTAAACTATTGTTTTGTTCAGTGATCGAGGAGAATCACTTCAAGGAGAGTCCTACCTCTTCAAAAGGTGATCTGAGCTACCTGCAAGAAGGTCTCTAATTTTCTCATTATAGACCTCCAACATACTGAAATAGAACTCGTATCTTGTTATCGAGCTTCTCTGAACAGAAATTCTGAACAGTTCTTCCAAAGCTCTGTAGTTAACGCCCCGGTTTTCTGGGGTCCCTTCCATCGTGAAGGTCTTCCCTGCTCCAGTCTGTCCATAGGCGAAAATACAAACATTGTAGCCATCAAGGACCGATTTCACAATCGGCAACGTCTCCGCAAAAACTGCATCTGAAATCACCAGATTATCAATCATTACTCTGAGCTCCAAATTAACATTTTTAATCCCCAAAACAGGAAGATTTTGATCTCAAGATAAGCCCTAGTTTTCTGCATTTACTTTAATCGACAAGATGATGGACTGTATCAAAGCAACGTTTTTCTCTCTCGTTGTGCTTTGTGAAAACCACAAACAACTAAAATGCGGCTAGGAAAACAATCAATTTATGCTATACTCATAAAGATATATATAAGAATCATCACCTTGGTCGTCTTTTGGTCCGAAAACGTGATCAAACTTGAATTGCTTCTTGGACGAGTCGGAGCAGGTGATCTGCAGTTCCATGTCCTGTGCCGGGTCGAAGTCCACCACACAGGAATAACCCTTGGCGATCTCTTCCGAGCTCAGCGGCCTGCACCTGCAGAACACCCTGATGTTGCCCTTCAGCTCTATTATCTCATTGTACAGCCGCTTCCTCTCCTCGCGTTCGTCCGTGTACTTCTTCTTCAAGGTCTCGTATCTAAGCGTGCACACCTCGGCGCATTTCTTCCGCAGTACTTCACAGTCGCTCCTTAGCGCCTGGTGAGTCTTCACCAGAGTATTGTACTTGCTGCCTGTGTATGTGGAAATGGAACAACTTCGCATCGATCAACCGAGAGTGGCAACAGCAGTCTAGGTCGAGTATTACAGGAAAACAGTCGATTACCAAGAAGAAGAAGCGTAGACGAGAGATCGGGGCCGGGAACCGCCTTAAGGATCGGAGATGTAATGAGGCAATCATCATCAAGAGCCTAAAAGGATCGAAAGGAAATATCTAAGAAGACGGATCGAAGAATAAGAAGGGGGAAACGCTTAAATGGAAGAGGAGGAGATTCATCACCTCTATGATGTTGGTAGATCCTTGCTCCGTGGTTACCAGCGCTTCCTCCGCTGGCGCTTCCACCGGCGGGAGAGAAGACGACGGCGTCACGGCAGCTTCTTCTTCCATTGTTGTGATTCTCGTTATTGCCTCTCTCTATCTCGCTCACTCGCTCGCTCGCTTGTCCGCTCTCGAGATAGAGATCGAAGAATGGCGTCGCAGACTTCCAACGGTTCACAGAGATCGGTGTGGGGAGCGTTTCCATATATTGCTTGCCGTTTCAAAATTTGAATCGCTGGCTACTGCGAACCGTTGGATACGTAAAACGGATCAACGGTCAAGATCTGCTCCTCGTACGAAACTACATTTGTCGCCCCAATTCACGTGGGAACCACGTGAAAGAGAAAAAAGAAAAAGCATGTATATAACTTTTTGGTGGGGTCAATAAATTCTTTCCACTTGTATAATTTTTGTTACTATCCATCATATATTTCACGTGTTATCATTCACATATCATTTGCTTCCATTGATCGAGAAATATCAAACGTAATCAAAAAGATCATTTGTGTCACATATCTCTCATAAGGATCTTTACATCAAATAACTCATCAAATTTGCATGCGGTCTTCTGCTGTAGAACTATATAGATAGATAAATTAATGGATGGACACGAAATTAAACCAATCTATCCACAGATTTCCTCCTCCTATAACAAATGGGTAATGAACCAAAGAATTGCACCGTGCTAATCCTTCACTCGCTGTTGCCTAAAACCTTTCCTGTAGTCCATAGACATGGTGTGTGCTTGAGCAAGAATCTTGGTGAACCTTTTGATGTTGACTCTTACGTTTTGCTTGTCCAGGTAGATCTTCTTCATCTCCGTCCACCCTTTGCTGGTGATGACGCTCGTGTTGAGCAGCACCGGACTCTGCCGGTCATACACCTTGGACAGCGAGCTCTCCTCCGGTGTTATGTTGTAGGCCATGTACTCCAAGCCGAGCCTCCGGGCGGGCCCTCCGTAGAACTCCTCCGCCGGCTTCTCCAGCCCCAGCGGCACGATCTGTATGAGGACGGCGGCGGGGCGCATGAAGAGGAAGTGCGTCATGGCGGCGCCGTGGACGGCCAGCATCACGTCCGCGGGCGCCAGCGCGCGGTAGATCACGTCCAGCGGCGTGGAGCGCTTTGGCTCGATGAGCTGCACGTCGAACCCGATCCTTTGGCACGCCCTCACCACCTCCCGCAGGTTCAGCAGCATTCTGCAGCCCTTGCGCACGAAGATGGCGATCCTCGGGCGGTGGTGGTTGCTGCTGGCGCTGGCGCCGCCGCCGCCGCCGTGCTGCTGGCTGTGGTCGTGCCGCGACGATCGCAGCAGTGGGCGCAGAATCGGCGGCGTCTCCGGTGGCACTGCCCTTGGCTGGACGACGCTGCTGTATCCTTCACGGAGGAGTGCTTGGAAGTCCTGAATGCTATTACCTGTCATCGTCATTAACTGCTTCCATCAAGCCGAGATAACAATTCGTGTTCCTGTGCAGGTCGTGAGACAGCTCGGGCAGAGTTGGCACTACGACTCGTACCAACTATTCGCCTGCCCCAATTTATCGACACGTGGGTCCCCGTTGTGAGGCGGTTTAAATAAATACCTCACAGATACTGTCCAACGGACAGCGGGACCCAGGAAGCGTAAAATTCAAGGACAAAAAATTTATGAGGGTAAGTAAGTTCACCGGTTTGCTTTGGCATACCTACTAACCCATGCGCGCTACTGATCGTGCAATATGATCATGATGATGGGTGGACCCAGCGGCGCATGAGCGCATGAGAACTATAAAAGAACGCCACATTTCATTACCTATTTGGACAGCATAAAAGGTGAATTGAATCAGGCGTGAGCCCCAAATCAGTCGATTGCAGGTCGATTTCCCTTTAATTGGCAACCGACAGGGTTGTCAATTCGAGTGATGGCTGAGCCAGTGGGCACCCATTAGCTGTCGACTAATGGACTCCACAACGACTACCGATGGCTCCGCCATGGGAGATGAACGATTTGGTGTTCCGAGGGCTGCCAGCTTTGGGTAGCTGCGTTCCTTCTACGTCTATCTCACCGAGGCTACCGCTTTCGGTGGCCTCCACCGACGACTGTTGGTGGGCAATGGGATCACGTGTCCGAACCACAATTGTTGTGGCCCTGTCGGTGCCATTGAACGACGGGACCGCCTCGGGCGCCGTGTGCAGGTGCCGTCGGAGAATATTTCCGACGGCGTCGTCTTCTTCTCTGTATGCGAAGCATCGCCAGAGAACGAACAGGACGACTTGGGGTCAATAGTGTTCTACGCGTGATGGGATCACGTTAGCTTACCGTTCGGCATGAGCCAGGGGTCGATGATGAGCTCGCCGTGGATCCGCAAGCCGACGATCATCTCCGAGAAGCAATGGACCCGGGTGTCCCTGCTGAAGTCCACCAGCTCGTAGTTGGTCAGCCGCTGCAGCACCGGGCCGTAGCGGGCGAGCCACCAGCGGCGGTACTCCGCCACCACCAGCACCACCTCCCCCTTGAACCGCTGCGCCGTCACGTAGAGCGGGATCAGCCCGTCGCTGAACTCGTGGTACAGGTTCCCGGTGTAGCCGCCGTTGGAGAGGAGCAGCCCCGGCACGCCCTCGTGCCGCACGTCGCAGGCCCGGCTTTGGCTGCCGTTGATGGCGGCGGCGGACGGCATGGGCCGGATGGAGATCTCCTGGATCGTGCGGGTGATCTCTGTGTCCCACTTCCTCGTGTAGGGCCGAATCTTCTCCTCCGTCGCCGGCGCCGCCGACTTCCCGTCTGCGGCTCCGTACACCAGGATGGACGACGACCGAGAGTCTGTGCGGACGTCCCCCCTCGCGTAGCAAAGGTCGCTCCGGACGTGGCTCCGGTCGCAGCACACCAGCGCCTCGTCTCTGTTCCCGGCCGCCGCTCCCTCCGTTCGACCTGCCACAGGTGGGTTCAGGAATCGATGGAGCAACGACTTGACCCTGCGTAGGCGTCGATCATTACCGTCGATGCGTGCGGAACACGGGAGCGGCGGGTCGCCCGGGTTCTCCTCATGGACCTGCAGGTGGTTGGTCTCCGATGCGATATGGGTCCTCAACGACTCCACGTCTTGCCTTGGTTCTGCAGAAACTGAACACCAGAAAATTGGGGTTAGAATTGGAGAAGAAGAAGAAGAAGAAGAAGAAGCAGCAGCAGTAGCAGTAATTGTTACATGAAGAAGCAGCAGATGGCTGCACAAAGGAGGAAGGGAACGGGGAGGACAGAGCCAGCCGAATAACGGAGCCGACGGCATACAGCGTCAGGAGGAGCAGCGGGAAGGCACGGTGAAGAAAGCCGCTCTTCCTTTCCTTCTCGACGACCACCAGGTGCGATACTTGCGCCGGCGTCGGGAGCGCCGATGCGTTCCTCTGCTGCCGATTCATCCTGCGCCTCTCACCAATCAGGCGGCGGCGACGGCTGCCTATCGATCATCTCACAGTCCCCAAAAAGGAGATTGAAGGACAGATGAAGGCGGATGGATAGATCGCTAGGTGGCTTCGAGGCAACTTGGGGGGTCACAAGAATCGACGACGAAGTGAAACAAGACGATGAAATCAACTGTTTACCTACCAATAATGACGCAGGTCAACAGAGGAACCTTTCTCGGCCACTTTACATCGATGCCGTGCGGTAAAAATGGCTGCTTCAGGTGACAAGAAGTGATCTGGAAACGGTAAAAAAAAGAAGCAAAATGTTAGAACTACAGATATAATATATGCATAAAGAGAATGATTAGTGAAAACTTAGGAATCACGCAACCGAGGGAGAGAGCATGTGATCCGACGAAAGAATCCAAAGGGAGAGGCGCCCGAAAGGGAGTGCCAGTGCAGTTGGCTGGCGGTCGTTGTACACGGTATCGACCTAATACCATATAATACGAATTATTATTGGCGGTAGGTCAGAAGGGGGTTGCCTTTTTTTGATCAGGATGAACATAAACCACACCTTATCCTATCAAAATAAATGAACAGCCACAAGTTGATGATGTAGCTTACTTGAGTTCATCAAATCTTAGCAAACTTGTTTAATAATATTTTTCAATAATTAAGAATTCTGGGAGCTAAGTCTAGTGACGTTTGAGAAACCATCACAAGGAAATCTCTGTTAAAATGATGTGATGTATCTGATACACTGCATCACCTCAAGCTTATAAGATAAAACTTATGAACTTAATACGTGAATTAAGAAGCGTTCCCACATCATTCCACAACAAATTGCCATACCCTTTCACATACCAGACTGAAACCAGATTAAGATTTGCTACACCCTAGTTATGCATGTTCCATTTCTAAATGATAGTGACACACACACTTTTTCTGGTAATACATTGGTTGGAATGTTATTGATACATAGATGGAAGATTTAGGTTTCATGTTCATAGGATTCAAAATCATCCTCACTCGGGCTTATGAAGATTGTGCAAAATGTACAAGGATGCTGATGACAAGAATATGCATATGGAGTAACTTAGAAGATCCTGGCCCGTAGCAATGTTTACCATTTTGCTCCTTTCAAACATCTTCACCAGAAGAATCATGACAATGACATGCCCAACCTTTGTTTTCAACTCGTCGAGTGAACTGATCTGCATCCACTTTGGCCGCTCCTGCATGAAAAAAAAATGGGATCGAATTATCGTCTCTCCTTGTTTAGCAGCGGCATGACAATTGGCATTTGGAACATGCTGTTTCATTTAGCCAAGAACCATGGAAGCAGGATTTGGCTGAAGGGCCCTGAGTTCCTATGTTAGACTCACTCGAATGGACCAGTATTCCGAAAGTGGAGTTCTGGAAGACTCGAAACAAAAATCAAGCTCTAATAAGTAAATTAACAGATTGTCATAGCCTGCTCAACAACAATTGGCAAGTTTGTGGGTGAAAGAAGAAATGATATCATCGATTCTGAAAAGCACATTCAAAAACTAGAAAAAAAAAAAAAAGGAAGCAATTCACCCAGTAAGACAATTTTGAGCACTGAGACTAGGATGTGAAAGTGCATAATGCATGATCACAAACATGTATCAAGCAGTTCAGGTAAAAGGGCAAGGTTACTGGTGACTTAGCAAGAAAGAAAAATAGTTGTAAAGCAGATAGAAACCACTAAAGTAAAGAGAATGGGGCATCCAAAAACTTAGTTTTAGAATTAATTAGGACGGGAATATTTTAGTACCTTTAGAGCAAACATCCCAAACAAAGAAGATCCCTTCAGAGCACGATCAACACCAGAAGGTATTCCTGGGGGTACATTGCTGATAAAAAGGCCATATAAGCCCATACCAAATATCAACATGACAGTTCCAGCCAAGTAGACATCTGCAGGAAATGTATAAATACCATTACAACTTTCAAGAAGGAAATAATTGCAAGCAAGCACTAGTCACGGAATGCTGGAATATGTCTCAGACTAATACATGTCAAAATGTCCAAGTTAATCAATTTTGTTCATAAATGATGAAGTTCAGACATAAGTTCTCAAAAGAGACTGAGACTTGCATTTTCTAGTTCAGAAACCCAGAAGTAAACTTCACATGCTTTAAGATTCACAAAAATAAAAAAGAAATTTGTGCCTTTTAGCCAAGAATACAAGTTAGGTTTAGCATCACGATGTCTATTTACATTTGTCTACTCACTTATCATGGTCATAATGGCCATTAAAAAATCTTGGCAAGACCAGAACTGGTCAAAAGGGCCCACATGGGCAGAAGTTAGTACGAGTAGCTAGACCAAATCAGATGAAACAACTTGCTGGCTATACCATTGTTAAAAAATTAGCCTATCATGACCTTGTGAACAAACTAAGGCCTTTCTCCGTCTTTCCAAAAGAACTGATGTTTTCACCCCCAACAATTTCCATGTAGTAACAGTAGTGCAAATATTCACTTTGCTGGTTATATCAACTAAATTTATTGAAGTAGTGAACAAGTATCATCAACTCAAAACAGTTACACCATGAATTTAGATGGCAAATCACAAAGTTCTGTTAGTAATATCTAGGATATAGTTAATACAATCTTCATTATTAAATATAGAATAATGCGGGCTGTAAGTTGCTGTTAAAATGATTGCTGCTAGAACTAGTAGTTGGACCGGGAAATCCCTCCCTTATGCAGGGATTTTATAACTGAAAATCAATTCTCTTCTGCTAGGAGGTTTCCTGAAGCAGCAACTCGGTTCTTCTAAAAAGAGTCAGCAAATTGACTGTCATATGTAATTTGTAGACAATTCTATGGGGCAATATCAGTGTAGTACTGGAACTAAATATTTTATATAAAGGGACCATATATGTTAATACGAAATAAAGCAGTCATCATGAGATATCTTTGGCTGGTGCTGACTTAAGACTGAATCTTTGTGGGTGAAAAGGGTTTATGATTGAAGCTAAGAAATAGATATATGTGAAGCCTTAGACCTCCATGTGAGTGCAGATGGAAATGGACTTAAATTTCAGGGATCCATTTAGAGAGATTGGATATGACGATTGTGATGAAAGAAAAATTTTCTTTTGGCATGTTAAATTCCTTCAGAGTTTTCTGTGGCAATATTTTTTTGGATCCTGTCTCAATGTGGTTGCATCTTATGTGTTCCAGAAGAAACAAAGCTATCAAATAACTAAAACAAGTTGCTAATTAACAGAGATAAAACTAAATTGCTGTTAAACATGTAGAAATCCTTACCAATTGCCTCAACTAATCGGAGTACCATCTGGCCAGTATGAACCCCTTTAAGACAGCTTGACCAGTATACTTTGTAGGCATCAACTATGTAAACACAACCCTGCAGAAGGGGAAAAAGATATTCAGCCAAATCAAAAACCTAATTAAGGGAGAAATGCCACTCGAAGGACTATGAAGGACACACGTATATTTAATAAGACCTAAAACAACATAACTATCAAAACTAACTAATTCAAATAGAAAGAAGCACATCATGGAATTTTGTTCAATGCTAGACTAATGATAATCAATATAGCAAAGAGAGGGCCTCCAAGAAATCCATAAATATCAGTTTCTGAGAAGGCAAAGCTTGGAGTTGAGGACATGAAAGGAAAAAGCGAACAAGAGGAAGCTGCTTTATAGAGTCAACACAATTATTCCAGATCTATGTCCTGGATAGAAAATCTTATAGTTAATACTGCACCAATTCACCAAGACTAGATCAGCTACCATCTCATAGTTCTTAATCGAAGATTGGCAAGCCCTATCAAGACATAGGGCTTGGATTGAAGACAGGCAAGGCCTATGAACTTATTTCAGCTAAGGATCACAGAGAAGTTAAAGAGATATGGAAGAAAGAAAGCAATTAGACAAGTACAGTCAGGAGTTGGATATCCAAGACAAAATAGGGAAAAAAATAAAGAGAAAGAGCAAAAGAGCCTCGTGGTGAAGAAAGAGGGAACCATGTAGCGAAGAGGAGAAAAAGAGTGGGTAGCTTAGTTACATGAGGCAATAGGCTTAGCATTACTGTAGCTCATACCGGTGGCAATATGGGCAGCACATCCAATATGGTAAGTGCACCAGGCAGTACGAGTGGTATGATATTGGACAAGGTGAAATTGACCGACATGCATGTCTGCTTGTAAATAAATCACCAATACCAGTTGCAAACATCAGTTCAAAAAAAAGTGTGATCCTTGGGTCCAACCCTCAAGTGGTGAACCTTGGTGATGAATTCTTGGCCTAAGAATGAGAGGTGTAAAGATCCATCGAACTCTTCGCAGTAGGTGATATCAAGAAATATTCAGATGTAGTCCTAGTTGCTTCATATTAAGGTGATTTTGGCATGAAAGATTATTCCTATAAGTAAGAGTTAGGTATGAGTTCCCTCGGTCCAAACCCCAGTGAACCATTATCAACCAAATAAGGTAGTAGTAAAATCCCATCGAAGCTTTATCAGTGAGTGGTGTCTTGGAGACTTAGTTGTTGGTAGCATATACGGTATTATCATGGACTTAGCTAGTTTTGCCTAAGTCGTGTGACACCCTTGCCTATCCATCCTCAAAGGGTCAGCCTCCTCGAAACCTCTTATGGTCCCTTAAGGACCTGTAAAATAGAAGACGGGTTAGAGGAATGTTTAACTCGAGATCCCACAGGCATCCATTTCAGCAAACACTTGATAGAAAATGCAAATTGCAAACATAGACTCGCAAGCTCAAAACAGTTGCGCGAAAAAGGATCCAAGCTCACAAGTTCTCACATGACACTGTTGTAGAATAAGCAGCGAATCAGCCCTAGACACTACCCCAAAGGCCCATCCAACCATGTGTCACCCTTATAGCTCCTAGGTGTTGTGCTGGCTGACACTTTGCACCACTTTGCAAAGCTAGAAAACCCCCAAAATGGTTGCCTGGATGGCCTGTTTTTGGATAGTTTTGCCTCTAGGCAACGACTGCACAACCTGTATTTACAAGCCCGAAACGGCTACAAAAGCCAACTACTGCCAAGCCTACTGCAAAGCCTCTACATGAACAAAACTGAAAGACATGAATATACACGAGCATTACATCGAACACCGTGTTAACAGCTTTATCCGTGACATTCTCTCCCACTTATTCCTTCGACGTTCTCGTCAAATCCTTTTGTGGACGTTGTATCTCCTCACCTTTGTTGAATCTTTAATCTTCAGCTCTATTTGCAACATGCCTCTTAGCTCCCAACTGCTCTACACCGCTATTGTTGAGTAGTTGAATTTTGATTCGCTATGCTGTTTCAACTCGCCAAAGATTCTGACTCTGGTGTAGGGTCGGCGAGTTGTGCTAATCCTTATTGGTTCCGGTGGATCCTTCAGATGATATGTGTCAGTCTCTCAACGTCTTACGCCATTTGAACTGGGTGGATGCCTGTTAGAACTTTAACGAGCATCACCTTGCAAACTTTGAAGTTTTTGTGGCTTTTCCTCTGCAAAATTTGCCTATCAATTCCTCTTTTACTTATTTGTCGCCTCCAAGTAGGTCAGCATAAGTTCTGCTTTCAATTGGCATTCTATTGGGAAATGAACTGGACAATTTACGCTCGATAGCAATGATCACCATTTGTGAGGATTTGACAACAGTTGTCTTTCACTTTCTTCGAAGGATCTTTGAACATGTGCAAGGCTCCTCTGTTGGATAAATAAGAGAACTAAGGTACTCGATTTCACTCATTCTTTTAAGGGTTGAGAAGGCAAAAGTTACTTGACTTCGCCCGCCTCCTCGAGAGTTTTTCTCCGTGCATCAAGCTGGTTACTAGCCTTGGCCTACTCTTTGCTCACACTTCCAAAACACCGAAATGTTTGCACTCCTTACGTTGAGTTAGCTACTGCGATTCACCTCCTCATTGTCATCTAACTTCTGGAATGCAAGAAGTTTTGCTTAAAAGAGCAAAATTTTGTCCCGACTTGGAACAAGTCTTATTTTGATCGCCTATGGGATTGTAGTGACTTCTCTATCATTTCTATCGCCTACTCCTTTGAGTAAAAAAGGTACAACACTGCATATTGCCTACTTCATTCCTTGGTCGAGTACTCCTATATCGACCTAAAGTCTCTCACTTTCGGTTATTTTGATGAGAATCCCGTTGACACTGGTTTTACAAAGTTCCTTGGCCTCTGTCTTTCAGCCTTGTCTTAGTACTTGGAGTTGCCTTTGCATTCTCCACCTCCTCGGCAACTTTTACGACCAAGCACTCTCCCTCCATAAGAGCAAGGGATCACTGACTCCGTAGAACTCTTGCCTCTATAGTACCATAGCGTTGTCATACAAATGGCCTTACTATTCATTACCTTGCATCTGCGTTCCTTTCTTTGCGATCGGAAGATCCACCTCTATGACACTATGACACTCCTCCGAGTCTAGCTCCATTTTAACTGACATTTGGTTTTGGGTAGTTAAGTCCCTCTAGACCCGTTGTCACTTCCTCACCTCTTTTGACCACCTACTTCAACACCTCTGTATTCTCCAAATAGTTCCCCTTGGTCAATGGAAAGATAATTTGCAACTCCCATATATGGCCTCCGTCTCGTGTCGATTATGTTCTCCTTTGCTTCATTGATAGCAACGTTCGCTTACTCGGCCTTGTCCTCTGACTTGCCTAGCTCCCTTAAACGAATATGAGCTCCGAAGTAGTCCAACACTCCAACCGCTCTGATCATACTTCTGTATGATCCCCCCCCCCCCTATGGGACTTACTAGTACTTGCACTCGGAATTCCCTCTCGATGGGACACAGGCCCCATATGTTAATTAATGATTAAGGCTTTTATTTGATACAAAATTCGATGTACACACGGAAGACCGCATCTATATTACCATGACATTCACTCCTTGAATCTATTGCCCTTCTTATTGTCGTATTGTTCACCAAAGTAGAGCTTCCATTCATACTTCCGTATAATCAAGTCATGACAGTATATTAGTATTGCCGAAACAAACCAAACCCATATCGATCTAGCCATGGATAGGCATGGGTTCAGTACCTAAAATTGGAAACCTTGTGCTTGTATAACATATGTGGTTTTTATAGCATACTATTTTATAAACAATTTATATATTTTTTCTAAGTTGTATGCATTAGTTGTAGTTGATTCCAAGTAATCAATTCCAATATTTCAAGGTGATGATCTAGCTCTAAAGATATCATGAGTATGATGTTTAGGAAGATTTTGGTATTATGCAATGATTAAAAATATATCATTAAGATGTATTTGAGACCAAATCTTCATGTCAAAAGTTATCATTAGATAGATAGAGTTCGTAGTAGCATTTTGGTGATTGTATAAAGTACAAAACTCTATCTTGTTTTGGTGCATTTGGTATTTTGTGAGATTTGTTGATTCTACTTGTGCACATTTAACATTTCTTTTGATAAAGGGACTACAATGCTACCTAAATCTATCCTCAAACTAAGGGCCACTTCGTCTTACTTTGATTGACAAGAAAACTGAAAGGAAAAAAACAGCCGTTTTGTTCCCTACCTTTATCCATTGATTATAATTTCATAGCTTATTTATCTTCATTTCTCATATGATGCATCTTATTAGCATATGTTTAGATCAATATAAACAGAGTATGATCATGAATTAAACAGCCTATTAATTTTGCATCCTCTATAGTCTATATGGTTTCTTTTTATGTCAACTTGACATACAGGCACCAAAACATGAATTTTATTCTATGCACTTTCAATTAAAAGGAACAACATTAATTGTGAACAAAGAGATTTGTGGCAGTGTCTGACAAAACAATTAAATGAGATGATATTTGTATTATCTGGTAATCAAACCATCAATAGGAATAGTTTATTACAAGCTCTTCTTACTGCTATTGTTGTTTTAGTAATTTATTTAATTTTTTGAGCTATTACATGATACAGTTTATTTATATCAGTGATCCAAATATCTAAAGAGTTTTTCTAGAAGAAAAAGACCACATTTTAAGATTTTTCAGAAGAATGGATTTAGCTTGGAAGAACTTACGTTCAAAAAGCATAGTAATGATCCAGCAAGTGAACCTCCAACAGCTAGTAAGGCCAAGAAGCGGAAATCAAAAATCACCTGAATATTAAATCCACAAAATTGTGAGTACAAATAACTCACAGTAAAAATCTTTTAACCATCTATAAGTTGAATACAAATATCATAACAGCAGAATATTTAAAAAAATAAAAAGGGAAAAAATCATTCGATAGACAAATCGAAACTATATACAAACAGAATAACGTATACTACCTATATTGCAAAAGCATCACATAATATAATTACAATTACAAAACCTTTTGAACTTTTCAAATGGGATGCAAACTCAGAATAAGACAAATTGGTTTAAGCGCTTCTACGTTTTATCTGTATTTTGCATTTTAAACAACCAGTTCTCAAAGATATACCAGAGAGGTGTCCCCGAAAGGGCTGACCAGCAGTAGTAGAGGATTCTGCATCATAGATTTATAGGATATTTGGGTCTTATAAATATACAATAAGAGTCTAAGGATTTAACATTAATAGTGTATAAATAATGATATCGTAAGGATTTAAAATTATATTGGCATAAGAAGGGACTTTTTAACTTTGATACTCTTTTTTTTTTTTCTTCACTTATCTTCCTAATTCTCTGCTTGGAGTCTTCTATAACACCTAATGGTAGGTTATCATCATATCATAATAATGGAGTGGATAAAGCAAAATGATGAGGAACAGAGAAAAAGAAAACAAAGAAACATAGGAAAGAAACGCATCAAGAGAACAGTTATATTGAGTGAACCAGCCAGGAAAACATTTTACATTTTCATTGCTCAACATTATTTTACAAGACTCTTTTACCCACTAAACAAGCATCTATGTAGCATTTGTTCAATCAGAATTCGAATCATCTACTTGAAGGTAATATCCCTTCTATAGGAAATATGAAAAATCTTTTATTGTTAATGAATCCAAAGATGAATTGATAGACCACAATTTAACAGAGAGCAACATTTCTAATGTCCTGTGAAGATCTTAAGGTTTCTGACTCCAAGATCACTAGAATTTTAATTGAACCAAACATCTTAAACCTCAAAGATGCATTCCAGATACTACCAAAGGAATCTGTTCAGTCTATTCTTTAATATTTGATTCCCAAAATTCCTTATTAATTGAACCATAAATTCCATGCTTTTGTGATGAAGTTTAATACAATCAGAGGTCCAAAAGAGGTGCTTGACTAATCCTGCCTCAAAAATTCGAAAGTTCTAGCAGATTTTGACTGCAGTAATTTCCCACTTTCCTGATCTGGATGCATGTATCAATCTTTCAAGCCACAATATAGAACATCATAGTCGTTAATGATGAGCTAATTGATCTGACATATTCTAGATGCTAAGTTGATGTTGAACTTTTTAATGGGCTATTCATGCAAGGTCAAAGATACATAGAATAAATTTTAGTCAAACAGCTATTATATCATGTACAGTATGGGATCATCAACAAACACGAAAGATCATATTATAGTGTAGAAGAAAATTCCTTGAATTTGGTACGGAGAGCTAGAATATCATTTTACCAATTTTTTTCTGAATGTTAATTCCTTTTCCTTAATCCTATAACAGTCTCTGAAACTTATAATACCTTCTGCTAGCGATGAGGAGATCAAAAAATTAAATATCCAGAGTGATCTCAAAGGACCAAAGTAAATTTCTTTTTCTGAATCACCTACTTAAGAGTTGTCCAGCATATGTATTCAAATACTATCCACTCCAGACTGGAAAGAATCAGTTCAGCAACATAGTTAGTAACATTGAGTTCTTACGAATGCCTCAAAAAGCCTTTTACTGTCTGCAAACTTCAGCAGCCAATTCAGGATTTCCTTCACAGGATCGTTTTACAACATAACAAAAGCAATCTATCTCAAGCTTTTCAACCACAATTTTTTCTACGGAAGGCTAGAATTACTCAGTCCACTTACTTAGTAAATAGGACAACTACAGAGAAGAGGTGAAGGATCTCCGAGGTAAGGAACAAAAATTGAAGGTAGCAAGGCAAGAGAAGAGTGAAAGATAATTATGAGAGCCAAATGACAGCAACATGGTAACAGAAATCCATAGGCTTTCTATGAAAGAATCCCGCTTATTTCCTTTCAAACGTCTGAAATCAATTATTTTTTTCCTTCAAATCCACTCATCAGACATCCCTTGCTAACTCAGAAGCCGTTTAGCAATTGGTACACATCAACTTTTGCATCCACTTAAGTTTCCCTAACTATCTCAGGCGCCGTTTAGCAATTGCCACACGCCCAATTCTGCATCCACAGCGTTCCCCACAACTATCGATCGATTAGAAATACCGGAGACACTATGGTTTCACAGTCACCAGCATAAGAGGAACTTGTGTGCTAATGATTCTTCCTCCTCCATCACTCCAAACGAATTACTACTTACGAGGTCCAAAAATCTTGAGCAGATATACCAGCAGTAGAAGTGCAGGAAAAGAAGACCGAGTAAGCTGAGAAGAGTTGCTCACCCTTTCGATCGTGGACTCGCTGGCCGGCGCGAGACGGACGACAACATTACCGCTGGGATCGGCGGCGATCTTGGTGATGCTTTCGCCGTGAGACTGCGAGCGAGTCGAAGTGGAAGTGGGCGAGGCGGAGGAGGGGGCGGGGGCGGAGGAGGAGCTGAGGCAACAGACTTGGCTCGCCCGACGAAGACGGAGCGCGAAGTTCCTGCGAACTGCGGGGACGGGAGTCGCTGGCGAGGCGATGGAGATGGGAAGGACGGTGGACGCCATTTCGACAAGCAAGTGGTGGACGGACGGCTGGAAAGAAGTAGTGGGTGGTGGTTCGGAGAGCTGATTTAGACGTACATGAATCCCTCTCCCGTCCTCTTCATGTGTGCTTTGTGTTCTCAAATGGTGGCCACCGTTCGCTCTCCGCTCCAAAATCTCGATCGACGTCGGATCTCCGTGAGTCGTGCAACGCGTGGCAGCCTTTTTTTTTTCTTCATAGGATGGGTTCCACTTGTCTTTTGTGTGGACCTCCTATATATATATATATATATATATATATATATATATATATATATATATATATATATATATATATATATATATATATATATATATATATAAGATAAGATAATAAATGAATGCAACTTAACGCTGTTAAAATGTGGCATATGGCTCCAAATAAATAATGGTGAGCAAAATGGTTTATGAGAGATGGTGATGTCAACAAGATAAATGGTTACAATAATAGGTTATAATATCATTATGACCAAAGGTACATGAGTGAGGTATGCTATCAACAAATGAATTTTTTAAATGTAGATATATATGATGATATCTTGAATCTTTCTTAAGGTTAGTGAATCAGGTACATTATTATTAGATTAATATTTTAAATATTAAAATTAAATTAATTTTATGATAATATCATTTATTTCAGATTTTATATATACATATTATATATATATATATATATATATATATATATATATATGTTTTTCATGTTTTTTTGTTAAAATTACATGAGTTGTACAACACTCAATCAATATTCATCCATAAAGATCAATCTAGATCTTTATATCTTTAGAAAGACAAACATGTAGGTGATATATCACTTTCATATAAAAAAGTAAGATAACCATGATCACAAGCAACATAAAATAAATAACTTTTTTTAGATATAAAAAGCTCTAAAAAATGGACTAAACAATTACACATTAAGGAGGATTCAAAAGGAAGTACAGATTTAATATTCATCTAACACTTTCTCAGATAATAGATAGATGCACTAAAGACATTGCACCACTCTTCAAGCATTGATATCTAAGGCTTTCATTCATTAGGTTTGATTTTTTTTTTTTTTTGGATTACTAAAACTAGTATCCTACGAGAATAATGAATCATAGTAGGAGGAGGAGTTGTGAAAGAATGAAACCTTATAAATTAGGATTTGATTATATAAATATCTCATTTATCTCTAGATTTTGATAGGGAAAACAACATGAGAGGTATAATTTTGTTACTCCTTAATTTCTCTCAAAATTTTGATAGGGAAAGAAACATGGGAGGTATAATTTTGGTACTCCTTAATTTCTCTTTAGCTATATTATGAGGGTGCTCTTTAGGGTTTTTAAATAGGGTGAGAGAAAATATATAAATTATTTCAAATTTCGTAAGAGAATTGTACTCAAACGACTTTTAATTGATCTTATATGGTGAAAAGTTTAAATTTCTTTATAGGCAAGAGTTGTCGAACCGTATTATATCTTTCATCGACTCTCTACTATATTTTTTATTTGTTAGTCTCCAGGTTTATTATTTTAATTTTTAGAGTTTTTTTTCTCAATAAAATGATATCAGAGTCTAAAAGATCATCAAATGAATGATGAAGATTAAAAGTGCAAATTATTCATCAAGAGAGAAACTATTGGGATTAACAAATATCTTAAGATTCTTAGAGTCAATGTCCTAGGAGAATAATAAATCCTAGTACAATGAATCCTTCTCAAAGAAGAAAACATTAAAAAATAGAATTTTTTTCTATAAATATCATATTATCTATAGATAACTCACATGCTGAAGAATTTGATTTTTGTTTTATATATAGATGTAGATGAGAGTTGCCAAACCACATTACATTTTATATCAATTTTCTGGCATGTTCTTTATTTTTATTTGTTGGTTTTTAAATATTTTATTCTCTCCTTCCTCAATATCATAAAATTTAGTGCATACACAAAAGACTCATCTTTACGACATATAGTATAACATTCACTTCTTGATATATAGTCATTCTTACCGTTGTGTTGCTAACTAAAGATTTCTCACCAACTCCAATCATTATATATATATATAAGAGTAAATTTTAATTTTCGATCATAGAGGGAGAAGACAAATAAGCTCATGAGAATCTAGTAGTCTAATCGGTAATTATCTATGTTTATAGTTAACTATTCAAAATTAGTATGTATGGTTTTGAGGCTTTGATAGAGGTGGTAAAACAAGATTAAAAGAATACGATTTGGCAACATCATAATAGGGACTTTTTTAATTATTCGATAATTCATTTTTGCTTACCCTTACATCCCATAGGCCTTTGATTCGTCTTTAGCAATGCCTTGTAACAACAGCATTGGACGTCAAATTCAACTACTAAGAACACTTGAGATTTCAATCGGTCAAAGTTGCAACACCAATTCGTACACGTATCATGTGAGTCAATGCGATCTAGCATATCCGCATAGGAATCTTTTCTTTGAATATATCATCACGTGTAGATGACATAAGAAACTTAAATCGATAGAAAATGATATTTTTTTTTAATATATCATCTAGTTAAGTTTTGATGTTTTATTATTGATAGAGTAGATAATGGGTCGACCCAGCTCATCCAGGCCCGTGCAAGATCGATCGCCACGTCGGCATCCAAGGCAGAGGCACGTTTGCGCCAGGTCGACAGCCACGGCGACATCCGTGGTGGAGTCATCCGGACGGCGTGCAAGCTTGACTACCGTTGCACGTGTCATCATTGCCACATGGTGCGTCATGCCTCTGCGCCGATTGACCCGTCGTACGGAGTTGTCATACCCGGGGTAACGGAAGAGGTAAAGCCAAGCGTACGATCAGTCTACCCCCGGTGAGTATAAAGCCCCCTCCCAACGACACTAGGGAGGGGTTGCTCTCTGGCACAACTATTAGTACTTCTCAAGAAAGGAGTCAGGACACTGACTTGAACATCGGATACCCCCATCCCAACGAGGCCTTTGTGCAGGTCCTCATCGGCAGATTTCGTCCGAGCAATATGCCAGGAAGTCTGCATGAGGCGTGGATTCCTGAGACGCAAAGTCGACCCAAATTGAAGACCTCGACCGATGACGATGGACTTACGCACACAGGTAGAACCAAGTCGTACTGACACATTGATCACGACCGCAAAGTCCCACAACAATTATTGATTTTGATCATTGATCATGAGCCATAAACTCAATCCCATCTGATCCTCTTTTTTTTTCTTCTTCTTCTGAAATTGTCGTGTCCAAAATCAAACTTTCAAGATGAATTTTGATAAAAACACTTATTCAAATTGACTTTCTTAAGATGAGTTGTTCATAATCGAAGTCATTATTATGAAATTTATGTCGAGAATCAAACTTTCAAAATAAATTTTGAGGCGGAAGATTCTTCCAGTCGACTTCCTTAAAGCATATCATTTATGATTGAAGTGATTCCTATAAAATTTGTGTCGATGATTGAACTTTTAGGATGAATTCCAAAGTAGCTTTTTCTAAGCTGCCGTACTTGAGGTGTGGATCATTCGTTACTAAAGTCACTTTAACAAATTACGCATAAAAAATGTTCCATGCGAGTCTTTCTTCGATGCCCACATATGATGAGGTCGCGTCCTTAGGACAAGTAGAAAATTATTTCAAAAAATATTTTTCTAATTGATGTTAGATGTGTTATTATCTCCTATTAATTATGCTTTAGTCTCAATTTACAAAGAATACTAATCATATTATATATTGATCGGAAATCTATTATCTTATTGTCATATGTCATCTAAGTCATTCTATATTTGTTTACGTGTGACACAAGATTAAAAAAACATAAAAGACTCATTCTAATTCATTATGATAAGTAAGATAACCACAAACTATCTTATTTTCGTTTATGACAACAAAGGTAATTATAAACTCTCTTATCTTCCTTTAGATAATAATATTATTATTTTTCTCTTCTTCAAGTTATAAAAATATATTTTAAATAAAAAAAAATGAAGAATGATTCTCTCATATCTCGAACTACTCAAGCTCATATTTAGGGACTTCAATTTACTAACTTAAGCGTTAAAGGTATCAAATCAAAAAATCTTTATTAATCGTGATCTTCGTATATGTGGTACACTAGAAGCATAATATTTTCACTTTGGGAGTATAGTGATTTCACCTCAGGAGCTCAACACTTTATTCTCGGAACTATCTCTGAACTATCTTGGAGCCATCTCAGAGTCATCTTAGAGTGATCTCGGAGATACTTTAGACAATCCTACGCACATATGTTCGGACCATATCGAGCTGACCAAATCGTTAATGATATTTTTTTCCTAATAGATATCGTATTAATTTATAATTAGTATAATATCATCTAAAAGCTTAAATGAGAAGGTGATATACGATAGACATATTGATTTATAAACTTGTAGAAAAAATATATTAGCGATAGTTAGACCCGATCAACTTTGTTCAGAACTTATGTGTTCTAGGAGCTTCTAGATGCATCCACGGAGGTTTCAGACTCTTGATCTAGTGCTAACTTACAAGATCAAAACTCAAGTGAAATTTTCAACGCTCAAGATTAGACATCGATAATTATGCTTGCAAGGTCCTTTATAATCATGTAGGAAAAAAAAATTATTGAGAATATTCTTTATCGTCATGATTCGACTAATTCGACATGTTTAATTTTTTTATTATTTTTTACTGACTATAACGCAGCTTATTGGTAGCGAATTATTATCCCTCTCACAGACATTCTCGATCTGTATGTCTATATTCCAACTTTAATAAATTCTATTATCATGTCATTTTTTAAAATACGTCCAAAACATGTGCTTCGACCAACATCTCATCTTTTAAAATAGGGAGCCCCCATCTTTTAATTTACGGGATCACATCTAACGTAGCATAAAAAAAAACAAAAAAAAAAACTCATCAGTCAAGTTTGATCCAATGGAGCATCAGCGACTTCGTCGTCTCCTTTGAAGTCTTCGGTCTTTTTCTTTTTTTACTGTCTCTCCCTGCATTAAAAAAGCTTAAAAGTCGTCGCGCATGCTTTTCACCTGGGTGCAGTAACTCTCGGCCTTCAAATAATTAACCTCCACCGCCGCCCCCCCCCCCCCCGGCTCTATAAAGGCCGGCCCGACGCCCGACGGTCCCCTCACTTTCTAATGGCGATCGCACGCCTGAAGCTTCTGCTCCACTTCGTCGGCCTCCCCCGATCCCTCCCTTCTCTCGCTCAGCAGCCTCTCCCATGCCCTCATCCTGCTCGATCCTTGCCGATCCCGGTGCTACGTGCGGTCCCCCGGACTGCAAAAGCCCGTACCTTGTCGGCAGTCAAGGACGATCAGTCTCTGTCCTCGATCATCACCGAGCTCGAGCAGGAACAGGAAGAAGATGAGACGGCGGCTGGGGAGGACGCTGCCCGCCGTCTCCCTGAGAGGTGGCGTGAGATCCACGGCCGCGATGACTGGGCAGGTCTGCTGGACCCCGTTGACCCGCTGCTGCGGTCGGAGCTCATCCGCTACGGTGAGTTCGCGCAGGCCTGCTATGACTCCTTCGACTACGACCCCTTCTCCCGCTACTACGGCAGCTGCAAGTACAACCGCCGCAGCTTCTTCTCCAGCCTTGGGTTGGAAGGGATTGGCTACGAGGTGACACGATACCTGTACGCCACCTCCAACATCAACCTCCCCAACTTCTTCACCAAGTCGCGGGCAGGCGCCAAGATCTGGAGCCAGCGGGCCAACTGGATCGGGTACGTCGCGGTGTCGAATGACGAGACCACGGCCCGCCTCGGCCGCCGCGACATCGTCGTGGCGTGGCGGGGGACGGTGACGAGGCTGGAGTGGATCGCGGACCTGATGGACTTCCTCCGGCCGGTGAGCTCGGTGGGGATCCTGTGCCCGGACCCGTCCGTCAAGGTCGAATCCGGGTTTGCGGAGCTGTACACCGACAAGGACCCGACGTGCCGTTTCTGCAAGTACTCGGCCCGGGAGCAGCTGCTGTCTGAGGTGCGGAAGCTGGTGGAGCTCCACAGCAGGGCTGGGGAGGAGGTGAGCATCTCGGTGACGGGGCACAGCCTGGGCAGCGCCCTGGCGATGCTGAGCGCGTACGACATCGCGGAGATGGGGCTCAACGTGGGAGAGGGCGGCGAGAGGGTGGCCACCACGGTGTTCTCCTTCTCCGGGCCGAGGGTGGGGAACGGGCACTTCAAGGATCGGTTCGAGGGGCTGGGAATCAAGGCCATCCGAGTGGTGAACGTGCACGACACGGTGCCGAAGGTGCCGGGCATCCTGTTCAACGAGCGGGTGCCGGCGTTCCTGCGGAGGTTGGCGGAGGCGCTGCCGTGGAGCTACAGCCACGTCGGGGTGGAACTGCCGCTGGACCACAGGCGCTCGCCGTTCCTCAAGGAGACGGTGGATCCCTCCTGCTTCCACAACCTCGAAGCCCACCTGCACCTACTCGACGGCTACCACGGCAAGGGTCACAGATTTGTGCTGGCCAGCGGGAGAGACCCGGCGCTGGTGAACAAGGCATGCGACTTCCTCAAGGAGCATCACATGGTGCCGCCGTTCTGGCGGCAGGACGAGAACAAGGGGATGACTCGAGCTCACGACGGGCGGTGGGTGCAGAGCGATCGGCAAGAGGTCGACGACCACCCCGAGGACACGCATCATCACCTCCAGCGTCTGGGCCTTGCGGACGATCAGCATCATTAGCTCAGGCAAAAAGGCAAACACTCGGAGTTGTTCTCCATGCTCTCTTGGGGTCGCGGTTGCGTGTACGGGTTTCGGATCTCCACCGCATTTGAGCTGCGACGAATCTAGATTATATATATCCATTAATCTCTGCGTTATAAAGGATAATGGGCAATTTATCGAAAAATTCTCTAAGCTTTTATCATATAACACTTTCGTATTTGATTTTATCCAAGAATATTATTTTTCTTAAAAATCTTGATAATGCACGAGCTATTTCAAGCTCGATTGCTCTACGATTAAAAATGTTTCAATCTAAGTTAGGTCGATTCAGATCAGATCTTTTATTGGGTCAAGTCCAATTTCTTACATTCAAGTTACATTCACATTATAATTAAAATTAAAATTATTTGATTTTTTTCTAATAATATTTTTTAAATCTCAAGAACACTTTTGAATCTGGCTATTTCAAGCTCAACTTATGTGTCATCTTATTCAACTCCATCTAAGTGTCTTAGCTCGAGCCAAGTCGATTCAGGTCAAATCCATTTGGATTGGATTAGGTCGGGTCGAATCTTTTACATTCAAGTTACACCGACGCCGCAATTTGAGTTACACTTGAAGTTATTATACTCATCAACCTATTAAAAATATTATTTTTAATATATTTTTAAAATTTATCATAAAAAAAATATAGTATAATTCTTGTTATAATAATATTTTAGTAGAAAGTTTAAAGTTTTAATAATTAATTATCCTAAAAATATCTATAAATAAAAAATATTAATTTAAAAAGGTTAGGTAATAGAGTTTAACTTATACTAATTTTGAGTGTAACTAAGTCATTATAGGAAATCTAGGATTTTATGATTAGTTTTATGATGAATTTAGGATAATTTTATATAAAATTAATATATTTTTGAGGATAAATGGAAGTTTTTTTAGTCTTATGATGAATTTATGATACTTCTATAGAAACTAATATATTTTTTAATATGTTCTATGAATCATTATAACTTGAGCATAATGAGCTTTTTTTAAATAATTTATTATAGTTTTATATAAGAATTAAAATATTTTATAAGATGACTCAAGTTTTTAGTTTTATGATAAATTTAGAATAATTTTATATAAAATCAATTTTTTTAAATATGTTCTACAAATAAGTGTAACTCAAGCGCAATGACTGTTTTTAAGTAAGTAGCGAGGAGAAGAAAACACTCAAATGAAGAATTTTTCTCAAAAAAATTTCTCAAGATAGAATTTGGGTTCAAATTCTATCTTCCTGAAGTTATGTGACAAAATAAATAATATAAAATTTAATACTCGTTAGCTGTCCCTATTCCCTCAATGTATTTATTGTTGCTCGACCAAATGATCATAAAAGAATCTGAGAAGAGGTTTAGTATTGCAAATCCTAATATCACTAAAATATTTCGATTGGATAGATGTTAATTTTCTTGATCATCCATTATATTAACACACTAATACTCGTTATCATTCCCTATTGCTGGACGCAATGATCATGATGGACTTGAGGACAGGTTTAGTATTGAAAAGTTGTTTATCCCTAACTCTATCAAACATTACTATAGCATTAGTATTGTATGATTTAGTACTATCCACCTCTGATATAAGTTTATCATGAATGATTCTTATACTTACAGCATCATAATTCATGTCAGGTAGCTGTTAGTCTAGTTGTTGATCACCAATTTGTCTGCTAACACATCTTGACTTGATCTTATGCCTGTGATGAAGCAGAACATGAACAAGATCTAAGTGGATGTTATACTGTGAATATTAAAGTTCTGATGTACCACAAAATTCTTCATTGGTATCTGATGCAAAAATTGATTCCAGCAATTACAGTATCTTACATCTGAACATTGAAAGAATCATTTACAACTCAAGTATAGCTTTAGTGGCCCTCATTACAACCTTTTGATCTACAAGAGAAATAAATAAAGAATCACTAGGTAGTTTCAACATTATAGACCTATTGATGATTAATAAGCATGAAAAATTGTTGAGTCATAAGCCAAATGGTACCCGAATCTCCCAGTAAGTAAGCTAGAAGTGGTGCATCAATCATGTTTGATTTTTGTTAAGCAATGATATGTACACATGTTGTGATGCAGGCATACAGATTAGAGGCTGAATGTTGTGCTGCGGCAGAACTCGTCAACCTATATATAATTAGGTTTCTTCTTCAAAAACTTTGTAAATGAAGTCGCGGAACCGTTTTGAATACTGCTTTGGATCAACAGCTGATATCGAGGTTGGGTCATACTGGATGGACTTGTATGCATGTTCAAGCTTTTTGCTGATGTCATAGTCCTGGAGAATATCTATGATGCCGAAATACAAAATTACCTCACAGAATTCTCCTGTTGGTTCGATAATAAGCAAAGGGTCACCATCATTCCTTCGCGCTATTAGTTCAACCCTAGCTGGCATATTCACACCTAATTTTATTGAAGCCCACCTGCACTTTCACATATAAAGAGATTTAGAAAGAAGAGTTTTAACCTTAAATGTGCTTGGTCCATTGTATCTGGCAAAAGATATAATATTTCTAGATTGTAGTCCAGATAGAAGACAAAGTATATACAACTCATTAGATGATTTTAACTTACAAAGATGTATAGCTAAACAAGAACAGAAGATATTAGCCGAGAAACAGAGTAACATCTGTAGAATCCTTTCACTTCCAACTAGGCTTATCTTGTACATTTACCTGGTTACTCTTGTTGTCATTATAGAGTTTTTCCAAACGTATGGGCTTGATTATTGATTATAAATTAATCCTGGGAAACCATAACAAAATTGATAGAATTTTGAAGCCACCTTTCGACATAACATTGAAACTTCCAGATTTGGTACCCAAATCCTAGTGATGGCAAGTCTTAAAATAGAAGGGGCTTATCTAGAAGCTAAAAGGATTAAGTGGCTTCTAGAAGAAAACGTTACTGAGGAAACTTATAATAGTACCAAATTACCAATTGACGTGGAGATGTGTCCAAATGAATAAAACAACTTCAGGTCACCTTTGGAAATACTTTGGTTCTTTATCTTCTATTAGTAACGATGACAATACTTACAAGAGAAAACTAATATATATAGACATAACAAATTAAAGCCTCAAAATGATGTAACCTTGGTCACCCTTTCTTGCTAAAGAGGAAGTTGCTCTTGGAAAAACAAAAGGGGGTTCAACAACTTTAGGAGTGGGAGCAAGATTTTGAATTGTTATAGCGGCTATATGCTGCTAATGTCCCACCAGTGAAAGCTTATTTTTGGGACATTAGCAGCGTATAGGAAAGAGATGATAAAGAGACATGCTTAGCTTCACAAAACTAAAGGCCCATGTCGATCGGCCTTCAACCTAATCATGACTTCTTTTATTATCTACTTTTTTACTTTCATGATCCACATGCAAAATCACAGTGGTACTGCAGTTGAACTTTATAGCATTTTCTGCAGAGCACAAAAAGGTTGAAACAGTGACATGTACAATATCCATTCAATTAGTTGATTTGGATTGGATCCAGAGATGATGTATATATGTATATGTCTACATATATTGGCATTTGAATCAAAAATTTGCCATCTGAAATCTTAAGGATACAGATCTGAATGGTTTAAGATATATCTGTATCTCAAATATGAACATTAGCATATAACAGAAGTGTTAAACTACTTATGCTAGCATAAAAAAGGAGCTATTTCTTAGGTTTTTCCAAGTACAATATATTCTTCTTCTTACCTTCCTATTTTGTCCATGTTTGTTAAAAAATCTTTATATTAAAGAAATACCATTTGTTATGTTTGAATTAGCTTTCTAATTATTTACTAGTGATATATGGCATATGCACTATTCACATCTATGCCTGTCTTACATATTAAATCCATATCTGTGTATAGCTTATTTAAGTTGGTAGTCATTCTAAACAAACATGGTTGCAAAGCTCAGCATCTATTTAACATCCATACCCAAATTCATATCTACTTAGAATCTCATACTAAAGAATATGGTACAATTGATCTTCATACCTGAAATTTTATCTACTAAATTACAAACGATAACATGTTACTCCAATATTTAACACAGCATTGATCCATTCTGACCTGCATACTTAATCTGATGTCACCAAAAAGAAAAACTGATGCACAATACATGTCTAAATAGAATTAATTTATTTCTTGGATTTTTCGCAAGATCATCCAAATTGAATGGCATCTAGCCATTTAAATTCAGAATAGTCATATTGAAAATTCATGTGATAATTAAAGAAACAAGTACAATAAAAAAAAAGAGAAGACCTCACACCATACCGTGTTGGATCACAAAGAAACTGATCCATATCTGCTCTTGAAAGGCGGGGTGTTGCTTCATTTGTATTATTAACATCACAGGAATCTGTGGAAAAGGAACTAGAAATTATTAGGAATTTAGGATCAACAGTAGTTATAAATAAATCTATATCTTTTTAGTTCGAGAAGAACCATCAGTTTCATGGGAGGCTGATGCTTCTCTAAAATGGACTCCCACCAAAAGACTGTAATCCATTATCCTTTCCTGCTCTAGAAACTCACAGTCTCGATCAACTTGCCTAAAATAGAGAATGTAAGATGGCTCGAAACCATAAAACAACAGGCATTTTGAGGGAATAAGAACATAAGATGGCAGTAGCAAAGTTTAAAACATGAAGCAAATCATGCATTAGAACCTGTGGAATTCCTGAAACCAAGACTTTTGCAGTCGGAATATAAAATTGAGATCAAGGTCCTTCAGAGTAGTGTTCTCATCAATCTCTGCCTCAGGTTTATCCGTCATACGACCATGAGAAGAACCTTTGAGGTCAAAACGTCTATGGATTGGATACTCAGAACAGAAGAGATTGCCCATTATGACAAAACGAACCTAATTAATTTATAAAGGAGACATGTACTAGACATCAGTGATAAGTTGCTTATTGTTTGAGCTAATTTTGAATATGTAAACAGAAAACCAACCTTTCTCTGAGTAGCCCCAGTTAATTTCACACAGTGCAGACCGAAAAATTTGGTAACTAGAGTATTCTCAAATGCTCGGACATGGTTATAGTAGGCTGGAAGCATCCTCAGAAGCACCTATGAGAAGGGCAGATAAGAAAAGCAGCGTCATTTAAACACATAATGACATCGAAAATAGAAGAACACACACCTTTACTTCAGATTTCTTCATTGTTTTTATCATGTATCGATCATCATTTGTTAGGTAAAAGAAGCTTCCACTTTTTCCAGGAGAAGAAAGTTCCCGAAGGGCATCATTTCCACAGATTGATATCATATAATCAGCTGGATCAACCTTGAAGAGCTTGCGGAGAGTTCTAAAATGCCAGTATTTGGACAATGAGCTTATTAGGTCAGAATGCAGATACGTGACTGAAAAGAGAAAAAAATACACAACACAGGTTGGGAAAAAAACATCTTGCAAGCGCACCTGAAAACTAGTGGGCAGTAATCCTTCCACTTAAAGTCACAAGACTGGTGTGGGGGTGTTTGTTTTGTTCCTTCAGGAGGAAACCTTGTCCATATCTTTTCTTTTGGGTCAAAGGCTGATGCTTTCAGGTCAAGTGATTTAGGTTCAGGTAGCTTTCCTACTGCTTGCCTAGATCAAAGTCCATAACATATAAACAAATAATCATTATATCAAGACCTTTAAGAGGACATACAAGAAGTAAGCATAGCCCAACATGCTTTTTCTTTATTGTGACAGTGATTCTTTTCCACTTCCTTTTATTTTTGTAAGAAAGATGTGCCAATGTTTAACGTGATTCACTTCATTTAATAGCCAGATGTAGTCAATGAAGTGAAAGCAAGAATCAACAATGTACCATTCTGATTCTTTAAGATATAGATGCAGTGAACATCATCAGTAGCATGGTTAGAGAACTTCACCTAAGAAAATAAGAAAACTGTCTTTCTCAAAATGCTAAATTTGCTTGAATAAAAAGGATTGACCTAGTTGGTGTATAAGTTTAATATACCAAATTCATATCTCCATATGGAATTTGTATCTCTTTAAGCATAGCCCAAAGGATGAATGGATAGACCCTATGACATGTAATGATAAATGACTCAAAAAATGCACAATACAGGACCATAGCAACTGTTCATATGCTTTGTCTGCTACTTACAAATTTCTTATTCGGAGAAATCAAGTACTAAATCTAACCACAATTTATTTCCACTTCCTTGCCCATAGTCATATTTAACAAATGGTAGAAGTTATAGATTAATGCAAGGTTTGACTTACCGGTCCGTACCAGTGTACCGAGTTCATCTCGGTACCGGGTGGTACGCACAGTGATAGCGGGCGGTCCACGTACCGGCAACCTGATGGACCGGTATGTACCACCCATACCGAGCGGTAAATATCGAAATTGCAAACCTTGGATTAATGGATGCCATTGGTTCAAAGCTAATCATCATAACTAGAAGATTAATCTGCATCTTAGCACATAGAATAGATCTTTGCGAGTCAGACACTATAAAGTAATGGCTTCAATATATTTGTTTACTCATCGTTTTCTTGTGAGATGAGTATGTATAGTTAAAGAAATGACTTGTTACATCAACAAAAGAAGCCCAAAAGTAGAAAATCAGATAATCTTAGCTGATAACCTAGTGAATATCACAAACTACAGTGATGCAGGATGATTCTTCCTTGGTTAGTGCTAAATCTTGTATTTTTCCTCTTTCTGGGTACCTAAAATACTGCTCTATAATCTATATACTATGTAATATTAAGATACGACTTCCACAAGAAAGATTGTGATACCTGATACCAAGCTGCAGATTCAGCATAAGTTCATAATTTTTATGCCCCTTTGAGATAGGCTCCCCTTGCTTCTTTACCTCCCTGAGCGGCGACCTTATCGGTTGATGAATCCTCCCAGCCCCTCTCGACTCTGCCTCATCTAAATGAAGCTCGCCTCCAAGGTCATCAACACCCTTGTTCGTTTCCCCTACCTCACCATTGTCAGCATCACAACTGAGACACTCAGAAGAGTCCCAGAACCCGCTGGTGCTCCCAATACCGCTGATTGTACTGGAATGGCCATTATGCTTTATTGGTGTACCCCCTGCCGGGAGGATCTCTACTGATGCTCGCCTCCTCCGATGAGCATCTGGTGACTTGGTAGATTTCCAGGCGGCCTGCTTCTGCATTAAGTCTGCCTCAACGCCTGACCAATTTAGTGTCTTCTGCGAAGGGAGAATGGATACGTTCTCACCCTGGGAGACCTTGCAATCTCCAAGGTCAGCCAAGAAGACCCCATAGGGATCCCGGGAAGTGGGGGACGAAGCAGTCGGCGACGAGTAGTAGACACCTTTCTGCTGGAGGTTCCCGTTCTCCTTGCTCCAATACCCAATGTAAAGCCCTCCGTCAGCCCAACGGAAATTGCCATTTCCCTTTGGGAGCCCGGCCTCCCACCCGCCATCGTACCGATTACCGTTTGCCCAGACCAGGGTGCCGCGGCCGTCAATGACGCCCGTTCGCCACTGCCCGACATACTCGTTCCCATTCTTCCACACGTACCTTCCATGCCCATCTTGTTCATCGGAGCGCCAGTCGCCATCATAGTAGTCGCCATTGGCGTAGGACTTCACCCCGCGGCCGTGCTTAAGGTTCATGGACCAGGTGCCGCGGTAGGTGTCGCCGAGGGAGCTGGTGTAGGTGCCGTACCCGTCCATGAAACCGGACTTGAACTCCCCTTCGTAGGTGGCACCAGACGGCCACGAAAACTTGCCTTTCCCCATGGTCTTGCCGTGGCGCCATTCGCCCTCGTACATGCATCCGTCGGTCCACAGGTACTTGCCGGTGCCATGGGGCACATTGCCGCTCCATTCCCCGGTGTAGAAGTCACCGTTGCCGAGGAGGCGCTCGGCGTGGTAGGCCCCCTCCGGGTTGTCCACGGGCAGGGGGTCCGCCGGGGTGACGGCAACGGGAGGGAGGTCACCGCAGGACTTGGGGGTCGCGGCGGGTAAGTCGACGTCGTCAGCGTTGGCGACCGACATGGAGGAGAAGAGGCTGCGGCGGCGAGCGGTTTGCTGCTGCGGCTGCTGCTGGGTGCTGCGGACGCTGGACTCCCAAACCTTACTGAGTAGGTTGTCCTTGAACATTCTCCAGTCGTTTACCTCTTCTTTCATTTCTCCATCGAAATGGTCTCCAATGAATGATCCAATATCTTGGGTTTAATTTTTAGCCCTCTTTTCTTCTTTGCTCGATGATTATCTCATGAAGGGAGGAGATGCTGGCTGAGAGAGGTGGAGTTGCGCCGCTTGCGGACTGGGGGCTCCGGTTGAAGCTCCGTGCAAGGCTCGCAGACCAAACATCTGGGAGGAGGAGGAAGAGGATCACATGGGAAGAAAAATGGAAGGACAAATCCATCGTCCACGATTGTAGGGCGAGTGCCTTCGACAATGGCCACGGAAGCCTCTTATTTTAGGGGACGACAACGGACGCAGAGACAGAGAGAAAGAACGAGAGACAGAGAGAGAGTCGCTCGTCTACGGTCTTTCTTTTATATTTAAGTTATATTTTATGAACAACATGATTTTATACAATATATTTTATAAATAATGTAGGGTGATTTTTTTCGAAATATTTCGGTTTTAGTTAGTTCATTTGGTGTCATTTTTTTTTATTGAAACGCTGAGCCGATATAGATAGGAGTTCTAAAATGTAATTTTTATGATATGATAAAAAAGAATAACAGAGGTGAAGAGCATCATCACAAGAGAGCAACTAAAATTTCTTTTAGAAAAAATAAAATGATAATAATAAAAAAGAATTTAAGAATATGTCGAATTCTTTAAGGTTCAAATGATCTACTCAATGAATCAAATCGATTGACCATCTGATTTCTAATCGATCGGTACAACCACAACTTTATAGTCCGCTGGGATACATCGTCACGAACCGCCCGCTCTGTGGATAACGGCCGTACGCCCGAGACCGCGGCCACGTTAGCCCCTCCAAATCCCTCTATAAGGCGCGATGGATGGCTTCAGACTTCGCAGCAGGCCATTATGGCGCGAGCTGCCCTGCTCCATGTTTCCATGGCCATTTCTCCCACGAAATGTAGCGGGAATGGCGACAAGTCGGCCGAGAACTCCCGCGTACTTATCCTGGGAGGAACCGGAAGGGTCGGTGGCTCCACGGCTACTGCTCTATCGAAGCTATGCCCCTCCGTCCAACTGCTCATAGCTGGACGGAATCGGTATGCCAATCTTCTTACCCGCTAATTCGTACTGGTTATGTCTCGTTTCCAATCTGATTCTAGCGGAGATCTGTATTGGGGGCGTCAATTATTCATCGGCGGTGACGATCTTATTGTTCTTTGGTTTCAATTCGAGAAAGTGATTTGTTCAAGATATGAAGGCAAGATGTTGTCGTCTAATTATGACATTCAAATTGCTATGAACTGATACATGTTTGACTTACCGTAGCATAAAAAGCAAAATCATGTCATAGTCCTTTTAGATGTATAATATCTTTCTGTTCATCTTGGGGTACTTGTCTCATACCTAAGGGAACCTTCATCGTGGTGCTGGTCAAAAAATAGATATAGTACTTGTGTGGGATTGTCTATGCCTATTGCCTAACCACCTGATTTATGGAGTAATTTTCTGTATTTTTTATGATTTTATATATCCTGGTCTGCATCTAAATGTTACAGGAAAGCCATTACATTATCCATTAGTTATAGGTACCCAAAGAGGATGATATCTGGTTCTGAGGTTATTGTAAGGAACTCATGTAACTTCTAGGTTTATTGAACAGGTTAAATTCCTAATGAATATTCATGTTGGATATTGATCTTGTAGATATTCCTCATAAATATTTATGGTGGATTTGGCCACGTGTTATTTAGATGCATTTGGAATTTCCAATGTTTTTATGTGGTTTTATGTCGTGCTTTATTTTATGGTTCGCCAGGGAAAAAGGTGCTGCGCTAGTGTCTAAACTTGGTAAAAATGCCGAGTTTGTTGAAGTTAACATTGAGAGCACAAACATGTTGGGGAAAACATTAGAAGGTGAATTTGAGTCCCTCTCTTTCTCCCTGTTCGTTTTTGCCCACTCAAGCCTATTGCTTTCTTCCAAACCAAGCATACACTTTACTATATGAAGTATGTGTTTTTATGTGTACATTTAAGAGCAATATTGGTGTGTAGTATGTACATTTGTAAATATGTACACTCCCAAATGGAATAACTATTTTATAGTATATAAGCACAGTTTGGATTTTGTTTGTTATTGGTATTTCATAACCGTAAGTTCTTTTTATTTCTTCTTGATTGTCTTTCTTATTCTGTCTAGGGAATGATCTGCTGTTCAATGTGCCATATCGTGCTTAGCATACAGGTGCATCAACCTGAAATCGGCACTAGGAAATGTTTGACCATAGGCTTGCCAACAACTAGTATAGTCTGGAAATGTGAAAACCGGTGAGGCCACTGTGGAAGCTAAAGTCATATTAGTGGGTCATTAATGGTAAAGGAGCAGAAAACATCATAATATATCTGTTTCCAAGTCGTGAACTACTGGATAGCAATGTATCTGACAATACAAACTAGTAAAGGAAAGGAGACTGGAAAACATGAGGGATAAAAAACTCTAGCACTTGGATGAGTTATATCACTATCAAGAATATCTATCCTATTCAGTTGTTGATAAGCATTTGGATGTGTTGATCAGGGCATATTATTGCACAAAACTAGATTTTTTTTTTGTTGGCTACCGTTAGATATGAGTGCACCTGGAAGTTATTGAAGATCGTACATATCTTTGACCAATCTGTCATCTAGTTCTAAGGCCTTATCAGTTCAACTAATTCTTTAGCATAGCACCTAATAAATTTGACCATTTCTTCAGTATATATGTGTCTATGATGACATATTAGCTTATCGTAAAGTGTTGGATGACCAATTACTTGCAGCAACTCTTCCACATATTGGAGATACATTGACACCACCATCTTTTCATCAATGAGAGCATGCACTCTTTTGGCATGATCTTGGATTGTGTTTTTTCAGTTCAAGTTGTATACTACTCTAGAGAAAGTAAAGACGATGTTAAAGTGGCCTATTAATATCAATATGCGAATGCTACATGGGTTCTTCATCTTGGCAGGCAACCACAGGTACTTTGTGTAGAAATATGCAAATTAGCAGTGCCATCGATGTCACTGCTCAAGATGGATACTTCCATATTTATCAGTGTTGAAGCAGTGAAGCAAGATATGACATCCGCTCCATTGTTGTCACTTCCTCGATTGGGTAAAACCTCTGAGAACTAGGTGAACACATTTGAGATCTGGATTGGCACAACCTTAATGCAAAAGGTCCCTTCATAGGTGGCAAGGCTTTAGAGGGAAGATCAAGAGCATTATTTACTCATGAGAATGAGATTCTAGTTATTGTGATAGCCATGGTTTTAAGAAACAAACATACTAGTAGTATGGTTTGATTTTTACCGGTCGAACAGTTCATCAGTACATGAACTGGGCAATTTTGCCAGATCTGAGCATTATTAGCTTATGAGAGTGAGGTTCAAGACTTCAAGTGGTAGTGATATCCAACGTTTTAAAAAATGAATCATAGTAGTCAAGATAGTTCAGTTCTCTGACGGGCCCGATGATGTAATTTTGCCCAGTGCAATCCTGAATGGAGCTTACTACCTGGTAAGCTTGCTGCACAGTGACTTGATCAGTACTGAGGTATACTGGACAGTAAGATTTTTGCCCAATACCAGTACCTATCGTCTTTTCCTTGTCTTTATCTTCTCTGCTGCACTTTTTTTGTTGCTTTGGTTCTCTTCCTTGACATCGCCACTGCTCCTCTGCTGCTTGTTCACATCGTTATCTCTTCTCCTCATCCGCCTCCTCTCTCTCTCTCTCTCTGCACAGAATAGTCTGGTTGTATTGACCCAGCTAATAGTCGGTACACTGCAGTATCAGTATCTGATGGTCTGATCACCCATCGGGAATGACATAGGACTGAGATTTCAACCCTTGATGACAAATGTATAATAGTGGAGACCATGCAAACTTCGTCTTTGATTTACTACCAGGAAATACATCTTGAAAGAATATGGTCTACTTTAACACAAAACAGATGGTTGTCAAAGCTCATGGGATATGATTATGTAATCCAATGTAGGTGAGGCCTGCAAAAATGTAAATATTCTCTTTCGTTTTCCTAAGGTCACCTGATTTTTTACTTTTTTCTAATAATTGTCAGCAATAATAAAACATGATTATATCAGCTTTGATATGTTTGCATATCAGCGGAATTGCTTAAACTTCTTTAAGGTTGATTATTACCACAGTTTAACCTCCAGATGTAGATTTAGTAGTTCATGCTGCTGGACCATTTCAAAAGGCAGAGAACTGTAGTGTGTTGGAAGCTGCAATATCTACAAAGGTGAGAATATCTTTAATTTCTTTTTTCATGATGTGATCCATTACTAGTTAATTCTTATTCTCATTAATCTTCTTCCATTTCACATAAGTATTTTTGGTCAAAGTAGTCCTCAAAGTGTATTCTTTGAAAAGCAGACAGCGTATGTGGATATCTGCGATGATACAGACTATTCACAGAGAGCAAAATCCTTCCATTCAGAAGCAGTGGCTGCTGGAGTTCCAGCAATTACAACTGGTGGAATTTACCCTGGAGTGAGCAATGGTATTACCATAGATCCATAGTTCATTTGATCCTTGTGTAATATAGATCCCTGTATACCTTTGATATTTTTGGGGCAACTGATCTATTATTACCGATTTTAAGATCAACATGCCGTTTCACTATTTGGACTTGTCATGTTGTTCTATGAAATGCCAGTCATGTTGCCAGCTGCAAAAAGAAATTAGTTGCATGTACAAGCATGCATATACTTTTCATTTTTCTTATTAAATAATAAACTATAAGAAGATAGGGCAATAGGAAGATTGCTATGCGTACTGTGCACTTCAAATTCTCTGATTTCTTGCTATTTTATAGATGACCATCATTCCTGTGATAATTGTCATTGATTGATTCTGATTCATGATAATTTGCTAGTGAAAGTTTATTAACATTTTAACGTTGGCTTATTTCTTACAGTTATGGCAGCTGAGTTAGTTCACTCTGCCAAATCCGAGAATGCTGGTGAACCAGAAAGGTTAAGGTTAGCATTTCTTTTGTTCTCTTGTAATTGAAAAAAGATGTCATCACAACAATATAGCTACTCCAAGCAAATATGATGGTTTAGAAGATCTAGTTGGTTTTCAAGGGAATATTCCTGCAGATATGATGCTTAGATTAATAAAAGAAAGGGTTTCAAAGGGTCTCTTTTTTCCCCTGAATGTGTTTGATTGCCAAAATATGGTCTCGCTACTTTTGCATACATATAATTTTCTGATTTCTGGTGACCTTTGATTTACTGTATATAAATAATATCCACCCTTTAGATGACATTAGTGACCAGAAATCTGAAGTTATGTTTATACAGACAGAGAGTTTTTTGGCATTTCATTTGTTTCCAACATCCCTTCATTTGTGATTAATTAGTGATTTTACTCTTTATTGGTCAAATGAATGAATTTATGCTCGTTTATCAGGTCCATGTCTACAAAAATATCAAATATGCAAGCCATTAACCATTGTGTCTTCCATGAGATTTGCTTTCCTCGCACTTTCCCACAACAAAAATAGCCCAGATTCTTTTTTCTAAAGATTTCTCTGGTTTTCTAATGCCACTTACATTGCTCAGAAGTTATCCTCACTACTGAGCAATCCTAAGTGTCCAATTAATTGAAGTTTTGCTCCACCAACAAGGGAGCTTGTAATTTTACAGATTAAAATATGCATATTTCTAACCTTGGTACGTATTCGACTAGCTCATTCACTGATTGCAAAAATTTACATGGTAGAATATAATCTGCTCAACTGAGCTAATTTAGATGCCTGCTTCACTGATACATGCCTTCAGATTTTTCTACTACACTGCAGGTTCAGGTGGTGCAGGTCCAACAATATTGGCAACTAGCTTTTTGCTACTCGGAGAAGATGTTATTGCTTATAATAAAGGTCAAACTAATACTTGGAAATGTCAACACATTATACCAAGGTCATCGTTTTCGAATCGTATCGCCCGGTACTGGCGGTACATATCGCTACCCGCTGATCGGTATGCGGACCACTCGCTATCGGGTTGTTTCCGTCCTGTTACCACCTGAAATCGGGCGGTATCAGCTGAGGGAGAAAGAAAAAGAGGGAGAAGAAAAGGGAGAACTTGGAGATACGACGTTGCTCTCCCGATCCCGATCCGTTGCCCGTGGGCTTTCGGTGCTTCACCGAGAGAATCTTCGACGATCACAAGGAGAATAAAAAGACGCGCGGGCTTCTCGGGGAGAAGACGTTTCTTCTCCCCGCACTGGGAGAAGAAACGTCTGCCCGCGTGGTGAGAAGGAACGAGGCGACGTCGCCCTTTTTTTATTTTTTAACTTTATTATATATATATATATATATATATATATACCGAGTGGTACATCTAGGCATATCACTCGATGCCAGCGTATCGTATCGAGCTGAGCTCGATACGTCGGTATGGTATGAAATGGCAGACCTTGCATTATACAGATTTTCCAAAAAAGACATCGACTAAGATGACTTCTTTTTGAATCAGGTGAAATGATCAAAATGAAACCATATAGTGGAGTTCTCAACATTGACTTTGGAAAAGGGATTGGAAAAAGGGATGTTTACTTACTGTAAGTTCATTTAATTTTTGAATGACTGTTAACTAATGATTCTAACATTATTCATCAGTAGTTTGTGCAGATTATTTTACAAATTTACTACATTGCACACTTTAACATATATGATGTATCAGGTTGAATATAAACTGCCTGGTCAATGTCAACCAGTGTACGCATTTTTGTCCACTTTAAAGTCTTAAAATGTCATATGTTTTTCCTAGGTTAATATATTTAATTTACCATATAGTTCTATGTCGTACATCATGGTAATGTGAAGATTATTTAACTTCTTACTATTTACTTATCCAACTTCCATTCAATGGATGTTTTGCTATTTAGCAATCCAACTGCCAACCATTTACCAGGTATATTCTAATCAGTCAGCAAGAAGGCTTGAGGACATCTTTGCTAACTGGAAACAGTGTTGTACTGATTTTGTTATATATTTTAGTTTTCCAAATCCTCCAAAAATATTTTTGCATTATGTTAATCTTCATCATTGCCATCGTCGCCACCACAATGACACCATTTCCATCACTATAATGGCACTACAGTATTACTGTAACCACCATGGTTATTACTGTCAACAACCACTCTATCTCTACTAACTACTATTAATGGGTTCCACATCATGATGAGTTTTCTAACTCAATTCATGGTTACTCCTTTCCTACTCAAGCCCTTTCACCATGCCTTAACATTAGGTCGACTTTGACCTATCAACTTTGTTTGGTCCAAACTATTAACCAAAATACTTAAACTAGAGTTGATAATCATACTCTCATTCGATTTTTATAAGTCAATCATAATCTTGTCCACTTCTGATATGGGACTAATTGAGATGTTATATGCTTCCTCGTATATACTATCATCATTGACACCCCCACCACCACTCCTACGTCTTCAAATTTGTAGTCAACTCTATCACTATTTCAAATATTGTCACCATTACCACTATCTTCACCATCATGACAAATTGAGGATGACAAAGAAAATAATAAGATATTTTTTGGGTTTGAATAGGTGAACATATTTTTCCACAGAAAAATGTACTGAGAAATATAGATAAAAGGAAGATGAAAGTGGAGAAATGTTTTCCGAAATGGACGTGGATGTTCGTGGCTTATGGTTATACTGGATAAACTAACTTCTATATGGTTGTTTATTTTAAGCTATGCAACATGCTTACTTGAAAGTTCTCAACGATGGTATCAGATCTTACATTTTACTTGTCATACCTTTTAAAATCTTTGTTACATTTTTTCATTTCATTTATGTTTCATCATAGTAACAAATTTAAGGATTTTATAGAAACATAGCCATGCGAATATCTTCCTAATTTTTCTAAATTTAAAAATGATGCAATCCAGGATAAATTAGTGGAGAGCAATGATTAAGGTTCAGTAAGACTCAACCATCATATACTTTTATTACTATTTGAAATTTTAAACATCACGATAGTACCCGTTTCCTTCCCATGAACATGTGTCATCCGAGTATATGCACCTGAAAACTTCTTTTGCTATTTCTGTGAATGGGGTTCCATACTTATCTGTTTCTGATCGGCTTCTGTGATAAAATATTTTTTCAGGAACTTGCCCGAGGTTAGGAGCACTTATGAGATTTTGGGTGTGCCAAATGTCAGTGCTCGATTTGGTACAGCACCCTTCTTCTGGAATTGGGGAATGCAAGCTCTTGCAAATTTTGTTCCTAGGGTAAGATCCTCCTACACAAATAACTTTCATAATTTGTTCCTGCACCATTTATTAAAAGATTCAATTAGTTATTATTCTCTCCCACCCTGTGGCTTCCCTGAAAATAGTTTGGCTGTGTAAAAGCCAATTGCACCTCTTGAACTGATAACACCTATAAACATGACAATAGCCCATTCACACAATGAATGCCTACATATTATTATGTGTTAATGTGCATGTAACTACATATTATTATGCCTATACGCCACGAAGGTCAGTCGGAAAAAGTGAAAAGTCCAACTAGAGAGGAAGAACAAGGACGATTAGATACAGTAAGAAGGGTACACTTGCCTCTAAATTTCCTAGAGATGTTGTTCTCAATAGAGCTTAATGACATGACATGATCCCTTTAATGAGTCCCAAATAGTTCAAAACTATTTATATGTGGACCTAGTTACAGATTTATAGATCTGCAGACATTTGGACTTGTTTCATTTGATGGAGAAGTTTTGGAGATGTCATAGAAGGGTATTTATGATCACTATCTTCGGTTAAATACTTTTTTCATATACAGGAAATTCTGAGAGATAGAAGTAAAGTCCAGCAGTTAGTTCAGATATTCAACCCTTTGGTGCGAGCTATTGATGGCATTGCAGGAGAGCGGGTATCAATAAGGGTCAGCACTTCAAGGGTCTATACAATCATGGTTTCCTGTTAACTTCCTCCATTATTTTCTATCAAACTTCTGTCATGTCCAGGTTGACTTGGAATGCTCAAATGGAAGGAGTACTGTTGGTTTATTCACTCACAAGAAACTTTCGGTGTAAGTTCCAGCCTCTGCCCAATACATATTCACATCTAGAATGTATTCTTGCTCTAAGTGTCTGTCATCTGATCATACATAAGCTTTGTTATAAATATATATTCATTTTGGAGTCCTCTGACAATCATCATATATATAAGTATACAAAACACTTGCAATAAGACCAGCATTGTTTGTATGTATACAGAAGTTGTCATAAGACTCATCATATATATAAGCTATGTTTTAAATATGTATAAATTGTTTTTTTTTATATTATGTTAAGCTCCATCATTGTTCCATGCTGGTCTTGTTGCCTCTTTAAATGCTCACCTTAACAGAAGGTACTAAGCCAGGAATGGGTAGGAAATGTAGTATTATTTCTTTTGTTGCTGTCATTCTATGACTTCAAAACTTTGTACTTTGCAATGGTGCTATCAGATCAGTCGGATACTCCACTGCTGCTTTTGCACTAGCAGTTCTTGAGGGGAGCACACAACATGGTGTTTGGTTTCCAGAGGAGGTAATTAACTGCACAAGTTAATGTTCGTAAAATGATATTCTCAGGCATAAACAGTTACCTTTAAGTAAATGAAAATTGAAATGCCAATGAAAATCTTGGATTCAAAGACAATACTTATGCTTTGCAGCCAGAGGGGATCGCGATTGATGCAAGAAAAGTGCTCCTTGAACGAGCCGTCGCAGCCGAAGGAACAATAAACTTTGTAATGAACAAGTAAGTTCTTCTGATCAATTCGATTTGAGTTCACTGTGAACAGCATCATTCAGATCTGTTTTGGCTCAAGTTTAAATTCCTTTGACAGGCCTCCTTGGTTGGTGGAAACTGATCCGAAGGAGGTTGGACTAGGAATATATGTATGATGATGGTTTAGTGACACTTTCTGCAGCAGATGATTTCACTAATCTCGTCATTCAAGATTTTGGAGACCCGAGCACTGAAAGAATATGCTTTCATGAGTGATCTTTTAGCTTCGTGTTTGTGAGGTCAAATTTATGAGCCATACGATGTTTTAACTTATGTTTTGCCGAAGTATAATCGATAACAAATTTCATTAATTTCAATAGTATTATCAGATGATAAACCTGTAGATATCAACGATGTAGATATGGGACAATTACTAAGTTCTGAAACCATGTGTTATACCGCCAAAAATATGTGATGGATAACATACTTGAACCAAATTTGGGATGGGTTTAGAGATAAATATTATACTGAATAGGCATATAAATAGTGAAGATAATATGATACGTACTGAGTTCTTGATAAGAAAGAATGAGTAAAATAACTAAAGAACATATAATTATATATGCAACAATATATATGAAATTATTGTTATAGTGATTTGACTAGAGTTACTATGGCCTGAAATATCAGTTTTATATGTGTGAAATCACTGTTCCATATGTATCTTTTTAGTTACATGGCTTAAAAATAATAAGGGAGAGGATAGAATTTTACCCTTTTTTTTGTCTTGAAAATCGATTATTATCTATAAATACATCTCCAGTATTTATTTTTTTACATATGTGTTCGATAAATAATCATCTCAATAGGTATCTTAATCTGACTAATGAAAATTAATTACATATTATCCTCTCTAATTAATTATCCTTATTATTTTTATTCTTTGATTTTTAAAAATTATATTGACATGTTAGTTACGAAATTGAAATATTGAGATTCTATATAAGATTAAAAAGATAAATTCATAATATTAAAAAAAAATTATTAGAGCACGAGGTTAAATATTTCACTTAATATAATTTTTAAAATATAAAAATTAAATATTATAAAAATAATTATAAAAAAATTATAATTAGCTTGACTAATTACCACTATAGCTATTCTTTCTCATTTTGAGGATGACAAACTGAAGATGTACGACGATAATGTGTGGATGATAATGAGCGTTAAAGAAATTATTCGTTAATCACAAAATAGTTTCACACAGCTATTAGTATTGGGTTTCAATATATCTAAATTGTGAAAAAACACAAACTTTTTGTAACTTGTTAACTGCATGTATAATTAGCAAATGTGTGTGACGATCTGAGTGGACTATATTATTCCCCCCATTCCCCAATCTCTCTCTTCTCGGTCGCTTCGCCCCAGCTGTTGCAACCCTTCTTGTGACTCTCCCACTGCTTTGCGCTGCTTCAAGGGTTTCCTTGACTCCCCATCTCTCGATTGGTTGAGCTCCGGGCGATCAGCCCTCGTCTGCTATCTCTTCGCCTCCCTCCGTTCCGTCACCGGTCACCTCGCCATCTCCCACTAGCCAACTTCTTATCTCTTCCTTTCTAGCTTTCGCACCCCCACAATCTTCTATGTGAGATCCATTTGAGGTCAGATTAAAATTTCTTCCCCTCTCTGAACCTTGTTCCACTTACAGTCCGCGTGATTCGTAGGTAAAAGGTTTTCTGGTTATAGTCTTTTGATTTGAGTTGTTTTTATTTAGATTATGGGAATTTTAGTTTTTTTTTAATAAGTTTGTTTTCCTGTTACGAGTCTGGTCTGAGATCAAACCCTAGAAAAGTCTGTTAGCATCTAGAAACTGAGAAGTTGATCGCAGTATTAACTGTGACATATAGGTTTCATGATCTTTGTGATTCAATTGTTCTTCTACTTAGATGGTTACTTGTCACTACTAAATGCATAATAACATTGCCTAAACTAAAGTGTTGCAGTGGTTCCCTGTGTGATCATGTTGAAATTAATTCTTGAACCTTGAAGACAGTCTGTTCTGAACCATTTCAATGGTTTGCAGGATTTAAGAATAGCAAATATGAGTGCTTTTAGGATAATGCATAGGATAAGGTAATACAAGGAAGAAGAAGTAGGAAGTAAATAGGAAGGAAGCGGAGGGGCTGGAGGAAGTGTAGGAGGAGAATAAGTGGAGGAGAAATACTGAAATGAGAGGCGTGTCACCGGTCACCTCGCCATCTCCAACTAGCCAACATAAGCGATAGGGGGTGATGCTCAACCCCTAAAAGCTTGATGCTGCTTTTAAAAGAAAAAAAAGCAAAAGAATCATCAATGGGAAAAACAAACCAGACCATCTGAAATCGGGCGGTCACATCTCTATTTACACCTGAACCTGTAAACACCAGTCATATGAACAATCCTGAGTGAAATTGCTTTCCTTTTTTATGTACTAAGGCATATTGTATCATACCAGTTAATATGTCTTGAACAATCCTGTGAGTTGCTCTTCATGTATAACTTGTTCAGAAGTCGTTACATTGTGATGCTAAGCTTATCCAAGTCTAATTTCACCTTTGTTTATCTACCTATCGGACCTTGTAGGACTTGTGTAACTATTTCCTTTTATTATGGAAAAAGAGAAGGTAAGGCCAGGTTCTTTGTGCACCTCTCTAAATGATCTCATTTATTTAGATACCTTACATTTACATATATGTTTGAAAGTAGCTTGTACAAACATACTAGAATTTCTAGGACAAGTGCCTTTTGAAAAGGAAATAGCAAGTCACAAAGCATCAGCATAGTAAAGTTTGGGAATGAATAGAGAGGTTCTTCTCAGATATTAAAGTTTACGCAGTACAAATTTTTTCTTCTTTGTTCTTTTTTTCTTCTCTTTGGAACTCACTTTTGTATTTTATTAGATGCTGGAGAGTTTTGACATATCCGAACTCTGTGACTACAATTGTTTCTAGCTTGGAAATGTTGAATGATTCTTCCAAAAAATGTTTTGTTTTAGGCTTTTTGTTAACATGCTTAAAGTTGATCCTGCAATATCGGTAAGGCATTACCTTATCTTTGTCTTTGCAAATTAGTTTCTTTTAGACATTTTAGCTCATCAAAAGTCATACAATTGTAGATATCATTATCTTATTGAATGGCTGATTTTATGTGCTCCTGCTTCATCACTTGTTACTTATTTGAATGTCATTTGAACTTTATAGTTTTGGGTTTTTGGCATTGCCATCTTTATCATATTTAATACTCATGCTATTTACTAGTAGAATTTACTTTTTAAGGATTATGAATTGCCAAATTAGTTGGTAATCAATGCATCCTATGCAGCATGTTTACTTGTGAATATTTAGGATGTAGTATGTGTATTTTTTTCTATCTTATTCATTTTATAGCCATATTTTCTATAAATTCTAAGTACTTAAATGTGTTTTTTCATTAAACATTGATCATGACCAGTTGATCTCTAACCACTAGCACGTGAGGAGCACAACTAAATTCACTAGTTATAATGTCTCTACGACATCTCCAGAGGCGTGGTACAACTCTTCTTCGAGATGGTGGACTACTCCAAGTGCTACGCTCAGAGATCAACCACGAGCTCTCCTCTTCCAGCAAATCCTCTTGCGTAAGAGCTCCACATGAATACTAATTATATAGCCTGAATCTTCTCTAATAATAGAAGAAAGGATATCACTCAGCTTATATTTACAGGGTGATGGGGTGGGGAGTGAGGTTGAAGGCTTCATGCTAGAATGGACTGAACTACGGACACAGGATGTTGTTCTTCGACGTCAACCTGACCACATATTTTGTGAGGAGATTGCAGTGTCAGCATTGCTTGCACCATTGCAGTTTCGAGATAAGGATCCACTCCCCAGAGATGTCTTGATGAAGGTCTGTATTAAGAAGGCAGGGTATGACTCAGTGTTGCGCTTCGATTGTCGTGCCTTCCGTTGCGATAAAGACCAACTGTTGCCATGGACCACAATGGAGACTAATGATGGTGGCGTTGGTAGTGATTTTACCATTAGAAAGGCTTATTGTTCTTCATTAGTGGATTATTTGGGAAAATGCAAGTATGTGGGACCCATATTTAGGTATGACTTTATCTTCTCATGCATTGTTGGTTATCATTGTTTATAATAACAGGTAGAATACACTAAAATATTAAATTATCAAATGAGATAGGTGTTGTACATTTCTCCAACATTCTTCCATTTTGCCAACTTTTCTTTTTGATATTCTCCCTATAAATTGTCTTAGAAACTGTATAATTTGGGAAGGCGTTTTGATAGGTTATTTAGTTGTTCAATTTTATAATATGTTTTCCTTTTTTTATATATTTATAACATGTGTAGTCTTCACATTTTATTAATTTGCTAAAACTTGTAATCTTGTA